>CM062857.1:24700-2424700 GCA_031772225.1 Eubasilissa splendida
AATTTTATCACAAACTTCCTTTCAATACCACATTGTTCTCTAGAATTTCAATCCAGTCCACCATCAGGCTTCTCTGTGCTGACGACATTTTAATTCCGCCGTGTGTCGACATATCTATTTTTTAATGCAAAATATTTATTTTTGTAAAACAAAATATACGTTTCCCTCTGTTTATATCATAGATAAGACTGAAAGGTTTTTGTAGAGCTGCAGTCATAGATAAGAGCTGCAGTCAAACGGTATATCTCTTATCTATGGTCAAACGTGTACATAGATAAGACCATAGATAAGAGATATACTTAGATTGGCAACTCTAACGAAAAAAACGGTACCACAGCAAGGTACAGTGGCGCAATCTAATGCAAATGTGGGTACTAATTCACAGATTTTGCCGCTCTTTTTTTGAATGTTTAATTTTCCAAAAAATTAAAAAATCGTTTTTTTTTATTTTCGATAGAAAAATAGTTTTTCTATCGAAAATAATGTTTTTCAATCAATAGAAATAATTTTAAAATTTTTGTAACAAAAATATATAAAATTACATCTATTGTTGAAAATGGGAATTTGGTAAACAATAAAAATGTCAAGCTTGTTTTAAAATATTTATTATGCGAAATATGCAAATTCTAGAATAACAGAAAAATAGGGAAAGAAAATTGACAATGGAATATAAATTATAAGACAAGATAAAAATGTGGTAATGCAAAGATAAAAAAGTTGCAACAAAGTTTGACCAATTCATACAATCTGCAGGTGGTGAATTATTATTTAACAAAATTACGATACGGGCGATAAAATGACTAAGAAATATTTGTGTGGTGGCTACAAGACGATGGTCTTTTCGAATTATTCGATATTGCAGCTCTAAATGCTAATATTCTTTAGGTCCAAAAATATCCAGAGTGGAGAACAAACAAGCGTAGTCACCGTAAAACTTTTATTAAGCAATTGGCTTAGAATTGTCTAAACCCAATGCTTTTATCAGAAAAAATAGTGGTAAAATTAAAAATAATGTGATATTAAACGCAATGGATACATTTATATAATTTTGTTATACATATTAAGGAGACTTAATTATATTAATTCATTTTTGTATGAAAAATTGATTGTAGTGAATTTAGAATTTTTATTCAATATACGTCATTTTTCAATATAGCTGGGTTCGTTCCTATTTCTTTCATCAACAACATATCTGGTGGTGCATTATTTAAGGTGGATGTTTCTGAAATTTGGAAACTTGAAGAAGAGCAACAAATACATATTGTTAGTTTTCTTCAATAACCAATATTATTAGCTAACAATGTTCTTAAAGAGCTAATTAATATATTTATCTCATCATCCTGACAATTAATTTGTACTGCACACATTGTTAAATTAAATTGATAATGAAAAATATTGATTTACTTAGTGATTATACAAAATAATACATTATATGAGACCATCCCTGCAACACTATATAGGTTTTGTATGATAGTTAATGCTTTTCGTATGATAGTTAATTGTCTTTGCATAATAATCATATTAAATTATTAATATAATACAAAATGGTTATCGCTTTGTGGATAGATTTGAAATTCAGTGTTATTCATAATATATTTTAGTCACCGACCATACTGAAAACATTACATTCACTTATATTATAAATTATTGTCATCGAACCTATTGAAAACATAACAATTACTTAAATGTGAAGTATATTATTGATGACTTTACATAAATGTATAAAAAATGGCCAAATTCCATAGCAAGTATATCTGCACAATAAGTGAGATTTTGTTAAGTGGTACCAAAGTGATTGGATAATTTAATTGCACTATAAAAATAATATATTCTACATTAGAATACATTAAATTTATTATAAATTATTACTCTGAAAGAATGAACTTGCTCGATTTTTATTTTTATTATTTTTAAGAACTAATTTACGTGCCATTTTTTGACTGGGTATGAAAAAGGATTTAAGCCTAACCGACATTTAAAATATGATTAACGTCTTTGCATCATGTATAAATGTTCATTTTTTATGTTAAATTTAAAATCAAATTATTTACTGAATATCTATTGTAAATTATTTACTGAATCTCTATTGTATTTAAAACTAATAATTAAGATGAGCAGCAATATTAAATTTATAACATATATTAGGCATGTGGCGATCTGATAAAACTGTAATTTTGTACTCCCGGAAATTTAAAAAAAGTTATTTGAGGTACAAAAACAAAAGAAATGTTTGAAATTTTTTTACATATTTTATACATTCCTCAAAATTTCCTATTTCTTTCATCAACAACAGATGGTGGTGCATTCTTTAAGGTGGATGTTTCACAACTTTAGAAACTTGAAGAAGAGCAATAAATACATATTGTCGGTCTCCTTCAATAACAATGCTCAATTCATTAATTCATCGCTCTCATCATCCTCACAATTCATCGCAATGGAGTGGGCGGATAATAGATATTAAATTATGAGTGATTTACAAGAAATTATAAAAAATGTACATGTCTAAGTTACATTGCATACTTTAGTTGTATAAACAGTTGTTTCTTTAGTAATACATTGGCTCATAGTCTCCTTTGCATCATTTAACATGATCGGTTTAACATCTGGGCGACAAGACTACCTGACTTTCATCTTCTTGATTTAATCTGCAAAATATGAATATCTGTTTTAGATAATAGGTATTAGAGAAAAATAATTGGATGTTGGATATAACAATATGCTTATATGTAAATCGCATGGATTCCCCATTGCTTCTGACTCAAGACATGTTCCTTACACTGGTTAATTCTTTTCTGCCTCCGGGAAAGTTGTAGCTAAATACATAAACTGCAATTAAATACATCGAGTTTACCATACGAATAGCGCAATGGTAGAGGATTTTGTTAGCAGTGGCGGGGACGGCTTTTTTGGAACAGAGGCTCTGGATCTGTACTTATTCATGAAGAACAATAGTGAAAACAAATATAATTACGTACTTAGTGTTCGTAATATATTTTCAATGACATATAAAATACTTGTCTTATGGATAGCAACAAATATTTATTTGAATTACAGTAACAAACATATATGACTGAAAAATAATCATGACAAAATGGGCTTACCATTCTTAACTAGAAGAATGCAGGGTCCTGGCGAGGAGGTGCTGCTTGGCAGCCAGGCTCCCAGCTCCTAACAGGTGGAGTGCACACAATAACAGGACCAAGCGCTCGCTGCCTCCCTCACTGCCCACTAATTCTGGTTCCACCTCTAAAAAACAACGCAAAGCACACACGATTTCTAAGTGTTGTTAAACATAGTAAAAAAAAAAAAAGGAAGCAAAAATATAATGCTATAAAATTTAATTACATCAGTCTTGTGTGACTTGTCATTATAATTAATCTTGTGATATAATGAACAGGTCGACCGAGGGTGTCTATGAGGCAAGGGAACTAGTACTCACCACACTCACTCAGTGTCAATACAAAATTCAGCTTGGCTAATGTCTCCTTGTGCTATCTCTGAAAAATAAATTATATTTGTAAGTTGGGAAATGAGGATTCAAAATGTCAAGTACATATATCTTTTTATTCTAATATTAGGCTAAGCTTATTAAGTGAAGACTTTTAATGCAAACTATTCTGATAAAAAAATTCTGCTATAAGCTACCAATGTACCACATTTCATATAATTTAAAGTTTGATAAATTAATCGGATAAATAAATTTTTGTGATGTAAAGACGGCTATAGCTACCGTGAAATACCTGAGAACTTATTTATAGCATTATGCATCTCTACAAAAATACGAGATAAAAATTTATGAAAGTTATAAGTGGTAGGCTTCAAAGTGTCTGCGAAGGTAATGCGACTTCAGAAGGACTTCCTGATCCTGGAATGAATATAGATGAAAACTTACGTTTGTTGATGTACGCCGCGTGCAATTTTGAGAATTTGAATAGCATCTCTAGGTTGGATATTTTACAAATTCACTCTTTAAGTATATTCATATCTGAGAAACCAGTGTCACATATTGATTTTATACTCAAATAACAAGGTACACAGCACTTTTGTCTTCGAAACATGATAAAATTTGAAAGTAAGAAGTAACGTCAAAAGTCGTTATACGTATGGATTATTTACGGTTATGGTCATAGATAATAGAAACAAACTTAAATATCGTCATAATATATATTCTATAATCTTATCTATGATCACCACTTTTGGGCAGGCCAACCAATATAACAAACAAAAAAGTAGTGCTACGTTTGTTAGTATGAATGTTCGCACCCCCTGGATAAGACATAGGTCGACCGCGCGCGTCTGTAGTGTATAAATCAGTTTTGATGGAAGATTTCGCGTCTTTACAGTTAAAAGTTATAGCAGTTGAAATATAAATACCCATCAATATGGCTGAAAAGTCGTCCAAAAGTATCCAAACAGCTAAAATTTTCACTGCGTGTGCATCCAAATCCAAGCCCGGCTCTAGAGAAGCATCTCCACATGGGATAGATCAGCGCCGAGTGACAGCCACTCAGTCACGAACAATTAAATCGATACCCCAATTACAATGAGTGGAAACCACAGTTATATCGATGAAGCAAATTTGCTTATCTCTGGGGCGTTGGAATCGTTGAATAGTGCGAGAAATCTCAAAAAAGAGATTAAAGAGACCATGGTAAAAACATTGAATTGTTTGAAAAACATCGTAATCAAAATTTCGCTCCAAAATATATCGAATATTTCTCCTAATGCGGACTCTAGACCGGAAGAAATTCTCATTGACAAATTTAAATCGATTGCAAACAAAGAGGATATTTCAGATATCAAAATTGAAATAGCTAACATGAAAAAAATTATTGAGGAAAGCAATTTATACAAGCCTGTTTACAACGTAACCTCGCATCCTAAGAATAAAAACGACACGACATATGCTTTAGTCGTTTCTTCTAGCGACACCACAAAGAATAGTGATGAGATTGAGGGCATCGTCAAGCGCTCCGTGAATGTGAGGAGTAAGGGTATAGGTATAATACGACTCGGAAAAGTGGGAAACCAAAAGATTGTCATTAACTGTGTTGCCAGGGAAGATACCATGAAACTTAAAGAAGAAATTGCCAGCCGAAGCGACTTGACAGTTGAAGGACGGCGGAAAAACCCTTTTGTCGTTTTCAAAGGACTTATAAAGGGAGTTACAGAGAAGGATCTCAACCAGTCTATGAGAAATCAAAATAGGGGCCTAGTTTTGGATGAAGATTTAAAAATTAAGTACAGGAAGAGTCGCAGGAATGGACTCTTATCAAATGTTGTTTGCCAGGTGCTACCTAAAACCTGGAATCAACTTACGGGCATTGGGAAAGTCAATATTGGATACCAAAGAATTCCAGTCGAAGACGAGGCCCGCTACAACAATGCTTCAAATGTCTTCAATTCGGTCATACGCAAAGGTTTTGCGATGCAAAAATTACATGTGCACATTGTACTGGTGAACATCTTTATAAAGATTGCACGGATAAGTCGACGGAAGAGCCAAAGTGCGTCAACTATAAATTACAAAATAGACCCACAACAACTCTTTCAGCATTAAGTGCCCCATTCGATTGATTAAAGAACACCGAGCGAGATAGTAACAAACTACGACATATGTTTGTAAAGTTCTTGCAATCACTGGCAGATTTTAACTTTATATAAGAATTATTCAATGGAACTTAGGCCGCTGTAGGGCAGCACAAGAAGACTTATTAAAATCAATAAATAAATATAACGTCATTCTTATCCAAGAGCCTTACACCAGCAATACAGGAAGGTTGAATTCTCCAGGATTTGATATGTATCAGGCGGATTCATCGACAGATAACATCTGTAAAGCTGCCATTATTCTTAACAACTGTCCAAAGGGCTACTTCTGAACAATTTTTCAAACACAAACAGCGTTTTTGTTCAGCTAAATACAGAACTTGGACCAGTTATTATTGGATATACATTGAACCATCGACAAATATTGAGCCGGTGATGGAGACTGTAAAGAGCTTAGCACAAAAAAGCATTATTGTAGGCGGAGATGTAAATGCCAAGAGTATATGGTGGGGAAGCTCCAGGACCGACGATCGAGGTGATCTTGTAGCATCGTACCTCTCAGAATCTGGATTGCACTTATTAAACGAAGGATCGATTCCTACTTTCGAGACTCATCTAGGGAATAATTATATACATAGTGTAATAGATATTACATTTTGTTCTCACCAACTGCTTGATAAAATTAAATATTCTTAGCGATCACAATCCAATCGATTTTAATTTCTTAAGCAAAAGTACTGAATTTCCAAATACAAAAACTCATATCTACAATACAAAGAAAGCAAATTGGGACCTCTTTTACACTAATATCCACTCTCAATTTGAATCTCATTTTCTAACATCTGAGATTTTCAAAAATGTAACAAATGCGACAAACTTGGAAGTAAACATCTCTACACTTAATATTTTACTCGGGGGTGATTGCCCGGGAATTCTTTATTACACTTCAAACTTTTGGACTAAAATGAATATTTAGGTTCATAATATTATCTCCGGGCGATCGCCCCCTTCATGCTCTGTTTTATTACATACTTAAAATTATTATAAATATACAAGTTATTTCGTAATATCTAAATAACTAAAATCGCGAGCTGTTTCTCGGCTCAAGCAGACGCAAAAATCTTTTTTTTTGGGACCTTTTTCTGTGCAGCACACATTACAAAAAGTTTTTTTTTTTTTTTAAATGTGATTTGTTTACGTTGTATTTTGACAACTTGTTTGTTATTTTTAAATGTGTTGGTAATAGGTATATATAATTACGTCGCGTTGTAATGAAAAAGTTAGTATGTTAAAAAATATCTAATTTTTAAAAAAATTATTTTCATTATCGTAAGTTGTTATTTGAACTTTTTTCTTAATTTTCGGTCCTCTCAACTTCGAATAAACGGGATTTTACTGTTATACAATAATAACACCTGTTGTTATGAAGCAGTTTTAATCATCACCGCTGAGATATCTGGAATGATCACGCCATTGCGCAGGCGCGTACGAGTTGCGGGCCCAAGCACGAGCACGCCTGTGGAAGAAAGAGAGGGGCAGTCACGGGAGGGCAAGGAGTGAGGATAGACGCATCTGTGGCGGGAATACGTATCCCTCGCAGGAGATAGTGACGAAAAGAAACCGAGACAATATCTTCGTAGCTGCGCGCCGGGCCTGATATCAACCTCGACATATTGTTTCCACCGCTACGGCTGTGCTTCGTCTCCCATCGACCGCCGCCTTGGCAACTTGGCCAGGGACCGGACCATCTTTCTGGAACGGCGCCATCTCCCCGGTAAATCGCCTATGGATTTGAACCAGCATTCCTTTTTTAGTGGCAACCGTTAGTCAAGATTCACCGGATTTCAAGTCATGTTATTCATCTAGTGTATAGGCTCAATTGTTTGTGTTACTTTCCTCATTAAAAATCGCCCAAGAGGCTTCTACAAATATCTGTTTGTTCTTTCATTGAACCTATCCTTTTGGTAGCCCTCGGGGCTGCGATACCACCCTAACTTGACAACGAACAAAAGGAAATATTCTTCGTAACACTATGTTTAAATTTCAAATTATCACCCAGTATCATTTATCTCAAACATTGTAAAAAAAAATTAAAATGAAGTCAAAAAGTAACATTCATATCATCTACAAAAAAACAATACATAATCTAAACAATGGAATACAATTTCAGAGAAAATATCAGTACGCAAAATGTGATTGTTAAATTAACTTCTATTATATACAACTCTCTGAATAAGAGAAATATGTATTTTTATTAATTTAAGAAAGACATTTGAAAGTAAGAGCATTCAAAACTAATTCGATAAACTATCAAATAAAAAATTTCTTAAGCAGGAAAACTTATTAACGATGATTTCAGTATCTTTATGCTTTATTTTAACATAATATCTAATATTGTATTTTAACTAACATTACACTTACATTATGATAATTAAGAAATGAAAATATTTTATTTATAAAAAAAATATTAAAAAAACCATTTATTCTTATAAAGTTACCTATATGAATATGTATTTGAAAATCACCCGAGAGAAATTAGGCCATAACTGAATTAAAAAATTTATCGCCATTCATAATACACGGTAGATAAATTTTAAAAAAGAAGAATATAGCTAATTTTTTTTTAAATAATCCTTCACACTAGATTGTTTAATTTTTTTAATATAATTGTGACGTAAAATTGTCTATTTCCAATACATTATCTATAATTTTGTCTGGTACATTTGAAACATAAAAGAATTACTACTTAAACTGTAAAAAAATATATAATACCAAAATTCAAAGGGTAGGTAATAAATATTAGGAGATAAAATACATATGACAAAAGATGTCACCTGTAAGTCCGAAAAGTTCGATCTTTTTATAAAATGTAAAAAAATTTGCATGACAAGACGTATCGTATCTCTTCCTGGCCAACTTGAAGAACGCATATTTAAAAAAAGTACTGTTTGTAAATATAAATCTATTGGACTGCATACCGAAAATTTGTCGCTTTTGATAATATTTACATAATTTATCTGTACACTCAACATATTGCCTTGATCAATGTAATCGAGACAATATCAAGAAGAGTGATAGAATTACGTTTAAACATGGAATATGATAACGTTATTTTTGCTTTGTTTATTTATTTTGTACCAACGTAAAAAGTTCAAGCAAACAAAAAGATCAGCCGGTAATGTTAATTCAGTTGTCAGTGCCCTGTGGTTTGCTCTGCTTTGTTTATTTGTTAATAAATTTTCAAATATGTATCGGTCACGAAAATGAATAATTTTGTAATTTTAATTGTCAAGAAATATTAATCAAAGCTGAACCAGAAGTAGTTAAAATGAAACAGCTCTCAATGAAAGCAATTCCCTGTGGTTTCTCCGGAAACGGATGTTATCAGATTTCGAAAATTATAATAAAAAAATATATTTTTATGAGTTAACATCAACCGGTTTCGAAAAATACCTTTTCTTTCATGCAAAAAACATGGTTTTAGTTAGTTTATTTGACATTCTGATGAAGGAAAAGATATTTTCCGAAACCGGATACCGGAAAATCGGAAATTTATTTCATAAAAGTGGTTAAAAACAAACTTATAAATAAAATATATTTAAATAATTTCGTGATCTACAAGTGAGGGTACTAGTTGCAAAGACAGCAACCTCCATTATTATTTGTTCTAACTTTTAATGCAGTTGTCTTTTCATACAATTTTTAAAAGTGTTAATTCATGAGCAGTCAAACTTAAATCTTTTTTATATTAATTGGTCATTCAAAATAGGTGTTAGTTACAAAATCAGTCGCTTTTGCCGCTGCTATTTATATTAGAATTCAATCAATAGCAGTCTCCGCTACTCAGAAATTTAAAAGGCCGCTAGTATGGAAATTAGATTATTTTTGGAAGAATGTGTTGTATTTATTTTATATTTTAAAACAGATTATGGGGATTATCATTTATAATAAGTAAAGCATTAATAAATATATTGTTCTTCATGCTCCTATCAGATTTTCACAATTTCTCCGAATAAAAAATATGGAGGTAGCTGAGATTACGATTAAGTAATAACTATAAGAAGAAATATAAGCATTTTGCATTAAAATTCTTGGTTAATTGGTTGCGTACTGTTATACAGGGTTCACAATATTTTATGGGTGGATACCTGACTAAATTACGAGTCAAAAATATTCAAGCAGTATGTACAAATTCTGTACCGTTACAGAAAATATTATTGAGATTTTTACAAAATCATGTTAAGCTTCAAATAAATTTACTTTGAAATAAATATTTGCGAAATTCTATATCATTGCTTCAGGCCATAAACTGTCTAATAAAAAATAGTCTATCTGCTCGAAGCTCAGTGACCTTTATTTTTTTATAACAAACTAACATACCATCACGCCGTTTCTCCGCAGGAGTAGACAGAGAGGATAGAGCGGTACATTCTTCTGTCCTCAAACACAATTCTCGCCTCATCCACATGCATACATCTTCTCATACAAGCTCGTCGATTATTGAGGCTTCTAATAGAACTATCTTCCAGTATCTGGTTTACCTAGTCATGCCAAGTTTTCTGCGGACATCTTCTATTTCTGGTGCTATCAATACTTGCGTCATATATCTCTCCAACAATTCTCTCCTCATTTATCCGTTCCATATGACCAAACCACCTAAGTGATCATTTCTTAATCTTACTCACTATACTAAGGTCAGCTTTACATTGTTTCCTTTCGTTTTTTCTTCATTCTTTATTCTGCCATAAATGGATCTGTCACATATATGCATAAGTAATCTCATTTCCACTGCATTCAGTCTACTTTAGATCCTCTTCTGCCAGCTACAATCCTCACTTCCGTAAATCGATGTCGGTACCAGAACTTCATTGCGTGCCGCTAGTCTTACCTCGGTTGACAAGTTCCCAATAGTTATTTTATGTATTCAATATATAATTTCGAATCAATAAAATATTACAATTAATCAAAATAATCGCATAACTTCGATTTTTTTTAAACACTTGACATGATATGATTGAGATTAGGTACATGAAGCTTGAAAATCTTCAACTCGTATTTTAAATACATATGTATCTACCCCTAAAATATTATGTTACACTCAGTATACACACAATTTATTCATACAATTATAAATTGAAATTTGACAAAGCAATTTGATACTCGGAATTCCCGAAATAAATTTAAGGTTCAGGCAAAGGAGTATAATTAGGGTAATACGAGCAAAGAGATGAAAATAAAAATATCAATGCACTACATATTTTGTTATTTTATCTATACGGTATCTGAAAAGACAAGCTTGTTATAATTATAAAATGAGGCCTAATTCAATGCGGGTCATCATAAGAGTTAAGTGAATTGTTGTGTATTCTAAGGGTTTTTCTGCCTCCTAAGCAAATAAGAATGTTTAATGGTAGATATTAGTGGAAATAATACAAAATTACCAATGCAGTTTATGGGTCTTTTTCGGGACTGAAGAATGTAATCCTATTAGGCGGGAAAACTTATTAAAATGATTTCACTGTATGTAAATGAAATGCTGGAACTTCCATTTATCAGAAACATTATTTCATAAGCTGACACACAGTTACACAGTTAAAAAGGATTTGCAATCATTAAAAAGGTGATTAGACTCCGCACATTGAATGACAAAAACATTCCCTCTGACATGGACATAAAAATCCACAACTCTGGCAATGAAAATGGCTGTTCCAAAGATTATGTACTATGTCAAAAGTAAATTCCACAAAATATCTAGAAACAATAATTGATCAAAACCTAAAATGGACTGATCAAATTAATAAAACAATCAGTAGAATTAGAGTCATTTTACATATTCATAAAACTTAGGAATGTAATACAGAAAAACTTGTTAAAAAATGTATATTTTTTCCTATATCATTCCATATTATAGTTTGGAAATGGCATGTGTGGCACGGAATAATGTGTCCTCCGTCTGTGGTGTGCACTCGTTATATTTCCTTCAGAAAATCTATTGTTCCAATATTTAGTTCAAATAACTTCAAATCCGGATTCCCTGCAAAACTATATTAAACTTAAATTAAAAACACCATATCTATAAAAGAGATCAGAAAGAAATAAATGTATTTCCAACAAGACCATAAAATAAAAATACTACGTAACAAATAACTGGTTCCACAAAATTGTGATTTGAATTTTCTACAATACAATAACCATTCATAACTTATACAGATAAATGAACAGGATTAATTATTAAAACCTGCAATTCCATCACTTGAGAGTTATGCACAATAATAATTCATGTCGCCGATATATTATCATCTCGCCTCCTTCACAACTCTCGCACACAGCGCCTCCTGAGAATAATGTAAATAAATTCCAACCCATTTAATGTACCAATTTAAAATAAAACCCTTTAGATGACTTTGTAAATATGCTTAGTTTTTATATTAAAAAACATTGCACATGGCTTGATACAGGATCAAATCTTCTTCACAGCCAACTTGAAGAGTGATAGAGAGCTGCCGGGATGCCTTCAGGAACAAGACGCTTCCCTTGCCAATCTCTTTCTCCACAGTATCGGTGGCGATGGCTCTGCCCGAAACAACGATGATGATGCTAGAACTGTGTCTCAAAATGGTATTGTACACAGATGTCGTATCCTTTAAGATCTAAAAATTATTAAATAAATAATTAAATTGAGAACACAAACAGAACATAAGTATATAATAAAGAAAATATGCAGTTTTCTGCACACATGCGACTGTGGACATGCATGCAGGCCAGTGAGATAGGCCCCTGTGCTAGAAGCGCTCGTCTGCTAATGCCAGTTGCACCTAATTCGGTGAGTATTTCTAATATCGTGTTGCACAAAGACGACATCACATAATATGTAAGAAAAATAATACATATAGCCTGACTATTAAACAAAGCAAAGTGGTTTGAAACTCAATATTGGTCGTAGATTGTGCTCTCTGTCGCACATTTTATTTTTCTCTTCTCTCCTTGTGAGATGTCTTGAAGGTCATGCTCTTAACGATGCTCCTAAATCCACCACTGTACTGTGCATTCTGAAGAGTCAATATGAATGAGCAGCCAACAAGTGCCGAGCTCATAACAATTATTAAATTAACCAATTTGAATTTTAAAAACCAAGAGGTTTAAAGAAGCTACATAACAACCTTACAATAAAACCAAAATACCAGGTAATAATGAAGCACATGTTGTCAAAACTCTATGCAATAGTTAAAACTACCTGTTCTACTCCCCGTCACACCACTGTACACCCACCCCCTGCCAAACCAAACCGTAACTATAACCTAACCTGACCTAATCTAACCCAACCTTGTCTTCCCCTCCCTGATTATTTTCCACAAATATAGAACTGATCCATTCACTTTATCTTTTCTGAGGGAATTTTTATTATTTATAAAACAGTATGCCCAGTTCTAAAATAAAACAAATTATTTTAAAGAAACAACAATAATATAAATAGACACCGCAGTTAGATATAATATTAAATGTATAATTAGTACCTTAATTTGGGCAACTGCAAAATCCTTCACGGGGGGTCTCCAAATTTTCGTAAAAGGATCTTCAATTATCGGTTGAAATAAAACATTTTCCAAAGACTGACATTTGTATTCCAACATGCCTACCAGAGTGGTGACGTCGATATATTTGGGCGTCAGCCCAGCTCTCACTACATTATCTGAACATGCCATGCATTCGATACAATCTGAAAATATTATTTCAATATATTATGTGCCCAGTTTCCCAGGGGCAATTAAAACAGTTTATTGTTAGCAGATACTAATCATACAGAAGCTTTACTTACGAGGCCACTCTTCGCTTTGTGCCACAACTGATACTATATTTTCACAAGACTGAAAATTAGATTATGTTCACGCCAACTTCCTAACTACACAACAGTACAATAACCTGGTACTTCACATCTTTATCTTTCTCTTTATAATGTTTCAAATAAAATTGATTAAAATGCAAATATGAATTTGTGGAAAGGTAAATGAGAATTGTAAAACAACAGTACATATATTATTCAAAACACACTTTACACTTTCATTGACCAATTTTTTACAAAATGTTACATTGTCAGTGATCAGGGTCTCGTCTCCTCGTCCTATCTTGAAAATAGTTTATATGTGAAGCTGACCTTGTGACCGATTGCTGATGAGCCTAAATAATATTTACAATTCTGGTATATTTACAAGAAGTTAATATTGTCTTTCTAAGCTAAACCGTTGTTTACATTTCGATTAATATTTACATTAAAATCTTTAAATCATTATTACGATTTACTTTATGTTTATAAAATAAAATATTGTGGTCCAGCTCATGTCTAACCGTATTTGGATCAACTGCTCCTATAAAAGCGTTATTTTCTTATTAATTCATGTCAAAACATTATTTACCTCCGTATAAATATGCGTGCGGCACATTGGGCCCGAGGAAAATGGCTTGGCCTGGCTGTAAAACCAGATAGTTCATGAAGTAAATACACCAACAGCCAACATCTCCAGGAAACTCGGTGGATAACCTCTTCAGCAAGGAAAATTGCAGTTTCTTCTGAGTAGCAGTATCTTAAATGTTTTATAAAAAGACCAACAAAAATACATATGTATTTTTAAATCAAATAATATTCACGTCACGTGAAATATAATAATTAAAGATAATTTTGTCACAGATCATCTTACTTTATCCGTCTCCACGCACCACGTAAGTCAAATGTAACAAATGGGATAGTAAAAATTTTGTATAGGTATGGGTATGGGTTTGGTAGGTAGGATTTGGATGGTAAATGTTGGATAATTTTAAGACAAAGTAAGAAATACAAACCTGCAATGCTCAGGCGGCCGACAAGCAACTGTACATTCTCCCCGACAAGTGCACGATCTTGAGTCATCAAAGCTTCAAAAGCAATTTTCAGAGATGATGTATTATCATCTCGACCCTCCAACAAGCCTTTTGTCACATCTTGACCCAACACTTCTTGTAGCTCGGGCAAGTCTGGCAGAGGAAACAATTATGTTATTTAAGGAGACGAAGCTCCTGTCAAACTACTGTAATGTAATACTGAACTGGCACTAAAAGTTTAAAAATTTAGTCTAAAAGTTTATATTTAGTATTGTAGGTGTAACACACCTAGTATACAATATTTTAGGGGTGGTAGATATATGTATATTCAAAATATGAGTCAAAAATGTTCAAGCTGCATGTGCCTAATCTCAACCATGTCGGAGATATATGTATATAAGTATTTTAAAAAGTCGTAATTGTGCAATTATTTTGATTAATTTAAATATTTTATTGATTCCAAATGATATATTGAATACAAAAAATAAAATGTTATCAAAGTTTGAACGGCCAGACCATTATTGGTGATAATTTAGGGACTGAAGTAAAAATACAAAACAATAATGGGTAAATTTGAGTATGTATACTTAAATCTTAAAATGATTTTGTATAAACTTATTCAATAATATTTTCCATAATGGTACAGAATTTGTACATACTCTTTGAACACGTTTGCCTCATAATTTATCCAACCATAAAATATTGTGGACTAGGTCGGTACACCTGTATAGAACTTTAAATGTAAAAAAATTACCATTTACAAAGCAGACAATTTCTTCCATTTTCCGAAATCCACAAAGCGCCTCAAATGGAGTGAGAGCTATTGCCAACTCAGGTTTGTGATTAGGATCTTTATATAAATGTGGACTAGATGCGTGCAGCTCTTGGGCATGTTTCTGCAACCATTTAGAATAATTGTATCAGCTGTTTTAACAAACTTCTCCTGTTCCCCGCAAATCAAATTGAACAATTTGTTACCATGTTTCAAATTTATCTGTAAAGATTTTGTGCAGAAGAAATAAGTAGAATTAAATATTTGAATGCAGTGTCCCATAAGTCTTGCAACCATTTATTGAATATGGTAATGCAACGCATTGCATGCAATCACAGAGCCATATCCGTGATAGTCTTGTGCGACTACTAATCTGTTAATAAATAACTTGAAAATCAATATCTAAACCTATACACGCTATATATAGCTTGAATAGCAGTCTTCATTAAAAAAATAATTGTGTTATCCAGGCTGTTTGTTAAGTGTCCACTTCCATTTACAACAGACATATTTTCGTGGCACTACAGTTTTGATTATGATTATGAAGCAAACATAATGTTCTATCTAAGCAGTGCAGGTGTGTGCGCTATACAATTTTACATCATAGCGTACACAATTTTTAATAATACTGTTCTTCTTCTATCGATCAGCACATTGTAACACGGTCGATGTTACAATGTGCATAAGTCCAGCATAAGATTACCGGCATCTCGGATATTGAACCACTTAACTGAGGTCACGCAGTCAAGATAATCTCTTACTACCTAAGTCTCTGCATCATTTTTCTCATTGCAAAGAATATAGCTGAAGTATGCAGCTATCCTTCCTTCGATAGTTGCTCTTAGCTATCTTGACTTGTTGTTATTCATACATCTTTATTGATAATGTGCTCAATCCTGGAGATTTTTAGACTAACAGCAACTAGACACTATTTTCTTGTTAATATTTGTATATACACAAATAAATAGTCTTAAATTGGAAAGGTAACGTTTTCCTTACTTTCTCCCCCAACACACAAATCATAGATCAAACCTTCAGATTGCACAAAACATTTTGACAAAAATTAGAAAGAACATTGGATAAAATATTGTCTATTTAAATTAAATAAAAATTAAGATGTTTTATAATTAGTATGGTTTGTTTCAAAGTATAGCAAGCTACAAGTGCATAAAGAAAATAAATAGTTTAATACAATATCAAATGTATAAATTAGAAATATATACATATAAAATCAATTTATCGAGAAAAAAAAATTGTTGCTACCGGAATTCGAATCTGGATCTTTTCTTATCCGGCTTTCAAATAATGGAATGACAAATTTATCAATTTGAATGTGCATATTATAAATAAAAGTCTATTTTTAGTTTTTTCTAATTCTTGGATTTCTTTTCTAATTTTATTTCCCAGCCATCACAGATAATTATCCACTAAGCTAGGCCACTCACTCTACCTACACTGGCCATTGGATAATTAAATTATTTTACTACATAGATAGTGTGCACG
Organism: Eubasilissa splendida; assembly: GCA_031772225.1. Taxonomy (NCBI): domain Eukaryota; kingdom Metazoa; phylum Arthropoda; class Insecta; order Trichoptera; family Phryganeidae; genus Eubasilissa; species Eubasilissa splendida. Next base: position 41,379 of record CM062857.1, read on the forward strand.
ATGCGCATATATGAACATAGAGTACAGATAAGAAGTGAACTCCCTCAATATTAAACTAATTTCCTCATTTCTGTTTGTCCATATCGCATTGCTACATATTATATTATAAGTCAATTATTATGCTATTGTATTTTATTTGATTTTTTTAAATAAATTAAGATAATAAAAAATATTAATTCTCAAATGATTTCCCGATGTTATGGATGGTAGTTTCCAGTCTATATAATAAAAGGCATTCATAATAAGGAAAGCAAATGTAAAAATCAGAACTTTTACTAAAAAAAGTATCTCTTTTCAAATATTCATTAATAGAGAGATTCATCTGATTCAAAAATGTTATATTTCAAGTTTACACAAAATATCTTTTTTTTTTTTCAAAGTTTTATAATTAATCCATTTTACGTTAAATAAAAATTTGTTTTAAAAAAGTAATTTTAAGACGCATACCGAACATATTTTGGAGAGAAGAGGTTTTTTAAGTTATTTATTTTCACATACAATAATTTCCACCGTACATTAGTAACAAACTTATTCCTTACTTTATTTGGGTGAGCCTGGATTGACAGAGCCTTTCTCACTGAGAGGACTTTAAAAAGAAAAGGCAGGTCGGCTCCAAATTCAGCTTGCACTTTGTCTCCCAGGGAGTCCAAGTTGTGCTGGAGCCAGGCCGCAAGAGATTTGTTCACTTCCGGGATGAAGCTCGGTCCGTTGACATGCGTACCCATCCACAGTTCAGCGTAAGGTTCGGAGTCTTTTATAACCAGAGAACTGTTACAGACCATAGCGAGTCGTGCCACCTCGCTGTCGGTACCCAACTTACCCCAGTCATACTTCTGTACGCAGCATTGGAGCTCCATAATGAGCTAAAAACAATTATGGGACACTTTTAAAATGTACAGCGTCTATTTCTTGCATTTGAATATCTGTTTTCATATTTTCACAAAAATGAACTTAGAGATTTGATACAGAAGGTGGGTGCAGCTTTAGAAAACAAGGTGACATTTTTATAAAAATGACTACATATTAAGGAACCCATAATCAATATCTATTTGTTTAAATATTTACATATTGGTCGGGCATTAGATTGCAGAGGGCACCGCATATCAAGCACACCTGTCAAGACACGATTTGAGATTTATTTCAAAATTCCAAAAAGTAACTTTCTGAAGGAAGAGCGAATTATATACAACTAGAAAATAAAACCACTCACCTGTTTAAAACGAGAGAAAGCTCTTGTGGTTAAATATTTTTATATAACTGCTGCCCAAAAAAAAGCCACTCATCGACAGAGTCGAGAGAATATATCTTTATCTTATATCTATGTTGACAGCAGTTGACAAATAACACATGACTATATCATTTATCTATGCACATGACACTTTCAATGGGCGATTACGAGATGTCATAATCGAATTGTTCGATTATGAAAATCATTCGAGATATGGCAGCGACGATTACTAATTTAGTACTCGACATCGCCGTTCGAATCGGGGCGGCGACTCGAGACTCGATTGTTTTATTCTATTATTCGCGACTACTAATTTAGTACTTCAAACTGTTATGCCCCGGCGTCGATAATACCGCGAGCGTATTTTGATGCAGATCGATTATTTAATTATGGACAGTCGCGGATACTGAGAACCGTGTGGTCCGTGCTCAGAGAAGGTTGTCAATTTTGACATGAACCAGATGGCTAGGGCAGACCTGAATGTTCCAAGACCCGGCGCTTTGGGCTGCGTAATATCTGTGATGGCCTACACTCATCGTCCAGATGTTCCTCGCTTCCATATTTCTCACTACACGCCATCCCGCGCGAACAAAACGAGAACACACATGCACCACACGTATTCACCGTACACGTGCACCAGAGGAGTCAGTCTTATCTCGTATTTTTGTAGAGATGCATAATGCTATAAATAAGTTCTCAGGTATTTCACGGTAGCTATAGCCGTCTTTACATCACAAAAATTTATTTATCCGATTAATTTATCAAACTTTAAATTATATGAAATGTGGTACATTGGTAGCTTATAGCAGAATTTTTTTATCAGAATAGTTTGCATTAAAAGTCTTCACTTAATAAGCTTAGCCTAATATTAGAATAAAAAGATATATGTACTTGACATTTTGAATCCTCATTTCCCAACTTACAAATATAATTTATTTTTCAGAGATAGCACAAGGAGACATTAGCCAAGCTGAATTTTGTATTGACACTGAGTGAGTGTGGTGAGTACTAGTTCCCTTGCCCCAGTGCACTCATAGACACCCTCGGTCGACCTGTTCATTATATCACAAGATTAATTATAATGACAAGTCACACAAGACTGATGTAATTAAATTTTATAGCATTATATTTTTGCTTCCTTTTTTTTTTTTTACTATGTTTAACAACACTTAGAAATCGTGTGTGCTTTGCGTTGTTTTTTAGAGGTGGAACCAGAATTAGTGGGCAGTGAGGGAGGCAGCGAGCGCTTGGTCCTGTTATTGTGTGCACTCCACCTGTTAGGAGCTGGGAGCCTGGCTGCCAAGCAGCACCTCCTCGCCAGGACCCTGCATTCTTCTAGTTAAGAATGGTAAGCCCATTTTGTCATGATTATTTTTCAGTCATATATGTTTGTTACTGTAATTCAAATAAATATTTGTTGCTATCCATAAGACAAGTATTTTATATGTCATTGAAAATATATTACGAACACTAAGTACGTAATTATATTTGTTTTCACTATTGTTCTTCATGAATAAGTACAGATCCAGAGCCTCTGTTCCAAAAAAGCCGTCCCCGCCACTGCTAACAAAATCCTCTACCATTGCGCTATTCGTATGGTAAACTCGATGTATTTAATTGCAGTTTATGTATTTAGCTACAACTTTCCCGGAGGCAGAAAAGAATTAACCAGTGTAAGGAACATGTCTTGAGTCAGAAGCAATGGGGAATCCAAGCGATTTACATATAAGCATATTGTTATATCCAACATCCAATTATTTTTCTCTAATACCTATTATCTAAAACAGATATTCATATTTTGCAGATTAAATCAAGAAGATGAAAGTCAGGTAGTCTTGTCGCCCAGATGTTAAACCGATCATGTTAAATGATGCAAAGGAGACTATGAGCCAATGTATTACTAAAGAAACAACTGTTTATACAACTAAAGTATGCAATGTAACTTAGACATGTACATTTTTTATAATTTCTTGTAAATCACTCATAATTTAATATCTATTATCCGCCCACTCCATTGCGATGAATTGTGAGGATGATGAGAGCGATGAATTAATGAATTGAGCATTGTTATTGAAGGAGACCGACAATATGTATTTATTGCTCTTCTTCAAGTTTCTAAAGTTGTGAAACATCCACCTTAAAGAATGCACCACCATCTGTTGTTGATGAAAGAAATAGGAAATTTTGAGGAATGTATAAAATATGTAAAAAAATTTCAAACATTTCTTTTGTTTTTGTACCTCAAATAACTTTTTTTAAATTTCCGGGAGTACAAAATTACAGTTTTATCAGATCGCCACATGCCTAATATATGTTATAAATTTAATATTGCTGCTCATCTTAATTATTAGTTTTAAATACAATAGAGATTCAGTAAATAATTTACAATAGATATTCAGTAAATAATTTGATTTTAAATTTAACATAAAAAATGAACATTTATACATGATGCAAAGACGTTAATCATATTTTAAATGTCGGTTAGGCTTAAATCCTTTTTCATACCCAGTCAAAAAATGGCACGTAAATTAGTTCTTAAAAATAATAAAAATAAAAATCGAGCAAGTTCATTCTTTCAGAGTAATAATTTATAATAAATTTAATGTATTCTAATGTAGAATATATTATTTTTATAGTGCAATTAAATTATCCAATCACTTTGGTACCACTTAACAAAATCTCACTTATTGTGCAGATATACTTGCTATGGAATTTGGCCATTTTTTATACATTTATGTAAAGTCATCAATAATATACTTCACATTTAAGTAATTGTTATGTTTTCAATAGGTTCGATGACAATAATTTATAATATAAGTGAATGTAATGTTTTCAGTATGGTCGGTGACTAAAATATATTATGAATAACACTGAATTTCAAATCTATCCACAAAGCGATAACCATTTTGTATTATATTAATAATTTAATATGATTATTATGCAAAGACAATTAACTATCATACGAAAAGCATTAACTATCATACAAAACCTATATAGTGTTGCAGGGATGGTCTCATATAATGTATTATTTTGTATAATCACTAAGTAAATCAATATTTTTCATTATCAATTTAATTTAACAATGTGTGCAGTACAAATTAATTGTCAGGATGATGAGATAAATATATTAATTAGCTCTTTAAGAACATTGTTAGCTAATAATATTGGTTATTGAAGAAAACTAACAATATGTATTTGTTGCTCTTCTTCAAGTTTCCAAATTTCAGAAACATCCACCTTAAATAATGCACCACCAGATATGTTGTTGATGAAAGAAATAGGAACGAACCCAGCTATATTGAAAAATGACGTATATTGAATAAAAATTCTAAATTCACTACAATCAATTTTTCATACAAAAATGAATTAATATAATTAAGTCTCCTTAATATGTATAACAAAATTATATAAATGTATCCATTGCGTTTAATATCACATTATTTTTAATTTTACCACTATTTTTTCTGATAAAAGCATTGGGTTTAGACAATTCTAAGCCAATTGCTTAATAAAAGTTTTACGGTGACTACGCTTGTTTGTTCTCCACTCTGGATATTTTTGGACCTAAAGAATATTAGCATTTAGAGCTGCAATATCGAATAATTCGAAAAGACCATCGTCTTGTAGCCACCACACAAATATTTCTTAGTCATTTTATCGCCCGTATCGTAATTGTCTGCGCCCAGTACCTGAACCGACCAGACCGTGGACGCTCATCCTGCTCTTCCCGACACTGTCCTCCAATTAATCTTGCATCGTTTAACATTCTGTCATTCATGTATTCTGTGTCGTTTCTTGCTCTCGGTGGCTTCTCCCCGATGAGAATAAACAAACTTATATAATAATGGTTTTTACTTGAACTCAACTAACCTTTCCACATATCCATTACATTACGTAGGGATCCTCGTCCCACAGGAATCCTTTTCTTTGGTCATTATAAAAGCATTGATTTATCTCGGCTAATTCATCTAAGAGATTTACCTCTTCTAAGGTTGTAGTAATTACGAAGCGATAACCAAACACATTACTCGATACATTATGTTTGAGATGATAAATATAATAGCCGAAAATGAAACCAACATTCTCCCAAGATCGAGTCGATCGTATGCCTTTTGTATAGGAATAAATTCTTCCTATAAGTATCCCGCTCGACAGCGGTATAATGGCATAAAAATATATCTTCGCTAGTCGATTCATCAAGTTGGTTGACAATAATCACACCAAAAGGACCATTAGGTCGCGGGTCTATTGTTACCTGAGGGTAATTAATTTCTGGCTACGGGAGGAAGAGAATAGCTCTTTTGTTGAATCCGGATCGGAACACATGCGACGGTCGCCGTGAAGCTGCGTTTTCACTATCGCGCCATTTCTTTTCAGGGATAAGCAGAGAGAATAGAGTGAATGCTTAAAAGTCCAGGTACTCCAATTCACCTCTTCCACATTCATGCGCCTTATGTGATGCGTTATTCGGACTATTCTGTCATTGTTCATTCATTCCAAACGGCTGTGGGGATCAGATTTCAAATTCACCGGCATCGACGGTAGCGACATATCGCTGCCGGCTGCCACTACAGGTCTGGCCTGATTCTTCATCGTCGAGTTTCTCCTGTGTCATCGCTTCGCAACAGCAGTCTCTCCTGTTTCATTGCTTCACAGTGGCGGTCTTGCTGACCCACGCGCGCCGAGCGAGACCGCTGCTTCACTTCAGAATTCACGCGCACCTTCTGCATCTTCATTCATTTTTTTCTTTCATTCTCATCTGTCTTCACTGTTCTATCCGACTCAATAAACACCAACACGCCAATCACTCACTCTTTCATTTAACCACCGACCTAACCCCCAAACGGCCAAACCGTCTGAGCGGGCCTCTAGAAAAAAAAACAATCACCGAAATCCTTTCCGTCTTTAATCGATCGCGATTTGGTCTACCTACAGTGAGCCGGTGTAGTTTCACTTCCGCAGTATTCAGTCTGCATTCATTCCTACTCTACCAGCGATAACCGAAACAATTAGAATGAATAAGAATGAAGGCGGTCAAGGAGAATTACGATATGAATAAATATGAATGGTATACAATTACAATTGGGCAGGCAGAAAGAGAAAAATATATAACAGATATAAGTGTATGCGAGGCGAATATCGCTCATATAAACAATAAACGTAATGCACTAGTAAAGAAACGGCCAGACCCCATATATACCTAATTATAAAAGTTTTCTTCATAGAAGTAATAAAAATGATTAGCTCATAAGTAGGACTTTTTGTGAAATGTTTTTGTACGGATTAAAAGTGTAATAAAAGAAAAATTGATATGTAATTAGATGTAAGAATTCTGGTAAAGAGTAGGTTTAATATGGCAATTAATGGAAATGTATAAAATATAAGTTATTCATAATTTTAATAGAGGGAACGATGTCGTGTATCGTCGATGATTTGTTGTGGGGGATTTAAATAAACAATTCCAAGATGGACAGTGATAACGTTAAATTAAATTAAGAAAGTAGGCGGGACCGAAAATTAGTCCTACAAGCGGAGGCTTAATAACGTCGCTGTCAACAATGGACCAATAAGGCGTCATCAATCTCGTTAGGACGGACCCACCCTCGGACAAGAAATACACCCTCGCCATGGATACTTTAAAAAGGCCAGAACGCCATTGTTGCGACAGTTGAAAACAAGAGTTGGAAATGGACAGTTAAAAATAAGAGTTGAAGGTAGGAGCTCAACCTCGGAAGTCGGAGGAGGAGCGAATGGTTGACAGTTGACAATTGAAAACAAGAGTTGGGAGTGGAAAGTTGGAAGTGGAAAATTGAACATTGAAAGTCAAAGAAAGTCGGCAGTTGGAGATCGGAAGTCGGGGAGTTTAAAGTAAAGATCAAAGCCGGAGATATGAGCTGAAAGTTGGTAGTCGACGACCAGAGTTGAAAATCAGTAGTCTAAGATCAAAGTTGAAGGTCGACAGTTGAAAGTCAACCTCGGAAGACGGAAGACGTCGCGAGGTCCACCAGCAGAACCAAACAGTCGGCATCAGAAATCCTATACGAATATAACAGAGTCGGAGGATAGACAGTCATAGTTCACCGCAATCTACCCAGAAGCAGCCGCCCAGCCCGTCCCAAACAACCAGCCGCCGAGCTAGACTGGAAGCAATCAGCAAATAGCCACCTACGCCAGGTGCTAACGGCACCACTTCGCCAGCCTGAGACCGCTCCACTTCACCGGCTTGAGACTAGGTCTCCGGAAGGAACATCGCAAGATTTTTTATTTCAACTTTATTACATATATATACAGTATAATTTTATTTTTTGCAATTGCAATTGCAAGGATAACCCAAGATATAAATAATAATAGATTAAGTTAGTTATATGTATTTCCACCTGCCCATGAGTGTAAATGTATAACTAATAAATGTCTAATTTATGTATCTTCCATGTGTTTATGTTCACCTGTATCCTGTTGTAACCATGGCACTAATGAAGACGTAATACCTGATGGATGGGTCGCGAAGCGAAACATTCCATTAAGAGTACGGGGTGTCGCTCTAACGAGAGACCATGACCATAACAATGTTCAATTAATCGAATAATTAACTCCTAACCTCATTTTATCACAATATTTCGAAAGTTGGAACCAGTTCCAAAAGTAACCGAATAAATAATCCGTTATTCATCCGGACCTAAAACGTGACCTGGTGTTTCAGCAGATCAGCGATATCAATCATCGCTAGTAATATGTGGTGGATATACAAAGTTTTTACACTTTTTAAATCGCTTCTGCGTGGAAACTGCGCAAAGAAGGGGCACGCGGACGACAGAGGATAACGCGCATTTTGTTTAAAACAGTTTTACAAAAACAACGATTCTTATGTGATTGTTCGGCGGATTGTAACCGGTTATATCTATCACGGTTACCACCAGTTACCATCAGTCACCGGGACACAAATATCAACACCGCTAAAGTTAAACGACCTTATATAAATACATATCCATATCCTCTTAGAAATAGAAACCATTTACATTTTAGATTTAGAAACGATAGGAACATACATGATTCGGGTTCTGTTGTCTGCTGAAAAAAATAAATAGTTATAGCAGGGTATCAGAAATACACAAGCGATCGCCTGGCCAACACTTATTTAAAATATCTGTCATTCAAATCAGTGTGAAACTGCACTTGACTGCGAGTTGATCTTGAGTGGCCGAGTTGGACACATTAAATTAGTTTACATAATCATTTGACAGTTGTTTTACCCTGTGGTAAATATTTATACACCATGTCGTCAATTTTACGGAAACTTACCGAATCACTGAAGAGTAAGGAGTTCAGGCAATATTTAATGAGGTAAGAAAGCAAAAAAAGTTTATTATTAAATCTATGTATTTTTTGTTTTAATTAGTTTATTATCTTGAATCCATAAAAATTCTTTAGCAGACAATATCGATATCAGCTTTTTAAGAATTTTAAAACCAAATAATTCTATAAATGTCTGGTACGTGAAAAACCACAATCTCCTCGTTATCTAAAATCCAATCTCCTTGGCCTAGCCCTCTACTGCCAGCAGGTATAATCTCACTGATCACCTCACATTGTATACTTAAAAAAGTACAATTGTTCCACAGCATCTCGTGACGTCTCTGTAAATAAATTAGTGAGTAAACCCTTTGTAACATAATTGCAGTTGGCGAAATGTCTTGCGAAGATACTTTTTTTTTAAAGTGAACACCTTACTTATAAAGCTTGTTTTTAATAAAATACAGTTTGGAAATCCTGCTTTTATTTCTAGAGTTTTTAAAGATCTCCAGAACAAATTTATGTTCCACATCATTCTGTACATGCTCCCTGAGTGTGCATTCAGTCAGTTGGTTAGGTCAGTATTATCCCAACCCGGAATAATATCAGTTCAAACTATAAACGCAACACCATTCTAAACATAGTTAGTTTTGTACTGTAAGTAAATTAGATGTCCGACAGACTTTCCTCAGTTTACTTTGGTGTGGAGTGAAACGACCATCGCATAATAAAATTCACAATACATCACGAATAAACACCAGACTTATTATATTTTATGGATAAGCAAAGCAGAGGTTTCTTATATGAATGTTAATAATAACTTATTTTAATGAAAACACATTTTTGTTGTGAAGTTACAATTTCAGAACATAATTCCATGGTATTTATAATACAACTAAAATTAATACACCAAAAAAATTATAGATAAAAAAAATCTATTTATCAACCAAAAATTTTGTGTATATTTCTAATTTATTCAGATTGAATAGTAATAAGCATTCTTCGAAAACAAACATCAACATTTTTCGATATATGGGTTCCACTTCCAAAATTTATAGTTAATAATTATAATGTTCTCCATTTGATTTTTGTTCAGCAGACATAATATAGGAACTGCTGCTATACTTGTTACCACCAGTATAGCAGTAATTTACAATTGCTCCAGCAAGCCGAGTTGGAATGGCTACACCCTGTCAGTGACCAGATTACTGTTCAAGGTTCAGCCACATTTTCGCGATTGCAATCTGATTACACTAAACATCAGATTGATTATTTTAGTTTTTTTAGGAATTATATAATAATTGAATACAATAGGAATAGATTTAAATGTAAATCCCTTGCCTTGACAACCTATTTCTAAATGTTCCAGATTCTTCTAAATTGAATTCTATTAATAAGTCTAATTTGTGCACAAGAATGATTCTGAGCTTAGTGAAGGTCAGTCGGGTCGAATTGTTTCAGATATAGGTTTGTTTCTGGAGAAGCGATTTCCCAATTAAACTCAACATGAAGTTCCTGTTTTTTTAATGATATAAATATTATTGTATCTTTTTCAGCACACACTTTTGGGGACCAGTTGCCAATTGGGGAATTCCTATAGCTGCCATAGCAGACATCAATAAGGACCCGAAGTATATCAGCGGAAAGATGACATTTGGTATGTGATGGAATGATATTCGTGAATTTTATTTTAATATACTCGTATGTTATTGTTCTTGTTTGCACGTGAGTGAGGCAAATATTAAAATACTCAGGCCTATTCTCAAAATTGCAATATTGAAATGAAGGTGATTGTTACACCAACCCTCAAAAATAGACAGATAGTTTTGACAGATTATGGTAGGTTTATCTCCCTCACTCTCTCTCATTCAAATATAACACTATTGTTGAGGGTTGGTGTAACAATCACCTTCATTTCAATATTGCAATTTTGAGAATAGGCCTGACTACTATATGTACATAAAATATTTAAAATAAATAATTTATTTTTTTGTTTCTTACGAAAATATTGAATTTTCTTCTCAAGATGTGTTGTAATTAATATGCTTGGGTTTTTTGTGGATCATGACTGTTAAACTCGTTTGCAATGTATCAAAAAATTCCAGCCATGGAAAAGCAGATTTTCTTTAGTTGCCAGGTAATATTACGTATTATAGTTGCCAGGTCATTTTCTAATATTACTGCTGTAAGTGTAAGTAACAGACATGTCTTATTCTAAATCCTTTCCACAGAGAACCCATTGAAATGCTCGGTATCTCAATATCCTTCACAGCCAGGGTCAAGTTTATTTCCGAAAAGTTGTGAGTGTCTGTCTGGTAGAGCCTACAGGTATTTTAATTCAATTCATCCTCTTGGACAGTCAGCTGTGGATTAGTGGCCGATGTTAGTTAACTTCCTGAAGATGAGGGAAGTTTTTTGAAATCTCTAATGCAATGCATGGACATGGTATCATGTAGTTATATTTGATGCACTTTTTTGTTGTCAATGGTAATTTATAAAAATTTGCTTAAGTTTGTCTTGAATTTAAAGTGATTGTGAACTACAAATATTGGCACTAAGACAGAAAATATATTTCTTTCAGCACTCTGCCTGTATTCCATGTGTTTCATGAGATTCGCTTGGAAGGTGCAACCGAGGAATCTGCTTCTCCTCGCCTGTCACGTGACTAACGAAGCCGCCCAGCTGACGCAAGGAGGCAGATTCATCAAGTACCATTACCTGGGCGGCTGGAGGAAAGAGAATGAAGTTAAAAATTAAGACAAAATTGTTTTCTGATTTTAGGAAAAGTGACACAATATATTACGACTGTATGAGGATACTGTCACGTTATTTAGTTGTTAAATAGTCATTTAAATTCAGGTGCTTTCCATAAACAGGTTGAATAAATACATGTAAGTCTCAGCGTTGACCATTAACCTGCAGTCTACTTATTAAGCATATTTGTTCAGAGTGCGCGACTGCAGTGTTCATCAACGTTGGGTATTAGGAAATATCTATGATTAGGAATATTTATCAAACCAGTACCTAATAGTTTAAAACTTTTTTATAAGTATGCACTATTTTGAAATTGAAATGAAAATATTTTATTCCTTTTAATTGGAATTAAAAAGTTAAGCCTTACTGTGATAATCTGGATATGATTCAGATTGCAAGATTTCAATTTATTATAATGATGTAAATAATTCAAATAGAAATGTTTATTAAAATCCAAATGATGATACATGCATCAACTACTTTTGTTAGACCTGATTCTGAAATTTCCACTATTCTTGTATGAGATATCGACCAAAGGAAATGTTAGGCTTCAGTCAAAATCCAAGGGATTCTATTAATTTGATTTCCATGTAAAATGTAACTAAATATGAATAAAATGCCTATTTTAACATTCTAATCAAAGCGTTTTCTTCCCTAAGAATTGACGTATGCTTGTTTGACATAGTGTCCAGTGACAAATTGGTCAGGGGTTCGAGTCCCGTCCCGGGAGACCTCCAAGTAAGTCCTATTTTCATAGTGCAAACACTTTGCTCAGTATGAATATTAACGCATTTCCGTCTGGTACTTTTCATGCAAACTGGTGACGTAATGCAGGTAAACAATTGTAATATATTAATTTGATATCTTATCTACACGATACAATATGATATCCAAAGGAAATGATTGAGTTTAATTTTTTTTTTAAATTTTAAAAAACTTTTATATAAAAGTATTAACCGTTTTAGTGCCATTGGTTTTTACTCATATATATTAAAAATGCCAAAGAAATCTTTATTTTTTATGTCATTTACCCTTGTTTTGAAAAAAAACTGTATCTCTTCCAAAAATTGTCCAATTCGAATTCTGTTTTCGGTGTTTCCTTCATAAAAACTTGTACAAGGGAAATAAAATACAAATAAAATTATGGAAATATATATTGTGAAGAAAAATTACAACAAAAATCTAAAAGTAAAAAAGTTAACATGTGTGCTTTCTCGCACAGACTCCATGAATACTTGGGCTCATTTACTAGTACCTTTGTGGCTTCTTTTGGAACAAGCTTCCTATTTCTACGTATGGTTCCTGTTATGTATGTGGCTCATTGATAAAGGGACCGTGCAAGTTCTACACTGGTGAAAAAATTATCCGTGAACAGGTGGTATCCCTTGTTTAGGTAATTTCCCATCGACAACAGTTTTTCTACAACAAATCCCAGACCTTCGAACTTCGAATTCGAACTTTATGTAACACTTAGAAAGATTAAAAATTGCCTATGCGTGCGCACAACCTCCCCTACGGCACGCCAAACGGTGACTGTTCTTGCGAGCGCGATAGCGCTCGTGGCAATTTTGAACATTACGCGCACGAGCGCGATCGCGCTCTTTGGCACTCTAACGGTTAATACCCTACCCGTCGTTAATGTGACATGTATTTTGTTTACGCACCTCTATTAAAAATAAAATACACAACCACTGTTTATATACACTACAGTCTGGACAAATTTAATGTAACTCAATTAATAGTTTTAGGTTCGGTATTGATTGTAGTCAATAATTCAATATATGTACAAATCTTACATCAAGTAGAAAATGCTCAAACGTAATTAGTTGGAAAAAACTCATTACATAGAAGCTGATGCGCGCATTTATTCCACAAAAATTTCCATTTCTGGTATTTTCCTGCAAGGCAAACAATCCATTCCAGGTAGAAACACTACAATTACAATTAGTAATATTTAATCCTTTCACTAGATGACGAGAGTTTTAACAAATTCTAATTTATTAATTAAATATCGGAAAGTCGAAATTTTAATCTTAAAGACCAAAATGTACTTCCAGGTCTAAAGATCTACATATTGATATTAAAGAATGACAGCACTTGAATTGCGGGCCAAATTAAAGAGAAATCAACATAATCTTGTATCGCAGACAACTGTAAAAACACATTTAAAAGAAGCAAATTTAGATGGCCAAATTACCATAAAAAACCAAACTGAGGAGCGATGGAACTCTGTGTTGATGAATCCAAATTGTTGCCAGACTGCATTGTGCCAACTGTTAAGCATGGTGGTGGTTCTGTTATGCTTTGGGATTACTTCTCCGCTGCTAGAATTAGAGATCCAATTAAAATTGATGAGATCCTTAATAAAGACAAAACATTTTTAATGCAATGCCACCTGGTTTTTGATTGAACGATTCTCGATTTACAATGCAGCAAAATAATGATCCAAAGTTTCAAATTATGCAAATATCTAAAAAATAAATATAATGGTGTGTTGAAAAACACGAGTTTTATTCATCAAAACGATACTTTGTAGAATGCCACGACCAGTGAATAAAATTGTGAAAGTGAAATGTGGAGTTTTCAATGAAAATTTTAATTCAATATATTTTTTATATTGTGTTTTGTTTCTAGTCATGTTTATTTTTTAAATTTCATTAACACAGTAGTTCGCTTGATATTTAAAAAAATTTACGTAAAAAATAAAATACAATTATTTAAAGTTGCATTTTTTATTCTTTATTTTGCTTGGTCTTAAACTTTCTGACTGCAGTGTGTAGAATGAGCATTGTGTAACCCAGTACCTATATATATATTGGTATACTGGTTGCTCCGCACCTTGTGACAAGTGTCTCCGGAATTTATAACAGCAGAGATAACAATTCCTGGTTCTGTAAGAAAGAAGTGATGAAGTAAACAAACTAAAAATGTGGAGATGAGATAACATTTAATCAATTTAGAATTTGTCATTTCTGTTAGTATTGATAGAAATAACAAAAAAAACAATGTATTTTTTATGTTTAATATAGCATTAGGTTCATTATATCGCACAATATTTATTATATTTTAATTTTTCCCATTCGTTATCACAGAATAGGGTCATTGCACCCAGCTATCGATATCTGCTCGCCTTGAAAGTATTAAAAAATATATTTATAATTTTTCTCAAACTCATTGGCTTCTGGCAGCGTGCAAAGCAGATGACTATTGTTGCGTACTTGGGTACACTTTAATTAAAAACCATAAGTATAGAAAAATAATTATAAAAAACAGACTTACCATTACGCCGTTTCTCCATTGGGGTAGAATGCCACTCTCCTGTCCTAACACACAATTCTCGCCTCATCCACATCCATACATTTTCTCATACAAGCTCGCCGGTTATTTAAAAACAGAGTGTTTGTTCTCGAAAGCTCGTACAACAGAGATGACGGATTAAACATTCCTCATTGTCAAAACAATGAGGAAACCCGGAACCGGTACAAGCATATGAACAGACTGGTTACCGAAAAGACAAAAATAATGATTACTCTAAATTTATGCGTAGAAATGTAGCAACGTACTGATCGTGGGTCACAAAAAACTTCAGTAATTTAGAGGACGTAGCGGAGGTATTGAAACAGTAGTTGTTAGGTTATCAAATGATCATAATTGGGAAGAGAAACACAATATCCTACTGGCAATCAAAAAACTAAAGCTGCGGACCAGACCTGATCACATCAGCATTGGAAAATTAATATACATGCAACAATTATCCATAAAATATGCCAATGCATTTGGAAGTCTTCTAAATGGCCGGAGGACTGAACGACAAATATTATGATTCCCCACAAAAAAAGGCTCCACAAAAGACTAATAATTACTCTCATATCCCTCATGAGTAAAGTGATGCTGTATATTCTACAAGCCAAATAATAAAACGTTTTATATTCAACATTCTTTATAACAGTTGAAAATTAAAAGGATAACTGAGAACTTTAAATGTGGTGTTGTCCAGTAAATTATACTGTATTGAGTTATATTGAATATTATATATTTGATAGGTGAGAGAGAGAGAGAGCCATGCTGAAATATACAGGGCCTGGCCAAGTGGCAGAAAGAGGTTTTATTAATTAGGGCCCACAAAGACAATCCGGCCAGTGGTAAAAATCTAAACATACTTTTAGAGGAATAAAAGTAGGAGGAATCATTTCCAATGTAGTATTTATTTACACTTAATTAGTTTTCCACTATATTTCACAACTACTCTACTACAGGTTTATACAATCAATCATCTATACAATATATACATTGGATATTGCCTTAGATCAAATATATGTTTAATGCTACACTTACAGGAAGACTATAACATCAATGTCTATAATTCATTAGAAAAGATGCAGGCACAATTTATTGTTTCTTATAACGTGATGCAGGCACAGTCCAAACAATTTGTCATTTGTTATAACACAATAGAGGCACAATTGGAACAATTTGTTTGTTATAAAATGACACAGGCACAATTTGTTGGAGGCGCAAATGGAGCATGTTGCATTAGAATCGCCAAATAATTCCTACGTTGAATGTAATTATTTTACAAGTTAACATTTTTTATAAAAATATATTAATTTCTTAACTTAATTCATCAAGTTAGGAAGATTTTAGTGTTAATTATTGTTATTAAGACTTTCAGTAAATTGGAAACACTTTAATTTAGGGCATAACCATTTTTCCACTACACACGCTACATTATCGGGGACAGGGAACAAATGTACGTACCCAATTATCAAAAATTAGTTAATTATGCCAAATGGTACTCCAATAACAGAACTATCTGTCAAACTGATATTCCACTCCGAAAAAACAAATTACAGTGAAACCCTCTTAATAAGTTCCCATTTAATAGGTTTCCCCGCCTAATAAGATCACATTTTTCGGTCCCAAAAAAGTCTTCATATAAATTACTTTTTTTTATGCTTAATACGTTTTCCAAATAAGTTTCCCGCCTAAAAAATTTAAATATTTATGACAGAACTCAATTTATCCATACAAAAATACCTTCATAATACGTTTTTCGGCATAAGAAATATTGTTTGACATTCTCAAAAATGATAGTGGTATTCTTTCAATGGGTCCAATAAAATAAGGGTTTTGGGTTTTGCTCCCATCATAAAAGATCTATTCACTCACAAAAATAAAACAGACATATTTGAATTGGCCAATAAAATTTACTGCCTTGCTTCTGGAAACAAGAATTGCCACCTGTAAATTATTTTTTGCATTTGTAGATAATCTTCGCAATATAAGAGCCGCATTGACAATATTAATATCTTGTTTTATTTTTATTAATTTTTATCTTTAACGAGAACATTCTTGGCCGAAAAACCCAATTCTTAAAATAGCTTAGATTAACGGTTGTATTATGGTAAGCTTATCCTTTCAGAGAACAAAATAATGCATTTACTTATACGTATTACTCTAATTGTACACTGTTCTGCATTAACTGAACCTTTAATACGTTTCCGGATTTTAAAATATTGTATTGTTTCATCAACATTTTTTAATTGTATGAATGGGTTTTATATAATATTATGTCTGTATAAATAATACGCAACTAATCAACAATTTCTATGGAAATTACTTTATTTCTTATTATTATTAGTAAGTTTTAGTTCATTTTCGAAATCCGATAATGCTCTGTTTTCGGAGATACCCCGTTTCATTAGGAGCTTCAATGAGCACGTCTGGTGTATACTGAGAATACATAACTTCTCAAGTCTTTACAAAAAAACATGTTTTCCGGTAGAAGCAAATTCGCAAGCAAACGGTTGCTTTTCGAATGGTACAATGGCAATTAGAATCTAGAAGTTTCGAATTCAGCGCACACAACTCTACCGAAAAATGCATTTGGCAAAAATCAGAGCAGTTACTGTTTTCACAAGTTTGCCCGCATTTCTTAAAAAATAAATTACTAATGTGTTTTGCGACCGATGGTTAGCGCTTTTCTTTCAATTACCTTGTACCATGGTATAAAAGGACAAAAAATTTAATGTATTTTCGCATAAAGTTTGATGTCTAAATAATTTTTCCAAAAATGCACTGCAAATGAGATTCAGTAAGGGTGAATATTACACGTTTAAACGGAATTCAATAGCCTTTATTGACATTGCATGTAAAGGTGATGTTTTTGGACAGTAAATTGTGTATAAATCACCAAAAGGGATCCGTTTTAGATATAGGTAACTATTTATAAACAGTACCTTTTTCAAAATATGCATTCTTCAAGTTGATCAGCAGGAAACAAAATACGTTTTCTAAGACAAGTAAAAAATTACACTTTGTAAAAAGAAATAAACTTAACGCAAGATAATAAAATAATGTCTGACTTACATGCGACATCTTTTGTCATATTTGATCCCCTATTACGCGTGACCTATCCTTTACGATAGAAAAAGCGCCAATTTGAATTCTAATCAATTTCGCATTTTTGTCTTGTCGGTGATTCTACTCCCGATTTATTTTTCTTTTAATATTTATTTGATACTTTCTGGCATTCTTTTTGCAGTTTAGATAGCTATTCTTTGAAAATAGTAAGAATATTGATGTGACATGTATTCCATGTACGTGTTTATTTTTAAAAAAACATTCTTAAATAATCGTAATATTAATGTAACGTTAGATGTCAAATATAAATAATGCGAAATCCCTGCTAATAAGTTTAAATTTAGTGGTCCCTCAGAAAACGTATTAAAAGGGGTTCACTGTAAATGCATGCAATCGTCTTCCTTTAGAAAATTGCTTACTGGCAAACTGGTTTGATGGTATACCCAGTTAGCAGCATGTAGACAAATTCACATTCTCTTTGAAGTAATTAAATAGTGAAAATTACAATATTTTATGCCATTAAATAAGATAATTCATTCCTCAAATCTCATGGAGAGTTGTAATCTTTTAACTTTATAATTTCTGATGATTTTTTTTGAGATATTGTCTAATTTACAATAAATATGAGAAACCGGCATTCCGTTAATATTTTACAGACAATAAAATAAAGTCTCGGTTTACCATTGATTCAAACCCGCCAAAAACAAATACATTTTATAACAATGTTAACATTTCTTTTTACTTAAAAATATAAAGGTTAAAATTTGAATACTTTAAATGGAAAATGTTAACATTCACCAAAGGTTTATGAGCCATTTTAGGAATTATTAACTACTTCTTATCTCAAATATTACCGGACACTGGCTCTATCCAGTTCTGTCCTGCGTCAGGTTCACCTGCCAGTCAAACATGACTTTACCAATCAATTTACTGCCTAGTAAAACATACTACATTAGTCAGATATTAATTTTGGTCCAATGTGACATGACGAGTTCTCTATTATCCATCCCCCTCCCCCCCAGGCAGACTCCAACAAATAATGAAGAAATAATACATAATGACAAATTTCATTTATATATATATATATATAGAATACTTTTATATAAACATGTCACAATGATATTTAACTACAATCGGTTCTCTTTTTATGCGGTTTATATTTCAAAAAGCATTTTTTTTAAAATAACTATTTTAGACCATTTTGACATGTTAAAAGGGTAAGAAATTCGGAGAATTTTGTTTCTGGATATATCACTTCCTGCCACGGCGAGTGTCAAGGATAATTCAGATAAGCTCAACCGTCGTATTTAATGAATGGTTCACTAATTGCTTTGTACCGGAAGTGGAAATATATAAGAAGCAGAAAGCTCTCGATTTTAAAGTTCTATTGATCATTGACAATGCACCGTGTCATCCATATTTGGAACATCCTAATGCACAGGTACTATTTCTTCCACCCAACACAACAAGCATCATCCAACCATTGGAACAAGGCATAACTTCTACTTTCAAAAAATATTACATTAAGAGCACTTATCGATATATGTATAGTGGATAAACTAGGAAATGAGTCAGTGACAGTAATTGACATTTGGAAAAGTTTTTCTATTTTGGACCTGTTTAAATCATGTTGCACTTGCTATCTCTCAAATAAGACCACAAACTTTAAATTCTTGTTGGAAAGCAATTTGGCCCGAATGTGTTACAGTCAAAGAAACTAACCAAACATCGACAGTTTTAGCTAAAATAATTTCTTTAGCACATGAAATTGGTGGGGAAGGTTTTGAAACATATACCCAAAACGATGTAGACGAATTACTTGAGGATAATGTCATGAATGACAATGATATCATTGGTATAACTCTCGATACCGTTGAAGAACAAGAAAACGAAAATGAATCGGAAGATGAAACTCCAGTCACACTCAGTCCAGTAACTTTCCAGTAAATTGACAAACCATTTCATCAAAAAAGATGATAATTCTGAACGAGCATTCAAGTTTCAATGCGAGCTTCAGAATTGCATTTCTGGATATCAGGAATTGTACAAAAAATTAGCAAAGCCATCACAAAGTTTAATCACTGATTATATTTCAAAGGGAAAAAATCAACATGCGAAGTTGAGGCTAATTTTACTTGTGAAGAATCATTATCTTCAGGACATAGCTCTGATACGCTGACTATCTCTTCTAGTGATGAAAGTGATTTTGAACCAGTTCGTAAATTATGCCAAACACTCTCATATAGCGACTATAATTCTAAAGAAAAAAATGTGAAAAAAGATTAACTTTTTTTGTAAAATTTTTATATATAAATTTAAAAGGAATATGTTAAGATTATATTTTTCAGAAATTTAATAAACTTTTCTATGATTGTTAACATTTTTATAAAAATATGAATAAACATTTTAGAACAAATATGGTAAGACTAATTATTTTTCTGAAATTTAATAAACCTTTTTTATGCGATTTTCGGTATATTATAACTCATTGATTCAGTTTTATGCGGTTTTAAAAAATTATGGAACATATCCCTTATTATTATGTGTGTCTAGTCTTTTTTTGTGCAATTTTTTTTTTATGCTTTTTCCTGTGGAACTTATCTACCGCATAAAAAGAGAACTGAGTGTATTTTCAAAATTAAACCAACGTGACATTTACGCTGAGGATGCACACAAACAGATGAAAACTTTTGCTTCATACATCCCACAAGGACAGCACGGTGTCGAGTGTGAGCGGTCATTCTCGGCACCGAATCTCCCAAACGTGAGAGCAAAGTTTCACCAGTGTGCGTGCACCTGAGAACAAGAATTGCTTCCAGACCATTCACGAAAAGTTGGCATTAAAAATAAATAGTAAAAAAAATATTCAAGTGTTGTCCACATTGCTATTTCCCAGTATTGATGAAAGTGGAAGATGTAACTTGCGGTGACTCGGTGTGATGAGCGACAAGGAGCATTTTCACAAATACATATTCTATATTGACAGATTATCGTAGCACCTCAGAAATATCCACCACCACTGGTCGATATATTAGATAGGAGTATTTAGACTAATTAACATTTAAATATTCTATTATGTTAAACAAATTGATATGCCTCATCTGCTCTCATTGTCAGCTGTGCCTCTCCATGCTGTACAATTCACCGTCTGTATAAGAGTATAAAAACGGTTCAGTGTTAAAATCACAGGTAAATTAAAAGAATTGCAACAGTTTGACACAATTGAAATATGCTTACAAACATTGTTAGTGTTCACATATCATCAAAGATACAAAAGTGAAACCTCATAAAGGTAACTGTTTGTGAAAAAAGCGATAAAACAATTTGTAGAAATATACAAGTCGCTCCACCCAAATATTCCGAGCAAATCTGACCTGAGCCAGAAATGGCACGGGAAGCTTCACCATTATCGGGAAACATTCTACACATCCATGGATACCATGAGTCTCATAGAATACTAGATAATTACCAAAACTAAATTGGCCGCACGTCACTAACCTAACATTTTCCTCGACACCAAAAAGGTTTACAATATAAAAATGTTTCTGTACAATATATATTTATATAAAACTAACAACTGAACATAGCGAAGGCTACGTACGGGGTGTCACCACTTGCGGAGGAGCGCGCAAGTCCAGTACCCGCAATATGAAAATGTGTTAATATGTAAAACACTCCTGTATTAGTTATAAGCCTAAATTAATAAATAGATACGTAACGTGTTTAAAGCTTTCCGAGTTCCCTCCTCCCTTCTCTGTTAAGGCACAACATGTTTTCTCCATTTGCATGCATAAACATTGACAACAATAAATAAATACTCATTATAGTACACTGCACACGCACACGCGGGCGGTGTCACCTCGCACTCGCACTACACATAAACTGGCCCCTGATTTTCTGTGTCGTCCAAACTAATTTTGTTGGCGTACACGGGTCCTCCATCATCAAAAAACCGCCTGAATGTAAACTCAAAGAAACCGTGGAACGTCTTGCCGTTATCCAGAAGCTCGTTATCCGATTTGTCAGAGTCAGAGCTGCCCGAATTGCGCAGCTTCTCCGGGTCGATGGGGTCGAAGTTGGACGTGTCGGTGGGGAACTCTATCCTCGGGATGTGCGGTGCCACCTGACGGCGCAAGCCCTTATCAAAGTCCACCTTCCGGAAGAAAGGGTGGTTCTTGACCTCACCAGCGTCCTTCCCCAGCCGAGTCTCGGAGCCGGAACACAGCTTGAGGATCAGATCAGCGCTGTCTCGAGACAAATTGGCTGACTTTGGAACGTGAAGACTAGTTTCCCAATTGATGACCTAAAAGTACAAACATTGGTGGTTCATGATTTGTCAACATCAACTAAGGCGGTTCATACATAGTTTAGGTTTAGAAGTGTAAATATCACCGCCTTCACGAGCACTCTGCTGTTTAGAGTTAGAAGAAGTGCCTCCTCCCTTCCTCCTACAATCCAGCTTTTCTTCTCCAACATGATATTCTACATACTATCAGGCCTATTCTCAAAATTGCAATATTGAAATGAAGGTGATTGTTACACCAACCCTCAAAAATAGACAGATAGTTTTGACAGATTATGGTACGTTTATGTCCCTCACTCTCTCTTCCTCTCTCTCATTCAAAAATAGACAGATAATTTTGACAGATTATGGTACGTTTATCTCCCTCACTCTCTCTCCCTCTCTCTCATTCAAAAATAGACAGATAATTTTGACAGATTATGGTACGTTTATCTTCCTCACTCTCTCTCATTCAAATATAACACTATTTTTGAGGGTTGGTGTAACAATCACCTTCATTTCAATATTGCAATTTTGAGAATAGGCCTGTATATCATAGTCTCTAAAGACGACACCGACAATTCATTAATAATATCAATTTTCTTACATTCCAATGAGACAAGCTGTGAGAAAAGGCTCATTTCTCGAGCTTTATTGAATTAATCTACAGTACCGGATAGGCGTTTCAATTTTATCAAATTTCTTTTATCAAGTCATTATAAAAAGCAATGATGTGATGTTATTTTAATTTAGTTTCATTGCCTTCACTACCTTCTTGCCTAATGTGATGTTAAGAAATGATTCTTCACACTCAAAATTATTGTGATAGATTTGATCCTGCTTTTGTTTAAATGTAGTGATTTTAATATACTATGTTGTCATTTTGTGAAAAGTTATTAGTGCCATTCACATGCAGAATACGATAGCATAACAAAAACCTTTTTTGGAAAGTAGATAACATTGTTTTCCATTAAGATTGGTGTAAATTTGTTTGTCACTAGGAGCGCAGGCTCCATGGGGGGCATTCTTCCCGATGATGGATACATTTAAGAAATATAAGTTTTCCAATTTGTCTTCAGTCCGGTAATATAACACAACGCAGTTGTTCACAATATCTGATCATACTGTGTAAGTACTAACCTTGTACTGTGTTTCAGCAGGAGTGGGTGCCAGGAAGGGCGGCGACCCGACCAACATCTCGTATAGAATGACGCCCACGGACCACCAGTCACACAGCTGAGTATAGCCTGTGCGTTGGAGCACCTCAGGCGCGATGTAGTTAGGCGTGCCCACTAGTGAATGCGCCAGGCAGCGTTGGTGTTCACGCCGGCGGCGCCGCTCCAGGGGCTTCAACTGGCGGCATCGGCACTCGCCTTCACGCCATTCCCCCTCAGGCTCCATGGAGTCTTGGCGACCGTGCTCTCCTACGAGAAAATAATATATACTAACATGGAGACATACATATAATGGTAGTTCTCACAATATCCATAATAATATTGTAATTCCCCACTTTTTATCTATGCATTGGATTCAGTCATGTCATTTACCAGTAAGGAAAAATTCAACATGCTTTTAATATCTCTAGGTTAAGATTACTCAAATGTTTTCTCTTTTACATATTTAATAACAGTACGTAAATATATAAAGCTTTTTGCTGCTAGGACCTATGGGCAGCCTATTGTGGCCGCTGCGCAGCCTGTGGTGACCACTGCGCGACCAGGGCTTCCGTAGAACCTATATTTTATCTAGATTCTACTGAGACCACTATTGGCCGTGATCTGTCACGCTGATTACTATCGCCAATTGCTAATCTGCTAGTTTTCTTGATAAATGTTATCATAAAAGTATCAATACAATTGACAACAACACTGAAAATGTAGTTGTGGTTATATAGGCTAAAACTAATAAACGTTATAAATGCAGGATGAAAGTAGAAACTTATAGTACATAATCACTTAATTTGATTATTTAAAAACAATCAGTTTCATAACTAATACTGTTCCTTCTCTGGGCAGTATAAAAAATTAAATCTCTAATACTGCCCTGATGAAGCAACAGTAATAGTTCTGAAACCAGTTGGTTTTAAATAAAATGAACTGCTTATATTCTAAGTTATTATTTATTTTAATTATTCAAATACCTAAACCACTAAGGGCCGGTTGTATGATCATTAGTAATTGTTTACTAACGTTGATACATCAAATTTACTACCGCCAAACCATAGATGGATATGTCTATGGGCGCGACAAATAATCATGTAATATGCTTTATTATATAGGCGTTCGAAATCTGTCACTTTGGTGGTGAATTTTTTCATATTATGTGCTACTGTATATTACCAGGTATGTAAATATGAAACCGGATTTTTGTATAGAAAATACACATTTATTGTATGAAAATGAAACAAAATATTTTATTTGAAGTATTGTTGTTGCATTTGAGCGCCATCCTCATCCAACAGTGCTTGCAATTCGCTGTCTTCAAACTTTTTCTTTGGTCTCCCAAGTTCTTCATTTCTCATGTCAAAATTGCCACTTTTGAATTTTTTAAACCACTCAAAGCACTGTGATTTACCAAGAGCATACTCATCGTAAGCTTCTACAAGCATTCAATGCGATTTTGCAGCAGTTTTCTTCAAATGGTAACAGAAAATCAATGCTGTCCACAAATCGTAGTTTCCAGGCACAAAATACGAAATGTTCAACACTATTAAAAACTATGCTGTTGTATGAAACTTGTATTGTCGAGTTAAAGATCTTTGTCAGATGTCGAAACAAGAAAATGGTGGTTTGACGGTAACTACATTGACAGCTAGGGCCATCTATGGGCAAATTCCAGTTTCTTATTTACATACCTGATAAACAATGAGATCATCATCGGACGAACTCTCATCACTAAAATAGCAGGATATTAATGATTAATTGTCGTAACTTTCAAAGTGTCAGATGACTTTTGGAACATCTGTGAAAAGTCCTCAATATTTAACTACTTGGTTTTACTATTGGATATCTGAGAGTAAAATGAGTTTATTACAGGATGTACTTTCGAGAAGTAAATATTTTTTTACTAACGATAGAACAAGCCGTTTTTGCAAATTATTTTACATCAGTAACTTTTATTACTATAGTAAAAAGTTACTACTGATCACACAACTGGCCCTAAGACATAGGTTCAAAAATTAAAAATATATGTTTTATACTTTTAATTAGAGAATAAAACACATAAAATAGTTAAGAAATACAATTACAGATGTAGACAGTTTCTATCACTCAAAACATTATGTTTTTTATTGAGATCAGCTCTAATTACAACTGTAACAATAAGCTGATAACTTCGCAACAAGTCATTGACAAAGTCTAGATATTACTTTAACCTTTTCCCTGCAGAAAGCAAATATATGCGCACACACTAGCTCGTCAGTCCCGCTACGCTGTGAGCGAATAAATTCGCAGACATCTTTACATCGTTATGAGCGCGTAAATAAACACATATTTTAATTGTCACGTATTGTATCTCCTACTGCCATCTATGGGGATAAATCTTAAGACCTTATAATCAACTCATTGTGTATCGAAAATCACGAAATCTGTATTTTTATACACTGTTCCATTTGACAGTAGGCAGAACACGCTAGGGTCATAACTTTTGAAGATTTCGAAAGGGATTCCCACGGATGTCTATATACGTTTTCTTTGTTAGAAGATCACAAGTTTTTTATACAGGAAGGTTTTGGTTGGAATTTAATTTTTATCAGTTTTATATCAAGTATTGAGATATTCGTTTAGTATATTATTATAAATAACTTTTTAAGATTCATAGTGACCTTTTTAACAATTAATGTGTAGTGACTTCTATTATCTCACAGTAGCTTCATTTGTTTCTTGCATTTAGTCAGATTTTACAACTTTTTTTTAGTTTTAGTGGTTACAATGGCAGATTTTTACATACAATGACTATGAACTCATTCTAACTACTGAATCTTGATAATAGTGATGTGGAATTTGAATTGCCAGAGATTTATGAGCCCATCGAAGACAATACTGAATCGGCAAATGTCAACGAAGATAATATTGGTTCAACTAATCTTATTGAAAAAAGTCTGTATTTTATTAGGACGGTGACTCCTCTTTTTCCGGCACTAAATTGTGCACCGATAAAAGTATGCAAGAGATAAAAAGTTTCACATTTATAATATGGATTAAAAATATATACATTTTGTGAACTTGTGACAACCCTGTTTTATTTAAACAATTTTAATGATTGTAGTGTAGAAAACGTAGTTATTTTATCAAAAAACATTGTGATTCGGTGAGTTTTCATATTTTTTAATCAATACTGTTTATAATTAATTAATTTTGATTATGGAAAAACACCTGGCTTACGGGTATTATCTAAGTTTTACAGGGCCGGCAGGGAAAAGGTTAAATTACATTGGCACAATTTATTGAAACGCATGGTGACAAATTCATTATGCCTCCAAGACATGTATTTTAATTTTAAACCTGACATGGTAAATCTATAGAAAGATCAACCTATCTCAACCATAATCCTCGAGCCTGCTTATATATGGGTTGTATATATAAAAAGGCAAGCTTACCGTTTCTCTGATAATATTTGGAATTGTGCGTCCACCTGAAGCCGGTGCACAGCCCAAAGTCTGTGAGCTTGATGTGTCCATCTCTGTCTATGAGGATATTGTCAGGTTTGATGTCTCTGTGGATGAATCCCATCTTATGCACGCTCTCTACGGCGCACGTTAACTCCGCAATATAAAACCTAGCTAATGTCTCTTCAAATATTCCTAACTTGATGAGCAGGGACATGAGATCACCGCCTGGAATATAGTCCATCACGAAATATAAATTATCCTTATCTTGGAAACTATAGTACAGCTTCACGACCCATTCGTTATCAGCTTCGGCCAGGATATCTCTCTCGGCTTTCACGTGAGCCACCTGGTTCCTCTTGAGAACGTCAGCTTTCCTCAGCGTTTTCATGGCGTACAGGTGACTAGTATCGATTTTCCGAACCAGAGTGACTTCACCGAAAGCGCCCACACCGATGGGTTTGATCTTTGTAAACATAGATTTGTCCATTTTGGCACGCTTCAATCGTATATAATTGGATTCTTTCTGCGATAACATTTTCCTCATCTGACACTGCGCCTCTGCACTAAGTCCAATCTTGGTCATTTCTTTTTCCAACTGCATTCGTCTGAATATTCGTTGCTTGTAAGATTTGAGGATATTCTCCACGTGCTGTTCCATAAAGAACTTAAAGGCCTGGGGCGAATAGTTTCTCACTTTGCAATCTCGTCTTTCGTCTTCTTTCTCTTTGCTCATGTGCTTTCTTTCCGGAATGGGAGATTGATGCCGAATCTTCTTATAAGGGGGCAAATTTGGCCGACGGTCATTCATCGAAGTTCCATTGTGGCCTAAATTCTTATTGGCCACCGACGAGGAGGCAGTCGGGGGAAGAGGAGGAGTATTCCGATCATTCACTGATGTGCACGGATACGCCGAGGGGTTTTGACACGGACTATCGGTTGATGAAGTACTTTGCGGACTTTCCGATCGTGAATCAGTATTATTCATGGAGAACTTTTTATGTACCGAAGAATGGGCCATTTGTGACGATGATACGGACATGTTATCTTCTTGATTACCATACGGAGGAGGGGGAAGTTGATGTATTCCCCTCTGTACAGCCAAAGCTTGCATGGTGATGGCGTAGCTGGGGGGCTCAGTAGTGGGAATCAGAGGACTGGAAGAAGACACGGGTGGAGTGCCTGTCGAACTGTTGGGAGATGGAGGTTTGGGACTGACCGAGTATCCAGAAACTTGAGTCTGCTGTTTCTGCTGAATGGAGCTGGCGTACGATGGCGGAGGAGGTTGGGCGGCCTGAGGAGCAACGGGGGCAATGGCAGTCTGCAAGATTGGCTTTTGAACTTGAGTACTTTTAACAGACTGCATAATAATGGGTGGTTGAGTTTTAGCTTGTCGCGCTCCCCAGGCTTGCAAGGGAGTGGGCCTCGCCATGGATGAGGAGGTGCCCACAGACTGGGAGACAGTGATGGGACTGGGAGAGCCGGCAGAGGTGCCGCCCGAATAGATTCCCGAGGAAGGACTCTTGCGGTAATCCTGTTGGGACTGCGTAGGACTCTGCCGGCTCTGAATGGACACGGAGTAAGGTGGGGGCGGGGGCGGACAACCGGGCAACGGGTACGGTGGCGGCAACTCGGCATTGTTTCCCGACGGATAAATGCTGAGTGCCTGCATCTGTTGCGAAAGTTGCTGTTGCGCCTGAGGCCCGTTCTGCACAATCATGGGCTGGCGGGAGGAAGGTGGCGCGGGAGAGGACACGGGGGAAGTCCCCCGAGCCGAGGGAACAGGAGGCGCAGGAGACATGCGCTTGAGCAGCTGCTGCATGGATGGGGGCACCTGGTGCGGCGGCGGGGGGGGCGGTGGAGTGGAGGAACATCTCGGAGGGGGTAAGGGAGGAGGAGCCTCCCCGAATCCGGATGGAGAGTATTGTCTGCTTAATTTTTCATGCGGGTGTGACAAGTCAACCAGTCGGGGACTGTCTGATCTGGAGCTTCCTGCGCCGGAGTCTAACGCCGGGCTGCCTCTCTGGAGGCCTAGTTCTCTTTCGATACTCGGTTTTCTGTTCAATTTCGTCCCTAAAGCACCCAAGGTGGTTCCTTTAATGGGTCCATTCAAGCAGTCTTGCTGTTTTGAGAGGAAATCTAAAGCAGCATCATAACGACCTCCGAAAAACTTCAAAGTTCTCAGAGCCACATCCTGAAAATACACAAATAACAATATTACAATCAGAGTTCAATAAAAACAATAACTGAAAAAGTTTGTTTATGAACCATGAGGTAAGTGTACAAAATTTTGTGTGTCATTCGTCGTCTATTGTATGTTGTACATATGCAGAATGACCAACTGATGCACATTAACCTTTCAACTATAATTGTACAGTTAAGCACAGAGAAATGATAATCCTAGGACTCAGGGAGTGCGAAACATTATTATCCAATATTAAAATATTTACAGCCATTGTGCTTGGATAACATTTTCAACAGCCAAAAATTCAATCCAGTGCCAAGATTACGGTTATGGAAACGAAGGTTTCATTTTCCCTACAAATATACAGGACAAATGAAAAATTAAACCAGGCTTCGTGTGATCATTTATTTCTTTGTTTAATTATAAAATAAAATTTACTGAATGGTTAACGCAGTTACTGTGCAGGTTCCAGGCAAATTTATAAAACCCGGGTTAAACTATTGCAAGATGCGTAAACAGTCTTCCAGGATTGTTTTTTTTTTAGTAAATACAAAATATTTTAAATGAAAGTAATTTAATATTAAAAAGTTACCAGAGAAATTTACTGTAAAACTAAATGGCTGCACTACACTACACAGGGTAGTGGGGTACAGCTGGATGCTCACCTCCTCGTAACCTTGCGCGAGCAACTGCGCCAGGGAGTGACGCAGCAGCGCGAGGTCCGTAAGAGGCTGTCCTCTATCTCCCGGCGCGGACCCACCCTGGGAGCCATCCCCGCTGCTATTGGCGAAAGGCAAAAGGGAGTTGCGGATCTCGGCGAGCGCCTTCTGGTGGTAGCCCGATGAGGAGCGCGCCGCGGCCTTGGCGGAGCTGGCGGCGGACTGGGGCGCTCCAGGGTTCATGGCCCCGCCACCCGCTCACCCCATGCCACGCGCAACCCTCGCTCCCTCACGTGCGGGGCCCCATCCGCGGCCACTGCGGAGCGCCGATCGCACCGATCACTATTTACCGACACTAGAAAGTATGCCAATACAATCGCGAGATTCTTAAATCCGTCAAACACAAAACCTTACGACTGAAGTTTTTGGCACATAATACAATCTGAGCAGTGCACAATAACCGGTTACCACATTTACTTGACAGATAATCACTTATAAGTTCCTTGCGCAGTATAAAAGTTAATGGCTGAGGCTGATGAAAAAATGAATACTAGGTTAAGAATATTCACAAAATCACTGGACATGCTATTCCAACACCCAATTAGCCAACATTCACTAACGGGGGTTCACTGAGATGAATGAAGGGATTGGTACTCCCTTTCCGCCAACTAATATGCAGCATGATGTACTTTCCTCGTCTGTTATTATAATTTATAAAATAATATTGTAAAAATAAACTTCTTTGGATACTTTTCCTTTCAACAGAAAAATGTTCCCTTTGCGTTTATTATAAAACAAACTGGACTTCCTCCTTCATTTTAATTCCAGCTGCTCTGCCTGAAAAATGAGTCCAGATCAGGAAAAGTACCTAAAAAATAAATGGAGGTTAATTATTGTAAAAATACAACATATTTTAAACACCAAAAAGTAATTAGGGTAAATGAAATAAGTAATTCTTGCAGAAAAATTAATGCAGTCTTTTTCTACTACAACACTAATCGTGATGACAATTTGTTTACATATGCGAAGCCTTTGTAGGGAAATTTGAACTTAAATAGTAAGTAAATTTATAATAGCTGCAAGCAAATGACATGAGAATGCTGCAATTTAATAGCAATTTAAGATGGAAGCAGTACATAAATAGAACAAAAATATTCATATGGCAACAGTGCCAAAATTAGATATCTCGTACCTTATTATTCGGGGATTGCACTTTTGTATTTCGTCGTATCTAGATGGCCACTCGCGCGCAGTGTAATAAGCTCGCTAAAATTCCGATAGGATGTATTGTCACGATCGAGAATGCGAAATTATCTTACACGGAATGACACATATCCCAGGACGATTTGTGATAGTATTGGATGTTGCAGAATTCCAATCAGATCATTTGACATTTCCATTGAGGACTGCCAAGTAACAACTCGAAATAGGTGAAACACTCAAATTTGACGGAGATAAAACCAACTTTATGGTTAATATAACTGATATTATGAATAAAATTACCAACAATAATGAAAACAAAGAACGTCACACAAGCAAGTTGGCAAACCATGGGACGCCATCTTGAAGAAGTGCCACATTCTTTAGCGTGTTCGTAAAGTCTACGAAACGATTATTTTTAAAAGTTCTTGTTCATATATTTCCCGAAAATTAAAATCAAACCAGTACAATATTGAACGTGCGTCTTTAGACATAGATTAATTGAGATAAGTCCATAGAATAAAAATAAATCTAATTTATTCTCCCAAACTTGTACTTGTTTGACGTTTCTACATTCTCTGTTTTATTCACTCGAAAGCGAAAAGTGGACAGAATAGATTAGAATTTAGTTTTATTTATTAAAAACAGCATCGTGCTTTGTTTTTTTCCGCTTTGTAGAAATAGAATATTCTATGACATTTTTACGTAATTTTCATCCTTATTAATTTTTTCAATAGCTAATAATAATAACCTTTTTTTCGATTACATGAATTAAATTCGTCATTATGGGTAATTTAATTCACAAGATGACAAGACCACTTAGAACATTCAACATAGAAAACAGGGCCCACAGAGTTATTTCAAGAGATAAGCCGGAACCAGCCCCCAAATATAAATCCACTGAGTTGGAGTTGGAAAGAATCTTTAAAGGTATTTATATTTTTAAATAAAGATTTGATTTGTAAAATAAAGATTTAAAATAAATAAATAAATCTCCAGATTTGTAAACGAGATATTACAAAGTAAAGATCTATTTATATTACCTTTGGAGTCCCTGAGGTTTTTAAAAAACATGTTTTGTTTTCAATTTCAACAATGAGAATGATGGAACGGGAGAACTTTGAATGCGAGATCAATCTCATCATAAGGAAGCACCAAAATGACAACCTTTGTATGACTTCTATTTGGTTAATTTATTCCCACAACTGTTTTTTCCAGAAAATCCAAATATTGTTGAAGAATTGTCAAGAAAAGATAAAGCATTAGATAATCGGTTAAAAGAAGTATTTGTGTCATCGACTGATATCTTAGTAAGTAAACTGTTGTATTTATATATGATGATCGAGATCACTGTGCCCAGCAAAGGGAATAAAAATATAAAAAACAAGGATATTTTGTATATCCACTTTGCTGTCCAAGGAAGTTTACCATTTTTATATTGACAAAAATCACCCACTGATGTTATTTATACTTGGTTTTTTGGTTCCCTCCAAACTTTAGGCACTTCCGCTTTTCAATTGTCCACTGTCGCAAATGTTCAATGTATGTTTTACATACGAAATGTGGAGCCCAAGATTTACCCTGATCTCCCAAGTAGACGCCAAATTAAGCATTGTGTAAAAATTTAAGCCCTTTTCACAAAGCCAGAAATAGGTTTTCTACTTTCTGTCAAAGTGTATTCGCCACATACATAACAAAAAACGTATGAATGATTTACACAGCTTGTGGATGCCATGGTTTTAATTCAACATTTTATTACTAAATAACGCCAAAACTTTACACAAAATGATAGTAAACTGAACCGGGTTAGGCCGGTAATATGAGTGAGTCATTAATTAGTTTGTGATGAGGGCTACCCAGATATAAGAATGTTGGGTTTTACGGTCATGGGTAATACTAAGTAATTGACACTGACTAATTAGATTTTAATTTTAGGTACGAAATTTCAATTTAACAATAATCAATTATTCAATTTAATACATTTCAGCCTCTCGACAATATAAGTGTCAACCCTGACAGGCCGCTCCCTTTGGATCGGAACCCCACCAAAGACTTTGAGTATGGATTTAAGGAACCTGACATTATAGCGGACGGTCGCACAACTCTACGACAATCATTAGAATTCATCAACGGATACATCCAGGAACCCGAGAAGTTTACTACTCATTATATAGCTGCAAAATATAAATTGAAACATGAAACAGTCTGTAAGTAATGTATTATTGAAAGTTTAAAAACTTTTAAATTTATTTGTCCCGATGCACTTAGCTACTTTTACTTAAATTCATATTACACATATATTTAAATAGATGTGTTTCTAATGTTTTGCACTTCATTTCTAGGCAATATTGTCCAATACTTTAAAACTTTTGAAGTTTTCGTACCAGATAAAACAAACAATGTGAGATTTGCAAGGCCAACTGGGTTCAGACGACTCCAATGAGCTGCTTCTGTTTATAGTAATATGTATTGTGTTAGAAGTAGGATCAATATAAATACATTTCATTATTTACAATGTTTATGAATTCGTTGAATAAATGCTTTTTGCAATAAAAAATCTGAAATTTTTCAATCCTCTTGTATTCAAACAAATATGTATTTGTATTAGTTTCCTGCTAATTCACACATGTCTTTATCGGAAAAGCAATATGTCTGCGTACACGGTATCGGGAATATCAAAAATATGGAGAATTTAAAAATAATAAAATTTTAATTAGTTTTTTTCCCATAACACATTATGTATATGTATTAGAGACTTTTAAATTGATATTAATTAATATTTGTGATCAAAGAAAACACAAATATAATTGGAAAAAATCTTTAAATAACATATACATAAATATCAACCGATCAGACAAAAGTTA
Source organism: Eubasilissa splendida (assembly GCA_031772225.1). NCBI lineage: Eukaryota > Metazoa > Arthropoda > Insecta > Trichoptera > Phryganeidae > Eubasilissa > Eubasilissa splendida. The sequence continues at coordinate 74,810 of CM062857.1, forward strand.
TTCTACACTTGGAACCTGGCTGTGGAGAAGCCATGTTAAGGTTACAGCGCCACCTAAATTATTATCATTAAGGAGAACACATTCTTATTGTGAAGTTGTAATTATTCGGAACATAGGACTATGATATTTTAAATACAGTAAAACTCTGTTAATTCGTAACTCACGGGATTGAAATTTAAAAAAAAATCCAATTACGAATAATGAGAATAATTTAAAAAACAAGGCAACATTAGAAAGAAATTTTTAAAAACGCGTTGTCAGTTTACGCATCCGCGTTTTTGCACGGCCAACAGCGCCGCCGCTGTCAACATGGAGACTATCTATTATTTCAGCTTTTTATGTGTCGAAATGTTTATCAAATATATTAAAAATAGACTTTTTCAAACGTTTCACCAGTGCTTGATGCAATAAATTACGGACATTTTAATTTGATTAGCGGTCAAACTCTCCTTCTCCATCAAAATTGGACAAGAAATTGGAATATCAAAAGGCATGAAAAATAATGAAAAACTTTTGAATCTTCATACTTCATTGAAGCTTATTATTTTTCAAGTTTGAAAGGTATTCAGGATTGAAATTTTCCAGGTAATTTTATCTTTGACAGCAATTTTTGTTGATTTTTAAAATAAGTTCCATATTTTCAAATGGTCAAGGATTTACATGAATTACACGATGTTCGTGCCATTATAAAAAACAAAACACGAAAAAAAATAATTATAAAATAGGTTGTGTATTTAAATACAAAGGTTTCAGTTTATTTATTACTATTATTTTATATGTATATCTTTCTAATTAATACATTTAATTAGTTTTTAAATTATTATCATTACTTTGTATATGGATAATTGTTAGATGTAAATCAACATCTTCAGAGTGATAATGTGGTGCAACTTTTTAATTAGAGATATTGAACAACGGCCCTATTAAAAGTTACAAAAACCAAAGAGTGAAAGTGGATATGGCACAAGTGGCATACCAGAACAGAAGAGTATGGCATTCTATCCTCTCTCCGTCTCATCTCATATTATTTTTTTTACCATCGTCTCCTTGTTCACATGCCCGAGCCATCTCAGCAGCCATTTCTTAATTCTATCGACTATGCTACAATATATTTCATAAGAGTAAATTAATAAAAATCAAGTTGTATCAAAAATAATCTTTATTGAAAAATTTATAAAGAAACAATACTAAACAGTATGTGGTATCCCATCACTTTAATGGAACTCGATCCACAAGTTGTATAAAATATTGATTTGTAACATCATCAAAGAAGTAATGAACTCTGATAAGTTGTTGAATTATTCACTAATGGCATTAAAATGGAAACCAGCCCACACACCAGAACAGAATAATAATATTAAGAGTGCGTGCATTGCATATTTACTATGGAGCAGGTTTAACGAATGTGAAAGCATGCGGACACAAAAAAAAAAACTTAGCAATGTTTTTGATGCTGTAATAAAAATGCAAAGAAAGTTTAAACAAGTTTTCAAATAATTCATCAACGGTTCATCTGTTTAAAATATAGGGTGCAGCAAGTTGTCCCAATCAACAAAAAGAAAGTCGTAAATGAATAACCTCACAATAAATAGTTCTCTATACAAAGTTAATTTTATTGTGTACTTGGCAGCTGGTTAAAATACCCTTATCTTGCTTACTTACCATCACGCCGTTTCTCCGCGAGGATAGGCAGAGAGGATAGAGAGCCACACTCTTCTGCCTTGACACACAATTCTCGCCTCATCCACATTCATACATCTTCTCATACAAGCTCGCCGATTGTTGAGGCTTCTAACAGAACCATCCTCCATTATCTGGTTTACCTGGTCGTGCCAAGTCTTCCACGGACGCCCTCTATTTCTGGTTCCTTCAACAATTGCATCATTTATCTTTCTTACCATTCTCTCCTCATTCATCCGTTCCATATGACCAAACCACCTAAGTGATCCTTTCTTAATCTTACTCATTATACTAACATCAGCTTTACATTCTTTCCTTATTTCTTCATTTTTTACTGTTATAAATAGATTTGCCACATATACGCCTAAGTGATCTCATTTCCACTGCATTCAGTCTACTTTCGTTCCTTTTCTATCAGCTCCAGGCCTCACTTCCATACATCAGTGTCGGTACTAGGACTTCATTGTGCACCGCTAGTCTTGCCCGTTAAATATAATTCCATTCAAAGTGCCGTTCACTTTACTTCCTGCAGTCACCCTTCTTTCGATATCATTCTCGGCCTTTCCGTTTCTATCAAATATACTTCCCGAATACACAAACTCATCTACTTGTTCCAAACATTCATTACCTACAAGTATTTTGCACAGTGTTTCAAATATCATCACTTTTAACTTGTTAACATTCATCATGAGGTCGCTTTCCTTGCATACATCGTACATTCTACTCACTAGACTCTGCAATTCTTGTTCATTATTCATCATTAGTACTGCATCATCGGCGTACAATAAACAGCATACAATCAAATCGCCCATTTTTGCTCCTACATTCATACATTCCAGTTCTTTCACACATTTATCCATATACATGTTGAACAGCCATGGAGACATTACACAACCCTGATTGACACCCTTTGCAATGTCAAACCATAGTGTGAAAGTTCCATTGATTCTTACACATGCAGAACTTCCTTCATATAGGGATGCGATTGCGTGTGTAAGTTTACTATTCGCCCCGTAATCAGAGAGTACATTCCATAACCTTTCTCTTATAACTCTATCATATGCCTTCTGTAGATCTACGAAGGCACAAAAAAGTTTTTGGTTTTTCGCCAAAAACTTTTCTGTCATCACTCATAGAGAAAAGATCTGATCCATGCACAAAGCAAATGCATCCAAACTCTTCCATCCACAAAGGCCCCTTGCACGTCCCATACTCTTTCTTATCTTAAATTGGCTAATTGAGCTGAACATCCTGCCATCAACAATCTATCAAGAGGTGAATCATGGTTAGAAGCCAATTCCTGGTTAAAGGAGTTGTGTAGGAAACCACTAGCACATATCATTTTCCAATAATGCTAGCACCAAAAAATAAGTTCAAACTCTTCTCCGAAAATTCATACAAACAAAATTTTGAAGAATTGTATTTCAATCCTGGGTAGTTAATAGAATTAAAAAGAAGGATATGTTGCACAACACACCATACAAAATTGTCAGTCAACAGCCAAAGTTTTGCGGGAATTATCACTGAAGTCATTTAAAAAAAATGTACTTTAATGAATAAATTACGTTATACTAGTACAAATAGATCTCAGTAAACATAAATGCACGAAAACAATTGTCAAAATACAAAATGCCGTACAAAAATAGTCCACAAAATATTTTAACAAATAATTTCCAGAAAACAATTTTCAATAGATAAACACAAATATTAAAATATACACAATAGTACCATTCATTAGAATCAATGTTAAATATACAGTTATAACGTAGGTGATATGATGAACGTTAAAAATACTAATGAAGACGAAAAGTGATTATTAAAGATAATAAATAACATGCAAAATTGTGGTTCAAAGGGGGACTAAACTCAACTCTGCAGGCGATACACTAAGACTAACATGCCCTAAATGTGACGTGCCTATCGCGTTATTTGAGACTGGAATGCAATCCATATTTTAGAGGAGTGTGCAAGTATACATCAAGAACGTGAAAAAAGTGGCGTTCTAAAATATTTTGAAAATCGGCATAAAGGCAACCGTGTTCAACTGAACGACGCGGGGATGATGCCAAATGGTTTTATAAGAAGTTTAAATAGTTTTACACCGAGGAATAGAGCTGTTAAAGGAATAAGGCTGTTAAACTATTCCCCAGTGTCCGTTTGCGTTCAACGCGCAAACGGCCAACGGAGCAGCACCCTTGCCAAATAATATTTTCATTATGATTCAGAATATATTTTTTCGTTATAAATTTACGTAAATGTATTGGTATTTTTTTGTATGGGAGAATTTTTTTTCGAAAATTCATTATATACAGTAAAACTTCGTTAATTTGTGTACCCATATTTCGTATTTTCACGTAATTCGCACTTTTTTCAAAAATTTTAGCCCCGAAAATAACATTTCATAGTACATAATTTCTACCGATAATTCGTAAAACCTTATTATTTATAGTTCGTATACATTTTTTATACTCAAAGTAAATGTTCATGTAATTCGCATATTCACGTGTTGTTCATTAATTTTCATTCATCATCCCATTGTAAACATTTGTAGCTAGCTCCTCCCACTAGCCAATAAAGGCGCTGTTCGCAATAGATCGGCGCGCTTAGAGCTTGCAAGTCCGCAGCCGAACTGAGTGATACCATATATGTATACCAAGATTTTTACAGTGCGTTTTATAAGATTTGTTATTTCGACAATGATTGTCGGTGCGTTGCGAATTATATATTTCTACTCACCCTTGTAACCAACCACTAATTAAAATGATTTAAACAATTTTCATTGAATCTCGTAATTTATAAATTAATTACATGCAACAGTTCTATTGACTTTATATCCGGTTTATTGTTTATGGAATGTTGAGATTTGTTTAATGCAATAAAGAAACTGAAACCTCTGTATTTAAATACATAACCTATTTTATAATGTATTTATTTTCGTGTTTCGTTTTCTACAAATATCTTGTAATTCTTATAAATCCATGATCATTTGAAAATATGGAAATTATTTTGAAAACCGACAAAAATTGATGTCAAAGATAAAACAGCGAGAAAATTTAAATCCCGAATACCTCTCTGAGTTCAAACATGAAAAATCGCAGGAAAATAATAAGATTCAACAAAGTATTAAGAAAAAAATATATATTATTTTTCACGGGCTTTTTAATATTCCAATTTCTTGCCCAATTTTGATGTAAAAGGCGAATTTGACCGCTAATCAAATTAAAATATCTGTAATTTTGTTGCATCAAGCACTGATGAATCGTTTGAAGAAGCCTGTTTTTAATATTGGACTCGCCTCGTCGCCACACACCTTCATTATTCAGAAGAAATTTATTATTTTATAAATCAGTCACCATGTTTTTCAGTATGAAAATCTTCGATGTTGGCAGCGGTGGCGTGCGCAAAAACGTGGATGCGTTTTAAAAAATTTCTTTCTTTGTTAAAAATTGCCTTGAAAAATTAATTGATAAAATTGTTCTTATTATTTGTAATTCGGAAATTTCTTTTACATTTAAGTCCCGTGAGTCACGAATTAACGGAGTTTTACTGCAAATACATTGTTGTATGAAAAATCGATTGTAGGGAATAAGTTTTGAATTTTTTTGCGATGTGTCATTTTTCAATATAGCGGTTTCATTTGAACAAGGTTTTACTGTAATTAGTTCAATTTTTGTTACACTTTTATTATTTATTTTTTTACATCAATTAACTGTTAATTTTCCAAATGTAATAAAATGTTTGTTATAGCAAATGTTTGTAAATCGAGAACTGCCTATATGTTACATTACATACTTATTACATTAACGGAAAGGCACTGTCTCCCATAATACCGTAAAAAACTAGTGAAGTAGACAGGGTAACTAAGGAAGTGATTACCTTGCTGCCAAAACCCTCAGCAACAATGCTACTGAATTTCATCTTATGTAACATAAACACTATAAACTAATAAATTATAGCCCTATTATTAAAAATATCATATTATTCAAGGGATTTTGTACCGCCTGTTCAAAGTGTTAAATATATAAAATAATGTTCATAGTAAGTGTGCGGGTAAGGTAATTAAAATGTACCAATGTACATTATTTTGGAACTTGAATGAGTTTTTAATCAGCTCCCATTATATTCACTAGTGTACATAGAAAAAAAGTTAGTTCTGACGATCCCATCTCCAAATGGTTCCATCATCACAAACGCAGATTAATACATTCCCATCTCTGCTTAGAGATGTTTGTCGTATGGCTGATAAACACTTTGGATGCTGAAGAGTGGACACTCGCGACAGAGAAGGGTCATTATTGTCCAGCTCCCATACAATTGTCTTTCCTATTTGATTTCCAAGCACCATGGTCTGAAATGTTAAATAAAAATTATTATAAATATGAATTAAATATATTAATTAGAAAGATATACATAAAAAATCAATTTTATCGAAAAATATTGTTGCGACACCGAGATTCAAACCTGGATCTCTTTCCTAACCAGGGAAGGTGCATTATCCAACTATGCTCCAGCGACAATATTCTTAGTGACAAATCTTCGAACCTATATGTTACCTTTTTTTTTTTTGATATTAATACATTTAATTGTTCCATTATTTGAAAGGGCCATCTACCTTATTTTTACAGAATCTCAAATACCTTTGAGTAATCTGATAGCAGACGCCAGAATTATCAATTCATTTTTATTAAATTTTTGACACATTGATACTTTATTATTAGGAGAACACATTCTTATTGTGAAGTTGTAATTATTCAGAACATAGGTCTGCGATATTTTAAATATGAATTAAATATATAAAAAAAGGTAACATACAGGTTTGAAAATTTGTCACTAAGAATATTGTCGCTGTAGCATAGTTGGATAATGCACCTTCCCCAGTTAGGAAAGAGATCCACGTTCGAATCCCGGTGGCGCAACAACAATATTTTTTGATAAAATTGATTTCTTATGTATATATTTAATCCATATTTAAAATATCACAGACCTATTTTCTGAACTTCACCAACTTCACAATAAGAATATGTTCTCCTAATAAAAATTATTATATACACACATATATGCATGTAAATAATAATCAACAGTTAAGAGCAAAAGATCTGTGCAATGCTTGTAAGGAAAAAGTTAAATCTGGCGTGAAAGAAAGAAAAGAGCGGCTGAAAAGAGAGAAAGGGGTGAAAATGACCGAGAATTTTCAGGATAATATAAAATTCTTCTGGAAGACAATCAAAAAATCCAGATGTGGTGTTGAAAGCAGTTGTATGAAAGGTATTAAATCAGTAAATGGAGAAATGCTAATGAATGAGAACGAAATAAAAGATAGATGGATGAAATATTTACAGGAAACGTATGAGAGTGAAGAGAATGCAAATGAGGAATCCCTCGAGAGGCTCTCTGGAGTAAGTATGAATGACTAAAGCTATATGAATGCAATAAGTATGGAAGAAATAAAATGTGCAATAAAGCATATGAAGAATGGTAAGGCTGTGAGGTATGGCCCATTAGTTCGCGCTTCGTGCGCTCTTCAGTCAATATTTGAAAGAGAGTCACTCTCAGTTAGATTGGAGGAGAGCTGTTATTATGCCTCTCTACAAAGGCAAAGTGTCGCGAATGGAATACGGCAACTATAGGGCTATTAGTCTACTAAGCTCGGTTGGCAAACTATTTCGAACGATTTTAATAGAAAGAGCAAGAACGGTGACGAAAGAAAAAGTATGGGATGTACAAGGGCCCTTTGTGGATGGAAGAGAATACGTGGATCAGATCTTTTCTCTACGAGTAATGATGGAAAAGTTTGTGGCGAAGAACCAAAAACTTTTTTTTGCCTTGACAGATCTTCAAAAGGTGTATGATAGTTATAATAGAAAGGTTATGGAAGGTGGTCTCTGAGTACAGGGTGAATAGTGAACTTATACACGTAATCGCATCCTTATATGAAAGAAGTTCTGCATATGTAAGGATCAATGGTTTGACATTACAAAGGGTGTCAAACAGGGTTGTGTAATGTCTCCATGGCTTTTCAACTTGTATATGGATAATTGTGTGAAAGAATAGGAATGTATGAATGAGGGAGCGAAAATGGGCGATTTGATTGTATGCTTAATAATAATTTGTACGCCGACGATACAGTATTAATAGCGAATAATAAACAAGAATTACAGAGTCTAGTGAATTGAATGTACAATATATGCAAGGAACGTGACCTTCAAGTGAATGTCAACAAGTCGAAAGTGATGGTATTCGAGAAGGAAGAAAGCAAGACAACGTGCAAAATACTTGTAGGTAATGAATGTTTGGAACAAGTAGACGAGTTTGTGTATTCGGGAAGTATGTTTGATAGAAACGGAAAGGCTGAGAAAGATATCGAAAAGAGAGTGACTGCAGTTAACAAAATGAATGGCGCTTTATATGGAATTATAGCTAATACGATCTTGTCGACCGAGGCAAAACTAGCGGTACACAATGGAGTCCTGGTACCGACACTGATGTATGGAAGTGAGGCCTAGAGTAGGCAAAAGAGGAACGAAAGTAGACTGAATACAGTGTAAATGAGATCGCTTAGGCATATGTGTGGCAGATCCATTTATGACAGAGTAAAGAATAAAGTAACAAGGAAAGAATGTAAAGCTAATCTTAGTATAGTGAGTAAGATTAAGAAAGGATCACTAAAGTGGTTTGGTCATATGGAACGGATGAATGAGAAGAGAATGGTAAAGAAGATATATGACGCAAGTGTTGATTGCAACAGAAATAGAGAACTTCCGCAAAAGACTTAGCATAACCAGGTAAACCAGATACTGGAGGATGGTCCTGTTAAAAGCGAGCTTGTATGAGAAGATGTGCGAATGTGGATGAGGCGAAAACTGTATGTCAGGACAGAAGAGTGTGGCGCTCTATCCTGTCTGCCTACCCCCACGGGGAACCGGAGTGATGGTAAGTTAATTAGTTAGTTTATTCAAATAATCAAATTCCTAAACACCAAAAGTTCTTAGTATGTACAATGCAAAGCAGGCCTTTGGCCTAGCAAAACTCCTTAATGGTCGTCCTTATTAAAAGGTGTTCACAAATGTGGCCACTTTAAATGCAGTCTAATTTAAACATTTTAATGTTGAACTATATTAATATGTTAGGATAAAAATCCAATATATCATCATGGGAGCCACCAGAATCCGCCAGCGTCAGGACATTTTAATACATGTCGGGTCTTCATGACTTCACATATCTTCACACAATTGACTCACCTTTTGTGCAAAATCTATGGCGAATCTAATAAACCAGATTTCACACTCCTTGTAATCGAATCGGTGGATCAATGTAGCCGTATTGTCTCCGGGCCTCAGTTCCTTGTCTTCTAACCGTCCAGGTTTCCAACAAACAATGGCATTTTCACAAGACTAAAAAAATAAAAGGGCCTAATCAAAATTCAACATGACTAAATCTATAAATACAGAAAAACCTCATATTACTGTGTAAATTGTAATTTAGTAATAATTATAACCCTAAAAAGTCAATAGTTAATTCTCCCGATAATTCAGTATTCCTCATCTTTATTATTTGGAGAAAATAATCTGTTTGATGATAAAAGATTGTGCTATTTTGCATTACAACACAATGAGTTGACCTTCATTAAAAATTGTCTCTGATGTCATTGTATTATCAAATAGATCATATTTATACAATAACATGAATTAGTACATTTTTTAAAGGAAAATATTAATACAGTAAAACCTCGCTTAACGCTATTTCAGTATTACGCGGTAGAATTTGGATTTCCCGAAATCGCACGCGGTATTGGTATTCCCTGAAATCGCGCACGATTTTGTTGCTTTGATACTCACATGCAGCTTTGCTGCGTCAGTTTTCGGTATTTTAACCGTTTTTGGGAGTTTTTTTATAGATATATTATTTTAAAGAAATAATTTGATGTGCCGTAATCTTTCTACTAAGTTTTTATAAAAAATATTACAAATAATGTACATACGTACAAACAGCCTGTTCAGACCAAATACAAGCATCCACTAAATACGTGATCTTCTCGTCGACTCGACTGCCTGCCGGTCTTTCAGTGGTTATAAATATTTTATCTTCTTTGAATTATAATTGATTTTTTAAATATTAGTTTTTTACACAAACCGAATGAAAATAATTTTAACAAAATATTTATAGAAATGAAATAAAAATATTATAAATAAAATATTAAAAAATTGCATCCTTTTTATATGAAATGCAATCAACAATATTATAAGCAGAAGCAAATGTAAAAATAAGTAAAACAATAGACAACTTTTATTCAAAATAGATATAAATTGATTGTGTTCTGTGAATTCCGGTCGGTAACTTGTTGGTTATTGTTAGAACATCATTTTATTAAATATAAATAACAAATCAAAATAATATTGATTGCCTTCTATGAAGACATTTCGGACAGTAAATTGTTTATTATTGTCAGAATAAAAATAATTTTTAAAATAAACATAGGTACCTATATGTAGAAATAAAATATAAAAATACATAAACAAGTAAATAATATACACTAAATAAATATAATAAATCAAAATTAATTATATTTACAGTCCGGGCAGTAAATAGTTTTCTACTTATGAGACTTGCAAATTACTTTGTGACACGCTGCATAGGAAAATTGAGTTTTTTTGTCATTTTTACAAGGACAAAACTTGCACCTTTTTCTTTTTAATGATTGTTTAACATCGTTCACATTAATTTCTGGTGTGTTATCAAATATACTTTTTGATTTATTAACCTTACCTTCCCGAAGCGGGGTATTCACATTCCCCATAGATCGCTTTAAACTCGATAACTCAATAATTATGAAAACGATTTCATTATTATTTTTTGTAATCTTCACAGAAATAGTGACAAAAATTTTGTCATTTTTTGTTTTTCAAATTTATAAGCGTATAATATTTAAAAATATTGTTATCGGTCCAGTGATCTTCGCGCGGTACATACACCTGCGCATAACAATACCATACCCCTGTGTCTTATCTTTAAATTATTGTGCTTATTATTTGTTTCACTCTAACTAATGTACTGGGTAGCCCCATACCACAGATGCGAACGAAGGAGACAACTATGTCGCGTATCGCGACTCGCGGCATTCGAACAAGAGACGTCTGGCGAAGCGGTTGGGACCACGTCGCCCGTCATGAACTTTTTATCATCGTTTGTATGAATATGATCTGGGGTGTTTCTATACCCCGCTTCAGACCACATGGAAGTTCTGGCCGCTTAGTGATGAAAAGATTAAACATAGCAAAACTGTTTAGTTGCTCACGATGAAAATGAATTCCGCTGTTTTTTCTATCGCTTACATTATCGGTTATCAAATCTCTTATAAATCTCTTCCTGCGAGAGCTGTCTTTTTCTCATCTTCATCGGGCTCATTTAGATCGGGCTGTCCTATATCCTGAGTGTCTTCATCACTTTCTTTTTTTTCATAACGAAATCTTCTCTTTCACTTTCAAACTCTGGATCTAAGTTTTCAAATTCTAAGTCACTATGTTCACTTATTTCACTATCCGAACTGTCAAGAAATCTTTCAATGTCATCATCACATAAATTAATATTCCCCGCCATTATAACACTCGTGCTGAAAATAAACCGAAAAAGTAAATTCATATATATAGTTTAAAAAAAATCTCTATTTACGTTAAACTTATGTATAGTTGAATGACGCGATTAAATAATAATATAATCACCTGTCTAATATGTCTCACAAACAAAGGCAATATGGTTCGTCAATCTCCGCTTCTATTGATGCTGATAATGATGGTAAAATACTTTTGCTAATTTCGTAATAATCCAAAGAGCAAATCCAAGTCATGTTCCAGAGTTACAACGAAGTCCAGTATCAAGTCCAAAGTAGCGGCAAGGGACCAAGGTTAAAGATTAAATAAAAGCCAGCTATTGAGTTGAAGAAAGCCGGAGCTAGAATTAGGGATCACCTCAATGCTGGACAAATTTATTGTAAACTCTGGGGCCGGGCGGCGCCATGGGGTCGGGTTTACATCCCCACCCCTACCCGCTTCTAAACTGTGTAGAAGTCGCTTTTTATCATTTAAATATTTTTCAACCATAATGTATTTTTAAACAACATTTATAATTATAATTTAACAGCAACAACAATATTGTAAAGTGGACCGTATTGTCTCCAGGTGGGGTAATAAAATTTCATATTTTAATGATGATCCTTTTTAGGGAAATACGTATATTACCGCCAGTCGAAAATAAGTCAAAACAAAATAAATATGTGTTCAATAATTGGACTGAATACAACAGATACCTGGAATCCTTTGTGTACCTTCTTAACGGAACGTTGGAAAGGAGAGTAATAAAGGTATTTGAAAAAATGCTCTAAAGGTTGACAATATATGATTTAGCGTGAGCGGTGAGAGTTAATCTCATATAAGCGACTGTCTTCGGTCAGTTTTTGTGCATTTTTTTCACATTTTTATCAATAACTCATTTGAATCTGGTCCAATAATATTCATTTGTGTCTCAAATTATTTGTAAATGTTTAATAAAAGATTAGCTAGAAGGAAAACAGCATTAAACGAATATGTTTGGCACAATTCATATTTTTACAAACACCCGGGTCAGATCTGACCCACCACCGCATAGTATATGTGTTAAAAAACTAGAACCGAAAGCATTACTTTTGATTGATAATACTCCAAGCCAACCGGCGCATTTGTCCGACTTAACAACATGCATTCCAGTAGAAGTGGTTTTCCTGCTGCCAAATACAACTTTGATAATCCAACCGATGGATCAAGGTGTAATATCAAATTTTATCTGCGGCGGACATTCCGATAACTGATTGATAAAACTGATGGAGAAGATTAACAATCCATTAGATTTTGGGAAAAACTACAATATCATGGATGCTGTAGACCAGTGGTCGCCTAAGTAGTGGTCCGCAAAAATTTGCACTTTTTGCATACATTATTTGCATTTTTTAATCCACAGCAAACCAACCCGGAAAAATAAGTGACTTGCACACGTGAACGATCCAAAATGAATGAAATCATCTCAATCTTGTAAGACGTGTAGCCAGCTGCATTACACATGCTTTATCTTACACTCGCCTAGTTTCGCACTCTTCCAATGTTTCACAGTGCGGCTCTGCTCCGTCTTTTTTAAATATAAGTAATATTATTATTTTTCCAGCAACAAAATAATCCGAAATTTAAAAAACTCTTATCTGACGATAAATGGCTAGCAAAGCTTGCAAACCTGGCAGATATATTTTTTCACTGTTGAATGAATTAAATATATCCTTGCAAGAACAATTTAAGGACGTGTTCAGACTATGAAGTAAAATGGATGCGTTTCAAAAGAAAATATTAATGTGGCAAACGCGGTTAGTTGAAGACGATCTGCAAATGTTTTTAAATATTGATGAATACATAAGGGAGAATGATGTTAACCAGCAGGTGGTAACCCTAGTTCAAAAACACTTGGAATCACTCACATAATCTTTCGCTAGTCCTAAAGAATGAAGATCCCAGCCATGATAAATATGTGGATAATAGCACATTCAAGATAGTAATTGAAGCATGAATCTAAAAGAAAGCCTCATTGACCTATCGTCCGACGACACTCTCAAAGCTAAATTTCGTTCATCCATATCAAGACCTCAGTTTTGGCTATCCATAAAAAGTGAATAATAATATTGGTTAATTTGTATAGTGCCATTTTCGTAAAAACTTTCACCACAAGGGTGTTTTACACATAAACTGTTTATAGTCCTACATTATCTTTGTTTTTTAAATTAAAAATTGTTATTTTCACCCTTTAATCCCCTTAATTAATCCCTTTAATAACCCTGCTTAGTGAAAAAGCGATGAAAATTCTGATTTAATTCTCCACAACTTATTTATATGCTAAAAGACCTTTTCATCTGTCACAATAATCAAAACACGGTACCGATCTTGGCTTGAAATAAATGCAGTTCTCCGTCTTGCAGTAACATCATTGGAGCCAAATATCCATAATCTTATTTCAAGCAAGTCGGAACATTCATCACACAAGAAATATAGAAAGTTTGATATAATTAAACCATCTTTTAATTGGTTTGTTTTATAATTTGTGTACAATACAATAGTATTATTTTATTAACTAGGGGCATTTTATGTGTTTCTTTTATCACTTTTTCTTAATATATTTAACACTTTTAAAAATCCTATTAGTGGTCCGCGGGATTATAATGATGAATTTAGTAGTCCGTGAGGTTCTAAAGTTAAGCAACCGCTGCTCTAGACAATCTTTCCTGGAATGATGTGACCGAGAAAGGAGTATGAAGAATGTATGGCCGGAGGTAAGCAAGGATGTTGACACAAGAGAATCCATTGTTGATGTCGACGAAATTATCAAGCTAGCTAATGATGATAATGGGTTGGATAATATAAATGTGCAAGTTATTATAATTATTGCAAGTTACAACTGGTGAAAGTCTTTTCCAACGACGATCTTAGAAAATTAGTAGAACGACAAGTGCACGAAGATGACGAAATTAGCATTTCAGAAGATGAGGAGCAAAAGGAACTTTCAATGGATTTTCTAAAAAAAAGTTTAGCCACTATAACGGAAATTATGAATCAGTTTATACAAAATGATTTAAATTTTGATAGAAGTTCAAAGGCAGGACACGCGTGTCATTGATGCGATATCTTGTTATCGACAACTGCTTGCCCAAGAAAACAGGAAAAGGCAGATGCAATAAATGTCAAATGAGGAAAACCTTCCATAACTTTACTCAAACTTTTTTTTTGATATTCATGAATGTTGAATGAATAAAAATCGATATTACCAATAAATAAGTCTATAATTAATGTACAAAAAAAGTATTTAACAATGTTGCAAAACAAAATAAAAAAATACTCAAAATTTATCTAATTCTGTTGATTCATTTATAGATGACCTCGTTTAACCTGTTAGCTGTCTAAAAATCCTAGGTGAAACAGCATCATATCACCATATTGGCGCCAAAATTGTTAAAATTCAAAATTCACAGGCTAGCTTTTTTGAATTTTATTTTTACGAAAAAACCATGAAAACGTTAGTATAACTAAAAAAATAAAAACGTGGGTACTATTTCATCATAAACATCCATCGACCGCAATTTCAAACGGTTTTGAGATGAAAAAAATGAAAAAATAAAAATTTATAGTGTTGTCAGACCATAACACTTAGAACATCATTATTTATTTTATATTTGTTTTTTAGAAGGACGACATCTGATTTTATTAATATTATTGTGTTTAATGTGATGCGTAAAATGAAAAAATATTAGCACTTTACATAACAACTACGTACACATTTTTTTTTTTTTAAATTGGCACAATAAAATTACGCATAAAATTATGCTATTAATGGCCAATGCTGCCTAATGGCGCACTCACTGTATTTATAGTAAAATGCCCGTAAAAAATAATATCTTATTCACTTGAATTACTTGGCAACAAAAATGAGAAATATCGCAAACGTACATCAAAATCTAACCTGACAATTTACTCAAGTTGCAACGTTCCAAATACTTTCTAACGTATTACGTTCTTCTCATCATCGGTCTCTGCAGTAATAACGAACATATCGGGAATGTCTAAAATGTTGCCAATATTTCTACTAACAAAAAAGTCATTTTATGAAAGTAAAATAAAATAAAAGTTTTATCTATGGTATAAAATAAATCTGGCAACACAGAAGTAAGCAACTGCCAATTTTGTATGGAGGAAAAATGATGATTTTTACACTCCATTTCAGATGTAATTCGCTTCGCGGTGTTCTTGAGTTGAATAATATTTCTATGGGTCACCCATAATAATATTACGTATATTATTTGATAACCTGAGACTGAGGCAGTGGTGATGATATTACAATGTCCCAAGAGAATTAATGCCATATCAACTGTAACAATTACAGTAAAACTCTGTTAACTTGTGAAACCATATTTCGTATATTCACATTATACATACTTTAAAAAAAAAATTTGCCCCGAAAATAATATTTCATACTAATTTCTATCAATAATTCGAAGTTCATAATAATTTTTATACCCGAAGTTAATAATATGTTTGTGTGTTTTTAAAATAATATTTTCTTTAAAATGGCACCAACATCTTATGTAAATCCTTAAAAAATTGATATATTAAAGATAAAATTAGCAGAAAAATTTGAATCCTGAATACTTGGGTTTGATCTTAAAAAATCGCATGTAAATAATAAGGCCAACAATTAAGGCCAGCAAAGCACGGGGATTTAAAAATATTTCATTATTTTTCATGCACTATTTAATATTCCAATTTCTTGCCCAACTTTGATGGAAAAGGCGAGTTTGATCGGAATGAAATTAATGTTTGTAATTTTGTTGCATTTTAATATTGGATTCGCCACACACCTTCCTTATTCAGGAGAAATTGGTTATTTGACATATAAAAAGCTGAAATAATGGACAGTTGCCACATTTCAATATGAAAATCACAATGTTAACAACGGTGCAAAAATGCAGATGCAGTAAACTGACATGTTTAAAAAAAAATTCTTTCTAATGTTGCCTTCAAAAAAATGTCTATATAAGGAATAGAGTGAGAATACAGCATATAGTTGGTTGTATAAGCATACCTTGGACAATATAAGATCCCCCATCCACTTCACGCAGTCAACATAATTCCGGTGGATGTCTCGGGTGGAGAAGTCTGGGAAATGTTCCTTCAGAGAGTTGAATGGTCGAGAACTTCGATGGGGATTGAAATTATAGCTTTGTTTGATGGCCTCGTGCATGGAGGGCTTGTCAAGTCTCCACAACTTGAGTGAGTGGTCCATGCCGCACGACATTATCTTTTCTCCATTTATGTCAAAGTCCTGAAAGTGAAACATCATTAGCATAGTGAATATATTCTTCATTAAACACAATAGTGACATGCATATGGAGTATGGAGCAGGTGGCATTAATAGTAATAAATTACCTCTAATGAGATATCTCTAAATATTTTAAATTTTCAGAATGATGTGTCAGTTCACAAGGTGAGATTTATATACATAGAATAAATACAAGAACAGTGATAAACAATATCAATGACAATTGAAGAACAGAAAGTGATGTAGTGACACACATTTTTCATATATTTCAATGTACGCTTGAGCAGAAGAGAGGCATAGAAGCTTGTAAAGGAGACTCACAGCACTCAGCACTTCGTCCCGGTGGCCCTCTACTCCCCCAAAAATAGCAATACAGACATCGGTCTGTATGTTGGTCAACCGGAGGGCGTGGTCTTTGCTGGCAGACAGTAACAGATTTGGGTCTTTGGGGTGGAACTTGACCTCGTTTATGGCGTGACCGTGCCCGATGAAGTGTTTGATGCAGGACTGGGCGGCCGGACTAAATATCCTGATAACTCCCCGCGACCCGGCCACGGCTAGAAGAGGGTTACCGGTATCTTCCTCATAGGACCACGCACACGTGTAGTAGTTTTCATCAGCCTTAAAAATGTTCACAATTTATTATCCACAGAGATGAGACAAACTGCTTGTGTTTTATTTAATCTTGTAATAGCAAGTGAAGTTTCTAATGATTGAATTCAAATTCAAGTTTAATCAAATTACCACAATACAGTAGAACGCATTAATTCGAAGTTCAAGGGACCAAAAAAATTCATTAATTTCACGGTGCAATTACATAAAAAATTGTAAGTCATGAAAAAAGCAGCTAATTTCATAAAAAGCATATATATTTTAGCATATTACGTGAAATTATCTCAAAAACGCTGAATTTATTATGCTGATACAAAATCCTGATGTAATTTATTATATGTTATGTACTACTAAAACTAATTAGGGTGAATAGATCTAATTTTGTAATAAGTAAATATCCTACCTTAAAATGTTCTCATGAAATTAAAGTCATTAAATTAAATACATAATAACTATAACACTAAATTAAAGGCATGCTTTCATTTTTCCAGTTTGAAATTCGAGAAATTATATACGAATTAGATATGTTTTCAAGATGACACTAATAGTTAAATTATTATAAGTATCAGATGACTTTATTTGTTACATAAATCATGCGAGAGAAGGTTTGACTAGAAAGAGACAACAATAAAATTGTTAATTTTCTCGCATTCGATATAAGTATAAAACATAACTCGTGTCGAGAGTATTTTCCACCTTTTTTCATATTGATATATGGAATAAAATGAAAATGTGTGTTGTCATTTGAATTAATCAATCGAAAATTAAATCATTTATTGGGTACCTAATTCATATGTATGAATACATTTTGAAATCAGACAAAGTACCTACATATATTTAGATGATCGCTTAAATTAATATTCAAAATTTTAAAAATTTATAACAGCTTCAACTTCAATTATTTATTTTGTTTAATGGGCATTTTTCCGGTTTAAATTTAGAGATATTTTTGCATTTTGCATACCCTTTCAAGATGAGACTAATAGTTAATTCTTTTACAATATCAAGTAAACATAAAAGTGCATTATATTTTACATAAATATTGCTAGAGTGAAAGGTATCAATAGAAAAGGACAAGTATACAATTGTTAGTTCTCTTAAATTCCTGAAAATAGCCATTTCTTCAGCATTCATAATACATATGTGTTGCCATCTGAAATTATCAAGCGAAAATTAAATAATTTGTTAAAGTTCTCACCTAAGAATTATTATGTTTATACTAAGAGGAATTATTATGTTTATGATAAAAACCATTGTTTATGTCGATAAACATATGATTATAAAATATTACAATTTTGCCCCGATTTATAAGGAAAAAATTGATGTAAATTCATACTGATAAATAATATTGATAACTTTTGAAGCAGCTGTATTTGTGAAGAGAAAACTATTTATGCTAATATTATATAATATTCATACTCCGGTTGTAATAAAAAAAACAGTATTTTTTTTTTCAAATATTTATTTTTTGTTTTAATAAATTACATATATATATATTTAATATTAAAATATAAATGAAAATATGACAAAAGTATTATTATTCACTGTTAAATAATTAGTTGTTCATCGAGCGTATTATCGTTCTTCAGAATTTCATTGTTTTTTTCTTTACACGTATTCAAAACAAAATTTGATCCACACATCTTACACTTTAAACTGAATTTAGAAATAAAACACATATTCAATATTCATTCCTGTGCACCTAAACATTGATTTTTGGGAGTAAATTCGATTAATTTGAGAAAAGAATTGGTGTATGTCGACCACTCTTTGCCATCCAATTTAGGAAGTTCACACGAGTCCACACATTTAATGCTCAGTTCAGGAACATCCTGAAAATAATTTATAATATTATTGTTATTGGTATTTAGTTATCAATATTTTTATGTCTAAAATATTAAAATACGTGTTTATTCATTTATATAACTATAACAAATACATTTGTATCAATCAGACAGGTCTGTCATGTATAATTCTATTAATAAAATTATTTATCTTTAAGGATATGTATTTCCAATAGAAAATAATTTATCTGCACTACATAATATATGTATATTGAACTATGTAATTTATATTGTTAAATCAAATTGATAACTGTTATAGAAATGGTAAAAATTATCAACTTACGTCACGTTTTTTTCAAAAAGTTTATAACCATTTAAAATTTTGTTGAAACATTTCCTAGAGCGTGTCAATGGATACTTTTTGACCTTAGGCATCTTGAGTCACGGGAGGCAGTAATTTCAGAACAATAATGTATATAATAATATATTATTGACTTTTAATGAGAACCAAATCCAACAAAAAAATCACAGGTTCGCAAATTTCATGTTGAATCTTGTGATTTTGTAAGCTGGCCGCGCATGCATTAGCCGCCATGCGTTAGCCGCACATGCGCTATCAGATTCTAAAATGCTCCGATCAGTTGACGCATGTTTTATGTTGAAATGTCAAAATTATAATCTGTTTTCGTATAAAAACAGCTCAAAACCATACAATTTACATAAATAAGCAATTGGTATCGAGAATAAGTATAATATTCATTCGAATGTCATCAAAATTTGTATTAAAATGTGTTTTATAGTCAAATTTCATTAAAATCTAACGCGCGGATTTCACGACTGCCGTAGCCGGTTTGAACAGCATACTAACAGTGTGAGATATAATTAATAATATTGTATTTCATAAGACTGGAAATATATTATTTAAAAAATGATTATTGTGTTTCTGATATTAAACATAGTTTTAAATAGTAATTGAAGCCTCAAAACATGTGAGTAAATAAAATATATTAATTAAAAACTTATGTTTTTACTAAAACAAAGTATTTTAAAAACATCAAAAATTCATCAAATGTACTGCAAATTGAATGATTTATAACTCTATTCATTTTTAACATTTTGCTAATTAGGTTTCCTACAGATTTGTCTCCGTAATCTTGGCTTCAAGATTATAAGAAAATATATTTCATTTATGTATTAATTTAGCGTATTGACTCAATTTCGTACCATGCCTAAAATGCATCTAATGGTCGCGGTCTTTCTTATAATATTTGTTTTGTCTTAATTATGGCAAATAACATTCAGTTTATTAGTTTTATATTAATGTAAAGGTCAAATCTAAGTAATAGTTGAAAAAAAAGTCTAATCTATTGAATAACTTCTGATATAAATGAATAATAAAAACCCACATTTTCGTAAAAAAACGCGAACATTTGAATTATTATTGCAAGTCGCGCCGCGCCTTAACAGAACAAACAGTTATTAAAAATACAATCATTCATAAATACGTGAAAAAATATGAAAAGTCATCTCTATTCTATGGTGCAAGTAGCTAACTGAAAAAAGCATACCCGGATTTCCCCCCTTTTATCGCGATATATGTAATTATATATATAAAGGAGGTTGCACACACAGTAAGCTCAGACGCAGGTTGTATCGGCAGGTATCACGAAATACATAAATAATGCTTCACACGGGGCGGGCACAGTCAAAAAATCACGTGCATTGTAAATGTTTTATAACTTACTCAAAATTTTCGAATTATGTTTCGTAAAAATGTATTGATTTATGACACGAGGACCTGTTAACACTACTACTGTAAGTACTACATGTTAACGGGGTTTTCATATAAAAGAGGTTGATAATGTATGAAACTAACAATTTGAGTCTTGGAAGTGTTTGAAAATTTCGAGTAAAAGGGGTTTGAATTAACGCAATTCTACTATATATACTAAAATCCAAAATTGTTATTATTTATTATTATACCATATTTTTAATTTATAAAGTAGCATCTACATATAAAAAGGGTAAAATGTTTTTCTCAGCTCGTGTGTAGCGTTTTATTAATTCCAGTCAACTGTCAACGCACAAATGGTCGCACAGCCTGCAGGGCCCAGAAACAAGAATTGGTTGATTGTTTTCTGTTAGTGAAATTTTTATATGTACTTAAAGTAATGCAAGTAAAGTAAAATAAATATCTTATGTTACCTCAGGATCTGCGTAACATTGCAACAATTTTAGTCCACCACCTTCGGGACACTCGTATATGCTAACTCTATTACTGCCCACAACAGCAAATATCAGCGGCTGTCCAGGCCCCAAGTGATGCACAAACTGCGCTCCGAATAAGGGTTGACCATGGTCCTCCTTGGCGCTGCAGCTGGAATGGTATTTCATTAGCATTGACTAATTTAATACAACTAAGTGAGGTTATTGAATTAAGATCATTACTCAATACCCTCAAGCTTCGAGCATATTGCCTTAAATATATGATTATGAAGAAACATTGATGTTATACCAGCAGTTTGATAACATACCAAAGCTGGGAAAAATGAGAATATCTTTGGTTTTCAGCCAAATAGTAGATACATTTATTTGAATAAAGGATAATTAATTATTTGTAAAAGTTTTTTTTAACAGTTTATTTAATCTTTTTAAATTCCTAGACCACTTTATCCAATACAGCTGATGGAATACACAGTTTCAAATGTACCAAGGCAAATCAAACAAGGGTCACAAGAGTAGAAGACATTATATTGCTTGAAGTAGGCTAATATTATCTAGTATTGTGCAAAGAACGCTCTGTGTGGCTTCACATCATACATACAGATGATAACCCTCATAAATGTTTTTACCATTGCTTTAACACAACATTTTGATTCGCAAATTTTAACATTAACGGTGGAGCCCTTTAAAATGAACTACATGGAAAGCATCGGAAACAAGCGAGTAATATTAGGCATGTAAGTAGAGTGACATTAGATATAAACCCAAGCTGTGAAAGAATATTAGATTAGGAAAACTTACACAAATTTGAAGGGTGGTTTCACAATTTTTGGGATTTTTTTTCTCCCTCTTCGACCCTTCCTGCCCTTGTTGGTGGGGGTTTCGCTGCGGGATGTGTTGTCTGTAGTGGAGGTGCTGCCCACACTTGAAGTTTCATCCTAAGATTAAAGGGGATCATGCCTTTACATTTATTTAGAAGTTCAGAGACTAGAAAGTAATAGCCACAATATAAATGTTGTCATATCTTAGTATCCACATATTATTATTAGATAAATATAAATATATATATATATTATTTTTTTAAATATATTTTTCATAGAACATTTCGATGCAATTATTTTTGGCGTTTATTTTGTAGTTTTTAAGGAAATTAAAGTTTAGCGGTGTCTTCAGAAAGGTTACCTGGAAAAACCTGCTAAAATAAGAGTTTCTGAAATTAAATTAGAATTCCTTATCTATTTACTGTTGGACTATCTCATGCAATAATCGAGCGCCTTTATTTTGTGTAATGTTCAACCAAAATTTCCCAAAGATTAAAACATACCTATTTACGTCAACCATCCTAAAAAAATATTATTTCAATTCATATTGTTGTAACCGTTGTATCCGCAACTGGTGTTGCTGATAATTTATAACCAAAACTCTAACTCACCGCTTCATTGTCAGAGTATTCCGTTACTGTCTCCGGCAGCATTTTTTTGATAATGATGAAATATGAATGAACTTCCAGGTATATTAATAAAGATGCGCTTTCGATGAGATCAAGTTATTAATCAGAGTTAAAGTAATAGTAAAGAGTGACGACTAACCAACTGGTATTAAAAAAACAAAACAATTGTCAAAGTTTACAATGTTGACAGCGAGCGTGAGCCGGCATATGCATAGATTCGATATATGGGCATAATATGGCACATATATCTTTTCTATGGAGCTGGTTCCAAATCATAGACATAATACAATATTAATGGACCGCAAAGCAGATCTGCGCTATGAGTATATCTCTTATCTATGATCATACGGCCATAAACCTCAGAAGTGACAGTTTGTTTCTGGTTTAAAAAATAGAAATATTCCCACTGGAATTGCGCGTATGCACATCACAAATATATATATATTTTTAAAATAAACTTTTCTTTCAATAGTATTTTCTAATGAAAAATATAACAGTTTTACCTTAATTTAGTTCGTACTAAAAGGTGTGCAAATAAATTGTGTGTAAAAATCTCGCGTTTTTTTTGCAACAATGAGTGTGACAGTTGTGTTTGTGCAGGCTTCCTTGGATTAATTGGTAATTTACGAAAAAAATCGGATATTTACAAACTTATTTACTTTAATATTCGTAGCTCACTTGTTTTTATAATTTAAATTATGTATCTTTAATATATTTCTTACTGTTTAGGCTATTTGCGGTTTTTTCAGTAGAATCAATTTATTGTTACATTTTATTTATTTATTTTGACATTTGTCAGAAATCCCTTTGAGTTTTAATTTTCGGGCTCAATAGATGAATTAAGACTTCCGGATCCTCCAGAACCATCTTCCTCCTTCATCACACCTTTCTCGTTTTCCAATACCACCCTCAGAAGATGCAGAATCTTCAGACGATTCCACTTTTTCAACATTCAAGGAAAGGAAAATTGAATAAAGTCAGAAAAGACAAAGAACCATCTTAAGATAACCAAGATGACCTCTGATCTACCTTCTGTTTCTCCTGTTAATATAACCCGTCCCCAACTATTGTACCCAAATTCAGCTATTTCTCCTTTCCTTGTTTGTGTCCAAAGAACAGAGCAAGGAACTATCCATCCAATTGATTTTGGTAAATATATTTCCCAGCAGAACACTCCTGGCATTTGCCCAGGTGGTATCAAAGCAGAAGGCAGATATAAAATCTCTGTTGAACTTATATCCGCAGTACTGGCTACAGTACTACAGTACCCACAATAACAAATTCAAAGCTTTCATCCCGACCTACAATTTTACCCGCATGGGTCATGCGTGGTATCTCCTCTAACCTTTCTGAAGAAGACATCATCCTATCTATCTTTATTCCCCAAAATATAGGCAAAGTAATAAAGGCTAGATGATTGAATTACAAAAACACTTCCACTGGAACTGTTACCTGGAAACCTTCACAAACAGTTGTGCTCACTTTCGAAGAACAAACCCTCCCATCACATATCTTATCTTTTTTATAATTCATTGCCCCAATTGGGTATCAAAAGGGCAGAATAATTAACATAAAAAATAACATAAATAAGAAGTAGAAAAGCTTACCCTCATTTCATTACTTTGAGCGCCAAGGTTGAACTGGTGATGATCCATGTTGACTAAACCCAAAATTTTAATTCTTTATATTTTCATAGTATTCATGAAATTAGTAAAAAGATGTGGCCGAGGCAAAAATTTTTTTTTTTCAGGATACATGTGTTAGTCTTTACCGATTAACATATATTATTCTAGAATATATTTTTCTACCAGAAACAATTTTCAGTTTGTTAGTATGTACCACACCACAGCCAACATTTTATTCAAGTTAACTCCAAAAATATACTAGTAAATTGATTCTATGCAGTCGAAATGTTAGTCACGATCCTAGTTTTCTGTAATCTCCCAAAAAAATGTTTTTTTAGGTAACTTTAATAAAATGAATAATTGGCATAAAATAAAATATTTCTGTTTAAATGATCTTATATGATATTTAGGATTAAATTGCGCCAAAAGAACTTGTTTGAATGAAACGCAACTTTATGATGGATTTCCGGATTACCAAAATGAAGAAGACAAAAAATTTTGCGAAAAAGGATCAACTAGGAAATTGTTGAGGTAAAAATTATGGCAAAAAATGATATATTGGAATCGTCTAATAAGTCTTTGCATATTTTTAAAATGCTATTTTCCCACTACTTTGTTTTTTGTGATGAAAAATGACATACTATTCGATACCATTTTACTTTACTAACATGTAAGTGTTGCCGTTTTTCTTAATTTTTGGGCTTATATAATAGAGTGTCATGTTGAGAAAAATGAACATTTTCGACATGTGTTTCTAACTGGGAAATTCTGCCTCATCCACCCCTACAGTCCCGACCTCGCTCCATCAAATTATCATATTTTTGGTCACTCTCCAATCATATACGTGGCATTACTTTCAACAACGTCGATGACCTAAGAAATTGGCTCGATAACTATTTTGATACCGGACCAGCCGATTTTTATAGAAATGGCTTAGATAAATTGGTTGAAATATGGGATGAAGTCCTGATGAATAATGGAGAATACATCATTGATTGAAATGTTGTTATTTTTGTTTTATAATTTAATTTTATAATAAATCAGTAAATTTAATTTTAAAATAAATTAGTCAAAACTGCAAAGACTTATTAGATAACCAAACATGTTATCCTATCATTGATTTCTATTATAATAATTTTATTTTAATAAGGAATATTAAAACATTCAGATTAACTTATATATATCTGCTGCCTGTAATTGGATAGCCTCACGCTGAGACAACAAAATTGTTATATTTTTACGAAACGAGCATATCCTCAGCAGTGGACTGCCCAGCCAGACTATATAATAATACATATATCTTTCACTAATATTAATATGTACGTACAATGGCATGGTTTCAAAAAATTCATGGTTCGCCGCATTACTCGGATGCTGTCACTATGGTGGCATGAAAAGAAAGTGTCGTTTTTTAATATTGTTAATATATTGGGACTTTTAGTTTTCAATATTATATTATATTATTAGTACAAGTCAATAATAATAAGTTATTAAATTTGACAGAGAATCGAGTAATACATCATACTAATTAGA
Organism: Eubasilissa splendida; assembly: GCA_031772225.1. NCBI lineage: Eukaryota > Metazoa > Arthropoda > Insecta > Trichoptera > Phryganeidae > Eubasilissa > Eubasilissa splendida. Next base: position 100,594 of record CM062857.1, read on the forward strand.
CATATTCTCCACAGCATTTAAAAAAGTGAGATAACACCACATCAGCAGGTACACAAGCGAGACAACCAAACAACACGGAATGGGATCTTTTTTTATTAGTTTGAGTTATAAATTTTAATGTTTATTTGATATTTGGATGTGCCGACAAAATATCAGCTCAAGAAAACTCTTTTTTTAGGGAATGGAAGTGTGCACTATAAGCTCTTATATACTTTATAAAGTTACCAAGGAAGAAAAAAATGAAAAATGAGAGTGAGATATGGAACTCACTCGCCCAGATGGCACAGTGAAGAAAACCCACCATACCACCACCCACCACATTAGGACAACTCCTGGTACTCCAGTTGCTGAACGACCACGACGCCTCGCCCCCGGGAAGTTCAAAGCAGCTAAGAAAGAGTTCGATACAATGGTCCGTCTTAGGATCGCTCGTCCTTCAGAAAGATGTTGGACTTCACCGTTACATATGGCACCCAAAAAGCATAACCAGTGGTTACCAGGTGGCGACTATCGGAGTCTAAACACCAGAACCATCCCGGACTGTTACCCCATTCGCTATATCCAGGACTATGCCCAGACACTAAGAGGCACCAACATCTTCTCCACCATCAACCTGGTACAGGCTTATAACCAAATCCCAGTGGCACTAGAGGACATCTCGAAGACGGCCATATCCACACCGTTCGGGCTGTTTGGATTGCCTTTCGTGAGTTTTGGTCTCTGAAACACTGCCCAGACCTTCCAACGCTTCATAGACGAAGTTATCCATGGACTTGACTTCTGCTACGCGTATATCGACGACATACTAATCACCTCAGCATCCCCACATATGACCCACCTCAAAGTCCTATTCCAGTGTCTGCAGGAATACGGGGTGGTCATCAATGCAGGCAAATGTCACTTTGGTGTACCGGAAGTCAAGTTTCTGGGGTACCTTGTTTCCAGTGAGGACACTTACCCACTGCCAGAGAAGGTGGAGGCTATTAGAAGCTACAGCAAATGTTCTTTCTACAACATTCCTAGTCCTGATTTGGCTCTCGTTATATAGTTTTTCAGTCACAGATATTGGATTCGTAAATGGAGTAAGTAAGTATGGTTTGAGTAGATAACCACGGTCACCAATGAGTTGTTTCTCATTAAAAATACCATCATCTAGTTGCCCTTTTAATCTAGAATGACTGAAAATAGTACTGTCGTGTGTTGAGCCTGGCCACATTGCAAAAACATTTGTGTATTTCATTGTGGCATCTATTACTGCCTGCACATTAATGGAAAAGTAATCCTTCCTATTTTGATAATACTCTGCATTATTTCCTCCTGAAGATAGGATTCCCACATGAGTGCAATCTATTGCACCAATCGTATTTGGAAATGTTGTAGAATTGATTCAGATATTGCTGAATTTCTTTGGTAGATTCAGGTAAACATAAATTGTGATCTAAGAGCAGCTATTGCTCTGCTCACTTTGTTCACAATCCGTGAAACAGTGCTCTAGTGTACACCAGATATCACCCGTGCATCTTTGCAATGCTCCTGTGGCATAGAAATGCAAAGTTATTGAGACCTGGTTCACAAGACTAACTGCGTGATTTATGATCTTTATCAAAAATATTATTATATACCTATGAAGTAGATAACTTTAGATGACATTATATTGTCTGAAATAAGCAAGACCAGTTGCCTAACCATACTTTTGGACAGGCGGAATCATGCAATTAAATCTAATTCTTCCCATATAAAATGATCAGTTTGTGGCCTAAAAGATTTTCTCTTCTTGTTAAGGATGTACTGAACAATTATTTAATGTCAGAAGAATCGGTATCAGTGCTATCTGACATAATAATGTTCATTTCAATAATATGACGTTTAAAAATTTAAAAGAATGCTTTCAATGACGGATGTCAAGTGGATGCGCACTATGCAAATGTGCCCTAAATGACAAATCCAGTGGATGCAATCTGTTATCGGAAAAAGATTTTTTAAAACCCATTTCTTCCTGCAAAAAATAATGTGCCGAGGTCTGAGTTTTACTTTTCCTATTAAGAATATACTGTATAATTAGTTTATCATCAAAAAAGTCTGCAATATCACTGCTATCCGATATAATATTGTACATTTTGATACTAGTGTCAAAAATTGAAAAAGATTTCGGTGACATCTGTTAGGGTCTCGCGCGCAGTGTGCATGTGCATCAGTAAAGTTTATAGTTACCGAAGATGACGCAACCGGTCCTTAAAGGGCTAAAGTTTAAATCATTTTGCATAGCTACTAGGGTTTCCAAATATTTGTTATGTTCAACTATTGGAATATCAAATATTAAAAGATTAAATATTTTAATATATTCGTAAAGTTATGAATAATGAATACATATTTTTATTATATAAAAAATAACCAAACGACTGCATAATATTATTTAAAGTTTTAAAATAATAGTACATTAAGTATTTTTAACTTTAAATCGTTACAAAGTTTTGTTTTAATTATGCTTGCTGTCGAAAAAACTCTTTCAGTTGCTGTTGATGTGAGCTTTATTGTTAGCAATGTATTATATAGTGTGTCCAATTTTTCAGTATTTTTTATTTAAAATCATACATTTCTTTGTTAAAATTTTATTTTTGTTTCTTCAAAAAATATATATATTTGATAGTTTAAAATAGTTTAAAAATGGGCAAAATGGTTATTAGGAGAACACATTATTTTTGTGAAGTTGTAATTATTCAGAACATAGGTCTGTGATATTAATATATTTAATTCATATTTTAAATAATTTGGTATTTGAATATTCAAATTGGAATCCCTATTAGCTACCCATCTTCTGGCCTAATTTGTGTCATAAATATTCGGAACACAATATATTTTTCAGTCTTTGTACAATAATTAAATGTTTGTCATGTGGGAATGTTAAATACTTGTAATTAAATTGGTGAAGTTAATCACTTAACATGTATGTACACTTGGAATTTTGTGGAATATCGGGAGATAAAGAAAGGGTGGCACTTACTTGTATATCTGCCTATCTCTTGAAGCTGGTTCTGATTGTCTCCCTGGGTCCACCAATTCACTCGCGACGCAGAATTGTGTAACAAAACACTTGTTGACACTCGCGTTAAATGAGTTGTTTGTTTCTATTAGCGGGATTAAATTATTATTATTTTTTGATTAATATAAGCGGTAGTAAAGCGGATTTACAGCGACGGCAGAGTGCCGTGTTCGGTTCCAAAAAGAGCAGTGAAGTCGTTCGGGCGTATTAAACTGCAGGGATATCTTCTTTCTCACTCGTGCCTAGAGAATAGGTTGGGAAAGAGAAAAGGAAAGGATATCTTTTGATAATTTAACACGGTGTGCATGTGTATGTGCGTAAGTATAGTATATTAAACGGCGCTAACATTGCCGTCCGGGCTGAAGGGATGCCTTTAAGAAACTCAATAGAAAATATAAAATGTAGAATTCAAGCGAACGTAAGATAACGTTAAAGAACGATTAAGTTTAGTATTTATAATAAGTAGATTATTGACAAAAAAAACAAAAAAATATGTAAAGAACGGAAGAATTGAATTACTGAAGTGGCAGAGGGCAGAGTCGTACAACAGGTCTCCCATAACTACCCGTTTGTGTCTTAACTTTGACGGTACGTATAACTCCGTCTCTACCGGGGTAGAGTTCTTCGATAACTGCGAGAGGCCAACTAAGTGGCGGAGAATTGTCTTCTCGTATAATGACGATACAGCCTTTCTCAACAGGATTCGAAGGAGAGTTCCACTTCTGTCTACTTTGAAGAGATGTCAAATATTCCTGACTCCATCTCTGCCAATAGGATTGGACAAGCTTGTTTAATAATTCATAGCGATTGAGTCTATTTTCAGGAATATTCGAGATATCTTCAGCGGGTAAATATTTAAGAGGAGTGATGTTTAAAAAGTGCGATGGAGTTAAAGCGGTGAGTTTTCGAATCATGTTGCGTGCGGAAAGTATCCAAAAATGTTGTCTAATTAAAGCTAACAATAGGCTTGCGCCAGCGTGTAAGTTTTTAGTATGATAGCAATCGACTATTAAATGAACAATACGATCTTTCGAGGGTAAAACGATTGGATGCTTTTGCGTAGCACTGAGTTGCGATTGATTTAAGCGACCACCAACGCGAATGACATTAGCGGCATCCACATATGCATTGAATTTGCGTAAAGCGTTAGTTAGTAAAGTTGGTATTCATAGAATGATAGCGTTGTATGCAACGAAAGATGAAATTTTCTGTAATTTCTAAATCATTGACCGAAATAGAACCACGTGATTTTACAATATTCGAAAAACGTAAAACGTATACAGAAACGCATAAGAATTTATTATAATTTGACTTTCTATTTGCCACATCATATATCACGTTGGTTTGCACGTCATCATTTGACTGAACATGAAGAGACACAGCCTTTAATTCGGAAAGCTCATCGTTTGAGCTTACGGCAGCGTCGAAAAATTTGATAGGCCACTCTTGTATTGGACATAACATTTTTCACTGGCGTCAGCGAAACCGACTAGCGTTACATTCGGACGAGATCGTGAAATACCTACATGACGCGGTATTTTTAATTGTCCGAGTAAATGAAGTTCGCTTTTGAATTGCTGCCACTGTTTTTCGATGTAAGTGGGGACGTCGTCATCCCAGTCCAGGTTCTGCTTCCAGTACTCTTGGACCAATAATTTCAGTAGAGCGGTGACCGGTCCTAATAATGAAAGAGGGTCGAATAATCTCGCGGTCACAGATAGAATTATTCGTTTTGTACATCGATCTGATTGACACAAGTCAGAGTTAATTTCAAAAAGAAAAGCGTCATCGATAGGCTTCCATTGAAGGCCTACGATTTTTGTGTTAGCGTCTTCATCGAATTGAATGATGCTCGGTGACTTAAGGCTAGCGGGAATTTGATTCATTAGTTCGGCACTATTCGACACTCATTTGACGAGATTAAAGCCACCAGATACGAACAGCTGTAGAAGATCGCGATGAAGTTGGTAAGCTTCATCAATCGAATCAACAGATGAGACATAGTCATCCATATAAAAATGACGTTCAGCAGCCCAGGCCGCTGCGGGCCAGCGTAATCGTTCGTCTTCTGCGAGTTGTCTAACTACACGCATTGCCAGATAGGGCGAACTTGAAATACCAAAGCAAACGCGATTAAACTCGTAAGTTGTAATCGAATCATTAGAGTCAAATCTGAATAAAATGCGTTGAAAACGGTGATGTTCAGGTATCAATTTAACCTGAAAATACATTTTTTCAATGTCTGCTGAAAGAGCAATTGGAAATAGTCTAAGTTAATCGAAAGTTCAAAAATGTTAGCTTGAAGATTCGGTCCAACGTATAAGATATCGTTAAGCGACTTGTTAGAACTTGTTTTGCAACTGGCGTTAACAACAACTCTGATTGGTGAAGTTACTTTCTCAGGCCTATAAACAGCGCGATGCGGCATATAATAGCATGGACCTGGAGCAGGGTCTTCAATCGGATTGAGATACCCTTTATCAATATAACTTTTTATAGTATCATTGTACTGTTTCCGTAATTCTGGAGTAGAATCTAACTTCTTTTCTAACTGGAGTAAGCGCGCCTCGGCTCGTGTTTCTGAACGGCCAAGTTCAGTTGGATCAGATTTGAAAGGAAGCGTTACGGTGTAACGTCCGGTTGCAAAAGTCTCTTCAAAAATGCGTTCAGATGCTGCATCATCAGGACTCAAATGTTTTCTAACTGGAACATTCTCTAACTCCCAGAAGCGTCGCATTAGACTTTCTAAAGAAGGACTTTCAATCATAGCGTGAAGTGAGTGGTCATTGAAAATAGGCTGAGCATTGCATTCGGCTCTTCCCATAATGACATAACCTAAAGAAGTCTGTACACCAACTACTGACGAGGTTGGTGACATAACTTTGCCATTTCCTAACAAGAATAATTCGTTACTGATTAATAAATCGATATCAGCAGGCATATGGTACTCATCATCAGCTAAAGGTAAGCCGAGCAAGTGTTGTAATTCGTCAGTATTTATAATAGCGTTCAGTATTTTATTCGAAATCGTATCGATAACTCTTGCATTTATCGTATACCTACAGCGTGCGTCAAAGCGGGAATGAATTGTGAATTTAGCGAAGCCCAGCACAGACTTTTCTGTGTTTCCAATACCTCGTATCGTTGTAGGCGCGTCTACAATATCAACTTTGAGGCGATTACAACATGCTTTTGTGATAAAATGACTCGTTGAGCCACTGTCTAAGAACGCTCACCAGCGTCGTTATACGCGTAAACAATAGCACTTGGTAATAGAACAATTGAATTGTTATAAATGTGCGGACGGGTAGCAGTAAAAGCAACATTGTTTTGCGTTGAAGGCGGGGAGTTCGAATTCACCGGTTTCAAATCAGGTGATTGGCGCGGCAGCATTGCCGAGGGGTGAGGCGATGAGTTAACGTTGTCAGATAAGACGCGTGCCTGTGTATTAGAAAGATCGGGTTCGATTCTCGGTGAATCCAAATGCAACTTAGTATGATGCATGCGTTAGCAAATAACACATCTATTTTGAGACTTACAGGTTTTTATATTATGAAAGCCCAGGCAGTCGGTGCACAGGTTATGATTTCTCACAAAATTGTTCCTATGATAAGGATTCAAAAGGAGAAACGAATCGCATTTGTACAGGGGGTGAACGCTATCATTTTTGCAAAACGCACATTTTGGAAAGTTATTATTGTTGACAAAAAAAGATTGCGCTGTGTATTTTGGATTTTTATTTTGAGACTTATAAGTTGTATTATTTTGTGAAGCGTTGGACTGATTATAAGTTTGATTTTCTATTGTAATTTGAAGTATTAGCTTGTTGTTTAATTTGAGAAGATCCAGCATTGCGAAGCGTGTAGATTTTATTTTGTTCCTTTACAAATGTAATCAAGGATCCAAAAGTAGGTATCTTCTCATTGCGTTGTGATTGTTCGAAAAGCGCTACGGTTTCTTTATCTAGTTTTGATAAGGCGAGATGAGTGAATATGAAATCAGCTAAGTCATATATCTTGAGTTGATTCAAAGCGGCGTATGCAGTGTAGAACTGTTCGAGGAACGTATCTAAAGCGTTTAGCGAGGGAGATTGACTGCACTTAAAATGAAGAATTTGTTCTATGTATAAAGTAGCGAGGGTACGTTTATCTTGGTACTTTTCTATGAGAGCATTCCAAAGTATCTCGTAATTGTTTGCAATAGGCGGTATGCCGGCACATACTGAAAGCGCTTTTTCTGAAAGTTTGCCAATTAAATATTGCACTTTTTCAGCATCTGACAGATGACGGTTTTTATGGATTAGGGTGTTAAAATTTTCGTAGAATAAAACCCATTTATTAGGCGAACCATCAAAACTCATCAACTCCAGAGCAGGCAGTTTACAGGCAGGTTAAAAGTATCAAAATGACCAGTTTGTGGTTTTTGAATAGCGGCAGCTGTGAGCCCTGTTTGAACGGCCTTTATATGACAGTATAATTCGTCAAAAGCTATAAGAGACTTAAATTCTGGCCGCGCACAGGGTCACAGTATAATATGGCAATATTTAAAACCTCTGTCACATCGTTGAATTCTTTGCGAACATTTTCTAATGATTGTATGCGTATGAGAAATTGGTTTATTTTCACACATCCTCTACGTGTTCACTCAAATCGTATAACAATTGAATAATCGTAAATAAACTTTGTTTTTTATATGTCAATATTGAAACGCGATTCTTCAATTCCACATCTGCAGACGTATTAGATTTAGGCATTTTGATTATTTGGATAATGTTTATTTTAAAATTATTTTGTTTTTTGGCGTTAGAGCCTTTTGCGATAGACTCGTAATGCAGCTAGCTGTCAATCAAACCTTAATGAGTATTTGAATACGCCGAGTGGCAGCGTGCAGCGTGTATTATTGGCACAATTTTGAGAATGTACTGTTTTTATAAAAATATTTATTCTTAAATATTACAATAGTGGCCTTAGAATGTGGTAGAAATATATTGTGTCTGAAAAGGACTTCGGGACTCCGGTTCGAAGGACCATGGAATTTTGTGGAATATCGGGAGATAAAGAAAGGGTGGCACTTACTTGTATATCTGCCTATCTCTTGAAGCTGGTTCTGATTGTCTCCCTGGGTCCATCAATTCACTCGCGACGCAGAATTGTGTAACAAAACACTTGTTGACACTCGCGTTAAATGAATTGTTTGTTTCTATTAGCGGGATTAAATTATTATTATTTTTTGATTAATATAAGCGGTAGTAAAGCGGATTTACAGCGACGGCAGAGTGCCGTGTTCGGTTCCAAAAAGAGCAGTGAAGTCGTTCGGGCGTATTAAACTGCAGGGATATCTTCTCTCTCACTCGTGCCTAGAGAATAGGTTGGGAAAGAGAAAAGGAGAGGATTTCTTTTGATAATTTAACACGGTGTGCGTGTGTATGTGCGTGAGTACATTAAACGGCGCTTACAACACTTAAGTAACTCTTTTGTGTTTTAGAGGTGCAATCAGCATGATACCATACATGGAATCCATTGAGAGTGGCTGCAGAATGTCAGCCGACCCATCCAATGGTCGCTACGTCGCCGGCGCTAACAGAGACATCCCAGCTGGATATTCTCTGCCTTATTACGCTGTGCTCTTTACAGAGTGTGACCCTGGATATTCTCCAACAGATTTCAGCGGGGTGCTCTCTTATTGTTCTGGCGACACTGGAAGTTGGGATCCGTCTTTAACTAATGCGGTTTCGTTTCTGATCTGGAAAAGAAATATTTAATTATTCCAAGAAATGTCTGTTTTAGGAATCTTCCTATAATGTATGTGTGAGTTCAAGCTCTTGGAACAAAAGTTATCCATTAAACTAAACTAAAGAAATGAAATTCTGGGCAATAGTGTGGCTAGTCAAGTAATATAAGATAAATTTCAATGCCACAGTCATTCTCATTTCTTAGTGGTTAAAAGTTTCTAAAACGCCAGGAATCTTTGCAGCTCTCCTTTGCACTATTTTAGAAGGTCAGGTGTAGTTTCTAACGCTAATCGCATGTGATGCTGATCCATTGTTTCTAATGCTGATCGCATGCAGATGTCACGTCACTTCTAGTACAAGCCAAACATGTGTATTTAATGAAAAATGTTTAATTATGGATTGATATTGTGATATACTGCGCCGGCGGCAAGACCTGTATAACCTGATAAGATTCCTTAGACGAGAATATCTGTAGTAATAAGTAATTTAGGTACTGTACATGTTGAGTGACTAGGAGCAAAGAGATTGCGGGCGCTCTTCCCCAACCTTATACATTCTCTCGCATACAAGCGTCTTCTAGCGCTACACACACACACATTTTTGACCCGCCACGCCTATCACTCTGTCATCATTCCATAGACATCACAAATGTGAAATAGAATTATTTCAGTCATCAAGCAACTCACACTGCACCAATAGTACATTATAAATTTTAAAAAATAAACTGAAAATAAAAAAAATATTTATTTTTAAATGAAACTAGGAATTTGCTATTTTTTTCATAATGAGGAGAGGATAGGAAAGAAAATATATGAGATGAGTGAGACCTGGCATGATCAGATAAACCAAATTAGGTAGAATGGTCCTATGGTGATCTGGTGTTAATGGTTATGTACTTATTAGGGACATCTATAGGGATTATTTATGTTAGAAGGATTTGTGCGTTGAGAATCGAGGGCCCTATACCTCCTCACTTCTCCCTTTAGTATATGAAAAGTTACAAATATAGAAGCTGGTATTTGTGTGAGTGTTTGTGGCTAAAGCGGGTGTATATTGAATGAAACAGTACTTACAATAGTTGCATTTATTTACAGTAGCACAATTGAAATGAAATTTTTTGTTATATTATACAAAGTTCAAGTTAAACGGTGTACACTGGAGGCTGTGCCGAGGTGCGTGCAAGTAGATGTATCCGAAGAGCTGACCAGGAGAAGAGTGAGAGGTTCTATGGCTTCTTGGACTGGTTTGATCGCGGAGTACTGTTAACAATTTGGCAGGTACCAGTCGGACTGTATGGCTGTTAAGTGATTTTTTTATGCAGATCTGTGAGGTTCATCTAGCCCCTTGGATCCCACACGGATAAAAACAGCCCTTCTCTCAGCAGATTCCTCATTGGCTCCCAACAGCTAGCAACGAACTCCGTCCGCTCCGCAATTAATATTTACAACTCGAATTTCAAGAGTTGTGTGATCATTATTTGGACGTTAAACCTTTATACTACTTTGTTACTATATTATTGTGATAACATCTGTGTACTATAGTTTCCAGATTACATTCATTTCCATACTGCACGTGTATGAACTCATTCAACGGTCCAAGTGCACGCCATTTTGTACGCTACTGCGTGAGATTTCATCATGCTCCGGAATTATCTTACTTTATTTCCGCCGCAGATCATCATCAGATTGAATACACGACTATATCTGCATTCTCCCATCTCTCGGAGATCTTTACACACAATATTCCAACTGCCACGCTCGTGACAAAAACCACATGTAATTCTACCACCATATGCCCGATGGCAATAGTCTTGATAATCGCCATTGCCTTCTGCATCATCTCATCGTTTGCACTTCTGCTGGAAAGAACTCCTCCATCCATCAAGGGTCCGCAACTGGTCCCATACTGCTGACTATCATTTCATCTTCGCCCGACCTATGTGCAGGTCCACATCTCGATACAACTAAATTGTGCTTTCCATTGTATACTACGAGGTATTTATTAAATTGTTCATTTTCATATTTGTGGCCTCGCCTTGTATGTTGTTGTCAGCAAAACTGATCAAAAGTGAGATTTGCTCAGTGGAACATACCAGTGTTAACATCGTCGATTGAATATGGACATGGAGATCTTACTTGAATTAATATATACATTACAGTTTGACCTGCGCATTTGTGTATTCTTATTACTTGCATTATATGTCATGCATTCTTGTCAACCGACACATTGATTTAAGTAATTCTGTTGTACCTTTAAATTCCTTTTCATTGAATAAATATTTATTGTCATAGAATAACCTAAAACATCTTTCATTGAAGTGTTTTCCTTGAATTTGTCTCTGGTTCCCACTGCCCACATTGAGAAGGATAATCCATATTCTGTTCGAGCTAACCTGAGCAATGGATTAAAAATAATATTTAACATCTTATCACATAACCTCAAATTTAATACCACAGCGAACAGTCCGCTACAATATGCTCGATGTGTACTACTTACATTCATTTCTAGAATTGAAGAATTGCATGTGATAAAAATCTGAATATTAGTTATGCATTTCTTTCTGATTCATTGGCGACATTGATCCACAAGGAGCACAATGGTACTATTGACTCGATGAATAGAGTTCTGTAATAAAAAATGGTCCACCAAATGTAAAATTATTTTCCCTTAAAAACATGAGAACCATATGGTAATTTAACAGTAAATTGATACGTCATTATCATGATTTGACAGCAGGCTGCCATGCATAGTGTGGGAAAGGTTAAAGGATTTTGGGATTCTATAATTGCAATGATTCTGGCTAAAGGTGAGGATGACTTTATTCAAATAGTCATGTCACATCAATATTGTTCATATTCTATTCACTAGGCGGTGAACAATTAACATGTATTGGAAGGAAAGATCTATGATATCTAAATGTATCCAGATGGAAATGATGACTGAATATTGCGTAAACTCTATCTCGTCTTCTGTGATATAAAACAAGGCAGTTTTTTGACAGTCTCAGTCACTAGCAGGATGGGTGATGAGCAGAGTTTGTGTCGAGAAATGTGCTTGCTTACTGGCTAGCTGATTGCACCATTATTTTACCATAAATATATTCTAAGCAAGTTTTATCCACTTTGCCAACCTCAAATTCTTTGAGTACCTTTCCAGCTTGCTGCCGGGGTAGTGAAGTTCCTCGCTTCTATAAAAAAGTAATCATGTTCTCTTGGTAGCGTATCAAATGAATATTCGTATTCTTTTAAATTTACATTGACACTTTACAGAGTGCGGAACGGTCACTCCTGAAAGTAAACAAAAAATAATAAATGGAAAAAGCACCAAACTTGGAGAATTCCCCTGGCATGTTGCGCTGTACGATCACGGAAAGTACACCGAGCACGAGCAGATATGTGGCGGCTCAATTGTGAATGCTTTGGTTGTCATAACAGGTGAGCCATTCTATTAAGTTTTAAATACCACAAATCCAAATCCAGAGATATTGCCAATGAAGTATTAAAATACTCTCATAAGTTTATATACTCTCGTAAGACCCGCACTTTCCTTGAAAGTACCATAAATAAGTCAATTCAATACAGAGTCCATGACTGATAGAGGTATGACGCTTTTCTTGAAATTTTGCATGGTTTTTCTATGGACTTTCAATTGAAAGACTGACTTTACTGGCTGTGCATGCGTATTATCACAAAAGGAAAGGGATCCCATTCTCGCCGCTGCGCTCCTTGACTGCACACGTGGAAGTTTTATTTTACCACCTCACCTTGACCCTGTTTTCACTTTGGGATTTGACTACTGGCTGTTACCCTGGACGATGGTTTGGAACCTACTGGACCTCTGCGCACCGCCGCAGACATCGCTTCATCCATGCCAGAAGAGTGAACCGATGAACCACCCCTGCATACAGTTCTCGTTTGTTGTTCTGGTTTTCTTCAGTTCTTGTGTGGAATATCTTATTTTTGTAAAATTAATCTTTTATACTACAAATCATCTGATATCGCTACCTGCAGATATTTTGAATATGTTATTAATCAATTATTAGCATGTGTTTGGCTGTAGCTTGCTAGAGTAGTGGGGAATTGTGATGCACATACTAACATTATAAGGTGCTATTGCATTTTACATACAGAAGAGATTGAACCAACTGATTTACATCAGACTTTCTCGCTATTCTACTGAGAATGTCGCGCCTTGTGGTTATACACCCTAAGACTTTGTATACGGTAACCGAAGAATAATATAATAACGCAGTACTGTGTTCAAGAAGTGAACATAAAAAAATAATTGCATTCAAACAAACAGATATCTATTTAATATGTAGTATGATTTTGTATGATAATTGAATAATCACATTTGAATCTTTAAAACACAGTGTATGTAGGTATGCTCCATGGCCTGATCACTCTATCAAATATTAAAAGTAAGATGGCTGCTTAAAAGCTTTTAAATGATATGCTGCTGCAGCACTGTTTGCAGAATAATAATAATAGTGTTGGTTTCTGTGGTGATGAAGTGGAAGTGTTGAGGTATAAATTCTGCTCTGCAATCGATTAAAAGTTATAGGTTACAAGTGAGATGATATCATTTAAAATTAATAAATGATTTCATGTATAATCTCTGGAGAGTGAAATATCAGAAAAACATAATTTAATCCAAATTACATAAGAAATTGTGCCCAACAATATTATTGTTTTTGACAGATATAAATTTTTTTGTGAATTTTGAAATGTGTTTGTGACATATGTATGACAATATTTTATAAATATCCTGTTATTAGTTTTCTTACTGACATTTTTTATAAAATTGTTGGATTTAAAAAAAAAACTTTTAAATAAGCTAACCATTGTTTTATTATAATACCAAATTCTCGTTTTTATCATACAGAAATATATGTGAAAATGACACCTAACTCCCTCCACCTGACTTAGTTCACAAAAAAACCACAACTGCACCGTTTTTAGTTTTTCAAGCCATAGATAAAATTTCTATTGCCGCTGTAGCATCAAAGACATTCTTAGAATATATATCGTGGTATGGTGTATTTAAAATTGTTATGCTGTTCTCAATAAGATTAAACATATTATTTTAAATAAATGTACAGCAATATTATGACAGTAATGATAAACAATCTGAGATATAATTTATGTTTTCCGATTTATATTAAAAACATCAGGGTGTTCAAATAAAGTTAGGTATATATAAGTATGTAAAAAGAAAAGGAAAGTTTTTGGCAAATCAACCATTCAAAACCGCTTATGATTTGTGTCAAGCATTTTGTTAAAAATATTCTTCCCTCCGACCTCTGTTTCTGGGTCAACATTACAGATTGTTTTCCTTTGAAATGAGTCCAATTAGTTCTTACACAGGGTAACTAGGTCAAATAACTGTGTCAATATTAGAACGTATACTATTAAAATACGTATTGGGATTTACTATTTTGCTAGCATAAAATAATGCCCATCTCACTAGGTCAAGGTCCATAGCGAGGTGGACAGTGTTATTCTTCTGTATCATTTACAATATAGTGGAACTTCTACATTCATCAATCCCTTGTCACTTCCACTGCCCGACACTGAATAGCTTTATTTGAATTAAATATCTACCACTAAACACAACTCTAATCCAGTCAATGGATTAGCAGATCATTGCCTGCTTTAAGAAACTATATAAAAGCTGTTTCAAAGTAGTTTTGAAGTGACATTAGAGACTGAAATTTGGAAAAATCATTTCAATATCCTCCATTGTGAGTATAAACAATAAGACACGAGGAGAAGTGTTTTCCGAGGCAATGAACTCGGCCTGGAAGAAACTATAGCCAGAATGTGTGTCAGAAAGATTCAGGGTTTTGCGTCACAATCTGTTGGTGAAATTGTGTATCTGGGAAGGTCCACGGGTTTGGAGGTTGATGATGGGGATGTAGAGGAATTGGTGGTGGAGCACGGAGGGGAACTCATTGCAGAAGAACTGTTGGAGCTTCATAAAGAACAATAATTTGAAACTATGTAGAAAATTTCGTCTGGTGAAGAAGGATCAAAAAAAACTGGGCCAAAACACACAATATGGTCAAAAGTGGCGCCCAATTGTCGCCATAGTCAACCTTGTAATTTGACTACCTCAAAGATTTTACAAAACAGAAAGAAACAGTAACATTGGGCAGCACTCGATTTAATAAAGAATTAAATCATCAGCAATATGAAAACCAGAATTAGAATTACTTGATGTTTTAATTGATGATGACGACTTTCCTTCTAATAGTAATTTTCCTTCTCTTCCGCTTCTATCATCATATCTCCTCAGTATAATAAAGGTAAAGTTTTTTTCAAAAATTTGATTAATTTATGTACATATCATTTTTAGAAGCCGGGAATGGATTAATTTAATTTCAATTATTATGTGAAAAACTGTTTCTATATTCGATAGGCCCTCAGGAGCGGATTAATGGCATATATAGAGGTTCCACTGTTTTTTAATTCTTTATTTTCCGATAATCGTTAAAAAAGAGTAAAAAAATTGAGTAAATCATCTTATTTTGACATACTCCCACTCGGTCCAGAAACTTTTTAGGTGAATCAGCCTTAAACCAGTCCTGTATCTTAGTTGACTGATACACAATAATATTATTAATTTTGACCCTAATAACTCGTGCCGTAATCAGTTGCATTTGATATTAGGTATGTTTGCAGTAATACACTATTTACAGACAAAATGAACATTATATCATTTAATTTCTGTTAATCTTATTCTCTAGAAATTGCTTCACTATGGAAAAAATACTCAAAGAGATCCCATCAGTTCATTTGTGAAATGTGTATATATTTTAAAAGTTTATAAAAATGAAAGGTGGAATCGGAAACACAACATCAATGAAAATTATTGTATTTTTGGGTAAGTCAGCCAAATATATCAAAGTAATTATGCATTCAATTACAGAACATTTGATTGAACAGCATCCGCATCATAACCTTATGTTTGTGTACAAGAATTCTAATTCTCTTTTTATTTGAAATATACATATTTCTAACTGTATTTAACAAGTATAAGTAGTTTGACAAGTAGAATTTTATTTGGCAAACTTTACGCACGCTAAAGATGTGGAAGTGCCAATTACTTGTTTGATTTTGTGATAGTAAAGGCCATCACCTAGTGACTGAGAGAACAAGGTCATTTCCAGAGACCAGCAAGTTTTATTTTCCGTGAGAATTGGTTTTTTTATTATTGATATTCTCTGTAGGAGAAAAGAAGTGGGAATCGTGCTGTAATATAGGAAAAGGAAGGTTGGTACGGTATGACAAATAATAGAAAGTTGACCAAATCTTTAAGATTCAATACATTTTGTTCTCATCTTCGACCTCCTACTCTGACCCATGAAAAAATATTAAACTTTACTTATCTTTCGATATTATTTGAGATCACAATTTGCGCACTCAAGCAAAATGATACTGGGATAAGTGAGAATGATTTATTTCAACTAGAACAACAGCATGTGTATGAGAATAAGAAAAAGATAAAGAGTGTGAGTAAAAACAAGAAATTATTGTTTAGAAGTTAAACACAAAAGAACTCGAGCGAGCATTCCATGGCCACACCCGAATATGGAAAGATGTAATGAAAAAGTCAAACTCTGTTCAACATCATAGCTCTAATATTTTGTAAAAAAGTAGCTTATTATTTGATTATTGTAAATAAAAATTCATGCATTGTTTTTTATTCTTTGCTATTTTTATCCTCGTGGTATATTTGTGTAATATGTCATGGTAAATTAATTAGAATTAATCCCATTGTTTATTGTATTCGATTTGATTTTGCTTAGCGCGAAGTAATTACTGTATATAATCTATAATGGTTAGATTATTCAATAAAAATTAAAGATGAATGAATCCAGTGACATGATACCTTTGTTTTACCTTCTAGTATTCCCATTCCTCATTACCACGAGGTCGCAGAACTATTCGTAAGTCACAACATTTTTATTTTTCGTTATTAAATAATTGTTGACATATTAAATAATAATATTGCTTTTAAAAACTTATAAGTTTATTTTTAATCTATTGCTACTTAGCTTTAAAATTAAATTATTTTATTTATACTACACAAATATCCTTGGACATAGAAAAATATAACAGATTCCGTTGTACTGAAGAAACATGTCTGAATAATTTGCATCGATGCTGTGCGATGGATTACAGAATGGTGATGAAAGAGTCTTCGAATCTGCTTTGACCGGGTAAAATTAATCTCTCTGATGTTTTGTATATTATGACCAAAAAGAATATTCTATTCTTTTAAATAAATTCATGTTTTCATGGGTGTACAAAAATGTTTGTACAGAAAACATAAAGCGGTTCTCAAAGATAACGCTGCTGATAATCCTTGGCAATCGTTATAAGATTCAAAGCACTTCAAATGAATGGCGCGTGTACACGTACGAGTGTGAGGTTTCTCTGGGAGATTTGTCTCAAACAGGTAAAGGACAGAACATTGTAGAATGGCGTGACTTAAACATAACGGCCTCTGCTGACAGCTCTGAGATGAGAAATCAAAGCCTCATCCGTGGACACACTATAATAATGTCAAACTCAAGTGATATGTGTGCAACAACCACTGCACCCTGTACAATATGGTTCGATCACACAAAAGCTATGTTTGAAAGTATTACAAATATGTATGATAGATTTGAACAATGATGCTAATAGTATTGGAAATGCAGGATGCTTTCTCAATGTACTAATATTGGTAGAAATAACGTTTTAATATTGTGGAATGCAACAGTAACAGAAATGGGATGGGAGCTCACATTAGTACAATAACAAATGTTTCCAGAATGAGCACAGTTCCGACTAATTTGACTAATGGATGCATTATTCCAAACCATCCTTCTAATGGAAAACTGTCGGTCGTTACCAGTGAAGAATCTTGTCCCGGAGACACTGTTCCTGAAGAGTCAGCCATGTTTGTCGGGTGTGATGATGGATTTTCTCCATCGGAAAGTTATCTTGCCACCTGCCTAGATAAAAAATGGACGACCACGTTGAGTTGCGTGGGTATGTTTAGTTGGGATAGGTTGATAATTCTATTCTTATCAACTGTACTGTGGGTCATTGAACAAGATGAGATTAACTTTTCTAGCAATGTGTAGAAGCTTTCAATCACTGACGGTGGAAGCGTTGTGTACTTTCGGGACCAGCAGACAGTTCAAGTGCGATGCTCTCCAACCGAGCGGGACATTGGCTACTTTCCGTTGCAAGCCTGGGTATCATTCCCCGAGCAAGCTGCCCAGTAGTGTCTGCAGAAATGGAAAGTGGAACACCAAAGTGCCATCTTGTCTTCCCATTACCACAAAGTAATTGCTTTTAAATTTTATTTTACATTCATTAAATTATTAATTCATTTAGCTTCTGTTATTACATATCTAAAGTGAAATCAAGTATTATGGTTTTAAAGAATTTTATGTCTTATTTTTGAAAGTATAGATGCATACCACATCAATATTCTTACAACTTTTAATAGAACTAACTTGAAGACCACCAAGAAAATAAGCAAGTATTTATATTAAAAGTAGATAAAAATCATCTCAAAGATTAGAAAGATTATACTAAAAATTTATTTACATTAAAATTATAATTCAATGCCTCCATATTGCGTCTGTATAAAATAGCAATCAACAATAAAATTGATTCAATGGTTTAAGCGCCTGCTCAAACACACAACAGTTACCTAACATCAAAAATATTTTGTCTGGTAGAATAAAGAAGAGACTGCTAGAATATTTTAGGGTTTAGATGAGAGTTTGCTTTGCTTTATGGGAGTAATCGGAGCGTGCATGTGAGTATAGGTGTTGGCGTTTGCGGCTAGAGCAGGTTGATGAAATGAAACAGGACTTACAATCGATTGCATTTATTGTAGGATGATGCCCAAATGAATTTACACAGGTTGAAGTTAAATTACAAGTTAACATTGATGACTGATAGTGCTCACTAGAGATGCATTCGAGAAGTCAGTCAGGGAAGAAGTAAGTGCTTCAGCTGGCTTCTCAAACCGGTTGCATTGCGATGGTTTGATGTCTAGATTTTCGATCGGTACTGGACGGACTTGAATGGCTCTAGAGCGCCTGGTTAAACGGTCAGGTACTGTGTGGCACATTCAGTCCTCTATAATATCAAAGTTTTGCTGGAACATAGTTATACATTGTTCACATCACTCAGATGAAGTGGATTGCATTTTAGCAAATATTATTTACAACTAATATTACTACACTCGTTGCCTATGTGCTCATATATACAAATACCGGGTGCGGCTTATTTACGTACCTCCTCAGTTCGTAATATTTTAAGGAATACCAAATGAGTCCAATTTAAAAAAACTAGCAAAAAAATTCACACAGAATTATGTTATGCAATATGTTTCCCAACAGGAATCCAAACGATGTAATTGTGTGCGCCTCGGATGGGATTCGTCTCGAAAGCACGTAAAGGACAGTGTTGAATTGAGCGTGAAGCGAGCTATTTATTGTTGTATGTATTTTGTACGTAGAGTAGAATGATATGACTGATATAGACCAACTTTCAAAGTCTTATCCACGGACACACCACAAGTGTCATAGGTATTATTCAATGCGTTTTTCAATAGAATTTCTCACTGCAATGGTCTGGTTATATACAAAGTACAGATTATTTTTATATCTATGTGTATTTAATCAGTTTAATTGCTGCAGGCAGTGTTATATATACTTACATTAGGTAAGTTTCTTTTATTTTAAGTAAATGTAGTTGAAAAATTAAATGTTCAATTCAATTTTGATCAATAAGTAACCTAATTTTTAATTTAGTTTTTATCTGGTATTTCATCTGCTATTTGAATTTGGCCAGTCATTATATACATATTATATGAACTCGTGACTCGCTATTATAGACTTTGTACATGTGCTCTCTGTGCCATGAGAACTGGAATAAAGATGGTATTAAATACATTCCAATTAATGATTTTTTAGAAAATAACATCAGACTATGGCAATTGTTTATTTTACTATCGAAACTTATACATATATCCACATTATACCAAATTCATATTGTAGCGTTTTAGTCTCCCGATGTACTCCTAGCTTGAGTCTGTTGGGTGTGCCACATCGCGATAGAAAACATGGTCCTCATTGCGGTGGTTCTCATCGGAGTGCGAAAGGGGTATTCTTAAAGAAACAACCTTGCCTGAGTCACACACGGATTTATTAATAGTCTCTAAAATGTACACAAAGGGTCGCGGGGCCTCACCCCGTAGCGTCCAGTCTATGCTCAGAACACGGTGAATAAACTATTAGTCCTCCATACCTGGGTTCCGGGTTTTCACTTGGTGCGCACTTCACTGTAGCCGAGCCTGCCGCAGTCCCATTAGACCGGCCAACTCGTCCTCTATGGGATCCGCTGCTTCAGCAGTCCACCAATTAGCGTGTCGTCAGCATCCTGATCGCTTTGGCCATTTAGCCCGCCGCTTTACTGATAACCCAAGCCCTGGTGTCATCCAGCGTCCACGGCCGGTGGCTATCTTCTTACCCGACGAACATTTTTGACGAACTCCAAGGAAGTTAAACACTCTTTTTCTGCAAACTCTAGCCCGGCCTCCTGTCATACGATCCTCACTTCCCGCTGGAAGTCCCGCTTTTTTCCCTTGCCATCCGTGCTATCTTTTCGCCTGGCAGTAGGTCATGGCAACATCCAGGACGTGAACCAAAATCGTTAAGCTTCTGCCTGTCCACCATAGATGTCGCCAATGACCGCTTACTTAGCATTTTTTATACACTACAATATGTAGTGCATTCCAATCACCAGTACACATTACATTAGATTAGAAATGACTTTATTACATATAAGTAATAGCAAGCCTATCCAAAGTAATAATGGGAGATTTAAACTAATCGACGATCTAAGCATTTTAAAGCATTATAGATTAATGCTTACTCACCTTAGTTTTGAGACACAACTGTAAAAAATATACAAAAATTTTTGAAAACATGCTATTATATTTAACTAAACAAATAAACAATATTCTTAAAATCAAGACAAAATTCTTTTTGATCATGTGCTAATCGTGCGCCAAACATTGTTTATATAAGTGGCGAATCTTGGATTTAAATATGTAGACTATAATTCGGGGGCTTAGGGATATAAGGGCGAGACTACAAAAATCACAGTTTTGAGTAAAGTATTAAATTGGCATCTGAAAAATCAATTCTATTAGTGATGCAAAGATGAAATTCATACGATAATTGGTTTTTAAGATAAGCTTAAAGATAAGATATGTTTAAAGACACGAGAACATCAAGACATTGTAATCTTTCTTTGGTGTAAAGCAGTGTAAGGGTAACACTGATGAAAGGGTAGTTTTTTTTGTCTTTATATTTCTGAAACTATTGTTATCTGTAAAGATTAGTCAAGCTGTATTTGCGTCTTTCTCAAAACCATTGTTTTGTAGTTTCGCCATTGCAATAATAACAATAAACAATGAATTAATAACAAAAAATAACCTGTTGATTTAATTATTTTGGTTAATAGGGTATTCATTTTTACATGTGATATATGGACCGGAAATTTTGTCCCTTAAATCCGAAGTAAGTTAAATCGAGGTCCACAAAATTGAGAGTTTATTATGTGTATGTATTACAAATTATTCTAAAAATACAAAACTTACCGAATGAAATCAGAAAACTCTGTTTATTCTTACTTAAAAAGTATAAATTCTTTCACCCTACAGTAGTTAGTAGTATGTATAAAGTAATTAAACATTCTGTTGTCTAGCTGGTATGTTTATTTTTATAGTAATTATATAGAGGAGTCGTGTATTTTACCTCCACAAATAAGAAATGGATGGTGGATAGTTGGTAAAAATCGAGGCCAACCAGGAACTAAAGTCTCCAATATTGCAGTCCTCCTATATTCATGTTTTTTGGATTACTCACTGACTGGAGACAAGTTTGTGTTTTGTATTAACGGGTCTTGGACCTCAGAACCCAGCTGTTACAGTAAGTAATCTAATATAATGATATTTGTTGGTCTAGTAAACTGATGATTCTTGCACACACTTGTCCATTCTTACGTGGATGAAATGTTTGTGTTGAATATGACATAAAGAACAGTTCAGGGTTAGTCATTGTGTACTGTATTTTATATATAGAACAGAATGACTGATTAGTAAATATGAATCTTTACCCCTGAGATGCAAGTGCAAAGTTTAATTCGCATTCATGCAGCCATAGGTTGCATATTCACAAATTAAATTTGCACCTTGACACTCGGAAACTCTGGTTCTGCTCCCCACACAAAGTACAATAAACATTATATGACTCAGCACTGGTTCTAAGCAGTCAACTATGCGAGTTTCAAAAGCAAAACTTTATCTGTTAAAGCTTCTAACATCTGTATTTTAAAAAGTAAATATGAACCATTTTTTGTGTGCTACTTTATATAACTCGTCTCATATTCTGTTTATACTACCCATTTTATAACTTCTGTAAAATTAATTTACCAGAAACTATTTTTTAATGCAGTGAGTAAGTCAATTTCTAAATCTATTACAAATTAATGAGTAATGAACTCATTTATAAAAGGAATTTGAAATCTCAACAAGTGATAGGTCACATGAACTGCTGACACATTGATGGGAATTTTAAATCTTTGTAAGAAATAAATCATTTTCTTTCTCTGCCCAATATATTACACTTTTGTGTAGAGGTATGTCTTTTCCGTACTATAATATGATCTTGAAAACCGAATTAGTTTTATAATATAACTAACTTCCCAGCCCCTGAGAAATTTCAATTAGCAAATAAAAAAAGAGTGCAATTTCTCAGATTGAAAGTAAAAATATAATTAAACATTTTAGGACACTGCGACCCGATTGCTTCTCTGAGTGTGCAACTAACATGCAGGAGGAGGCCTGGTGACCCTTCAACTCCGTGCAGCGAACCCCAGCATTCTGGCACTGTGGTCACTTTGGAGTGCAAAACTTGGTACAACTCTGAAAAACCCTTGGTTCAGATGAAATGCTTTGATGGGAAATGGGACCATCCTTTACCACAATGTGAACCAATTTTCCAAAACAATAAACTGTAAGAATGGTGCATTGTCACTCAAAAGGAAGCTAGTGCGCATTATATACCTATAATGGGCATTCAGCAAATATACAATATATACATACATTAATAAAAGAAGAATGGATGAAGATTAAATCAAATATGTTTACATACATACAATTTCAATAGCTCATTAAAAATAAGAATAATAAATGGTACTCTACTTGTATTAACTAATAGATTAAATATGAATTAAATATATTAATTAGAAAGATATACATAAAAAATTAATTTTATCGAAAAATATTGTTGTTGCGCCACCGGGATTCGAACCTGGATCTCTTTCCTAACCGGGGAAGGTGCATTATATTTAAAAGAGCCATCTGCCTTATTTTTACAGAATCTCAAATACCTTTGAGTAAACTGATTTTTGGACACATTGATACAACTTTATTATTAGGAGAACACATTCTTATTGTGAAGTTGTAATTATTCAGAACATAGGTCTGTGTATCCCATATATATTTTTGTATTTAAAATTTATACAACCATCCTAGGATGGCTAAAGGCTAGTTACATACAGGGTGACCCAAAAAAAGTGAGAACATTTCATAAAATGTAATATAATTACATCAAAATAGCTTAAATTGTTTACTAATTTACTTACTTACCTATATTACGTTTTATTTCGACAATTTCCGGTCGCCATCTTTGATTATTCATTTTCCCATTGTTTTTTATATTTGGTTTTTTCAAATTGCTGCCCAGAATGACAAAAATCACTGTAGAAGACTTTATTCTGATCAAAAATTTGCGAATTGAAAAACGTTGGGGTGCTAGGGAAATAATCAGAGTTTCAAAACAAAGCCTGGAGTATAGCTAGACATTACAGCAGGGCGGAGCTCCATCTCACACAGCCAGAAATACAATCAACTTTCTTCATTGTGAGAATGTTAATTTCATCGAGCCAGGCATGTGGCCACCGAACAGCCCAGATTTAAACCCAGTAGATTATGCAATATGAGGTGTTTTGATGATTTCTGATTAGCTAAGTATTGTGCAAAAAAATTACATTAAGAATTACAATTAATTGTATTATGTTTTGAAATAACTCATGTGTTACAAGATGTTCTCACTTTTTTTGTATATAAGTCATCTAAGTTACACAGTTGTTATCAAATATTTCTCTAATTACCCTGAAGTCAATGCCATTCATTGGTTGAGGATCAAGATCTCCATGAGTACAGTTTGTACTTCATAGAGAGTTGCTGCTGACTTAGTATTATTGCGTATTATGTGTGTATGACATATGATAAAATAAATCCCATCACATTTTCTTTTTGTGTTTTAGGACCCCGCATATTTTAAGTGCAGAAGATTATTGCAGAATGCCACCCAACCCGCACAACGGTCGCTACATCGCCGGTGCTAGCAGAGACATATCGGCTGGATTTCTTCTGCCAGGATACGCTGTCCTATTTGTTGAGTGTGATCCTGGATATGCCCCTACAGGGTTTATATCCTATTGTTCATTCATTATTCAGGGACAGTGGAGTCGCCTTGCAGAATGTCTGAGTAAAAATCAAATTTGTGATCTATTAATTCTCCCGGGTCAGATAAGTCACATAGTATTTGTGCCAAGTGTTATTTTTTTAGGACATAGTATTTTAATACAGCCTACGTGGTTAATTTATTTTTCTATAGCATCTACAGAGATATACATACATTATATACTATCTTCCAGAAGTCTGGAAAAAAGATTTTGTTCTTAATTGCATAACATCAATTTAAATTCAAATTTTTTGCACACATTTTCCCAATCTCTAACATGGATATATTAGTTTCCGGAAAAGTGGGCTCTGTTTTAAAAGCATTATAAATGCATACAAGACTTTAAATTTGTCAAACATGTTCTTATTTGTTTCAATCACATCAGATATTCCAATACAATATTCAGTCTTCTTTTATTTAAAATATTTTATTTTATTTTTTACATTTTGGTGCGGAGTCATGAGCCAGGTATAATGGTGGTAACACAACCATATTAGCTATCCACACATATCGATAGATATTGAGAATATCAATAGATGTTTGTTCTGTGCTGGTTAGGATATTAAATTCACAAACTTGGATACTTTGATTAAGATTTGGATTTGTTTCAGAAATGTGTCCTCCACCAATTGTACCACATTCCTCAATACTTTGCGAAGGTTATATTATATCGTATCGTCACAATATTCGAGAAAAACCTTCCTGTTCTGAACCATTGCATAATGGTACCATTATCAGGATAGATTGCAAGAGTTCTTATTACTCTGATTCTCTTATACATCCAATTGTCTGCCGTAACGGAGAGTGGGACAGTCCGATGCCAGTGTGCAAACCTAAAAACTTGGGGTAAAATAGTCTTAATACCTTCTCTGTTGATTTCAATGTAAAAGTATGTCCATTTAAGAAAAAAATTATTACACTCATCTGCCCGTTCCTTAGCACATTAGGCATTCTTGTATAAATTGAGGTATTATTACCCATTAGCAGACAGATACACACATGGGGAAACCTGTTCTGAGTGGTCAAAACTAAGACACCAGTCATGTATATTAGAAGGATTTGTTTAAGGTGAGACTAATAAATACTCCAATACTCCTCAGATCTCATTTGTGTATGTGAAAGTCGCTGTGTATATAAATGTTGCGGATCGTGCTTGTGGGTATAGGTGTTAGTATTTGCAACTAGAGCAGGTTGATGAAATGAAACAAGACTCGCAATCGGTTAGCGTTTGTTGTAGAATGAAGCACAAAGGCGGCCAGGAACTCAAACTTGTTCCGTTGCAATGTATTGTCGTCTGAATAATTGTTATATTCTACATTAGATATTAATGAATGGTATAACCCTCTATAAACAATTATTTTATACATCTATTAACAATAAAATAATTAAATATATGGATTAAAACTATAATTTTTCAAAGCTGATCAAAATTTAAAATAGTTCACTAGTAAAATTTTAAAAAAATTGGCATTGCGTTTTGCTATCTTTATGCATATCGATTCACACTAGTTTTTGTTATCATAAAGATAATATGATAATATTATGTTTACCCGAATACATCACATCTCTTAACTTGTTAATTATTGGATGAGTGGTGATGCCATCTATCATTGTTGCTTTTGTCTGTGCATTTTCAAATGGATGGCTTGCTTCAATTGAAATTGTTAATTGAAACTACTGATACAGTTTTAATTAATATTTATCGCAAATTTCCAATCACAATAATAATATGGCGGCACAGCTTTAGATTCTTTTAAAAAAATCTTTGCAATATGACTGAGGATGATGGTAATATCATTCACAAACAATTATATTACTAGTAGGAAGGATAGAATGTATATAATATATAGGTACCTATAATTATTTTTTATCATTTCATTTTGTTAACTTTTTTTATTCTATGACTTTCAGTTTTTGTTGTAAATTGTACATCATTTATATGATGCATCAAATATGATATCATATTGCATATCCTAGCATTTCTATTATTTTAGAAGATATAATCACAATAGTTCATTATTGTATGGTCTGTAGTAATAATAATAATAGAAATTGTTCTGTTTATCCATTATAACTTAATTAATAATTTAAATATTAATTATGAAATATCACAGACCGTCTGTTCTGAATAATTACAACTTCACAATAAGAATGTGTTTTCCTAATAATTAATAATTGTACACGGTTGAAATCTTTGAAACTCGGAGATTAAGTGGTATGAGTATGAGTTTTGAGAGCAAAATCTTATTGTGGGGCATACCCTAGCACTTAAATGATTTGAAATATAATGTTTCCAGAAATTACATCCCGGTTCTTACAAATGGAAGTTGTGTACTGCCAGATCATGATCCTAATGGAAATTTTGTTTATCCCAATAACGTGGAATTGACAACAGGAGACGTGGTGCCCAAATCGTCCTTTATAACTTTTACATGCAGTCCTGGATACTACCTTGAAGGAAATAATGTATCAATTTGTCTTCAACATAGATGGAACAATATTCCTAAATGCTTAGGTATGTTTCTTATCACCATTGCCAGATTATTATTTTACCAAATCGGGACTTTTACCATGTGAAATAAAAATAATCAGGATTTAGGAGCAAAAAGCAGAATAACCTAAAAAATTCAATTCAAAATGTTTATTTCTATAATATCAATGATAAATGACACAACACAAACTACAAAACTCTTTAGCTATCGAAATAATAATATTAAACAATAATTTTTTCAGACACTCACCTATTTATATTTGGCTGAAGATTTTACTTCCTGAAGAGTTTCTTTCTGTAGTATTGGCAAAATCCAGCACATAATATATATATATATATATCATGTTGAATTGAACAAGTAATTCCGATTTATCAACTCAATAGAATATCTTTAGAATATAAAATACCCATTCGGTATAGCAATTTAATGTTAGTATGCTTACAATAAATTAAATTAGCTTGAAAATATTATTAGAGAATTTTTCCGGGAATAACTGATGCCATTTCTGTGTAGCTAGGTCCTTTGCAATCACATCAGAGTTAAATTTTTAATACATCAGATCCATATCTACTTGTTCCGTCAAATTTAATACATATAGACAAAGCATTCTCTATACTTTCTAAACTTATTTCGTTCTTCATGGTTATGAAACATAGCTGTGCAGAAATGTTTTTAAGCAAAAGATCGTAGTGCTGATCTATGTATTTGCAGTTTTCATAGAATTCTTTGAAATCATCAATGATTTTGTTTTTTTTAGTGCTGTCTAATTTTTTCAACAGTTGTTTTGTTGAAATCCAAAGAAATTCTCATGTAGCCATGAATCTATTATTTATTTACTATGAATTATTTCGGAACTGGTATAATTCTTTGTGCATTTCTATTATAACTATTTCATTTGACTGATTTTCTCATAACTGTACCAAAAAAACTCATCATGCTATGAAGGAAATGTAAATAGGCAAGAGTTTTTGTCTCCTCTTCTTCTGATTGGAAGATCTTTTCAATCATTTTTGGACAATTCCCTATGTACACATCTGCATCCGCATTGCATTATTTTATCTTAACCTAAATGTCTTATTTCTTGTTGAATTTAGCTGTTCCACACGGGACAATCTATTTTTTGCTTAAAAAGTGGGACTTCCCACAAAAACCAAGATGCTGACAATGTTAATGCATATTCCCTCATTTGAAATTAAGGGTTTTACAAAACAGCACTCAGAGTTTCCATTAGTCTTTCAGTTTTCTCCTAAACCCTCAAATTTATGTGTAACACCTGTGGTGTGAGTTTTATTGGTTTTACTAAGGAATGGCTCAACAGAATACCTGTACTTAGGGCCGGTTGTGTTTGACGTACCAACAACTGACAAATGTTTTTTACCACGGGTGATGGTAAAAAGTTACTATAGTAAATAGTTACCATGGTAAAAGTTTACTACTGATCACACAATCACACCAGCATTTAGTAATAAAAGATGTGTAAGCATCAATATTCTTACTACATATTTTTCAGTTCATCCAATGCACTTTTTCAACTGACTTCATCTACTATCCATGCTCCAGCCAGTACCTACGCGTTCACCTAAATAATTCAGTAATTTGAGTCCTCTCTGAAAAGTTGTGGATGCCAGAGATCAATATAACATGTACATACTTTGCTGTAAACCGCCTCGCCCAGGTAGTAGTAGCCCACTGACAGAGATTTCTAAATCATTTTGCTGCTTATTGCATTACTCCTATAAAATGAGTTTGCCTTAACCCTCTTAATTTAAAATGCATTTTTAGAAACATGTGATGTTTTGGAATCTGTGACGGTAGATTTTTCATGCAGTTTAAATGGAGTTATCATAAATTGTTCGGAGCCATTGCGGAATGGAACAATAGTGATATCAAGATGCAAAAGCTCTTACAGGACTTCACAGTTTGTTTTGCCCTTCATAACGTGCATAGAAGGAAATTGGGACAGAGATCCACCTAGATGCACGGCAGGTTAGTGAAAAACTTAATGATTAATGTCTATCTTTAATTAACTTAAAAGTCACGGTTCCAGAAATATATTCTTACCAAGTTTTAAATGTTTATAGAAAAGTTAATTTGATTAATCTTTGCGGCTCTGATGTTTTTTTTCTTTTTACCCCCAGTTTTTTTTTTGTACATTTCCAAAATAATGAAAATTATTTCTCATGTATTTATTCATATACTGCTACTGTCTTCCTGAACAGAGTTTGATATCCATTTTCTTAGGCCCGATGATGTGCAAAGGGTGAAAAGGGGTTTATTGGCTCTTGCACAAACAGATTGACATAGTAAATATTTATTTACAGAAGTTTTCTATTTGTATAATAGCTAAGTAATAACTAGTCTAATGATCCGTACACTCAATGATTAGTTTTATTATACATGAAAATTTTTAAAATCTTAATTTATGCTAATTATTGGCACATCATTTTTTTGGTTATCGGGTACCCCTATAATTGTTGGAAAAATAAAGGATGTAATACTCTCTAAAACAAATAATTTATTTAATAAATATTACAATTTTGATTAAATAGAATGACTTTAATGATGAATAAACGTATTTTATAAATAAATTTATAATAATATTATATGGACAGGAAAAACAAAAAAAATGTATTATAGTATTGAAAACATCACTTTAAGAATATTAATCCCATTTTCATTGTACACTGTAGAATTAACTAAATAACGCCACACGTTGCATAACACACATACACAATTTACAAAATAATCAAGTAATTCCGTAAAGTTTCACCAAAAACCTTTGAACAGTTACAATCATACATCTTAATTATCACACATGCTCATTGATTGTTGAGGCTTCTAAAAGGAGCATCTCCTAGTGTCTGATTTACCTGGTCACTATTTATAATCACATCATATATCATTCTCTTCTTATTCATTTGTTCCACATGACCCAACCTCCGTTTATACTGAGCCAAGATCAGCTAATCTACTTATTCTTTATTCCATTATAAATGGAATAACGGATTCCGTGACAATTGCATACAACGACAAGTGCACAAATAGATAACTGCCCACAAGACAGGCGCACACATAGACAACTGCACACATATTACTCTGTTGCCATAACTTTGTATTCAATAATCTAACCTAATATAGCTATCGTAAAGGAATGTAGCCTATCGTAAGGTAACTTATATTAATCTACCTAATATTCTATTACTTTGTGTGCACCTGTCTTGTGTGCAATTATCTGGCTACTGGATTTATACGCCTGAGTGATTTAATTTCCACTGAATTCAGTTTACTTACATTCCTCTTTTGCCAGCTTCAGGTTCCATACATGTTGGTATCAGGACTCCATTTTGTACCACTAGTCTTGTCATGGCTGACAAGTTTCCATTAGAAATTATTGCATTCAATGCACCATTCACTTTATTATCTGCAGTCACGCTCCTTTCCATTACTTTCTCGGACTTTTCATTCCTTAACTTATGGATTTTATTGTTATTAAAATAATAACCATAACTGATATGATGATATTAAAAAAATCATATATAACTTAAAAAATGATAGAACTCCTGGCTATGACCAAATCACAACAAAAATACTTAAAGAAAATATATTAACTCTTACCAAACCTATAACACATATAAATACTAGCCTTCAAAATGGAGTATTCCTATCTAACTATAAACAAAGTTTTATCACACCAATATTTAAAACAAAAAATAAAAAAGACATTAAAAATTACTGCCCCATATCAATTATCTCCATCAGCCAAAATCTACAAAAAGATTGTAAAAAAAAACAGCTCATGTCATATATACGTAGCAATAACATCATAAATGAGAATCAATTTGGATTTATGGAAAAAATTAGCACACAAGAGGCTATTGCAAAAAAAAAAAAAACAATCATATAGATGACAGTGACAAATGCATTGGTATATTTATAGACCTCAGTAAAACCTTTGATAGCATATCACACAAGACTACATAAAACTTAAAAATATTGGCCTCGACGGCATATTGTAATATGGATTGAATAAATGCATAGTATACTATGTATAAATTTTTTATCAATAAAAATGTTCTTAAAAATATGTTTTCTAATATTTTTAACAATTTGATAAATTAGATTTTTCCATTTAAGATTTTTATTGATGGTTACTCTAAGATATTTGATTTTGTTTGTTGTTTTTAAAATTGAGCAGTTAGAGAGACAATAATTTTGATTGTGAGTTGTATTTTGTGTGGGTGTGTTTATGAATTATGTCAAATTTTTTCGGAAAATCATTTGATTTTATTGCAAACAGAATAACAAAAGTTTTTTCACTATTTAATGATAGTAAATTAATATCGAAAAAATTCTTTTATACTTTCACAATTAATTTCACTTATTATTAAAACCGTGTTGTCAGCATATGATGTAATATGACTGTTTTGATTGAAAAAAAATGTTGTTTGCATATATATAATACACAGCACTGGTCCTAATACGGTACATTGGGGGATACCGAAATATGATGTTTCTTGATCACTGTAGGTATTATTAATTTTTACGAGTTGGGGATGATTTTTTAGATAGTTTCTAATCCACAGTGTAATGTTATCTTTTAAATCAATACATATTATTTAATTTCTTCAATAGTTTCTGATGTGAAATACTGTTGAACACCTTCTTGAGGTTAATGAATATTCCCGCATATTTTTTTCCTTTGTCTAGTGTCTTGTATATGGTTGAAGTTACACTGGCTATTGCATCTTGTGTCAATGGTTGTTTGTATTTTATATTGGCATTTGAATTAGAAAGTTCAGGTAACTGGGGCAGTGTCAACAATACCCTGGTTTACTCCATGTTTCCATTCACAAAAATATTAATCGGTAATCATACATATATTGAGAAATTGTTAAGTAAATAAAGGATTGTGAATGAGCATATTGCATTTTGGAACGCATATACGTATACAAGGTTGAAACATTACTCTCACGTCATGGAGATTTGGCATTAGATTTAGCATTGATGTATATTAAATACAATATGTTAAGGATGTCAGCACACTCAATCCCAAAGTGCTTGAAGCTAATTTGGAGATACAAATTGAATCTATATTGACTTATTACACTCCCTTTCATTATAAAACAATGTTGTTACATAAGAGAAGATATCCATTTCCCCGAGTGTGCCGATAAAATATTCAGAGAACAGTGTTCAGATATCCTGAAGTTTTATATCAAGATAAATGTTACATTTTCATTGACTTATTTAGAATGTGGAACGGTCACTCCTGAAAGTGAGGAAAAAATAATCAGTGGAAGAAGTACCAAACTGGGTGAGTTTCCCTGGCACACTGCGCTGTATGATCAGAGAAAGTTCACCAATACCGAGCAAATATGTGGCGGCTCTATAGTAAATGCATTGGTTGTCATTACAGGTACATATAAGAAATATATTTTTTTATCTCTGGAACATTATTGATATTTGAAGCAGTGCAGAAGTATTAGTCTTATAGTCTGGTGTGGAATTCTATAAAAGTTTGTCAGTTTTTCAAATACCTTTAAGAAAATGCATTTTGTCACACAATATTTTGACAAACACTTTGTGCCAAATACTAGTTGTATGTGCATCTGAATACAATGAATGTATGACAAACTTGACAACCACAAGTAGGATTTGAAACTTGATGTCAAAGGCGAACATCCTGACCACTAAACAGACCGGAAGGTAGCTTGAACTTGTGAAAAATACTGTGAGGTATTGGAAATATTGAATAAATAGAATTAATAGATTTTCATTCTGACCACTAATAACATAATAATAAACCTTAAGTTTACGACTTAATGTTCTTATTAATAGATCTCATGTATTTTCGTTCTAGCTGCCCATTGTGTTTGGGATAGTTATAATCGGAGAGCATATCTTTCTTCCGATTATGCTGTTGCTGCAGGGAAATTGTACAGAGATTGGAATTCTCCAAAAGATGATGTCACATTGGTGCAAAAATCTAACGTGAGATGATAAAATATTACTTATTACACCTATAAAAATAGTATCTCTGATTATTATAATATGTACAAAAAATGAGTAACATGAGAAACAAAAATGATTTGGATAAAAATATGGCGGCGCCTGGAAGAAAAAATGTTTACTTTTGATGCATCAAATCAAATTCCAAATTTTAAAAATGAGAGAAAAATATACAACACTGTGTCGCTTTAACCTTGTGACAGCTTACACAATTATTTGGAGCAGCCGGAAAACAGTAGGTACCCTTGCTAAAGTTGCAAAATGTACCCAAAAGTGAACAGAGAGAATAAATAAACTTCTTTGCTATTTAAATAATGGTTTATATGTATGCAGATTTATATGTCCACTTTTTCCCTGGATAATTGCTTTGTAATTTAATAATTAATATATGCACTACGGACTGTGTCATAGATACACAGACAAATAATGGGTAATTGAATATGTGGAAAAATAAAATGACATACATACTCTTCAGAGAAAATACAAATATATTTCAAACATTTTTTTTGCAAATATATCATGTTTTCTACATCCATAACATGTTTTCTGATATTAAAGATATCCCAAATCTACGTGCCGAGCTCATATGGGGGGGAAGCGCAGAACCAGCAGTCAGATATTGCTATTTTAGTGGTAGAAACACCATTCCAATTCACATCTTTCATTCAACCTGTCTGTGTGCATTGGGATCCTCAATTTGACAAATTTCAACTAACCAAAGGGAATCTTGGAGAGGTAAAATCAATACAATAAATTTTGTAGGATATATAATTTAATATTCAACAACGTCCCATATCTCTATACCTTGGAAATATGGGATGAAGATTTTAAGAATTTTCCAACTGAACTTTATGTTAATTGAAATATTATCACAAAAAATCAAATTTTGTGTAAAAAAACTCATTTTAAAGTCCCATGAGGCCTCGAAACATGTGAGAAGTGATAAAGGTTGATCAGGGTTGCTTGACTCAATATTATCACTATAAAATGTAGTTTAAATTATTGATTCATCAGTATGTATTGATGGTGAGTCGTGTCTCTCCCAAAAGATTTTTCTAGTTTAGAAGCTAATACCGAGCCACCTGTAAGAGTAGTTTTGTAAATTTTAAAATGTATGGAGATGTTTTATCAATATTAATTGAAAACTTAAATTAAATTTTTGTCAATGTTTTATAAAAAAATTGAATACTGCAATGGCATAGCTAAATAAATTGGGCTCCAATTTGAAATGGAAATAAAGGTCCTCCATATACATACATGTACATACATAGATATAAAAGTATGTATTAAGAACTATGCAATGTATTCATTAAATAGTAAGAATAAAATAGATATTTCGTCTATAATATCCATACTCATGAAAAAAAAAGTTTGTTTTTAGGCCTTTATACACACTCGCATCTGAAAAACAATCAATTCACTTTGACCCCTAACCTATTAGTGGGATATTATTACACAATGATATTCCTAATAACCTGACATATTAGTGGGGTATTCCAATTCATCAATATACCATGATTTCATTACGCACACACACAATTTAATGCATACATATTTACATTACTAGTTGTGGTGGATTTAAAAAATTATTAGTCTATGTTAGCACTGGGAAAAGTATTGATACCCCCAAAAATATCAATACCAAATGTATTGTAGGGCATAAACCTTTTAGACCCCTGTCTAA
This sequence comes from Eubasilissa splendida, assembly GCA_031772225.1. NCBI lineage: Eukaryota > Metazoa > Arthropoda > Insecta > Trichoptera > Phryganeidae > Eubasilissa > Eubasilissa splendida. The sequence continues at coordinate 135,160 of CM062857.1, forward strand.
CATAGGCACTGATTTTGCATTTAGAATTGATGGACATATTTAGTTAATTATTTTCCTTCTAGGTTTCAGGATGGGGACTCACAGATGTTGCCAATTTGAGTTCTTCATCTCCCACACTGAAAACAATTCAATTGCCGTACGTGGATTACTCCACTTGTAAAGAACTCACTCCTAGGACTTTCCAATCTCTTCTGGTGTTTGACAAATTCTGCGCCGGTTACTATAAAAATGGTACATCACTTTTTCCTCGTACGCATGATATATAAACATCGTAATTATTGTAACACTTAATATATTTTCAGTTATTGTTTATGAACAGGTTCTGCAGTCTGCAGGGGGGACAGCGGCGGTGGACTGGTGTTTAGGTCATACGAACTCTTCACCGAGAGATATTTCTTGCGTGGTATTGTGAGTGTTGGACCCAAGAATGATTTAGAAACGGAGTCGTGCAGGGACGACACTTTTACAGCCTTCACTCATCTCCTCGCTCACGAACAGTGGGTGAAGGATATACTAGAAGAGAACATTCCATATTAATACTGTCTATAGGTCATTGATATTGATATTAACTAAAAATTGCAATGCTACATAAAAATAAATATGTGTTATAAGTTACTTTGATGACTTCATCGTTACGACATAATTTTGCAATGCAACTGGACTAAAAATCATTTCCAAAATGCCATAATTAGTATATATGTACAAGTATCTCTTTTTGTAACAATAAACAAATTAACAATATCACTATTGGATGAATCTCCCCTCCCCTCCCCTCCCCACCCAACCTCTCTCAGTCTTCTCTGTCTGTTATTATTTACTGCCATTTATTTCTGCAGAATTTGATCATTAGTCCAGCAAATTTTGGGATGGCCTGTCATCCTCTTGATTCTCTACGGGTACCACTAGATGACTGCATTTTTCCAACGATTGTCTGTCCTCTGAGAGATGTAGCCTGCCCATTCAATTATATCACCTGCCTGCATATTCAATAATATCACCTACTCTTATTTACATTTATTTTCCTGTCTCTTTGTGTGTTGCCCAGCATATATTTTTCCATGCCTCTTTGTGTTACTTTTTGAAACTCTTTTGTTGGAGAGTCCATGCTTTACAGCCATACCATGAGCACTGGATGTATGCATACATTAAACACTCACTGTTTTAATCATACAGGGGAAGATCATTTTTGATCATTAATGATATTCAAATGGTATAACGGTATGGGGTGCCTTTGATAATGCTTCTTGGCGCATGATTCTCACTAAATTAAAGGTCCGCCAATGCCCGAAGTACCTATTCCGGGTACTGGCACACTATCTGAGCGATAGGTCGGCCACACTCAGTTACGGTGAGACCAAAATAACAAAAATAACATGGGCTGCCCTCAGGGCTCCGTTCTCGGACCAACTTTGTGGATCGTACTCTTTGATGATCTGTTTCTATTATTGCTACCGATTGGATGTGAACTTGTCGCTTATGCGGATGATCTACTGCTCTTGGTATCTGGCAAGAGTCGGCAAGAAATTGAGCATAGAAGTAAAAAGTCACTAGAAATGATAACAGAATGGTGTAGTAGGAACATGCTGACTCTTGCGCCTCATAAGACCGTGGCCATGATGTTGAAAGGGAGATTTTCTAGATGCCCGGCGGTGCGATTGTGTAATATAAGTGTAAAGTTTGAAAATAATGTGAAATACCTTGGGGTAACTTTAGATCCGGCGGGTTCTAACTTGTCTCATGTCAAGGCCGTCTCTGAACGAGCGGGGGTCTTTTTATGAAACTGCGTCAATTACAACGGGCAGAATGGGGACTATGAACTACGGTACGCCTAATATACTTGGCCACATACGTGTCGCAAATCACATACGCTGCCGAGGTATGGGCGTACAGAATTAGAATTATCTCTATCGCCACGGTGCTGATCCGAGGCCAGCGGATCCCTCTGCTGGCTATGACGGGAGCCTATCGGAATGTCTCCAATATGGCACTTCCAGTTTTGGCTGGCGTCCTCCCGGCTGACCTTGAAGTAATGGAATTTTTGGCCCGCTGTTCCCTGAAGCATGGTCTGGAGGTTGATCATTTTGGAACGACTCTCAGACCCTCAGATGACCGATTCCAGGCTCAGTTGCTCCGTTGCTCGAATGCGAATAGTCACATTGAGAAAGTGGCAAGAAAGGTGGGACGCTGCCACGCAGGGCAGATGGACTTACACCTTTCTCCCCTTCGTGGAGGTGAAAATAAAAGGTGGAGGTGGCCCTCCGGCGCTGGACCACTACGAGATGCAGATGATCAGTTTCAGGCATGATCAGGCATTTCATGAGTAAACTCTTCGACTTAGGACTTGTCCGTGAACCGTGGTGTGTTTGTGCTCAGGTGAGGCAAATGCCGGAGCACATCCTCTGGGACTGTGTGATTATGAATGATGCACGTGAGATCATGATTGCGGGATTAGAAGGAATAGGAAACCTATTAAAAAATGAAAGGAATCTCGGACATTTCTGGGTGTTTATTAAGGTATGGGTCTCCCGCTGGGGGTTGCTGGGATGGGCGATGCCTGGAAGAGCAATGGATAGAGAGACCTAACAGAGCATTCAATTGTCTCTCCCTCGCACTCTTGCGACCTGGACAGGGTGAATTTCTACCGGACTGTGACCGAGTTCTGCGACTGAAACACAATAAATTTCTGGCTGCCTTTTGAAATTAATGTGACAAAACAAATCTTTCATATTGTACAGGTTCTGGTACGATGATACCGGAGCCAACTTATGATGGTGTTATGATGATATGACTGAATGTAATAAAATAAATTAAAAAATATATGTAATTATGACGAATCGAAACGAGGGCAAACAACTCTCAAAACGATTCGGGATTGGGTGTAAATAAATAAAAAATAAATTCAAACGGTATGTAATGGTATGTAATCAGTAATGTACATAGTAATGCCACACCATATTTTGATCTTCGTAAGCCATCCCTTATATTCCCTATCAAAAAAGGTGTCCAGTAAGGTAATACTATCTCACATATAATATTTACGGCTACTATTAAAAATCTATTCAGGTAATTAATAATATCTATTAATATTAATTTATTATTGTAATTATAATGATTGTTATGCAGATCAATAAAGTAAATAATTTTTAATTTTTTATAACTTTTTCGTTCAATTAATTTAAATAACTAAATGCTACTAATAACTTTGCATTCAACAAAAAATGTGTGTAATACCCTGTGAAAGTAAAAAAAAAAGTTACGCTTTATTAGACAACGATAATTTGAGGTTAAGAACGTGCTAAAAGTGTGATGAATGGATGTTACTCTGTAAAATTCCAAACCAACCTGCTTCTTTTTATTTCCTGCAGACTAGCGCATCCCGGAACTTGTTATGCCTTGATTGTACCCATAAATATTGAAATATGTAATGAATATCAATATTTATCCCAACTTACAAAATCACAAGGCCAAAATACAATTATAGTGCTAAATATATATATTTTATTAAAATAAATAATATCATTATTTTTAATTTTTGAATCACCCTAGTTCACTTTTCCTTCATACGTGTGTATTTAAGTTACATTGCAACATTTTTATAAATGACTGATAAGAAAAAGTTTGTTTCTTATGACTGAAAAACTCTTGAAAAACTCTCTTGGAAGAAGAAAAAATCCAGCTAGATTCTAATGGTATTCCAATACATTTGATGAACTTTTCATTTGATTCTGAATTAATTCCGAAAATTAAATGGAATAATAGATGTATCAATTTTACAAATGTTTATACAAAACTTGTCATAAACATAATCGGTTGATGTAATGAAATGGGAATGTATTTCCCCGCATAGGAAAAGGTCCAGGTTCGAATCCCTGTAGCAACCAAATGTATTTTCATTTTTAAAAAAAAGGGATTAATTTACTAATTTTCAAACTTATTAATTTCTCAACTCACCACACCCAGGAGACATCACTAAACATTTATGAGTATCTATTACAGTACCTGGCTGTCAATCCAGACACTTGACAGTCATATCAGTCCGCCTGCACCCACAGAGATGCAGTTATAACAATATATCGTGACGATCGCGGCGAGCCACTTCTCTGCAGCCTGTCCTTTTGGAAACACCTCCAATTATGAACTTTATTTGTACAAATTAACTTTCAATTGTAAATCGACCCGCAATAAACACCAACTTTTGTAGGTCCTGTTTTAATTAAATACCTTGCTCTAGTCACACCATATACACTTTCTCGCACATTCCACATTCATATACACTGTAACATACATCCACACGCGTAAGAACTGAATAGAGATAGGGCCTGCAGGCTTACCGTGTACAAAATCTTCTGATTAATAATTACAACACTTTCAAACATCAGCCACTCCATCCGAGTGACTCGACAATTTAAAGCACACACACATTTCGACTCATATCACGAGATATACATCATCTCATCAGAGTGACCAATTTGAAATTTTCAACTACATACTTCGTTATTATAATATTGATATTGTAGATCACGATATAAAGTGACTGTGAAATGTCTCCATGGCTGTTCAACTTGTATATAGATAAATGTGTGAAAGAACTGGAATGTAGGAGCAAAAATGGGCGGTTTGATTGTGTGCTGTTTATTGTACGCCGATGATGCTGTACTAATAGTGAATAATGAACAAGAACTACAGGGTCTAGTGAGTAAAATGTACGATGTATGCAAGGAAAGCGACCTCATGATGAATGTTAACAAGTCAAAAGTGATGGTATTCGAGAAGGAGGAAAACAAGACACCGTGCAAAATACTTGTAGGTAATGTATATTGTACAAGTAGATGAGTTTGTGTATTTGGGAAGTATGTTTGATAGAAACGGAAAGGCTGAGAATGATATTGAAAGGAGGGTGACTGCAGGAAATAAAGTGAACAGCGCTTTTAATGGAATTATATCTAACGGGAATTTGTCAACTGAGGCAAGACTGGCGGTGCACAATGGAGTCCTGGTACTGACACTGATGTATGGAAGTGAGGCCTGAAGCTGGCAAAAGAAGAACGAAAATAGACTGAATGCAGTGGAAATGAGATCACTTAGGAGTATATGTGGCAAATTTATTTATAACAGAGTGAAAAATGAAGAAATAAGGAAAGAATGTAAAGCTGATATTAGTATAGTAAGATTAAGAAAGGATTACTTAGGTGGTTTGGTCATATAGAACGGATGAATGAGGAGAGGATGGTAAGAAATATATATGACGCAAATGTTGATGGCGCCAGAACTTTCGCGCGTAGAAACATGTGAAAAGATAATGGCTGCAATTTTTGTAGTGAAATATTTTGAATTGGCGCCTATACCGCCATTACTATACTAATCTTATGTATTACAACCTACTTAGAAATTAATTTATCTATGGCAACCGGTGTTATCTATGATCGTGTTTGATGTCAGTCATAGATAAGAGATATACATGTCAGTTTGACAGAAACGTTACACGTTGGGTGATAATTTTGGTATCGGGTGAATACAAATAAAATATTATTTCTTACAAGTTAACTAGTATACAGCGTTTTCAGAATAAGATTTTCAAATATGGAGAAATTGAGGGTTTTGTGCCTTTGTTTTTCGATAGGATATTTTTTAATTTCGTCTACAACCAATGCCGAAAATAAATATTCGGCAAAGGCGAACCTAAAAGATTCTGCAAGTACTTCAATGGATTTCAGGACACTTAATAAGCCATTTCGTATGGCAAAATTAAATTTATTATGGACCAAAGCTCAAGTTGTAAGTTATAATGCTTTTTAAACACCAATCGTTAATGATTATAAATAGTTTGTTACACTGTTCTGTTTACTCGTTACGTTTATAGAGGCTGACGGAACCCAAACTGAAGTCGCTGTTTAGCGATTTGAAAATCCAAGACAAGGAAGAGATTGCTCACAAAAAATTTAAAAGTGAAGGCGGGGATGTAGATGGACTCAAAGAAGATAATCTACGTAAAAAACTCATCGGAATAATGAGCTCCTATGATCTCCTGGAACATTTTGAAGATGTACACTCTAAAGTCAAACTTCAAGAACATGAGGTAAATGATTTTGCTTAAATCTGTACAGTTTAACAATTTGTAAGCTTTTACAAATATGAATGGTAATTTTCGTAAGATTTAAAAAATACATTTCTTAGGCCTTCAATGGGGCCGTGGAGGACCACATAAATAAGAGTTTATTTAAAGACAAGAAGTTGAACAAACTGTGGGTGAAGGCTGAAATGTCCGGCTTCACGAGTGAGGAATTGCAGGCACTGAAGGAAGAATTCTATCATCATCAGGATAAAATCGATCAGTACTACTCCATTCTCGGGGATGTAGAAGAAGGCAAAAGTGATAATATTGACAGTGAGTACACTCGTACCATTTATTTCTTCTATAATTGGGTACTGCAGTATGCGCATGCGCATGTAGAATTGTGGATATTGCTTTGTTTCCACTTCAGTGCCAAAATATTATATCTTAAGGAGAACACATTCTTATTGTAAAGTTCTAATTATTCAGAACAGACGGTCTGTATAAATGCATTAATTAGTATTTAAAACATTACAGACTGAACAGACGTTCTGAATAATTACTTCACAATAAGAATGTGTTCTCCTTAATAATATATGAGTTATATTAATGTGTCCAAAATTTAATAAAAATGAATTGTTAATTCTGGCGTCTGCTATCGGTTTACTATTCCGTAAAAACAATGTAGATGGCTTTCAAATAATGGAATGACAGATGTATTAAATTTGTCGCCGGTAATGCACCTTCCCCGGATTGGAAAAGAGATCCAGGTTCGAATCCCGGTAGCGCAACAACAATATTTTTCGATAAAATTTATATGTATATCTTTATTATTAATACATTTAATTAGTATTTAAAATATTATATCATTGATTTTTAGCTATACAATACATACACGTGAACAACTTGAATAATTGTATTTGTTGTATTCACAATATGTTAGTACATGAATAAATTAAATGAAATAAACATAATTTTAGATATTTAACTTTGTTTTATTAACCACTAAATTAATTGAATACATCTACTGTTTCGAAAAATATAATTTTCTTCTTCAGGGTGTCATTAACTAATCAATAAGATATGTTATGTTGTTTCTTTAACAGAATCTATTTTAGTTGTAAGGGTTGTGCTACTTGTTATATTGGCAAAACAGGTTGAAATTTTAATATAAGAGTAAGAGTAAAGGAGCATTTGAGATGTTTGAATAATAGTGGTTTTTCAGAATTTTCTAATCATTTGTTAGAACATGATCATACTTTTGATAAAAATTTGGGATTGTCTATTTTAAAAAGAAGAAAATTATATTTTTCGAAACGTAGAAGTATTTAATTCATTAAGTGGTTAATAAAACAAAGTTAACAATCTAAAATAATGGATTTTAACAACAAAGTTGATTTTGCTAAGATTAAAAAAAAAAAAAATAGAAATAAACATATTTGCCAATTGGAAATGACAATTTTTAATTATTTTCTGTATAGTAATCTGTTCATTTCTGAGGTATTCTTGTAATTTATAATAAATTTGAAGCAAATTCTCAATTTAGTTTAGTGGTTTTTGTTTACAACAGATTGTTTGTACAGCGGAGCACGTTTAACATGAAACCGGAAACTAAAATATTTATTTATCTTAAAAGGATTTTGTGAAAAAACTCTCCAAGTAAAGCTGATTATTTATCAGATGTTGGCCAAGTTAAAATCATTAACATTACGCAGTTCGGTGATGACAAGTTTAAAATGTCCACCTGTTTAAAATATTAAGGGATTAGCCTATATTTGCTTAAAATTGTAAGGGTGTTAAGGGAACAAGTATTGACTGTTTATTATCAGATGTAACCATTGTCAAAAGAAAGTTGAGTCATAAATTTGGTGATAACGCGACCGCCAATACATTTTTTAAGTGTTTTGGCGGCAGGTATTCTTCTGAGACATAAAATCTTTTCACATTAAGCATTTTTTGTTTCATGTTAAAAGAAAATAAATGTATGAAATCGCATAGCATTTGATCAGGACCAGAATATTTTTTTACGTTAACCGATTTGTCATGTTAAACATGCTACACTGTATGCGTAAAATAATTTTTCCCCTCGAGTCGTGATTACTCTTATATGACAAAATAAATAATATTTTATACACTATATATTTTGTTTTACACACCTTGCTGGAAAATTAGTACCTGTGCATATTTGTCCATACATGTATTAAATTGACATTTACTATTTCAGATGCAATGGACAATGAAGAAATGGATTCCTTTAACACCCTCGATGATGACGACAACAACATCAACAAGGATTACTTGCACAAGGCCAACTTACTGAGAGAGAAACACAGAGATTTAAGGGATGGCTATGACAAACTCTACAGATTGGCCGCCAAAGGTATGTATTGTATTTCAAATTAACATTTATGTCTTTTAAGTAGAATGTATTTTTAATTATTTGATACATATTTTTTATGGTGACGCAATGTCTAAATAAATAAGATAAATGTATGTGCGTAATTAGTGGATGAAAATAAAAATCGTTTGCCAGAATTAAGGGAGGAGGGGGGATTCTCCAGTTATGCATTGTCATTAAGGAGTTAAAGAAAAGATATGCTGCGAGCAGCCAAGCGTTGTAGCCACAATTAATATAACATACATTACTGATCACTCCTGCTGCGAGCTGCATTTGATTTTCAGCAAGGGCAATTTTATATTTCAAAAAACATATCACTCTTTAATTTGGTTTAATAATGGAATTCATTCAATAATAATTACTGTTAGTCAATAGTTATAAACATACATAATTTTACTATCAACAATATTAAGATGCTAGTTCCAAGAGAAGTTTAAAAATTCATTACCTACTAACTATTTTATGTACATATAAGTACGATAATATTAAAACCATTTTCGGATACAGCAATAAAAAAATAGAAATTCAAAATAAATTTTTATTCAATTTTAATTTCGCTTAATTGTTTCCATGTCATTTCTTAAATAAATACATTTTTGTTTTGAACCAGACTGAAAAATTACCAATTGTAGTTCAGACTAATTTAAAAAATTTGCCATTTATTTTGAAATCAATAAAAATATTATTTAGTAACAAATTATTACGTTTTGAGTAGTTGAAACCTAAATCATGCGAGTAAATACAATATATTTATTAATTAAAACCATATATTTATAGTCAACACAAAGCATTTAAAAAAATAACGTAATGTAAATTGAATGGTTTATAACTCCATTGGTTTTGAATATTTAAGTGCAAATTTATCCTAAAATGTTTGCACTGAATTTATATAAAAATATATTCTGCACATACTTCAATAGTCCTTAGCTATGGAGTGCATATTCTGAAAACTAATTTAATGGTTGTGGTCTTTCAAATAACCTAGGCTTAAAAACACCCATGTTTTCAAAAAAATTAAATACCATGTTTTCGTCAAAAGGGCAAATCAAAAGATGAATCAATATTGAAAGTAGACCCTTATTATCGCTGAACCCAGTGCAGCTGCCTGCAGTGGCAGCTCATCTAACTAAAGATTCCAGCTGTTATATGGTGGTTCACTGCGTACTGTAACGCAAGTTTTGTGTACTTTTATTACCCATTCATAACTTGGATTATTTCATTAGCAGATTTTTGCTTTTATACAGCGCACACCCCTGCTGTTTTTCCTTTTTTTTTCTGCCATGGGTTGATTTTTGTAAAAGTGAATGTTTCGGGCTATCTTTTAATGATAGGAACCCTGATGTTGAATGAAACCTGACTTGAGAAGTTCGATTCAACAAAAAAGGAATTTGCGAATCTGATTCTGTATGACAAAATGTATGTCTCGATGATGAGAGTTTGATAATATAAAATAGCATCGCAATATTTTTATTTTGTAGGACCTAACAGTAGAGAATTTGTGGAACCAAAAGTGCAGTCGCTGTGGCACGTGGCAATGCAGGGGAATTTTACTCCACAAGAACTGGAATCTCTCAGGGTAAAAATATGTATTATTTATTTTACTTAGGCCAAAATGCAGAATTTCATCGAGAAATGGCACCCAAACATCGCTGTAATGAATCAGCGTATCAGTTAATTTGATAAAAATGTGTTTAGACACTTTCGGAAAATTTTAAAAAACAGGACACAACAAACAACATTAATAAGTTCTTTAAAAACGAGTGCTCGTGAATCGTCTGGAAATTTCTGGTGAACCATCAGGACATCAATCACCAGAATTGACATTACCTGATCTCATATTGAAAGATGACTCCCCTTCCAAACAATAGCCTAACCTCTATAAAATAAAAACTCTTAACAACAATCCTTATTTTTTTCATCAGAGGTAAATTTCTAGTTAAAATTTTATTTGCGTATTTCTGTAGGTGTACAGTATATTGACGGCATCACAAAGAGTAAATCTCTGTCATAACAATAAAGCATTAATAAGTAGTGGTTAATACGCTATTAAAAAGTATTTGCTATGATTTCTGAGATTGATTTTCAAGTGAAAGTTTTGTTAAATAGGCTAAATTCGGGGCTGGGAATCAATTAAACCATTTTTAGTTAATTCCTATAGGAAAAATTTGTTTGATATTTATCCTTCTCGGGAATGGAATAATGACTAATATTGAGGGTCCACTGTACAAGGAAAATAGTAACAATATTCTCATCATTTCTGAAACTAAGCTATGAAAAATAAAATTAACTAGGTGGTCTTTCGGGACAAGGATTAAATCCCTGACCGATTGGTCAATTCGGTATTTTACCTTTGACCAAGAATATATTTACGTACATGTATACATTTTTGGTTTGAGTTTAAAAATAAGATGTTTCATCTTTTGAAGTATGTGTGTGTGTATGCAATGTTCCATTTTTTTGCCTATCTATTCTGAAAAAGCCATTTTCAATTTAGGGGTGCAGTGTGTCCGCTCTATACTTTTGAATATTTTTGAATTAAGTTTAACTACAATATTTGTGCAGGTTTAAATATTTAAATATGCTCATATTTATAAATAGTTATTACTTCTACTCATCATATTTCCTATGTTGAATTGAATCGCTCACAGAGAAGGAAAACTTTACTCTTTTTATTCTCTTGATTTACCTAATCAGTTTTTCAGAAATTAATGCTAGCATTTTTGAAATTTATTTAAAGATCTGCAAAAATATGATTTGAACATTCATTTTTTAAGGTGGAGTTGCAGCATTATGAAGCGAGACTTCTGAAGCTTCGACACATGCAAGCTGAACATGCTTCAAATTCAAATAAAATGCACGCTAAGGTACATTTCAAACAATTATTGATAATGTGATACAATATATTCTTTTTATTTTAAAGAGAACAAATTTTTGTTGTGAAGTTGCATTTTCAGAACATAGGTCTGTGGTATTTTAATACAAATTAAATTAATCAACTAAAATGATATGCAGAAAAAATATTTAGTTGCTACAGGGATTCGAACCTGGACTTCTTTCTATCCAAGTAAACGCATTCACCATTTCCCTATAGCAATCAAATACATTTTCGACACATTTGAACTTATATTCTGTAATATTTTCAATTGATACATCTATTATTCCATTTTTAAAAGTATATAATCAACTTTATATGGATTGCAGTGAATCTCAAATACCTTTGAGCAAAACATACTGGGAGACGCCAGAATTAAATTAATTAATCAATTTTATTAAATATTGATACAACTTATATATTTTATACACGCTTCCCCAATATATTCAATTAAAATGTATATGTATGTATTTAAAAACTCATGCAATATGTGTATTTATAATATTTATAGATTGCTGAAGCCGGATCCAAGACTGATGCAGAATCACACATGGAGGATACAATTAAAAAACAAATGAGAAAAGTTGAAAAACTGCATTTGGAGATTGAAAATAGAATTTTGGAAAGACATACTGAATTGTAAAAACATTATACCAAAGAGTTTTTTTTTGTGATTTATTGGCCATTTTAAATAAGATTTGTCGAGTTTTTATAGATTTTTGTTTTAAACTTCCTATTTATGTTGGTCATAGGTTAGGTTAGGTTAGGTTATAGGGTCATAGGTATTACATCTTGTCCTGTGTGAGGTGGAAGTTTTATTGAACCTAATATGTATACTTATGTATACCTTGAATATAAGAATAGCTGCAATGGGGAATTACTATTTGTTGTCCCAAATAAATGTGAAATAGTTCTAATAAATGTGATTGTACCGAGGCCTCCCCCCGAGTGTCAGTCTCGTAAGATCTGAGTAAAATATATTTTTAATGTTCATAGCTGTCAGACATTTTAATGAGAGCTATTTATATTTTAATACATATTATTTTTAATTGTTTAAAATGCTGGAGAATAGCTTTGAAGATTACTAAATATTTTTTTATATGTACTTTATTTAAGTATTGTATTTTTTGTTTTCTAATTATAAAAAAAGGATTAGCAATATTTTTTATACTTTTATAAAAAAAAATTATTTGACTTTTTTTAAAAGAATCGTATTTATTTAGTATGTGGAAATTGCTCTCACTGAAGAATCTCCGCTCTGAAGAATCTCACTGTGTATTTAAAATATCAAATGAAAAGATTTCAGTAATACATAACACTTAATCTGAATATTGTCCAGAATAATTTTAGAAAGTATTTATATAATGTTCCATCAATATATATTGATTAGCACAAGTACATCAGACTCATCTTATTAATGTAACATTAAATTCTGTGAAGGACGATTCTGCGTGGACTTGTTTTTTTCACATTAAACAAATATGTATATATAGGTACATATTATATACAGAGTCTTTTGAAGAGATAAATTAATAAATTGGCACTCTTATTTTATAAAATTGTGGTCTGCCACAGATACGTGATTCTGTCTTGTCGGTGATCTTGCAAATGATTCTGGATAAGTGACAAGAATAATGCCGATATGATCAATGATTATTTGTGACTGGCTGCTAACTATTATATATACGTACGTCTATATTGATTTTGTCAATACATATATTTATATTATAATGTATAGTATTATTGCAAAATGATACTACACAATTATGTAACAGTGTTTTTATAATATTATAATAAATGTTCCGATTATTTAGTATGGCTTCATTTCAATAATCATTTTATCAAACAAATGAATGCGATTTTACAATTAAATGTTAGTAATTCACTTTCGCGATTTTTCAAATCTAATTAGTAATTGAAGCAAAATAAAAATGTAAAATTTTTTTTTCAAGTTTTTTGACAAATTTTTCTTTCAAAAAAACCAAAACACAAAAAAGAACCACCAGGACTTGAACTCGGGACCTTTATATTGCTGGCTGAGTGCTCTTCTAACTGATCTATATCCGTGATCAGTGACACATATTAATAAAATATAATTTAATTGTAAAAGTAGATGCATTCGAATATTTCAGTTCAAAACAGATTACAAGTCCTAGCGCCACCTATCAGGGCAGGTTTCATTTAAAGAAACATTACATTAAATTAAATATTATGGAAATTTCTAAAATAGGAATGTAATTTATATAGATACATATACACATTTGTTTATACAACAAAATAGCCTTTACACATTCAACTGTGTGTATTCATCGCCTGGACCAAAGTGACACAACTTATTATTGTTAAAATAAAATAAACAGTGAAAGTGATAAATCTTTATTACTTTATCATAACGGCTCTGATTGAACAAAAATACTTTCCAACAGCATTCTATCATTGTCTCTCCAGCAGCTCTTTTTACAAGCAAACACGAGAACTGTTCCAAATTCTAGATGTGTCGAAGAAGAGTCACAGATCTTAAGAGAAGGTATTATGGTTGGCAGTATTTGAATTTCAAACCAGATTTCACCACCGCAATACATACACTTTTTTGACAGTAAACTGGCAGGAATTGGAGACATCAGGAGAGGTTGTCCACCCCAAGAATACCTTGAAATTAGAATAAGCATCAATGATAAATATATATATATATATATATAGTAAAACTCCGTTAATTCGTAACTCACGGGACTGAAATTTAAAAAAAAAATCTGAATTACAATAATCAGAACAAAGTTTTTAAAGGCAACATTAGAAAGAAATTTTTACTGTTAGTTTACTGCATCCGCAATTTAGTGCGCGCCGCCGCCGTTGACATCGCAATTTTCATACTAAAACATGATGACTCCATTATTTCAGCTTCTTATGTGTCAAAATATTTATGAAATATGTAACGTATTTCTCCTGAATAAGAAAGATGTGTGGTGAGTGGTGATGCGGCAGTATCTCGAGGCAAAAAATCAGTACTGGAAAGCAATTTAAGAGCACTGCATGCCATCGTGAAAACAAAGTTCTTCAGAATATTCAGCCATTTCCGTGTACTGGATTTCCTCCAGCCTAGAGACCGGCGTATTTTCACCTGCCACCAGAAATTCCTTAGGTTATGCCACCAGGGAGAAATTATTCAAATGTCCTGTCTGCCTTTCAACCTGTCATCGCTCTGAGGAAGTTTGTAACACTGTCAAATTGGTTAGCAGAGAAGGGTATAAGGATGGTGATCTGCCTAGACGATTTCCTTCTGATCAATCAGTCAAAGGAGCTTCTAGAGACCCATGTAGTAGATACTATTGGCATGCATCAACCGTGACAAATGTGCCCTCGCACTCACAACCAATCAAAAGCTGAATTTTCTGGGCACAACCTGGAATACAAAAACCAGAGCATCGAGGTGGGCAGTTGCTCCCTCAAGCGGGTTCTAGGCCTCTCAAGGAGACATAACTTTGCTTCCCATCGTGGTTGTTTGCATCGCCGCATACTGCAGAGGTTCAGCTGCCAACTGCGAAGACACAAGCCATCTAGGCAAGTGGATCTTCCTGATGCTGTACTGCAATATACACAGTGGTGGCTAAACGCTGTAAGAGAATCCTGCCGGATACACAAACTCCACCTTCACTCATTTCTTGACCACAGATAATAACCCGAGCTCTCAGAAAGTTCATCAATCAGCACAAAATATCCTCGACAGCACAGTGCATCCCAGGAAGGTAAACAGAATTACGGACTGACAATCTCGGGGAACACCACTCCCAGAGTGGCACCTCCTAAAATTGACAACAGACCAAATATTTTAAGTATGGGGGCGACTTCAGATCGACCTAAGTCCCTGGACTCAACCGACTGCGCAGTCTCCTATCTCAACGCATTCAGTCGACCTTGGGACTACGAGCTGACTTGGGTATTTCTTCTGCCAAACCTCATTCTATTTTTGCAAATTTAAACCTAGCGAAAAGCACCTTTCTCCTAATCATGCCAAGATGGGAGAAAACATTCTGAAGAAACGACCTGAAGCAACAGGCAGAAGAAAGCCCATTAAGTATAGGCAACCTGGGAAGAGTCCTGATCGACACGTTGACAAGAGTGGTGCAGTAAGAATTCTATCTAACCTCATATTTTCCACACGCAATGTAACTTGTAATGGTCATACTCAACTGAGTAGCTTGTTGGTGTAGTGGTCAAGACGTTGGCCTAGTGATCTAGTGGTCGGGGGTTCGCGACCCGTTCCAGCACACCAGCAAGTTAGTCCTATTTTCATAGCACAAGCGTTTAGCTTAGTTTGAAAATAGTAATACTATTGATGTGACATGTATTCTGTGTACGATTCTCTATTTAAAAAAAATGGAACCTCCGATTAGTTGTAGATTGGCTACATAAGAACCCACCGAGGGAAACAGCTTACATGAAGTGTTAAGAAGAACGGCCATCTTACTCACCATGGCATCAGGTCGAAGAGTGCACGATCTGACACTCCTCGCAGACTCCATCATATTATGGCCAGCCTTTGTAGCAAAATCCGACACAGTAAAACACCAACAATTAGACTAGAAAATAGAAGGAAGAGAAAGTCAAACCTTTGCTCTTGCTCTTCCGAGTCTAATTGTTATTTGTTCTTCGTAGCAACAACAGGGGAAATAAAGCCAGCTTGGCGGACAATTAGAGGAGGTTGGATTAAGTAAATCATAAGAGATGCCAGTGTAGAAGCAACACCAGGAAGTGTGCGTTCTTCCATAACCTCGCTGAACTGGCTGAAAAATTATCCCTTAGAAGAAAGAAATTCTGTTAAAAGGGGAACTGGCAGAGCGAAACTACCTTCCAGAAATTCTATCAAAGAGAGATAACGAATGCTTTTGGAGAAGCACCTCTCTCTACGCCAATATCAGGCGATCACATACAATGCCAGACTGTCAAACCACCAGGTGATAACAAACAGATCTCTCATAATGGCAGGCATCGATACGGAACACAAAATAAAAGAATTTTACCTTCCAATAAATTCCTAATAATATTGAATAATTTGTATAATGCCATTTTCATAAAAACTTTCACCTCAAGGGCTTTACACCTGTGATACCTGTGATACCACAAAAGTAGTGTGGAAAATGTAAATGTAAAAGGAAAATGTGTCCGAATACTTTTAATCTGTCTCAGTTGATGTCAGCATTCACTGACAGTTTTACTAATTTGTGTATTCATTGAAAGATCTGAATCAATATGCACGCCCAATAACTGCAGATTTAGCATTCGCAGACATTGATTCCTGTATTAAGTTTTGGCTTCTAGGTGTTGCTGTCCATAGTAGTTCTGTTTTGGATGAATTCAATGTTAGTCTATATTGTGCCATCCACTCACCTATTTTTTCTACGCATCTTGCAATTTTTTATTTTAATACCTGTCTCACCCGGCTTACAGAAAAAATAAATTTGCGTATCGTCTGCATAATAGCGGGGCCATAACCCTGACGATATAAATATATAAAATATGCAATAGTGGTCCGAGAACTGATCCCTGGGGTACCTCTATGTTAAAAGTAGATGTAGGGGAAGTTGAATTTTGAAATCGCACTGATTGCGATCTATTGTTACAAAGATATGATTTAAACCAACCATGTGCATTTCCATCTACCCCATTTTGTTTTCATTGATGCCTGGAATCCAGGTAATCCCCACCTGGTGTATTATGAGTCATATGAAAAAATACCATTATGGCTTGACTGGAAACACGCTGTAGGGATGCCAGCAGGGAAAAAATATGTTGCGAGTAGTGGGTAGTAGCGGGCGTGCAAGAGCAGCAAAATATAGATTTTATTGGTTATTGGATTTTATAAAATTCTTTTATTGTATTATGCATATTTTATTCAGTACGGTCCATCCACATCACATTCGTAACAACAGCTAACATGAATAACCAGAACAGTCTGTATCAAATTCAATCTATGATATTGGTTCATACAAAATTATTTTTATTCTAAAGCTACGAGCGGGTAAGTAAAATTAAGATTAGCTTTACCTCAAGATTTGGGTTGGGTTAATTTGAACTCTGGTGAGGAAATTGTGGAAAAGCTCATCTCCATGTAGCGGAACAGCTCTTTCATACTCTTCAACATCTGCACCCCTGGAACTCTTTCCTTTGACTTTATTCACCTCTTTCAAATCTGAAAAATTAAAACAATGTTTGATTAATATTACAGCACAATATGTAGTACCAAATAGTTTTTACTTGTTTATTAAATATAATACCATTGTAATATTATCAGCTAGAAACTGACAAATTACAAACGTCTACCTCTGCGATACATGTGTACATCAATTTAATCAGGAAAATATTATTATATTAAGTTAATAATAATAATATTTGATAATTTGTATAGCGCCATTTTCGTAAAAACTTTCACCTCAAGGGCGCATTACACATAAACTATTTATAGTTACATTATCTTTGTTTTTAAAATTAAAAATTATTATTTTCACTTATGGAAACGATTTTTTGAAAAGATGCGTTTTTAGTTTCTTCTTAAATAAAGATGATAAATGGACTCAAAAAGTGTATTACATTATACAGTAAAACCCATTTATTCAAAATTCGCCGCAAGTTCAAGTTTTGGAGCAAAATGTGGTCATCGCTCGAATTTAAATCTTTATCTTCCTTACCGCGACACATTAACTTAGCTCATATGCTTTTTTTTTTCTTCGTATTCTTTACATTAGAAAAAGATAGCAAATATTATCTTTGCGCCCTTATAGGTAACGTAATTCTCCCAGTTACTGGTCTGCGAATGTCAGTGCTTGCCAATATTTTATTCCGTATTATTACCATAATTATTTTTGTTTACGTAGCGTTTGTATATTTTATTGTACAAACGCTAGTATGCGGTTGAGTTTCTCAGACTTTTTCATTTTATAAATTACATATTTAATTTGTATTCATTTTAATAAAGGCATTTCTCTTTCTATATATTTAAGTATAGTGTCAAGGCATTTTGAAGAATGCGTGGTTGGCGTATCTCAGATTTTCTCATATCTTGTTGCTATTATTTTATATGTAAAGATCCTAGAATAGTGAAACCCTCTTAATAAGTTCCCTAACTATTTACTAACAGTACTTTTTAAAAAATATACATGTTTAGAGTGAGTCAGCAAGATACACAGTATGTTTTCTAAGGCAAGTAAAAAAAATACACTTTGTAAAAAGAAATAAACTTAACACAAGATAATAAAATAATGTCAGACTTACATGTGACATCTTTTATCATATTTGATCTCCTATTATGCGTGACCTATTCTATCCTTTACAATAGAAAAAGTGCCGATCTATTTCTGACTTATTTTTCTTTTAATATTTTTTTGATACTTTCTAGCATTCTTTTTGCAGTTTAAATAGCTATTCTTTTACAGATAGTAATCTATTAGTGCATAATAGCTTGGCTAGTTACATGAATTAATTCCTACCTACCTGTTCCTAGTTTTAACCCGTTAGCTGTCCAAAAAAGTTCTAGATGAAACAGCATCATATCACCAAATGGCGTTTCTGAATTTTATTTTTACCAAAAAACCATGAAAACGTAGGAATAACAAAAAAAAATGGAGCTTCTATTTCATCATAAGCGTCCATCGACCGCGTTAGTACAGTTTTGAGATGAAGAAAAGGAAAAACTAAAAGTTTATAGTGTTGTCAGGCCATAACATTTAGGAAATTATTATTTATTTTATATTTGTTTTTTGGAAGGACGACATTAGATTTTATTAATATTATTGTGTTTAATGTGATGCTTAAAACGAAAAAATATTAGCACTTCCAATCACAACTACATACACATTACACATCGCACTTATATAGCAGTAACAACATGCATAAAATGGCCAATGCTGCCTAACATACTGCCAATACTCACTGTATTTATAATAAAATGCCTGTATTTTAATTATAATTATTATTGATTTTTAGCTATACAATACATACACGTGAATTAATAATTAAAAAATAATATCTTATTCAATTTGTGCTGTAATCATGATTATGTAGGGACTATTCCACATATTTTGTTTATATGGACTAAATGAAAACATTCCATGAGTGAAAATAAGGTTTAATACTATTTATCGTAATTTTCTATTTTTATTAATTTGTTTACGCTGTATTTTGACAACTTATTTTAAAATGTGTGGATATATGTGTATATACTTTGAGTTGTAATGAAAAAAGTTAGCATGTAAAAAAAACAATTTTTAAATTTTTTTATTTTCATTATCATAAGTCATTATTTGAACTTTTTTCTTGATTTTCAGTCCCCTCAACTTCAAATAAACGGGATTTATTTTACTGTACGAACATGTTACTTTCATTAACCAGGTATGTAGTCACCAAGTAACAGATATGACAGTATACATTGTGACAATTATGATTAAATTCTATTCAATAAACAATATTACCATCTTTATTGTCTTTTTGGTATTGCTCCAGTAATTTTTTTACATGGTCTGATTTGCAGTCTTCTAAATATTCTTCATCCACAGTTATAAACTTGGCATCAAATTCAACTGTTCCATTCTTCAGAACTGCGGGTAATTCTGGAACCTGCCAACGTGCCAAATTTACTATATATATATTTTTTCACACACATGTACAATGGATTGATCTCCAATGTCAATCATCGGAATCTCGTCATTCACAAACTATAATTTTTGTCTCTCATTTAATATTATTTTAGCAATTTGAAATGAATGAAATGAAATGCTTGTTCCTTGATATGGTGGTTATTTATTAAAGTGTATATAAAGTTGTTTGGTTCGAGATTTTAAAACAAAATATATTTGTAATTAGTACATTTTAAATACACTTACAATTATATTTCTACCCTTTCAGGTTCAGAAAAGGTATTTTTCTGTATGCATATCTATATGACTATTTAACTATGAATTCTCAAATAAACAGTTTAGGTTTTACTGTAATCAATTAACTTATTATCAGCTAATCTGACAATTGATATTGGAAAAATATGATATCTGTAAAGCCTCAATAAAAGAAAAACTTATCCCATTATAATAGAATCTACTTGGAAAACTGGTAACAATATTAAACGCCAACCTCTTGTAATTCAATGTAAAATAATTATTTTATTGAGAGATTAGAAGATATGATATAGACACTATAAAACAGATGTTTAAAAAACATGTTATAATGTCATAACATGGTTTAGAGAAATACCTGGGTTAAAAGTGTGAAAATATTGTTTTCTGGAAGTGTGGGCAAATCTGCAATAACCTCCGAAGCATCACCGTCAATTTCTGCTGAGGCTGACATCGCCACTCTGCTACTGATACATCTTCCTGCAATATATGTAGATACAAAATAATTTTAGTAGAATATTTTGTGTTTATATTTTATCCGACTGATGTTAGTCATGGACGTTGCTTACATTTCCAATTAATTAAAAATGTGAACATGACACATAATTTCGTAAATGTAACGGAAGGGACATATCACGTGTGTAATGTACAATGTGTAGTGTTTATTTACCTGTACCACTATTAGATAAATTAATATTCCCCACACTCGCTTCTATCTGTTCCATTTCACTCGGAGCATCGTCGCTGTCCGACATTCTACAATAAATACAAATAATCAAATCAATTTGCAGGCTCAACATAGGGTATTCTCACATCATTTTTAAAAAATAAAATATTAAAAAAATTGTAAAATAAAAATACATATTGACAAGTAACTATGTGACCATTTTAAATAATGATATTGAGACAAATCCATTTCAAAGTGTGTGTGCAGCTGATATATTTATTGAAAAGGATTTATTTTATATTTGAAAATGCTCACAAACAGAAATGACACAAACACACTTGACCGCAGCCGTACCAACTCTAAGCAGTCATACGCAGAAGGCAGCATGACAACCTTGAAGGTGTGTTATGGCGAAAATGTAGATAATTTTTGACTTGCTAAAGTACTAAAGAAAACATGAAAACGGAAAGATTTGAAAACTAGTTTATTAATTTTCATAGTGGACACAAATTGTGAAACACACCGACCGCCCTTGATCACTTTCATACATCATGATTGTTAATATGTATCAACATTCCAGTCACATATAATATATTCACCAGCACTTGGAATCTTTGATCAAAAATTACTAATAAATCAAAATTATATTTTCATAGGGACATGCAATCTCAACACGCTGTACATTTGCAAGCATTCTAAGATGGCTACGGCCGTCTTTTCACCACGTAACTTTATTTGACCTAAGGTTATAACTGCCATGTCACAAATGGTGAGTTATAAAAGTAAAATAAGTATATATTTTATAATTGGCTCAAACATTTATACCTTTCAACTTCACAGGACTGAAAATAATCAGAATCTTGACCAGTAAAATCACTTGATAGGTTGGGATTTTCTATAAAGTCATCATCTCCCCATTCATCTGCTCCGATGCACCATGGATCCAATGTGCCAGCAGACTTTACTTCAATAGGAGTTTCATTCATTACTTTATTTTCATGCTGTTGGTCCAAACATTGACTACGAATACAGCTCCAGCTGGAATAGGAGAATAGATGGATATAAATGAAACAATGTTATTACTCTACTTGAGTTTATTAGCACTACTCGAGTTTAGAGAGAAACAGTAACTACACATAAATATAGGAGAAAAGGCTTAGGTGGTAGATATACAAGTAATTAGGTACTAACAGATGGAGGGGACGGAGTTACAGGTGAACGATGGAGGGGTGGTTGTAATGGGAATATTAAGAGGAGAGGAGATGAGTTAGAAACGTTGCCTAACTAGTAATAACTTTTCCAAATTCGCAAACCACATCATGGATAATAATCATTCCTTTCATTAATGCATCATTAAACTTCTCCATCCCGTCACGTATACAGGTAATAAAATGAATAATTTTGAAAGTTTAGAAATAAAAAGGAATTTGAACTCGGGTATTAATTTATTAAACAATATTACATTTTCTAACTCATCTCCTCTCCTCTCAATATTCCCGTCACAATCACCCCTCCACTGTCCACCAGTAACTCCGCCCCCTCCTCCTCCATCTGTCAGTAACTAATTGCTTGTATGTCTACCACCGAGGCCTTGTCTCTTATATTACGTGTAGTTAGTTTAATACTTCACTTGTCGATGAGAGTTACTGTTCCTCTCGAAACTCGAGTAGTGCTAATAAACTCAAGTAGAGTAATAACATTGTTTCATTTATATCCATTCATTATGATGAAACTCTACAAAGTTAACGTCGATTCTATCAATAATATGAAATAGGAAAACTGCAATAGTAATAAGAAAGTGCTGTCTTCTCATTAGTAATATGGATACAAAAATATCTCCTTTGCAAGTCATTTTTAGCTTGTGACACACTGATTTGTGAATTCAAAGTACCTTTTAAAAATATTTTGTCAGTTTTCATTAGATATCGTCTTCTCCTTCGAATAGTGGTAAATAGCACAAGCCGACTTCATAAACCAGTATAGCATGTGGAATCGCCTCGGAGACTTGTAAGTGGTCCCTCAGAAAAGTGCGTGCTATTGAGCATGATTCCCGTAGACACATGTTCTGTATTTGCATCCCTAGTTTGAGTGGTGCCAGGCGGTACTTGATTTTAACCCCCTCCCCCTTTTTTTTTCTTCCATGTACTCATATTCACATAGAAATTTGAAATTGAAATGTTTAAGGTTAAAAGAAATGATTTTAACCACTAATAAACTAGCTTTTGTAAACACTAAAAACCATGTGTAAATGTAAAAAAAACTATCGAATTATAGCATGTAAATTAAGGGATGACTGTTTATTTATATATGAAATATGTGAGTTCACATATTTTATCTATTTTCAAGTGCATGAGGTAAATGGTTGAAAGAATGTGATACCACCACGCGTCTAGCTGATCCAATTCGTAAAACAAAAAAAATCTATAATTTCCTTGTAATGATGTTCATATTTTGTTCCATATTCATAATAAATTTAATTAATTATTATTTTTTATAGGTGAACACTTACTTTCATACTTATTCATTCATTCATATTATTGTTAACTGTAGTATATTGTTACCAGTTTTTAGTTTATTCATACCCTCTTAGCCTATTCTCAAACAAGTACATATCATTCCTTTGGCTCGACTGGTTGTCCTTTAGGAAGTGTTCTCATGTGATTGTTTGTGTTGGATCACTACTTCGCACACACCACTGTGATTTTTGTTTTATTGTGAATGTGACATTTATCAGTTTTGTGCTGTGTCATAATCTACATTGGGTGAACTTCTGGAAGAGCAACATGACAGCGTCATCAACCAGGTGAGTCGAGCTGTCCTTTGGTTCCATGAGTCTATCCTGGTCCGCTTTCGAAGGTCCCCCTCCATACACCCAATCACTCATTCTGATTTCCTATCTAACCATCCTTCTGATTTCGTCATCATCCACCACTTTGGTGACCGGCGACTTGTGTCGGTCACACATTTTAATAATGCTCCGGTCCTATATATTTTTTTGCATTCTCATAATATCCATTCGCTGCATAATATTTGATGCACAAAATTCTATGTGGAATATTTTTTAAATATATACTTAAAAAGTAAGTTCTGTGTCAAAAACATGGCCCCACTGCACCACTACCTAGTTTTAATATTTTCTGCAGTCTTATATTTAACCCATTGGCCTACCAATCACTAAAGACTCCATTGTGATGTCCCATTGAAAAATAAAATTGAAATAAAAAAAATGTTTTTAACTAATTGGTACCTTAAAAATGTTTCTAACATTTTCTGTAAAAACATAAATGGAAAGTAGCACCCAACTTTTTGTAACTGCATTTAAAAGAATCCAAGGATCACCAATTCTAAAATTAAATGGTAGGGAAATTATTCATTTTCCTACATTTATTCATAGTTTTTAATATTACGTATGTTCGTTTCATAAACAAAATGTATTTTAGTGGGAAATAAAAGTTTGGCCCAGAATACATTCGTTTTTAGGCAAGTCTAGATATCAAATTGTTTATCTCACATTGAAATAACTAGTTCAGGCCACACAAGGTTAAGTTTTACACTAAACAGTATTTTTTTTATCACCTATTTGAATTATTCCAGCAGCTAGGATTAATGCACCCGAAAACATAAAGTGTCCGGTGGTAAGGAGACTCTGGAAGAGGGGCGTAACATTGTAGTACCAAGGGTCTTGGTAAACAGCAAACACTGCATTTCGAATCAAACTCTAATCCGGATAATGGAGGCCAGTCCTGCAATTAAATGATTTATTGAAATATTTGCAACAATCATTATTAATTAGAGATTTTCCTTCACTTGGAGTGCCCAAATGTGACACAAAAAAAATTGCAGAGAGTACAAGTGTCATTCCTTACTATTTATGATAAGATTCGCAGTGAAATAAAAAAAATACATTAGGGTTATTCATACGTTTACTAAATCAACTAAAAGAATTAGAAAAAAAACTGTGTTTATGTACCGCGATTCCGCCTAGTTTGTTAGTTGTATAGATCACATCGTTTTTGTGTTTATCTTGAATTTGTTCGTCTTCGAAACCTAAATAAACCTTAAATTCCGTCATGTTTATCGTTGACTTTGTAGTAACACGTGTTAAAACAAAATAAAGTTGACACTTCAAACCTCTGTCAGCTGTCACTATAGATCATAGATAAGAGATATAGCTGTCACAATAATCTGTTTTCTATGACTGCCATAAGCATATTGTTTAACGATGAACGGCTAGAATCCTAACAAAGTCTTATCTGTGGTCTAATATAAAACAAATATTTGATACAAATGGGACACGACGTTGTGCGCCATATGATTCGAGTTGGGGTTCTTCAGGAGTTATAATTCGATTAATCGGTGACTAATCCATAAATTAGATATTTATTAAATACACATTTACATTCATGAGCAGGTGGAAATACTTATAGCTAACTTAATCTAAAACTATGTGTACCTCGGGTTATTTGGCGACGTTCTTCCGGATCTTCTTCCGGAGACCTGGTCTCAGGCCGGCGGAGTGATACTGTTAGCACCCTGCGTGGGCGACTACCTGCTGACTGCTTTGGAGGACTACGGATCGGTCTGGACGGCTGCTCCTGGGTGGATTGCGGTGAACCGTGACTGTTTATTCTCCGATTCTCTGGCAACGTTCTGTCGGATTTCCGGTGTCGGCTTCTAATTGAATTCAACTCGTACCTCGACTTCCGGATATTATGTTCGCCTCTATGTCTCACACAGAGTCGACTGCTCGTCTTCGATTTCGCTCCCAACTGTGTTTTTCTTGACGTCTCTTCCAGACCTCGTCCTCTCGGACCTCGTATCTGACTCACTCCTCCGGGTCTCGTCCTCCCGGACCTCGTCTCCGACTTACTCCTCCGGATCTCTTTTACAACTGCGTGCTTTCGACTGACTTTCAAAATGACATTCTAGCCTATGTTCTAGCCCTTTTAAAGTAACCGTACACGTGTGGTCATCCCTCGCAATTGTGGAAGAGATAAATTTATCTATGAGATAAACCTTCCCAACGAATGGCCGAGAAAAACAAATGACGGAAGAAAAGGTTCTTGTGTGACGTGGGTTCCTGCGAAATGCACTTCCAAGAAAACCAAGTATCCGTGAATGACAAATGACGATAGGTCGGTCCGAATCAAAATCGACTCGCGACACAGATTACCGTTCAGGTATATCATATTTAATCAATAATCCTCTGGTCCTACGCATTTTATACATTTTTTAGAACTATGTTCCCGTGTCTACTTTATACGTTAAACGTTTGTCCGCCATTGGTGGACATCATAAAATATACATGTATTGTGGACATACAATCTTGGCCGCTTTTTCATTTCCGTAGTTCATAGTCACGTGCTCCTGACGATCTTGCGCAATGTATTTTGATGTCGCAATAGTCCAATCCGTCTGGAAAATTGTTCTTAAACTCAATTTTTCCTGTGTTTATCCAAAGTCAATTTTAAGAACATTCGCAGATCTTCAATAGAAAGTGAAAAGGGAACATCCCCAGTCACCGTATTTAACGACCGCTTCCAACAGATTAATTTCTTCATCCTCTATCACAAACGGTTTCACGGTTTGTGGCCGACATTTTTCCCACTTTTAGCAGATCTACTTACGCACCATAATATTGTTTTTGAAAAAAAAAAAGTAAGATTTCAAATTTTCGAAATAATATTTTGACATAATACGGGCTCTCTGTCATTGGTACCTGCCTCTGGTCTCTTGTTCCCTATTAGGCAGCTTCTGGCCCGCCCCATCATTTTTTCCGGGTAGTTTATCACTTCACCTCTGACATGAGGATGCCGTGCGCCTTTTAGGTAGAGAACATACAAGGAGTCACCACCTCGATTTCCGATAAGAGTGGCATGGCAGAGCTAAAAAAACAGATACGGCCAAGAAACATATAATTAACGGTATGGCAAAGACATGTAGCGTAGGAGCGACGCTGCATTCGTGACCTGGATCAGGGGCAGGCTCCAATCCGCGGCAGACCGTACGTGGAAGTGAACAAGAAAATAAAAAATGTAACAAGTGACCACAGTGACTAACTATTCAGTGTAGAATGTGTTGTTATTAAGCGTAGAGTAAACTTATCACATTGTAACTTTAATTACGCCCATCGTGCACGATCATTGTATTAATTAATAAATAGCTCTATTTAGGTTCTCCGATGTTCTGTTAAGGGGCAACTTGCATATGATATATAAAATAATCAGAATATGATTAATCTGGTGATTATAAAATTTGTTAAAATAGACTTGGATTAAATAAGATATGGATAAAGTTTAAAGCTGCTCTAAAGTGGTTGGTGTATGACAATGTATGTCCATAAGAATTCAAACATTATGATTTTTTTTGCTATTCTGTATTTTTATAAAGGTCACAGATGATTCAGTCTACTCTCCATAAAATTTGCAATATAGTGTTTCATAAATAATTCAGCACTTTTCTTTACCGCTTTTCTATATTTAGCAAAAGATAAAGATTTCATCTGTTTCAACTTATATCCTCAGAATTATAAACAAAAATTACAATACTTATTGTGTTTGCCTCGTTTTGGAGTGTTTCTTTCTCCCTGAAAACATTACATGCTACTAGTCTGTGGATAAAAATGAATTTGTAAATAATTATTTATCACTTATTTAAAAAATATATATTTAGATACATCCTAATGTCACGTCTAAACTTATTATGTATTTTAATTTTACAATAAATTTACAATATGAAAAATAATCTGCTACAGCTAAAAAATATAACAAAGACATTGTAAAGAATTTTCATAGATAATTTATACGATTCAAATTTGGAGTAAGTTGTTCCATACCTCCTGCGAACTATCACTCCAAAGTGTTAGTTAATAAGCAATATAGATGCGATATTACCGATTTGATGCTACTAAAAAACAATCACATTCTGCTAGTCTTTTAATAAATGGTGTCACATGTTTATAATGTTATTAAAAATTGTCCTTTACATAAATTCAACAGCTTATTTTCTAACTTCAATTTAATTTTGATATATCGTAACCTTGGAACAATAAGGATTTTGATATTCTGTGTTACAAATGTGTCAACTTGCCTAGTAGCATAGGAGATAACCAGAAAACAAAGTTTAGTTGTGATTTTGGGCACGTAATATAATATAACTCGTACATTTTATTAGTATTCAAATCGACAGTTGTTGTTTTAAAAAATACTAGTGCTACTAAAATATCTTTAGTTTTCAAAGAGGAGTACATGTGTGTATGAAAAAAAATGTAAAGACTTTGAGACAACCCAATCAAGGTCTCAAATCAATCTAAGCCTTTTATTAAACATATAGAAGTCTTAAACTGTAAAGGCTGGTTTAAAATAAACAAATTAAAAGTATGTACTTAAAATTTTACAATAGCATCACAAACAATGCTTTATTTTAAATGTTAAATTTGTAAAGATATACTTCCTGTTCCGTACAGGAAACAAGAATGTAGACAAGGGTGGTTCGCCGATCTCAGCTTCTCTCAACCGGCAATGATGATGATGACGATTATGATTGAGGTCGAAAGAAATGAAACACAAAATATGTTCAATATAGGGATACTACGGCGGCAAAATCGAGAATAGCTTCCGCCTGCAGAATACTCTGTTTTTATTCAGATTCATAACAATACATATAGTCATATTTGCAAGTACCTACTCGGCGACAAGCTGCCGCTGTGATGTTTTACTCAGATGTCTTCATTTTCCTGAAATCTATCCCACAGGTTTTTTGGCGCCATGCCGATGATTACACCTTTAAATTATTGACACGTGTCTTATCTTATCAATTATATGGCGCCTCCTTGGCGAGTAATTCTGTGTGATATACTTCCCAAACAAACTACTAGAATCTAGTAGGACTAGCTTTTTTGAAATTTTAGTGTTGTATTTATTTCAAAACGTTGCTGGGATGTTGCGCCTTGCACAAATAGACAACCCCAGATCTCAACATCAAATGAAAGCCACAATGATACAATAACACTTTTAAATCAACTTTCTATTTATCATCTGCTTTCAGTCTATAATTTGTATTAACTCCTTTAAAATATTGTCTCAGTGTATATGCATTAAAGAAAAAAAATTAAATTTCTTGTGATACATGTTTAAAAAAATGGATTAGTTTAAATATATAACTGAAATGACTATTGAGTATTACTCCTCATATATAGGTTTGGTAATGAAACTATTGAGTCAAGAGGTTTCTCGCAGATGAATAAGAGGTTTTCTAAGCAATTGTTATCATTCATTTTTCCATCCCTGCTAATGGTGCCACATTCACCCTTAGGACCATCAGGTTGATACTGGTTCCATTCATTGTAGCCGGCTTCAGTGAGACACTGTCCTGTGAAGTACAAACAAATTTTGACTCGTTAAGTAAGTACAAAAAGGCCAATCATCCAAGTCTTAATTAACTGTGAGTTGCATTAATCGTGGTCTTCTGTACTTGTAGTACAATTTGTTATTGTAACACAGTGAAAGCCGGATGTTATAATCATTGATAATGTTATCAATCAGTTATTGTTATCACAATCAGTTGGTCCTAAAACCGTCTACATAAGATTACTTAAAAACAATCCGCATTTTATAATCAAACTTCGGCTATTGTCATCAATTATGATAAGTATACATGGATACAAAATACGGTTAATTAATTGGGATTGTCCTGTTAATAGACAACCGCACAGCATACAGTAACAATTTGTCTTTAAAAAACATCAAAATAATCTTTTTACCTTCAAACACAACATCGATAATTCAATCACACGACCAATGTATCATATGGACATTATAATCCTATTACCGTAGACAAATTCGTGAGAAAATCATAGCAGAGCTTGATGAAATTCAAGATCAATCTAATGCTAATGCAATTGCAAAAAAATCTCTATTCTAGATGCATTACATTTGCTAGCAATGTCATAGAAGGTGGATTTTCCAAAATAAAATACGAAACTGTAGCTGAAATGAACGAAAGCATTTTAGGTGATATGCCTAAAGAAGAATTCCAAAATTGGGTAGATGTAGATAACGAAATTGAAGTGGTAGTTACAATGACTTTGTCACAAATATGTAAAGAAGTTACTGATGTGGGCACCAAAATATCAAAAAACAGTGAGTGTAGCATGTTCACAGAAGAAGAGGAAGAACCTTCAGAAGCTCCTCCAACTTATGCTCAGATATAAGATGCACTACGAATCCTTCATCACGCTGTTCAATACAGAGGAAAGAACTTTGAAAAACACTAGAATACGAGGATTATATTCAGGAGTTAATAGATTCAGATAAAAGACGGGCAACAATTCATGAATTTTTAAAATAAATTTTATGTTATTTAAAAAAAATGTTTACATGTACACATAATGCGTAGTTTGGGTTGTTTTTATTCAATTGTACTTGTTATTATCAAAGGTTACATGTTCCATAGTGATCACAATATCCGGCTTCCGCTGTACAGAAGAAACAATTTTTTAAAATTGTTAACAAATTTTTAAATTATAAAGTAAGGACTTAAACTGTTAAAACTGACTTAAACTAAATTCTATGGTTGCATTAGTAATGAACTGAATCAATGCTGAACCAACAATGATTGCTTGCAACTCGGTGAGTAATCATTGGTACATTAAAAACTAAACCTACAATAGTTAAATCTCAGTTTTGATATGAATGTATGTATGTGGATCAGTTTCTGCGGCGAAACTTGAGCCAGTAGTAGTAATCTGTAAAGTTGCAAACTATGTTGTAATGAAGCCTCAACAACTGCAAAATTGAGCTTGAATTCTGTAAAAGCCAAGATGATTGACTGCAGTGAGGTGTTATAAATTTGCAGGCATGTGTGTAAGAAATAACAAACCAAAATTAATGAAAACAAAATCACGAATTTTCTGTGTAAGTAATTATTAATATGTTTGTTTAACTTATTAAAAGCTTTATTTGGATATCTGAGTTTTTCAAATGTCCCAGTTACCACGGATTATAAGCCCTCTACTTAATAGGAATTTTTTTTTCATCCGCATCCTAGAATAATACAGTAGGCTCGATTATCCGAGATAGTATGAAAAAATTAGCAAATTAATAAATGCTTGTGTAATTTAAATTTAACATGAGAGCCCACCCGCTTGTTTAAAAGTAAATACTGAATCTGAACGCACCCAAATAATAATTTGCTAACAATGTAAAGTGCTAAACATCATTGACTGGGATGACATGTTCAAAATTTTGCCAGATTTATTTTTTGTTAATTTTCTGGTACACATTACATAGACATTATAAATAATATTTTTAAATGTTATTAATGAATTTCGAATTTTTTTAATGCCTTTGTTAATCTACAACTTGGTTGATTTGACTCTAAATAATTGAGAGACAACATGAAAGTAAATTTAAATGAAAAAACATCTGTATTTACAATTACCATCCAAATTCAATCAACCAGCACTAAAATATATCAAACTGTGAATAATACCAAAGATTGTCCTCCAAAATCCTGGGATTAAAAGGTCGTTGACACCAATGAATATGACATCATTATGACGTGCACTTCTCATGGATTCCGCAGGATGCAATTTCAGAGCATCTACATAAACTGTTGCTTCATCAGCGCTGTTGATGATACCGAGATGCGATTGTTCCGCTGCGCAGACTTTGTAAGCGGTGAACCAATTCATCGCAGTTTTGTGAAATTTGTAACACCGGTTCATTTTTGCCGAGTAAAAGTATTCTGAAAAATAAATTGGCCAATCTATTTGAAAAATATCAAAGACACGTTTTATCATACGTTGACATTCATAATGTGACGTAAATCAATATTATTAAAAATCTCTGAATCAACGCAGGAAACACATTTTGTATGAAAATAAAGTAGAGATAAGCAACATCAATGTATTTATAATACTCTTTCAATCAAATTTGTCACAGCGTGTATATTATATTTTATCAAAGTAATGTCTTGTAATGTCATTCATCAATGGAAATTTTTTTCATGAAACCCTAAAGAGTTTTAGAAAAAAAAAAAAAATTATATTTAAAAGGGTTATTTACGACATCAAACAAAAGATCAACAAGTATATGTCTTT
Organism: Eubasilissa splendida; assembly: GCA_031772225.1. Taxonomy (NCBI): domain Eukaryota; kingdom Metazoa; phylum Arthropoda; class Insecta; order Trichoptera; family Phryganeidae; genus Eubasilissa; species Eubasilissa splendida. Next base: position 167,129 of record CM062857.1, read on the forward strand.
TCATTGGTTTTTTTTTTTTTTAAATTGGCGTTTCACCCCTATGGAGTGTTCTTGCCATTACCGAGTAATTTTATTTAATGTGAAGTTTCTTTTGGATACATTTAATTTTTACAGGTTTATTTCATTGGCGTTTAGGAATCTCATTAATATTTTAAAAATGGTTTTATTGGTAGATGATAACTAAGTTGGGATGTTGATGGGGAATGGAATTTTGTTGTTAGAAAGATCTTGGATTAAATTCGGATGCTGGTCATTGATAGGGCATCCTAAAAAAACATGATTTAAATTTTCTTCTTCTAGTTGACATTCACACATAGGAGAGTCCCAAATGCGGATTTTAAACAAGTGAGAATTGATGCAACAATGGCGGATTCTCATACGGCAGATCGAGGAAGTTTCAAACTTATTTAATTTCGTTTTGGAAAACCAGGGCCTAGTAGGAATCTCTGGCTGAATTTCCGCAAACCATTTACCTTTTAAAAGTATAGAAGTCTTCCATTGATCTCTCCAAATGCAGATCATTTTCTCTTTGAGAATAGGAAGTATATCAGATATTGTCACATGATTATGTAAAGGGACGCTAGAAATAGAGGCTTCCTTTGCTAAGGCATCGGCTTTTTCGTTTCCCGGAATTCCACAATGACTGGGAATCCAAGCTAAAGCAATATCCATGTCTTTTTGTTTCATACTAAGCATTAATTCTCGTATTTGGATACACTGCTCGTCTTCAGCGTATGAAAAGAGACACGATTTTAATTTTTATAGGACGCTAAGAGAATCTGACAGGATCAGGCTTTTATTGCAAATGAGTAGATTTTTCATAATATATTTTAATGTCTCGAGGATTGCAATGGCCTCAGCAGTAAATATTGAGTTTTTTTTTGGTAATCGATATTTCTGTGCCAGGTTTTCTGAATCACAGAATTTTGCTGCCCCGGTGTGACTAGTTAAATCTATTTTGGAGCCATCCGTAAAGAAAAGTTTCCAGCCCAGCCACTTTGATCTGATAATATTGATGAAGTCTCTTTTGGCTTGGGGGTTATTCTGGATTCCGAATGATAGTAGTATTTTGGGGGTGAATGTATGGATTTGGAAATGAGTGGCATATAGGGGAAGAAGGTTTTGTCTTAAAATTTTGTCAGAATACGTCTGAAAAGTCTTGAAACTATTGGTCAACAGTGGGGGACTTTTATTTTTCCAATATGAACTAATTCTAAGTTGTTCTGTAAGAGTTTTAATTTTTGGTATTAGAGAATGATCTTTTTGACGCATACATTTGAAAATAAATTTGTCAGACATAAACTGTCTTCTCAATCGAAGTGGAGGATCTACTGTTTCTACCTGTAGAGCATTAATTGGGGAAGACCGCATTGCTCCAATTATTAACCTAAGACTTTGCGACTGGATACGATCTAGCCTTTGTAGATTTTTTTTGAAGTTGGTTCCATAATGAAAGATGCATAATCTAGATGACTACGAACATATGCGTGATAAAATAATTTTTGGGTGTATGGATGGCAGCCCCACCACACGCGAGATACTGCTCTCATAGTATTGAGATTTACTTGACATCTATTAACAATTTGGTTTATATGGGCGTTCCAGGTAAGTTTGGAGTCTAAAATAACTCCCAAGAATCTAATTTGGGATTTAACGGGGAGGGTTTGATCAAGGCAAGTTATATGTACAGCGGGGACTTTTAGTTTTCTGGTAAAGATGATTACACTGCTTTTTGTCACAGAGTTGGCTGAAACTGGAGTGATGCTAGCTGGTTGTGCGGTAGTCTCCGCACAAGTTTTATTGGAGTGGGCAAACATTTTAGATGCTTGAAAATATGACGTATTATTAGCTGCCATGTATTGCTTAATGTTTTTTTGCCTTGTTAATTCTGGGCACGATTAATTGCTGTATGATTGCCAGTGCAATTCAAACAGGTAGGAGGTTCGGAAGAGTTTGGGCATTGGTCGGCAGGGTGGTTGTTACCGCATTTGAAACAACGAGGAGGGGATCTGCAAATTGGTTTGGAGTGTCCAAACTGACAACAATTAAAACACTGCATTGTCGGAAAAGCATAATGCTCTACCGGCAACGAATTGTAAAAGAGATACACATGTGATGGGAGGGTTTGTCCTTCGAAAGTGAGCACAACTGTTTGAGAGGGTTTCCAGGTAACGGTTCCTGTGGAAGTGCCTTTGTAATTCAAACGTCTAGCCTTTATAACTTTGCCTATATTTTGGGGAATAGAGATAGATAGGATGATGTCGTCTTCAGAGAGATCAGTGGGGATACCACGCACGAGGCCCATGCGGGTAAAATTGTAAGTCAGAATGAAAGCTTTAAATTTGTTATTTTGGGTGTTTTCAGAAGATTTAACAAAATGATTAACAAGTACTGCAGATTTAAATTCCATAGAAATTTTATATCTGCTTTTATACCGCCTGGGCAGATACCAGGAGTGTTCTGCTGGGAAATATATTTTCAAAATCAATTGGATGTTTAGGTTCTTGCTCTGTTTTTTGGACACAAACAAGGAAAGGAGAGACAGCCGAATTTGGGTATAATAGTTGGGGACGGGTTATATTAACAGGAGAAGCAGAAGGTAGATCAGAGGTCATGACATGGTCATTAAAAGAAACCGCAGTTAAAAGGCTGAAAGCATTTGAGATGTGGCTGCATTGAAATATGCTAATGATCTAGGTTGACTATTATCGATGACAAGATACTAATATGCGTGAATAAGTAACAAAAAAGCTGCATATTTTGAACACATTCTCCATAATGAGAAAAATGGTCTCTTACAATTCATTATATGCAGGGAGAAATAAAAGAAAGAGATTATCTTGGACTTATAACCTCAGAAGTGACTAAATATTATAAATGCCAGTAATTTAATAATACGGCAATTAAGCATTATGTTGATTAATCTTGCATATTATAAGTCAATATATTGCAACATGGCTACCAACGTTTGATGACAACACTTGAAGAAGAAGAAGAAGATTATTAAATGTATATACATATATTTATACTACTATGTATTTGATTGTTTTGATGCACAACCTTGTCAGTTGAGAAAAGTATAGTAAATCTGGTGATATTAGATGATCCGATAGTAAGTCAATTGATTTGTAATTGAGAAAATTATATCTAAGCCAACAGTAGAGCAGCAAACCCATGGCTAGGGGAAGCTAAAATAAAACAAAAAATCAATACCTGTGTCATATGTTTCACAAATTGGATTACTTGTCAAATCTTTAAGATCTTTTTTACATATGAAGCTCCTTGGAACATCACATCTCACATCACTGTACAATCCTTCAGACGTGATGATCACGCAATCCTCATTACCGTTGGCATCATTTGGTTCGTTAACTTGCCAGTTCGAAAAGATTTCCGATATCGGAGTACCTGAAAATGAATTGATTGGTTGATTAATCTTTGCCATACACAGTTTTATAATGTTTCTGAACTGTAATAAAACGGTGTTTGAGTATAAGCAAACGAATAAGAAAATCCCTCGATACATCAACTGACAGCGGAATGTTGATAATATAAAATGTTCGCTCGTGACAATCGTTTATTCAGCCTCATTTTATTTACAAAAGTGAATATAATCCGACATCGGTTGTTACTGGAAATCAGAATTATCTAAATTAGTATTAAAAATTATGCGCCATGGGGGTAACAACTGTTTTTAGGTTTTGCAATATTTATTTTCATTTTGGATGAATTTCGGAAAGTTCCAGTCAGATCTGGTTTAATATATTAATTAGTATCATTATTAACCGGGGATTCAAACTATAGCAAAAAATTATATGTATCTCATAAAAATGTCCAAAGTAGTACTCATTATAATAGTTTGAGTAGCTTGTTGGTCTAGTGGTTAAGATACTGGCCTAATGGTTAAGACACTGGTCTAGTGATCTAGTGGTCGGGGGTTCGCACCTCGTTCCAGGAGTCCAAGTTAATCCTATTTACATAGCACAAGCGTTAAACTTAGTTTGAAAATAGTAAGAATATTGATGTGATACGTATTCCGTGTTTGCATCTCTATTAAAAAAAAAACATTGCTTTTAAATTTTTTCTTAAATTTGTTTTTCTGCCTTATTTTTACATTTACATATTTGTAAAATACTATATATTTGTGAAAAATGCTCAAAAGCAGACATTTCCATGAAAAATTATCAGATATTTATTTTAATTTGTTAAGAAGAGTTTAGAATAACGATATGTAGCTTTAGAATGGACATTATTCTAGCATTCCATCAAGTAAAACATAAAAGTTTTTTTTTCCAAAATAAATTTACGTGGAATTGTCCGCTTATCTCCCTTATCTCCTCAATTACCATTTGGTGTTATAAAGGTCCCCTCTTCAAAAATGTCATGTATTCCGAGAAATGCGTTAGATAAGCCATTCATGTGATTCAGCAGTGTTATCATTTCGTCTTCTGTGGATGGGGCTGCCAACAGCGCACCCTCTGCAGCACACACAAAGCCGGCTTCGGTCCATATCTTTGCTTCTTTATGGGCCTTATAGAAGGCCTGTGAATTATTGTCATATATATAGTCGCTCCTGAAGAATAGTGCAGATTGTCCGATGACTGAAAATAATAGCTTAAAATGAAAGAAGAATTAACTTTTGCCAAAGAAAATAAAATTATTAAGTGCTGTGCTTTAAGTGATATCCTATTTGACATTGTTGAGCTTACAAATGCCCAAACGTGTGGTGTTTTACAGAATCAACATTTATTGTCAATAGTTATACAAGTTAGGAATAATACAGACAATCTGAAGATACAGATGGTTCCATGTTCCGATATTAAGTGAATATGTGTCTCTCCACTGCTAGATATAGGCTTCTCCCGAAGATCGCCAATTCTCTGTCTTCGGTCCTTATCATTCATCTGTTGCCTGCCACTCTTCTGACATCATCGCTCCGTCTCGAGGACAGCCAACACGCAATATAAATTAAATATAATTTTTTAAAAATGTGCAGTTCTCCATCTCAAAGTCTTTCACACACACGATACCAAGTTTCTCTGTACCCTGCTTATTCCTCCTCTTCAGAAATACTAGTGTCGGTGTAGTCTTCCTTTTCTAATATTGTAAATTTTAATCAATCAACCAATCAATAATTATAACTTTGGGAAACTCTCTGTCATGATAAAAATTATACAGGAATTTGAAGGTCCTAACTGTGATTATTCAAAAAAACCACTAACGCGCAACATTAGTGTTTCTGCTGAGTGCTTCTGAGGTGACGTCTGTAAAACACCGCAAACATTATGCATATAAATAAATATACTGCCCTGATAATGGAAAATCACATACTGACAGTATGTTGCAATTAGACACACCTTAGTAGTTAAAATTTCAATGTGCACTCCACATAGAACCTATGTACGCTATGAAGCGCACACCAAAAAAATATAGCATATGAAGATTGCATTTGGACAGACCTTTCCTATAGCTGGCACATAACATTTTAGACTCCAGTATAAAGAAAATTCTGTCACCTGCACTTTTCAAAAAGAAAGTTGTTGAATGACAGAAACCATGAAGAAGAGTCGCTCTGGTGAAGAGTGTAAATACCAGAGGGATTTGAAAGAAAAGGATACTTTTGTTTGTGCTGCCTGTGTTATTAGTAGTATTGTTTATTTTTTTGCCGTCAATTAATTTTACTATTCTTATTATTTTTAAGTTCCTATTTTAATGTGAAAGACTTTAAAGTAGAATAGTTCTATAAAAAAATCTAAAATATAAAAATATATTAATTTATTTAACCTCTAAAATTTAATAAAATCCCAACTGCTGTCCAGAAACACAATTTTAGTGTACAACGTGCTTATTGAATCAATGCTTACATATGTTTCAGAGAAATTAATACATTGACAAACCGGGTTTTTAGCTAGAGTGTGCATTTATTTATTTGCTAACATGCCATGTTCTATTAAATAATATAATTTTTTTTTTTAAATATATATAATTTAACAGTTTGAAATACTGACTGTTTGAATTAAAATACTGATTTTTCAAATTAGCATTATTTTTTAAAGGAAAAATAAGATCTTACCTTGTTTGGCTTCTAGAGTCGATACACAAATGATTAAAAATATTAATTTTAGTGACATTTTTAGTGGAAATCTGTATCACTGCTTCTTGAGAGACTTGTGCCAAGAGACTGATAACCTCGTTTACAGTTAGCAGTTTAATATTGAGACATTTTCTTAATAATTATTACCAGTGATTTCCAATCATGGGCCTGCGTAATTACATTGTACAGTACTGTATCTAGGCAGATGCAACTGGACCCAATATTCTTATCTTCTTTATCATTTGGTATTCCCTTCCCCGTTGTAACGTATCCTCCTTCGGCCTATGGACCAGTGTCGATCTCCCTTCCTCACGTCCTTTTAAGCTTGGTTAAATCACTAATCTTTTTTGAACCCAAAAAAGCTACAATAAAAATAAAAGATTACACTTGTTTTCAATAAAAATATTTAAAAATTCCCAAGAATAGCAACAAAATAAAACGTTTACAGAGTTTGTATAAATGACACTTAGCGAACAAGAGCCAGCGTGAGCTGACCACACAATTTTGGGTAAACATATGAATGCCAAGTCAAATTTTATTAAAAAATTTGGATGAACAGTAGGAGTGTGGTTTATGGTAGATTCATTTTATAGACATTTTGTTTGAAGAATTTATTCAATGTAGATTTGAATAAACTGATCAAACAAAATGTCTAGAAATTGTTATATATTAGGTCGATGCATGAGTAATATCGTATTTTTTCAAGAAAACAAAAATTAATTTTTTGGCATAAACTTTATTAATTTAGTCAATTACATAATTTTCATTATTTTTAATGACTTTCTCCTATCTTTCTGTCAACTTTTTAATCCCATTTGAATAGAAACTTTCAGATTTCGATGCAAAGAACGTGTCTAGTACTGTTTTCACCTCCTCCGTTGTATTAAAAAAAATTCCATTTAAATAATTTTGTAAGGATAAAAATAGGTGAAAATCAGGAGAATAAGGTGGATGCTTTAAAACAACCCAATTTAGCTCCTTTAATTTATGTTGTGTTATCATCGCAGAATGTGGCCGCGCATTGTCATGGTGAAAGACGACACTCTTGCGATTGATAAGTTCGGGTCGTTTTATTACGAGTGCCGACTTTGATTTTTTAATCTGTTCACAGTATCTTTCAGCATTTATTATTTGGTTAGGTGGCAATAATTCGTAATAATAAATGCCCTTCATATCCCACCAAACACAAAGCATAATTTTTTTTTTATGAAGTTCTGCCTTGGGAGTGGTTAATGGGACGTGTCCTGGCTTGACCCAGTGTCGCTTCCTTGTTTTATTATTATAAACAACCCATTTTTCAACTCCCATCACTAACAGATGCAAAAAAAGCTCATGCTCTTGTCTCGCAGACAAGGAAACACACGTCGTAACTCGGTCTAACAGATTTGCGGGTGACAATTTGTGTGAGACCGACATGTCGTACTTGGAAACCATTCCAATGCGATGCAGATACCTCACCACCGTAGATTGATCGATACCCATCTTCAATGCGATGTCCCTGGTATTTTGACGGATATCAGCTTCAAGTATGGCTTTCAGTACATCATCATTGGTGGTTGAAGAGCGTTCCGATCTTTCTTCATCAGCTGTTGATAAATTCCCAGATCTGAATATAGCAAACCATCGTTGACTGCTTCGAACATCGATAGCACCTCTGCCGTACACATCACATATGTTTTTGATTGCCTCAGTTGCATTGTGGCCTTTATCGTCGAATATGCACTCTTTTCTCTGACATTATAAAAATTCACAAGGGCTCTGTATAGGTCAACCGCTAACGGTAAACTGAAAAAAATGTTAGAAGAAACCCTCCTTTATATGATACAAAGACACCATTAAAAACATCTGTTAACACAGTTGGTGAAAAAAATATTCCACAGTCTACGTAAAAATACGACGTTACTTATGCATCAATCTAATAGTTAATGCCCAAGAAATACAAAAAATCATTTTATAGAATCCCAAATACTGTTGATTCGTTTGGCTCTTCCTAAACATTTTAAGTTTGTGGCAAAATTGTACAAATTATGAGAGCTTTTAAAATTCCTTTCAACTAAAACATTAGAGTACAAAATAATGGTTTTTACTTGACATACTGACTACTTGAATCAGTAAATGAGGTTGTCCCATATGATTCAGCATCGCTATGTGGCCACAGTATTATAATAATAATAGTATCAGCATTATTATATTCAGACATTTTTCATAGATACTCACACCACTTCTTTTAACAAGACATATTAATTAATTCCAGCATTTGTTATCAACAACACGGAGCCATAGGTTATCCAAGGATTGAAAAAGAACAAAAACAAACTCACAAATAAGACAATTCAAGATCTAAGACATTACCGTATTTCTTCAATTATAAGACGCCATTGATTATAAAATGCACCCATATTTTTATACACCAATAATAAAATAATAAAAACATGTAAACATTATTATAACAGACAAAGTCATACAATCACAATAAAAAGGATTTAAAAATAGTCATATTATTGATGTACTATCACTATCAGAGTTTAACAGAGTCCAAATTTTCTGAATCACTTTTCGAGTCAGTTCCACTAGTAATCAGTGATGATTCATCACGACTGCGTAATTTTACTGCGATTATAAGACACACCAAAAAATTAAAATAACATATAATATTATTTCATTTTAATTTAGCTAGATATAACTGTATTCTGATTCAACATGATTCAATTCAGTTTAATACTGAGTAAACGAATTATGTAAATGATCAATTGTCTAATATTTTTATTGGTAAATATATTTGTATATTTATTTATGATAGAAGCATATTTATTAAATGCATGTATCAAAAATAAATTTAATGTGGATCTTATATTTTATCAACTTTAGTGAACGGTATTGTGACAGAAAGATCAAAATTGCAACAGAAAAACTATCACAATCGATAATACGAGGGTCAAGTAAAAAATAAGGTTCCTTACGCTGTACACTCGCCACGCGAGATGCTAGGCGAAATCCGGCAACACCGCCTTGATTGTTGGTCCCTTAACTACATCCCCACTACCGGGAGCAAACGCTGCGACGCTCAGTAAAGGCCTGACAGCCATCCGCTATGGAACCCGCCATCGCCGTTACCGCCAGGTGTGAAATCCGTTCGGTGATTCGATTTTTAAACGCGAAGAAGCTTAAACCTGTTGAAATTCATCGACAGTTGGAAGAAGTTTATGGCACAGCTTGCATCAGCGTCCAACACGTCCGCAAATGGTGCAGGGAGTTCTCCGAAGGACGCACAGACGTCCACGACGAGCAAAGGAGTGGGAGGCCATCGGTGTCGGACGAAGTCGTGGCGAAGATTGAGCGCATTCTCCTCGAAGATCGGAGAGTAACGCTTCGGGAGCTTGCTGTCCAGGTTCCTGAGGTTTGTGAAAAAACCATCGACAACATTTTGACCGATAAACTTGGTTATCGCAAGGTGTGCGCGCGGTGGGTCCCACACATGCTTTCAGAAACCCACAAAGACAATCGTGTCAAGTGTGCCGAGGGGTTTCTTCGAGAATGCGCCGAGAATACCGAAGATTTCTTGGACTCCATTATTACGGGAGATGAAACGTGGTGTCACTACGTCACTCCAGAAACAAAAGAACAGTCCAAACAATGGCGCCATCCTGAATCGCCTAGGCCGAAAAAGTTTAAGCAGACGCTTTCCGCAGGGAAAGTGATGGCTATGGTGTTTTGGGACCGAAAAGGCGTCTTGCTGACCGAGTTTATGCCTAAAGGGACCACCATCAATTCGGACAGGTACTGCGAGACATTGACAAAACTCAAAAGAGCCATCCAAAATCACCGGAGAGGAAGGCTGACCAAGGGCGTTAGGCTGCACCACGACAACGCTCGCCCGCATGTCTCTCGACAGACCACCGCCCTACTGGACAAATTCGGCTGGAAATTGCTTGACCATGCCCCCTACAGCCCTGATCTTGCTCCCAGCGACTTCCACTTGTTTCCGAAATTGAAGCAACACTTGGGTGGACAACGCTTCAATACAGATGAAGAGGTGAAAGAAGCGGTCACCAAGTTCATCGGCGGCCTAGCGGCGGAATTCTTCGAAGCGGGTTTTCAGAAGTGGATAACTCGTCAGGAAAAATGCATAGAAAAATCAGGAGACTATGTAGAAAAATAGAATAAAGTACAAGCTTTCAGATGATTTACTTATTTATTGCAATAAAAAATACCTTATACCTGAAAAAAATGTAGGAACCTTATTTTTTACTTGCCCCTCGTAGGTAATTGATATTCTGATTCATGGTAATTTGGCCATCTATACTTTCATACCATGCTTTATTTTACATTACTTTTGATGGATTGTTTCGTGACACGCACATACAAATTACCTCCGCGAGTGAGGAAAATTGTAAATGAGTAAATTATAATGAATTATTACAGTTCTGAAAATATTGAACAAATCGAAAAAAAATTTATATAAAATAAAAGTACTAAGAAAATAAGAATAATTCTTTTTTTTTTTAAGTACCTACTATTTTTAAAAAGTAAAAGCACTAAAAAAAATAATATAATATTAGAAGTAAATTTAATAATTTTATGTATAACAATTTTCGAGCAACATTTATTTTTCTAAATTATTGTCGTTATTATAGTCTTATACCAGGAAAGTTACCGAATAATGTGTCGATTGTTATCATCCATTTAAAACTTTTCTCTTTCACATAATTAAAATATTTTAAACAACAGTTCTTCTCATTAATCAAATATTGGAGAAACTAATAATTAATGTTATCACTCATAATTAAGAAAATACGGAAGTTATAGCATTTTTAATATTGTGATATTCAAAATGTTTTCAATTATTTGTTTTAGTTTTTCACTCAAACATTGTATTTGTATTCAAACATCGTGACTAATTGGTTGAGAAGTTTATTTTTCATCTTTTAAAGAATTGCATTCTCGTTCTGCGCCCGCCATCTGTCCTGAACACCATCCAGAAATGATCTACTGGTGTCTCATTATTAGGTGAATTTATTTTCGTCTGCCTTCCTCTCTGTTACATTTCCACGGTGTGCATTGTGTCTGATGTACCTTCTTGGAGATATGAGGAATATTAGCTGTTTCACTTCACCTCCCGGTGGGGATAATTTATTTTGACTTTTTTCTGAACATGTCGTTTCGTAATCTTCAAGCGGGCTAACGTGTAGTCGTTTCGATCTTTTTCATTTGTGGGTATTATAAAACACAAATTAATATAATAATCATTTATTCTTTATAATATGAGACATTGTCTTTGGCTTAGGAAACACTTTGGTTATAAAAATCTTACATAAACTTAAAATAAAACATTTTTTCAACAATTACTAATTATAAACTCAAAATTATAAAATCAACATTTGGTGAAGTTAAATAATAAGTTACATAATAGTTTTTATCTTCTTCAGAGTCCCTAAATTTCACATACAAATAAATTCCAGGCTTATACTAAAGTAGTTATCCTCAGCCAGCTTCTTGTAAGAATATTTTGTGGTTGACGTCTCACCCTGGTGTTATTTGATTTTCGCCACTTTATCACGTCCCGTAAAAAATGCAGCTCTAACATCATCATCGTCTGAGCTGCTTGCTTCATTACAGATTGAATTTCTTCAGTTTTTTTCACATCTGATAGGTGATCTGAAGCCTCTGAACCTTTGTTACCGAGCATTGGTTCACTTTCTCTATAATTTACTCACTTCTCTAATTAACATATTATGTTTATAATAAAAATATACAAACAACAGTGTGAACTTTCTTGACACAAAAAGCGAAAAACTTTAGCAAAAAAAGACACGTGTTATTTTTTTGACTCCTTGAACGCTAGGCGCGCTTAACTGATCCAACGCCTGGGCGCAACAGAAACAAAAGCTATCAGTATAGCACAAGGTGTGCAGAAAAGAAATGAAAATAGTTCATTTATGTGCGTAATGAACATATTACAGGCTACTAGAGATGAGAAGGTACCTACGATGTGCAAGTATGATTTTATGAAGGGGCGGTCGATTCGATGCCGCACGATCGTTTGAAGGTTAATCTTTCTTTCCTTCTCTGGCAAAAAATTGGTATTCATCTCATTTAGAACCTCTAACACTTTTTCCTGACTCCACATCTTTGTCACTTATTTTTACATAAAGTTTGCTTAAATAGATTGTTGCAAAGATTTTGCTTGTTTTTCCCTATTGTCGAGATATCTCTCCATGCTATGCTACCTTCAGTGAATGAATGAAAGCCACATCAAGAGTTAACGGGCAAAAATAGTAAGCAAACATTATTATCTCTACAAATTTTTATGGTATCCAAGGAAAGATGACAACTTAACTTATCACCGATCAAAAAAGCTCTCCTGTAATCTGCTTTTTATATGGAATAATAATTGTAGTGATCCAGTCTTCAAAAGTTGGGATGTCTATCCATCCAGAAGCTGTTCCTTTTGGACCTCCCGACTACCACAAGTTGTACAAATGTTGTGACTTATACAAAAGGTATGGTGGGAATAAATACCGGCAGCCGTACTAGCCATCATAAGTGAAGTATAACTTTTAGTGCAGATCATCATCCATTCAGGATATTTAATCGGCGCTCTCATGGAAAGCCGATTCCCTGACCGGAGAATGGCAACGCCTATAAAATAGCTACAGATTCAATAATAGCCGTGAATGAAATATTAATATTTGTTTAAATTTATATATATTATAACGTGACGAAAAAATGTAACGTTAGTGTACCTAATTAAAATAATGATCACCCTGGTTAGTTAATTTCACACGCAGTTCAAAACGCCTAGTACTGATAGCGATATTTCCCGCTAGAATCGCGACCAGGAGGGTTCGCCCTGCGGGCGGCTGTTGATCGTTCCCACCATATTGTGGAATTCATATTTGAAGATAGAGCCCATAGAGGATCCAGGCGCAGAGCCAACGCTAGAGAGGCGTTTAGATGTCGCACCAAGGATAATAATTGAAGGGTAAAATCCATATAATTAATCAATCTCACAACGCACTCATTTCTAGCATTATAAATTCTAATTGTATTGTAAAAATTTATATTATTGCAGGAAATAATATAATTTCCCTTCTTTCTTCATTATTTACTTCTTTACTACTTAAAATTACGTCTTCTTCCCATCACCCGTCGACAATTTCTTATAATGATCCATCTGGGATTCGTGACCAGATTCGTGCATGGGCCGCCGGTTGAAGGAGTGTTCTGACCAATTGCCAGGCACACAGAAAAGGCGGTGGATGCTGCTCCCAGGACACCAAGAGAGACGGATGCAAGATGTTAAATTTTACCGCAGGAGCAAGAGGAATTGCCCCAGGTCAATGTATTATTTATAAAATTATTATTGTCGTCGTCGCCTCCGTAGCTCCGAAATTAAATTTTATTTTTATTTATCAAAATAATAATAATTATAGAAATTTTCAGTTCTTTTAAATTTTTATAATAAAATTTAACATAAAATTTTCTGACTCTTTTATTATGAAATATCACCTTTCATGTTTTACTGTTTTTTTTAGTAAAGTTTATTTCCCAGAAGATGGCAAGGTGGATCTCCGAGGATAGTCCGCCAGGACACGCCTCACATTGGCGCTTCCAAGTCGTGGCGGGCTACATCTCACAATATGTGTGAACTTTTTATTTATTTATATTTTCCTTGGATTTCTTTTTCATAACATTATATTTATTTCGTAACTTTAATGTATTATATAATATGTATTATCTTTATGGCGAATCGGGTTAAAAAAAAATTCTGATTACGCTGGAATAAATGTATTATTATTATTATTATTAACTCCTCTCTTTGTAATTTATTTTTTCTTCCAGGGTCGTCCGTTAAGTTTGTTTCATCGTAGTTAATAATATTTTCTGGAGAAACACCTTCAAGCGTTTTTTCTAAATTATCAAAATATCTGTTTATAATTGTTGTAGATATGTTGGCTCGAGCTCTGTTTATGTTTTGAGATAAGCATTCCGATATTTGATTTTTACATCTTTTCAAAAATCCTTAGGCAAAGTCGAGTCCAGGAAGATTATTTAATGTTCTAATGGAACTTTTTAATGTTCACTCCTTTTTTGTCCAAATATATTTTCACTAGTGCTCTCAAATCGTATTGGTCTAAATGAAAACCCCATTCAGTACATATATTAATATTGTCAATAATTTGTTCAACTTTTGTTTGAGTATCTGTGCAAAACTGAATAGTTAAGTTTTTGGCAGTTTCTCGATACGATGTCTTTTAATGCTCGTACAATATCTTCTGTTTTGTACAATACACAGTGTCTACTGCGAGGATCTTGTTTATATGTTCTCGGCATCTTGAAAAATAATCTAAAACAAATTAAAAATCTGCATGACTGGATAATCACGAGGATATGTACGGGCAATTATTTGTGTTGTGTTTCTTCACCCTATATATCGTTTCTCTTCACCCCGTTTAACAGACAAAAGTGACATTACATCACAACCTTGATTAAAACATGAATACTATCATATGAAACGCTTATATTTTTATCTTATTATGTAGTCAGAAGACAGCAGTTATTATTTTTTACTGGTGAATATTGCTACTAAATATCACCCATAGATAAGATACTGTGTGTATATAAGGTACTAAAAAAATATTTTTACTGAAAGTTTCTTTTCACCCCTGTACTGTATTGGCACTTAACCCCAAATTAGGGTATTTTATATATGTGCCTGCGGATCATTCTCGGGGCCGACAGAAGACCATGTTTCCGAGGGCCCCGACACTGCCTCTCCGTCCACTCATAACGTGGCATCCACCAGAGGGATTTCTGAAAGCAAAGTCTTATCTATGAAGTAAAGTGAATTATTCAACATATACTTACTTACTTACCATCACGCCGTTTCCCCGTGGGGGTAGGCAGAGAGGATAGAGTGCCATACTCTTCTATCCTGACACACAATTCTCGCCTCATCCACATTCATACAAGCTCACCGATTATTGAGGTTTCTAACAGGGCTATCCTCCAGTATCTAGCGCTAACCTGGCCGTGCCGAGTATACCCTATTCAACATATCGTCTATGAAAATTTAATACTGTGTATGAGCCAATGTACCAATTTCAGGGTTCATGTCTATCTTTTTAGTATTTTTTGATAGAAT
Source organism: Eubasilissa splendida (assembly GCA_031772225.1). Classification (NCBI taxonomy): domain Eukaryota; kingdom Metazoa; phylum Arthropoda; class Insecta; order Trichoptera; family Phryganeidae; genus Eubasilissa; species Eubasilissa splendida. The sequence goes on from CM062857.1 coordinate 182,368, forward strand.
TGATTATTTCTTTACTTTCAGTAATTTTCCTGATGTTTTTGGGTAAGCTATTAAATATTTTGTTTCCTATGTGGTGTTATGCAAATGATGTTTTATTTTTTCTTTTAATATTTGAAGAATAGAATTTCTTTTAAATAGATTATAAAATGTTAGACTTTGAATTCTTCAAAAAGTAATTTTGTCGGATAATCTTCTGGTTTTTTATTATTTATCAATAAAAATGTTCCGATTCTTAAAAATATGTATATTCATTTTTTAATCTTTTTAACAACTTGACAAATTTGATCTTTATTTGTTATTTTTAAAATTGAGCAGTTAAAGACAATAATTTTGATTGTGAGTTATATTTTGTTCATGAATTATATTGTCGATTTTTTTCCGAAAATCATTTGATTGTATTGCAAATGAAATAACAAAAGTTTTTCCACTATTAAATGATACTATTAATATCGAAAAACGTCTTAATTGTGATTATATCTTCGTTGGCCTTTAATTTTATACTTTCCCAATTAATTTCACTTATTATTAGGACCGTGTCTTCAGCATATGATGTAATTTGAGCGTGTATTGATTGAAAAAAAATGTCGTTTGTATATACAGAGTGGCTCAAAAAAAAAGAGAAAATTTCGTAAAATGTGATATAATTACATCAAAATTAGTTTAACTATTTCAACAATAGCTTAAATAGTTTAGTAAATTATTTACTTACCTATTTACCTATATTACGTTTTATTTCGACAATTTCCGGTCGCCATCTTTGATTATTAATTTTCCCATTGTTTATATTGGTTTTTTTTCAAATTGTTGCCCAGAATAACAAAAATTACTGCAGAAGACCGTATTCTAATCAAAAATTTGCCAATTGAAAAACATTGGGGTACTAGGAAAATGATTAAAGAGTTTTAAAGCAAAGCCTGGAGTATAGCTAGACATTACAGCAGGACGGAGCTCCATCTCACACAGCCAGAAATATAATCAGCTTTCTTCGTCGTGAGAATGTTAATTTCATCGAGCCAGGCATGTGGTCACCAAACAGGCCAGATTTAAACCCAGTAGATTATGCAATATGGCGTGTTTTGATGATTTCTGATTAACTAAATATTGTGCACAAAAATTACATTAAGTTTATGTTTTGAAAACTCGTGTTACAAGATGTTCTTACTTTTTTTGGGCCATTCTGTTTAATAAACAGCATTGGTCCTAATACGGTCCCTTGGGGGATACCGAAATCTGACGTTTCTTGATCACTGTAGCCATAGACTGTAGCTACGCTTATCTATGACTAAGTATTATTAATTTTTGCTGGGGGTGATTTTTTTATATAGTTTCTAATTCGTAGTGTGACGTTTTCTTTTAAACCAATATTATTTAATTTCTTCAATAGTTTCTGATGTGAAATACTGTCGAACGCCTTCTTGAGGTCAATGAATATTCCCCCACATTTTTTTCTTTTGTTACTTGTGCATTAAGTGATTTTCTGAATCCGAACTGATTTTTATCTAATACACTCGGTTCTCTTTTTATGCGGTTTATATTTCAAGAAGAATTTTTTTTTAAATAACTATTTTAGACCATTTTGACATGTTAAAAGGGTAAGAAATTCGGAGAATTTTGAATTTTGCCACGGCGAGTGTCAAGGATAATTCAGGTAAGCTCAACCGTCGTATTTAATGAATGGTTCACTAATTGCTTTGTAGCGGAAATATGAAGCAGAAAGCTCTCGATTTTAAAGTTCTATTTATCATTAACAATGCTCCATGTCATCCATATTTGGAACATCCTAATGTACAGGTACTATTTCTTCCACCCAACACAACAAGCATCATCCAACCATTGGATCAAGGCATAATTTCTACATTAAAAAAATATTACATTAAGAGCACTTATCGATATATGTATAGTGGATAAACTAGGAAATGAGTCAGTGACAGTAAGTGACATTTGGAAAAGTTTTTCTATTTTGGACCTGTTTAAATCATGTTGCACTTGCTATCTCTCAAATAAGACCACAAACTTTAAATTCTTGTTGGAAAGCAATTTGGCCCGAATGTGTTACAGTCAAAGAAACTAACCAAACATCGACAGTTTTAGCTGAAATAATTTCTTTAGCACATGAAATTGGTGGGGAAGGTTTTGAAACATATACCCAAAACGATGTCAACGAATTACTTGAGGATAATGTCATGAATGACAATGATATCATTGGTATAACTCTTGATACCGTTGAAGAACAAGAAAATGAATCGGAAGAAGATGAAACTCCAGTCGCACTCAGTCCAGTAACTTTCCAGTAAATTGACAAACCATTTCATCATAAAAGATGATAATTCTGAACGAGCATTCGAGTTTCAACGCGAGCTTCAGAATTGCATTTCTGGATATCGGGAATTGTACAAAAAATTAGCAAAGCCATCGCAAAATTTAATCACTGATTATATTGTCAAAGGGAAAAAATCAACATGGGAAGTTGAGGCTAATTTTACTTGTGAAGAATCATTATCTTCAGGACATAGATCTGATACGCTGACTATCTCTTCTAGTGATGAAAGTGATTTTGAACCAGTTCGCAAATTATGCTGAACACTCTCATATAGCGACGATAATTCTAAAGAAAAAAAATGTGAAAAAAGATTAACTTTTTTTGTAAAATTTTTATATATAAATTTGGAAGGAATATGTTTAGATTATATTTTTATGAAATTTAATAAACTTTTCTATGATTGTTAACGTTTTTATAAAAATATGAATAAACATTTTAGAAGGAATATGGTAAGACTAATTATTTTTCTGAAATTTAATAAACCTTTTTTTATGTGATTTTCGGTATATTGTAACTCATTGATTTAGTTTTATGCGGTTTATAAAAATTATGGAACGCATCCTTTATTTTTATACATGTGTCTAATCTTTTACTGTGCGATTTTTTTTTATGAATTTTCCTGTGTAACGTATCTACCGCATAAAAAGAGAACCGAGTATATTTTCTAGAAATTCTACTATTTGCTTTTTTTACAATTTTCTAAATATTGTAAATACTTTGATTTCATCTCATAATAAGTTTTAAAAAAAACATTATTTAATATTATATTTCTAAAATGGTGTATTAATAAATTGATTTAAAAAGGTTAAGTATTAAATATACTGAATAGTAAGTCTTTGCTTGGTTAATTCATAATAAGATTAAAAAATTCCTAACTTCTTTGCCTAAGGGAAAAATGTGGTGAATGAATAAATGCACAAACAATTTGATGGCAGAGTAATTATTGAAATATCTCAATTAACTTGATATTAAACGAGATTATATATTTAAATGATCTTCATGTAGCAAATAGTACACTGCACAAAATATTTATATAAGCAAAAAGAGCAAAAACTTTTCTGGCCTGTTGTTAATTGTTTAATAACATGGTATATTTTGTTACAATGTTTTGTACAGCACAGTTAGAAGAAAGATGGAAGATTTAGTTATCTCTAATAAAATATGCTATAATAATGCTAATTACAGATCTGATATTTATACATGCAAGGAAATCGTTTGAAAGAAATAACATTTCAAAATATCACGAAAATTCCCAAAAAAATTATTACATCCATAACTCATATTTGAGCCAGTTTTTGGGATTAGAATTTTATTAAAAATGATCAAATTAATAATATGAAAAAATAATGAAATTAATAATTATAAAATATTTTTCAACCAATATGCAGTGCAATAATAAGTGCAGTTCTGGCTCGACGAAATGGGGTGAAATTACACCCAAGAACTTTTAAAGGTCCAAACCTGAGAATAAAACTGCTACAACAGTATATTGAATTACCTAATTGCATCTCTTGATTAACTGTTTATATATATATTTTTTGTACATTGATCATTGCACTTTGCTTACTGTTATACCGGAGGAACACTGTCTGCTATAATACAGTAAATTACTAGTCTAGCAGGCAGGGTACCCAAATATATGTCTTACTTTCTTACTGAAGAGTAATATGTCAGACCGTTAGACATTATTTATCAATGTAAGTACATAATAAATGTAAAAAGTGAACCTAATAAACGTATTATCTAATTATGTCAAATCAATACACATACCCACAAATAATTCAATAGAGGACACACAAATAGATACTCTATACTAGTAATGACAGCATGTTCAATAATTAATTAAAACAAAAATCAGTCGAAAACGATTCCTACGGAAAATATAAAATTAAAACAAATTAATCTCATGCATGGCAAAGTTTTGTTGATGCAAAGACAATATATCAGCAACTAAATGAAAAAAAGCTTGCTGACAAATAGATTTACGACATCCTGCTGATGTCAGTGACTTGAAATTCCTTTAAGTTTTAGATAACTTTCTCACTATATTTATTTTTTAATTATTTTATTTTTGCCACTATATGATACAAAATTATGTCAAATATTTTGATTCCTAGATTCATACGTAATTAGGTAGGTACATATAGGCTCAAATAAGATATTACGCCCTAAGAGGTATAATAGTTTTGATGTTATAATATAAAGAATCCACCAAATCACTATAATAATAGAATAATTATATTGATTCTGATTACTAGCTAGATAACAGTTTTAGAAAAATCACACAAAGAAAAGCTTTTCAAATTTTATGTGGCATCAAGCGTAGAGTATCCAAAACTAATTTAAAACTGACAGAGCTGACTCCTGTGTTTCAGTGTCGGCGGGAGACTCATAGAATATAGATATATTGGAAGACTATCGCTTTCCTGAAGGGAAACATCAGGTCCACACTAATGACACCATGCCTCTCTGAATGGCGACCATGTTGGATGACAAATCAAAAACAATCCAGTTTCAACATAAATAAGAGAGAATAACCAATTGTTCTCACATTACTAATTGTTGATAGCTTAAAAAAATCACACCACTCAAATTGCAAATCAAAAGATTAAAATTTTTATTTGTAGTTAAAAAACGCAATGAGATGATTGAAGATTTTCAGAAAAACACATTGCAAGCCATACTTGTCACTTTATTCTGAGAAGGATGTGAAAAAAGTTATGCGAATTGTTGAATAATATTATTCATGAACCTTTAGTGTCAAGATATCATCCGATGAAATCAAGCAAATTCCAACCCCATTGGCAATAAATATTTATCAATATTCGTGCATAGCTGCAAATATAAGAATCAAATGTTTAAAAATAGATTATGTCAATCTTCTTGTCGCATCACATGTCTCGTGTCGTGTCGTGTGCCAAGCGCAGTTCTGGAGAGCAAGATTCCGCCCTGAAACATAAACCGGCCCTGTATCTTAAGTTCACTGATAGGAAACATATACACAATAATATTAATACTTCTGACCCTAATAACTCAACTCGTAATCAGTTGTGTTTTGTATTAGGTATACATGATCGCCGATACTACTTACCCGGTCAATAATATACTATTTATAAATAAGATGATGATTACATAATTTCATATCTGTGAAAGTGTACATTTGTTTCGTAGCATTATACATTAGGTAAAATTAAATTAAAATCAATTCACTTGTGAAATATATACATGTATATTTTTAAAGCATAGAAAAATGAAAGGGAGATTCAGAAACCCAACATCATGGAAAATTATTTTATTTTTCGGTAAGTCAGCAAGTTTAAAAAATGTATAAAGTATGCGTCCAGTTGCAGAACATCCAAAGTAACAGCACCCACATCATCATCAAATGTTTATGTTATAATTTTCATTTTATCATATTTTAAATATAAACAAATGTCAAATTTCGAACCATGATCAAGTTAGGAAAGCAGTAAATTAATTTTATTTGGTAAATTTCGAGCTTCTATTGGAAACGCACTGATTAATGTGGAAGTGTCTTCATTGAGATTTAATGATTAACCGGTCAAGTGACAAGACATTCACATAGTTATCAAGATCAAGGGTTCCATCATTATCCCGGGAAACCAGCAAGTTCTATTTTGCATAAGAAGTGTTATTTTATCTATGAATATACTTAACCAAAATAGATAATAATATTAGCTGAATGGCATTATCACTTTTTGTTCTCATCTCGCTTTCTTCTATCTACTTTGCCCTAGACAAGTGCCTGCTGTTCGTTGAGGAAGGGTATGGAAGTCTGCTATTTTGGACAGACCTTCAGACCCTATGATGCTGAACATAGGGAATTGACTATGAATATGTGGCAAGAAAGATGGAAAACGGCACCGCTGGGAAGCTGGACTTTTTTATTTCTCCTCTCCATTACCGTTAAAGAGAAAGGCCGTGGGGGTCCTCTGGCGTTTGTCCATGTATCGGTGCAGCTCATCGTGGGTCACGGGGAATTTCGTAGCAAGCTCTTCGACTTACGACTTAGGGCTAGCCCTGTGTCCGTAGTACACCTGCAGTCGTGTAAGGCAGACACCGGAGCATATCCTCTCCCGTTGTGATGTGAACTATTGAGGGATACGAAAGAAGATATGTTAGGTGATATTAAGGGAGTAATTCGGGATTCCATTAGGAATTCAGACTTATTCGGTAATGGAAGGAATCTGGAATCGTTTTAGTCCTTTGTGCGCATTTAGGTTTGTAGGTAGGAAATTATTCAGAGACCTAGTTTCTCTGGGAGGGTCTGATTGGCTTGCCAATAAATTCCCAAGTGCGCTGTTCTTTTGTATGAAGTCTACCAGCGGTGGTGCTTGATTGCAAGTTAAGTTGTCTTGTTCCCCGAAAGGGGATGTATATATCCTTGCCTGTCTGCTCCCCGACCTTCGGATCTTAAAATATTGTACTGTTATTTCTACCTCTTATTGAAGCTGGCATATGTTTCTTTTTACTTGCTTTTTATTTGTACAGATTATTTTCTTATTTACTTTGTGTTTTGTTTATCTCATGTATATATGTGCTGATTATAAAATATTTGCCCCTCTGCTCCACGACCTCTCGTCTTTTCAACTACTGTATTGCTGTCTTTCACATGATTTATAGTGTTCATTGACCTTGGCATACACCTCTCTTCTTTTGTCTCTTTACTTTATTCTATGTATACCACTTTGTTCCTAATGTTTTTAAAGTATTTTGTGATGAATAATTAATAAAGGTTATAATTTTGCTGGGGTAATTGTACCTTCATTGGAGGGTGTTTTGTCTTTGTAACCGCACGACGCTGCCCTGACACTATGTGCGAGGTGGCGCCACACGGTTGCTTATGTAGCATTAAAATAATGTCAACCTGGTCCGCTCTCATTGATTATAGAATATTAATGAAGATAAAATTTTGCTGGGGAACAATGAGAGCATTTTATTTTGCAGCTGTGCGACACCGCCTGCACAATGACACTATGCTGAGCGGCATTACACGGTCACATATTTAGCATTAAAATAATGCCAACCTGGCAACGAATGAGTAGGACCAATATAGGAGCTTTTACTTATTAAACAGCTCTTCTTCTTTCATATTCTGCCCTGTAAAGATGACTGTTTTTTATACAAAGGGAATAGACCAATGAAAACATACATATAGTAAAATTATACTTGTCCTTTATCTTCATTTTACCTTCTAGTATTCCCGTTTCTCATCAAGACAAGATCGCAGAACTCCTCGTAAGTTACAGCATTTTTATATTTCGTTATTAAATAAAAAAAATTAACATTATTTTTATCCATTACTATTTAGCGGTTCCATGGCAACTGCACATAAGACAGGTGCTTATTACAGTCAGCTTATTCTGCTGTCGTGACTTTCAATTAAATACCTAACTATTTTTAATATTTTAATTAAATACCTAACCTAACCAACTTAACGTGAGCTACTGTGAAGTAACTCGTGTAACACCACATGTGTAGTTATCTAATCATTCTACTAAGCCAAGTGATTTTGTTTATTGTTTATCTTATATAAATAGGCTCAAACAAAAAATAATTGAGAACTAATACAGATTCCATTATGCTGAAAGAATATGTCTAGATTATTCGCAACGCTTGTGATGGAATACAGAATTGTGAAAATGGTGAAGATGAAAAGTTCTGCAAATCCACTTTATCGGGGTAAAACTCATTTCTCTAGAATTGTAAATTTAAACCAAAGAGAATTTAAAACCTTAATAACTTTTATGAAGAACTTCGATTTCATGGCTGTTAAAAAAATTCAGTAAACATAAAATATCTTCTGTGAACAGTTTTCTGGGTTAATCTGCTGTGTATGTATATGTATGGACGACGTTTCGGATCACATTGCAGGCCAGAAAGGTCATGACAGGTTAGACCAGAAAACTGTTCACAGAAGATTCTGAACTGCCGTGAAAACCTAAGAACATATTTAAACATAAAGTGGTTTTCAAAGATAATACTACAAACCTGCAAAACTTCAACTCGGCTATAAGATCGAAAGTAGTCAAAAATTAATAAAATATGGTAATAATGTCAAACCCATCACACAATTTGGCTCGGATTTACAGGAAAATAAATTTAATAGATTTGAACAATAAAGTAATGGTTTAAATCACAGGTTTTAATAATATTCAAAATGCTTCAGCATGAAAACTAGAACATTGTATCTTTAAATGAGAGTCTTCATGTGCTTTTTTACTGTGCGAAAATGTCTCAATTGGGGAAAATTGTATTTTAATACCGTACGCAAGCAGCAGTACTATAATATAATGATATCTTCAATGGGTGCTCACATCAGCTCAATGATAAATATGTTTCCAGAACATCCACTACTACTGATTTGACTAACAGTTGCATTTTTCCAAACCATCCTCCTAATGGAAAACTGTCAGTCATTGCCAGTGAAGAATCTAATCCTGGAGACATTGTTCCTGAAGAGTCAGCCATGTTTGTTGGGTGTGATGATGGATTTTCTCCATCAGAAAGTTATCTTTCCACCTGCATAAATAAAAAATGGACGACCACATTGAGTTGTGTGGGTATGTTAAATATATTTAGTTAGAATAGTAAATGTTGGTTTACCCAATAACTAACTAATTTACCATCACGCTGTTTCTCCGCGGGGGTAAGCAGAGAAGATAGAGCACCACACTCATCTATCTTCTGTACAAGTATTTTGCACGGTGTCTTGCTTTCCTCCTTAAATACCACCACTTTTGACTTGTTGACATTCATAATAAGATCGTTTTCCTTGCATACATCGTACATTCTACTCACTAGACTGCAATTCTTGTTCATTATTCACCATTAGTACTGCATCATCGGCGTATAATTAACAGTATATAATCAAATTGTTCATTTTCACTCCTTCATTCATACTTTCCAGTTCTTTCACACAATTATCCATAAACAAGTTATACATTCATGGAGACATTCCACAACCTTGCTTGACACCCTTTATAATGTCAAACCATGGTGTGAATGATTCATTGATTTATTTATTTAATTCTTAATATAGTGCATACATAAGCACATGTATAGTGCATACATAATGTATATGCTCTAATATATACAAGGTTAAAGTATTTTCTTTTACTAAAACTTATCTTTTATATATTTAATCAGTTTCATTTTAAATCTATTCAATTTCTCTTCCTTTCTAATGTTTTCTGGCATTTCATTAGCATTATGGCATATAGGGATGTGATTCTGTGTATAAAGTCAAATAATATAGATTGAGGGGTGAGAATGCCTTCTCTTGTCTCCGATATCTCAAGTGCGATAACCGGTAAATGAATGAGATCCCGATGAGCTATAGATGATGAAAAATTTTTGACCGTCTTCCAGAAGAATTTTATATTATCCTGGAAATTATGTCATATTAACCCCTTCCTCTCTTTTCAGCCGCTCTTTCCTTTATTTAATAACAGATTTAGCTTTTTTCTTACCCAATAATATTATTCTTATTAATTGTACTTTGTAACTTTTCTAGCAATGTGCAGAAATTTACAATCACCGACTGTGGAAGCGTTGTGTACTTTTGGGACTAGCAGACAGTTAACGTGTGACACTCTCCAGCCGAGTGGGACATTGGCCACATTCCGTTGCAAGCCTGGGTACCGTTCCTCGAGCAAGCTGCCCAGCAGTGTCTGCAAAAATGGGAAGTGGAATACTGAAGTGCCATTGTGTCTTCCTATTATGACAATGTATTTCCTTCTTAAATTTTATTTTCATTCATTAAATTGACAATTTTTTTCTTATAATTATCTCTTAAATAATGTATATACTGAATACACGTCACGTCAATATTATTACTATGTATTTGCTATGAAAAATAGAACTAACTAGGTAAATGAAGCTCGAACCGCCGAGCTCTTTACTGTCAAGCAACATTTAATCATTTACATATATTTTTGAATTTCAGAACTCCATATATGAACCATCACCATATATCAAATTTTATAAGTTTTTAACCTCTTATTGATAACTATGACAAAATTTTCACAGATGGCAAAATATTTATCCCACTTAAACAGTTTCAATTCTTTTGTCCCTTGAAAAATGTGAGCAGGTGTGTGTAGTTGAAATGAAAGATATTAAACATTTTGTAATGTAGCTGGTGTACTTTCTTTTATAGTAATTATGTAGAGGAGTCATGTGTTTTACCTCCTCTAATAAAAGATGGATTCTGGTTAATTGGTAAAAATCGAGGTCTGCCCCCTGGAACTAAAGTCTCCAATATCGCAGTTCTCAAATACTCCTGTTATCCTGATTACTCATTATCTGGAGACTCCCATGTCTTTTGTATTAACGGATCCTGGACCTCAGAACCAAGGTGTTACAGTAAGTGTAATCTAATGTCATTTATCAGTCTAGAAGTTTTTTGAGAGAGATGTCGCCTTCCCGCACGGTAGCCCGTGCATATCCGTATGTCTTGCTCTCACTGTTCTATTCTTAGACAGCGTGCATACATGACTTTGCTGATCTCTCAGTTTGCACATTAAATACGATAGAATATATTTGGTGGTTTACTCCGTGCTCAACTATGGACATGTGCCATCAGACTGTGTATACGCAGAGGACATTTTCCTCTCGAGTGTCAGGCGGTAAAAGTCGGTGTACATTAGTTGGTAGTCTCTATACTACATACAATGTACAACTAAAATACCTCAGCATTAATTCTACGCACTCCTTTTTTAAAGTATAATTTTCTCCATAGACACTGCTATGGCTCCTGACATAATCAAATAAGAATATCCATGTTCCATTATATTATAACTTCTACCATATTCTGTTTATAACTTCCATTTCAATTTTAATAGCAGAAATCTAACCCTCAAAGTTATTTAAATGCAGTGAAAGTTACGACAAAATATTGTACTACAAAGTTAAAAGAATTTCAAATCTCCATCAAGTGATACACCACACAAGCTGCTGTAGTCGTTAGTGGGAATTTGAAATTGTAATTGTAAAAAATCAAATAAAAATTCTGTGCCCGATCAAAGTAGGTTTATTAATTTCCCAGATATTGATAAGTATAAGATAGATATAAGTAGATATTGAATGAAAAATGTAAAAAAAAATATTTTACAAAAATGTCTAATTCAATCTGTATTCAGAACAGCTTTGGAAATATTACTGAAACGGGTTATTTTTCGAAAGATGCTGGAGATTATTCCATAGAAGTTTCTTTAAAATACCCCCGGAGTAGCTAGGGGAAAAGATTGAAAGTCAAAATGTGCTATCAGATTAAGCAATACAGACATTTTCAACAAATAATTAAATATTTCAGGACATTGTGACCCGATTGCTTCTTTAAGTGTTCGACTAATGTGTAGGAGCAAACCAAATAACCCGCCTACGCTGTGCAACAAGCCCCTGCCTTCCGGTACTGTGGTCACTTCGGTGTGCAACACTTGGTACAAGACTGAAAAGCCCTTGGTCCAGATGAAATGCTTTGATGGAAAATGGGACCAACCTATACCGCAATGTAAACCATTTCGCCGAAATGAAGAGCCGTAAGATTGCATTTAAAACTTGTTAGATAAATGGAAATCGATACACATAAAATATGAATTATTTTAGGAACAGAAGTAGATATTGTCATCACGTCATTACTCGCGAACAAAGGGAGAAAGATCGAGAACGTTTGAGAGAAGGCAAGCCACGCCGCCTGACGTGCATAACACACGTGCCCGGGAGGCTGCAGTCTGTGCCCAGCGTTCGAGTCGATCTAACTGGCAACGCGCATCTCGCTTATCTTATCCTGTCCTTTGAATTCCACTTACATCGCTTTCCATAATCTCATTCTGTCCTTTATACATTTGTACCGTGTTCTTGCTCTCGGTGGCTTCTCCCCGGCGAGAATGAACAAACTTAAAGAAATAAGGTATTTTAATAATCGTACACGAACCAACCTTTCTACAGTTTCTCAACCAAAAAAATTAAGTTAAAAAATTTGGCAAATTAAAAAAATTTATAATTTTTTAACTACTTATACCATTACGGTATTTTCCTAGGATATATTATAGAGTGCCACTCTTTTGTCCAGATATACAATTGTTGCTTTATCCACATTCATACATTTCATGCATGCTTCTAACAGGATCATCTTCCAGTATCTGGTTTACCTGATTGTGGCAAATCTTTTGCAGTCCTCTATTTCTGGAGGCATCAACACTCAGGTCATATAATTCCCATTCTCTCATTCATTTGTTCTACATGTCTAAACCATCTAATTCTATGGTAAGATCAGCTTTATATTCATCCAAAATTGTTCATTCTTTACGTTATCATACATGGATTTGCTAAATGTGTGCCAAAGTTTCGCTGCATTCAGTTTTCGTTCTTCTTTTGCCAGCTTCAGGCTACACTTCCATCCATCACTGTTGGTATCAGAACTCTCTTGTATACCTCCAGCCTTGCCTCAGCTTATTTTTTTAAAACAGTAATAAAATAGATGGAACTTGATTCATTCACTTTTTGAAAATCCTAAATTTAATAACTGAAGCAAAATTTAAAAATTTAGTAATAAATTAATCTTTAATAATCAATTTGTTTAGAAAAGACTATATAAATGTGGACTGATTTTCTATACTTGTATTTACATTAAATCTATTGCAAGATTTCAGAAATTATCCATCGAGTTTTATTTCTCTCAATAAACTGAACAGCGTTGTAAACTCATCTTACAAACCAATTAAAAATATTTGGAACAATGAAACATTACCTAAGAAATGGAAGATGGGTATAATAGGAGCCTATTTAAAAAAAACAGTGACAAAACAAGGTGTAAAAATTGTAAACGGATCAATGTACAAAGTCTTCTCCTTCCATACTCCATGGCAGACTGCTAAAGTATGGTGAAGTTAGTTAAAGCTAGTTACACCGATAAGACTCACATTGTCTGAGTCTATGCCGTTGTAAATGTTCAGAATGAGCTAATGGATACTGCTAAAATTGAGTCTGGAGTAAGACAGGGTGATGCTCTCTGTACCGCAGTCTCAATAACTTGTAAAGTTTCCATTATGGACTGTATTAAGCACCCTTGAGGTGAAAGTTTTTACGAAAATAGCGCTATACAAATTATCCATTATTATTATGTGTGCCTACGTTGATGATTTTGTTATTAAGAACTGATCTAAATAAAGAATGATTGAGCATGTTGCCACCCTGAAAAAGAAGCGGAAAATTCGGACTGCATATGAACGCCTCTAAAATGAAGTACATGATCTTTCCCCCTGAATAGAATGCACCCCAACATATTTGTGTAGAATAATGTGTACATGAAGGGTTGATAATTTTACATACCTGGCCTCTAATTTGAAAATGTTAAATAAAACAATGGTTGAATTGAAAATTTTCCTTCTATAGTTGGAAATAGAAGCTTTTGTACCTATAAACACTAGCGGTAGTCGAAAATACTAGTAAACTACTAATATGTATGTGGCGGCCCGTGTGTATTGCCTAGATGCGTTTCTTCGTTCCCTTATTACTCCCATGTGATATTACGTCATCACACGCAAACAAAGGGAGAAAGTTTGAAAGAAGCCAAGCTTTGAAGTGAAGCGAAGTTATTGACTGCATTATGGAGGTGGGGATTGATATATTTTTCTCTATTATTAACAGTAATTTTTTCCACTGGACTTTGTCTTTGACGGTTGCATGGAGGCTGATAGGGATGGTTCCATCAGAGAGGGAGAGGAGTATCGGATTGTGATCAAAGGAGAATTCTTGGATTGTTTGGAGTGAGTAAATAGGGGCTGTATCCTTTAAAATTATGATGTCGATGACATCAGGATTTCCCCAGTTTTTGGGGTAGATGGTGGGGGAGGTGGGAGCATCTATCTGGATTGGGTTTTTTTTGAGAGTATTAGAAAATGGAACTTACAGAATAAAAATGAATCATGAGCTCGAAAATTTTGTTGATCAAAGAAGCGAATCGTGAGATTGAAAGAATGTCAGGTGACAGGACACCAAAGATCATGACCAAGTAGATACCCCAATGGAAACAATCTGATCTAGTGAGGTGTGCAGCGAATACATGAAATAATATTAAATAAAAGAAGAAGAAATTTAACATTTTTGCATATTCATTGTTTTTTATTAGATTGGGATTAAACAATTCTATGTAAAAAATCTGCCCAGAAAAATCATAGGTGAAACAGCATCATGCCACCATATTGGCGCCAAAATTCTTAGAATTTAAAATTCACAGGCTAGTTTTTTCAAATTTTATTTTTACCAAAAAACCATGACAACGTTGGTATAACTTAAATTATTTCTACCGTGCTGATTACTAATGCTGTTACATATATCGGGCCTAATCAAGTCACACAATTTTGTAATTAGTTCTTTGTAATCCTAAACGCCCGAAAAGTACATTGTTAGGTATGTATATTAAATAATTCCCATCATATCTTCTTTTTGTGTTTTAGGACCCTGCGTATTTTAACTGCAGAAGATAATTGTAAAATGCCACCCAACCCGCCCAACGGTCGCTACATCGCCGGTGCCAACAGAGACATACCGGCTGGGTTCCTTCTGCCGGGATATGCAGTTTTATTTGTTGAGTGTGACCCTGGATATTCTCCTACAGAGCAAAAGTCCTTTTGTTCATTCACTGCTCGTGGAGAGTGGAGTCGACTTGCAAAATGCCTGAGTAAAAATCAAATTCATGTGATCTATTCATTCTACCTGGTCAGATAATTCATGTGTGATTTTGTCATAAGATTTGTGCCAAGTGTGTATTAATTTTTAAGAACAAGAGTATGACTATATTTCTATAGCAACTGTGGTATAGAATGATAGATCAACTACAGAGATATATATTTAATACCCCAACTTTTTGGAGAAACCCTGTAAAGTCAATTTTTCATTTAAAATTTTGTTTCATACATTTTCTAAAATGATTAGATCAGTTTTAAGAGGATAATGTTACATTTTTCTACAACAGGCGTATTGATTTAATCATATCCTAATACATATAGAGCCGAATAGAAACTGAGGGCAATTTTAAACACTGTTGTAAAAGTAAATTTGTGCACAGAAACACATTACATAACTTATTATATTTTTTATAACAAATTTGTAATATCGATCTTTTTATTCATCTTCTCTCTAGATCGCCATCGCTATTTGATCGATCTTGATGAAGTTTGTAATGCAGTAGCTTTTTTTCACCTTCCACGTACAGTTTTTATACAGCTGCGGCAATATCAGTAACCAAAACCTAAAAGTGATGAACTACAATAGATTTTTTTTCTATTCTCGTTACGAAATTATATTCATAAACTTGAATACTTTGATTAAGATTTGTATTTGTTTGTTTCAGAAATGTGTCCTCCACCTATTGTACCACATTCCTCAATAGTTTGTGAAAGTGTCAACCCGTCACTTTTTTATAGTAAACATGAAATAGTTTCCTGTTCCGAACCAATGATTAACGGTACCTTTCTCAAGATAGAGTGCAAGAGTTCTTATTATACGGATTCTCTCATTCCTCAAATTGTCTGCAATGATGGAGAGTGGGACAGTCCGATGCCGGTGTGCAAACCTAAAAACTTGGGGTAAAGATCTCATTTTTTCTCCTGTTTCTTCTGACCTCCAAGAAGAAAATATATCTAACCTGCTTGTTCCTGCAAACATTATATTCTTGTAACATATATGTATTGAGGTACCTGTTCTGAATTGGGAAACCTGCATAGCTAAATTTAAAGAATATTTTTATTTAATTCCGTAGTCACATTTATGTTCAAATGATTCTGGTTCCATCTTTGTCTTTCTCAAATAAAAATAGAATGTGCAATGTCAAAAATATTTAATTATGTATGTACACACTGAGGACATTGAGGAATTATAATAAACATTAACCACAATCAACGATAGCCGATCGCTTTCTGCTTGTAAAATAATAATAAGGAAAGGAATGGTTCATGATATTTTCTATTCCGACAGTTACACTAGTTTTGAGACCAAAATCACCAATTTAATGATTTAAATTGATTTTATTTTCAGAAATTATATACCAGTTCTTACGAATGGAAGTTGTGTTTTGCCAGATCACGATCCTAATGGACATTTTGTTTGTCCTCATAATGCCGAATTGACAACAGGAGACGTGGTGCCCAAATCATCTTTTTTAACTTTTAGTTGCAATCCTGGATACTATCTTGAAGGAAATAATGTCTCAATTTGTCTGCAAAATAGGTGGAACAATATTCCTAAATGCTTAAGTATGTTAATTTTAAATAGTTAATATTATTAAAGAATTCTTTCATATGATGTCCATTTTCTCATTTGAATGAAAGATTTTTACGAAACAGCACCGTCAGTTTATCAGCTTTCTTCTGAACTTCACTTCACTTAGATTTATGTTAAAATATCTGTAATGTTTTTTTATTAGTTTACTAAGGAAGGCACACCAGAATTTACGAAAATGGCGATATACAAATTTCTCAATATTATTAAGACATATATTTTGGTACCCTGCCTGCTACACTAGTATTTTACTGTATTATAGCAGACAGTGCTTTTCCAATATAGTAGTAAACAAAGTGTAATGTTCAATCTACAAAAAAAATATATATATAAAGTAAAACAAGAAGTAACTAGATAGCATATAAATACAATGTATATATAGTATTTAAAAATTTGTGGAAATATGCCTCATTAATATTCTTACTATTTTTGAAACCAAATTCCATCCAATACACTTTTTAAACTGACTACCCACAAGGTTGTATCCACGTTCCTTTCACTTAAATAATATTGCTTACTCACTCTCTCTGAAGATATGCATGCCAGAGATAAACACATACATACTTTATGGTTAAATGTATAGTATCTTGCTATAGATTGTTACATAAATCATTAAGTTGCTGTATTTATTATGTCACTCCCATAAAATGAGTTTTTATTAATCTTCTTTCTTATAAAATGGATTCACCTCAATTTGAAATGCATTTTTAGGAACGTGTGATGTATTGAAAGCTGTGACTGTAGATTTTTCGTGCAGTTTGAATGGCGTTTTTATAAATTGTTCAGAGCCATTGCGGAATGGCACGATAGTGATATCAAGATGCAAAAACTCTTACAGTACTTCACAGTTTATTTTGCCCTTCATAACTTGCATAGAAGGAAATTGGGACAGGGATCCACCTAGGTGCATGGCAGGTTAGTAAAATATGTACATATTTAATTAGTGTTTATATATAATTAACTATAAGTCTATTAGTCACGATTCCGGTAATATGTACAGTAAAACTATGTTAATTCGTAACTCACAGGAACGAAATTTAAAAAAAAATCCAAATTACGAATAATGAGAACAAAGTTAGCAACATTAGAAAGAAATTTTTATAAAAACGCGTTAGTTTACTGCGTCTGCGATTTAGTGCACGTCACCGCTGTTGACATCGCGATTTTCATACTGAAACATGATGACTCCATTATTTCAGCTTCTTATGTGTCGAAATGTTTATCAAATAACGTATTTCTCCTGAATATGAATATTCTGAGACGGAGTCTTTCGAGGCAACAAAATCACGCTCATTAATTTGATTGGCGGTCGAACTCACCCTTTCCATCCAAATTGAAATATTTAAAATGCACGGGAAAAATAATTAAAAACTTTTAAATTTTCATGTCTCGCTGGCATTGTTGGTTGAAGCTTATTATTTTCCCACAATTTTGCAAAGAATTTTGAAGAATATTGCAAATTTCCCAAAGAAGTATTCGGGATTCGATTTTTTCTGCCAATTTTATCTTTAATATCAATATTTTGTCGGTTTTCAAAATAAGCTCCATTTATCCAAATGGTCAAGGATTTATACAAATCACGAGATGTTGTTGCCATTTATATAGTTTCTTTAGTACCTACATATGCAAATCGCAACGTTTCATAAACATAAAAACTAGATCAAGTGATTCAATGAAAATATTATTTTAACAACAAATCTTATAAAATGCACTATAGAATTTGATGTACATATCATATTACGTACATGAGTTTTGCCATATGTCATATGGCAAAACTAAGTTCGACACTTGTCAGGCCAGTGCGCGGCGTCGTGATTAGCTGGTAGGCGGGGCTAACTACAGATGTTTACGGAGGGGTAAGGTCAAATGCGTAGCGCGAGAGTTTAGGGATTTAAAAACATTTGCAAATATGCAAATTACGTGAAAAAAAAAATTATTTCGGGTGTCAAAAACGCATACGAACTGTGAATAATCAGATTTTACGAATTATCGGTAGAAATTAATATGAAATGTTATTTTCGGGGCAAATTTTTTTTAATAATGAGTGAATTCCATGAAAAAATGAAATATAGGGTTACAAATTAACAGAGTTTTACCGTATATTGTTACCTTTCCTAGAGAAGTTAACAGAAATATTAAATTGAGTAAATCTTGAAAGTGGCCTCAAAACATAGCGACTCAAGGACTAAAAGAGATTGATTTCAAATTGAAGATAGTTTGTTTGTACATCTTGTTTGTTCACTTTGAAGGCTCACAGGAATATATATCGGTTATATGAAATTGCGCTGAGAAATTGTTGAATAATGAAAGAGGTATTAAGAATATATCTAAACATTTACCACTTCTGCCTCTACAACTCCTAGTGGCTTCCTCAAAAATTTTCCTCTGTTGGTTTCTATTACTTAGATATATATATCTTTGAAGACATTGTTATCATTGTGTTAACTGATTTAATATGTAAGAAGAGATATCTAGATAAATAAATATTTTGGACTTTTGAAATACACTAAATAATATTTATATTAACCTGAAACTTCAACACTTTTCATGCTTCCATTATAAAACAATGTGGTTTTTATACATATAGAAATAAAGACCATTGCAATTCCCTGAAAGTGTCAAGGAAATATTAAAAAATAGTGTGTTTCCTAGGGAGGTGAATAGATTGAGTCTGGAAATAAGAATTAACCATTTTACTTGACAAATTTCAGAATGTGGAACGATCACTCCCAAAAGTGAAGAAAAAATAATCAGTGGAAGAAGTACCAAACTGGGGGAATTTCCCTGGCACACTGCGCTGTACGATCAGAGAAAGTTCACCAACACTAAGCAAATATGCGGCGGCTCTATAGTGAATGCATTGGTTATTATTACAGGTATAAAAAATATGTTTTCAATATCTGGAACACAACATTCTTGAATATTTCAAGAAGTGCTTGTATTAGCTTTTATCGCCAGTGTATCAATACTAATGGTGCATGTATGCAGGACAAGAGTTGTCTCAAGAACGCATAAAGTACGGTACAGAAATAAGTGTGAAGCGTGTATATTTTGAATTTTTTATTTTTTTAAATAGAGATGCGTACACGGAATACATGTCACATCAATATTTTTACTATTTTCAAACTAAACTAAACGCTTGTACTATGAAAATTAGACTAACTTGCCGGTGTCCTGGAACGAGGCGCAAACCCCCGACCACTAGATCACTAGGCCAGCATCTTAACCACTACACCAACAAGCTACTCAATGCAGAGTAGGATTATGCAGCTAATACATCCTGTACTTTACCAACAAATCTCTCAGATGATGGAATACACGCACCGAAATACAAAAATCTAAACACGTACATATGTATTCTGAATGTGGGATGAACTTAATTGTTCGCTAGAGGGATTTGGAACCTTGATCTTTGATATCAAAGGTGACGGTACCTTGAAGTAGTAGTAGGTAGCAATCTGTTATAGTGATCAGCACAAAATAACCCATTTTTGTTCCTCGCTCAAAGAAAATTGTTTTAGTCAACTTCAATCAATTAATAATGCATAGATTACCATAATATCTATATTACCACCTATAAAGCTCATGTTTCTCAGATTTTCACTTGGATCACCAGATTAAACTCTACTGTATTTTTAAAACCAAATCATCTGCACTCAAATCAAACCTCTTTCCTCTTTTGGTCTTCTTAACATAAAAGGACGGCCTACTACCCTTAAGTT
The DNA here is from genome assembly GCA_031772225.1 of Eubasilissa splendida. Taxonomy (NCBI): domain Eukaryota; kingdom Metazoa; phylum Arthropoda; class Insecta; order Trichoptera; family Phryganeidae; genus Eubasilissa; species Eubasilissa splendida. The sequence goes on from CM062857.1 coordinate 202,714, forward strand.
TTTGACTTATTATTGATCCTATTGATAGATATGGAAATAGTGTGCATTTTTGTTCTAGCTGCCCATTGTATTTGGGATAGTTATAATCTGAAAGCGCACCCTACTTATCATTATGCTGTCGCAGCAGGTAAATTACACAGAGATTGGAATTCCCCAGAAGACGACGCCACATTGGTGCAAAAATCTAATGTAAGATATTAAAAATATTACTTATTTAGTCCAAATAAATTATGTTAAATAAAAAAACATAGTATGTATTACACAGTGGCATAATTACAAAAATTGGGCCCCCTAAATAAGTATTGTGTATAAGATATACAAATATTAGTTAGTAAATAGTAAGAACAAAATTAGTCTCTTGTTTTTCTAATATTCACATTTACATGAAAAAACATAAATGTTCTCGGGTATATATATAATATGCACTTGCAATTTAAAAATGTATAATTCCATTTCTTGCTATGGATTACAATTAACGCTGGGAAAGGTATGGAAACTCGAAAAAAATGTCAATGCTAAATGGATTATAGGGCCCCTATCTAATGTAGGCCCCAATGCACTGCGTTAGTGTAGTTAATTATCTTATGGACACGACTTGGGTTAGACCCGTCCACTTAGATAATATGTATCAGTGGATCTGTATCAGCAAAAAGACAGTCTAAAACTACGTACATATATAGTTCATGTGACTCAATGTCTTTAGTTTATTAATATGTAACAAGAAAACAGGTTATTTATACCACTGTTTATTGATAAATCAACATGTTTCAAGACCAATGGTCTTTTCTTCAGGATACAATGTATACTAAAATTAAAAATTCAAGCATAGACAAAAACAAAACTATAAATATAAGTGGTGGGTAACTCTAATTAGGAACTACTATGAAAACAAATTTAAAAGGTGACTATTTGCAAAAAGGATTTTGTTTTTCATACTAATATAAATAACCAAATCCTTTTTTGTTTATTGTTCGCTTGAGCATGAACTTAGCGATGAAATTCAAATCAAATACAGAGTAAAAATATTTTCACCAAAAGGATTACTACTATTCAATGACAAAAAAGTTCTAATGATCTAAAAAGTCACTCAAAAATCTGCATTTAAAAAATAAATCCATTCAACATTTTATTTTTTTACAATTAATTACACAACCCTACAACTGTGAGGTGCGGTGCACAACTCTACTGTAATATATTTTTTTAATATTCCTATTTAAAAACGAAACTTATATATTACATAAATATTGCTAAAAATAAAAAAAAAGTGTAGAATTTCAGAATTGATGTGGTCATAACTCTTGAACATTTTCTGTTGTCAACATATAAAACTGGTTACTTGCAAGTTTCTCAATAAAGTATGTCCGTGATCGTTTCTCAGGTTATTTAAAAACATTGCATCTAAACTTAATTAAAAATTATTGGGTAACGGAAACTGTAAACCTTGAAATTACAAAAATAATTAATGCTTCAACGTCAGAAAACATGCGTCAAAAAATTTGCAAAATTTTTGGTTCCTCCTGTAAAATCTTGTTAGTTTTGGAGGCGCCATGATGATTAGCATCTATTAGTAATTCTATTTAGTCCATTTTTTTTTTTTACTTACTCAATCTTGTGGTATATAACTGTATTCATATGCATTCCAAAATACATACGTCAAGTATATATGGTAATTCTCATCATTCTTTATCACACAAAATAAATCGCTATACAAATAGGAGAGAATAAACATGTAAATCCGACTCAACCTAATCGCAAAACCAATTTGACTCATCTGATTATTCCCTCCGGCAATAAATTCAAATTGTAGGCGTTATTTGCTATACATTTAATATTTTCATAATTAATATTAAATGACAATAGATAAGTCTTCTTCTACTAGATAGGTGCTTCCACGCTGCTGCCAATTCTGCGAGACCAATTTATGTCATGTTTTCTATATCCATAATAAACATTTTGTTTGCAGGTATCATGGATCTACGTGCCAGGCACATACGGAGGGGAAGCGCAGAATCATCAGTCAGATATTGCAATTTTAGTGGTAAAAACGCCATTCCGATTCTCATCTTTTATTCGACCTGTCTGTGTGCATTGGGATCCTCAATTTGACAAATTTCAACTTATTAATGGAAGTCTTGGAGAGGTAAAATCGACTTTGTAAGATATATATAAAAAATGTGCCATATATTCAAATCTCAATGTTGAGAAATTCCAAGTAGTGGAAAAAAAAATTGAAAGTTAACTTTCATTATATGTATGTATAAATTGAATTTTTATCATACAAAAATTTAAGAATCACTTAATTAATTTTAAAGGTGTGACGATCGATAAGTTTAATGGTGATTGGATTTTGTCCATCGTAGAATCTCACCCTTTAGTCATCTCTATCAGTAACCTTGTGAATTGTGTAATATGAAGAAATTTTATAAATATTAATTAAGAATTTAGTAATTCAAATTTCTACTATTTAAAAGAAAAACAATTTTGCTCATACGAGGTAAGGACCAAAAGCTTCTGACCTGATAGGGTTCTAAGAAGGTTAGTCGTACAAATTTACTACTGTTATGAACCTTGACCCTTTGTGACAAACATGTAAAATATTAATTTTTCTCTGGCAACCTGTCGAGTGATATTTTAAAATGTTGAAAATTGAGTACCTCGCTGTAATCAAATTTCTTTCCAAAGAGATGGCATCTTCCTTGAAGAAAAAGGTCATAGAATCAAGAATAAGGCCACAGTTTTTCTGGGATTATGAAAGAATCCTGTTGTATCGAAGAATCAACATAAAAGAAAGGAATGGAAACGGGAATATTACACCAACTTAATGCATCAATTAGAAAAGCTCTAAACGAGAAACATGGAAAGCTAAGTCAAGGTTTTACATGACATCTTCCTCGCACACAGCAGCTATTATAAAGGCCTCCCTTAATGAATGTGGTTTCCAAAAACTGAGTCTCTTACATACAGACCTGGCCCTTAGCAATTATTATTTATTTTCAAAATTGAAATCGGTCTTGCGCAGAAAATATTAACATCAATAAAAAATTGAAGATGGCAGTTTTTAATCATTTTCAGGACAAATCTTCAGATTATTTTTATAATTGTTAATTAAATGCAGTGAAAAATGTATTCAAGCTAAATAGGAAAATATTATTTATAAATAATATTTTAAATATAATTTATTACCTTCAGATTGGAATTTTTTGGTCCTCACCTCGCAGAATTGATGGACATATCGCTGTTCCAGAAGAACAATGAGTGACTGCAAAATTTGACAAAATGTAGTTAAGTGCCTCAATGTTCTCAGAAATCCCCAATTTTTCATCTGAAAAAATTATTTTACTTTATAATGAATATACTTATTATAATTATTTACCCAATTCTATAGTTAATCAATCAATTAAAAAAAGCCATCAGTTTTTTGCCTTTCCTGTAAAATAGCAGTACTGGCAGTTACGCCATTGTTCTTCTGGAACGGCGATATGTATTTAATTATTTTCTATCTAGGTTTCAGGATGGGGACTCACAGATGTTGCCAATTTAAGTTCTTCATCTCCCACATTGAAAACAATTAAATTGCCATACGTGGATTACTCCACTTGTAGAGAACTCACTCCCAGGACCTTCCACTCTCTTCTGGTGTTTGACAAATTCTGCGCCGGTTACTATAAAAATGGTACATCATATTTCCCTCATACACGTGATATATAAACGTATTTTTATATATGTAATTGTGTAACACTTAATATATACTCATTGGACAGGTTCTGCGGTCTGCAGGGGGGACAGTGGAGGCGGACTGGTATTCAGGTCGTACGAACTCTTCACTGAGAGATATTTCTTGCGTGGTATTGTAAGTGTCGGACCCAGGAATGATTTACAAATGGAGTCGTGCAGGGACGACACATTTACAGCCTTCACTCATCTCCTCGCTCACGAGCAGTGGGTGAAGAACATACTAGAAAATTACATTCCATATTAAAATATTTTATAGGTTAGGTTAGGTTTGAAAATTACATTCCATATTAAAATATTTTATAGGTTACTGATACTTACAACATATAACACTTAAAATTTGCAGTACTATATAAAAATGAGTATTTGTTATCTTGATGACTTCAATATATGAAAAAATGCTATAAAATCTAAAGAGATACTATTTATTTTCTTGAATGAATCGGTTCCTTCTTAATATTATATAATAAATTACTTGTGTCATTTTAGTATGCATCATATTACATGAGTTTTGTAAAAAAACTAAATTAAAAGATCGGTTGAATTAGTTAAACCCTCGTTATAGTTATATCATAAATTGATGCGCCATGTAAAGTAACTGAAAATATTGTTGAATCACGGTAATAACGGCTAGATATATCCAGTGTTTTATTTATTATCTCAGTTTTTGCAGGGTCATTGTGGTTTTTATTGCGGTCATTTCCATTTAGCTCCACTTCAACCACTGGAAGAAAATGGGAGAAAGGTCATTTGCCGCGCCGATACACGAGTGCGTTAGTAATGCTTCGCGTATCGAAGGAGATGCCGTGGCCTGTGGTAGAAAGCCATAAATCGTTTTCTTCTCACTAAAATCGCCGAGTAGTCTCTCAATAGATTGGCTATTTCTCTGAGAGATGAGAATTGATTTTCTAAGTATTGCTCAGTTTAAAATGTTATTTTGGTTCTCATGAGAAAACAGAAATATCTTTCATAATTTACCAAGTTTATTACTATAATGATTGCTAATTTTTACAGAAAAATCAAAGTTAAGACATGTAGTTAAAAAAACTATAATTTTTTAATCTCCCATCTGTTGATGCAATGATGCTCTGCGAGATTTTTTCATCACGAGGCTGATTCTCATGGTCATAAAGTCACAATGAATTACAGGATGCAAGCGAAGACTTCAAGACCGACATCAAATTAGTTGTAGCGTCACTAGTCAAACCTATTGTGCAATAATGAAAAACAGAAAAAAATCAGAACACATTCTTCAGCAAAATGTAGGAATAACATGTTAGCTCAACATTTTAGAAAACATAAAAAAAATATATAAAATTACATGTATTGTAATCATTAAAGATTTCAAAGCATCTTTCCGTTACTGGGTTATCCCACGTCACCTGATATCCAAGGTTTCTTTTGCAAAAATAAAGTAAAGGTTTGCAAGATTTATTTTGAAAGTGTCGAGGATTATATCCTCCAGCCTATTCAGGATGTTTCCGAGTTGTAGAGATCAATGCTGAGCTCAAGCTACTTATCATAAATTGGATGTAAAATTTATCGTATCAATATTATATTTTAGATCTCGTAATATATTTTTAAACTTCAAATTTAAGTTTTGAGAAAAGTATCTGATGATTTGTTCACACCTCTTTTGAAAGCTAGTTCTAATATCAAGGTTCTGAGAGCCTTTAAGCTTCTTAAAGCTTTTGTATTGTATACATACATGTTACATAAATATTATTAGAAAGGAAATGTTTCGTGAATTATGTATCTAAATATAGAGTATTAGCAATATAAAGTTCTTATTTGATAAACTAGATTGTTTATTACAAAACTAATATTCACTATTAAAATGAAAAACTTGAAGATATTTTCAAAACATAATATATTTGTATTCATAGAGACTTAAGTAGTTTGGCAGCATCGTATTTAATATAAAGTAATATCATTAAGTATAAATGCAATCACAACTTACCTATCCTATTACGTGAGACCCTTGTTTTTGTAAATATTACATACCTACCTAATATATAAAGCAATACTGTAAATTAGGAAATAATAATAATTGCAATGCCTATATTTTTATTCACTCTAAAACTAAGACATGTTTTAAATCTAAACTATATTAATTTCAGTAACTTTGTAATTCTATGGCCAAATTTAACAATTATTATTAAAACTAGTTGAAGCACACGGCTCCAATCTCTAACTTGAAGACTTGATCCGACTCTCCGACATCTCGCATCGCTACGTCCACCACCGGCAATCTCTTGGATAAGTCTGTGTCATAAACTATTACAGTTTTTGCCCATTGTGGTTTCTTGTACTGAAAAATAATATCATATTTTATGAATTAGTGTCACATAATTGTGTATATAATATTAGTCAATTTTGAAAATTATGGATTCAAAATTTATTTTGCTTGTATGTGCATTTTTTTAAAAATCAAATTAATTTTATATTATCACCACAGACAAAATGTAAACACAAGCTGTGTTGATCATCCGTCACTCAATTCGAAGTTCAAGAAAATAACAGAGATCAAACAGTTTACTGTATAGGATATCAATTCAGGTTTCAATAGGCTTTCAACCTGCAAGTGGGGAGAAACATTTTTTGTGGCTTTTAATTGATTGTCAAATCTCAAAATTTATCAAGCTAAATATAATTAATTTATGAAATTTGTGAATATAATTGTATCATTTGTAACATTTTAAGGAAAGATTTATTATATTAATTTAGAATAGTGATAAACTAAAGATATATACAGAAACAAAAATGATTTTAATTTACCTGACAATCATCTAATTCAGAAGTGTATCTGAAGCGATGGCTTCCCCTCGCTGTAAGTTCAGCATCATTCCAGGATAGCAATTTCAAGCTTCTGTGGTATGTCTTCTGGGTGTTGTCGTAATAAGCAGCCGAGTTCTTGCAGTGGTACGTGATGTTCTGTGTAGCGTGCGTTGACAACAGTTGCAGGAAGCCAATTTGATTGCTGTCAGCTTTGTAAGTTAACTGAAATAATTATTATATTTTCAACTTAAACCTACATCACATATACTGACGTACCTATACAGTGTGTAACAAACTTACTCTACAATATTTGACAAGTAGATGCCTGCCTACTTTCGAGTCAATAATGTTCAAGCTGTGTGTACAGATTTTGTAAAGTTTCAGAGATAATTGAGATTCAATTTTTATTATTTATATATTAGATTATATATTATTTTGGGCCTTTCAGTGATTTGACTGATAAATAGAGCAAGAATTGCTGAAAAATGACAATCCATTGAATTTTCCTCACCTCTGTATACAATATATCTTTTAAAATCTTTTTTTTAAATCAATTTGAACTCTTGAATATTTACAATTTCAATAAAATGCTTATACAATCTCTGAAATGGATGAGATTTTGCATGTGAGATATAGATTTTCAACAAATAATTATATGATTTAATATACTAAAAATAATATTTGGAGTCAAAAATGAATGAAGTGTGGAGTGAAGTGAGCTACAGTCACGAATTAGACACAGAATTTGATAAGGTATGAAAGCATTTGATAGGTTTATTATATAATCTTAATCTGCAATATCCACAGTCCTCATCTGCAGGTCCTTGATCACGAATACTCTCACTGATAGTAAAATGTACACCATGTGTATTATTCAAGGAAATTTAGATTCATTATAATTTCAACCAATTTAGAGATATGTTAAAAAAAACTTTAAACAACAAGTCATAAATTCAAAAATATGAATTTTTAATACTTCCACATATTTATGGCACATTTTAAGGATATTCTTTAAATTTCCAATAGAAAATACCTTCATTCCGTTGCCTATTTCACTTAGCCAAACTTCTTCTTCTTCTCCTTGGCCATCGTATGTCAGTTCCTGCGATTCTGACGGCGCAGGGAGGACACAGGTCGACCTAGTTGCCATTTCGCAATGCACAAGGATGGCGTCTCGGATGTCGCCTGAATTTGGATCAACCCAATATTTTCCTGAAAACATCAAACAAATATATATGTAATATACTATTTAACTATCTGAATATCCAGTATTTTGGTAATGCATTTGGTTGACTCATCTTGAATTTGCCTTTTAGATTAGTTTGACTGCCCGGCTGGACATTAAGCGCATACATAATGTCTGGCAGAACTGATAATGTCTGAATTTTGAATACATCAAGTGTGGCAATAATTTTGGGCAGTATACTAAGTCGCAGACGTTACATGCAATAAATCAGTAACAGACTCACCGCTTGGCAAATCTGGATGTGCAACATTCAGATCCCGGCAAGTTCTAGCTGGAGATGATTTCTGCCCATCGGGCTTTTTGAATCTTTCAAAGGAAGCCTTGAGTTGTTCGTAAGCCTTCATCACTACCTCGCGGCGCTCTTCGTCGCTAATGTCCTTGCCGAACAGTCGAGGCAGTGCCATCGATGGGTCGTCTCCTTGGTCGTCTGGTCCCTTTTGATTGTTAGCCTGACCTGCAAAATGTTAGTAAATACATTGCCATTTATTAAAATATTAATCAGCATTGTTATTTGCACTTTTATTACAGCTAAAAATATATTTACAAATGATACTAACAATTTTGTGTGTGAAAAACACAAAAAAAAAAAAAATCGTAATTTCAAATTAATATTGAATGTGCTTCATGTATAATGTTTAATTTCACTAACCTGATCCAATAATGGCAGCGAGCATAGCGGCGTCATATCCCACATTGTCTGATTGGGGTCCTGGAGGCCCAGGGGGTCCAGCAGACCCCGGCTGACCCGGTCGTCCATCTGAACCTGACGGGCCTCGCGGACCCGGTGGGCCTGAAAGACCCATCGGTCCTGGAGAACCCTCTCTTCCCGTGAATCCTGAAATTATAATTTTGATCGTAAAGTTAACAGGTAAAGAATTATCCTGAAAAAGTACGTCTAGATATGGTAGATTTTTACCATTTTAATTATTAAACCCACCTCTCGGTCCCGTATCTCCATCTTTTCCTTGTAGTCCAGCCGGTCCCTGCGTCCCTTTCTCTCCCAAGAGTCCCTGGACACCTGGTAATCCTTGGAGCCCGACAAGCCCCCGGTGTCCCTTGGTTCCTGCCGGTCCAGTTTCGCCTCGCTCTCCGCGTGCTCCCGCCACTCCAGCTTCGCCTGGCTTGCCCCGTGCGCCCAATTGTCCATCCACTCCTTGAGGGCCTGTCTCGCCCCGAGGACCTCTCTCTCCGGTTGATCCTGCAGGTCCGGCTGGCCCTTGTGGACCCTGGATTGAAGAAAGTATTAAAAATATACCTCTAATCATTTTGAAGATGGTAAGTATTAGTCATTATTGACATTGTAAGCTAATTGTATAAGATTAATTATTTTACAAATCAACAAAAATATTAATATTTTTTATCATGTTTTTAACTACAAAAAACACCAAAACATATTTACATATTGTAATACATTAACATAAATTACTTCAGCTGCAGACAAATAAAGTCATCGCATGGCACATCTGTACTCACAGGCAATCCCGGGGGGCCTCCGGGCCCCTGCTGTCCCGGTGCTCCAGTGGGTCCCTTGTCTCCCGGCCTGCCCGATATTCCGGGCTGTCCCGGCTTACCGGTGGGCCCCTCCGCGCCATGTTCGCCTGGTGGTCCCTGCAGGCCTGCGGAACCCGGTTGCCCGCTTGGACCTGCAGGACCTGAAGTTCCTGGCTTACCCACTTGACCTTGGTCACCCTAGATAAAACATAAAATCAGTAAAAGTGATCATCCTGTTAACTTAATTTGATGTCTTTTATAACTCTCCGTAATGATGCCTTATGATGCCTTCTGCTCTTCAACGTGCCCAAATGGAACTATGGGTCTCACTCCATGATCCATCACTGCAACACGCATCTAGTTGTATATATTAAAAAGTGATGTGATACAAGAAAATAGTCAGATTCGCTTGCAAGCCAAGCGGTGAATAATTTAAATGAATACTGATTGGTGCATAACTCCTCACACAACTTTTATACACATTCATAATTACATACTCTCACACACCCTTTCGTATACAGACACTACCTCATACCAATAAGTAAATATTTTTTCTATGTATTATTCTTTTTACAGAATTAATGTAACTTTTCCCTATTACTCTCCTCAGTGAAAAATGTTATAATAATTAAGCTGCCTCGGTGTGGGTGCTTTGTAAAGATGGCAGCAATGTATTGCCAAAAACTAATAATTAGTACATATATAATAAACTTTAAATAACTTACGGGCAATCCCCTCAGTCCTCTTATTCCTGCCGCACCTGGCGTACCAGGCAGTCCCGGCAGCCCCCTCTCTCCCGCTTGCCCCTGGGGTCCCTGCTGGCCCGGTGGGCCTGATGGACCGTCCGCTCCTGCGTCTCCCTTCGGCCCGTCCAAACCGGAAAGACCGGAGAGTCCCTGAGGGCCTGTTGCGCCCACTCGACCAGGTTCGCCTGCAGAACCCTTGGGGCCCGATGAGCCGGAGGGACCCTGAGGACCCATACTGCCAGATTGACCCTAAAAATGTAAAGAACAAAGCAAAGGTAATGTATGGTTAAACTTGGCGACTCCAAAAAACATTACACGTATTGCGGCCAGTGCGTGACACGACGAATCACATTGATTATGAATGCTTACTGTTACTGTTACTGTAGTTGTGTGAAGTTCACGGCAGGTGTCAAACTTCATCAGAGGACTTGAGCTGCCTTAAAATGTTTGTATTAACCTCACTTTCACATCCCTACTATCAATATTTTCACTGTCCAAAAATTCGATCTGATATATAATTTTTACATTATATCTCTCGCTTCTTCATACAATTATTTCGATTTAGCATAAAATTATAACGAAAATATTACTACTTATAATTATAACGAAAAGTCTACCTTACTACAAACAATTTCAAAATAAAATTGCCGCCATGTCACATCTCTAAGGTTGTTGTGTTTTCTTCCAAATACTTTGATTTGTTCGTATGGCAATATATTAAGGATTGAAAAACAAATATTAATTGATTAATGAGTACCTACTTATTAAGTACGTATGATATTCAGCATGAATTTAATAGTAAACGGAATATTATAGCAGAGTAATGTTTGCGCGTGTACAGTTGACGCCTTTGTTGTGTATAATTCTGCCACAGGTTGTCAAAGTGTAAGTGATAATCAATATTTCACGGCCGTCCGCGTAATATCACGTGATGTTTGACATTTCATTAGACGCGCTTTGTGAAGGTAATGGTAAGTGATAATATTATGAAGAACTAAAAGATTTTTGTTGGTTGTGTTTGCGTATTGCAAAATGCGTGGATGTTTGATCCAAATGTGTATTTGAGGTTAGTTCTTCGCATTCTCCAGGTAAGCTAATGTTGATGGTTATGCCTTTATCTAGGTTTCTTGTACCTCATATACCTACATGTATGCATCCTGTATAGGTTTGGATATCTGCCTTCAGCATAGTATATTAATACAATCTGTTTATAAGTTGTGAAGTAAGACCGTATTTTTGTTAAAAAATTTTTTTTTTTAATTTTTGAGTTGATTCGCAAATACGCAAGACCCTGACATTTACATTTGCTTGATTTTTAGACGTGGTTTACTGCAAACTCGATATTTCCTTGGAAAGTTAAAAGATTTAAAAAAATAGAGGTGCGTACACGGAATACATGTCACATCAATATCCGTACTGATTTCAAACTAAGCTAAACACGTGTGGTATGAAAACAGGACTAACTTAATGCTCTCCTGAAAAATTTACCATAAGTTTATACGACGGCACCTAAGAAACGCGATAGAAAAATATATAAACTTACCGGTTGGCCGGTTTCTCCCGGCTTGCCCGGGAAGCCGCTGTGGCCCGTTTCTCCTCGCGTCCCTTGCTCTCCCCTTGCCCCTTTGGCTCCCGGGAGCCCTGCCAGCCCCCTGGCTCCCGACTCTCCCGGTGGTCCTGATTGTTTTTTGTACAACTTAATTATTTCAACTTTATATATAGACTTTTATAAAAATATCAGATCGTTGCAAACTCCGAACAATTTCTCAGGAAGTATAGAAAAATCCTTCAGAAACCTTTTCTGTAAATTTTAGGGAGGACATTAATATGCACTCGTATACACGAATGGTACTATTTATTGACTTTAATTACGACATTCAGAAACAAGAGAACAGAATTAAAGATAAATGAAATGGTCAAAAGGGATCATGATCGTGAAGGTGTCGAGTGAAATGTTTGCACATCCTCACATATTAGGAGTTGCCATTAAATAGTATCGTAGATAGATGTTATACATATTAATGTGTGCATGGTATATAGATTTGCATATATTTTGATTACTGACTATTACTTACATTACTATTATTATATCGGACAGTCGGAAGGGGATGTTCTTTCTGAATTACTCAGTAGGCACATGCTATCCAGTGGTTAGTTTGTGCTTTACAGTTAAGAATATGTTTTAGATATATTCACCTGCCAAGCCAGAGCTGCCCTGGTCCCCCTTGGCTCCGGCTGAGCCCCGCTCTCCCTTGGTGCCCGGCACGCCCACCAGGCCGTGCGGGCCCGGGAAGCCCGGCGCCCCCGGCAGGCCGGAGGGCCCGCGCTCTCCCGGGGCGCCGCTGGCCCCGGTCTCTCCGGGATGCCCGGGGGCCCCCGACTCTCCGCGCTCGGCCGGTTCTCCCGGGGGCCCCGCCGGGCCCACCCCTCCCTGAGGCCCTCGCTCTCCCTGCTGACCTGTTTAATAAATGACATATTCTATTAGAGTTTTAAAATATAAACTGAGGTAGCAATATTAACTGATAATTTCTGAAAGACGAAGTCGTTTTCAATGTACCACCGAACTCTAATGATTTCGTTTCAATGGATCATTTTGAAATTTAATTTTTTCACATTAGTACAATTTTACGAACTTTTTAAAACTTTGAAATCCAAATACGAAATAAGGAAACAATAATATTTCTATAATCTGAGAAAATGTAACATTAAACTATTAAATATTGTATTGTACCTGGAGGTCCTTCCGGCCCCACAGGTCCGAGAGATCCTCTTTCTCCCTTTTCTCCCGAGAATCCTGTAGGACCTCTCAACCCGGGCAAGCCGATCATTCCTGTCGTTCCTTGGTGTCCCTTATCTCCTTTACCGCCTTCGTGTCCCTGAAAATTACATTAGATTATAAATATAAATAAGCAGAGTACGCGACAGAAGGTCACAATTAATGCTGTCGCTCACCGGTGCTCCGTCTGGTCCCTGCACTCCTGAATCGCCTTTCACACCCTGCAGGCCAGGTTGCCCCGCGGGCCCCCGCTCCCCTGGGTACCCTCTCTCCCCTCGCGCCCCAGTTTGCCCCATAGGACCGGGAGTACCTTGTACGCCTGTCTCGCCATCCTTGCCCGCTGAACCCGGTTGGCCAGGAGCACCCGGTAGGCCCTAGAAATTTAAAATTTGTTATAATTTGTTTACATATATGTTGACCATTATTGATGGTAGAGAGAAATCTTTAAATGAATGTCCTGTAAGGTTCTTACTGGATTCTAACGAGTCTCTCAATGAGATTAAAGAATCTGTAATACGTCAATCGCAATGCCACTGTACCACTTCCGAGTCTGTGTTCCTTTTTTACGATTGTGCTACACTTTTTCCAAAGTATCGTTCACTACCTTTTATCTTCACCGAATGTGAATACAGTAAAACAGTTTTTTCACGCAAACTACTATTCTTGAAGACAATAATCAGTCTATTACACAGCTGTGTCGCATCGCGCATTTTATATTCGATACTAAACCATTAATTAATTATTATGTGAAGAAATAAAAAAGTAACATTTCAATCTGAATGCGTTTGTTTATTTTCGCTTTGATTTTTGCTATTTATACATTCATAAAGTGTACTCAGGAGAAGACATAACATACCTGGAATCCAGTCGGTCCGGCGGGCCCCGGGGCTCCTCTCTCGCCGTCCTGTCCCACCGGGCCCTGAGGGCCCTGTATCCCGGGCGCGCCATCCTTCCCGGCGTCTCCTCTGGGTCCCTTGGATCCGGAAGGCCCTTGTTCTCCATCTTTGCCGGCATCTCCCTATAATATTTACAGTATACAAGCAATTATTTTTTAAAGCGTACTTAATATCCTGAAGACTAATTGTTTAATGTTATAGTCAGATTAAAAATGCACATAATAAGTAACTCACCGTTATTCCCTTATCGCCCTGAAGTCCCATAGGGCCAGGGAGACCTTGCAGTCCCTGGACCCCCTGCTCGCCCGGTTTACCGTCCGCGCCCTGCACTCCCCTGTCCCCGGGGCTACCCGCCTTGCCCGGTGAACCGGGACGGCCGACAGTCCCGCGCAGCCCCTGCAAACCGGCCGGGCCCGGTCTCCCCGCCTCTCCAGAGTTTCCTTTAATTCCTTGCGGTCCTATGGCTCCGCGTTCTCCGTGCTGCCCCTTGGGTCCCAAAGCCCCGTCTGGACCGGGTAATCCGCGAATGCCTGGAGCTCCGCGCTCGCCCTGGGGGCCGCTGGGTCCGGTCGGGCCTCTCATGCCCCGCTTGCCCCTCTTGCCTTCCGATCCCGAGAGTCCCGGGAGCCCCCTGGGGCCCGGGGCGCCCGTCTCTCCCTTGCCTCCAGTGTCTCCTTTGTAACCCCTCTCTCCTGGTGCTCCCTGAACAGATACATCGAGATAGAATATGAATTCATAATAAAACATTTATTTTATGAATATCAAAATCACCATAAATCCTTTTATATGAAAAGAAAAAATATATATTTACCGGATTTCCTTTAACGCCCGGTACTCCCGCCGTACCCGCTTGGCCGGGGGGACCCCTGGCTCCCGGGAATCCTGGGGGCCCCGCCGAGCCTGGCGCCCCGGCCGCCCCCCTGTCTCCCGTCTGGCCGTCCTTGCCGGCCGCGCCCTGCGGACCAGCCTCCCCGGCCTGCCCGGGCCTGCCCGCCTCGCCGCGCGGCCCCTGAGGCCCGGAGGACCCCTTGGGGCCCTGCCCGCCCATGTCGCCCTTGTTGCCGGGACTGCCTGGGAAGCCGGGCGGACCGGGTTTACCGATAGAGCCCTGTAGACATTCAATATTATATAGTGGAAACAATAATGTTGTTATTTCATTTTTATCCTGGAGATCTAATAAATATTTAGTAATTAGAAAGATATACATATAACATCAATTTTATCGAAAAATATTGTTGTTACGCCACCGGGATTCGAACCTGGATCTCTTTCCAAACCGGGAAAGGTTCATTATCCAGGTTTGAATCCCGGTGGCGCAATATTTTTCGATAAAATTGATTTTATATGTATATCTTTCTAATTAATATATTTAAAATATCACAGAGCTATGTTCTGAATAATTACAATTTCACAATAAGAATGTGTTCTCCTAATAATATTTAGTGTTAGTAGACTATACATCAGCAAGTTTTTTTTAGTGTAGTTGCAATTTCAGAACTTAGTTCTATAGTATTTGGGATTCATCCAATATAAAGTTGATTGCTTTTAAAAATGTAATATTAGATGTATCAATTATAAAACAACTAAAGAAATTTGTCGAAAACGTAATTACTTGATATAGCGAAATAGGTTAACGCGTTTCCCTAGATAGTAAAAGGTCCAGGCTCGTATCTGTTCGAATTCTGGTAGCAACTTAATTAACGTATTTCGATAAATATATTTTTTCTGTACATTTAATTTGTAATAAAATCTTTATTTTAAAATTTAATTTACTGAATTTCTTTTTCATATTGTATGTTCATTCAATGAGACTTCTCTGAGAGTCGCTAAAGGTGACGTGAGCTGAGCGCGCACAGAACATGGAATCATGATTTTGTGCGTCCTTGTCATTTTTTTTATGCATTCTCGAGTCAAATCTCCGAGAGAAATCTCATTCATGGACATGAGCCAAAATGAAAACCTACCGGTTGTCCAGGAGGTCCTGCCGGCCCGTCTTGACCCCTCATCCCCAGGTTCCCGGGAGGCCCTTCTCTGCCCCTCTCTCCTCTAGGTCCGGACGGTCCCTGAGAGATTAAGAAATTATATCACATATTAAAGCAATTAAAAATGGAAATACATAAACGAAAATTACTCGATTTTAATGAAATTAAAATAAATAATTAATCAGAATTTTTTTATCAGTAAAGCGATTACCAAATAAATAGAAAGATAAAATCCTTTTAATAATGTAAACATACCGCGGGCCCAGTTAGTCCCATCGGACCCATGTTACCGAGCCCACCCTTCTCGCCCGTGGATCCCTGCTCCCCCTTGGAGCCGTCCAGTCCTGGGAAACCGCGGTGCCCTTTCACTCCCGGAAATCCGGGAGCCCCCGGTAGGCCTCGGGGGCCGGTGGGCCCCTGGGTGCCTTGCTGTCCAGCTTCACCATCCTCGCCAGCTTCGCCCTGTGTATAAAAATGCAGCGACGAAAATATTAATTAGAATTATCTACGAAATCTTCCTTCACACGCGACAGCTAGGTGCCTACTGTATTATACATAATCAAATTATTTTAATAAATTCGAAAGGTTTTATTATACACATTACAATAACTACAACTTCACAATAAGAATGTGTTCTCCTTAATAATAATGAATCGAATAAAGCTTAGTAAATACAAATATTATATAAAACAGAATGGACCAAATGTTGTCCCCGTATAGGAATAAAATTGTGTTCAAGAAAATTCCCCTTAACCTTTACCATACCGTGATATAAAATACCCGAACGCAGCCATGCTGTCAACTCGTGTTACCGTAAACAACAGTTAGAAAAAATGTTTTTATTAGCTTAAATAGTTTAATGGCTCGAATTTACTATAAATATTGAGCACTCAATTTTGAAAAAATGATTAATTACATAATTTAGAGCATTCATAAAGTCCTATACAAAGTGTCCTTCCTTATCTCTCTTCATTTAATTAGTGAGAAAGAGATAATTATATTTGTATGTATGTTGTTCTTTTTACTGTGAAAATAGTGTGATCTCTGTCTTTCATATCACAAATGGTATTTTTACCAACATATTAATTTTACAACAGCGTGAATGGAAAAATAATTGTTTTTGTACGATTCCCTTTTCATAATTGATTTTTCATTAAACATTCCTAAGCGCTAATATTTTCTTTAGGATTATCTAAAATATTAATTTTATGTTGCATGTATTTACCGAAATATTACAAGTTTAATTATGATGGTAGACCTGTGTTACTGCATGGTTTGGGAAGGGTTAAATCAACGAAGATAGGGTAGATCATGATTTTCAGCTATTCTGAATAATACTCATATTTATTATGTATGAGCGTATCGAAACTTGCTGTTACGTTACAGCGTTGTCGAAAGGTCGACCTTTGATTCTAGTTAGACCTTCCGTGTAGCTGTGCAGGAAATTTCGTAGCATTGTATGATATTAAGAGAACAAATCGCTAATAGCTCAAAATTCATTGAAATATCGGGTATCCAATATAAGATAAAGCACGTCATGGTATAAATGTCAGAGTAGAAATGGGTGAAATTCTCAATAGCTTCATTTTCTGCAAGCAAAATATTCTTCCATTCTGTATGTCGACAATTATTGATGTTTCCTCAAATGCATATTCCGTAATCATTGTTAAAATAAATCTTTACTCACGTCTTTTCCCGGCAATCCCGGGAGTCCCCGCGGGCCGGAGGGTCCGGAGGGACCGTTCATCCCGGGCTCCCCCGTTTCCCCCCTCGCGCCCTGAAAGCCCTGAGGTCCCGGCGGTCCGGGAGATCCTGGGAGACAGAAGAAACAAAAATGTTAGCCAATTAGGTAAACTAAGTTAACCAAAATATATATTATTCTCCCCGTTGATCTCTGATACGTGGACCCCGGTGCAGGAAGATAGATGCGCGTGATCCTGATTGCGCATGTTGCGAATTTCGTGGATTTCAACTTGAACTTGTATAACCTTCAGCGAGGTAACAAGGTGCAGGAGTCGCACCGCGAGGTGGAAGAGTACTGAGTACCGGGGTGCAAGGCTAGATCCTGACGGGTTAAATAACAAGCTTCGAAAAATGCGGGCGAGCGTCACCTTTTTTTGATAAACAGTAAATTGATACGCTTACGAACAGGACGGCATGCACGAATCGCAAATTTTGCAGTTTCTCTGCGGGGAATGATGAACAAGTAGTCCCGTCGAAAAGGTAGCGAAAGTTCGCAGAGAAGGATTGAACTAACTTTAATACGTGGTTTTTATATGGGGCATAGGGTGTCATGTTTAATTAATTAAATATAATTTTGACTTTACTACGGGACGTGTGACATGTATTCTGTACGCATCTCTAATTTCAATTCAATTGCTCACTTCGACGGAATTTTAACTAAAATTTGTGATACATCAGATCCCGCAATTACCCGATTATATATATTATGTGTGATTAATTTAAGGTTTCCACGACCGCAAGTATATGGAACTGATGTCTCTTCTAGGTTGGATAGCGTTTCGGCACCGTAACGTGCCATCGTCAAGGCTTTGCCTCGTAAGTTAAGGTATAACTTTACTTTTGCGCGGTGAATATAAATCTAGCACAGTTAAGAACTCAAACGACTAAAAAGAAGAAGAGCGAAGTCGTACCGATAGATCCCCTGGCTCCGACGGGCCCCACCTGGGCCTGGAAGTAGTGGAAGGGGTCCACCGGGGCGTCGGGCCCCTTGTCGCCGCCGGCGTTGGACAGCGCCAGTTGTTGGTAGTATATAGATAGCTGCAAAACTCAAAACACATTCATGTTTTAATCGCGTGTCATCATCGATGTCATCAGGGGCTCTTAAAACTGGCACAGTACCGAATTGCTGCTACTACTGGGAAGGGTTGCTGGTGGTCATAATTATGTCAGCAGTCTCGGTTCGTATTTCAATAACATAACTTGTTCGATCTATTAAAAATAGTATTTCGAAATACAATTTTAACAAAGAATTATGTATTTAAAATACTGCACTAAATTATTATTCACATTTTTAAAATCTGTAACAGCGGTGTCTTTTCAAAAGAATTGCTTTTCATTTAACACCTCATTTGCCGTATTTAGTTCTACATGTCATCTTTCAGGTATCGAAATAATACCAGATTAAGAATATTAGGGAAATAAAATAATTTTGGTGAAAAGTGGGCAATGGTAATATTATGGCTGAGGTATATTTGGTTACTTTGATGAGAAAAGTAGGTGGAAATAAAAAAACTACCTGCTTACATTTAGCTCGCTTCTCTAAATCTTTTTTCATTATTTTTTTAAATATATACTTCCTATTTTTTAGTTTATCGTGTACTAGTTATTTAATTCGGAAGAAACTTCGCTGGTGTTATTTGTGAATATTATGTTACGATAAGTTATCATCGCTACACAGTTTGTTTCTATAAAAATAAATAATAATAAAACAACGGCGGATATAAAAAGATCACTCACATCCGGAACTGGGCCCGGGAGCCCCGGCATCCCGGGGGTGCCCGGGTGCCCGGGGGCGCCGTTTTCGCCCGCGGGGCCCGCGGTGCCCGTCCCGCCCTCCGCGCCGGGCTCGCCGCGCCCGCCCCGCGGGGGGCTGCCCTTGCCGAGCGAGCCCTCCGAGGGCGCCGCCGCGTGCGCCGCGGCCTCGGTGGCGGCCGGCGCGGCGCGCGGGGTGGTGACTCTGGGGGCGGTCGTCCTGGGAGTCGTCACTCTCGGGGTGGTGGCTGCAGATCACATTCGTCAAATCGATCAACAAAGTTTCAATTGTCAGTTATTTTTGTAAAATAAAACAAATTATCATCTATCGTATACATATATCTTTAAGGACAGGATCCAGATCCAGATCGACATTTAACGTTAATTTTTGTATTTTCTGGTGAAGAGCAGTATCTTTGAAAAATCTCTAAAAAATAAGATTATCTGAAAATACAAGTTCTTAATTTAATTTTGACTGCTTTCACTATAATTTTTAGATAAATGCATATTATATACATTTTAGTTTCCAGCCGTTTCTAAGTGCAAGGACGTCAATGTGTTATTTTAAATATGTACATTCTATATTTGCCTTTTCTCGTTTAAATTTCTGCTTTCATATTCGTACTATACTCGTACCTATACTAACGTTGCACGGGCATTAGCGATGTATTCTAGATAGCGAAGGGCCCAAAATTCTTTATACTCACGCTCGCAGTTTGCACGTTTTAAATCGTACTGACACTTCGATAGTTCAATACTTCACACCATATTCACACACACTAGCAAATAACGCAGCTCTCACTCAGCAACGCACACAGTTAACTGCGAACTGCGTATGTATAGAGAAGTATGTATTGAAGTGTGTACTTCGCGAAGTATCACACTACACACTTCGCACTTCAGTTCAGACACTTATTGAAGTATAATTCAATAACGGTTTATATAACGACTTAACCACACTTCTAACTTGTTTAATCTGTGACTGATTAGTTATGTTTTGATTATATTAAACGTAATAAAATGAATATAAATGTACCTGCAGACAAACGTCTAGCAAGACGTTTTGTAGGTCTAGAATTTTTTTTTTTTTTAAATTTAGTGCGAAGCGATTTCGACTCGCAATCAGTGGCACCAACATACTTTAACGTTCATTTTGAACACTTCAAGTTGGTGAGCGTGCATATCGTGAAGCGTTCGTCACGAAATTAAGTTTTATCCTTCGCTAATTCTAGACCACAACTGTCAATACGTTGAACCAATTTTAAAAGTTGTTAATATTTTCTTGTCAGAAAGAGAGGAAGTAAAAGATATAAATCTTACAAGTGATGCATTTCTCCTTGAGCCGACATTTGGCAACTCCGCCGTTGCAGATGCACTCGTTGCACTCGTTGTGGTCCCACTGCTGCCCGTCGCGGTACCACTCGCCCCCGATGTAGCAGGTGAAGGGGGCTGGCGAAGGGAACACCACAAATCATTTCCGACAAGTTGACACAAGATCAGCGCTGTAGTTAGTTAGTCGGCGGGGCCGGAACTCGCGCGAATGTCGTCACGGTCCTCTCTTTCGGTATTAATTGTTAAAACAAATTATTCATCTCAGGAATAGTGGTGTCGGGTTCTTTTTACGACATTTTTCTAAGAAAGCTTAAATTGTAAACTTTCATATTTAATTGGTTAGTCATCACCTACCTAATTTCTTTAGTTTTGTGTATTTTAATGTTTTTGAAGTCGGGTTTAAGTTTTTGTGTCACTACTGTTTTGTTTTGACTGATTACAATTGATCTCGGCGGTCGGAGGTTCGCGCCTCGTTCCAGGACACCACCGCGTTAGTCCTATTTTCATAGTACAAGCATTTAGCTTAGTAAGAATATTGATTTAACATGTATTCCATGTACGCTTCTCTTTTAAAAAAAAAGTATTAATCAATATACGGAAAATACCTAATCATGTCCGAGAAAAATAAACAAACGTTATTTTTATTTAGTACTTATCGGAACAATACTTCTCTAGAGGAAAGTAGCACTACACCACTGCCTAAGATCTCAACACGACATGTCTCACTATAAAAGTACCGTACAAAGATCAGATTTGGTGATGACGATGATGATGATAATGTTGCAATAGCTTAATCAGTAAAATATTCTGCCGTATTTTGTCGAAACGTAGATTTGTTCTATGTATTACACGTATATTTTATAAGGAACTATTATGTTCTGAGTATTTGGAACATTCCAAATTAAATGTGATTCAATTTAAAATGCAATTCTAAATACACATTATCGTATAGGATAAAACAAACACATTTATATGAATTATTGTATTTTCGTAAAACCTATTTGTTAATGTTGAAAATGATGTTAACAAATAATGTACCGCGACACAACTCCGACGTAGCCTGGCGGCAGATTCGAGACTTCGCTAAATAAAGATCCAGGATTTGAAACAGCGCCCCCCGTACCTGATTCTGATATCTCAAACCTGTGACCGATAATAAGAAATGCGCGACGTGTGATGCTGTGACGTACTCCAACGCAGTACATAGATACGTTTTTTTTCAAACTAAGCTAAATGAAAGTTAAGTTGGTGGTGACCTGGGACAGGAATTTATCCTCGACCACTCGGCAATTACGCGAGCGTCTCACCGCTCAATGATCACTCTCGGTATGCGTTACCCGTGGACACGCACGCTGCAATTTATCAATTATTATATAATTATAAACAGGTAACCTACATATTCTGTTGTCAGGAGTTGTGACAGGCGGCGGGGGTCGTCTCGTTGCTCTCTCTGCAATAAAAAAACAATTATTCGATGGTGGCCCAAAAAAATTAATTCTGCATCTAGGTTCGTACGTAGAATACACACGCGCTCTGCGCGACAATATTAACAATACTCGTAGGACGTAATTATTGGTCAAATGTACCCGTGCGTGTTGACACCTTCGATAGCAGAATTCCGGTCATGGATCACCACTAACCTCGACTGCTGGCTCGCTAGTTGGTAGGATACTTTCTGTCGAGTTAAGTGGCGCTCCGTCCGTACAGAGCAAAAACAGGCTAGCAATAGAAGGATATGAAACGCGCGCAAACAATACCTGTCGGTGAAAACTCGTCCCGGGCTTGCTGCGTCACCGGCGCGTAACTGCGCGAAACGTCCGCTCCGGGCTGCGGGGCGGCGGGCTGAGGGGCGGTGGGCTTAGCTAAAAATAATTATTATAATTTCATCATTTTTATTCGATACTTTAATCCAAGTGCGCCATCTACCGACACCTCCTCGTAGTTCGTTACGTATAGTATTGTATATACGAGACCCCCTGCAAGAACATTGTAATGTCGGTTTTTACAAAAAATGTTGACAGATAGACGGAGCGTCGGCCATCTTGAATGACATACCGTGATGCAGGTAAAATCAATTAGAAATTGCGTGTAACGGTGTTGTTATTCATGTTACGGTTGTTTCGATATACCTACCATTCGATGCCCAAGAAGATATATAACGCATGTGCATTCATAACTCAGATCTGCCCAAAAGCGATGAACAGTGTTGTTGCAGCGATGGACTCATAAGGATACTTATATTTATGGATACGTCCGATGGCTTAATAACGATAAAACTGAATACTGACTTGTCAAGTGCCAAGAGAGAGGAAAACAAATTGATGATTGATTTTTAACTAATTGAAAGGAATAGGAATATGTAAACTAAACTTGAACATATGTACCTATAAATGTTATTTTCTCTTTTAAATAGACTGAAAAAAAATCACAATCATTTTTCAGGTGATGCATCGTTGTTTTAATTTTTTCTCGTGAAATATTTTTTAGATTATTTCACTTCCTCCAGTTCTTCAGTAGGCATTTCTTTGTGTTACATTTCTGTGTCATCAAACTACAGAAAGTCATCGCTCGTTTCGGCCAGATAGGTACGTAAAGAAATAAAAAAAAGAAGCGTGAATATTTATTAATGAAATAATGTCACCCCTATTATTCTCCGTGTCGTATTCTTCGTAGGTGAACTCTTCCGGGTCGTAGTCATCGTCGTACGCGGAGGGGTCCTCCGCCTGGCGCTGCGCCCTCCCCAGCTGGGCCCCGGCGCGCCCCCCGGCCCGCGCCCCGGCCCCCGCGCTGGCCGCAGCCCCCAGCACGAGAGCGGCGGCGCACACGGCGCGCAGCAAGCGCATCGTGTCAACCCTGTGGAAAGTGAGTCCAATGGTACAAAGGTTCACATTCTTTGTTTATTATCAAATCCATCTCCGCTTCTCTGCACAACTATATGCTTTTTAGACAAGTGCAGCGCGACAAATAATTATTATTGTATTTTATCACTGTACTTGTAACAGATTAATAAATAAATATATTTAAAAAAATCAATTATTTTTTATCTTCGGACATTTTTAATATTGTTCATTAAAGTTTAACCTGCGGGTTTAATTTTTGATTATTACTGTGATCCCGCCCTGCCAGGGTTAGAAATCTCACCCCTCACCCCTCTCAAACATATTATATTATTATATAAAGCGATACCTCGCATAGTCTGGATTCACTATAGCCGGTTTGAAAATTTCAAAACAAACTAAATTCTTATTTAAAAAATAATAATAAATTCTAAAAAATTAATGATAGAAGATTTTGAATTATTAAACAAAATTATTTTTAATACATAAATGATCCGTTTTTTTCCTTCATACAGAAGTCTCTTTTGAGCGGTTTATTTTTATGAATTAGCAGCTGAACAATTTTCAAACATTATTGGAGTGGCTGAAACCTTGTCAGAGCATATTATGGGAGTTGATCGCAAATATTGAGCGCAAATGTATGAAGAGAAAAACACCAAAGAAGAAAAATATGCAGACAGATATTGCAAGTTTTAGAGAATAAAAAATTAATTACGAAAAACGTGCATTTAAAAAATATATATTAAATGTATTTCTAATAAAGACGTTTGAAATTATTTTATTGCGTTGTATTTATTGAAAAACAGGGAGAATTATTTTTTTGGAACCAGTTATCGCTTTTATATACATACTTTTAATACATTTTAATGGTTTGTTTTTTGGGATCGCCATTGTGTATTGGCCCAGGCCTCCCCCCTTCAGGGGTAAATCCGGGTCTGATGCAATGGCCCCTAATTGACGCAGACCCCGATGCCGCCAGTGCATTAGGGCCCACGTAATATAGGGGTTCTAAAAGTTCGCGCCCTATAACCAATTTGATAACAAAACTTTTAAGAGTGTCGATACTTTTTCTAATGCTAATACGAGCCTCCCCATAGCGGGAAATGAAATCATAAAGTTTAAAAAATATTATTTTACGTGTATTAAGAAAACACGTGAAAACATTATCGACATATGTGGTATACACTCAATAAAACACGTAGTAATAATAGTGTTATTCGTATATAAAATATTTATTTAATATTATCCCAACAGCCACGACATTACATATTGTTATTATTTTTTTAAAACAGTCTTAAGACATCATACTAAAGCGTTTTCTCATCGTACCTTCTGTTGATTGTATTTTATCTTTTTTTAATTATTGAAAATCTTATTTTATTATGTATCTATGATAAATGGCAACCCTCGGTGCGATCGGGGACAATGATCTACTCGTTCTATATTTAAAATGTAATTCAGCGAATGAATTAGGGCCAGGCGCCATGCGGAAGGCCCGCGGCGATAAATCTGCCAATTCAATTGGTTCAAATACGAGCTGGTCGTGATGAGGACATCTGTCAAAACTATGCATCCATCAAGCTTGGCGATCTTCGCGTCCGCGTAATGAATACTAATAACGCTATTCGAGAACGACGTGTCGTTAGGGATTTACGACTTCTTTATTGGTCACTTTTGGTCGGGAACTACGTCCATACAGTTGACCTCTAGTGCGCCCTAATAACTAAATTGGACCAATCCATCTTGTTCAAAAATTCTCTTTTATTGTAAATTTCTATATTCTCCTGTTTCTATAATATATCATTATAAATCGGACGTTACTGTAATTATTTCAATAATTATCCACGTGATACGTTTTTTCCGCGTGAAATAACAATTTTTAATGAATTTCAATCAATCAATACAATGAAATGGTTTTTTTTTTATAATTCCATGTCCGCCGCGGGCACTAGGCCCACCTGTCTCGAGGCAGACTGTGTGTTCACTTATTTGTAGGAATGATACGCCAAACCGATATTTATAAGTGTACATATATATTTTATTTGTTAAAATATAATATAAACTTATAATAAGATTTTTTCATGAGTATGATGACAGATGAGAATGAGGAGTACGAAAAATTGCCAAATTTAGTTTTGAAAAATAAAAAATATTGTTGAAATCTGTTACGTCTGAATATCGAGTAACAGTTCAGAATATGAATATGTTTTTTGCAGGATTCCTGGATAAAAAAAAAAGTTAAAAATGGCGCGTTACAATTTTCGTAATATTTGATGGGAGGTTGGCGAGTGGGGCCGTAATATATAAGAATGCAGTGTCTTTATAGTAACGAGGAAGAAATTTGTAGGAAAAAACATGTCTGAGAAATGTGACGTTAAATGTTAGTACCTACACTTTATCGTGCTTTGACGTATAGCATTATAGTTTAAATTCAAATTAAAAACGCATTTTCATTTATAGATTTCCATTGCCGTCTGGTGGACAGCTTCGGCTAAACCCGACCCACGGTAGGAATAACCAAAATACACAAATACATACACTATACTAAAAACTACTCTTCGAAGTCATCTGTCATCCGTAATTTATACAAGACTGAATCAATTACTGGCCGAGCAGTTGTGCTAAATCGATCGATTATAGTTCGGAGACTCCGTCCATTATATTTATATGTTGTACTGGTTTATACTAGGTCATAATAATTTGTTTAAATTAAATTGTATAGCATTTGTCATCTGTCTTGCGAAACAATGGAGTTCTAGTACCGACACCGACGTACGGAAATAAAATCTGGAACCGATAAAAGGCTGAAAGTAAATTGATTGCGGACGCAAGGGGGTGCGTGTGAAAATCTATGCACTCGATATTGACTCAAGAATTAGCAAATTATTAACGTATGTACATTTGATTGTAGAGCAGTCGACAGGTTACGAAACGATCGCTAAGATGGTTTGAACGTGTGGAACGTACGAGTGAGAATAGTAAAAAACAAAAAATACACAATGGCAGCGAAAGACCTGGCTCGATCAGCTAAATGGTCGAAAGGCGGTATGTGCGCGGTATATGTGTGTGAACAAAGCGTGTCAGGACGGAATAGTGTGTGGTATCATCCCTGTAAGGAAAAGCCGTGAAAATAATGTATACAATCAGTGCATTTCTTTTGGTATAGCCAACGGCATGGAAACATATTTTGTAGTAGTGCCTACACTGAGTGTCTGCGCCATATATTACAAACATTATGTTTGGAATTTTGTACAATTATAATTTACTTTTAAAATTAGCAATATTAACTTTGTGGTTAAAATTCATATTTTTATTTATTATCTTTGTTTTATTAACCACTTAATTGAGTTTAAATACATCTACCGGTTTCGAAAAATACCATTTTCTTCTTCAGGATGTCATAACTAACTAAAACATATATTATTGTTTCTTTACCAGAATCTATTTAAAAAAAAAAATTTTTTTAGTACCTAACTCAAATTGTTAATACAAATTTACTCGAATAATTTTTAGGAAAAAATTTTAGAACGGGACTCGTAGTTTAATTTATTTAATTGATTTTTTTAAAAATATTTTTTAAAAATAGATTCTGGTTAAGAAACAATAATATATGTTTTAGTTAATTATGACATCCTGAAGAAGAAAATGGTATTTTTCGAAACCGGTAGATGTATTTAAACTCAATTAAGTGGTTAATAAAACAAAGATAATAAATAAAACTAATTATAATTTAGTTAAAATATAACGATTGAAAGAAATTCGTATGACTGGCGATGCAGAGATAAATTATTCGTTGTCCTGCCTACATAAACAGTAAAATATTATTAGGTTATTTCGAAATAATGGCTGATTTTAATTGATTGTATCATTTTGAAATTTTTTTACTAGTAAATATTTGTTTTTGTCCGACAGTTAGGAATCCGCTATATTTATTTAGTAAGTCTGGCATTTAAATTGCATTACTTTAATCCTTCAGAAGTTAGATTTAAATAAAACACAATATGTACGTGTTATTTTCATCTTAAACATGAGCTTTTAGCATCTCAAACAGCACGCCATGGGGTGAAGGAACTCCTTCAGGGGGGTTGGTTCAAAAAGTTTAGGAATGAAGACGTTATATAGCTTGGACAGTAAATAAAAATATCATGTAAGAATGTTTGTCAAGTAAACATTCAGAAAATGTAAGATATATTAAATTAAAATCGAATTCTAAATGCGGAAAATTCTATGGCGGAAAATCATACATAAATTTCTATTATACAATATTTTTAAAACATTGATGTACATGAAATTAAATAGTGTATTATTCGCACTGTTTAATGTTTAGTTTGAAAATAGTATTGTAAATTACGTAAATCCAAATAATCTCTGCTATTAAAACTTTATAAACTTAATTCAGCATGAAGTTCAGAGAGTTTTCAATACAATATATATTTTTATATTAATAAAATAAATATAGTTACAGGGAGCAATATCGGATCTTCTATGTTTTGAATTTAATTTATGATATCAATAATTTATTTAGGAAAATATTTTTTTCTAAATTATGTTTTGGACAATTTTTTTGATAAATTCTCAATGACTTTATTACCTCCGAACTGAGCAAAAGTTCTGCTAAAAGACTTGTAATGAACGGAAAATGAAACTGGCATTTATACGACTTTATCGTATTTTTTTTTTTTTTTTTAATGTTTACATTTTATTTTCTTTACGATTATTGTTCAACTGTTATAAACTGAAAGTATGGTTCACTCATGCATTTGAATGTGTGCATGTTTTTAAAAGACTGCCCCATATAAGAAACGGGATGATTGAATCACTTTTTAAAAATTGCTAAATTATCTAAAAACGTGAAACATTAATATTTATTTTGCATCAATTTATAAATAAAACAAATGATATTCAAACAAATATTTGGAGATTCAATGAAACCAAATATGGAATGGTTTTGTCTTTGAATTTGTAATAAAAAATAATAATGTTTCAGACTAACTAAAAAATATTACCAGATTGCACCCGGTGCCGAGGTTCTGCCTTTTAGAGCTCAAAATATTATTATTAACACATCGCTAAGAAATAAAACGGTCGATATTGAAGGATCGGTTGTTGTCTCGACTGTGTAGCGCAGAATTATGAATCTTTAATAATTCTAAATGTTGTAATGCGGCTAACAAAAGAAAAGATTGGATTACCTTCAGCCGCTATGTCCTGCAGAGAAATCCCGCAACAAAAATTTCCCTTTTCACAAAATCTTCTTTTCCAAATACGAACTTTGAAGGCAGCAGGCCACGAATGAATCTCCAAATGAGTTCTATCGGTCCATCAGATGGAAGTTAGAGCCGTCTTTCGTTTTTCTCTCCAAAACGGCTGAACTCCTCGGACGTCTAGCTGCCGTCGGGATTCCGGCAGCTTCTGCCATCTTCGAGGCATCATAGCATCGCTTTTAACACGCATAGATCGCAATGTAGACCACAGTATATTACAATTACACTGATTAAGAAGCGGGCAGATTTTTTGATCAACACATCACAACACACGGCCAATCAAAAAGTTGGCTGTGTTTTAATTTTCGTTTCGACATATTCCATCAATTTTTCGCGATGGTCTCGTCTCGGACAGATCATATATTGTAATTTATTAGCGATGAATTGATTTTACAGTGGATTTTTTGCATTTTGCAATTTAATTTTTGTATAATATATATTTTGATTATTCCTAAATTGCTAACTTATCTCTAATGAATTGGCATTTCAACGGGATTCATTTGTATTTGACTTAATTTGGCTGAACTTGATTGGTAATCAATTTGACCAGGAGAGAATGCGCAGAGCTGCAGACTGATCAAATTATTTGTTATTTTTCCTAGTTTCGCGGTAAGCATATTATGTTAATATAATGTGCTTAAATTTGTTATTTGAATTAAGCTATAATACATACATACGAGTATATTATAAGTAAGTAATTTATACTAGAAGCTCGTCCTAATACATATAGGTACTGATATATTAGAATCGAAAGAGTTCGTTTGTTATTCTATTATAATATAATGTAATATACGCACAGGCCTATCCTAGAATAAAATAAATGATTATACCTGGTTTCAGAATTTAATTTACATTTGAAACACCACAATGAACACCTCTTCCCGCGTCAATTGATGTGCGCCTCCCAGATAAGGTACTGTACATGTAATAATAATAATAAACTGAGGAATGTTGCTTTCTCTGACATGTTTTTTATTGTCAAATGTCGTCAGTGTATTTTTTACTAAGTTTATATATTAATCAAATTGGCCAAAAAAATTGGTAAATGATCGGTATTGTTAATACATTCATTCTATATACATACAATTCTCAAAATGTTAAAATAATGCAAATGAAAAAAAATATTATATCTTTTAAAAAATGACTTAATTTTAATCCGGGTCATTATATCTCTAGGTCCCGAGAAGGTATCTTATTTTAGGTACAATTTATAAAAATATACGAATATATATATAATATTATACAATAACTTAGTCGAACCGCACACAAACATTAGGCACGGGGATATTTTTGGTGCCCTTTTTTATGACTAACTACATGACTTACCATCATCCTTTCCGCGGGGGTAGGCACCAAACTCTTCCGTTCCAAAACACAACTCTCACCACATCTTCGTCGATTGTTAACAGGATCATCTTCCAGTGTCTGGTTAACCTGGTCGTGCCAAATCTTCCGCGGATTTCTAGTGCTATCAACAGTCGCGTCACGTGTCTTTGTTCCGCATACTGAACCACTAAAGCGAACCTTTTTCCCCGTTTCTATGGCTACGATTTGTATATTTTTTACTCTATTATAAAATAACCTGCTACATGTTCGCCCGATGATCTTATTTAATAGGTCTAATGGCTCGTGTCCACGATAATCTCTCAATGTGATACGGATCTCCGAGAGTCAGTTAAGGTGCGTATGTACTAGATGCGTCGTTCTAATCAGAAAAAACACATGCGGTAATCATTCATTGATTTTTGAGAGAAATCTTATGGACACAGACCATAAGTGTGACCGCCGTCCGCGAGAGTCGAAATACGCCGAGAGTGATACCTGAACGTCGGTAAAGATGTGCAAGTCATTAATTGAAATGTTATCTTTGCAATTTATATAGAGAGAATACTGAGCCAACCGTGGTGTCAGATCTTCCTCTACTCGCGTGTCTCCAGGCCTCATCGAGATCTAAATAATAATAATAATAACAGAAAAAGAATTCGTCGGTTGTGAAAAGTTTCGCCGATTTTTAAGACGACATTCAGCGATGTCTTCACCGCGCCGAGTCGGGCCGGGGAAGATACGAACTTTTGGTGCCGCCTCGGCCCGCCCGATGCATGCGTAGACGCCAATAGTCCAATTGTCACATCACATCAACGCTATTCTCTATTTTATAAATAATGTAATGCACAATGGGCGGCGGGCAGCGGGGAGCGGGGAGCGGGGTCGCGGTGCCAAATTTAATGTTTAACATCGAGACAAATAAATCAGTTAGGGTCCCGCGGCGAGTCGGTGACCACACGCCACACGCCACACGCCACACGCCACGCGGGCAGTCGGAGGGGGGAGGGTGGAACAATTATCGGTGGACAGCCGCGCGCTGGGCCCGAAGGTCGCAGCGATGGGCTCGCTGACTACTTTTCGTGCTGATCAAATATAATTAATCACTTTTATTCACTGCTGTAATTTTTCTGTTTTTCAGGTGGCTCGCGCGCGGTACGTTAACGCTTTACATCTTAAGCGGAGATTCACGGCGGGTCGAGCGACTAAATGAGATGACAGTCGAGATTTTAGTAAATTTAGGAAGCGGAAATAGTGCTTCGCGCTCATTAAGCATTTCTGGATCTCTTCCGTTTATTATTTATTTGCTAACAGTCATTCTATATGAGAAAAGTATTTTTTTATTGGTGTAAAAGTATTTCGTGCATCGCGCGCATTACTTATATGTTGCAAGTTATTTATTTTAACATTGAATGCGGAGAGCAGATCTCTCTCGGTGTATCTCGAGAGCGACGGACGACACGCTACACTGACGTCA
This sequence comes from Eubasilissa splendida, assembly GCA_031772225.1. Lineage (NCBI taxonomy): Eukaryota > Metazoa > Arthropoda > Insecta > Trichoptera > Phryganeidae > Eubasilissa > Eubasilissa splendida. Next base: position 234,089 of record CM062857.1, read on the forward strand.
CTCGAATTGAACTTTGTCTTCTGTATATTATTTTGTGTGGAGAATAGATGTTTGATGTAGATCGGTCTTTATACTCTCGCTTCCTGGAGGCAGTAGACACGCACGTTAACCAATGAGATGCTTCAAAATAAAAGCCTCGACTCTAATCGCACTGTGCAGCAACATGTTTCTACTGGTCACATTGGATTTAGCGATTCTTGTTAGAAAACACCTAATGAAGCGGCTAGGCTTTGCAAGGAACGAGTATTTTTATTAATCGTTATGGCATTCAGCTGCATTTAACACATTTTTTTGTAAAAATCGTGTGAAAACTCGTCATAAAGAAACGACAATCGCAGATCACTGACAGAAAGTAATCGGCAATCGCCGATTGCTTCGGCTGCTTCGCGCCGACGGTGGCCACGGCCCAAAATAATATCAACTGCCATTTGAGCAAGTCAAGACGGTATAAAAAATGAAAATCAATCATATATATTTACATATATATTTTTAATAAACATTGAAATAGCCATGTTCAGAAGTGGGTACACCCTCGAGCATGCCCCCAAATGATTTATTTGATCTATTTTGCAGCCGATATCACTCGCCAGTCGCTGTCCTCACAAGAGTCGCCTTTGTGCGAGCCGATGCGTTATGCAGACATACTCAAACTAAAATAAATTGCGTAATCATTACAGACTTGTATATTAAGTTCGAAGCTCTTGTTGCGTTACAATATGCACGGCGCCGCAGCTAGAGCTTCGAATTTAGGCTCGACTATGGTGCTGTAGCTCCATCAGTTATTATGTCATTTGTGATATGAGATATCTTTTCGACATGACGTAATTTCTGCGGCCGACTCCAATTTTTTTTAATTCGCGTGGTGCATTTTAACCCTTCGTCGACCACATATTTGTATATTTTATTAATATCTTGAATATAAGTTACTCCACTTTTTTCTCCAAGTGAAATTTTTATAAAAATAGATATTTAATTTCGAGTAAGACCAAAAGTAAATTGATTCCTAATTCCGCCCATGTTATATATATATATATTTGGGGGTTAGGACGGTGGTTAAATGAAATAAATGTGATTGGCGCGTGTTGAGGTTTATTATGACAAATGATAAAAACAATGAAGACAGATATAAATGAATACAGTGAATGAAGATGTAGGAAATGATGAAATGAAATGAATTGGCAGTCTTGCTCGGCAAGCGCGAGCCGGCAAGACCGCCATTGTGAAACGCTGAAACTGGAGAGACCGCTTGGTGGTGAATTCTCAAGCCAGGCTTGTAGCAGCAGCCGGCAACGGTGTCGCTAGCGTCGATGCCGACTGAGATGGCGGTGGATTCGAATTACGATCGCTACATGTATATATATATATAAATTAACAGTTATTATTGTAAAAAATATTGCATTTCTATATTAAAGTACGTAGTTAGATTGATCACTTTACTTTTCAGAGTAATCTATTTTTGCTTACTTCAACATCTGCAGATAATTAACTATTGCCTGAACTCTGGCACCCATTGTCTATTCTAAATCAAAACTACTTTTTATGTTAACACAGACATGATGTTGGTAAACTAAACCTATATGTCAAGTGAGAGATGTAGTTTGTCGAATAGATTTATAGTTAATATCATTAACTGACGTGGCGGTTACTTTGACGTGTAACATGATTATTTTAATTTTCACTACACTTTGTACTAGAGAGGGACTGCACCTCTCGAAACCAGTAGTGGCAATAACCCAATGTGTGTGCAGTACAAAGTTTATTTGTGTAAATTAAGATTTATAGTTGTTCAGTCTATTAGGTTGATTGCAGATTTATTCATACCTTATCTCTGTCTGGTAATGTAACTACATAATTATGAGTATCCATAGTACTCTACCCTTTCTTCTTAATCAAATACAAATTGCGCGGTATAATTTATAATTATTAATGTTTTGACATTAATTAATGCAGGCAGGTCTCAGTTTAGGAACATTCAATAACAAACGTCACAATTCATTCAAAGTTTCTCAAGATTGCCGATAGATAGAGTGGTATCTTGCGTCAGATATTGACAAGTTGAATCCATAATATGTTGGCACTAAAATAAGTTTTCTATACTTCTATTTTGTATCTTTTTGTTTTCATTTGAAAATAATAAATATGTTATCTTGTTTTTTATTCTTTTCTTATTTTATTCTACGTAAGTATCTGTTTTATAAAGTGTTAAAATTTATATGTTAACACTTTCCTACACTTCCGACAACGGATAACAAATCACTAACGCGAGTGTTTTAGAGATGAATAATAGGCGTTGGCTACTTGTATGTAATAAATTATTATGCATATTACATCCACACAGATTTAAGATTACGTAACCATGGAAATGAAAAAAATAACTGTCTTCTTGATTTATTTAGCTCACTTTAAAAAAAATTAAATGTCAATGCCAAATAGGACTCTTACAAAATGACATCCTTAAATGAAAATTTTTTGACAGTCCATATATACTTTCTGCACTTTCTTTTGATATTATTGATTACTTTTTATGTTTACGAAGATATTTTCAAATAAAGCCTATTAATATTTTGTACATAGTTTTAATCCTTTAAAATGGCTGCTAAAGTGTACAATAACTTTATTGTACAAGCTTAAGAATGCGATATACATTTAACAAATTAGAGTAAAACTCCGTTAATTCGTAACTCAAGGGACCGACATTTATAAAAAAAATTCGAATTACGAATAATGAGAACAAAGTTTTTTAAAGGCAACATTAAAAATATTTTTTTATAAACATGCATTAGTTTACTGCGTCCGCGATTTAGTGCGCGCCGCCGCAGTTGACATCACGATTTCATATTGAAACATGATGACTCCATTCAGTTTCTTATGTGTCGAAATGTTTATCAAATAACGTATTTTTCCTGAATAAGAAAGGTGTGTGGTGAGTGGTGACGAGGCAGTCTCTCGAGGCAACAAAATCACGCACATTAATTTGATTGGTCTCGCTGGCCTTGTTGGTTGAAGCTTATTATTTTCCCGCCCGCGATTTTTCAAGATCGAACCCAGAATGGTATTTGGGATTCGATTTTTTCCGCCAATTTTATCTTTGATATAATTTATTTTTTTCGGTTTTCAAAATAAGCTTCATTTATCCAAATGGTCAGGAATTATACGAATTACAAGGTGTTGGTGCCATTTTAAAGAACGAAACGTGAAAAAAAAATGAACGTATTTAAATATGAAAGATTTAGTTTCTTTAGTACCTACATATGCAAATCGAAATGTTTCATAAACCTAGAAGTGATTCAATGAAAACATTATTTTAATTAACAACAAATCTTATAAAATCCATTATGGAATTTGATATACATATGGCTAAACTCAGTTCGGCACGTCCTGTCATACCAGCGCGCCGCTATGCGATAAGGAACGGCGTCATGATTGGTTGGTAGGCGGGGCTAGCTGCAGATGTTTACGAAGGGATGAAGGTCAAATGCGTAGTCGCGTGAATTTAGGGATTTAAAATCGTTTGTAAATATTCGAATTACGAATTATTTACTTCGGGTATCAAAAACGCATACGAACTGTGAATAATCAGATTTTAGTATGAAATGTTATTTTCAGGGCAAGTTTGTTTTAAAAAGGTGCGAATTCCGTGAAAATACGAAATATTGGGTTGTGAATTAACCGAGTTTTACTGAATATATTTCAGAACTGTAAACTGAAAGTTGTCCATATCCTTATAGGATACTGATATATGTAACTGGTATTTAGTAGGTAATTTTTTCATCACCCTCATTCGTGGATTGTCATGTCAAAAAGTTTTTAAAAATATTTTTTTCATTATCTTAAAAAAGTTTGTCAAGTACACAAAAAAATATCCAATTAAATTTTATTTTATTCTGTAGAAAAATATATTACACAAGTTTATTAAATATATTTATGAGCAATATTATACAAAACAAATAAATAACCCAAACACTCTTCGTCAAACATTTTCTTTCACTACGTACCGTCCGCATGTACACACGGAGCGGTACACTTGATCGACCTTTCGGACAAATATAATTTCTGGCATTGAATGTACAAAATAATTCTACCGTACTACAAGGGGTGAGCTGAAAAGGTTTTGCACATTTTATGTAGAACATTTGGCAAAAACTGTACAAGACAGTTCTACAAAGGCAGACAGTGCAAAAGCAATCAGTCGTTACAACCTAACACTATACTTAGATTATTAAATAATAAGTAACACGTCGCTGTACAGTATACACATGTACCTTCAATTAATCGGTCTGCCAAAACTCATCTTTTAATAAAATCATTAATATTATATAAATTGGTTATTGAGAGATATCCACAATAAAATTATTTATACTTTCATATTTAAAAATGTAATTAATAATAAATCCACCTTCCATTATTGTCAAGTAAAATATACATTTATTTATATTTATCACAACAGAAATAAATGATTTTTTGTGATCTACAAATAAATCAATAACTAGTCTCACTGAAATAATCGTTAAGGTGCATGTCCACGGCCCACCAGATGAGGAAAAATTCATGGTAAAAGCGATACATATAAATTGGTTGAATCTTCTTCTTCTTCTCCTATACAAAATGCAATAGATAATATTTAAATGAACATTACGCTTCCTCGTCTATATCTATGACTTTCTGGATGTGGCGACTTCGGTAGTGTCATTTGCTTCGGTAGGCTGTAAAGTACTCGCTTTAACGGCCAGGTCTGTAAGACTCCTGCCATAGATAAGAAAAGCATATTTAAATTAATGACTCAAGATGACTGGAGTTGTAGCCGCACTTGCGTTGTATGGTGCAAGCTGAGGACACGCACACTTACTTGCTGTTGAGCTGATGAAAACATGGATTATGAATGTTTTAGGTACCTACCTAACAGTTTAATATTTATGTACAAAATTTATCAGTTCATTTCATTAATGCGTATCATTAAAAATATCTACAAGCTAACGTTACTCATTTATTACATCCATTTACACATTTTTATTATTGTTTCTTAAATCTTGCTTGTAAAAATTTCATATCGATTTTGATATTTTATTTACAAATTCATATTGTTACTTAAATAAAAATATTTTTTTTTGAAGAGCTTAAATATTCACATAATTTTTTTGGGTTGTATATAATTTAGATTCATTCTGTGAAAACAATGATGGCATAATAGAAAAATTTCTTCATAATTACAAATAATTATCTATAATACCATTTAAATGTATAAATAAATAATGGTAAAAAACATTACTCTTCTTAAGTGTACGATAAATGCAAATGGAGTTTTATTTACAACTCAGTTTATTTAAAAAATATATAAATGGTAAGTATTTTTAAACCGCAAGGAGTTGAGGGCCACGGTCACCAAGAGGACTACGACTTCCAGAAGAGTCACGATCCTCGGAGGAACCGACAGAGAAGAAGAATTTTTTTTACCTGAATTAAAATCTTATTGGCTAATTAATCAATTTTATGGGACATACTTAACCAACTGACAAACTTACCTATGACTTCAAAGGTTGACGGCCCAATTTCAGCTTCTTGTTGAAATAAGTCTATCTTATTTTCATAATGTGTAATGATCATACCAAAGATATTCATTTTGAACCTAACTATATATATCAGCACCAGAGGTTAAACTGTGTTAAGTCACGGAAACAAAATTTTATAGTAGAGCCATTCAAAGTTTCCCATGCAAATAAAATCATTGTAATCTGACCAAGGATTCTCTCTAAAAAGCTCTCTATGTGCGAAACCGTGAACTATGAACTTAAATGAGTTTACCCAAACGAAAGACAAACTAATTTCTAGAAGAAATAGGCGATAACATTTTTTTTTAAATGGATTTAAGACAGTTTACCTCTGGGCCCACCCCAGTGTTGATATACAATATTTTAATGGCCAAATATAATTTCAAAAACATTTTAATAGATTATTTTCCACTGGCCAATCACAAAAACCTATCATCCAATTTCATAAAAGTTGGGCCTATTAATCTACCCAATAGATTGGTAATCTTATTTATAATATCAATAGTTTTATCGTCAACCTTAATTTTAACAATAACGAGTATGGTCCAGATTTCAACATATTTCTTACTTACTCAAATTGATCTTCGATAATCATGAATATAATAACATTTATAAATCAACGTTCAATATGAAGCCAGTAACATATATTGTGTACTGCACATTTGTCTAATAATTTACTATAAAACATTTCAAAAGTCATCAAAATGTAACAGTGGACTGTGAAAATCATGTTATATTTAATAAAATATCATTGGAGCAAATGTCGAAGATGTGAAATCATTTTCTAACTAAAAATATTATATGCTTATTCGTTATTTACAACTCGGTTGTTGTTTCCACCGGAGATCTGTCATTAATATATGAAAATCCTAATTGTGAATAATCTCTCTTTCCAAATGTTACGTTGTCATTGGAAGGGCTGACCAAGCCGTCGTCGTCGGAAGACCTGTAATAAAGATTTAAAGTGTTAAAAGTAATACAGCAGCAGAGGATAACCCTGGCGGAAGTGAACGAAGCAAGAGTGGTACGTGAGGATAGAATAATAATGTGGTCTATCTTCTCTGTCTTCACCTGTCAAGAAATGGTGTGATGGTAAGTAAATAAATAAGTTAGAAATCACAATTTTTGTGTAAAAATTGAATGGATATCAAATGATTTCAATTATGAAGTTAAATTTTGTACAGGTGGTAAAGGTCAATAATGTGAATATCAGCTGATATTGGCAGTGGCGTAACTACAAAAATTGGGCCCTAGTGCAGAATGGAAAAAAGGGCCCTAAATAAGTAATGTATATAAGGTATACAAATATGAACACTGCATGGTTTATCTACTAAATAGTAATTAAATAGAATCTCTTGTTTCACATAATATTCACATTTTCATGAAAAAATACCAAGTGTTACTCAGCCATTTATATATAGTTTAGTTGCTTCGCTTTAAGACGATTTTCACTTTACAGCGATGGTCTGTTCCCCATTGATATTGCAGGGTTCTATCGGTTGCATCAATAATGTTTTCACGTGTTTTAATAATACATGTGAGAAACTATTTCATTTCTTGCTGCGGATTGGATTACTGTTAATACTGGGAAATATATCGCAAAAATATCCATGAATCTATCTAACGAATATGAGCCCCAATGCACTGGATTGGCATAATTACACCACTGTGCATCGGGTGAGAACAAGAAACAATCTCTTTTTTATTTATTAAATAGAAATAGATTTCAATTTTACATACGCTGTATTGCTTAAGTAATTGGCCCGCCTCACACTCAAATCAGGCGCCTCACTCTACTTGTCAATGTTTGTATTTTGACAAAAGTAACTATAACTATCATGCATGAATAATATAAAAATGATGTAACCTTTGGAATCCAGAATTATGTCCTGGTATTTCATCATAAGCCATGATAGCTCCTTCCCTCTTCAAAGTGTTATTGTTCTTACTCTCGTTCTTCTCCTTGCCAATAGATTTGGACAGCATATTCAAATTGCTCTTGTTTCTGTTATAAGTATTGTTTTGCTGATTTCTCATGTTGTTTCGACCAAAGGTGTCCAGGAAGCTGTTCTGATGATGGTGGTCGCTGCGGGGCAGAGTGGAAAGATGGTGGTTGTTATTCCTGTACAGAGTGTTGGCGTTATTGCGATTGAGCGTGTGGATATTGGAGTGGAGATAATCTGTTGGGCTGGCAACGCTGGACGCTCTCGCGGTTGTTGCGGCCTCGGATGACGTCGGACTATTTTGTCCTATAATAAAATAAATAAATGATTAAATCTTTGTTCCAAATAACATGAGATAAAATGAGTATTACAGTAACTAAAACTAAGCAATTAAAAATTTCATGTTTCTACAATGTTCAATTTGGTTTTGCAAGCTTAATATTCAAGTCACAAGTGCATATATAAATACCAGGCTGACCCTGTAATTACAGTCTTAATCGTTCTAGAAGAACTACTGATCTTTTGATCAATTAACACTTGAAGCTTCTAAATAACTAATTAGATGAAATATCCAAAAATTACATTATAATATGAGGGCTGTACGATAAGTGCATGTATTAGAGAAGGAAACGCATTAATTTTTATTTATTTATTTCTCAACATAGTCTCCTTTCAGGTCGATACACTTAATCCAGCAACATTCCAACTTTTTTAAGCTATCCAAAAGATATGATTTGTTAAACTTGAAATAAGCCTCTGTTTTGGCGATGACTTCCTCATTTAATGTGAACAACTTTCTGCCAACCCAATTTTTCATGTTTGGAAATAAAAATAAATTATGAGGGGCCAAATCTGGAGAATAGGGTGGATGAAGCAGCAATTCGTAGTGTAATGTAGACGAGTGAGCTGGTGCGTTGTCATAGTGAAAGAGCACTTTTTTCTTTGTCAAATGGGGCCTTTTTTCATTAATTCAGCGTCGAATCGGCTCAATAAATCAGCATAGTGCTGCCCCGTGATTGTCCTTTCCTTTTCCAAACAGTTGATAAAGATGATGCCTTGCGAATCCCAAAAAACGGTGGCCACAACCTTTCCGGTTGATGGAACCGCTTTTGCCTTCTTTGGAGCAGGTTTGCCAGGTGAAGTCCACTGTTTTTTAATTTCTAGCATGTATCGTCAACAATCACGAAACGCCACAGAAATTCTTTCCGATTGCGCTTATACATGTCTAAACAGTGCTTCGAATTTGTTGTGTGATTCCGTTTTTGTTCCACTGTGATCAAACGCAGTACACATCTTGCCGATAGCTTTCTCATGCCCAATTTTTCATGTAAAATATTTTGTGGACATTTAATTGAGATGTTTACAATGTCAATCACTCTGATCATCAGTCGGCAGTCTACCATGGATTTTGTTGACCATATCCTCCGTAATTACCTCAATCAGACGGCCTGGGCGCCCTTCATCAAAAACGGATGTTCGGCCATGCTTGAATTTATTAAATCAATATCTGATGGTAGTCATCGAAGGTGCATGGTCTTGGTCTCTTTCAACAGCTATCAAAACAAAACTAATCAATGAATCTGTTCGAAAATTTGACAGGCGTTGTACGAAAGATGGCGTCAAACAGTGGAATAGAGATTTAGCATCAGTGACGCCATCAGTCGTTAAACATGGGTACTTATCATACAGTCTCGTATACATACATATTTCATGTACAATAGTAATTTTCAATCTCATGACAGCATCTCGGTTCGATGGAACTGCTTGGAGTATTCACAAACACTCCTCAGATCCTGAACCTACTATTCTTAGTGAGGTACCTCCCTTATTTGGCCTGATAATCAAAATAAACAGTCCTCTTATATGTATAATTATAACATAATTCTGTCCAAATGGTGATAATAAATAAAATTAAAAATGTACCATTATCTTTGGTGATATAGCTGACATTGTCCAGACTAAAAGTATGATTATTGGCGCTGAAGTCCAGCTGCAGGTCATTGCAGCTGTCACAATCGTCCAGGGGAACGGCCATGTTCAGAACTTGGGTTTCATACTCTTTCAGACTCGGAGTGTCGATGCTGGGAGCTGCACCGCTTATTACAGGGTCATATCTGGTTGGAGCATTACTGTAATGGCGTTGCATGCGCGATTTGTAGTTTCGGTACCTGCAGAATAACATTTTATGTATTTATTTTATATTATAAAACTATATATATACATAATTATATAATATATATATTCAGCATTAAAATCTTGACAAATTGAAATACCACATCACATAATAACATATACCAATGACATATTGTGTTTATTAAAATACTTGCATTTTCAAATTTACTCTTTACTACGCTTGTTTTATTTCCAAAATATTGAATCATCATTCTTCGACTTCTTTTTGACTGTTCAAGTGTTTTAATATGATCATTTAACATCAAAACTCATTCTATCTAAAATATTATGAACTGAATGAATGATTTAGATAAAGAGGTACAACCAAAATACATAATAGGATTTTTTTCCAAAAAACATCTATCATCATCAAAACATCATTTAGCATTCTAAATGAATGTAGCAGTTTTGTGCAAGATTCAAATATTTATACAAAATTCAAAACTTTATAGAAGGATTATTAATAAAAAAAATTAAGATATTTAAAAATAATTATCTTAATACCTGGTGTGTTCCACCAACTATTCCGTACACATACATCTATTTTTGATAGGCATTTCAAAATACCCTAATCACATAATATCATACATTGTTAGACAATTACCACCTAAATGAGTTCATATTTATTATATTACCTTTATATATCTTCAATTTTTTAATCACCAGTTCAATAAGAGATAAAATTACTAAACAAACTTATTTATATTTTGTTTATATACATGTGTGAACTTCTTCATCTTTTTTTGCTTTTCTTATTATTACATAAATATTATTTTTTTACTTGAATGTATTATATTGTATGTATTATTTTGATGGCGAATCGGGTCTTGCATAAACAACCCGATCATGCTGGATTATTATTATTACATTAAATCACGTTACCTGTTCCACGATACACATATGTAAATAATTCCCGCGATGCCGAGTACAAATATAACGCAGGCGATGATGATTAGCGCGTAAGGGAAAGCATCGGGGGCAGCCGGCTGCAGGCGAGGGCGCGGGGGTACGGGCGGGGGCAGGGGAGCGCGCACCCCCGCGGCCGTGGCCCGCGCCACCCCGGACACTGCGAAAGTTATGTTGGACTGGGCGGACTGCTCCAGGATTGATCTGAAAATAATAGAGGACGATGACATTGAATATTTTTGCAAAATTTAAGAATATTGTGGTAGACAGAGATTTTTGATAATTTAAAAATGTAACATAGACGATATTCAATTAAAATAATGACCTTATTGATATTAAAGAGAAAGTTAAAAGTATTAGAAAGTTAACAGAAATATTAGAAAAGGGGAGTGTAAAATGTATTTTATGCAGTAATTTTTTGGTCAATTTATCTCAAGGAAGAATATAAAATAATTGACATGTTATATATGTAAATTCTTTTGAATCCCCATCTGCAATCCTATACTATATTAGTGTGGCGGCCTGTGCGCATCTTCCGGATGCGTCTCAGTCCCTTATCTCTCCTACGCAGTATTACATCATCACTAGTGAACAAAGGGAGAAAGTTCGAGAAGGTTTGAGAAGACCAAGTCACGCTGCCAGACGTGCATGGGAGTCTGCACCCAGCACTCTGGTCAACCAGACTTCCGACATGTGTCCCATTTATTTACTTCCGATCTTTGCATATTCACATCATTCACCGTATTTTGTCCTTTATATACATATAATCCTTGCATCGCTTTACATCATTTACCTTATTCTGTCCCTTGTGTCGCTTTCTTGTTCCCGAAGGCTTCTCCCTGGTGAGAATAAACTAATCAACCTCATAAGGTCTTTCAATGATTGAACCCGAACCCACATTAATATACCAAAATATTTATTGTTAGAATTGTCTTAAGATGCATATTTAGTTCTCCTAATTCGTTTATACTAAAAAATATATTTTTGTGCTTTAGTAAGAATTAATCACTGTATATGTCACTTACTCCTCCACACATAGTGAAATCTGTATTTTTATACTACTGCTGGTGAAAGCCTGTCACAAAATGATTTACAGACATTTAAAAATACATTTGCATTTAAAAAAAAATTATGGACAAAGTTAAATGTATTAAAAACAAATGACATTAAAAAGGAAGATTTACTTTGAGCTATTTAATTATTATTATGCACACAATGTATTTTTAATAGTTAATCTTTTTTAAATCACCAGTTAGGTATACAATAAAAATACTTTTCTATTCGTCCTATTTTATAAAACATGATATTATATCTCACCTTTGAACTCTTGTTGAGTTTCTCTCCAATATTTTCCCAGTGTCCGGATCAATCACATAAAACCAAAGGTCTGTTCCTGAGGGATCCAATTCTAGTGTATCGTTTTCACTAATGTATTGGCGAGATGTGAACTTCTCTACACCCACAACCAACTCACACTTCTCCTCGAGGACCTTGGTTATATTCTTGGACTGCTGCCTGACAACCTCCGGCCTAGCATCCTTAAAAATGAGCACCAGCTGATTTTCTTTGGTTAGGAGATTAACCTGAAAAAAATATTGAAAGCTTTGTTTAAATTTGAATTACATTTGCACAATCGTCAAATGACTTATATAACTGTATTTTTATTGGTACCATTTTTTGATTAGCCCGTATATGGGGATATGGAGCAGCTTCACCACCATGAATTAACAAAACATTCACAATCGCTAGTTAGGTGTCCTATTGTTCCTTATCCTTAGCCCACAGGTAATTTTAATCAACAATAAAATATGTTGAAAATCTCTCAACAAAATTTAAACAGCCAAACAAAATCTGCTTGTTTCGTAATCTGAGAAAATGATTTGAGAATAATAGACATATCAGTTTGTTGTTTACTCACAATGACCGGAGCTATAGCGGTAGTGTAATCTGTCCGTGATCCAGGATTATCCCTGGCAGCAACATTCAGAACAAATGGTAGTTGATCTTTGGGAACACTTTCAAAGCTTTTCAAATTTTTAATAACCCCTGATTTGGAATCAACATTGAAATATTCCTGAGCTGAGTTACTCCACGAAGATTCCTTGTACTGAATTCTGCCAAAGTTTCCGCTGTCCAAATCTTTGGCCTGCAAAATAAGTTATTTGAGTTAATTATATCTGATGTTAGTTTAATGAATATTATGCTCAGTTGTATGAAATGAACATCGTCAGTTATGAGTCAGCAGAGAAGGAATTATGAAAACAGTAAATCCCTTTACATATGACGTGTTCAGTAATAAAAGTTTTATCAGTATTCACGACACTAGTTAAAAAACAAAGTACATGTTCAAACTCTGCTTTCTGTAGGTAATAAAACAGTGTGTTATAATGGATTACACGGTTTCAACGTTCATATAAAAAAGTGTTAATGTAATCATTTAATACAGTGCGCACGGGCAACAAGCAACTTATTGTGTTCTACTATGAAAAAAGGATTATTTTAAAACATTACTACTACATTTTTTTCTATTTACAGATCGGTGTTATTGATTTTTTGTAGACTTTTCAATCATATAATTAGTTTCCAATTTTTTTAACTCACAAATCACTCTCAACCGAATTATGTTAGATGGATATTTTGATTGTTACCAAAGTTTGTCAATAACTGTCCCAGTAAATGATCATTTTGGTTTACTATTTTGGAATGGGATTTATTATTTGATTGTTTGATGGGAGAATGGATTTGTGTATTTAGAATTGTTTTCACAAATTACGAAAATATACCACAGAAATCCATTATATTTGTGCAGGTTACGTTCCTGAAAATTGCCACGAATACCATAACTCAGAATTAGCACACATAATAAAGAGGTTCCGTTCCAAAGTACACAATATTCATATGAAGAAACAAGTTATAATCAATGTTTTGAATTTTGTTCTAAATTTCATTCAAACAGGAAACTTCTTTCGAAGATAGGATTCATTTCCACCTTGTCACCTTGAGAAGGTGAATATATCAAGGTTTTCATCTTCAGGATCTTGGTTATCATTTGATTTTGTGATCAATTCACCAACTCTCAATAGGTTCATGAATGCATCTATGTTTGCAAAGCCTCCGCCTTTTATTCTGTGTGCTCATACTGTTGCTACAATATCAGAGACCATTTTTTTTAATTTGGGAAAGATTGTTGCTGGAACACATTGCCAGAGATTCTCTTACTTTGTCAATCAGACAATCTGCTACGTAATTTTTTAAATAAATCAGCAACCGACAAATTTGCAAAATCATAGATAGTGGGGGATTACTGTATTATTGCATTAACTAGACTGCCTGGGGCTAAAACACTGCTTCCTGATGGGGTTAACATTACTTAAATACAATGAAACAGATTCAAAGTCCTCGAAAATAAACAGAGCATTGAAACCTGCTTATAAATATGACTGATTAGCCATTATTACTGTACCTGCACTTGTATAATGTGACTATCCGGATCAACATCTTTGGTAACGACTGCATAATACTTCTTTCTTCCCCCTTTAATCTCCGGCTGATCGGGGAATACAAAGTACGGAGAGTTGTCATTCACATCTGTCACATGGAGCCGCAGGGAAGCGTAACTCCTGTCTGGATTGACCAAGCCTTGCAAAGAATCAAGATGAACTTCTAAATTGTATTCCGTTTGGTTTTCATAATCCAAACGCGGGGCAATCAGGTATATGGCGCAATTCTTGTCATCCGTCATCAAGGCGTAAAATAATTCTGGAGAAATATAATAATGTAAGAATTAACAGGTAATTTTGTTAAATTTTTGTGGGTTAATTTTTTCGTTCGTTACATTGTTTTTGCGCAATAAATAATATTTAATTTTTTTGTAATAACACATTTTTGTTGTGAAGTTGCATTTTCAGAACATAGTTCTGAGGTATTTTAATACAAATTAAATTAATCAACTAGAAAGATATTCAGAAATAATTGAAACTATTGAAAAAATTATTTAGTTGCTATCAGGATTCGAACCTGGACCTCTCCTAACCGGGGAAGCACGTTCACCATTTCGCTATATCAATATTTTCAGCAAATTTTGGATTAATATTATTCAATTTTTTTTAATTTTCAAAATTTGAAGTGGTCCAGGTTGATTCATTTAATTTGTATTAATAATATTACATTAAGTGTGGAATCTGGAAAATGATTTCTGAATTATTTATTTATCGAGTTATTTAAGAATACACATAATATGTAGTGAATTGGTAGACAAAGATGTTGAACTCAATATTGATTGTTTGATTGTTGATGACATGAATATTGAATTGTCTATCTCTCTATTAAAATCTAATATGTATAATGAAAAGAACATACCTTCTTCGTTTCCTTTGGTAATTTCACATTTCAATGGAATATTCTCACTGTGTGCTCTCTGGTTGATAATGACTATAGTCTTGAGAAGGGTGTGAGCCGTAGCATTTTCAGGAACTTCTTCCGTGTACGATGTGTCGGCAAAACTCAGTCCAATCTAAAGTATCAGCATATTAGTATAATATAAAATAATATTGATAATATACAAGAACATGTTTCAATGTATTTATTACAAAATAATTATTTACCTCTGGAGGTACGGTAGCGACGTGTCTAACGTAAACGTTGAGTGTACTCACACTTGACAGCTGCGGTTCTCCCAAATCATAAGCCTGGATGTCAACCTAAAATTAATACAATGTAATGAATGTGATATGATTTTTATTCTTTTAGCGCATTGCAATAGGAAAAACAGACATGACAAAATGTTTGATGGATTTAAAAGAATGTTCAGATTTAGGCTATTTTTAGGGTAGCCTAGATAATTTTAAATATTAAAGATATCAATGTAAACGATTGTGTAGTATGTACATTCTAATGAAAAAATTTTCTTACTTGATATTCACTACTGATCTCTTTCCGAAGATCATCCCTTATCCTGAGAACCCCAGTATCAGGATCAATCTGAAAGTATTTAGAAGCCATGTCCCTTCCTACCAACTGGTACCGCACTTTGTTATTCGGGGAAGTCCCGTCGCTGTCAGTGGCAACCATCGTTGTAACAGTTGTGCCTATAGCGACCTCATCGTCCAGTGTGATTGGTCTCGGTACAGTTGTGAACGTTGGGGGCAAGTCATTACGATCCTGTAAATGAACAGTGTTAAAAAATATTCATATTAAGATAAATTGTGTGATTGTCGCCATGCAGGTGCTTTCAAATAATGTGTGAAAAAACAATTCAGGTCGGGAAATAGTTTTAATCTTTACTAAAATATTAATGCTGTATACTCGCGTTTGATAAATTTTGAGAAGACCAAAAACAGATCATCTTTTGGAAGAATCGGTCAAATATCTTGGGTTTATTTGTATTTCTGTATTTAAATTAGCCTTTATGTTTATATAACTACCTCGAATAGTAACTTTCATAAGTGGTTTCTATTCCTACATGGGGGGTAGAGGGGAATATAGAAACAAATTGCAACTATCCAATATCACCCATTATTGATGAAAAAAGAGCGTGACACGTTAGAAAACAATTATCTGGCAATGGTGGCAGTTTTAAATTAACAACTGCTCTTGAAAACATGTATGTGATGGATTTTATCAAAAGTATGTCAATTTTAAAATTTTCAAGAAGCATTTTATCAAAAGTATATTAATTAAGTATACAATTTCCACTCTAGCTGTAATATTATGTTTATCTCAATTTCGTCAATTGGATAGTGACAGTTTTCTTTTTATACCTGTTACATATAAATAGAACAAAGTATTTGATTACCTCCACATCGACAGTTACTTTGGTAATAGATCCCTCCATCATTGAATCATTCTCTTCAGTGCCGATAATTAAAATATACATATTTTCTCTTTCGTAATCCAATCCTCGAATTGTTTTAACAACACCCGTTTTCCTATCTATGGAAAACATTTCTGTGTTTCCTTGTTTGATGATGTATGTTATTTCTTTGAATGTATCAGGGTCTTCAGCCTAGAAACCAAAAATGAAAATAACTGTTACTACATACAGTGCACAGTAAGGGCCGGTAGTGTGATCAGTAGTAACTTACTAAAGTATTTTTTTTTGCAAAAACAGGTTTGATCGTTTCTAAAAAAATATTCACTTCTGGAAACTACATTCCGTAGTAAACTCATTTTACTCTCTGATATCGATTGGATCGATAGTTAAATATAGTGAACTTTTCACAGCTATTCCAAGAGTCATCCGACACATTGATACTTTGAAAGTTGCAGTATACAACAATTAATCATTCAATATCCCGCTATTTTAGTGATAAGAGTTTGTCTGATGATGATCTTGTTGTTTAATATACATTAGCACATAATACAAAAAAATTACACCATCAAAGTGACAGATTTCGAACGCCTAGGTGAAAAATCCATAGATAATGCATAAAATAAAGCATATTTCATGATTATTTGTCGCGCCTATAGACATCTCCATCTATGCTTCGATAGTAGTAAATTTGATGTATGAAAAGGATTTTTACTAGGGGAGTTAGTAAAAAGTTACTACTGATCACACAACCGGCCCCAAGCATTACATATTGCAAGAATTAAATTAAATAAAACAAAATATTCAAGTCATAATGGCAACGACAATGACATCCTTCATTATCATTGCTGATTAACATTAACATCAAGTTTTAAATGTTAATTTGTTGTATTTACTATTTAAATCTATTTATTATTTCAATTAATTAAAGTGAACCAATATGAAAATATATCATAACTATATCTGTGACAAAGCGCATATTTATGGATATAAGATTAGCTTGTCATCCACTAGACTAATTATAGATTTTATATTCACAAATTAAATTCTTACTGAATTTTTTTCTATCAAGCATATCAATTATATCAATCTGACGTTGATTACCAAACTCATTAACTTTCACAAGCTGTCAGAGAAGGTATGTTGATTAGAATCAGTAGTGAGCAAGCGAAGCTTATCAAACAAAAAAATATAAGACCATGTGTATCATTCCCCAACTTACAGCGACTTGAGTGACAAAGAAGTCGGGAACATTCTCCGGTACGGACACCCTCTGAGAAGTCTTCTTGAAAAAGGGAGCTTCATCGGGGACATCCTGTACCTGAACGGTAACTGTGGCTGTGCCCAGGCGCGGCTCAGGGGCCCCATCTTTAGCCGTCACCACAAATGAATATTCCTGTGAAGTTAAAATGTATAATTTTATAAAATAAGTACGTAAATTTAAACAATTTGTTCTTTGTTTAGAATGTGCAAAACATGTAGAAGATTAATTGAAGTGAAAGAAGTTTGAAATTGG
This sequence comes from Eubasilissa splendida, assembly GCA_031772225.1. Taxonomy (NCBI): domain Eukaryota; kingdom Metazoa; phylum Arthropoda; class Insecta; order Trichoptera; family Phryganeidae; genus Eubasilissa; species Eubasilissa splendida. The sequence goes on from CM062857.1 coordinate 251,981, forward strand.
ACCTTTTTTAAGTAGAAAACACGCCTTAGAGGTACCAAATACACATTTTTTATACTAAAAATGCACATGTATTGCTAAAATAATAAAAGATTGTGAATGTACTACACAGAATGGCTCCTAAGGCCTTAAAATATAATATAATGTATGTGTGTTTTAGTGACAAAGAGAATACTTACATTCTTTGATTCGTAATCTAAAGCAGATTTGGTTGTGATTTCTCCAGAATGATTATTAATTTTGAAAGGAATATTTCCTGGGATAAAATAAGTCACTTGCGCATTAATACCTTCATCAAGATCGGTGGCGTGGACCTTACCAATAATGGCATTTGACAAACCTGAAATAAATCATTCACAACATTATTATAACAAAGAAACCATTCTAACCCGTCTAAGGGATACAGAGCAGAATTATAAATCGTAAAGCTTCTGATTTTTCTACTACATTATTTTAATTACTTATTAAGACACTATCAGATACATACCATTTCAATGCCACAGTTTAATTGGATCCTGAAAAATACGCTACACAGACCTAATATATAGTCTTAACAGGATATAAGGTATTTTTATGATGTTCTAATCAAATATAACTCCTTAAAAATAAAATACTACTCAAGTAAACTAGATAGAAACACAGCAACAAATGTAATTTGTGTTCTGATGGAAAAAAGAAGAATAATATCTTCAAATTCGCTCCCAAATGTATAAATTATTTTTGGGATTATAATCCTTATTATATATTTTATTTCCCCATCTACTTCTAAAATTTTCTGGACATCTTAAATGTAGTGTTATTTGTCAGTAAATTGAGCATCTGTCATCCTGTCATAGATAGGAAAAGCATCCTGTCATTTGCTTGACCGCGAAGCGGCCACAATAACAGATTATAGCTGGCACAATAACTATCGCCGATTGCTTATCTGCTAGTATTACTAAATTACGAGACAGTTTAATATATTTTTAGTAAATCAATGTCTACCCACCTTCTTTTATTTTGAATATATATGGAACATCACTTTCGGTAAACTCTGGATTTTTATCATTAATGTCTGTTACTTTAATATTAACGGTTGCTGTTGTTGACAACTTTCCCGCGTCTTCTGCTCTTACCAGCTACAAAATAATGTCACATTATTTCAATGAGAAGATCATTAAAAAATCAGATGTTTCACATCACATTTTCTTAAAGTAATTAGAAACAAAAAAATTACAAACCAATTGATAACTTGTCAAGTCTTCCCTGTCCAGTTTCCTGATGACAGTGATAATGCCGTTATTGGTTCCTATAGTGAACTGCCTCAAATCATTTCCAGACACAATTGAATATGTGATGGGATCATTTTCCGGATCAGTAGCCTGAAAATAATAATAATATTAATATAACAGGTGCAATAAGTATTCTGAGGATTATTCACATTATCAAAACATTTAACAGCTATGTATTTATTTACATAATAATACACATCATTTCTGTATATATTACATTTTTTAATAAAGTTATTTAATTTGTATAAAGATATTTAATCACAAATCATAGTGCCTAACAACTGCACTTGACACTGTTTAATATCGTGAGGCTATTTAGTTTCATAATCGGCTCGATGCTACCAGAAATCAAGTTATAAGAAAATTTGGCGCAGAACATTATTTATTTTTTACCTTTTATAAATTGAACTGACATCAAATTCTAATACATAATATATTATTCTACAAAAACATGCAGGGGATATGTTACGTAATATTTTCCAGTTCAGAAAATATATAAGGAGAACAATTTATATATTTCATTTTAAAGAGAATCATATCTTGGCTCAAAATATTTCATTAAAACTTTTGTAAGTAGAGAAATAATTCATTCATGGACTGCTAGGATCAGCTTGTTCTTAAATTTTCTAACTGACCCCAAAACCCTCCTGTTCATGTTCATGTCATAGAAAACACATTAGTGAATGTAGTTTTTCTTCTGAAAACATATCTGTCATACTATGGTGCCTTGGAAACAGGAAAATAGCTGATGGAAAACATTGTTATAATGCGTTCTTTGTATTGTTTGTTTATTTTCTCTCAGTTCTTGTAAAAAAAAAACAAAATATGCCGTACATCGTTGTTCGGGTGACATCTTCAATTGCAGATTTTTAAAAATAATCTCTTATTCTAACTAAACTTACACTCAATGTCACTACAGTAGAATTGATGCTGGCTCCTTCTGACACTTGCACATCATAAACATTGTGATCAAAAATAGGAGGTCGAGTGTTGGGTCCCGGAGTGATACTGACTTCCACAATACCCTGAGTGGCTAGGCCGCCAATGTCCTGAGCCTGAACTGTGATGCTGTATTCCTCCCCTGCATCAAGCTTACCAACAGTTTCTGAAATACAAAAATAGAATTATAACAATGAGACTAAAATTTAAGCAAGATTGCGCAGCAAAAATATATATGTATCACCCTGCAGGGAGAACAAACACATACATATGAATGAATATCAACAAACAGAACCGCAAATTTGTTATTTTAAAATTTCCTTTCTTTATTCTTACAGCTATCCATGAAACGACACTTGTGGTATTGCATAGGTAACCACCATACCAAAAGTGTCAGTAAAGTTTTCCTATTTTTAGCAGATTAAAAGCAATGCATTTACTTTGATGCAGATTAAATCCAGAGGACATCAATAAAATAAAAATTTACAAATAGTATTACTTTCTAGATATAGAAGAAACAAAACTAACAATAATAGCAAGTTTATACAATTTCTTCACATTTAAGTTTAATAATTATTTAACTAATATCTAATTTAATGTTGAAAAACTCTAATGACTAACCTATGACACCAGATTGTGGATCAATTTTGAACTTGTTTGCACCATTATTGGACACATGATAGATACTGTATTTCAGTATAGCATTGTCTCCGGCATCATTGTCGGTCGCCTCCACCTAGAAGTAAAGTGATAATAGTTTATGAGTCATTTGCTAAAGCACTTACACAAATTATCTAACATAGTGAATAATTATAATATTTTTCTACTCAAATGGGCACATTTCATGTCACCTGTGTTGCTATTTGAGTACTCGCTATTTTAATAAATTTACAAATAAGACAGTAAGATGCCTCAAACACACTATGTACTTATTTATTGGAGCAGTTAACTGACCTAGGAATAATTTTGAAATGAAATTACTACCTTAACAACATGTCTTCTTCCTTCACCAGCTGGCACTTTAACATGAGGTAGTGGTACCAATACAGGAGCATTGTCATTTACATCATTCAGTGATACTTCTAGGGACAAAGGCGCTGAAGCGCCTTGACCATTCACTTCTCTCGCCACCACCTGAAAATCACAATAATCCTTTAAATGGTTGTCTTCAATTATATATTATATTGGTCATTGCAGAAAAGTTTAGGCACTGTACATGGTACATCGCCGGAATGGTAAATTAGATATTTAAATCATTTCAAATATATTCATATATATACCTTTTTTGTTTAAATCAGTGGTGTAGGTATAGTTCCATTGAATTTCGCACCAATTCAAATATATAATAAATAACATTGAAAATAAAGATGGCCGATGATTGCCAAACCACAGGATCCACAGGAAACAGCACGCAGAAGAGAAGAGGAAGAGGAAGTGAAATTAAAATACAAATTGATTCTTTGCTTATCTCACCTGGAATCTATATGTTCCTGGGCTGGGCGGATCTCTATCCAGGTTTTCTTCATTTACAATCAAATTACCATTTTTGTCAATTTGGAAATAGTTTGTAGTCAGTTCAAACGTATACGGTGGTTTCACATCATTGGGGCCCTGTAAGAGGTATTCAAACATTTAACGTGGGAATAGAAAGATTATTATTTCCAAATTTTATAATATTTGTATTTTTGATTACACAATCTAGATTTTAAATAAATTTTCTAAAAAATTGGTTACCAACATACAGCACACCTCAAACATCTTGGAAATGATGTCAATTCAACTATTACATCACATTGATACTAGTCGAATTAATCCTAATCAAAAATTTGCAATCTAATTTTGCATATGACAAAAAATTTACATCTGGTGGTTGTATGTTGTATATCGTTTTCAAATATCTCACTTCTAGAGCATATGTAAGAAGTCCGCTCCCGTAATTAGATAAATGACTGTAATCAAATGACTGTGCCGGTCCCAAGCCCGGATAAAGAAGGAGGGATTCCTTTTCTAATTCACGTCCTACCCTTTGATCTATCCCAAGATTGCCCCTTTGGCAGCACCCCAACTTTTCTTTCACAATTTCAATCCATAACAGCATCCAACACTCCGCTGTACACCGATTGTCTCACCTCAGTATGCCATCGGAGCCTGTGCAGAGATGTGGCTAGTATGTCTGCTGACATGCAATAGCTTACTCACTTAAAACAAATTCAAATGCACAACTTTGCCATCTCGCTGAACTATGCTCCCACCGAAAAGCGCATGAAAGGTGGGGACACTGAGAATCACAACTAAGAGGGAACGGCGAGAGAATCCTCGAATACGAGGCCCGGCACCAACCAACCAATATAGGAAAGCATTGATTTATAATCGCGGTCAGTTTGTACTGATGCACTAACAAACAAGTGTCTTTACATCCTTACTTAAATGGATGGTAAATAAAAAATTTGAATTTTTTATCAAATTATAAAGGTCATCAGTCATCAGTCTCTCAATGTCCTCAATAACACCATAATCAAGTTGTACTGTCAAGAATTTTGGTCATTTCAGATAATTTAATCAAATCTGAGTTTAGTAACGGACTAATTTTATCTCATGTTATAAGCGACTGAAATTTTTGTAAAAAATAATTTGTAATATATTTAATTACCCAAAAATATTTGCTCTGAAACCTCTGAAGTTTGAATACTTTAATAAATTTCTCACTTCTAAATAATACACAATATTCTTACTAAGTCATCATCAGAAACAGTCAGCTGTATCGGTTTCCCGCTTTCATCCATGACTTTGGTTCCAATAGGAACATTTTCATCAACACGGCCCTTTGTAGAAGAGGAATGAAGAATGGGAGGATTGGCGTCCACTGGTTTGATAATGATGGTCAGCTTGGCGGTGGTAAATCTTTTGGATTCTGACATCTCTTCAGCCTGGAAATTTAAAAAATAAGTGGAATTTGATTTAATCTAGATTATCTGGAATGATAGGGGAAAAAAAACTCGGGAATTAATTAACAGAAAAAATAAAATGTATAAATAATCCTGTGTATTAATTACTTATCCTTTTTATTAAGGGAACACATTCTTATTGTGAAGTTGTAATTATTCAGAACATAGGTCTGTGCTATTTTAAATATGAATTAAATATATTAATTAGAAAGATATACATATAAAATCAATTTTATCGAAAAATATTGTTGTTGCGCCATCGGGATTCGAACCTGGATCTCTTTCCTAACTGGGGAAGGTGCATTATCCAACTATGCTACAGCGACAATATTTTTAGCGACATATTCTGGCGTCTGCTATCAGATTACTCAAAGGTATTTGAAATTCTGTAAAAATAAGGTAGATGGCTCTTTCAAATAAAGGAACGATTAAATGTATTAATATCAAAAAGGTAACATATAGGTTCGAAAATTTGTCGCTAAAAATATTGTCGCTGTAGCATAGTTGGATAATGCACCTTCCCCGGTTAGGAAAGAGATCCAGGTTCGAATCCCGGTGGTACAACAACAATATTTTTCGATAAAATTGATTTTATATGTATTCTAATTAATATATTTAATTAATATTTAACTTATCATTTTATTTAAAATACCACCCGTTTGGATTAAAAGTAAGCATTTAATCTAAGTGCGCCAAATAATAATTAATGTCATCATCTGATTTGATGTCTTTATAATGCGACCCTGGATATGTGACCCGGGATCATGAAGCTTGTACAAAATATAGTTTTGATGAATCCTGGACAGAACACACAGCACATTAGAAAATACTTTTATTTTTAATTTTCTATATATGTAATACATATGTATAATAGTGTTTGGACTGTGCCCGTCTCACTAGAAAAATCTGTGTTGATAAGGGCAATTGGACAGTGTTAAATCTTCACTTTTTAATGCCATCCGGTTAAAAATAATTTGAAATAAAATTTGCATTGACATTGGAAACTGTTATAGCATAAGTGAAGTCTTGTTGAGAAAAACAAAAAATGTATTACGCCAGATAATAAGATTATTATTTAGCTTGAGATTATTTGTAATCATTTTAGGGGACAATATCTCATAGAACCCACATTAAAAAAAAATCACTGGGAACAATATATTAATTGAAGTTTGCCAATGCCAATACTGTCGGACTGTTCAGATAATCATAAATTTGACTCACCTTTATCACCAAGTCAAACTTCTTTGCGATAGTTGTATCGGCTGCTTTGATCTGCCTGACAGATCCTGTCGTCGGGTTTATCTCAAAGTATTCATTGTACAACTCCGGAGTTCCCTGGAGAAAGCTGTATCTTATGGGGGAGTTAATTGTATCCATATCGACAGCTTGAACCTTTTCCGGCAGTATGTTAAGAGTACCGGCAAGGATACCACTGGATACCTATAGTTGAGAGAATTTTATGTAAATAATTAAATTAATTTGTCATTTTTTTTACAAAATGGTGGAGAGTGGCTTTTTCGCTAGTGGAGATATTGCGAACTTACTAGAAATTTCCAATATGCTCATTATTACCGCAGAGTCCAATGATGAGAATGACGTTGAGGATGATTATTTTGAGGTTCACATCTATGATGAAGAAGACCTTGACAATACTGTTGATGAAAACCAAGCATCAACCAGTGCAGGGGTTAGGCCAGAATTTGAATGGGAGACAGAATTGTTTCGTTTTAAATATACATAAATTTTCGGCGACTCTCGGTTTTAACTCGGACCTTGCAGAAATAGATTTTTTTTAAATTGTATCTCAACACAGCAGTGGTCGATACTATTGTGGATGAAACTAAACGCCAATTTAAATTGTCCACAAAAAATATACCTTTGACTGAAAGATTGAGATGGGTTAACATCACAAGCGACGAAGTATATGTATTTTTGGCCCTGAGCTTGTTGAAGTCCAGGAATACGTTAGTAGAGCATTGGTCGACAAATCCATTGCTGAGTTCATCAATCTATTTGGATACTATGTGGAGGAATCGGTTCCAAATAATATTAAGGATGTTTTTTTTTAGTTGTACCAACGTTTCATGTTTTTTTTATAAAAAGCTAGTCTGTGAATTTTTAATTTTACGAACTTTACAAATGAAACCAGATAATGGAGGATTGTTCTGTTAGAAGCCTCAACAATCGGCGAACTTGTATGAGAAGATGTATGAATGTGGATGAGGCGATTCCCCGCGGGGAAACGGCATGTTAGTAAGTAAGTAACTTTGTTTTTAACCCACTATGAGTTATTTATATTCACCAACAGGTTTCAGAAAATACTTTTTCTTTCATCGGGGTGATAAAAAAACTAACTAAAATCAAGTGTCAAATGTTCTTATGTTATTAAATAGATTTTTTTTAAATTAATTATAAAATAATTTAAATATTAATGGTTTTAAAAACAATTTTAATAAACTATTAATCAAACAAAATGTTATTTTAATAAATATAAATAAAGTAAAATTGCAATTTAACCATACTTCTTATATTGGACAATAATCTGGCTATGATCATTACATTTAAAAGAACATAAATACAAGATAAATAATGTTGAATTTGGTGACTTACAAATGAGGAATATTCTGGATTGATACATGCTCCATCATGGAGCATACAACCTTGATAGATAAACGATGGGTCCTGATCATCGTCATCTTTTATATTGACTGTCAGTGTTGTGGTACTGGAATACCTTTCCGATGCATTTCTAGCTCGATCCTGAAAATAATAAAATAATTACTCATTAAAAATTCATGTATGTCTGTAACTTGTTGTGTTTAATGACTTATTATTGTTATTGTTTTCAGAGATAATACAATGATAATATTACTTAACAATAGTATTTTGTTAAGTAATATTGTCGTTAAAGTAGTAGCGTTAAATAGCTGTGCATTACTAAAAAGTCTGGGAAATAAAAATAAATTTAATAATCTTTATCTTATGAAAAGACCCTATAAAATTTTTGCCATTATTACCCGGATTAGCGTAACCATGTCTATAACTTAACCCATGACTTTTGTCTAGCCGTGGGTTATTTAAAAAAATTGTGAATCATAAACTGAAGCAGGGCTACCGTTTAGATAAAACAGCGGGGAAAAGTACCTACACACACAAAAGACGCAACCGAAAAGGAGATGTTATCTCACATGTATATTCTGGATAAGGGAGGCAACATAATAAGAGTTGTAATGGTAGAATGGTAAAACTCCCATATTGTCTGTCAAGCGAGCGAGTTTGCATTTTTCAGGATATTATTAAGTTATATTATTACCAATATTAAATTAAATGTTGAAATAAAATTATTAAACTAGTTATTTAAATAAATGTTTTTGAAAACTGTTAATGAAACATTTTAAATCTGTTATCCGAATGAGAAATTGTACATAATATTTTAAGTGAAGTAGTGAAGCGAGCAATAAAAGAACTTTCCTTTTTCAAAGTAATAAATTTACAATTATATTCTAAATTTAAGTTGATAGAATTCTTTTCCAAATTAGAAATTAATATTCTACCTAGTATACCTATTGTATACTTAGTTAGCATCATTGATAGCAGCATAACCTAAGTTTGTGCATACTACACACCACAATTTGTTCATACACCATAAATATATTATTTAATTGCGACAATACTATAAATAAATGGTATTTGAGTCATGGTCCAAAGCTCTGTATTAGTGATACTTACAGATGCTACAATTGTCACGAGATATCTCTGAGTTCTTTCAAAATCAAGGGTTCTGTTCACGGTGACTTGCCCTTGGTGCGGAAGATTGATGGCAAAATATCCGTAGCCATCGGCAGTCGTGATCCTATCATTCCCGATTCCTGAATCTATTCCGAGCCTTTTACCATCACCCTCGACGATGAAGTACTCTGCAAGACCGTTGACTCCAGCGTCAGCGTCTACCGCTTTGATGTTTTGGAAGATGGTCGTTCCAATAGGAGTGAGCTTAAAATAAAAATTATTATATGTACATATTATTATTTTCAATTTTGGTTATCAACTTGCTTTAAATTTAAATTATGTAGGTGAAGCAACATTTAAAATAATTATTATAAAATTCTGAGTCAGAAGAAAACTTTAATATTTTTATCCTAAAGGGAATTCATCTTCATTTAGTATATTTCAATCGAAAGAATAGTGCAAAAAAAAAGTTTTTTTACATTTCATACTTACTTCTGATACTGTAGTTTCGTAAGGAATGTTGATGAAAACTGGAGCATTGTCGTTGATATCAGAAACCCTCACAATAACAGGTACTGATCTTTTTTTTTTGGTTGCTTTAACTATACATGTCAACTAAAAATATAACATTGTCAGTGTTTACATACAGAAGATTATATTTGCATTAAATATAAAAGTACAATTTTCAAAATTAAGGTTATTAAATGCATTTTCAATATTCTGTTGAGAATGTCTATTCATGACATTACAAATGTCCAGGACACATTCTTATACTGTGCCAAGATAAGATGAATCATTTTGAGAAGTATGGTATAGAAAGTAATACTTGACCCAAAGGCATGGATTAATGTAATGGATATAGTATGAAGCCAGCAGTTCAAATGTTGCTGTCTGCATCCCAAGTCAATATTCAATTTATTTACACAATCAAGTACATATTTGGAATCAAAACAATTCTCTTTTATGTCTGCCTATTTTTTTACAGTTAGTAGGGTCATGGTTCAGTAGAATTTTTGGTCTCTTAAAGAATTAGATAGGATTTAATAATGCTTTTGTTATCAATATATTTTTGCATTTGTGCTCTATCTATCAGTAATGAAATAAATTGTGATTATGACTATAATAATAATAATTATAATAATGTGTTTATTTCAGCTTGATCAGGTTTTTTTTAACCCGATTCCCCATAAAGATAATACATATTATGTTATACATTAAAGGTTATGAAATAAATATAATGCTATGAAAAAGAAAACCAAGAAAAATATTAATAAATAAAAAAAATTAAAAAGTTAATAAAAAGTAAAAAGTTCACACATATATACACACAAAGTATAAATATTACATATATAACTACTTCAGTCACGGCCATTGTTGTATATGTAGCTATTTTGTAGGCGCTGCCATTCTCTGGTCAGGAAACCAGCTTTCCATGAGAGCGCCGCTTGCACCAGAGAGTTGGTGCTGAGCTCCAGCCGCAGCTTTACGCCAGCAACTCGATGTCTCAGAAGCGAAACGAATCCATGTATACGGCCTTAGGTAAACATTGTAGATGCACTGCAATAACGCGCCAATCCGAACAGTATTCTGTATGAGTTGTTGTACTGAATTCGGAGACGGTTATACGTCACTCGCTTGTATTTCGACCAGAGCTCGCAGGTATACATGCTGGTGATACTATGATTGTGTGATTGGTGTTTGATAATAACAATGATATAACCATAATTTAAAGGTTAGAGATTAAGTTTCTAGTGTACTAATGATTGCTCGCCAAATTACAATAATTGCAGTTCATTAGTGTTACAATTGAATATCAATCACAGTCACAATCACAGTTTATTGATCCACTAATATTGATGTATTGAATTTTACAAATAACAATACATTAATAAAAATCTAGTAAAAATGAATACATCTAATAAAAATGTTCTAATATAATAAAAAAAGTAACATGAGTAAGTACTAAAATTGATTTACCTGAAAAACTATGTGTGAAAGGTTTTCGGCATCTCTGTCCAAGGGTTCTAACAATTGTAACCGCTTTCCATTTAAAATAAATAGTGGATTTCCTTTAGGAAACACTAAATCTAAAATTATATCGGAGGATGGATCTCCTTCTATTGGTAAAACTGCTGGTATCGTGGTTTGGCCGACATCTAAAAAATATAAATTGAATATTATATAATTTTTGTATACTTAACAATTGATATTGATTAATCTGCACTATTACACAAATTTAATAGTATTATTTACTTTGAATGCAACTTGGGTCCTCTGTGATGACAACTTAAGTGCTCTACATCTAGTATTAAAACCAAACTTGTATGCTGTAGACTCATTTGATGTCTTACTATTTATTTGAAATTTTTTAATACCTAATGAAAACATTTAAAGGAAATCAAAATCTGAACTGAGAGAAACTCACGTATGAGTACAGACTGATGCAAGATGATCTCAGTAAGCTGTGATTAATCTTTTCAATCGGAAACGATAATAAATAATACTCATTATTGAGATTGGAAAAGGTAGTTGGTTTTCAGACATGGTGCATAATGACTCTCCATTTGATAATTTTACAAAATAAGTCAGTTATGGTAGAGGGCTTGTACTACATTTTTGTTATGTGTATGTGACACGATACATGAAACACAACAAGAAAGTATTTTTAACATGTTTTTTTATACAGAAAAGTAATTTTAATTTTATCAAATATGAGATCACACTAAAATATGAATTTTTGACTTAGTTAAGCGTAAATCATCCAATCCACAATTGTTCTAAAATTTGTTTTATGTATTCTTACTATTATAATACTCTTTAATTTGCTGAAAATATACAACTTTACATCATAACTGGCCCATCAATAATGACAAGAAAAAAAAATTATTATAACATTTAAACAGAATAGTTGGTAGGTGCCTACCTTCTAGAATTAAATTAAATTATTATTGAACACATGGCAAGTAGGAGCAATATTGTATGTAGTCAAGTGACAATGTGCCAGTATTCGAAATATGCTTACATTGGTGACGGTGTGACAGTGTGATCAAGGTACAAAGATCGACAATTATTTTAATCTTGATAATTTTAATAATATTTGTTAACAGCTTGAAAACTAAAAATGTCACTTTTCCACTAATAATAATATTTTATTAGTAATCCTTTTCATTATTTTGTTTTTATGGGTGTGTACTGTTGAATTTTTTCTGTATCTAATTCCAAGGTTTCATTTGTACTGTTCTATACTATTTGTTGCGAATCTTTTAATTTTATTGCTGTTATGAAACAGTTTATATTCAATTTACTCATAATCCTTTGCATGGTCTTTTCCTTGCATTAAGTGCCACGATTTACTGAACACCGTGTACCAGGATTTATTATAAATATGAACATGGTTATTAACTGATACATTATTTGAATAAACTAAATCAATACTCACAAGTGCCCCGACTTTCTTCAATGTCGACTATTATACTGGACTGACCGGTCTCCACCTCGCACAAACCTGAAAATCAACCAAATATTAATGAGAAAAAGTGTTTCCTTTCCACTCGCTGAGCAGCAAGCTTTATTAATTCTGCCACCACATCTGACTTCTTCAATTATTTTAACAAAATGAACGACTTAAAACTATTTTCACTATAAAAATAATTGTATCCTTGTCTTTGGATACACACAAAAATATATACATATTTTTAATGTTTTGGAAGCTTTAAAAGGGATTTGTTAATTAACTTACAATAGTTAATTTCTCCGGATAGTAGGAGGTTTAGGTTCGTATTCCGGTAGCAACTAGATATTTATTTGATAAATAGTGTATTCGGTTTCTTAAATTTATATACATACATATTTTTTAAATACATATTCAACAACTGATCAAATACCGTAGAGTATACTATAGTCACTTTGAGTATCTATTTAAGTTGGTAATTTCTTTCAGTCAATGAGATTGAGTTTATGTATCATTTTTATAACCCCCCCCCCCGAATATATTTTTTTTGTTGTTCCCGACCACGTTCCAGAAGTTGTATCGCCTTGAGAAGGATATTAAACGGACGGTATGTTAAAACATTTAATTGTGACAATTTAACATGATGTTGGCTTACTCAAATAAACAGCATTTCTCATTTCGAACAATATCTTGATATCTCATTTTGTATCAATTTAAAAAGTAGAACGGGAGCGACAATCGGAGAGAACACACTGACTCAATTCATATTACAATTACAATTAACTTGATAATCGAGAATACAAAATCATTTTACGAAAACAAATCTCTTTCATAACACATCTTTATCGGTCGCGGTAGGTACTTGCCAATTGCCAACGTTAGATTGAATGACAATATTTTTAGTAGACGTAGATGGTACCGTAAGCAAATGTACATGCATTTATCGAAAATAAAATTAGTATCCCGTATGTTCCGATGTTAATAAATAAATAAACAGCGCCGACGCTAGACTCTTTGCTTTTTGATTGTTTTTTTCCGCCCCAGATGAAGATGATGTTTTAAATTTTTGTATAAGCATCCCCATAAATTGGCTACCCCCTAAATCGACCGCCCGCGTGCTACACAACGTTAGGGGCGGTATTTTGTTAGGCCGGCATTTGAAACTTGCCCAAGGGCGACTTTTTACCAAAAGACGTTCTAGACACTAGTGTTGACTACAAATTACTGCTTTATTAGGAAATAACCAGAATGTTATTTAGTGGATTTGCTTTCTTGGATTATTTTTATCACACACTCTTATCGTTTTGCAACTTGAGATTTTGTTTTTCCCCCCTTAATTTGACCGCCACAGGCAGACGCCTACTCCTCCTGTGCGTAACGCCGACGCTGCAAATAAGGCACCTATTGATTTTATTGACACGGAAAAAGAAGCAATGTAATACCTACCGCCCTTCCGCTTGGATCGTGTGTTTTCGAACACCGCGTATTTGTAAAACATAGTATAGAAAAACATGTGTACTGTAAATGATATATTTAATTATTCAAATTAGTACACAAATTGACAAACCTGTATAATGTGTAACGCGGTGGCGCATTTCCGTTGAAAGTTTGGACTGTCCGTGTATGTTTAAAACATTAGCCAAAAAAACATGTGTACTTTATTGAAACGTTAATGTAATTATTCATAGCGTAAAAATGACAAAACCTGAACTAAAAGTTAAAACCAATATTAGCTTAATGCAACAAATTATTATATTTTTTATCTATTTCCACTTTTCTTAGCGTTCTATTGAAACGTGTTTTTGCTGTAGCGATATTTTTATAATATTATGCACATAAATTAGTGGAACAAGACTTAAATGAAAAGAAAATGAAAGTTGTCACATTTGATTTGATAAAGAGATAAAACACAACTCGGTAAACATTCGATTGTATTATGGATACACACAAGTGTAGGTACCGACCGACTATAATGTAGGTATTCAAGAAAGTACTTTATTAATATTATACCTATAACATTCCAAATATCAATCAATAAAATTGAGAAAAGAGCCTCATATTTTAAGAGCTTTTATGCAAAATAAACATGAGTCTGTAGCTATCGGAAATCAAATCCACCGCCATCTCAGTCGGCATCGACGCTAGCGACAGCGCTGCCGGCTGCTGCTACAAGCCTGGCTCGATCATTTCACCGCCAGGCAGTCTCTCCAGTTTCATCGTTTCACGACGGCGGTCTTGCCGGCTCGCGCTCGCCGAGCAAGACCGCCAATTCGCTTCATTTCATTTCATAAGACACGTGCACCTTCTACATCTTCATTCATTCACCATTTCTTCATTTCTATCTGTCTTCATTGTTTTTATCATACCGACAATAAACACCCCTCGACACACGCCAATCACATTTATTTCATTTAACCACCGCCCTAACCCCCAAAAGTCTAAACAGTGGAATATCACGTTTGCCACCATTTCACTCACCAACTGTCACTTTTCGCATTCATAATCGTAAATGTCCTACTCATTAAATTTTAAGCAACGAGGACTTTATTTCGTAGTGTTTATTAAAATTAAACCATATAAAATATACATTTGAATAAGATAAGATGTATAACAGGTTCTAGAATAATCATCGGCTTTGAAAATGCAAGTTTCCTATGAAACCTGATTTGAAGAACACCATTTTTAAATATTAACTCATCGAGTGTAGAAAGTGGAAAGCTAAAGTTATACCATAAAAATAACATAAAAAATAAAGTAACCAGTTTAACCCTTCCAAAACCATGCAGTAACACAGGTCTATCGCCCCAATTAAAACTGTAATATTTCGGTTAATTCATAATTAACAAATAAAATTCATATTTTAGTTAATTATAAAGAAAATGTTTATGCTTAGAACTGACTAGTGAAAAACCAGTTGCGTAAAGTGAATCTTACAAAAATAATTATTTTTGAATTAAGTCAGCTCTAAAATGCTGGGAAAAATACCATTTGTGGTAAGACAAATAGAGGTGGTACATTAATTTCACAATAAAAATAATAACAAACAAACGAATATATAATATCTCTTTCTCACTAATTTAATGAAGAGAGATAAGAAAAAAGGTAGTGTTGTATAGGACTTGATGAAAGCTCCAAGATGAATTATATTAGGATATTGATCCCATTTTCGTAATTAATGCTCAATATTTAGAGTAAGTTAATAGGATTAACCATTTTAAAGCCATTTAAACTAATAAAAGCTTTCTTCACATTTAAAATGTTAAAAATTCCTTACGGTAACATGAGTTGACAGCATGGCTGCATATGGGTATTTTATTATATGTCACGATATGGTAAAGGTTAAAAAGAAGCCAAAACGAAGCGAATTTGTATTGATTTTCCGCAAGTCCTGAATGATTTTGTTTTTCAGTGGCAATAGTAATTATGAACGCTTCGCTTTTAGCATTGTATGTATTAGAAAAACTATTGTTTACCCGCTCTTGCATCCGTGATGTGAAGAGACGAGAGCAGCAGGCACACGGCTACCAACCGCATCGCGGAAGTCGCCGCCCTCGCCGACATTCCTCTGTTGCCTTCCTGGAAAAGAAACATTTCACATCCATTATTATTGTCATTCTATTTATGGTCGGTCGTTGACAGACTTTTCTGTCAGGCGGACTCTAAAATGAATCAATGGGAGACATCGAAACGGAAAAAAAAATTTGGCGTGATGAATTGGGCGCCATTAGCGAAACGCGATAATGCCGTTTCTATGGCAATATTCTCGCGGACATAATAGGTGAAATTGGTTATTTGAAAAAAAATCCTCATTAATATATTTTTATTAAAATAAAAATATGCTTAAGAGCAAACATCTCTTCGTGATATTACGCCCACACCGCGCGGGTACCGACTGCAAAAAATAATTTAAATGTGAGTATCTAGAAGCACATTAGTATTTGTAACCGTATTGAAAGGAGTAATGCACTATGTACGTTGTGAACTGAGTAAAAAATCTCTGAAAGTACCCAACATACATTTATCTTCTCGATTAAGACTTTAAGGATTTTTGACTAAAGATTATCTGCGAAATGAAGCGATGAGGCACCACCCGAAAATCAGAATACTGATGTTCATGTTTATTTGAAATCCAACTAATTACGCGATATTATGATGGCCTCCTACAAAACATCTTTCAATATAGATAAAAAGATTTAAAGTTTTAAAGATAAAAATAAAATGAACGTAATATTAGTTACGTTAGTACTGGTAACGTTTAAAATGCGTATTAAAAAATTTCAAAGCAGTAAAGGCGCCATTAATAGGTAAAAAATAATTGAACAAACAAAAATATGCGCAGGTATGTAATTATGAACATGATATTAATGTATGTATTGAAAAGTGAATGGCGCGGCCGTAATAATAATAGCACAGCCGAATGTACAAAGTAGGCACTCTTAATTAGTTTTCTACAGCTTCTTTTGAATTTTTTATCAGCCGCTCGGTCGAACGCCGCATGCGCGCGCAACATGTTTACTAACGGTATTCGATGTTTTTGAATAAATTATGGAGATGAAATAAAATAAATAATAGCGGCGAGGGTGTGTGCGTGTGTGCGTGTGCGCGGTCACGATCTCAGCGTGCGCGGGGAGGCTTTTTTACAATATTGTTACAAGAGTGGCGACTGCGGATGGCGTACTGAAATGATGGATATATTGAGGCTAATCTGACGTGTATCGCATTGGGCGGAACGCAATCAATTATTTCAATAAGGAATGGAAATATTTTACTACGAAATACACATTACACGTGTCATTGTCGCTTGTAACAGGTAAATGGGTAAGTAAGTATTGTCGTTAATAAAATTAATTAATTAAATGAACATTGAAATAAGGTAAAAACCACCACCGCAACACTAAGTTGAGATTCGCGCGGCTGGGACACGTTTTGTGAACGCCCGCGGGAAGTTTAAACTGAGAGCGCGTCTCGTCCGCAATAGTATGATCTTTTTTAAATTAAGGGATGGTTCTCTTGACGCAACCACGTTTTCCATAAATCGCTATTTACCGATTTTACCGGCTCTTTTAATAGGCATTTGCGACTCTTCAACTGCAGCTCATATTTACATATAAAAAACAAGTTAAGAAGCAAACGAACCGACGATATCTCGCCTAAAATTGAACGAGTAGTTAGTTGCCAAACATAGCATGCAAGGTCACCCCGCTCTGACTAGTCAACTTTGCGAAGCCCGGAAAGTGTTTTAAAGTGTCTAATTATTAAGTTTTCTTGTTTTATAAGTAGTGCACTAAGTTATTGAAGCTTATTATCCCATATATTATATTCTGCGAAATAGCTTACGACTGTATTGTGAATTTGAATTTTAAATAAAAAATTTGATTAGTGAAAATTAATGTTGCGGCTCTATGAAAATGTTGAGATTCTGTTCACTTAATATTTGGCTCTTCTTTGTAGAAATTCTGCCGACCCCTGACCTAAACCGAAAACCGGTACGGCTTACTCGGCTTGCCTCTTCTGAAATATGAAATATACTGGAAGAGTTAGAACACATCCCAGGAAGTGGGCCCCGATAAATACGCCTAAAATTGTGAACGTACATCTTGCATCGACCGTATCAGGTACCTGCCTGTATAATGATGTTTAAACGTACGAATGTGGCGTATAAATAAGGAAATACTCTTTTGACAACAACAAAGTAATTGGATGCATAATGCGTACCCCGCTGTGTCATTCCACAGCGGTACCTGCGGCACACCTGAGGCCCTCAACTAGATCAGTGTGCCAGATTTTATTAACTGGGTACTGAGGGTTTTATACCTAGCCGCACTTATTCGCCTACGCATCAATAAGCCAAGTGTGCTATGTGCCGTAGCCCGACCGATGCCCTTCTGTATGAAATTTGAAATACACGAATTAGACGTACATAGCATTTTTCAAATAGAAAACAAACAAGTACATTTCAAAATCATAAAACGGTATTAAATGATGTCATGTGTACGTAGGTGGGTAATTATTTAAATAACGTATTTTGTGCCCATCCTAGGATAGGTTTTAGACACTAGTTTTCTAATTGTTAATATAAGAAGCTAATATGATTGCTTTTAGCGAAGTAGGTACTCTTATATTAAGACTAATTTATTTATGTAATGATATCTCAAGTAATGATCGAACCGATCAGAATTCTGCGATAGAGTTGGAATTTCATGAGTGATTAGTGATTAGGATTAGGATAAGGATGAGGATGAGCTGAGTAATCAAAAATTTAATTCTCAATCATTGTAACTGTGACAGGCTCAGGCAGAAGTAATGGAATTGTGATTGACGAGTCACGATTTAAGGCGTTTCCTTATTCCTAAACCCTCAAGTAAAATGACTCCTATTCTTATTACTTCACCACATTCAAATCCACGCGAAAATTGGGTACCTACTGTAAATGTGGTTACGTAACAGGGTATCTCCAATGATCATTTTTAAAAAAATAATCAAACACTGCGAAGCAGAACCTCCTCAGTAATTCCTACAAGCAGCGTCGTACTAGGCACTTAAGGCCCGACACTTTCAGTATAATCCAAAATATTAAATTAGATTTAAAGATTAATTTGCACAAACATAATCCATATTATTTGAACTATCCCAATTAGCAATTTTATTATATTTTTATAATAAACCTATATATTTACGCGTGTGTATCGGTAATTATTACCTTACCTTGTTATACAAAATTGAAAGCACATTTTATTGTCCGGGTTTTCTAGGTTATTTTGCCGATCATAACACCAGGATTAACATTAGTCCTGATAATGAACCCTGTAATGGATTTTGAAACATCGCCCAGAGAGGAGATATACAGCAAAATAGCCCAGAAAACTACACAGATAAGATTCTGAAGGCGAGAATATATTTTAAATTTATATGATTTTCTAAACTATCATTTATTTAGTGAAGCGGTAAAACGCTTGCCTAGTGATCGAGCGGTCGAGGGTTCGAGCTACCTATTTTCATATCGCAAGGGGTTAGCTTAGATTGAAAATAATAAGAATATTAATAAGAGATGTATACTGAATATATATCTTACTTATTTACTTACCATCACGCCGTTTCCCCGCGGGGGTAGGCAGATATGATAGAGCGCCACACTTTTCTTCTCATACAAGCTCGCCGATTGTTGAGGCTTCTAACAGAACCATCCTCCATTAACTGGTTTACCTGGTCGTGCCAAGTCTTTCGCGGACATCCTCTATTTCTAGTGCCATCAACACTTGCGTCATATATCTTTCTTACCATTCTCTCCTCATTCATCCGTTCCATATGACCAAACCACCTAAATGATCCTTTCTTAATCTTACTCACTATACTAACATCAGCTTTACATTATTTCCTTATTTCTTCATTCTTTACTCTGTCATAAATAGATTTGTCACATATACGTCTAAGTGAAATCATTTCCACTGCATTCAGTCTACTTTCGTTCCTAAATCTATCTTAAAGTATATATTTTTTATAAAGTAATTTTTTTGTACAAAAATACATTTAATTAGAATTTTTAAGTCTAGTCCAGGCCCCAAATCTCTTCTCCGGTTCTGCTTCTAAATCCAACGATGAAAGTGGTTAACTAAAGCGGTAAACATATAAATATAACAATGCTAAGATAAGACACGTGTTCTAGTGTAGTGCTACACGTAGCACACTGCCTGTTGTTGTCGCTGGGACATTGAGAGACAATTTAAATACATTTCTTCGAGTGATTCTGTCACGAGGTGTATATACGATACAGGAGGTTAATTAGAATATAGCCTTTCGTCTTTGCGAGATGGAGGCCTCTGAAAGGGCGTAGAACAAAGGTGCGAGCGGCTGCGGGATAACTGTTCCACTTGTTCATCGTGTCTCACGTTTCTGACGAGATGACCGTGACTGTGACGCTAGTGCCGATGCTGGGGACGATACGTCTGTCTCCTGCGGAACAATAATACAATACCGACACACTATCGCGGCGGCGCGCCGAGCCAAGCCGCACCCAAACATTTGTTTCGCTTGACAATCTTCGCCAGTCAACAGTTCGTATCACCGAATCTAAAAGTACGTGAATCCTAGCACTTCGATCAAAATCTAGGCTTTTATGTGTCTTTCGCATTACATAAAATCTCTTAAAACGTCAATGCAGTACATTTGAGTAAAACTCTCGTATCTGTAAAAACAATGTAGCTCTGGAAAACTAATAATATGCTTCAAGTTGCGTTGATGTTCGGTTAATTTTGTATATACTTTAATTAAATAACTTCTTGTTTAACTTGTTCCTTTTTAATAATTATAAACTAAAAACTAGAACAATTATAAATACAAAAATAGTGCAGGAATATAAACAGTTTATGTGTAAAGCGCCCTTGAGGTGAAATTTTTTACGAAAATGGTGCATTAAAAATTGTTATTATTATTATTATTATTATTAGATGAATTTAGCAGAAGTTAAGACGCAGTGCGTTGGCTGGTACCTGAAGTACTAAAGTTAGTAGTCACCTAATTTCTTTTCTAGGCTACTCTGGTGTGTATATCTGACCTTTCAAGCCGACGTTTCCAATCCCATTGCAGGATTTTCTGAAAAGATTAGCCCAGTAAACTGTACACGGAAGATTCTAAACGGCCGTGAAAACCTTAAAAACCTCTTATAAATACTCAGTCGTAGTGCCAATAAGAATGGATTAGCGAGGCTGTATATTTTTGTTATGCATTTATTATACGTTGTTGATGACATCAGAAATACACCACACTAGATACAACGGATACTGAAATATGGCCCTGTTGATGGCATCAGAAGTACACCACACTAGATACAACGGATACTGAAATATGGCCCTGTTGATGGCATCAGAAGTACACCACACTAGATACAACGGATACTGAAATATGGCCCTGTTGATGGCACCAGAAATACACCACACTAGATACAACGGATACTGAAATATGGCCCTGTTGATGGCATCAGAAATACACCACACTAGATACAACGGATACTGAAATATGGCCCTGTTGATGGCATCAGAAATACACCACACTGGATACAACGGATACTGAAATATGGCCCTGTTGATGGCACCAGAAATACACCACACTAGATACAACGGATACTGAAATATGGCCCTGTTGATGGCACCAGAAATACACCACACTAGATACAACGGATACTGAAATATGGCCCTGTTGATGGCATCAGAAATACACCACACTAGATACAACGGATACTGAAATATGGCCCTGTTGATGGCATCAGAAATACACCACACTAGATACAACGGATACTGAAATATGGCCCTGTTGATGGCATCAGAAATACACCACACTGGATACAACGGATACTGAAATATGGCCCTGTTGATGGCATCAGAAATACACCACACTAGATACAACGGATACTGAAATATGGCCCTGTTGATGGCATCAGAAATACACCACACTAGATACAACGGATACTGAAATATGGCCCTGTTGATGGCACCAGAAATACACCACACTAGATACAACGGATACTGAAATATGGCCCTGTTGATGGCACCAGAAATACACCACACTAGATACAACGGATACTGAAATATGGCCCTGTTAGAATCAACGGGAACAATCGACGAGGTAGAGAGTGCGGCGGTCAATGTGGAGCTTTTAGAATACTCTGAACATTGTAATGCGAAAAGAATGAAATATTGAATCTAAAGCTTCTTTAGATCTAATGGTCAATATATTACTCATCAGAATCAGGCGACTATCCTCAGCGGCCGAGCCAGCCTCGTGACCCGACACTGAGTGATGCATTGTTGGTGTTTGATTTATGAATAAAAAGAAAGGAGAAATTCTCCGCTGTATTGAATAACGCGAATAAATCAAACCGGTTTCGCGGTGCGTAGTATTTCATACTATAATATTTGTGACCGCTTTTGGCTAAACAATGGCGTTATTTGATCTTGTCTGGGCCCTGGGCCCTGAGCCCGGTGGGGGAATCGGTTTCAAATGTCGTAAATCGTGATTCGCGTTTTATCGATACTAAACATCGGTTAGTTATTTACGCAATATGAAAAATGATATTAAAAACGTGCGACACTAATTTACACATCAAAGTATATTAACAAATGTAATAAATGATTAAAAAAATTAAACGGCTCAACTGGAGCGCGATCTCCGCCACTGGGTTGTTCCTTCACTCCAAATATTGAATCTCCTGAGTACACGTGTTGATATCAATCGCGCTGCTCTTTTGTTCCATTTCACATAACTGGGCCCATTATCATGAAAGTGGTCAAGTTTAAAGGTTTGTGTTTGAATTGATTAAAAAATATCTTTATATTACACCATACAATGTTTAAAATTTGATTTGGTCTACTAGATTTATAATTTATTTCGACATATTAATGTTGCATGTAGCTTATAAGGAAATACAAAAGTGAAGGTTGAAATGACTGACTCTATTATCAAAATAAACACTGGCAGAAGGAATTCCGTTGAACGTTTTAACAATACACTCAATGTGATAATTGAAAACTATTTTTTTCAATTTCTTTACTTTGACCACTTTCATAATAACAGGTACAAATATTCCACTAAGGTGAAGTTGCTCCACTTTGAAAAGCTTGTTAGATTATTTTCAGTAGCAACGATAAGTATTTTTTTTGATATGTGTTTTCTAAGAATATCGAGAAACTTGTGATCACAGGGACAGTTGAGAGAAATCGAACAAGAGGACGGACTCTTTCAAAATGGATGGACCAAATAAAGGAGATGCGAGGTCATCTCTAAACGATGCAATCAACATGGCTTAAAACCGGTAAGTTATGTTACCGTCTCGTACAAAAAAAAACTCGAAAAGAAATTTAAAGCACACTTTGAAAGTTGAAAGTCCAGTGAAAGTGCGAAAACAATCCGATAAGTACATCTAACGTAAGGTACATATGATTGGAAAACATCAAATGACCAAATACCATAAATCGGCAAAGTGGCGCAGCATTGCCCGGGTCATAAAACAATACAATTTCAAAGGATAGCGTGAATTTAAAAAATACATTGTAAGTATTTATATATATATAGAAGAAGGAAATCACATTTTTAATAATAGTAGGGATGGCACAACTCCTAGGGTCGTCCCTGGATCGGGGGAGGGCAGCGCTGTTCCTGTGTTCCCGGAGTTAGGATAACACGCTAATTATTATAGATTATCCATTTGTTTGTTGGATGATTGATTACTAAGGACGCGACGCACTAATACAGCGTGGCATTAGTTTGTGTATAACTCATTAAGAACGGTTACAGCTGCCTCCTATTAGGCAGATTTCGATTTCGACACGATAACTCTCATAATTATTATTAGATTAAGATTCAAGTTTTATGAAAAAGTAACATTTTAAAGTATCTCGGCCAAATTCGTCAGCCAGCATAATCCACAATCTTGTTTCAAAATGATCGCTGTTGAAAGATTTAAAAAATTCGTAACTCTTGTTAATATTGGTTTAGAGTTAATGTATGTACGTGGTATAAAACGGAAAATCTGATGAAATCTAACTAAACTAATTCTGGAGGCCAGTGGCGGACTCTAACTCCGCTCTGACGCCGTCCCTAAAAGTGACGGATGGCCGAGTCAATATTAGAATATTGTCCAAGAATGCGATGTGTTCACATTTCTAGTTATGTATATTTATTGACGAATGTGATGCGAAGGCGCTGCAAATTGGCTCGCACCGGAGAGAAACCAGCCGTCCTCGATTCGGCGGAGAGACAACTCGGGTCCAGCCGCTCGCAGCATCTTCGATTATTCCGTTATAATTCAGAGAATGTATGCAGCGGCGGTCAACTTACTGCCCGCGTACACCATTACATTAGTCGTATTGCGCGACCCGCGACACACTTCTGCCCGACCACGTGAATGTGGAATTTCACGAGCAAATAATTGTGGAATTATTGCTCGCTAATTATGTTCGTACATTACATAACAACGTACCTTCAAGTATAACCTACCTATTTTTAATATTTGTATAATTTGTAACTAACTAACTAATTTACCATCACGCAGTTGTCTCGGGGGTTGGAAGATAGTTCGCCGCACTTTTCACTCCTGACACATAATTCGCCTCATTCACATGCAAACTCGTCGATTGTTGAGGCTTCTTCAGGAGTATCTGGTTTACCTGGTTGTGCCAAGTCTTTCGCGAACGTCCTCTATTTCTGGAGCCATCGAGACTCGGCTTATATTATATATATTTTTCCCATTCTTCCCTCATTCGTTTATTCAACCTGACCAAAACACCTGGGCGACTCTCGTCATACTATTCACTACGCTCAAATCAGCTTTACATTCTCTCCCAACTTTTCTCTCTTCATATTCATAATTTTTCTTTCTTCTCTATCTTAAATGAATTTGCCACAAATGCCAGGCCTCACTTCCATACATCAGTGTTGACTTTTTAGGTAGAAATACTACCTATTGCAAAAAGTCACACGATGCAATTGCGGAAAAATGAATTTTCTTCACTCGGAACTAGGAAATTCCGAAATTAAAAGTTTACCTATATAATTTTTTCTTATAATCTTAAATAGAGAAAAATAAATATTAGTAATAGAGCCTTTAAAACCAAGTTATTAGAACGTTTCGTAATTATTTTAATTTTTTTAGAATTTTATGTCATACCTATACTCAAAGCTGAGAGTTTAGAACACTATGTATATAATATTAGTCTTCACAGATACTGGTGTCTTCTTAACGAACGTTTATCATAGTAATTTAATTGAATATATTTTCATTTATAAAAGTATAGTAGCAAACATCGTTTGATCTAAATATATAATAAAACGCTTTAAAAATTACCTTTCCATGCAAGATTATATTTTATATATTACACATCATACATAGCGGTACCGAAAAAACTAGCGAATTGGATACATACAAAGGAATCGTAATAAATCTTTCTAATATATCAATCGGAATAACTCTGCATTCATTTAATCGAGCAATACTTTTTACAATCAATTTTATTTGACGATAATCATTCTCTTCCGATGTTTATTTTCCTCTCATCGTAAATATTGTATCGCGAGAGTTTTCAAAAAGTCGAAAGTGGGCGGATTGTCGGAGAACCTGTTTCTGACATTTCCGACTCCGTTCAGTCGAGCTTTCTGAAAATAGCAGCGGCTCGCGTCTATCGTTTCCCAAACTAGTTTCACAAATTTCTTCAGACCATAATAATTATGCTAATCGATCTAATAATAGAGATATCAGACAGAAAAAACAACGTCTGTAATTGAAACCGCAACATATGTTTTTAAATATTTACCTCTCCCCGCGATGTTCTGCGCATTATTCGGGGATACCTCATTGGGTAGATATTATAATTTATAATTAACGACTACTCACAACAACGGTGTTATTAAGTTATCATCGTGTTATTTATTGCGTGCGGAGAGATCGGATCTGCAATCCTTAAACTAACTTTATACATTGCTGCTTTTTTAATGACGTAACTCTAAATTTATTAAGATTTCTCTGTGCACACAAAAGATAAGCTCCCGGCAACGGTTCGCGATTGTAAAATATATTTGATCATTTCTCATGCTAATTCTTTTCGGTGTGCGACGCTTGAACTTTAACCCGCACAAATGTGTTCACGAAATTATCAGGAATTTGAAAGATGTACTGGAGAGACTATTGCAAGAAGTCGGTTAAAACAGATGATCGACTGTCGTAGATTGCAAATAGGCGGGAAGATTCTAGACTTCTGCGGACTGCACTATCTTCATCTGAAGAAAAAATATTTTAGGTAGGTGTGCAAATACAAATTGTACATCGTTATAATATTCTAAAATAGTGAAAGTTGTTGCGAAACAGGCGCCGAAGATTCGATTTGAGATATGAGCGAGACGGAGCCGCGGAGGCTGTCGATCACGCGTCCGAGTGTCGCGCTGAATTGATCTCGATTAAACATCGTGTAACCCACTTACCATTACAATATATCTCAATACCGTTCCGTGTACCGATAGTGAGTATTGTCGCAGTCAACAGTCGGCCCTCTGTACAAATCTATGAGAACGTCGAGAATAATATTAAACAATGGACCCACAAAATGATTCCATCGATCGTCTGCATTATTTCTACTTTTGTCTTATGTTGCGCAATTGAAAGCTATTACCGATGACACCAAATAATAATTCACGTTGATTTAGTAAATGCTGTTTTTTAAACTCCATTAATCAATAATATTTATTGCGACACGTGTTTCGGCTTTCATTGTCCACTGCCATTAATCACAATGATAATAGACAGTTTGATAATGATAATGACAATAGACAGTAGTTATTTGTCAAAACAGGTGTTGCAATAAATATTAATAATTATTGGGTTTTAACCTTTTAACAAGGTTTATCATTTGTGAAATCATCGTGAATAATGACATGGACAATCACGAAATTTCTGCCAAAATATGAAACAACATAATAATTCTACAAGATTTCTGTATAATGTATAATGTATACTCTTCAAACCGGTGTCGAAATTGGGTTTATATTATATTGTGAAATGAATCAAGTATGTAAAAACATTTTTATACATATCTCTTCGTGAATTTATAATATATCTAATAGTAAATACCTTTCCCTCAACTAACTGTAACTACAATACTCAAAGTAACCTGACCTTAACTGGAAACAGATTTTTAAAAATGGAGGTTGGGTTAGGCTGAATAACATATTATGTATGTGTACATAATATACGTACATACAACGATTGAAAAGAATATAAATAAATATCCAGTTTTGTAGTTAACACTTTTTTGGAGGCTAATTTGAAAGGAAGTCTCATTCATTACATAGAAACGAAGTCTCTTTTGGAATACGAATTCTGAAAGTATAATACTTATAAAAACAAAATTTCACTTACTTTTGACACTTCAAAAGTGTTATTTTCAAGGTTGTATTTTGAATATTAATGATTGTTTAACACAGTCAATTAACGGAAAATGAAACTGATATGACTTTGAAGCGAACGATTAAAAAATTAGACCAGGTTAAAATGTCCTGATGACATGGAACCGCACAGAAGGAACAGCTTCTGAGAGACGTAAGTCAAATTACACGGAATATGATGTACATTGAAATGTTTGGAGTGTAAATCTAAAGTAATCAACAATTATCAAGGCAAATTAATGAAAACAGGTATAAATTTTAATTTAATTTCTTAATCTATTTTAATAATCACAATGTCTCGGGATAGGCTAACCCTAATAGTGTTATAAATCAATTTGTATCTAAAAAATAGACACGACCTTATAGGACGGGCTGACCCCGAGTAATATACTTGCGTGCGCACCTATAGGTAAGATACCCGATCTCGCAGAGAAAGCTCAGCTTAGTGAAAAATACAATCATCGATAAGACTCGGCAGTGACCGGTGGCGTGTTCTGTTGGTGTTTGTGAACTTTAGCTCAGAACAGAAAGAGCATTCATTCAAAACGCGTTGCAAAACATGGACGCGCACGAGGTGCGCGGGTACCTGCTCGTCGATTCATTATCCCTGACGAAAGATGAAGTCATTCTCAGAGTCGAAATGCGCTACTTTTACAGGATGATTACTCGAGAGACAGTCATTGGCGTAACGTATTACTGTACTCCAACTACGAAATTGATGAAACTTTGGTAGATCGATCGGCTCCGTGAGAGGGATAGATTATAATCTTAATAACAAAGTGATATAAAGCGCCGTATTCTTCCGCTCCCGCAATATTGGAGATACACTTGAAGTACAATACGTGAAGTGGAAGTTCAGAACAAAGTAATAGAAACCAGCTGGTTACAATTTACTTAAAATAATGGTTGCGAATGATATGATAAAAACGATGATAACAATTCACTGGCCAAAAGCCCAGATAAGTGTCCACGTAAGTGGGAAGTGGACGATACCTCCGCAGAGGACTTGAATCCTCGAATGGCACATCTATACTTTTTTCTAATTCTGTGATAATAATGCTTACGCCAAAAAGTAAATCAGCTCTTTTTTAAAAATGTAAACAAGTATTATTTCGAAAGTACTATATTTTAAGAACATGCGGTTTTTTTTGTAAAAGTAAATATGAAAATTAAATATTATAATATAGTATTTGTCGAAGGTTACTGAAGTGATTCGTTATATAAAATACACAATAAAAATGAACTACACCATTACGAACTTATTATAATTTTTAATTGTAAGAAATGGTACATCATTTTTAATTTATTATTTAAGACTCGGTGTATTAATTAGCCAGTTTTCGTGGGTTTATATTAAAGCGGGATTCGGAACAAGTCCTAACCTCAAATTGTCAAGGCGAATAACTTCATTAAAAAAGGACTCTTCTTTGACATATTAACAGTAAATAAATATGTTTATGTTTCCTCACGTCAAATATGAATGAGGTATATATCGACCTGCTACCGAAATGTTAGTATGCAAATGCCGATGTAATATCATATTAAAACTAATGTCGGTAATACAGTGAGTATCTCTTAATTAATGCTTCATTTATTTATTGCTGTAAGCTACTAACGAGATGAATATATTAGTTTCTAAAAAAGACGGTAAATGTAATGGTAGCTATAACTACCAGAGCCAGTATTGTCAAGTATTGTAGGTACACAGTTTTTATAGATTTAATTTCCGTGTAATCCTTAAATATATTATATTACGCTGCAAACGCCAGTATCAGTGATGATGTACATCGAGTTGCCAATCCGTTGCCAGGCGGGGTCTCAAAGCAGGGCGGTTGTCGCCCGGTAAACGGGAAACGTGGCGGACATATTGTTACTCCCGGAACGGTATGCTACGTATTTAAATAATTTTAAGAATATGTCTGATTGGGTATTTGTTTGCATTAATTAAATTGCACTGTGCACCACTAGGTTTATTTTTTATATTGAATTACATTTTTAACATTGAACAATAAATTTTACAAAAACACTGGCTGTTAAAAATGTTCTTAGGTTTTCACGGCAGTTCAGAATCTTCTGTGTATAGTTTTCTGGGCTAATCTGTCGAGTATATCTGATCTTTCTGGCCCACCACCATCCACCATCCACCATCCAGCACAGAAAAGAGAAGAATATCTGCAGGAGGAGAGACAAGCTCTGTGTGAAACGCTGGAGTGCAATGGTTACCAAAAAGCGACAGATACAGTACATCATAAGAACGAAATCTAACCGCTCCGAAAAACATACAGAAGCTGAGGTCAAAAGCATCGCCTTCCTGCCTTTTGTTCAAAATGTCACGGACAGAATAGCAAGAGTCCTCAAAAAACGAGACATAAAGACGGTTTTCGGGACAAACGCCAAGATCAAGATGCTAAGATCAACTAAGGATCGAGATCCCTCGGAAACGGACGGTGTTTATAAACTCGGCTGTCAAGACTGCGAAAAAGTATATGTGGGACAAACAGCGCGCACAACTTCCAAAAGGGTTGACGAACATAAACGGGCATGCAAACTCAGCCATCCAAGAAAATCGGCATTGGCTGAACACTGCACGGATACGGGCCACCATTTGGCATTTGAGCCGAAAATCCTAGGAAAGCCCGAGTCCTCACCCACGTCTAGTTAAAGAAGCAATTGAAATATACAACACCCAGTAAACATTACTAGGGATGACGGCTGACTTCAAAAGAATAGGAGTCTAAAGGCCTAACAGATAGTGATCCGACAGTAGATGGAACTTAGCATATCACAACACTATTCACTTTACACAACACCTGTTTTCGGCACGGTAGTGAAAGCCAGTACCTAATAAACGACAGACCCTGCTTTCGATACGGTACTGCGAGCAAGTACTTAACCACAACACTAGCGGTCATACGTCACATCAGTCCTGATGATGGACCCTGCAATGGAATCCGAAACATCGGCCAGAAAGGTCAGATATATACGGTAGATTAGCCCAGAAAAGTATACACAGAAGACAGCGACCACTACCTCCACACTCGCATATTCTAGTTTATCTCGATTCTAATCAATACAAGTAATAACAAGTAGGCTGTAGGCTTCTACAGTTCTAGGTGCGATCTCTAATATAAAACAAGCACTCTGTATCTACACTGCATTCAATACGATTGGTAGACCTGGCCGCCACGAGCCGAGCCGAGCTGAGCTGACTGCTGACTGCTGACTGCCGACTGCCGACTGCTGACTGCTGAGCTCGTTGTGTATAAATCTGCACGATGAAACTTGCGTATCACAAGTGACAAGGGAAAGGAAGTGTATTGGATATCAGGCATTAATACGCGAGGATTCAGTTACCTATTCATCAGTGGCGTGCAGTAAGCACAAACTTAGGTTATGCTATTGCCGACAATGCTAACTAAATATACAATATAATGCGTATTTTAGATATACTAGGTTTTAAAAAAAATGTTATTCTAATTTCAAAAACAATTCTATCAATTTAAATCTAGAATATAATAGAGAATTTATTATTTTAAAAAAGACAAGTTCTTTTATTGTTCCGTACCGTACTCTACTTTCGATTTCGCTTAACATATTTTCTACGGATTAAAAATTTTTCATTAACAGTGTTCAAAAAAAAAATTTCAATAACTAACTTTACAAATTACCATAGCCGAAACTCATAACATAAATAAATTTATTTCAAAATTTCGTTTAATATTGGTAATAATCTAACTTAATATCCCAAAAAATCCAAACTCGCTCACATGACAGATAATAAACAGACGAATATTTTATCTCTGCAAACAACGAAATATTAAATGACCGGAAGCCTCGGAACGGTTGGAGTACGCTATCAAATTAAAACGTTTAGTCTGTCAAGCAAAACAAATATGTAGAAAGTGTACATATTTACGCAGGTTAATTAATCCAACAGAATTAAGCACAAATTGTTTGAAAAATGCAGAAAATTGGCAGACATAAAGATACCGACATAGGTTGAGTAAGAAAATATTTAGTTCGGTATGTTTGAACAAACAAGTCAGGGCAAATTGCCTGCCAGAATGGCCACGACGTTGTACACAGATAATTTGCTATTTTCCGGAATAACCCTCGGCTACACAAAAATTGGGGTAATAGGTTCTTTTCATAAGATAAGGATTATTTTAAAAATATATTGTTCACAGAATCTTTAGTAATGCACAGCTTATTTACTCGCAAACAATGTGATGCAGTGCACGCCCCTGCTATTCATATAAACGTATATATGCGACAGTTGATAATGTACACATATTAATATTAACTCGAATATAGTATCTCAGAAATGTCCTTCTGTGAGTCACGCGTAGGTAAATTTGAAAGGAAATTGATTTATATCGGTTTGAAGTGAAAAGAGTTTATTAATAATTACTCAAAATACTTTGTTTAAGCCTCCATTTATTTATTATTGTACATATTTCGATAGCTATGGTATCATCTTCAGGAAACAATGTATACTAAAATTAAAAATACAAGCGTAGATAAAAAAACAACACCATAAAATGGTGAATAAGTAAGAATTAATTTAAAAGGTGACTATTTGCAAAGAGTGGTACAAACAAAGTACTTTGTATAATTATTAATATATAACGAAGCCACAAAGTAATTTTGCAAATATTGAAGAAGTGAAAACAGTTTAATTGTCTAGATAACTTTACTGCATTTTATTTTACGAAACCGTCCTATGTACTCGTATATACATACGTCTTTCGCGCCCGCGTCCTATGACGCGTTTTAAACACTAGTACATATGTATACAAGTATATACCGATTTATATCTCACACGATCAGTACTGATTTTATTTCAAATTTTTAATCGATCACACTTTCCTTTTGATAAAGTTTCAGAGTCAAAATTATCGAAATACGCGTGATGGTTAGGTGAACCACGGAAACTAAAACAACATAAGTTGTCTGTCTTTTGTATAACCTGTGGACGGATGTTTTATTGTTTAAAAGTGGTCAGGTTATATTTAAAAGAGGTTACTTTGAACATGAAACTCAGACATGTATCGGTAAACTCGTATATCGGCCTATTTGCTAAACACTCTAGTTGTGCAGTAGGCCCCGAGAGTGGTAAAGCACTGCAGACAATTTTGCGGTTATAATTGGGAATTCCCTTCCGAATTCACTCTCCCGGGGCGACAGAGCGGAAAATTGTAGCCGTGCAGACCTCATTTCTTTTTTCAGATACGTTTCTACCGTGTGACCGATCACGGATTACCGCGCACGTCTGGCGGCCGGTCCGGACCAAGTTATGGGATTAGACTAGACATCGATTAGAACCGCCGCCTCTGCGCTGGGTTAAACGATAACATTTTGTACAGCTCCTCTGTTCGGATCCAACACATTTTATAGCTTTTAAAATGTATATTTGGTATTTAAAGCTGTGTAATGTGTAACCCATCAACACCGGTGGATACAACAGTTTAACTGAATTACAGATTTGTTATAAATGCATATTAATGTATAATACAAGTTACAATCCGCAGGGGTACGTAGCGGGGACACTTCTTGTCTTGTCTTGTCCCGTTTCGCATATCTTCTCGAGCAGTCTATTCGGTTGTTGAAGCTTTTTAAAGGGTTGTTCTCCAATATCTAGTTTATCTGAACATGTCACATCTTTCGCGGACGCCCTCTGTTTTCTGACGCTTTCAACTCCCGCCTCGTTTGTTTTCTTTACCATTCTTTCCTCGCTCATACGTTCCACATGACCAAACCACCTCAGCAACCCTTTCTTAATTCTATCGATGATTCTACAAATAGTTCTAAATTCGCTCCGAATTAGTTATTTCTTCATTCTATCACACACAGACTTTCCACACATGCGCATAACTTTCGCACTTTTAAATAAAAGTACGTTATGTATTGATAGTTTACGACAGCACGGAAACACTGTCGAGAGTCTAGCGCGATCAGGGCTGAACCGCCGACCGGAGGTGATGACTACTGACTGCTGACTGCTGACTACTGGTACATCCCCCACAATATAAAACTAATACAAGACATTTTTTCACATGTGTACTGCAATAAGACTTAAATATTTTTAGATACAATAGAATAGCTAGTAAAAAAATAAAATAATTAAACAAAATTTAGTCCCTCTTATTAAGAGATATAATCAACGTACAAACTACGCTTCACATATTGTTTACAGATATATATTTATTTAATTGATTTTAATATGCTATAATTATTTAATAACAGTTATTCTGACACACTTTATATTATTGTCTATGATTATTATTAAAAGGGCATCGAATTAACTGGATACACGAAAACGGTAATTGCATCAATCATTTTGATAAACGTATATAAATATACAGTTTTGTAATGAATTCTCTCACGAACCACTTAATCTTAAATGTGTAACAGTAAGTAAACACACACACGATGAATCGCTCGAGTAAAAAACTATGGAGTAGATTATTTTACAAGTATCCATTTCGGTACACACAACAGAGATAAAAAGACTTATGAATATTAACAGATTTTTAAAAAAACGTCCCAAACATACCAAGACGCTTACATAGAACATAACAAACCCAATTATGCTGTAAAAATTATTGTGTTTCTCTGAACTTCCATTGTTTAATTGTTAATTTTATTTTAGCAACCTTTACGGGTTTCTTATATATTTTATAAATAAAAAATGTACGGGATCATTTCAGCTAACTGTGGTTGGAGACATGTAGGCAGAACAACAATGTTACTCTCACTGCTAAAAAGCGTAAATGGCAATGGGCGGACCACATTTCAAGATGCACAGATAGTCGATGGATAAAGAATATTCTTGGATGGTAAGCGCGAGACAAAAAATGGCCTAGATTACGCCCGAAGTCTCGGAGCTATCAAGATTGGCTCAGGCTCGAAGCTTCCAGCGCTTGATTGAAAATACCTGATGATGGTTAAAAATACATGGAAGAAGCACACCTATGTATGATGTGAAGTTCCACACTGTGAGAGAGTTAGTTCACAGTTTTGTCCTATTACCATTTTTCGCTTAGAAGTGAGAAATTGTATCCACAGGTAAAAAATTCTAAATTAATTTTCGTTAAATACAATACTTTGTTGAAATCATGTTATTGTTGGTTGTGAAGATGTAGAGTTGGCGGGTTATAATGAGGTGAATATGTCGTTCTTCTTAATCAATTTCCAAGTCCAAGATATGAACTTTTACTAAAAAAGGCGAGTGTGTACTAGATGTTTTTAAAATAAATTTTTTGATGCGTATCCATTGAGCCAATTTTAGAAGATGGGCTAAAACTTTTGACTTTATCTCTATAATATGAATAATTAGCTAAGCGTCTCAAAATTTATAAAAATAGGAAGACTTCGGTGGTTGAGCTATTTGAAGAAGACGACTGAAACAAACCCCGAAGTCACTGCTGAACGCAAACGGGCTAACAGGGGCTATAAGATGGACGACACATGTCATTAGACATGTCTGCCTTATAGATCCAAAACTGGTGAAAAGGCGCAAACTTTAGATCACTGGGAGAAATCTGTTGAGACCAAGATCCACCAGGGATTGTAGATGTGATGATGATAATGAATGTGTGCCATGAACAATGTTGTTGTTGTTGGACCTTAGCTATGAAATTTTAGCTCTTTTAAATAAAATAAAAGTACAAATTGTTACTCGTATTTTAATTTATATTAGTCTAACCTGTTACCACTTGATCCTCGAAACTCTTGATTTGATATATATATTTTATTATTTTATAAAAGTAACAATTCAAATTAATTTAAAGTGAAGAAAAAAAACTGCAAGAATGTATTGACATAAAATACAAAAAATCTTGCGTCCAGTGTACATTTTTTTCTGCTGAGCGGTTTTGAAAAAGTGAGATCCGCGGTGTTTTACTCGGACAGTGCGCAGTGCGCAGTGCGCAGCAGGTCCAGATGCAAGATCAGCAAATCGGCCACCGGGCGCTCTTAACACGCAATTACTTTCTTCTCCTTATCCATGTTCTAATTCTAAATAATGGGCGATGCTGTCCTCGGTGCCCCGCGGTTCCGCCCGAGAGAACAGTTACTCCCTAGCCGGAACCACCGCCGCGGTCTCGGGAGAGGAATGCGAGAGATGCCGTTACCTCCCGAAGCAGACATGGGCGCGTACACACGTAAATGGAAAAGGGGGGCTTTAACCACCACTCCCCTTCACCATAGAAACAGCCATAATACATCCGTGACTCTACTACTCGTGACTATTTCCAATACACTACATTTCTATGATCTCAAGGTGTTGTGTATTTTAAAGAACTAACTCAAAAATAAGGTAAATAGGATAATATAATGACACTAACAGGAAAGCAGTCGGTTGCTGTTATGATCTACCCCCTTATCGCATTGCTTTAACGATGCACCACGTAGTGTACTTTGATTTTATTTTCAGGAAGAAAAAACAGAATCTTAGTAATATGTACATCTAGAGCTATCTTTAATTGATATGGTCATCTTCAGAATGTTATTAAAAGCGTAAACACGAAAGATATAGTGAACTTAAAGAAATTAAATAATTTGAACAGGTAAAACAAATTGAGTTAAAATCTCAAGTGAATACGATATTTTGTGTAAAACCATTTTGATCTGCGATGCAAAAATTATCGAGTAATTATATCAAAGAATTGTTCACAGCAGTTTTAGCAAATATTAGACATGGGTGACATCTATTGCACAATGCGGAACGATTGTAAATTAAAATTAATTATTTGCTAATCTGTACTGCCATCTGGCGGATTTTTTAAAGACTACAGGTCCAAGACGAAGCGCAATCATATTATTAGATTCATACTCGTATATTACATCAAAAAAACTTTATAATATTCTAAAATATAGTTATTTCAAATCGTGTCGTTGCGATCTAACCAAATGAGTTCCTAGTTTTAAACATCAGGCGTCCAAGTTGTAGAATATTATCGTTCATTGCATCAGTGCATCAGTGCATCAGTGCATCAGCAACAGTGCAGTTCGTAACAGAGGTGACTCTTACCGAGGATTCGTTACCAAATGTTGGCGCCATCACTACAAGTATACTAATAAAGATGTGAGTGCTTAAATGTTACAATTATTTTTGCTTAACGTCGCATATACCGTCGTGTGTCGCGTGGGTTGCATTTTTTTATGGATCGAGTCTTAGAAGTCTCGAATAAACTTGTTATTATCTTCACAAAGGTCTGGCCCTTCTGTAAATCTACGCCACAGCGGCAACCGGAAAACAGCACCGTCCCACGGATACGGTTGTGGGTTGGCAGATCAAACCCGGCCAGCTGTGATTGTACCAGTCACTGATGTACCCGAGATAAGGTCGGAGAACCGATCGCCTTGTCAGTTGAAATTCTCAACGTTTGTGCACGTCTACAATTCAGTCGGAAAACACACCAGGTATCATTTTCAGCGTTGAGGCTATTTATTACGAGATGAGCGGGAAACTTTGACTCGAGTGGCGTTCTTTAGTTCTGACCCTAGGTGCATTCTCGTCTCTTATCCGGTTAGTCATTTTGATGCTATAACAACATACAACATTTATTGCGTGTGACAATAAAAATGCAGGCATGAACCGTTGCATTCTCGCCGCTTGCAACAACCGCAACACCCACTCGTTTAGGGCATCGACACATTGCCATTCGCATGTTGTTTAGGGTGAAGGTCAAGTGACCGCCATTCAGGATATCAATATCCTAAATTTAATTAATAAAACTCAATGAAGATAAGTACATGTACGAACCTAGTAAAAAATTGTTAGATATTTCGTCAAATTGGTCATATCTGTCGTAATAAAAAGACTTTTAAATATAAAAATAAAATATCTAATATATGCAGCAGACTTGTGTAATATCATTTGGAACATATTTTTCGATTTATTGCTGTTATGCAATTTTTGTTATATATATATATATATATATATATACATTTATTATATAATATATCTTTAAAATGTAAACAATATCATTTAGGTAATTTCCGTGTCTGAATAATGTATTAGAGAATAATCGTAACTCATGGATTACGCTGTTCAGAGACACGAGCCGTGGGATTATTATTTGCAATATTAATCGTGGTGGGTATCTTCATATTCATTTGGTATTGAAATTTTCAAATATTTAATATCCCAGCGGGATCCCTGCGGTACGGTATTTTAGTATTGCAGGTCGACCGGCACAGAAAGAGGTATCAACCACAGCAGCGTGCACATATCCGATACGAATCTTCCGAGTCCTTGTTCTATGCAACGATAGATGCTGTAATAGGAGTTGTATTTGCAATAATTGTATAATATCGTTCCTGATTAATGTTCAACCGACCAGTGTTGTGACAAGCATCATCACTCTTACTTCAATCAATCATTCGACTAACAGCCTTCTCCTCACATTTCTTCATATTTTCTTTCAACCCGTTGGAATGCAATTCGTTTGATAAATAAAGTGGTAAATAAAGCCCCGAGCTGAACTTAAGCATGAGAAAATCTATATTCATTCGGTTGGGATATTCGAATGCACATATCAGTGTTCGTGAGTATGTTGGTGTGAAAGAAGCTAGTTATTTCGAGTTCTAGAATGGTATATATAGATATGCGAGAATACGACGCAACGATAAAAACCTCGGAAGTTTTAGAATTTTATCAGGACACGGGTGACCCGCTGGGTAATGCTCGGAAGGTAGACGGGAAGAGGGAGATAGCAAACCATTTTGCTACCCTCCTCTCCCCGTCGTCTCTGTGTAAATAATATTTCAATTTTTTATTATTATTTTAGGTCGCGATCGTACCGAGTCTTTATGTCCATGTTCTGTCTAAATCTTCCTTCAGGGAGCGTCTCTATAATACTACACACTCTATAGAAGCCTCGGCTGCAACATCTCTATGTTGCAACTATAATGGTTAATTAATTGACACTCGATATCTACTTGTAATCATAATTGTTATTATTATATATGTGACTGTCAATATCTCAATGTGCTTTCAACAATAACCAAATGTTCTGTTATTAACTTTTACTATGTACTGTTTGTTCCTTAATAAATAGCACCTAAATACCGCTGAAAGCTACGGTGGAGGAGCAATGAACATTAGCTCAAGAATTGATCTACACTGCATTAAAATTACGGTTACATTAGACCCGACCCGCGTTGCTTGGCTTTGCCGAGAGGAACTGGCAAAAGAGTAACCACTCATTTAACAGTTCCGGGACCTTTCTACTCGATATGCGAGAACATTCTACATGACTACGAAATGATTTGAATGAAGTGAAGTCTCTCGTAAATGCTCGGAAAATCTTCTACTTCGGCGGTCCCTCATTGCGTCCGGCACGGTTCGCCTATCTGTTATGAGACCATTAGGTTGGCCATAGCAGAGGCGCGGTATTGTTTTGCACCACTCAGACCAGACCCACACGCAGTAAGAAAAATGAAGAGTTCGGTCCAAAGATGTTCCGAGACTGTCCTCGCGCATGGCTCTGTGCAGACTTGCCACACGATTTCTTCCTTTATTTATTTCTTCGTTTTATGATTTATTAAAATTGTATGATATTACAACATTTAAAAAACAATATTGATAATTGGATATATTTCATTATGGCACTCTTTTTTAAAAATTAAGCGTCTTCACAAACAGTTTGTATTTGCCAAAAACAATTAATAATATTGTTAGGCACAATTTCTAATATAGTTTTTCAGATGTTTCACACTTTCATATTACGCTAATATCAGTATATATCGGGCCAATGATTTAATTGTAAATCGTATCTTACTTTTAAACAGAGCAAAATTAATACAATATTTTCTTTTTTTTAAGATATGCAGTTCTAGAACATTACCAAGGATAACTATTGAATTTTATAGCTATTATATCATAGTTTCAGGTCCCAAAGCGATTAACGTATCGTATGAACACCTCCACCCACGGGGCTATACTGTATAGAGGGACACTCCGGGTGCGATCAGTGATTTTTTCAGTCTGTGATTTGTGGATAACCGTTGTATGTCTAGTGTTGTGCGACTAGAAATAACTTCGTTATTGTAATAATAATTGAGGTGTTTAAGAAAGAAGTTTAGAGTTAAGTTTAGTCCCCAGGTTATCGATCTCATCCAAAAATCTGATCAATATTATATAGTAACGCATCGTCTATACAAACACTTCACGAGCGTCCAATGTATTCCAAATTTCAATACTTCAATACAAGCGTGATGTTTTTGATGTTGTATTGAGACAATGGTATAATTGTATACGCTATTTAAGATGTTCTATGTTGAAACTAAATTCATTTTTTTTTTTTTGTATAATTCTATATATATTTTTTATTTTTCTCTTCTTAGTGACTAAATGTTATATACAAGCTGTGGATGATTCATATTATAAAAGTAAAAGGCGCAGGTGTAAATAACCTCACTGATCTACAAATATTAGCTAAAATTGAGGAAACTCTCACATCATCAGAATTAGGAAGCAAAATAAAAAATAAATATTCAACAGTTTTGATTAGGAAGTTTCTAAATAAATGTAAGCGAAACTGGTTGTTTTGATTCGCGACGCGCGATCATTTCAAATTATTATTATTTTTGCTGAATAAATATAATTATATACAGAAGACTTCCGTGAAAAATGTAGCACGGTCAGAAATATCGAATATTTGAGAAAGACCTTCAACAATTGAGAAGAGAGGTGAAAATAATTCTATCCTCTGTGCGTGATGCTGTATATATTAGTACGTTTATCTTAATATAACTTCATACGAGCTACCAATCATTGCACAGGATATCATTTCATTCGAGAAATGGCCACACAATTGCATAATTTCTTTCTCCGAGTCCCCTGGCAACGCCGGGTGTCTACCTCTAGGTGAAGCGGCATCGCAAGCTGGGCGCGGATCTCCGTGTAAATAAACACAACCGACCGCCTGCGGAACTCTCCTTCATTTTAATTATATAAAGATAACATCGTTAAAATATTTATCTACGGGGCATTCTTTTCACTTTCCCGCGTTAGATAATCGCTCAGAGAATCAATAAAATAATCCGAGGTTTGTCTTGTTACCGACGGCCATCCATAAATGATGTCACTCGGGCGGCGGGAAGAGAAATAAATCCCGCCAAATATATAAATCAAAAGATGATAATTGATTGCGCGGTCGCGGCCATTATGGAGTCACATTTTTACGGCCGTTTTGACAGAATTTGTGAAAGTTAATTTATTTCGCGTTGGTGCTGCACGGGTCGCTTTTATCTGTATTGAATTGCCGATCACGAGATGTTGTGTTAGTGGGAAACGGATTCACTGCAGGCATTCAAGTCTGGGTTGTCTTATGTCACTTTCGTGCTGCAACGCGAAGATGAGCTTTAATGCCGCACATCCACCGCGCAATCTTTGGAGACTGGAATAAATTTTAAACGATCTAACGTCGGATGTGAAAATGCCTCAATAATAATAAGATGGACGTGTAATGTGCATGTTCTCGCTTCGTACATGAGGGCTGGAGAGTATAACGATCGACCGCCATACTTTAATAGTGGGTACCTATCTATCTACCTGTCTGAATTCAACGCCCAGGTTCAATTTACGACTAGACGAAATGATTTGGTTGTGAAACTGCCATTCTGCCATTCGGAGAATTTTTCCATTTTTAAACACCCGAGTCGTGTTCGTAAGTAAAGATTTGTTTTAATTCCGAATATGAATCTCAAGCAGTGTCAGTAGTAGTAGGTAGTACTAGTGGAACAGTGTAATAACTCTAAAGTGATCCCCGATTGCTTTTGCTAGACAGTTTTCATAAAATTATTTTTCAATCTTGAAAATAATTTAAATACATATCGTTATCATTCAGCGACAAACGCGCTATCCGGCCTGAATTCTTGAATTATTTAAAAGCCGGCTTTTAAATAATTCGAGAGGTTCGTGTCTTTACTAACAACATCCATAACATAATATAATAATTATGTTATACTGGGGGGAATAGGAGTTTATCTTACGTTTGTGACGTTAGTTACCATTAATTCAGGATCCGATAAACAAAATGTAACTAAGCCATTATCAAGCTATGTTTCTATATTGAAGAATGGTGTAGATCCAGAAGCACCATCCTCACGTAGACCGTATTATATTACGTATTATAAACCGGCAAGTTACAAAAATATTTTTAGATATATCGCAAATTCGCTTCTAATTGTACTTCACCTCGCTTTAGAATTGCAAACATTCTAAAGTCAACCGCTTTTATCGTATATTCATAAGTTAGTATCAGTAACGTCGCCATGTTAGAACCTTCGTGTAAAGGCTATACACAATATGCAAAACAAAAAATTAGATATTGCAGGGAAATATAGAGAGAACCTGAAATAAAAATGGCCGGAGCTTTGCAACACGTCGATGCGAGCAGCCTAAGACCGAGAGGAATGGAGATACGCATAGTGGGTAATTAGAGGATCATGACCCCTCAAATATAAGCTTACAACTACTTTATATCATATTTCAAGAACAAATTAATATCCGTCAAGTTAGCCCACTACAAATACAAGAAATCAACTTTAACCGAATACAAGTTTCCCAATGTTCAATGACACGTCCATCACTATTACGGGTCTTTACGTAAGACGTGTTAATCACGGTTAAATAAGAATTTTAATTTCTCTCGAAAGGTGCCAAGTCGCGTGTCGTAACAGCGTCCAATAATCATTTATCTCTGCATCCCGGCGGTTTCCCATCTCGGTGAACATCTCGCTGAACATCATCGGCGATGGAATAAATGTTACCGAGTCAATTGACCAAACAGCGATGAATCTGAATGTCGTCTGGCGGGCCTGCGGAGCTTATCGGTTCTCTAATGAGTCGAGAGTGGCCAGGTTCGGGCGTCCGCACGACCGCCGCTTTGTGGGCCATCCATCGCCCCAGTGTAGCGATGACACAGTTAGCCGTGTGAGATAGATGCAGGGAATCGGTCAGGTCTCCGTAACCAGTTTTTTTCCTCCGCTCTCGCGAGTCAGGAAATGTATTTGCGGTCAATCAGTTACGAGTTTTGTCGGCGCTATTTTACGGTGCGTAATTAGGCGAGCCGAGTTTTTGGTACAAAAAGATGAATGGTAACGGAACACTTTTATAGCTGTTGCGTCGCTGTTCAATTCTTCGAGCGCTCTAAAAACCGCGAGCGAGCGAACAGTGGACCCGAGAGAGAGGCTTGCGAGGAATTGGGGGAGATGTGGCCTGCGCTAGACGCAAAGATGCTGATGATGATATAATTACCATGCAGTCGTGTACGTCCGTAGGCAGTGAAACAATTAGCCGCAAACTGTGTCGTCGTACGTCTTAAGAATAAACATTCATCCGGTAAAGCATTTAGCATAAATAATGGCCAGGATCTAAAAAGGGATATTCTTCTGGAATCAGGATTGCTCGACTGAATCTTTCTCGAGACATCTTATATATTTAGATATTTTTAATGGCAATGTTCTACAATTAAAATAGAAAATTTTATTCAATTTATTTATTTCTCACCTTGAGTCCACCCACATACACGATTTCACTTAAATATTATATAGGTACATTCACAAATACAGCATACACTCGGTCTAGGATATGTTATAGGTAACGTGATGTATTTTTAAATATTATGCATATATAATACATAAGTGAACACGTTAACACAATGAATTTATTGTAGTCTACATTCTCATATCTTTCTCGTGAAATAGCCTCAGTGAAGCAATGGTGGCCGCCGCACAGCAACTACCACTGTTTACGTAAAACCTATTTTTCAACGTTAATAACATCATTCATTATCAAAAAAAAAATAGAAATGGTCTACCACAGTACAACTAAACACAACCAATTAACGCAAACAAATACCCAGTCAGTCATATTCTTTTAATGATTTAATTTCGTTATGTTGTGGTTTTCCGGTGGTGACACAAGTCCGCCATGTTTCATATCTAAAAGTAAAGTAAGTGCCGTGCTGGTCAT
This sequence comes from Eubasilissa splendida, assembly GCA_031772225.1. Classification (NCBI taxonomy): domain Eukaryota; kingdom Metazoa; phylum Arthropoda; class Insecta; order Trichoptera; family Phryganeidae; genus Eubasilissa; species Eubasilissa splendida. The sequence goes on from CM062857.1 coordinate 295,226, forward strand.
GCCACGCTATGCCGCCTGGCGACGAATTTACAATACAGAGTGCACACCACCACCGGCATTTGCAATATAATTAAGGACGTTTTTACTTTTCCTAAACTGTCGTTGGTTTTTATAATAAAAAATGCACGGAACATTTACATAATGTATTGTGTTTAATAATGGTGTATTTTGTCTCTTAAAACCCATAAAAGTATTCATTATTAAAGGTATCAATATAAGACAATCTAATTTCATTTGAAACCAGCAATAATAATCCAGCGAGATGTTTTCAATCTGTTCACAAAATACCAATAATAAGGAGAAAACAAAAATATTATTTATTCATTGTTAACATTGTCAGGCGCTCCGCAGGTAAGTCAGCTCTGCGTCGGTCTGTAACGAGTAACGAGGCCAAACCTCAAAAGCTTTTCAGCGAGTGTGTTATTAGTTAAGGAAATAATGAAAGCATTTATTACGGTGCACATTATGTATTTACGAAAGAAGAAATAGAATGTAATATTTTTTATCGCATCAAGAACTCACATTACAAATATAATGTTTTAATTGTACTTATTTCTTATTTGATAGTACCAATAATAATTATAAAAACGACAACTTCTAGGATTTATTTTGCTGTAACTTAATATTTCCATGCAGCGGCCATTTTGAATTCCTTGAAAAAATGCATTCAATTAAATTGCTAACAGATTAATCAACAGATTGTATTATATTTTTTGATAGTAAAAGAGTACCGTTCAAATTTATCGCTTTAGAAATTCAGCATTTTGTGAATGATAACTTAAGCTTTAATTATAATTCTAATTCAAATAGGAGAAAAAACCTTAGTTCAAGACAATCATACTAATCATATTATGTATGTTGAGATTCTTTGTGAGCAATGAACAGATGACGGCATTCTGTATCTAGCTACATGTTCTTATCTGGTCACTTGATACGGCTGTCATATCAAAGATGTTCTACTCGGGGTAGCGACTTTTAATATCACTCAGTGAGCTTGCAAACCATGTGCCAAAATCCCCTCAAATTATTATCGAGATAACATCTTAGAACAAGAAATTTGCTGTCAGTCAGTTATTCCTGACGAATAAAAACGCAAATGTCTGAGGCTTTATGAAATACACTATATAATAACATAAAAGCTATGTAAGTTCAAACGCAATTACTTAATCGCGGTTTGAATTCCGAGAACTAATGACCATAGAAAAACTCACGAAAAAAATGCACAGCTGACGTTCCTTATTTTATTGAACCATAATATGGCTAAATCGCATTCCACGCCATTTTGAGAGAAATTGATACGTTAGGTAGGTATCTGAACAATAATGTGGAATTTGCGGTTTTCCGACGACATTGCCTTTGTTTTGTAAAAGCTCATGTTTATTCCGGTTTAATGTAGATATGGAATGTTCCGGCGGTTTCCAGTATCGTGTATCTGAATAATTAATGAAAAGTGTATACACAGTACGTGTTCAGAATTAAAGTAATCTGCTGTCAGTTTTAAGAAACAGGTGAAGAAAAGTCTTCAAAAAAAACAAAAGGCTTTTTTGTTATTTGTATTCAAACAAAGAACGGAACAGTAAAATGGCCGTCCAGCGATGACCGCCAATATTGTCAATGACTGTGACGTTCGCAAAATTAACGTTTTTTAGGTTAAGTCCACATCAATACACAGAGTTGAACAACCACGAGGACAAAACAAGTTGATGAACTTTAAAAAAAGCGACGACCAATGCTGACCTGAGGTCGGAACAAGAACATGCGAATAATTTGTATTCATGGTAAAATTGTGATTATGAAGCAAAGTTAACGCGAGCAATTATATTAATCCGGTTTCATCATTCTTCTCGAGTGCTCCCGACAGAGCAGTCGTGGCCATTGACCGATGCTGTCACAGAACTGGCGGGTGAGCCTTCACGCCATCCTGCCATCCTCACACTTAACCTTGAACCTTGCAGTTCAGTATTTTAGCTCACCCGATTGCTCACGATAGAAGTTGAAGCACTACAATCCTTGACTAAGTTAAGTAACAAACGCTAGCATCCGGTGGTGTACAGCCTTTATCGCCAATCTGTCGCCAGGCGGCACCGAACGGTAGGATAACAGCAATCGGCAACAATATGATTGTCTGATTCAGTTGTAGTGTGGTAGACCACTTCTCTTTTTCGATAATCAATTATTTTATATTTTCAGCATTCAAAATGAATCTATCTGCCAGTCAGTACAGCCGAATGTATTGCAGTATAAGTATAACATGTTTCACCAGCAAAATATTTCTAGAGATTCTATTTTTCTGGTACTGGTTTCATGGAAACCTATTTTTATGTGAGTGTGTGCAAAATAGTCGAAAGTAAGTTATTTTTAGTGTACTAAAATAGATGTACATATCAAGTAATTATTGAAATAATGCAGTCAGCCCAGGGTCGTGAGTGGATTCCATTGAGTTAAGACTCCATCATTCGGTGGGTTTCTGTGGTTTGAGTTTATATCGACGGATATAGCTAGCATCTATTCTCTCTGTTTCTATAATATTCTGAACCAGCTGCTTTTATGAGGACTGCGGTACATCTGTATTTCCCCTTAATGCTCTTGGCTTGTATCACGACCGACTCACCGCAATTCGGATTTAAATATCTTCCGGATATCCGATGGGATGTTCAGCACCCGAAGTTCCCAGTCTGCAGATCTCGCTGAAGACAAACTGGCTTTACCATACCAAAATACGACAAGTTCATATCTATGAAGGACAATGGCTTTGTTGATTTTTCATTTCCGCGTTCTAAGCATGGAAATATAAATGATTTCTTATTGAGATCCATATTTTAATATTAAAAAAGTTTTTACCGAGTATGGACGTCCGAATCGCTTCTAATTTGTCATCACAGATGATTTGTCACAGACAGATGGATAGGTTCTAAATTACACAGAACCGTTTCTATCTTCTTAAAAAATGTACTCAAAAGTCAATGAAGCGAATCGAGAAACCGAGATGCTGCGGACAGATGATCAGATATCTGCCGGACCGTTATATCTCCTTCTCGTCTCTGTCCCTCTCCCTGTCGTTCCTTCAGTTTTATTTTACCTTTTCCTAAACCATTCTGTTCTTTTAGCGTATCTAGATATACCATATTTTTTACACTTAGCCTTTCATTATAATTAATTTGATACGAAATCAAATTTAAAGTACTCGTAATAGCGCACTGAAGTGTTACGAAAGTGTTTTGAAAATTATTCAATCTAATAGGCTTTGTCTACTTAGTGAGAGGCTTTGCTGTTCAATTGGCTGAACATAAATAATATTTTTGCGCTGTTTAACACGTGGCTAAAATTTATCTGTATTCTACACATTACAGTTTTTTTATCAGTAATTTGTAAATATATTAATATTAATGTAGGTAAATAATAAGTGAATTTTCGCACGAAATTGAACAATTCTATAGGTAATATTATAACCAACCGCTAATAATTGTTTTACATGCATTTTATTATTTTCCGGACATTCTCGGCGAAAAATGTATTTCGACATTAAAGAAACAACCTAACCTGAATATGCTTCGTCACCCGTTCTCTACAAGAGCATTGTTCAATAAGACAATTTGGTTTGAAAGAGTTTTGAATTATGCAAAGCCACATTTTATGAATATTCCGGGAAGAACAGGTTTTTGCGAATATTACCACAGTAGGAATATTTTTATGTTGACAGTACATTTGCTATATTTACATATACATATATATACAGTGGTAGCTGTCTATCACTGGCTGCACATAATATATCTGTTCCGACAGACAGTCTGACTCCTTGGCGAGGAGCCGGGTAGAGAGGGAGGCTGAACTGAAATGTATACATGACCTTATTATCTACTAATGTAGTAATTTTGAATCTATTTTGAAAAATATGTTCATCGAAAAATATTTTGATTGTTTTTGGGATACGAACCCGGAACTTTTCCTATCCGGGGAAACGCCTTACCATTTCGCCGTAACAACCAATTTCTATTAAAAATATCAAAAATTGTTTTAGTCTCCGAGGCTCGCTGCAGCGGAGAGCGAGGTCCGTTAGCCTATCACGAATACGAAACGAGCGCACATGTCCAGCAGTCCAACTGCGCTGATGTGAATTTTTTCATCAAATAATAAGTACTTCGTCTGGCCGACTACGGATTGCATCGACGCGCCATTTCGTGTCCGATCGTAAATTTACATATCCAATTTCACAGCTGGATCGTGGATCGAGGCTGGAGCGCCGTCGTGTAACTGGAGCCTAGATTGATCGCACTGCCGTACAATGAATGTGCAGAAAACATTTGGAGAGATTTCAGTGACCGGGACCAATCGGCCAGTGGGAATGGTCTGCGCTGGATTGTGCCCTTTTTTAAATATTAAGAAAATAATTACTTTAAAGATATAGAAGGTAAAACGCATCTCGAGTAAATCAAAATATATTTTATTTTCATATATAGTAGGCTGTCATGCTGGCCATCATCGCCAACGTTTCACAGTAGACTAGACAAACCATCGCCTCAAGTTCTTTCGCTATGATATGCTTCCACTTCCAGGGCCCCAGTTTTCAACAATCTTCCCCTGCGTTGTGAGATGTAGGATCTAACAATGTCCCGATAATATTCAAGTTATAATTAACTTTCTATTTATTTGTCTTTTTTCATTCGAACTGTAATATCTTTGTACCTCTATATACCCAGCTGATTTTGAACAATCTCGTGTGGATCCAAATCTTAATGCTTCACGTCGCTGTCGTGGCGGTACCTATTCTTCGTTTAGCGTCCATGCTTCTACTCCACAAAGTAATATCGAGAACACTAGCATCTAATCATTCGAATTCGTAATTTAAGGTTTATATCATGAGTGCAGAATATTTGTTCACGAGTATAAAGGTTGCAACACGGTATTTTTTTAATTTCATTCTAGTATTATAAAGATTTTCATTATCTTAGCAATATTTTAATATGTCCAAGAACACAATAACAGTACCTTTGTAGGTAAAAATCCAGTAATTGCGTGTTCTTGGACATATTCAAATATTTCTAAAAAAATACACCGGTCAAAGTAAGAAAAATATATAAAAATTGAAAAATTTTGCTTTCAATAAAAAAAAATTAAAATCAGATTCTCATTGAATTGACACATACGCTGCTTCAAGGAAAAATGAATTATTAAATTTGCTCCATAGATGGCGATGGTGTGTGTCCACGTACTAACATATATACAACATTAAAAAATTAGATAAATATGGAGATTGAGAGGTGAGAATTGGTGAACGTTATATATATATATATAAAGTGATAAGCCCTGTATTTACCCCATATTTCTATTTATTTTCCATGAAATATAATAAAAATAGCTTCGTCTCTATGAGATATCTGATATTTACTATGTGTTTTGTTTTACTTTATAACTAAACCGAATGTCTCGCATGCTTTCACCGCACACCATGGAGATCCTCAATATTAGTTGTTAGAAATACCGCGGCGCATAACGTAGTCCTCGAGGAGCTTCTTTCATATTTGGAAAGTGTGGATGAAGCAATACTAATTGTTTATTCGACTCTTTGATAGTTATTTGAACGTTTATTCTTTTAGCGACGATCACTGATTAGACGGCAGCGGGACATCGGGGCAGAGGAGGAATGTGGAATGATGGTTTAAAATTCCTTTAATATGGTTTCCTGTACCCGAGCCGTAAAGAATGTGTCGTTTTTTATCTTTTTTATTGATGATGTCTCAATGCACCCTCATTTTGACTTTATTTACATTTTTCGCCTTTACTACCTGCAGGCAACAATTGAATGTCCATCAACCGAATGATAATATTCTCCTCGCAAGGTGTTAAAGTTAAAACGCACATTTTAAATGACGGGAGATGTGAACTGGCTTCAACTCAGCAATAACACCACTCACTTATATTCGAGGAGGAACTCACGACGCTGCTTATGGTAACTTTGACCTCGCGGTAGAAAAAAATACGTTTCTTAAAGTAAAATTGTTCTTTTCGCAATAAATCTGCTAATTATATATTTGTTTTTAATGGCGCAGATGGCCGGCGTATAGGACGGTACAATGGCGGAAGTCGTTTAGTTGATGGATCTATTATCTGGATTATGGATGAATTTGGCAAAAGAGGTTTGTAAATAGTGTTCTTGAGATTGGTAATGAAATCTCTGAGATAGTGACCTGACCTGCAGTAGGCATAAACTTAGGTTATGCTGTTACCGACGACGCTAAGTACCTATACGATGAGTATAAAAAAAAAATGTTTGGAAAATTATTCTAATTTTCAGAACAATTCTATCAATTTAAATGTAGAATATAATTGTGAATTAATTGTTTTTAAAAAGGTATATTCTTTTATTGCTCGGTACCGTAGTCTGTAAAATATTATATACAATTTCTCCTTCAGACAACGGATTTTAAATGTTTCATCGACAGTGCTCAAAACACATATTTAAATAACTAACTTTACAAATTCCCATAGCCGAAACTCATAACAGACATATATTTATTTAATTTAATTAAATAACTTATGTAATAATATCCCAAAAATGTTAACTCGCTTGCTTGACAGATAATACATTATAACTTATAACTTTATCTATGCAAACACGTTGAGATAAGCGAAACCGGTTGACGTATAATAAATTTCGTGGTTTCATACAAAATGATTGTTATTTTATATAATATAATATGTCAAACCACAAAGTGATTGCTTTCTACGAAAAAATAAAAATTTAGTTCAGTTTGCTTGTCATACGGATTACTTAAATGGGTAACGAACTTACGTAATGGCAAATTGCCTACAAGCATCAACATATATAAATAACTCACGGCTAGACAAAAGTCGTGGGTTACACCATAGACAATTATTAAATTTATTTTTATTTCCCAGAGTTTTTAGTAACGCACGGCTTTTTTACTTGTGTACAGTGCACACCCGTGCCTAATACGTACCTACTGTGCGTACGTTTGGTAGAATAAAAGATTAGATGTAAATACAATCCTTATGCACTGTTAAAATGAGATTAAAAAGAGTCAAGAAAAAATACACAAAAGGTAAAAAAAAGTCTTGGTTTCACCAACTACACCAGGTAGTGGTAGAAGAGATTACACACTCCGTGATATCTTCCTCATCTGAATACAGTGGAGAGCTGGGAGATATAGGTCCCCAGCATCTACGCATCGATCCTTCGATCACTCATCCCACACTCTACCTATAACTGGTCAAACTCGCACAAACAATGAACCCCTATATTGTGGTACTGTGGGTGGCGAGCTGAAGCCTAGTGGAGTAAAACACTATTAGCACCAACATTAGGTACCTGCACGTAGAAGAGATAATTGTGTATTATGGGGTTTTACCGTAACGCTGAACGTTATTTAATCTCTGTTCTCCAGGATGCGCTTCGACAATCTTTTCTACCGTATCCGAAGAAAGCGTCCGCGCCCATCATTTGAGACCTTTCAGTGTGGATTATAGTTATACCGGTAATATTATATTTCGACATAATTCTCGTCTCGCCTAATAGTTCTCGTTTCTCGACATAGTTCTCGTCTCGTCTCGCATAATTCAACCCGATTGTCTAATAGCACATTATAATATATATACCATACCATACAGAAACAGTACATCTACTACACAGCAATACAGATTGTATAAAACATGTTTAATTACTCATAATTATGTTACACTGGGGACATCACTAATGCCTTCATTACGTTTTTATTTAAATACTTTCTACCTTTACTGTTATTATCGATATGTTCAAGAAAATATCGCGCGACATCTAATCATTTGCATCGAAATTTTCAACATGAGCTATCGAATTGCGACAATCTGACCGCGAAAAAGGTTTTCCAAACCGGTCGTAATATCAATAATGAGTATTAACAATACTAAAATATTCCTCGTAATCATGTATATTCATAAACACTACTCATATATTTTATGCCGGTAAAATGATAAATGGCGGACGTAATAAATAATGAACGTCCATTCTAGCGTTCTGCAGTCATTAGGAAACGCTTCTGTTCATACAACTTACATCACGGGTGGTAGGTTATGCGCTTTGAATGTGAAATTCTTTTACAGTGAAAACATTATAATATTTCCTCATCAGCTGACGAATATATTATACACAATTATGTGGTCGTCCGAAATGTCACGATCGATATTGACTAATAAATTATTATTTTATTCTAACGTACGAAAAATCTCAATTATTTGTCAAATCTTCATTGCCAAGAGTCCATTCTTCCAAGTTTTCATTCCACAAAATAATGCCGAGAACACATAGCATCTGTGTAATCTGATGTTTAGATCATGAGTGCAGAATATCCTTTTCATGCGCATGAAATTCGCTCAAGCTTGCTATTTCGGTAGATCTTCTGTAGATCCATATCTGAATGCTTCATATCGCTGAAATGTCAGTATTTCTTCAGTAAGCGTTGTAAAATAACACCGAAAACACTAACATCTAACCGCTCAAATTTGAAATCTAAGGTTCATATCACGACTACAGAATATCTTTTCATGCGGATGAACGAACTTACTCAAGGCATCATATTTAATTTCAACACAAGGATCCCATATTTTATTTATATTCCAACCCAGGTATACGTTCCAGCAATATAAAGACTTTCATTGTCAACTACGTTCCGCTCGCTAATGAGCTATGCTTATATAAATCAACCCAAAAGTCTCGCACGCCTTTACTACTCGATTTAAGAGAAGTCGTAGATACTCAATGTTACTTGCTAAAAGTACCGTATCACCAGCGTAACAAAGATTGTTCAAAATCTTCCCATTTATAATCAGTCCTTGAGTAGCTTCTGGATGCAAAACGCTTCATCTCATTTCACAATTTAGCAGAAGTCGACCATCTCAGGGTGAATAAAAGTTCAGACGGAAAAGGTGCAGTCAAACTGCAAGAAACTTTCGATTCATAAGATTCAGCCATTGTTAATTTCTCACCGGTTTAGCAATGTGCTATTATACAAATCTGCACAGATCTTAAAATGCTACGGGCATTGAGTGCTTATGACTAAAACATCTTAACACACATACACATGATAGGTTCAATTCATTGTAAAAACATAACCCACATGTACATCCGTCGTAGCAAAGAAATTATACAACAATTATAGAGAAAATGTGGAATATCATTTATCGACATCACACTTGGTAAGTAGGTACTTGCATACTTTTTAACTATCTAAATTCATAGATGACATAAAATATGTATAATGTAGAGAAATTGATATGAGTACAAATATTTAAATTATTTTACTATAACTTCATTATTTAAATATAACTATAAGTGTTGATCATTGTTTATGAAGAAATAGAGGAGAAGGGTGCAGAAATTGAATCTGTTCCAATGAAGTTACGCCACTGGACGCAACAGTCCATGTCCAATCAGCCAGGAACAGGCACGGGCCATATAAAACTTTGAAAGCGATAATCTTTTTGATTGCTCGTTGCTAAGCCGATAGCTTCGCGACCAATGGTGGCCGCTACGCGACCACGGCCAGTGTTTTAGAAAAATCAATTTTTTACACTTGAAAACATAATTAATTGAAATAATCTAATAATAATAATGTCGAAAAAAAGGTGGTCTGCCACAGGACAACCAAACTGAAGCAAACAAATACCCAATCAGACATTTACGTAATGATCCGGCGGTAATACTCGTCCGCCACGTTCCGTAGCCAAAAGGCAACTGCCGCGCTATGCTGCCTGGCAACAGGTATAATAATAGATGAAAATGAAGTATCTTGAATGCAATTATAATACTACGCGTGCAGACTACGCGTGATCGCAGCACCGAACCTTCAGCGTGCATTAATGGATGATATGATAATGATTCATTTTTGAATTGATTCAGTGGTTATTGTCACCAAACGCCGCGGTGGGGGAGCTGTCAAACAATGCAGAGTTATTCATGGCGCAGTCCTTTGTCAGCGTTAGCTCCGGATGCTGCTCCCGGTTCACTGGACAAGGGCTCGGAGGGAGCGCCGCTCGCAAGACGGTTCTTCTTGTTTATGCTTCCGATTGAAATATCTGATACGCGACCGGCATTATTGGCAGAGCTTAATCATCATATATACAGAAAACACGATGGGTGCCTCCTTTACTACTCAGATGGACGACGTTAATTATATTTTGGGAAACGAAGAAATAATAGTATTCTAAAGAACATTTTGTGCGCGTACTTCGGTAGATACATTTTTGAAATTAATAGCCGCATGAAGAAAAATAAGTACCACGCACCCGCCCACCGGGTGGGTAGCTCCTTCCTAGCTCCTCCGGGTTAGATCGTCGCAATAAACTAAAAGCTAATAGCCGTTTATAACCGACCAGTTCAGTTCATAAGCCGCACCGCACTGTCTGTCTGCCAACTGAGAGTATGCTTTTTAACCATATTAACCCATGTTACTTCCCAGAAAATTGTGAATACCTTACTAAATTACGAGTAAAAAATGTTTAAGGAATATGTGCTAACTCTGCACCGTTGACTTTCTGTTGTACGACAGTTCTGTCACGATGGCGAGGGTTATGAGAATGGAATGTATGGCAGTGCGAAAACAGGCGACTGAATTTTCAAACAATAGAACAGTCGTACAGCTGTTTGGTCCTCAGCGTGCGCTCCAAATGAATCTGTCTCTGCTTCTGGCCCTAAATTATCCAACGAAAAATAGTCTGACCGCTCGAAATTCGATGATCTTGATTTTTTTGTATTCAATGTGTAATTTGGAATCAATAAAATATTTTAATTAATCGAAATAATCGCAAATTAAGGCAGTGAGAGATTGCTGCAAGTCGGGACCCTGGAAGAAGGAGAACATTACGGCTGAAGAAACTGAGGTAATGGTTTGGGTAGTCCACTCTAGAGCTTATCCGGGACAAAGTAAACAAAGTGATGATAGCAAATGTCCGTTGAACGGATAGGGCACAAGAAGAAGAAGAAGAAGAAGAATAAATAATTGCATTTTTTTTTTAAATGCTTATATCTTTGACATGGTTGACATGCCGAATGCCAGGTATTGTAGACTAGGTCTGTTACACCCGTATGCAACTACGCTGTAGGTCCGCACTCATTCTGGATCCACTCTCATTTCACTTGGAATACTTCCGGATTGGTAAATCTTATTACTTGTATAGATCTAACCGGTTAAGTAAAAAGTGACATTTGGACCGTTCACACGACCGAACTGGCTGCGCAGACGGTCGGGTGCACTTTGGCCAGCTCGACACACGTAGGAAACCGGATACTCCTCGGCAATTCTCTAATCAAGTATGGAACGCAGCCCCATTACTTGTAAGTTATAACCCGCGCGCTTGTAAAGCGAATCCCCTTTCTGCTCGCGAGATGGCGGCTTACAAGACGGGCTTGTATTTTACGGAAATGTTGCGTCCATTTTGCAAAATATCCCTACAGACCCGATAACATTATAAGATACGAATAAACTTTCACCCGGCGAAGTGACCAACTTCACGGTGCTCGCTTTAAACCTTCGGCGTTCGCGACCGCGACGACACGATGAAAGGAGAGGTCTGCAGCCTTGTCAACTAGTCAGAACGAAGATTCAAGACGTACAACCTATTTCTGTTTTATTTAACCTTTACCGTACCATGATAAAAATACCCGAACGCAGCCATGCTGTCAACTCGTGTTACCGTAAATAACAGTTAGAAAAAAAAAAATATTAGCTTAAATGGCTTCAATGGCATGAATTTATTCTAAATATTGTGCATACAATTATGAAAAAATGATAATAACATAGTTTAGAACAGTGATTCCCGAAGGGGTCTATGATAACCCGCAAGGGGTCTACGTCAGCGAAAAAAAAATTTGGGGGTCCATGAAATGAAAATGGGGGTCCACGATAGTGGATCTCAACATACACTGATAGTACCTATTTACTTACATTATAATCTTATAATATAAAGACATATACATTATTTATAAAAGTACCTATGAAGTAAAAAATTTATTACATGTTTATAAAATTGTGTAAATTGTAGGATGTAGGCATTCGCTTTGTGGTTTAAGTTTTTAACACTAAACTTCACTATAATTAGAAATTTACAAAAAATCAATATCAGGTAAGTAACGGGTCTACCAAAAACCGAAAAACATGGCAAGGGGTCTACGACACAAAAACGTTTGGGAACCTCTGGTTTAGAGCATTCATTAAGTCCTATACAATGTGTCCTTCCTTCTTATCTCTCTTCATTTAATTAGTGAGAAAGAGACTAATTATATTTGTATGTTTGTTGTTCTTTTCACTGTGAAAATAGCGTGCGATCTCTGTCTTACATATCACAAATTGTATTTTACTAACGTATTTATTTTACAACGGATCGAATGGAAAAAATAATTATTTTTGTACGATTCCTTTTTCATAATTGTTTTTTCACTAGTCATTCCTAAGCGATAATATTTTCTTTAGAATGATCTAAAATATGAATTTTATGCTGCATGTATTTATCGAAATATTACAGGTTTAATTGTGACGGTAGACCTGTGTTACTGCATGGTTTGGGAAGGGTTACGGTCTGTACCGTAGTAGATTCGCAGAATCTTTAGTACATTCTAGTAGTATTTTGATAAATATTCAACGTAGTCATTTTGAGCTTTTCAGTCATCGGATTCAAAACTTTTATTTATTTGTGTCGAGAGCTCTCGGTGCGAGCGCCCACTGACGATGGCGAAGGCCACGAGAATGTATGGCGGTGCAAAAACAGACGACTAAATTTTCAAACGATAGAACAGTTGGCGGAGAACTGTTTCGTCATCAGTGCGCGCTCGCTCTTGAATGAAGAACGAACAAATGGCAAATCGATCTTCATCTATCATTTATCCCATTCAAACAGGTGCGTATATCGCAAACTTGTTGTCGTTCCATTTACATCGCCTAGTTACAATCAGGCCTATTCTCAAAATTGCAATATTGAAATGAAGGTGATTGTTACACCAACCCTCAAAAATAGACAGTATGTAAATTAACGTCCGTGTTATATTTGACCAACCCGATGGAAATTCCAAATGGGCAATTTTTACAACTATACCGCCTTGATAAGGTACAACTATACCGCACAAATCACGCAAACGACGTCTTTCCATTCTCGAGTTTCGACTAAAAATATAAATTTTTGGTTAAAATAAGTACTAATACAGTATTCAAAGTTCACAGAAAAAGGTTTGTTCATAAATTACCTATTGATTTCCTCATCCGCAGAGTCGTAGTGAAGAATCACGGCCAATCCTATTGCCATTTTTATGTTTTGACAGATTACGGTACGTTTATCTCCCTCACTCTCTCTCCCTCACTCTCATTCAAATATAACACGGACGATAATTTACATACTGTCTATTTTTGAGGGTTGGTGTAACAATCACCTTCATTTCAATATTGCAATTTTGAAAATAGGCCTGATTACCGGTCTCCAGAGTCCGTTAATTCGAAATAAATTACCACCAGAAGAAAATCCACCGAACTCATGAAACGCTAGTTCAAAATGAATAACTATTAAAATAAACATTCTTGATATTATTTCAATGTTTGTGCGTTTTAATAAAATCAAATCTGAAAGTAGACGAGGTCGGTCAGACGTGATCTCCGGCGGTGCCGACTATGAAAGCGACCCCCGACAAACACCGGTTATTGCAGCGAAGGGTTATTGTATACGAGCCTAACTTAATTGCACTTGTTCCATTATTTAATAGTCAACTAAAACACCGGCCGTGTATAAATCTAGCCGTAATTTTCCAATCTTAATTTTCATCCGAGAGGTAGTGCAGCCGAAGGAGGCGAACGCGAAAATATGTAATATGGCGGAACTCTAAATTAACATGGAGAAATTTTGTTTATTTGTCCAAACCGGCATTCCGAAATAAACTATTTAATATATATGCTAATATACTTCCTGTAAGCCTTTTAAGTATATAACATGTCTTTCAAATATAAATATTAACGATCATTTTGGCTTAATAAAACAGATGAACGTTTTATTAATACTTTTGCTTCATTTTGAAATAATGTAATATCATTTTATAACATCTCGCCGTTTCTCCGCGGGGGTAAGCAGAGAGGATAGAGCGCCACACTCTTCTGTCCCGGCACACAATTCTCGCCTCATCCACATTCATACGCATTCTCACACAAGCTCGTCGATTATTGAGACTTCTAATAGAACCATCTTCCAGTGTTTGGTTTACCTGGTCGAGCCAGACCTTCTCTATTCTAGTGCCATATTCTAGTATCATTCAACTACTCCATATGATCGATCATTTTTTAGTCGTATTCAGTTTGCATTCTCTCCAAGTTTCTTAATTCTTTACTCTGTCATAAATGGGTTCGTCCAACTATCTATTTACGTATAATTTTATAATTTAGTAAAATAGTAAATGTTTGTATAAAAAAATTTCACACTATGTCTCATTAGTACTGAAGTACTAAAAATATTCATAACACATTTTTCAGATATACGAGTAATTTAATGGAGAATATTCAATAAAATAATACTACTAACTAACAAAGATTTTCGTAATAAATTGCAAATATTAATTCTAAAAAATTGTGTACCATCTCAAGATAATAACAGATTACCTTTGAAAAGAATAGTGAAATATCCAAACAATGAATAAGAAGGGCTGAGTGTTGCGGCGCCACTCCTCATCCCATCCATGAGCATGAAACACCATTCCTGAAGAATGATTCCAATGATTTCAATCGGAACGTCCGCACCGCTCCGACGGGGCATCAGGTGGCTTTTGCTCGATTTACCGAACGACGTTCGAGGACGTCGGACGAATTTCGCCATACAGCTCGGTCTCTCGAGCTTTGTGCCGGAGCTGTAATGGAGCTTTCTGTAGTTGGGTTTGGAGTTGGGTGTGGGCGGACCGGGTCCCGTCCGGCCCCTCTGCCCCCAGCGGCCCCTCTGCCCCCAGCGGCCCAGCACACCCTGGCAGATATTCACTCGCAGTTATGATGGCCGTATTGCCAATTTAATTGAAACTTCAGTCGTTTAATGAAGATGTAATTATTGAAGTGCGGGGTGCCCGGCGCCCGGCGCCTCGGGTCCGGCGGTCGGCTTTGTACGGTAAACTCCGGCAAATGATAGAGATTATCTACACATGTATAAGCTTCGTGGGCCAGGATATTTTTCATCATATTTGAGTGCCTAGCGTGCCTAGCGTGCCTAGCGTGCCTAGCGTGTCTCTCCCACGCAGCTACAAATATTGCGAGAACACGAAGCGGCGCTTTAGAAGATAAGTGCACTAAGTATTCCCTCGGTACATATGACAAGAGTCTTAAACATTTTACTTTACTTTTACTTTAAATTCACCGTTAATAATGACATTACAATAGTTAACAAACTAGACAGTCCAGACACCCCCTCAATATTTTCTCAAATAGACTTAAATCATATAATAAATAACCAAATCCTCTTTGCAAGTAGTATAGTAGTTCCTCATTAGTTACCCATCTCTTAAACTTTTATAATTTGTTTTTATCTATGCTGGCTATCTACACTTGCTACCGATCTAGGCTATTTCTCTCCCCAGACTGGATCCCATCATATCATTCATTATCGCTAACATGGATACATTCTTTACGAAATTGATTCATTTAAAATGAGCCATTCGAACGTGTAATATATGCAATCGCTTTGTAACTTCGAGGACTGTCTCTTGTCACGTGATTAGACTTCACTTCATTGACCTTGGAACCCACGCACTCCGTACTCATACGATAGTTTTTAATGTCTTGTTTACTCTCTTCAATTGTCAATTTTTAACAACTATTATTTAAATTTTTTCAGTATTTCTAATTTCTCAACCGTAATAAAATATATTCCGCAACATGTTATTTATCTAATTAAAGTTTAATTGAAATAGTGGATCAACTATGATTTAAAAAATGATCACAATGTGTAACGGAAACGTTTTTACATTTTTGTTGTATGTAAAATGCTTCTCGGGTTAGTCCATTTCTGCTCTCGTTGACAATTGTCTTAAAATGTTTTACAGTACCTTCGTGTCATATCAGGGTCATTCGACAACTTGTTGATCATTTATATATATATCTTTTATATTATATAAGTACTCGAGTCGCACAGGTGTATCGCGATGTGTGTTGGTAAGTTGTACGTATTGTTCAAAATCCAAGTATTATCTACACTAATACGTGTCTAAATAATGGCCAAAATGACCCCAAAGACCGCGAAGCAGTGGCCTGCGGGAACCCCCGGCTCATCCTGGAGCTGCGGGAAGTGCGGCCGGTGGTGCGGGTCACTATACCCATTGTAACTACATCACAAACCTGAAGGCTGCATTTCCATATAAAACTAACTACGCCAGAGAAGGTTTGCGACTGTTTGTCCTGGCGGAAAGGTCACCCTATAATAAACTCGTATCAACATTTAATAGTTGTTAATAATGGCCAGTATTCTTTCGTCATCAGCGTCTGAGGTTTTAGGTAGATTTCGACTCTTGCCCCGTCCACTTTCATATTATATTATATATCTCGGTTGTTGAAGCTTGTAATAAGCCTGCTGTCCTTCAACGTCCGCTTCGTTTCCTTACTCTCCTATCTCCGCTCTACATGACCATACCGTCTCGGTCCGTTTCTTCATTTTATCTACTATGCTACAGCAACTAAACATATTGCCCATGCAGACCGACCTACCTAACCGATATATGATCTGTCATTTTTTTTCGAAATAGTGCCTGTTAAAAAAGAATATATTCGCAACTCCGATAATATTATTTGTCCTCAAAGTTTAGTATAGTTTTGAATCGCACTGGACCGCCACCGGCGCGGCGCCGCGGCTGCTCGGAGCCCCGCTCGTGTTTCGGGATCTGCAGTCAAACGTTGCATTCAAATTTCTGAAGTGAATTTCTAGACATATTCACGTCAAAATAGTAGAGTACCATAAAACAGTAAATATACTTTCCTTACCCTTACAATTTAATCTACCCTATTATTACCGCCAGTGCCGGAAGGAATTTTTATCTGTCAAAACGGCAACCGTTATATCAATTTCAAATCTATAAAAATATTTTCTACGCTGGATAACGCTTCTTCGCGAAATCTTTTTTACGACTTAGAACGAGGCAGTCTATCAGAACTCCGCTTTAGGTAGCTCTCTTCGCGAGCTGTATTTACTTTAAACCTGAAATATTTATCATCGCGACTTTAATACGCTCAAGATCAACGATGTTTATCTTATCATTTTATCTTCTAGGTATAAAAAATTATCATCCTATTAAAATGTCAATATAATGGGTGTGCCTCCACCGCCAAGTGAATTCGCTACTATGTAAGAAGAACGTAATTACACTACATTTTAACGACTCGTTCGAACAGAAACAAATTTCGCACAAATTGAAAATAAAGCCATCCTCGGCTGAGACGAGGTGAAAGGATATGAGAATGAAAGAAAAACGTTTAAATTTGATTTAGTAAATGTACTCGCTGGTGTAGCAACAGTTTAGTGATCAAACGGTCAGGGGTTCGAGCCACATAGCGCAGTTTGAAAACGGTATATATTTCGTGTTCGCGTATGCAACTCTATTTACAAAAATAAAATAAAAAACCAACAGCTAGAAATGATGTTATGAATGAGTTAGCAACGTTTTCGTTTCAATCGTTCTAACATTTCATGTTTTTTTATGTGACTTCATTCTTTCGACCCGAGACACATTGGTCTTACATGACCTGGGTACACAATACCACGGTTACAAGGAAGAGAAACAGTATTTTTCCGACGTGCGAATGCGCGAGGAAACAAATCAAGGATCCACCGCGGATAAATAGCGAGGCCAACACGTCGAAAGGGAAGTGCTCGCACACTTCATCAAAAGCACATTATAATAAATAACGATTACGGACCATCTCACGTTTAATCTCTTCACTTCGTCGTGTCGTACAATGCACCGTTCGCAATTCACCCTCAACCCGCTTTACGCGACGAAACACCCGAATCCGTTTTGTAAACTTGAGTTATTTTTGTTAAATCTAAATAGCAAATTTACCTGAATCAGAGCCGATCGATAAACAACAACTAGGATTCTCCAAATTGATGCCTGGACCCCGAAGTTCCGGGCATCAATTTAAGCATTCTCCAAAGTGGTAGTCGCCAAGCTCTCCTCAATAATTTGTTTTATCCGATCATACTTAAGCGAAATATTTTTAATTTAGTTTTCTTATTCGTTTCTACCGGGTGGCCGAATCTTTCCTGCGCCCTTTCATCTCTGATCCCAGCGCCGCCGCCCACGTGTCGCTGGCGCAGGTGTTCGGCGAGAACGTGCCTGCGTATGTACGTGCAGTGCAGTGTTCAGCGGGAATGTCCGTATCGGAGGTGCATTTCTGCTATTGGGAAATGTGGCATTTGAAGAATGATCGCCGCTTCGGACAAGTCGGCACGACGCGGCTTTTGCGCGCGGCCATTCAAAATGCACGTCGGTCATAATCGACCGATTGAGAGGATACGGACAAACAAATGGTTCAGGAGTGGTGAGGATTCCAGGTCAAGCGCGCTATCAAAAGTGACGACTTCAGAGACACAAAACGTAGTGATAAAATTAAGGACTATACTAATACATAGGTACTAGTAAGGCGCGGATGGGTTTTGAGATTTAAGCTCTCGAGAGAATTCTCAGTATCATAATCGTGAGATCTAGAGTACAGAAATTGTCCAAAGCGGAAAGTTTTAGAAAAAGGGTATAAGAAACGATATGACTTATTGGTAAAACAATATTATTTAAATAATCGCACCTACTTACTGACAGAATATTATTAAAAATCACTTTGTTTAGTCGTCTAAGAAGAAATAGTGGTGCAACATTCAGAAAACAAAACGTTTTCAAACAAAATATCAAAAATAACAAAAAAAATATTTTTAATACAATAAAATACATTTTATATAATCTGACTAAATCACGTGTGACGAAATTATGAATTGGCGGAGGTCCGAAGAAAGTGATTCATGGGGAGGCTTTCATCCAACAAGGAATTGACAATGGTCGATGATGATGGCACGATGTTTATGAATATTTCCCAATGTCATATAATGCCATCTCAATGTTACAAATATTTGTATTTGTTTTGTGGTGCAGTATAACTTATTGTCAATCGATATTTAAAAATACCTGTGCCGTGTCTTAAATCCTCTATGAAAAATGTTAGTTAATACATCAAAATAAGAAACAAAACCTTATTTAGTAAATCGTAGTAACACCCATTCCCCGCGCAATCAATTAACTCGTACCTATAGGTAAATGAAGCCTCCCCGTTTGTCAATCGGTTGTAGTAAATGTAATAATAATGTATCTAGGTTTTGGGTACCTACTGGCTACCACGAGCCAAAGTCAAATTACGAAAAAAGTTCCCGATCATTCCGAGAATGCACACAGACATTTGTACCGAAATAACACATCTTTTCACACTTTTCAAAGAAACCGTTCAGATGAAACACCCGCTAGGTGGAGTTACGAAAGTATTGATGGATATCTTCGGATTGACCGGCCATCACGTCCAGGGCGGCAAAAAATACTACACCGGCGCCTACGAATGTAGAAAAAATGAACCTACGTTTCACATCAGTCATTATTATTATTAACCCGGACGAAAGAGGTATTCGAATGTTGATAAAAAGAAAAAAACAGAATGAATCATTATTGAAATGTCCGCGATTGAAAGCTATCGCGACGTCCGGCCGGCCCAGTGTGAGTTCATCGAATTCAGCGGACTGACGGAGTCGGCTTCTAGCGGGTGCCTGAGAAGACCGACAGGAAAAATTGAAGAGGCTTATATATTCAAATTATTAAACAAAAAAAGTCAATAAATTAATACAAACAATACAAAAAGTCCGTTGACTCGTCAAGTACATAGTCGGTGCCAGAGTCCATACTCACCTCGCAATAAGATTATATCATATTTGATATAAAAAACATACTGACACAATAAGTATAATTTATTGATTTCATTTATAATATTACGAGTGTTTAATCCGCATTCTATGATGGGTGCCAAAAATATACATAGGACGGCTGGCTCAGTAGAAAACATCAGCTGCACGTCTTGTTTGCGTCTATTTCCATATATACTACATATGACGATTTACCATTCTATCAACAATTCCCTACGCAGTCTTTTAAATAACGTTACTTCATGGAGCTCGCCATTCTTCACTGTCTAAGCGAAGATTTTTCTGATATTTTAACATTATATTAATTAAACACTTTTTAATATCCAACGTGAAATGAAACGTCAAGAAAGTTAGCTTAACGTTTTAATTTTGAAAGCTGATTATAATAAATAATAATAGGTACCTACACAAAATTTAAATCTACATTCATTTACATCACCATTACAATATTCAATTTTTTCATATATACACTTTCAAAGAAATTTGACATTTCTCTTCTATTAAATTCCCATTTAATTTTCATTTATGACGAACAGACGAGAGTATTTTATAATTTTATTGATAAAATAATAATTAGCTCGAAATAAGTAAATAGGAATGAAGACATCATTTAATGTCTTCACATGATTTTTTTACAAAAATGGCGCTATAAAAATTATCTAATGTTATCATGTGAGATATAAAAGAAAAATTCTAGTGATGGTAGCAAACAAACTGCAAATTTAGAAGGAAAGAAAAGAAGCGAAATAGAAGCATATATTTTGATTAGAGTTGATTAGAATATATTTGCAATTGGCTATAATAGGTATGGTTCATCCGCATAAGCGCGTGCCTAAGATTTAATATCGTCATAGTAGAATAAATTACAATGTTGCGGGACTACTCTGCTCTGCCATGCCCTGTCGATGAAGCTAGAGAGTCAATCACTATATCACTATCATGTGTTTATGGTCCAATGTCATTCGGACGAAAGATGCGGCCGCCACACTAAGTAATCGAGATCACGACGATGAATAAATCAATGGAAGAGGACACACCTTACGGTAAAGCAGATTTATATAGAGCATTTTTGGTGAGGGGTGCTTAACAAAATGAAGTGTGTCTCCAGAACTACAAACATCTCGCTCTCCATAATTTCTGATGTTTGAAGGCCTCTACCCTTCTCCTTTCTCAAATGAAGACTGAACCCCACGCGTTAATTAACTTTTAAGAGAATTGTAGGAGTAGATGGATGTTTTTAAGATCATGATCCTTAATTATATTATGCTACAAACGCCACTGGTGATGTATATTTTGCATTGCCAATCTGTCGCCAGGCGGCGTCACACAGAACGTGACGGATATGTGTCACCGCCGGAAAATTGCGTATTTAAATCGTTTTAAAAATACGTCTGATTAAACGATAGTCAGTTGCTGTTTGCTATTTATTATCTATTATATTACGTTTAATAACGTGCAGCAGTAAAATCTTATCTAACAACTCAAAAATTATAATTTAGTAAACAGGTCAGTAATGATTACAATTAGCAATAAGTGAGAGATCAATATATCAATAAAACTAATCATATTTCAGTGCAAACAAAGAGCAGTATTCAAAATGCACATGTCATTAATCGTGAATATAGTTTCCTTCATATTAACATTAATTAATGAGATGCAAAGCGAGCGTGCGACCAAACAGTGCGTCGGATAAAATGGCTGCCGAAGCCGCGTTCGCAATGTTGCGCAAGCTTTTGTGACTTTCCCCAATACACGGGAACCCGCCGTCTCTCCCCGGTACAAGTGCAAGACTGCCGACGTGACGCAACACGATGTCACGGTGTCACTGGCAGAATTTGAATTCGGAAAACGCTTGAATTTGAATTCAAAAGAACAACGCGTTGCATTTGAAAACAATCGAGTGTGAAATGGAGGCTATTTCAAAATAGGCGCACCTGCATGGATATGTTACATTTATGAGAATAAATTATACAACTTTACGCAATTGATAATAATGTGTATTGTTTAAAAACTAAGCAATAGCGGATTGTATTATACGACGGTGAAATAATGTTACTTTCAATACTTAATCGTTTTAACCTGCCCTAGGCCCGTTCTCAAGCCCTGATCTACATATACGTACACGAATACCAAATCACACTGTCAAAATATTGTAGCTGTCAGTCAACATTCACGAAATCAATATTCAAAGCACATTTATTTAAATTATGTGGCTTGACAGTTCATCAAAGGTAGCGAGGTTGACAATCTGCGTACAACGAACGCGGGACTTGTTTATCCCTAAGGGGTTAATAATTGCCGTACCGAGTATCTTATTTTGTATGTATGACTTGAACAATGAGCTTCAGAGTGACATTCCGACATCGCATACACTGCCAGTCAGATTATATTGCAGAGTTAAAAATACTCATTAAAAATGAACATTGAAAGTATGTCGTGATATTGGTACGAGTATTACCTTAATCCATATATTGCAAGTGGTCGATTTACTTGTCAATCGATTGCTAATTTATTGTAATCTAGTCGCATTCGTAAGTGAACCGTTGACGAAATCTCATAGCTAGATAATTCTTTACATTTTTTCGCCACGTTAATAAAGGTGGTGTAACATAAAGCCACGTAGTATATGGACATGTATATTAGGTACCACTTATATCCTTCAACGGAAAACACGTTACATTTTATTGTTGTTTTCTCCATTTTTAAACCAGAGCTTCCGTTACCAGTTATTTTTAACAACCTTATTTTTTGCATCCCCCGTCACATTTTTTAATCTGACTATCCCTTCTATCTGACTTCGGGATTGTGAATATAAATACTAATATAATACACTACCCATACACTTTTAAACTCTAAAAATATTTTAACACACCCAAAGACATTCTGCGAATAAAATCTCAAATGTTTTTGAATTGGGAATCCGATTACAACTTAAAAAACCATTTTTTTCCGCTGTCACGTTTCTATGTTTACATTATTTATATTCGGTACCCCAGTACGATATGTGGATACGTGTTTCTAGCCCCGGTGATGGCGCCGCACGTCTCACGTCCACGATGCATCGTCAACCGCGGTCCGCGTCTGCGGAGCTGCGTTTACCGAACTGTTTATTACGTAATTACATATTTCTCGAAACGTGGATAATTGACATGCAATTTGATAACGGAGTTTGAGTGCATTCTGTACCGGGTGACGGCTGACTAGTACTCGGCACTTGATGGTGAGCCGAGCCGTATTGGAGGAGACGGTAAATAAAGTTATTCGGAGAAAAAATTACAATATTTTTAAATCACTTTTCATTCAATGGGTGATTATTTTTGAGTTTGAAAATATCGATGACACGACTTGGATCTAATTCTATTACCGAGAAGGACACAATCGCGTGTAAAGATTCTGAGGTCACGCGGCTGCTATTGCTAATGTATCTCACATTTCAATTATATGTACGTAAGACTAATTTATATCTATTACTTCCAAATATTTTTTCAATACATAGATTTTTTCTGTTCTTCACATTATTTATGTTCTAAATTTCCAACATCATAATTAAAAATATGTTTTCAATAATATTAATTGTATTTTAATATATATTATAAGCTTGCAGTTGATTAACTTCGTGAATACGGAGCGAGCAATATTATTTGGGGCAATTTAAAGAGTACAGTTGGTTTACTATCAAGGTGGAGTTTTAATACAGTATTTATACAACCCGGCCAGGATGATAATGGTAGTGATAGAGATTTGACTGCTTTAAAGTAAGATGTACTGTAGTCCAGCGGCGTAACTATGCCAACGCAGATAGGGGCCCGTAAAGTTTGCACCCTACAATCTATTTAGCATTGATATTCTTGCAAGTTTCCATGTCTTTTCCAGCGTTAATTGTAAATCCATAGTAAGAAATGGAATTATAAATTTTTAATATTTGTATATCTTATACACAGGGGGAATCTTTATCCGTTCTGCATTGGGGCCCAATTTTAGTGATTACGCCACAGCTGTAGTCGCTCTGTGTGTATAACGATGCAGGGTTTAAATGAACGACTTTATCTCTTTCTCAGACATAAATGCCATTGCAAACAAAAATCATAATATATACGCGAAACTTCGTGTACTTTTAAGATTTTAAATCTCCGAGCGTGAGTCGTTTTTGGCGTATTTCAAGAGCAAATGCACAAATTGTTTATTTTATTCAAAAATAAAGCTCGTCGCTTACCGTTATAACTTTTGATTTGATTTCTTCTTCATTGCACAGCTGCCAGGTGGATCTTTATTTCAGTCGGCCGAAAGATGAAGATAAATTAAAAAGTAATATCGCGCAATTAAAATGGAACTTTTTTCATCTCTTAATGCACACACGATAACTACCATTATTCAACATTTGAGCGGTGTGTAATTAAAAAATAATGAAACGCTTCCATAGCTTGATTTCGTATGTACATGTCGATAGCGACATCACACAGTGGACTGTTCCGTGTAGGAATACGAAATCGACTTTGAATTCAACTCATACACGCGGACCAATACGACATGTATGTACACAGTATTCAATTACAAGCATTTATTGTTTTATCTGGTGCTGGGGAGATTCAAATTCACCCAACTGTCGAACAGAACATTAATGGTCAACGGGCTGACGTTAAATTTCTGAAACATGGTTTGTACACGGAGACTACTAAGCCGAGAGTTGTCTCCAAAAAATCCAGTGGGAACGATATCCGTATATCAGTGTACACGGGCCATTAGACACAGTGCGCAATATAATCAAATAATGAGCGCGGCGCTGGCAGACAGCAGAAAAATTCTAGATACGCCGAGCATCACATCGACTAGAACACAGTACGTATTCTATTAAGAATGAGAACATATATCCGGAAATAAATACACATTTAAATTACACAACACAACAAAATTATATTTGAATTTGTTTCCTGAATAAAAGTAGTTCGGCGAGAAATAATGAATCTGATAATAGATTGTTTTTATTGGCTCTAGTTTCGGTGGCACACCACTTGCTGTTTTATATACAATAGTGAAAAGCGACATTTCCACAGCGGCATATTATCGAACTACTACAATGTAAATTAAATTCATTTTCATTCAATCGCCAATAACAAAATAGAACGAACAAAATAACAAAAACATACAGGAATTGAACTTACTGCTTGAAATTCTGAAATAGTGGCCTAAATCAGTGCGCGTTCTCTTTTTCAAAGTCCAACAGTAATCTGCAAGTATGGCAGAGTTCCACTGACTCGGATATATTTTGAACCGTTCACCAAGTTCATCACTTTTGAAAGTGCATTTTGATACAAGTTGCAAGTTACAAGATACAAGTTGAAATCAGGATCCTGTGATATCGAAGCCTCAAGGTATGTGTCTGATGTCACCTCCGTACTGTCTTCATCTTCATCTGGGTGCAGACTGAACTCCTCTAGAGGGGCAGGCACAGGTAGATCGTCCCCGCGTGACACTGATCGGATAGCTGACGGGATGTTGGGGTATGTTATGCTCAACTTCTTCATTCTTGATGTACCACGCTTAATAGGTACAGAAATAATAGTTATCTACGTCGGCTTTTGTCGGCTCTCTCTAAATTTTCGGTTCCAAATCTTTTTTATTGATCCATCCACATAGATTCACAGAACATGTATTGCAACAGAAATAAGGTGGCCACGTTTTGTCTTGATCCCCTAATAAGTGGAGTAATTGAGCGTTTCTGGGCGGCAAACGTCACATTGAAGCGAGCTGTAAACATACAATGAACAAAATAAGGTCTACAGTGACTCCTCATTCCCGTTCTCAGGTTTGCCAGCCTTTACGCAATGTCTTACTTCGCCGCTCGGAAGGTCACACGCTTAATTTTATACACATATTAAATGGGCTATATTTCAGAAATAAGAGCTAACTAAGCATTTTAAATGTCATATTCGATTGTAACATACTACAATCAATAAGATATAAGTATTTTCAAGTCAGAAACATTTTCATTGTTGACCAGTATTATTGGAAGCTAAGATAACTATAACATATAATATTCCTTTTAATAAAAAGAAAGCCGAAGAGATCCGCAAACATTGTGCTGACACGTGCGTGCATGCGGCGGGCGGCGGGCGGCGGGCGCTCGGCTGGGATGCAGAATAAGAGGAGATATTCGCAAAGGTGAGGTAATCGAGCTTCGTAGATTGATCCCAGCTCACGCACGGGCTAGCAGAGTTCCGTATTTGTATGGACAACTCGTATAGCCATATTATTTGTAATTCCACTGTACAGGGTTGTCAAAACAGCTAGCTTCAGGCGTTACCGTTAGAAATGCATCGGTCTGATTGTTATTGGTGACATATTGTCATCAATTTAACTGTCATATTAAACGACTGATAATCTGGAAAAACTATAAATAATCGCTCAAGTAACATTTAGAATTATCAAAATAAGTGAAACCTGAATATGTACGTTAAGAATGCTGATCTACTGGATAACTTCGAAAAGAAAATCTTGCATGATGGAGGAGTGTAGAGAACCCGGTACAATGACGAACTTTACAGTCTGTCTCGGAGCCCAGACTCTTTAATTCACATAAAAACGCTTCGATGGAGATGCGCGAGACTCCTGCAATACTCGATGGAAATACAGGGGAGGGAAATCTGATTGGAAGATCAAAGTTCTACTGGGGAAACAATGTGTGGAAGGTTACCGAGGAACTCTCGCGGTGAATAATTGGAAAGAGATAGAAAATGAAGAAGGCCAAGACTTGAAAAAGAAATATAATCCCTTAAGCGGTTTTTGTTCGCAAACATTTTCAGTACAGCATCTGGCAGCTAATCTTATAAATCCATGTTGGCATAACTATCATTAGTGAGATTACCGTTCCAAAAAACTTCAATACGCTGCCCCTAATATAAGATTAACAAGTACGTATTTTCAAAAATTCTTTAAAAATGTTAAGTCAACATCTAACGATACTTTACTTAATGTTCTAACCCACTTACAACGATCCAGGCGAGTGTCTTACCGCTAAACCAAACGAGCTCATCGAATGTATCTCAACATAGCTATTCCCTATCAGACTACCACAATTTACGTACCAATAAAATTAGTTTCTAAAATACTAAAAGTATTTATTGCCGGCGTAACCATCCATAAGGAGTTTTATTTCATCATAAAATAAACGTTGGACTGATGGTACTGCACTGCAAGAGCTGCTCGACGAGCATACGCTTCGATATATCCTCTAAGAAACTGATAGATAGACTGATGAAATTTCGCGGTTATTTGTTATCAGCAACTTGTTTAGGATGTGGGACCATTGGACACGTGACACGTCCACCATCTTGTATAGTGATGACCCTGCGAATGTGTGCTCGTGTGCGTGTGCAGTACAATAATGGTGTGGCGGTGTGGATGGCGGCTGCCGGCTGATCTCACGAGAAATTGCTCCCCACAACAAACAAAGAGAAATATCCCGTTTGAATTAGCATAGTGAATGTTCAAACAATTCACCACACACCGAAATGCGTGGAGCCGCGGAGCTCGGCACAGTCCAGTGGACATAACAAACATAACCGAACTAGATATAGATATTTTTACAAGGACAAGGACAGGGACAAGCAGGTATGAGTGAGGAAAAAATGGTAAATAAATTATATGCCGAGTGTTGAAGCAACATGAACAGAACGCGCAAAAGTGGTATGTTACGTATGTTAAGACAAAATAGTGTAGCGTTTTATCCTCTTTGCCTATCGCTGCAGAGAAACGGCGTGACGGTAAGCGAGTTAAAGAAAACATCGCTTGAAGCCGACGGTGATGGACACGTGTCGTTTTTGTCCGTCACGAGAATTACAAAACTAATCCTCGAATATCTTTCCATCTGAAAGATTGTCGGCTTAACTATTTAGATTTCAATTTTCACGATCAAGTGTTATAGTATAATTTTTAAAAAATAATTCCCGACTCATTTTTTTCATACTCACCCTCGCAAATGATATAAAAGTATGCTTTTTCCACATATTTTTCACTCCGTCGAAGAATTATTGGGGATGTTTATTATTATCGAATGTCTTAATTTAGCATTTTTGCTTCATCGTGAATTTGAATTTATTTAAGGGACATATGCATAAACAACACAATCCATATCTAATAAATAATATTATTACAGTTAAAAAATACAAATTTATCTTAGAAATTATTATTAAATTATTAACTTCACTCGAGTTAAGGTACCTTTAAGATGCCAACCAAGTTCCTAGCTCATTTATCTTAAGAGGTAATCGCTTAGTTCATCAGTAACCGTATTAACAAATCACTAAAATGATGAATGCTTAGAACAATATTTAATCTGAAAAATGTAAAGATAGATATTCCCCCAAAAGAGCATTACAGATAGGTCTGGTTTCGGATGAGAACAGTAGCCGCATAATTTTCCCTTTTGTTAAATGAATGGCGCGCCATAATGGGCGCGTAATAATTTAATTATTATGAAATTAAAATCATTTATCTTTATCTACATACGTACCGACGTTTCATGGTTTAGATGCGCTGTGGAAAGTCTGGTTTTCAATTTAAATTTTACAATATGGGGATTCGAAGCATCCACCGCGAGAAATTATTAAAAATGTTAAAATGATTATAAATGTCAGCCGCGAGCTGTGCAATGTCGAACAAGAGCACTGGGTCGGGCGTCCGAGCTGCAGGTAGGCGAGGTACCCGCGACAGGTGGGGTGACGCCATCGCATCGCCTGCACTCAACAGGTTATGTATTGGACCGATCTTGCGCCGCGCAGCACCCAGCGCCCGCATGCCTACCTACGTATCTACACTAGACTAGTTATCGATTTAATCGTGAGTCGACTCAGTTTGAATGTCTCAATGTTTGTTTCGGCGACATTCGCGCAACTCTGTTGTGCCCGATCTCAAACCGCTGTAAAGCTACCGTTCGAGTGCAAGAATCGGAATACAAAATACGCGCGGTAACGACTGGAGCGTGTGCCGTTATCATCTCGAGTTAGAGTTAAAAATACGAAGGATGTTGTTTTTATTTCGTTGAACTGAATTAGAATAACGAAGTTAATTACATTGAAAAATTAATAAATATTATTATTATGATTAAAGAAAATGCAGACAAAGCGCGAAACATCGGCGGCTTCAATCATTGATGTAATTTATAAAATACCATCCAAATCAATGTCTCACTTTTTAATCCTGTCGCTGATCAAATGTATCGTCCTAAATCGAAGAAAATTTCAAAAGACTTTTTGAGGTGAAAAAAAGGTTGAGATCTTATCAGAAAATTGAACAGACATCATATTTTGATATCGAATAGTGGACGACACAGCTGGCGCCGCTGACAGCTTTAGATGAAATTACTTTGCCGAGATTTTTCTTCTAGAGCCACGTGGCATGTAGCACTCAATTTATGCCAATTTATTTACTCAAATAATTTCCAATATTTTCTATTTGCTTGCGTTTTCTATTTTTCTTTTACAAACTGACTATCGTTTTCAGGCAATTCTATTTTCTTCGCAATTTGAATAAGTGCACGCTGAGAAGCGCAACGTTCTGTACATACTTTCATTTTCTATCAACTATTTGAGCTCGTTAGGCTGATGTTAGTCAGATCACGGATTAGACCCGTACTGCAGCTGGTTGGCGGTAAACGGTCCGCTCTTATTTTGGCACAAGTGGTCCGATCACCGGTGCCAGGGCGAAACGCTTCACATCTGTCCCTGTTCCCACGGCCGACCGGCTGTTTGAAGCAATGGTAATGATCAAATGTTTGAAATTATTTCAGTTGCGTCACTTTTAATGAGACGCGGTCAAGTTGTTGTATCTGGTGAATGAAACAAATAAATGTTGTGGCAAACTCATTTCTTGATTAGGTATCCACCAGTAAAATAATGAGAGAAACCTTAACACAAACCTCCGCGAGGCTCGATAGCTGCGGGTGAAAGTTTAAAAATAATAATAAATCAATTTTGGGATATGATTCTTTAGTATGTTCTTGAATTATAAAAGAAATGGTTGTCAAAATTTTATAACTGGAAAAATATAATTAAATTTTTATATAGATGCACATTCAAAAATTACATTTTTTCTATAATATCGACTAACACAAAAATTGAAAGCAATAATATATAAAAAGTACTAGATAAATTATACTTCAAATAAAGTATTAGAAAATAAAATTGGACCCCATGTATAGGAGTATGTATTGCATACGATAGAAAATATTAGGTACTACGCGGTTCCTATACTTTAATGGAAATAAAACAAAAGCGTGTTTTAGACATTTATATGCACTCGCGACCATTCTAGTTCGCACTGTGATTATACTGTATTACCGCTGTGATAGGTATAATATTAGTAGCAAATGTACTGAGAGGCGCGGACCTTTCGGGGCCTACTTAGCGTGGGCGCCGATGCAACAATTGGCAGTTACGTCATTAGGTAAGCACCTTCCTCGTGTCCCTAGCCTGGAGTTCTGAAGTGTCGCAGCGAGCATGTAGCTCCGCGCAGTCTGCGGTTGTGACGCCGTGAAACTGAATAGACTATAAAAGTGTCTCGCGAGCGAACGGCGGTGCCAGTCCACGATCAGCGATAGAAAAGCGCGTAAAACCGATTATGAATGGAGCGATGTGTCCATCGCGCTCGGAGCCAGCGATGTGTGAATGTCAGTAGTGACGTTAAGTCATCCAGGGTGCGAGGTCAGTGGTCAGTGGTCAGTGCGTGGCCGAGGATTGAGTCATTTCTCTAGCCGAGAATGAATACATATTGAAGCCCACGCTCGTCACTTTCACGAGAAACCCTTTGAAACCATTGATATTTGTTGTTTTGTTTTGGGGTCCTGCAGGTTCGAGTCCAAAATCAACATAAAACACCGACGCGTTCACAAATTAGCCGGCACAAATTGGACAATATCGAAGAATTTAAATATTTAATAACAAAACACTTCAACTTTTGTAACTGAACTCATAAGGGTTACCACCCGTTCTCCGATAAAGGCTGCTGCAGTCGAGGACCTTAGAATCTTACAATATATTTTTAAACGAAGAAATTAATAAAAACTACTAAATTTTAATGCGTTTCCTATTCTTATGTTATTTAATTTATAAAAAGTATATTTATATATTAATTCATGAAATTTAATACAATTTGTAAATCCCTCCTCATTGTACGGATATTACTAGTTCAGGTGCAATATTGATTAACTTACCTAATATTGCAGATATTTTTACATAATTTATCGTAATTAATAAAAATGAAAAAAACACTAATTCTACGCCCAAGTATCAAAGAATCGCTTAAATCCATTAATATTTCAAAGATTAATTTATATCATAAGATTGAAAACCCTCGAATCTATCAAAACCTCATTAAAAAGATTTAAAGTTTTGTACCAGCGCAGCAGTAATTTAGGAACAAATGTTGCATCTAACAATACATACTTCATGATTGTATTAAATAAATGATTAACTTCTTATAGAATGTAATCATTCAATAAACCAGCCCTGAGCATGGCCATTCTGAAAAAGTGAATATAACTTGTGCACAAACGGTGGCGTAGATGCTACGCGGCCAATCACTTTATTCCTGACAACTTGAAATCCAGAAGATTGACAATACGGTTAACTGTTAATCCTTCTTGTACCAAAGTATGAAAGTATTTTTAATCCCTGGGCCGTGAAGGGGGACCTTAAAAACGTCACAATGCGTTATTTTATGATTTAGAATTCGATAACCCTGATCATTTGTCACCTTTTTTATTCCAACCCGTGGAAGACAAAAGCTGTAATTTCAACAGCGACCAATCCAAATGTCTCTATCTTTTATTGGAGCTGGCGGCGTGCGCGTGGAATGTGACGGGAATTATGCGACACACAGATTCTCAAACTTTCCGTTGGCTTACTTCCATTATTTTGATAATATAAGATTAATAATTACTAAAAAGGCACCATGGTAGGGCGACGTTTGTATTTTTTTTAAAGAGTACACACACGAAAGTTATATTTCAATATTATAAACTATGTGTTTAGACGCATAGATAAATATGTTTTTTATTAATCACACACAAAAATTAGACTTGAAAAAGAAAACGATTTTTTGCTTAGATTTTAGACATTTCTCTCGTTGAAGTCATAGAAAAGTACAAAAATGTTTAAAGTCGGATTATTTTGGTTTCAATATTATTCCTTTCTACATCTACAACTGTTTAGATTAAAAGGAACGATAAAAAATATAATTGTTGTATCAAAAATTAACAAAATATTACATTATTAGTAAATGCTGAATACCAGCGTTGGGTGTAAATAAAAATATATTGCGGTGTACCTGCGTGTTTGAAAAATCAAACTATACCCGAAGCGCGTTTTGACTGTAACAGAGAATCTTTTATTTGAATAAAAATGTGACGTATAGAAATGCAATAATACACATGTATGCTTAGGTACCAATTATAGGATGTTATCAAAAAACTCTGCTCTCCCTGATGTAAATAAACTATTAATATAATATTTATTTAATTTATTTGTTTGACACGACCTCGCGGACGTATCGAGCAGTGATCGCGCCGATCATCTAGACAACGTCGACAACCTTTGTTTTTTGTCTTATCCACTCGTTGGTATTCCTATCGTAGTGAGACTTATTATACAACCCAGAAAATATTAAGCAAACTGAAGAAATAATAACATTTCGAGAAGGCCTGCCGCGGTGAATAATGGTACGATCTGGGCGGGTGGTTTTATCCCTTCGTCTTCTTCATCTTATTATTTGTGGCGGTTGGTAATAGTGAAACATTAGCCGCGGAATGCCCCGGACCTTTCTCGCGGGAGAATTAACGGCGGCGATAAGCCCACAGCACAATGGCCCGGCGGGTGGGTACCACCGAGCCGAGAGTTGCGAGCAAAAGCTGATTGTCCCCTTTTTGGATTTTTTGGAGTGAATTAATTGAAAAAATTATTTAACGTGAAAAAAAGTTAGTGCGGAGTTTAGCGAACACAGAGGTAGTATAGGCTCCTGTATTCATTATAATTATATTTTAATTAAGATTTTTATATGCTTTACATATTATTAATTACTGTATAATTCGGTCTACTGCATGAGGAGTTAAACAAAATAACAGGAGCTTCGGGGGTGTTCAAATTAAAATAATTAAATTTACTTAACGGTATAAGAATATTCGTACATTAATAGAAAAAGAGTAGGTACCTACTCTAGTTTTATAAAATAAAAATATATGTTCAAATCCTGACACATAGAAATGCAAACATTATTTAAAACTTTTTAATGTGACATCATGAATCAGTATAATTGGTTATATAAGTTATATTTGACAAGAGATAAGCGATAATATTGCGACTAGTATTATTAATATTTGTAATTTAGATTACGCTATCGATAAAATTGACGAACATTAATTTTGTTTGATTTCTTAAGCGCCACCCACGTTATCGCAGAAAAAATGTGACAAGTTATAAGGAAAATAGAACCTCGCTCCGACGTTTAACTGGGTGCACATTGGAGGGAGCTGGGTTCTGTTGCCAAGAATATTTAGACGAATCACCGACGGAAGCAATTTTTTAATTATCTGGTTTGCAGTCTAATGGAATAAAAAAGTAGGAATTCAATAGAAAAGGAATTTAGCACACCGCGCAACCACGCTAACCTCATTCCACCGAGTGCTAAATGGTTTCCCACGAAACTTGTTTTGGATCAGAAACCAACAAAATATGCTTAATTTGCACAACCATCTATTGTATTATTTAGGATTTGTTTTGAAATGGATACTTAATGCATTCAAATAGGCGAAATTTAAAAAAGATATTAAAATCAAATTAAATATATAGGTATAATATTGTACAAATAAATATGTGCTACTTCATTTTTAGGGATGTTAGTCGGAAATAATATTTTTGATCATTGGCTACCTCCTAAGTTTATGACCGAATCAAAGTAATATGTGTATTATACAAATATGTCATTTATAAATAGATACACTATTCAATATTCGTGATATAGGAATGGGAACTTTAAATTTAAAAAGGGTCTACTTCTGTCTTGTATTTTTATACTGTCGATAGATTTACAAATATCTAACCCGATAACATTAACAGTCGAGTTGAATAGAATTAGTGAAATGGTCTGTAATTACTTTTGATTTTAATTTAAATATTGTTATGACCGCATTTTAAATCTACCTCAAATACACTACGCATCATGTGAACAACATTCCGCCAAAGTCTTTCTATCAGCTTGGGTTATAGCCTCGAATACACAAAAATAAGATTAGTTAGCAAAACTTTGAGAACACGGGTAGGTAGGTGCACATGAGCAATGCTCGATGGTCATAAATTAGAAAATTCACAAACTGTCATAATCAGCTGTCTATGGTTCTTTTTGCGAATATTAAGACTGACTGGAATTAGAGCGTATTCTATATTCCTCTTATTGGAATTTATTGTCAAACTGACCAAGTTTTGTTTAGATAATTGGATTTAAGGACCTGACCTGCATAGACTAAGAATATATAGAATGTAGACCTAAATGCACAGAGATGGCGTTAAATGGATAATATTAAAAGAGAATGGAGGCGAACGAATGTATTATACAATACGGCACTCGATGGTAACTAATTCAATTGGTTCAAAGTTACGTAAAGCGTTAAAAGACGAAGAAGGAAATAACGGTACCACACTGAATACCATCTACATATACAAATACACCCTTATATGGTTTAATCAGAGGTAAAGATACTTTAAATTACCTCGCGATAGACCACCATCGGTCAAGACACATCTCGGTTTCCATATTCCCATAGTAAATATATTAAAAAGTATATTACTCCTATGTTAGTTAAAATATTTTTAAAAAACCATCACAATTAATGAGTACCTATACTCCAATCTGCAAGTTTGTGTATCGTCGATAAATGTATTTCTATATTTTACAAATAAATAGAAGCAGTATCAAAATCGTGCTTTATTATTTCATGTACATACATCTGACTTCAATTTAATAGAAAACATCTAGAGAGCTCAAAATAAGAATGTTCCCAGAATCTTCTGTATACAGTTTTCTGGGCTATCCTGCCGCGAATTTCTGACATTTCTGATATCGCTCTTAGCGAAGAAACCAACTTAACATAAATATATGGCAACAGATTACGTGACATTTGATTACATGATCATTTATATAATTAAAAAGTTACAATTCTAATTTGCAGTTCACACATTATAAGTTTAGTTCAGTATAGATTACAAATAAAACATTAAACCATATAAACGGAACATTTACCATTGTTTGGTTGAACAAAATTCTGCATTGTTCGTTAAAATAACGCGAAAGTGTCAAAAAAATTTAAGCGCACATTAAAATAATACGACCGAAAATTGGGTAACATAGTTAGATAATTAAAAGCACCCAAACGAATACCGGCAGTTCATTATGCTAATGTAGTGAAACCAAAATTGTTTCTAGGCTTAACAAAGTCAGTGGCCGAATAAATCATTATTTAAATTCATCATGGCTGCCCCAGTGACTGACCTGTCAATCGCGATTACACCTCCATTGTTTTCTTCGTCCGCTTACCGAATATTACTACGGTTCCCGTTAGTTCCTCTCTTTCGCGCATTCGATTATTGCACACTAGTTAACGAGTTTCGAACACGGTCATTTCGAAAAGCTACGAGTTTGTTCTAGAATATTCGCAATGCGGTATTGAAATCTACGGTCTGTATACACCGTTTATATTGGAAGGATGAAAGATGATAGCGGTTGAGAGGCAAGTCAGTATAATCCAATAAATATCGACATAACTGTTTCTAACAACGTTTAAGGATCTGGAATATTTCAACAAAACATTTAAGTTCATGAATACCTATTCTGGACTACGTTAGACTCGAGATTGCTTTGACAGCTTAACCATATTCGATGGTAAAAAACATATAGAGTAAATATACCAGTTATTGTCTGACATATACGGTGAATTATGATGCGAAATGTGAGTTGTCATTTTTTAGTAATTCTGCCAAAGGTAATGTCGAATGATGCTATTATTTGTTTTATTGCGTAGTTTAATACATATAGCCCGTATTGTCGCTAAATCTTTTCGCGTCGGTATTTTCATATTTCCAAAGGTAAAAAATATAGGTAAGTTACCACGTTTGCTACGTGTTGTGTTTTAATATGATTCGAGTGCGTCGTACAATCAAATTGAGAGGCCAATTATTACCGTATTGCAGAAAATGTGCATGGTATCCTGTGAAATGTGCGCACGCGCGTATTGCGAATATTTCTTACTTCAGTCAGAGAAAAACCTTGTTAATACTATTTATTAGTATCATTAAAATAATTATATTTGTATTAATAATAATAATGTTTCGTAAATTATGAGTATATTTTCATAACGGTATCGTGTCCTATGGGACTGACTGTCTTAGACGATTCTTTTTTCAAAAATTCATCTCTTTTTTTCTTCATCAATAGACATCATAATTTTTCCTACCTTTTTTAAAATGGGTTTAATTTCTCTGTTACATGTGTCATACCACCGCTATAAAGAAAATATTTTCCTAGTTCGATAAAATAAATAATGAAATACCTATATATTCATGAATTTAGTCAAATATATCAAATTAAAATCTCCCAGGCGGAGAACCGAGCTCCCGTCTCCCTTGTAAGAACTAGGAATATTAAAGAAGCCAATGGGATGAGAGAACAGTAGTTCAAAAGAATCTTAAACCCTCTGTTAACATTACCTACTTACAAAGTTCACGGTGCAACCATTTTTAAAATAAATTTAATTTAGTATTAAAATTTGATTGTAAGCATGTACAAATAATGAAGTTTATCAAAAATATTAATCAGTGCATTAATTCTAAGACAAAAAAATCTACACTTATAAGACAATTTGACATTACCGTTTATTAGGGCAATAACAAGATGGTGCAGCGCTCGCTGAACATATCAGAGGTAGCGAGCGGGATCGAATGCATCGGCGGCAACAAACACATCGTGCCGAGAAAACATGCCAACCGCCACAATAACCGAGAAAAAGAGAAAAGGCCTCATAACCAATAAACCGTGGCAGACGTCACCCCTGTTACGAGGGACCGATTCTAGGCGATCCCCACAGTAAAGGTTAGAGAAAATAATAATAATGATGAATAATTAGTTAAAATGTAGCGAATTTAGTGACAAATTTTACTGGGGTAATTTAGCAGCTCTCAACTTCTCCGCTCCCGGACTGTGCGAGAAATGTCACGGACCGTAGTAATAGATGAACTATTCCGCTGAGAGTAAAGAGTAAAAGAAGTCAAATAAAATGAGTGTGATAATTTTATCTATTCTTATAATAAGGTTATGTGTGTAAAAATAAATTGGTCTTTGTATTATTAAAAAAAACGAATGCCAAATATGTACTGCCATATTGTTTACCCTTGAACCTTGAAGATCAAATGTGTCATAATCTTCAGTCGTGCCTATGCCTACGTGTGAACGCGCAACCGCAACAAAACAAAATAAAAATTCTTGTGACCTTAGTTTTTCACTACTTATTGTTAGATATGCAAAAATGCTCGCCCAATAGAAGGTAGAAGCACCAGGGATGAGAATGATTTCACGCATTTGAGTCGTCTAGATTCAACTCCATCTTGGTATGAAGCAGATAGGAAAGATAATGATTTAATTTAATAATCTCAATTGTCAATTGTACGAGTGAAAATTGTATTTAATTTCAAAATTCAAGCGATAAAATACATTACGTATGCTACTATTGCCATGGGTATCGCTATCGATGTGACTGCTTTAATAAGTTACTCATGTTTTATTATAAATACGTGCTGGATACGCAGTTCAAATATTACATATCATCACTTCTACAGCATCTAGATTCATTCGTGCCAGGTCTGCAGTGTGTCGAGACGCTGGCTGGCCAGGTCCGGTCTAGGAGAAGGAGCGCCGAAGGAGCCAACCCAGAATTCCTGAGATTGGGCTGCGCGTCCTTGGACCGGTACCGAGCAGGCAACGTGGACGCGGCGCATGCGCGGGCGGCATAACCTGTACCTGTTATAATATAGTGCGGTCGTACGGGCATGCGCAGTCACCGCGCTTTCGAGTTGTTTTTTAATTCCAGCCATTAGACATCAATTGGACGAATCTAATAATTATTATTCCGGTCGCCTCAGCAAGATGACTGTATTGTTTTTAATGTCAAAAGCGAACGTGAAGTGAATTTTGTTTGAAGTAATGAGTTATTATATTATATAGGAATAAACTAATACACTAAACAGAAACAATGCTAATTACAAATAACTACGAGTATACATACAATAAGCCGCAGATGACTTCATGTAAAGTAAAAAAAAACTATAAATTAATGTTAAGAAATTATGTAAGAATTTATATTATAGGCTTTTGAAGATTTAAAAAAAAAAAGAATGAAGACATACTTGCATACAAAAATTGTTTAAAAAATGTACATAAATTAAGTATTTTTCCATCAGTGTATGAATTTTCAGCGTTAAATAGTTTGCAAGCCTGTTTAGGACTATCATGTCAATCAATGATGTTCCACATTCAAAATTATTTTGACACATTTGAAGTCGCTTTTTGTTTACATTTACATTACATCGTTGCCATTTTCCGTATTATTTGTTTAATAATTATATCTTTGTAAAACATTAATGTTTTTCTCTTTTTACAAAACAACGATGCATCTTGCTTATTTTACGACGGTATATGACACGGACACGGGTGGACGGACACGAGTACAATATGTACTGTGTAAGTTACGCACTTTTTTCAGTAATATTATCCTGCACAATACAGAACTACAGCGGTAAAAAATATTTATAGAATTATAATGCAAAATTAGAATATTCCAATGACAATTTTTTAAGCATATGGCTGCCCTATTTCAGTAGGTATAGTTCAATAAGGTTTATTTGTATGCATTATGTCAACGCATAGTAACATGAACTCGGGATAAGCTGTGCTCATGGAAGACAGCTATAAACATGTACACACATACATATGCATTGTCAAGGAATCAACTGTGGGAATTTTTATTCCGGCCAAAGGGTAAAACGTCATCAAAATAATGGTAGGTATGCCGGTAACAATAGACAATGTTTTAAAATGTCAACACAAGTCAAACTCAAAAGAGTACTCTTGTATTCGTGTTACGAGTACGAACTCGGTTGAAAATTTGATTTCATTCGTTAAAATATCCATAGCGACTCTACGTGGGTTCATATGATGTTCGACCAAATATTATATTGTCCCGTAAGTAGTCGTTGTGAATCCCATTACTTTTGTCATATTGAACAACCATAGAAGACAGCTTAAGAATGAGTGGGAAAAATTCTGTCAAAAGCCTTTGAGCGGCTAGTGAGAATGGTCTTTTTCGGCATCACGACGACGTGACCGGGATTTAATCGGTGGTAGGCACCTAATCAAATAATTGTGTCGACTTTTAACAAAGTGCGAGCCATTTTAGGTTCGGTTTCGTGAGCGTCGTCCACATCGGTGATATTGAATAACCGCGTTGAAGAAGACTCGCCTCACGCAGTCGGGTATTAGGTTCTCGAGGCAGCCATCGTGATTATCTTATATTCACAGTAAAAGCGCTAAAATTTATTTTGCTTCAATATTAAACAAGTTAACCCACTATCATTTAAATGTCTCCATTTACTACTATTATTTACAAGTAAAGGTTAATTTATACAAAAAAAAAGTTAAAAGTTTTGACATTTAATTGAATATTTGAGTTTTTTTACGTTTCGGTAACTATTTTCTTTCTTTTTCATTATTTAGAATATCTTTGCAATAACACAATCCCGTTACTACATTCACATGGTGTTTGCTATGTTTGATCATTTATTTTGTAACCGTTGCGAAGACATTTAGGACAGAAATAATACTAATCCGTCAGAGACAGTATAAAAGGTATAAAAAATGAACAACTTACAGTTGAATATGTACGAGTAGGTGTAGATGGAGTACCTACCTAACGAAATTTATTTGCTTAAGTTATGACACATAATCCCATATACAATACACATATTGTTTCTTACACACTCACCCTGTTTGGCCATTAAGCTGCTAGACCAACCTCGCGACTTGGATAATTAATAATTAATAAGCTTCCATATGACTTTTAATTAGGATCATACGTTACAATTAACTGAAAATATTAATGTAAAATAATGGTATAATATTAACGAGGGTTTAAAAATTTTACACACAAATACTAGGTATAGTTAGATAAATTTGAAATTTTAGATATAAGAAAAAATGTTAATAGCAAATTAAATATTATAAATAAATATATCCTTTTTGCAAATACTCACCTTTTAAATTTGTTTTCACAGTAGTTCCAAATTAGTTACCCACCACTTGCACTTTTATAGTTTTGTTTTTATCTATGCTTGTATTTTTAATTTTAGTATACACTGTTTCCTGAAGAAGATACCATAGGTATCGAAACATGTTAATGTATCAATAAATAGTGGTTTTAAACAAAGTGTTTTTCGTATTATTTATATAATATGTTGCCACAATTAAATAATTGTGCAAATATTAAAAAAGTAAAATATTATGAATGAAAACAAAATAGAAGAAATACATAATGCGCTCGGTAGTCTAGCGGTGTCATCGAATGACGATATGAATCTTTAAATAAAGGGTATGGTATCATGCGCCTAGCGCCTAGCGCCTAGCTTCATTATTACAAAATTAATTGTATTTGCATACTGACACACCTAGCCACGGTTTTAACACGTCATTAAAACCTAGAGATATTTTTATAAAATTGATATTTATGCTTGCATTTTGTGAGTTCCGTCTATCGAAGTATTTTTCGAGCGAGCTTTTACTTTCTCGTATTATTTTTGTGATTTGAATGTATTAGTAACATTGGAAATAATTAAATTAATAAGAAGTTTATAATGACGTGATTATACAATATTTGTAATCAATGTATTATATGTTATGTGGAATCTGTGCAGTGTTATAATTATTATAATAAATTTATATATACATATATGTATTAATATTATCGCTATATAACACATTGCGTTAATTATAAATTATGTTAACTTTTATGGAACTCGGGCATTCACCTAGTCCGCCAATAACCGGTTCTTTTAATATTTCATACAGATAATAAGTACAAATAAATAAATGGATGGTATGGTATGGCTCAATCAACAGCAAATAGTTGACGTGTTGTGATCCAGCATTCCGCGCGGCTGAACCCAAGACGCGGAGTAAATTATTCATCACACTCGAGTTGAGCTGATCTGCAGCACCGCACCGCACCGCACCACACCACACCGCACTGCGCAGGTAGATCTGATTACCATGCGTACAACTTGCCAACGTTGTCCTGTTATTAATTATAATATCTGCGCAAAATTGAAACATAATAATTTCAAACTAATTAGCTGGTGAAGCGATAAAACCAGTAGATATATTTATTATTTTTCTTTCATTTACTTCTAGTTCATATTTTAGATAACTGTGAAGAGTTCCGGCGGAAAATGTTTTTTTGAAACAACGTCTAATTAATTCATACATTTCCACTGTTTTTTCAAATCACTAATAAAATCTTCGTTTAGAAGCGAATTTTATTGGATATATATTCATCTCTTTTTTTGCATCTAACGTCTCGTGAGCACACTCCCGGTAGCGTAACTATGAAATGATCTGTACATATTTTAAATTTATTTATCTAGTCCGGGTGCCAAAAAATATTAATAGATGTAGATACGGATAGCTGAAATGTCGTGAGATATATTTTTAATTCTCCTGCAATATTAGTGATGGTTGGACCGTTGTTGTGACTGCTTGAGTTCGATTGGCATCTTCTTCTAACTTGTAAGAGTTAAATCTCAGTTACCAATCGTCGTCGCCCTCAGTTTATCATCAATATTACTAGATACATATTCGGTATGGACACCATTCAAAGTAAAATATTTTTAATCATGCTATACCCCTGGTACGCACACTAATAAAACAGATGTAATTCCAATCTCTTCGTCTGACTGCTTCCGCATCCTTAGTCAGAGGCGGATCGTTAACGTGAACAGTCCGAGCGCCTGGCGTTCTACTTGGCGACGTTTGGCATGCGTTTGATTAACGATCTGGCTATCTAACGCGCGACCCGAAATACAGCCGCCGGTGTTTATTGAAACATTAAAATAGTATTTTCAATCCCTTTACATAGCTGGTGTG
The DNA here is from genome assembly GCA_031772225.1 of Eubasilissa splendida. NCBI lineage: Eukaryota > Metazoa > Arthropoda > Insecta > Trichoptera > Phryganeidae > Eubasilissa > Eubasilissa splendida. The sequence continues at coordinate 337,400 of CM062857.1, forward strand.
CTATGCAAACGACAAACATTATATATTCAGTCTCGCTATAGAAGCTATTTTTCTATCTACGCTCCTGGTAGCCAAAATATATAAAAGAGTTGTACCTATCTACAATATATGACAAAATACGTCGCCCACGAGAAAGTTGCGAGGAATCCATTCAAGAACGTAACGCCTTGTTTTCCGGGTCCGTTATTCCTCGATGGAGCTGGATAGCCTTGTACCAAATTCAATGTCTAAACAAATAACGTGACACAAGTTAGTCGCCTTATTAGCTGTTGAGAGAGACAATAGGAAGAACAGTTTTGCTGACTAGTTTGTCGTGTGCAATAAACGTGTAGGAAGCCATTTTCGATGACATTGTTTGCCTTGAAAATTAAAACCATCTATAAATGTAATACATTGTATAACAATTAGGAAAATATGATTTTAACAAGCGAGTCCTTTTACTTACTAATACATTACATCTTTCAGGACATCGCAAAACTCTAAAATACCCGACGGTTCCAGACTTCTACAAACTGATCGCTGACTTCCAACGACGGTGGAGGAGATTGATCCGGTCTCTGGACGCGTTTTATGAACCTCGTATTACTCCAACTAGGAGCGGAAGAACTTTTCACGTTTTCATTTCAGTGTCAGTAATTTTTGTTCAAACAAATTCGTTCAACCGGACCGAAATGCAACTATTTAGCCACGTATAGTTTTAGAAACAGGGTGTTTTTATTATTTCGTGTGAATAAAAAGATTAACAACCGCTAGTTCTGAACAAAACTTCGCAAAAAAAATCGCTGTGCAATTTTTAAATTTCAATCAAACGAAGCACAATAAACGAAATAATAAAATTACAGGCACGGTGATGATAATACACTTCATTCGCGATAACTCGTCCCATGAATAATTCAGACAATCTTCTTTTGAAGCCATTAACATTATAAAAAAGTAGCTCCGGGCAATTCGAAGCGTTACTAATTTAATGAGTGCCTTCAGAGATATATTTGTTGGCAGTGGGCGGGCACACGTGGGCAGAAGGCGAGGCACATCGCGAAAGACTCGCAGCGATTGATCCACGACACCCCGGTAGTTACTTGTGAAATATGCCCGCTACGTGCGGTGGCGAACAACTGGACAGCCGCAAATAGCAAACTAACCGAACAAAAGCAAAAAATAATTCTCAATGCTCTGTCTGCTGCAGTATAGGTCATAGGTTGTCTCAAACGTAATAATGGGTTTAGCTAAACATTGATGCTTCTATGTATTAATATAATATAAATTTAGAACTTTTTCAATATTCTAATGTTTCGTGGCTTTTGGGTTACGTTAGATATCTCCTTGCCTACCCATGTGGAATCTAACGTGATGATATTTATGTATCTATGCATTAAATATAATAATTACCCCATGAAATATTGCAACCACTTTGTAATATTCTAGATTTGTTAAACAAAGGTTTCATTTAATTCTTTATGTACTTTTAATATCAACGTATATTTATACCCCCTGTAGGAGTGTTTTAGACGGATTGTCAAATAGTTATTCACGCGTGTGGTGAGCATTTGTTAGCGGTCTGATGACTACGACTAATTGTATCAAGTTTCATATAAATGTTCGTGTAAAAATACTCAACTAAGCGACGGCCTAGCTTCACACAACCTCAACATAAATCTGCATTACCGTCTGAGGTGTACTCAGTCTAAGCCTGCATGGACATGTTGGACCTAAAAGATTCGACACTACGTGGACGTGACGTGATGCAGACAAGTCATATTGTTGATGTATGCCCATTGTATTTGTTCATTCTGTAGCGGTACTCTAGTGGCGACCGTAATGACTGGACTAGATCAGTCGACTGAGTTCCAACTGTGACCCCTCCGATTATATGAAATGAGGATAAGGAATAATATGGCGCCTCTGTATCTTCGAGAACTTTGTATCCCAGACAATTCGAATGGTAGACGTCAAACTCTCAGGTCAGCCTCCACTACAGTCGCAGGAAGGGTTGTAGAACCGATTAACCGTTTCCAGAAGTCTAAATTTAGAGAACGGGCATTTGCGGTGGAACTCTTTGACCTCCGTCATAAGAAACAGTGCGTCGGAGATTTTATTTAAGAAGAAACTAAAAACGCACCTTTTCAAAAAATTATTCGCATGAGTGAATATAATATTTTTAATTTTAAAAAACAAAGATAACGTAACTATAAACAGTTTGAAAGTTTTCACAAAAATAGCGCTATACAAATTATCCAATATTTAGAAAAGAGGTATTTTTTTCTTCTTATCAGATCTCTGATTATCTATGTATTGCAAATATTGAGCGCAGGCCTCTACCAATCGTCTTCGTTCGTCACGCTAGCTGTCTCTCGTATCCAATGCGAGCTCGCTATCTATCTAAGAAATGCCGCTTGTGCAAAAGATCGGTTTATTTTACCATCGGTTCTCATGTCAGACTCAACTTAAACAAAGGGTAATGATTTTGATTTTTCGTGTTGCTGATGAGGTTTCTATTCGGGGTACTCTTCACACACTAATTAAGAGTGTTATTTGTGAGGTTCTGTCTTCCAGGTTGTTGCTCTCGGCGTCCATTGCACCGCGCACTAACTACTCTTGGAATAATAACGTGGTTTGGTTTATGTAAGTCTTCTATTTTTTGTCTTTATTGAATCCTTTATCTATATTTCATTTCAACATCTGTCATTTGTCAGCGGTTCGGTCGGTTTGACATCTTTGTTTTAGAATATCGCCGAAAATTTGACAACACTGGATATTCGTGTAATGTTTTAGCATTTTAATTTCACTTTATTGTTACGAGCTAATGCAATAACAGGGTCTAATCGTTTTAAAAAATCTATAAATATCACTAATCATACCTAAAGCTGAACGCAGACAAGGAAAGTATTAATTATACTTTGTAAATACGACTATTATTTCAGTAAACTATTCGTAGAGATTTCAAAAAAGCCGCGAATGAGCCATAATTGTTATATCCTGACAAACTACTATTGTTTCGTCCACAACTATACATCGTCACATGCATGTTCGCCGATTGTTGAGACTGCAGAGGCCCTGCTCGCGCCTCACAGACGTGGACGTTTAACCAAGAACTTTACAGCCGTTCCTAGCCGCCTAGTGTCAACCGAAAATCTAGACGACAATACATCGCAACGCAATCTGTTCTGAAGCACGTACTACACTCAAAGCACTACCAATCATCAAAGTCAACTTGTAATTTAACTTAATTTGTGCATCATCCGATAATAAACGCCAACAGCTTGTAAGGTCTGTTTCATTTAACAACCCTGCTCTAGCACACGCTCATCCGTGCGCACGTTCCGCATCATTTATATACACTGTGACATTCACATACGCGCGTGAGATCGGAGGAGGATTAGGGCCTCAGACTCACCTTAAACAAGTCCTTCTGATAAACATAACCTACAAATATCAGTCGCTCCATCCGCGCGACACCCACAAAACAAAGCACACACTCATTTAAACCCCTCAAGACATATAACACATAGCTTTTTCAATATCTGGTATCAAATCTATTAGACTCTTCGTGTATGTTATCTGTCCCTGTTAGTTACTTGTCCGACACTTGCATCATATATTTACTTTAGTGCGAGCGCAAACCGACGACTTTCTGTCGCGATGGCGAGGGCTGTGAGGATGTATGGCGGTGCCCACACTATAGACTAACTTTTCTAACGATAGAACTGTCGGTGGCGATCTGTCGTACTACTGTTTTGTCCTCAGCGTGCGCTCGCTCTTGCTGTCCTGTCATTACCCATAATTACGATACATGCCCAAAACTTATTCAATCAAATTATAAGTAAAAAGATTTGTAATATTAATCTATGGTCCAATTTTATTATAAAAGTATTACATTACGAAGAAAGTGGATAATTGCATGGTTTTGAAGATACTAATAGCTCATGTTTTGCACGCTTACTAAAAGTAAAACTGCATCTGTAGTAATTTGCTCTATCCGATGTATGACTTTGAGATGTTTAATAACTAGATTCAAGCCAGAATATACGCCGAATCACAAATTTCTGAATCCTTCAATTTAATTTTCTTAATGAATATTTAACTTGACAGAGATTCTTTTGTGGGTTACGTATAAAAAAAATCTAATTTAGTCACAAGAAGTTAGGTTAGGCGAAAAAATAATAATACTAGACTATGTTACACGAGATAAACTTACTGAATTGGCGAGGTTTGATACAAAATTACAAACATCCGACCCTACCTAAAAAGAACAACCCTACCGAGACAACCGTCGATAGGTGTGTGGTTTACGGGTGCCGTGTTAGAGGAACGGACGAGAGGTGCCGCCTTCTTCCTGGTACCGAAGAGGAATGGAACTCCGCTGTCGGGTGCGGGCTCGGACCTCCTCCTCGTCCCTGCGGCACGACCGAGCAGGTGCAACCCGTTGCAGACCTGATGTTGTCAACATTTGATAAGAATCATTTTTGAAAGTAGTTAAGTGAAAAGAAAATGGTTAGGATCCCGGTGGCGTGTCGGGGTTAAACAAAATAATGAGTATTTAAGTGATATCAGTAGTTCCGAAGATAGGATCGTGTAATACGAAGACACGTTGGCCATATAGTAAAATCTACTACATTCAGAGTGGGGACCGATCTCGCGTAATATTGTGGTCCAAAATTAAAAAAAGAGCTGCAAACTCTAAACTGCAGACATAATCCAAGATAGAATATCATAACGCTAACAACCTAGCAGGATCAACCCCGAATATTTCAAATGCTAACCTGTACAGAGTAACGCAATTCATATTATTGCAGAGGAAGATTCGGGGAAAGCGCAGAGCGGTAAGAAGACTATTTCCTGATTAAAACACTGAAACGTCTGGTTCCATCGTTGCACGCACGTCTATGAATAGACCGCAACATTGTCAGTAATTCTGTAAAATGTTCACGAAGTCTAGTCTTCAAATCCTGGAACGCCGTTGAACGAACAAACCGGTACGCATTTTAATTTATTCACACAACATGATCTATCTTGAAGTGTCTACCCAAATCGAAACTATCCCAGGTGAAGCTTTTTAAGAGTAACTATCGCTATTGTGTACGTTTCAAGTCTTTCGGTCTGAGACTTTCTCAATTACATGTTTCATTCATTATACTACGTCATCAAATGTCACTCTACGGCGCTGGTGTAACGGTGCGTTTATCGAATGTTATCCTTCCCTTTTAATATTCCCGAGAGTCCCGCGCGCAGGGCCGGCCCGGACCACACGCGAGACGAATAATGATCGGGCACCGGACGGAGCTCCGGGTCCCTCGGGACGACACGCTCCGGAGGTAACGCCTAAATATGTTCAACAATGTAACTTGACAACTTCCCGCGGCGCGCTTTTCAATCAAAGTTTGCAAATTACACTGGCTCTAAAACGCATACACGTTTATTCAGAATTCAAATGTTCACGACAATAAATAGTCTATTGAAATGATGATTAACTTCAAATGTTCTTAATTATCTACTTAGGAGAACACATTCTTATTGTGAAGTTGTAATTATTCAGAACAGACGGTCTGTGATATTTTTAAATATGAATTAAATATATTAATTAGAAAGATATACATATAAAATCAATTTTATCGAAAAATATTATTGTTGCGCCACCGGGATTCGAACCTGGATCTCTTTCCTAACCGGGGAAGGTGCTTTATAAAGTTGTATCAATGTGTCCAAAATTTAATAAAAATGAATTGATAATTCTGGCGTCTGCTATCAGTTTACTCAAAGGTATTTGAGATTCTGTAAAAATAAGGTAGATGGCTCTGTCAAATGGAACGATTAAATGTATTAATATCAAAAAGATAACATATAGGGTCGAAAATTGTCACTAAAAATATTGTCGCTGTAGCTTAGTTGGATAAAGCACCTTCCCCGGTTAGGAAAGAGATCCAGATTCGAATCCCGGTGGCGCAACAATAATATTTTTCGATTAAATTGATTTTATATGTATATCTTTCTAATTAATATATTTAATTCATATTTAATAAATATCTACATTTAAACCAGTACCGCGGATTTATTATAAAACAAGTTGAAAATAAAATGACTTTAATAAGTACTTGACTGGAATAAAAAGTGTTGAATGTTTGATAGATAAACTGCATTTGACGTTCAAGCTTTTTATAAATTAGCATATCTGTAGATACGCGGTATCGGAGCTATACTACTCGGTGCTTACTGTTCCAATTAGATTAAAAACCAAGTTAGTTCAATTTCAAGTTAAGTATCATACCGAGCCTTATAGATTTGCAGACCCTGCTGGGCAAGTTAAGAATATTTTTTTTCAATATAACATATGGTAAATCTATCCAATATTTAATGCAAAACGTGATGGTTACCTATTTTAAAAAAAAACACAATTGTAAACAAATTTTAGCAAAATAAAGCATTTATTCAATAAGAAATTACACTTTTCACAAAATAGAGTGGAGCCCTGACGAATAACCAAATTGCTTTGTTTTCCCATATTTCTATAACCTTCGATTTTTTCTCACTCACAAAACAAATTAAATTGATCGCATATTGACATCATAAACATGAACGTATAAAAAAAACATTCCGTTATTTTTGCAAATAAAAATCACGTAGATATGTTGGTTTTACTTCAAAAAATATTATTATTTCTGTAGTCTTTTATAAAAAATATTAATTTATACGCCAAATAGTCGTATACTGCCACAAATTACTTTAAATAAAAAGGAGGATAAAATGGCAGCGATAAACCGAGCCATCGGTTTGGTCCGCGGGGTTGATTACCTAATTCTACGCGACGCGGACCGATTTGGAGCTAGTCGACCGTTTCAACGTTTTTCCCGAGGTTTACCGGAGCCACCCTGTAGCTAATGTGACGTTTATTGAGGTTATCGTCATAATGCAGACATCTTCTTTGCCGACGGGCCGCGGTCGCAGGATATCTAATGTCACGCTACGGAGAAACCGTAAAATTGCATAGTTTAGGAGTTTTGTAATGTGAACTCAACCGAGATAAAGTTAATAAACGACTCGACATTTTTATTGGCGGTAAGCGGTAGATGTAAAGTTGAATGTTTCATTAATGTATATTTCATGCTGACATTAGGTATTTATTTTTTGTTATTCTGCAAGAGAAATACGGCGGACTAAGTTGACCATGGAAACCATGACGGACTCCGTAATATTCAGATATTTTAACAATGTTGAGGAAAATTGTCGATATCTTTAGTATTTCGATGGGAAGTGCGGGATGCACACCAGCTCACACAACACAACTACTACACTGTGTAGTACTTGTAGACAAACGGAGAAGGGTGTGATTTATAAAATGCACAGAATTTAAACTAATAGGTATAATTCGAATAGAAAAGATACATAAATAAAAAATAACGTATAAAATATAAGTAGGTACGCGTAAAATGTAAACGTAATCTGAAAATCACGACGATTATAAAACAATAGAAGCGATAAAAGCTACAACGTCTATAATTTAGTAGAATGATAATAATTAATACGATTAGAATAGTTAATACTAACATTGGATACATGTGGACTAGTCTTCCATAGAGTAAGTTCTTTTCCTCCCTTTAAAGGCCTTTTCATCACAACATTATATAGTTTCATTTCTTCCAAGTATAAAACAAATGAATTTCTCTGTACCTCAATTGTCCAGATCCCCGGCTCCGTGGCCAAAATGGCGCCTTTTCAAATCTCGAACATCAGATCTGTGAACAAGCCAAACAAAACATTTTGTATTGCGGGTAATTTGTAGATCAAAGCCATTCAGGTGAGCTTCTCTTCGAACGTATCGCTTTATTCAATAGGAAATTGTTAGTATAAAGGAATTCCTAAGTATTTTCAAAGTAGAAGCGACTAGATTTCTTAGAATTCTTGCTGTTGTTCTGCAGCTGGCCTACACCATACGTTTGTATGTGTTCTATTTTAAATAATATGTGTCAGTGAAGGTGCTCGTGTTATGTAATATTTAGTTCTTGATCGAATGGTACGGTAAACACTCAAGTTTAAATGGGAAATTTGATCGTGTACATGGTACCAACTGTACAATACCAATTGATTAGAAATACTAGATAATCTTGAAAATAAAGAATTACGAAGACAGAGAAGAACGTTGAATGAAAATTAATTAAATGATGCCTCGCCTAATAGAAACTTATTAGTAGATATAATTGTTGCGTAATGGATCTAAAACACTAAAGCGTGGAATTGGATCGAATGCTCTGGGGGTTGTCCATTCTTCGAGATTGCTTCCACGGTTTAAACAATTCAAATTAAAACATATGGATCAATATTAGCACTTTACAATACTGTATTTTATTTTACGTCACGAACTAAAAAGTCATTTTATTGACAATAAAAGTAATTGAGAATCAGAATTAAGATGTTGTAAATAAAAACAGAATCCGGACAAAGGTCTGTCCGTATATTAAAAATGATTCAACACGTTCAAATGTTGAAATCAATCGTAGACAGTTGTCCAAGCCCGTGTTACAAATTTTGAAATCGAAAATAATAATTGTCACAAAAGAATCTCGGTCGACCGTACACGACGCTCGTTGCGATTGTATCGATCGTATCAACTTATCCGACAATACCGATAATTCTCGGTTGAAGATAATACCCGTAACGAGAGAGCGCAATGGCTGCCGTGTTGTCGCACGTGGGTACTTTCTCAGACACGACCGAGTGTGATGCAAGTGTCGTAAAAATGGTTTATTTTTAGGTCGGCCTGACGGACGCATCGAGTCGTGATAACGACTTTTTGATCAACGGGTCGTTTTCATCTGCCGGTGTTTCTGACGATCGGTTTTAAAAAGAACCGATAGCGCGGTAATTGGATGCTTCCCGTATTGTTCTCGCCAATAAAGGTGGATTCGAAGAATTACGCGAGGAAGATGTCCGCGAGCATCTTGTTTGAAAATCCAGTACAAGAGACATAGCTGCACGCGTGCAGCGGTTCGGCAACACTTCGCGGAAGTGCTAAACAAATCATTACGGCGGTCCGGTGTCACGATATGTTGCGTTGTTGACAGCCTTACAGAGTACCTCGCTTTACCGGCGTATTTTTTTAAAGTAGGTTAAATATTGATTGGGCAACTATCATTCATTTTGAACAAACTTCTGAAACCAATATTGCCTAATGTAACCATTTTGTTTATAGATAACGCTATAAAAAAAATCTTGTAATTTAAAATGTTCGCTTTGGAATTATTTGCAGATAAACGAAAAATCATCCCCTTTCAATTTTAGTACGACTTGGAGTGGTGGACAAACAGTGCAGCACACGATATAAACGTTTTACACATTTTAAAATCCATGTTCTAAACAGAGGTACATTCATATTTGTAATAAAATAATGCTGTCTATAGCGCGCACAAACTAAACTCATTGAATAATGTAATAAAATCATGTTATGGTGTTCTAATTTCGGGATATTGAGATAGAGTACAGGATTGTGATATTTTGGGAGGCAAATTTCGGAAAATCAGTATGTCCACAATCAATTTATTTTTAGTCAATTAATACTCCAATCCATTTACGGAGTCCAAACCAGTGTATCAGTTCCCGTTCACAGATGAAGGAACAACAGAGTAGAAGAAAACGATACCATAATAATAATTATTTATGAGGTATTACCTAATTTATCTTCAATTAATTTTTATAAATATATAAGAGAAAAACGTCTGTTTTGAGAAAAAACATTTATATTTAGATGTCTTTCGACAAATTATCAGAAGAAAAATTTTAAATGAAAGAAGTATATTTCATTTTTCTTCTCGTAGAATGTATGTATGTAGAACGTATTTAAAACATCCTGATGAAGCTTGAAATAAGCGAAACCGGTTGACGTATAATAAATTTCGTGGTTTCATAGAAAATGATTGATATTTTATTGAATCTAAAGTACATTTCATTGAATAGCTTTCCATAAATCTACTTGCTAATTAACATCCATCAATTTATTTTCGATCGCTTTACTCTTTATTCGTTTTAATATGATATCGGTGTTTTATCATTATGTAAAACATTTTTAATTAAAGACATTAAGTATTCGGAAATCAGATGCAAAGTAATTTGTTAAACCCATTAAATCGCACTAAATTCCACGCAGTCGTTTCTGTGTGTGAGTTATACGATAATTGAAGATGGACAGTTTTTAGATTAAATATGAATCGCCTGTGACAGAAATTAAAAGGTGAGATAGCGGAGACTTTAGATGCCCGTTAAGATACCTATCTGATCATCTTGTAACAATACTAATATATTAATGATGTATATGGGGCATGAAGTCAACTGCAACACAATTTGTTAAGTATCTTATTACTTTTGCTTCCTTTACTTGACGTACAACTCGTTGCCGTTCTCTATCTTGGTCCAAAACACTCCACTCAGAGACTGGAACATGAAATACCTTCAGATCTCTCCTCACATTGTTGTTTCAAAATTCAGTTTCATTTTCGAGACTTTTGTAAGAGTCCATGCCTCGTCTGCTTATGTAACAGCAGGACATATTGTTGTGTAAAAGGTGGTTGGGTGCAATTTTTGATTTGACGGGCAGGAATTTCGATTTCATGAGTTTTTCAAGGCCGAAATAAGATTGATTTCATTTGGAAAATCATTATATGGATATAAATAAAACAATGTTATAACTCTACTTGAGTTTATGTGCACTACTGCAGGGGGCGGAGTTACTGGTGGAAGGTGAAGGGGTGGTTGTAAAGGGAATATTGAGAGATGAATTGAAAAATGTAATTACTATTATATAACAAATTAATACCTGAGTTCAACAATATTACATTCTCCAATTCATCTCCTCTCCGCTCAATATTCCCGTTAAAACCACCCTTCCACCCCCGCCCCATGCTTCTGTCAGTACCTAATTACTTGTATGTCTACCACCTAAGCCTTGTTTCCTATATCGTGTGTATTTAGTTTAATACTTCACCTATCAATGAGAGTTACTGTTACTCCCGAAACTGGAGTAGTACAAATAAACTCAAGTAGAGTTATAATATTGCTTTATTTATATTCATGCATTTTGATGATGAAACTCTACAAAGGTAACGCCGATTCTATCAATAATATAACTCTTAAGATGTTTCAAATCATTATACTGGTCGTGTAATATTAGAGAAGTAATTTATAATGTAATTGTAATATAACGTTAGCGAAGATGATGTTCAGAATCTAAGCGCATCACATAATGTAAGACTTGTAATTTTGAACCAAAATGAGGACGCGTCAAGTGTATCTGCGAACAGAAACTCGCGGATCGTGTGAGGTAGGTCGTGATCGCTGACGATTAAATCTTACTTCGTCCAAGGATTAAATCAACGGAAAATTGTTATGTCCCAACGTCAACAAAGAAACCTACTACACCGACGTTTGACATTTCAAAAATAATTTATTATGACGTTCGCTCACATTTAACCGCGGGGTGCCGTATCGCGGCATTTCTATTATACACTAAGTGAACTAATGTTCACAATGCTAATCAGTTACCTCATTACACCACCTACGAGACCAATTTTCATTTTACGTTACGACTGGGCGGCATTATCCCCAGTGTCGGATCCGTGACGCGCAAGTCGCAATCGTAAGAGACCCCGCTTTCAGTGGGCCTTCGAATCAATGACAAAATAACTCAAATCAGGAGCAACAGAGAAAGCGAAAAAAATAAAATAAAAAGTCTAGAAACACAGTTCAGCACCAAAAATGCTGGCAGACCGTCGGGTATTCGTGTCTTCGTGTACACTCGATATTTGTCGGGTCGGCTCGGCGATTCTAGGCTCCAGGTCTGTTATAATTGTTTGAGACAAGGGCCTCCAAAATGTCCAGTGAGACACGCCCCTGTATCATAAATCCGCCCCTAGGCGGAGCCTTGCAGTCGAGAACGTACATTATGATAATTCATCAGTTCGTAAATATGATTTCGCAGGGAATATAGATCCCAATAATTATTTCAGGAAGATTTACCTCCACTTCTACGATGGCTCGGGTTTGTCAAACGTATACGCGAGGAAATAATAATAAAAGTGGAGTATTCAACCCGAGACATGGTAAGTCATTTATTTATGTCATTTCATTTATAATAGTAAAATTATTAAGCTATAAAAATTACTTATCCATCAACATTATTTAGAATAAATAAATAAATAAAAATGATTTATTCGAGTAATGTTACAAATAGTGATTAGCAGTTATATTTTAATTTGAGCAATACTTCAGGACACTCAATGCGTACTCGTACATTTCGGCCATTGCCTCTTTCTTATCCAATCGCTCCACGGAAATACCCACATTTCTTTTCAAGTGTAACTAATTTATTTTTCGTATTGTTTCAGGTGACACACAGTGGCTCGTAGGAAATATTGGTTATATTTGAAATATCAAAGAGTGTGCCCGGCAGAATAGCTCAAAAAACTCAACAAAGGTTTTAAACGGTCACCAAACCTGAGAATTGATTAAAATTGTTGTATGGCTGTTTTTACCTCGGGAGTCATAAAATGTGTATTGTATGTTGTGATGTTAATGGGGATATTCTCATAGAAACTCAGCCTGTTATAAAGTGTATGATTTATAGACATATTGGGGAGCGAGGGGTAATGGGAGTCGGCGGGTAATGAAAGCGATTACAAAAAACGTACTTACTAACGCCCAAATCAATCGGAAACAACCCAAACGTCTTCGTCAATTTACGACTAAGTCAGAGTCGATTGCTGCCGGCTACTTAGCGGCTTGCGTAAGCGCGTGACGAGTGGAAGTATGTTTTGCGTTCGGCACTTACAAAAATTTATGATTTTTGGCATCACGGTAAGTAGTTAAATTTGACTTATTTTATTGTATTTTTGCGTCAATTCCGTAGCTATATGTATGTATTTTTGGGTATAAGTATGGATCAAAGTATAAAATAGTCTGTTTACTTTATTTTTAGGACCTTCAAAGCGGGGTGGACTTTGGGGTAATCGGAGCCTAGGTGGCTCCCCACTCACTCTTTGCTCTTTAGTCCACTTGTGATTTGTATTTCAAGTCACGAAGTTTAGTCAAAAGAACTCTTTATGAAATTTCCAAATTGTTCAATAAAGCATATTTGTATATGGTAATACTTATATGTATATTCAGTTTAGTAAGTCGCTTCTTTGGACAAGGGAATATCTGGCTTTAAAATGACGAATGAAGATTATGGATCCAATAGATCCAAAGATCAAGAAAGTAAACAAGAGAAATTAAATAAAGCTACTTACTAGTAGTCTATTCCAGGATGATTATTCGTTCTGTTGACGAGGTTGCGATTTGTGATGATGAGTCTACCTTCTCGGCTAAAATAAATTAGTGCTTTTTTTGTTCAGATTTTGGAAAAAAATTATGAACTAAGGTGTCATTGCAGAGGCTGGGCTAACTGGCCTCATTCCGAGTGCTCGGGTTGTGACGACCCCAAATATTATGTTGTGTTTTTTGCTTACATCCCTAAAATGTATTTTTTCAATATTTTAGTGCTAGAATATTATTTTTTATATTTAAATATTCGTTACTTTAGTGCAATTTAACATTTTATTGTAATTATTAAACCAAATTAATTGTAAAACGTTTAAAATAAGAGAAATGAAATTTCCCGACATGTGGTAATTGGAGCCAAATGTGTTTTTTTAGAAAACGGTTTTTTTTTTGTAACTTACATTCAAATTTTTAAGTTGAAATTGCAATAATATTATAACTATATAACCAAAGGACGCATTTCAAGTCTAAATGATTAGATCAATTTGACACTATTTTTCAATATTCTCCGTGGTAGGCTCCAATTCCCCCACACTCCCCACCTGAATTGAAAGATATGCTGTAACATTATAATAATTTCTAAGAACTAAATGCATTCTAAAAGTCAGCATCTATGATTTTTGTTAAAACTTCATAAATTTCATTACATATGGTAAGATTACTATTTCCCAAGGATCATTTAAAATGAGAATGTCATTTCGTACTCAAACATGAAAGCTTGTTGCCACATAAATATTAAAAGTAATAAAAAAACTGCCAACGAAAGGAATCGACCGAGTGATTTATGTAAAATAAATATAACGAAAATCAGGTAGTGACGTTACTTTCATGCGGTCCGAGTCACTCTTCGCGATTCTGGACCTCGTTCAGAGAGGTATAGGGAGGTTCCGAAATTATCCTGCGATCAATAATGTATCTCCATCTCTTTCGAATTCAGAATTGTTTTCCTTACGTTGTGGGGAGAATTTCCTCGGTATGGAGTTCCTGAAGAATAGAGACATTCTCGCTTCCGTGGTATGCACGCGCGTCACCGACACAACATTTCAAAGGAGTCATGTCAATATCTTCTCGTTCTTACTATACATTAATTAATAATACGATAATTAAAATAATAAATATTTAAAATAAACGGTTTATGAGGATAATATGTTGTATATTTGTACACACGTACATTCGTGATGTGACAGCGCAGCTTGTGTTGTCATCTGATCTAGTGATTTAACACTCGCCTAGCGATCCATTGACGCCTGGTCAAACGTTCGAGCTTCAGTCCAGCGAGTACAGACATTTAGCTTAGTTTCTAAACAGTAACAGTATTGCTATGACACGTGGTTCGTGTATTTCTTATCTTATAGTACTTATAATAATAGTTTTATTAGTGTAACTTATTTTAGCGCGTCATTGCTTAAACAAGGAAACATTTGACAAAACTACAGACAAATTCACAATAAAAACAAAAATGTTTGCGAGTACAATATATAGACAAAGAAGCTAGAAATTACTGGATTTATAAATGTATCGATTTTCTTACAAACGTAACGTCCGACACTGAACGGGAAATAATCACTCAATTCATTCGATCATTGAATGAGAATTTAAATAATTGTTTTCTTGGCTACTTTTAGCTCCCATCCTAACATGGCAATAACATAGGCTTCACGAGTTAGATTGGCTTTACCCACGTACTCAAGAAGACGACCTTTAAGACGATATCACGTGATGTACGAGTACTTGTAATAGTACATCACCAGTATCTAGTAGAAACCGCACTGAATTATTTTCACTTCTCAACTTTCTACTTCATTAATTCATCCACATTTTCCTTCAAGTGCGTCCACCGAGAGCTCACCATCATTGGCAAATTAATGGCGATCTAAATTTATTCACAAAAATATGATCGTCGGTGGCAGGGAATGAAATGAAATTTACCACCCCAAGCGTGTGCAGGGGAAGGGAGTCTAATGGCGCTCAACGCCCTCTCTCTCTAGTGAGACGGGCACAATTCAAACATATTTTTACATTGAATTATATAGTTACAAAATAAATAAATATTATATGTATGAAAGAATGAAGTGTGCAACCATCTCACGGATTATCGGTCAGTTAGTATATAACAATAATGGCAAAATAGTCCATTATATTTATTGCTAGTCAGATCTACATTAATAACAGGCCACGACGCCCATAGAATCTTCAGAAGGGGGAAGATAGCGCAGAACCTGGCAGAAATGTTCTTGGAAGGTGAAGTATTCTATGAGATATAAAATAGAAGAATTTCGGTATAGGTTTGCAAATAACTAAGTGGGATGTTCCAACTCATAATTTAGAATAGAACAGGGTAGAAGCTTTATTTATTTTTCTTGCCGAAGCACTCGTGCCCCGATTTGTGGCAATCTTTGAGAAAACTAAAAGTGCGCGAAAGCCTTCGCCAGATCTGTCCGGCTTACGGGTGACCTACCTTATGAGGCGAGGAAGCGTCTTATTGTGTAACCAAAGCGATATGTATCAGAATAGTGATTTTTCTTACTTCAATCGTTCAATGCATTGAGTACCTACGCATTATCCCCGTATACGTAATGAAGGTAAATAATAAAATAAATAAAATCAAACAAAGCGACATTAGCCACTCCTTAATGTTGCTTTGTTTTCTATAAAAGTGTGACGTCATTTAAATAATGTGCACTTGTCATTCTATCGCCGTGGGTTGTCGCATCGACTGAGAAAGCAACCTTCGGCTGTAATCTAACATTCGCGTGAGATGGACATTTTATTGAGAGGTATCGAAGTAAAGATATGGACGAGAAATTCACCCGCATTTTCCAATCATTATATTCTTGACCGACAGGTATAAATGGGGTAATAAGGCTGTAATTATAAACAACTGATAGAGGGTACCGGTTTTGAGTTAAGTCAAAACCGGTTCTAACATCCATGCATGATTTTCTCGGTAAAAGCATGACATAGACCATGAAAGTAAGGACGTTTCCGCATCACAACTTCCGCGTTACTTTCATAGCGTGATGCACGCCATATTAATTATTTTATTTCGGTAACGACTTCAACAATCATTGTAAACTACGCTGGACTTGAGAAAATTGATTTAATTTAAAGAATATAAAGGACATAGCGACGTGTGTGTACAGAAACTACCACTGCCAAGTACAACTGCACGTCTAGGTACATATATTTAAATAATTTCAAAGTAATTAAGAGTAACCTGCCAAATAAATGAAAAACAACTAAAAAATACATATTATTTTATATATTTTAGGATACATTTAACATTGTTTAATTGTTAGCTGTGACATATCTTTAATGATTAAAGAATATGTATGAAGGATCTAATTATGATATTAACTAAATATATGAGAAAGAATCATTATAAAACTACACCTTTCACGAGATATATGTAATCATCACATTATACAATACTTACTATATTTTAAAAGAAATCAAATACGTACGAATTCTTAATTGGTATTTCAGTATCGTGTTTTCTACATCCTTGGAAAAAATTATAACAAAACAAAATATAATATTTACATCAGTCATCATTACATCATTATACTATACTAGTCTAGTATAAACATTTTTGGTCTGCACAGTGTTGAGAGCACAGAACGAGCTTTTCTCGTCGTATTTCTTGAGTTTTATAGTTCTCTTGCCTTCGCTCTTAATATTTTTAAGGCCTCGGCTTCCCGTCACCTGAAGAATAAATCAAAATTTAGCACATTGTAGAGGTTGAACATCGCCCTCGTCTGCAGCTGCTCTCGGGCACATTCGGTTTAAACAGGGGCTATCTAACTATCAAGTCACTAGTTAACGGAAATTATGAAAATACATTTATTTTAGGCGATATTTCATTAAACACATTTTTGTTGCGAAGTTGTAATTTCGGAACATATGTAGCTCGAAGGTATTTTATTTACTCGCTATCGCCTCGCTGTATCGCATATCTTTCTATACCCGCTGTGTTACTCTTCAGTTCATGAACCATTCTTTTGTGGAGAGTTCACGTTTTGCAGCCTTTTTTATTGAATGTGATAATTAGTATACGCCTATTACGTAGTTAGTATTATTACACTCTCCGTCACAAATTCATGAATAAACATGATAGTGCAGTCAAAGTATGACAATATTCTCTCGTTCCGATATCAATACTATTTTATATAGAAAATACGCCAAGTTCCTCGGCAATTATTCCCAAATATAATGTGACTCACATCTCGTTTGGAACGTGTGTATGAAATCATAATATGTTAACTACAAACTTCCCCGGATTCTTACAAGGTGAACTTTCAATCAGCGCTAACGTTCGCAAGCCTCGACCTCTCCGCACATTGTCGCGTCATTCTCTCTGGCTCGAAGGCCAGAATCGATAATGTTTCCACATAGGATAAATGGCAGTAATCATTGAAAACCTTACTACTGTACAAGATGGCTCGATGCTTTGTGTAAGTGGCGGTGGGACCAGAGATGCTGGCCATATTTTAATCCCAAGTGGGATTCGATTGATTTGTTACATACGCTGTGTATGTGTGGAGTTTTACAAATTATTGAGCACACCGCTGCGCTTTAATTTATTGTAGTTTGCAAGAAACCAGACTCCTCGCTGTCGGTGATAAGAGAATTGGAGCAGGCTGCAGGTGAGGTAGGCAGTAGGTATAAATCATATATTATAGTACGATAGTTAAACGACTACCGGGGAGTCAGCAACGATAGTACGCCAAATGGAGGTGACGTTATTTATTCATATTAGTCGATGGACTGCTGAGGTTTAGCGAAATGTTTTGTAAATATTAAAATATAATTTGAGAGTGAAGGAATAAGAGCGGTGATATTTCTTTGTGTTAACGTAAAATATGTTTTTTCTGTGGAGAAATAATATTTGTCCTCTCACATAGCGCTCTACCATTGCCGTGCCATATTGTCGTATAAGAATATAATGCTGATGACACATATGCACTGTTAAATAAAATAATAATAATTTTAATATAGAATATTGGAGGCTTCCCGCAAGAACGTTAAAAATAAAAATATATAAGTAGCGCGTATGAAATGTAGTTAGATAATTTCGGAACATATTGTAGGAGGTTCGCGGGAGGACTGTAATATATAATAATGTTAGGAGAACACATTCTTATTGTGAAGTTGTAATTATTCAGAACAGACGGTCTGTGATATTTTAAATATGAATTAAATATATTAATTAGAAAGATATACATATAAAATCAATAAAATTGATAATAAAATAAATAATTTTTGATAAAATTGATTTTATATGTATATCTTTCTAATTAATATATTTAATTCATATTTATAATAACGTTGTTACGGGTATTTACAATAGTATCTTTGTAGACACCGAGGAGTAAGAAACTCGTATGTTATATGCAGGGGTAATGAGCTACATGAGTCTGAGATATATAATAATCTGATGAAATAAGAAATCAATAAGGAAGGGGATGGGAAATTACGCCTGTATCTTCGCCGCCAAAACATGGCGTTGGATTGATAACGAGTCGAGGGCAGCAGACAGCGAGAGCCGCCATTGCTTACACTGTTGCACGTTTGGGTAATAGAATCCAATTACTAAATTGTCCATCCGACCGTTAGCCAATCCCGAGCACCCATTGTCGAGGCGTCATTCGATCCAAATAGTAACTGAAAAACTATTTCGGTTGCGTTTTTCAGTTACCTATTTTACGTGGCTGCAAGAAACCGTTAATTCAATTTAATTTTCCGTCTCAGATCCCCCCCCCCCCTTGCCTCGTCGCAATCAGTCGAGCTCCATAAAGCCCCTCGTCGACCGACAGTCCCAGCGACGTGTTTGCAAATTATTATTTGGGCGCGCTTAGATTCAGTATTTTTATGCAAGAGGGCGGGTGCATCGCGTCCATACCACCGTATGCGTATGTGTGTAAATAAGTATTTTTTATGGCATGTTGTGCTTAGAAAACTACTTCAGGATCACTAATGGCCCGTACCCATGGAGTGAAACACGATGAGAAATATTTCAGAGGTTCGGTTGAGATAAATCTCAGTACCGTGACAGTGTAGAGATTTTGGTCTAGAGATTAAATTAAGATCGGTATGAAGAGACAAGAAATCAAATCCTCGAACACGTTCGACAAGCAGAAGGCATTCGATTACAAATATATTTTCCTCGCTTGGAAGATTCAAATTCTCCCAACTGACTAACAGAATACAATAAATACACAATGGGTTTTTGACATACAACGAACGCGAGGTGAAGCGCTAAATGTCAAATCTCTGAGACGAGGTTTATGAAACTTCGAAACCTTATAGTTGTTTCCGAAGAAACTCTCAGGAGCAAAATCTGAATCTCAGTGATTGTTCCAAGTCGAAAATCTCATAAAAATCGGATACGGCCCGTAAGAAGCACGCCTTCGCCGGCAATATGTCCTACGGGCCGCACCACGGCCGCGAATTTCACGAATATCGGATCAGATAAACCAAAGTTGTCGCGGAAACGTTTAGAAATAATTAATGTCACCGTAAGACACATTAAGTGACGAAAAGACCCTGAGTTTGCATTACATCGTCATAGCATACTGCCGATTAATCTCTTTTATCGATATTAATTTAAATATTTAGTATTATCTCAGACACGCACACTTCTATCAAACGTGGTCGCCGAAAGGAATTTAGGGAGGGTTATAGCTAGGGTTGCCGAGCGTGCCGTCGCAACAGCTCGTGCTGTCCCTTGTTTTTTCCGTCCCGTATTTTCAAAAATTTATCGAATTCAAACGCCAACGGCGAGCGGAAAACCTAAAGAGCCTAGATAGAAATTTGGGTTTTTGCAATTTATCTTATTTGTTTTGATTGTTACAAGGTGTTATTATTATTACAATGAAAAAAAAAGCAATAAAATAAAAAATTTATTGCTTTTTTATTCAACAGTAATTAGATATTATTAGAAAATTAGAAATTAGATTTTATTGCTAATTTTATTCAACAGAAATTAGATATTGAAATTCAATTTTTTATTTTCTATATAACGCTTTTTTTACACCGTGATAATGTAATGACAATGCCCCCTTTTAGATTTCTCTTTTAAAAAGAGAATGCGTTAATGTCTTATCATTAAAATATATTAGTATTTTTGCAATTATTAATGTCTATGTCTATCTCCTGTTCATCACTGTTCCGTTTCCTTACTTTACATTTAGGGCAACCCTAGTTTTTGTTTTTTAGTACAACGCAACACAAGAAAGGATTGCGAGCTCGATATCTCATAAGCTCAAAGAATCTCATTCATTCACCGAACAGGTTTAATTTTAAAAAAAATTAACGTTATCTGTTTTTAACACGTATTTTCTTAAAGCGGGAAACGGTAATTCACTAAACTGAACAAAAATCCCCATCACTGGTTAATTAATTCACTAGCGATCCATCTCTGATCAGTCATAGCTTTTAATCAAATACCATTCACACTCACAACAACACAACAAGAGTCAACAGTAGCAGTTTTGTTTCTTCACTATACGTAGTGAAATACACTATTCACTGTAGAACTATTCTGCCGGATAAGGGAGGTCTCCAACCCGGGGTACCCTTAGAATTTCTAGAATCTCTACAGACCTTCCAGCAAATTCACTGCTTGTACATTTCTGGTGAGTCCCGGGGAAAGAGTGGATTAGACATGCTTCCAAAATAGTTCCGACACCTATTAAACCACCGATGCCCTTTATGTATCAAGTATGCACCTCGGATGCGATTTATAGCTTCCTGGGGAGGTACAAAAACAGCTGCCGCACCGTCGGATCTACCGTTCTTACGAATTCTTTATTTTGCACGAGTGCATCCTTCCATTATCAGGTTCATCTATCTACGGCAGATCAGTATCGCGATTTGTATTCATTTTCCTGTAATGTTCCGACACACCTGTAATGTTTTGTAAGGCTTTTTGAAAATAATGAAGATCCCCAGAACCGTTTAGGCGCTGATGCAGTTACTGTTATATTAACAATCAAAAATAGCACAGATGCTAGCAATTACTCTTATAGAGTAAATATACAAAGTCGTCGCATCTTCGACTAAAACCAATTTATGAATCTAATTATTCCAGTCAGTGCGAAGTATTGTATATGTTTATATAATAATATACATGTTTTAGATTCAATTTAAAAATCATCTGTTAAAAAATGTTCACTCCATAGACAGCGTGCACAGACTAACGTGCTTAGGTTTCTCTCTCGAACTCCTAAGTTAGACAAGCTCGCCGACGAATTGTCTTTCTTCAGATAATCTATGTACACGGAATTAGCTGGACGCTAGCAAACAACGCGTGTTACCGAGCCAACATGTAACCTCTGTAATAGAAACACAACATTAATTCTATACAGACCTAAGGGTCCGTCAAAGGTGAGAAATCCAAAATAAATCGTTGGAGCATTGCTTCTAAGAGCCACCGGCCTTGATCAGTTCTACCGCGAATAAACATTGAAAGTAACATTCCTGTACCGTGAGACAAGCAAACCTATTATTATAATGCTATGCGCAGAATCTTTCACAAAAGTAATTATGTAAAGAATATTTGATTGTTCAAATCTCGTGCAAGAGTTTTGCAATAATTCTGCGAAAAACGCCGCAGCGCTGATCACGCACGGCCATTTTGTGCAGGGAAACCGACTGACAAAAGATTCAGTTTCAAATTTTAATTGTAGGTTTGAATCATAATCCTGACAGCCAAAATCTCGACAGTCGTGTACATAGACAAGCTATAAGAACAATTTTAGTGACCTGACATCATCTATTCTAAGCACCGAGCTGTGCCTAACCAAACCTCGTTGAATTTCACATTTCAGCTATAGAAATATGATTACCGTTAATTCAAAAGAAACAAACTGAATAATAATGTAAGATTATATAAATATATATTTTTTAAATAACCCGAACTTTGTTCAACGTGCACGCGCACAACTGAGGTTTATTTTAGTCACGACTGTAGTTTCGAGAGGTACAATCTCGTCCTCAAGTGGAACTGACAACTCTAAAACTACTAATAAGTGATATTAGAGTTTTATTGTATACAACTGCAATAAATGAAATAACTTCACGAGGAATTTCAAAAAGGTGAAGAAATGATACCAACAGACGAAATGGCACTGGTTTGAGCAAGGTAGGTATATTAAATATTTTTCAGGTTAACAGGGGTCTCGCTCGGATCAAAATCAAATTGTTAAATTTGGCTGCGGACGGGCCCCTGGCATTAATCCACTGTCGCAGCAAATGAAGAAGATTTTATATGGGATAATAACAAAACATTTACATGCCCTTTTGAATCGTGACATCTGTCAAAAATATATATCTTCATAAAATAGTTTGTAATAAATCTTTCATCGTATTTATATACAGAATGGTTTCAAATCTAGAATGCGGGATAATTAGAATTAGCCGCCCACAGCGCTCAAGGCTGAACTGCGATTAATTAATATTCATTAAGATAATAAGAATAGAGTAAATTAAGAACATTGCACGCCATTTTCCTACGCAATCGGTTACACTTTATGAAGTATAATACAAATCAGACAATGTCTTTGATTGCTAAACGACTCCTGGCTTGCTCACACCATAAAACTGCAAACAAAATAATTAGATGAGATTTTTAACTACTTCTTTTACGGTCTGATTTATTTCAGCTAAGCCAGGTTTATGACATCTAACTTGCAACCGATTTAAAGTGATGAAATGTTAAATGTCTATTTTCATATAACGCCACTTTTTCAATGCAAATTATTTTGTCGGTAGGTCAGAAAATGTGTTCTAGAAATGCTAAAATATAACTGTCGAGTCTGATTATAAAGTATTATGAGAAAAGGATTTAAATGGTATTGTACAGCCTAGTCGCATATTTTGTCTACTATTCCTCAATATCTTCTTATTAGAGCTTACAATAGTTGTAAACTGGTATTTTTACATTTACTTGATTTCTGGACGCGTGACAGGTTAGTATCTCTATCTGTCGAGCGGCAGTCTATGATTCTCGGCCAGGAAGATTTTTATTTTTATTTAATTTACGTAACTGAATATATAAATAGTTTTGCGAAACAAAATGCTATGCAGGAGTGGTGTCTGAGATGTATGTCTCTCTCCCATTAGCTCATCGCTACCTGCGCCAATTTACCATTGTATCGATTTGTAAAAGTGACAGGTGTGAATCACGAACATATTGCAATCATTTGTCAAAACTGACAGAACGTTCTTAGCACGTTACTCAGTTTTTTGTGACATTCTCACATCCCAATCCATACAAAACAAATTTTTAGAAATGGGAAGCAACAAGTTGTAGAATCGGGTACGTTAAATGAATATATAAGTAAATAAGTTTTTAATACAAATTAAATTAATTAATTAGAAAGATATAGTTGTTGCTACCGGGATTCAAAGCTGGTGTTATATGTATATATTTCTAATTAATATATTTAATTTGTATTAAAAACATCACAGACTTATGTACTGAATAATTACAACTTCACAATAAGAATGTGTTCTCCTTAACAGTAAATAAGTATTTTCGACAGACGGATTTGTACAATTATTATATAAAACCAATCTACTATTTTATAATATAAATATTAGACTCGTAATTTCAGTACTAATATTATTTTATTTTATTGCAACGATATAGAGCCGCTCTCGTACAAATATTATATTTTGGAAATAATCGTCTACTCGATTAACTAAATAAAATACCCAAGAATACACGTAAAACTGAATAACTAGTAAAAAAAAAAAAAAAATTATAGCAACAACTAAATCACAACGGATCACCTTGAACATCAGCAATTAGAAAAAGTATAAAACTGCAAATACTTAGAAAATAAAATAACTCAAGACGCCAGAAGCTCATTAGATATAAAAATCAGATTAGTAATGGCAAAACAAGTTATTAATGCAAAAAATTAAGTCTTCAAATTACAAATAAAGAAAAAGACGAAAAAGTAATTCCTCAAAGCCTACATCTAAAGTTAAGAAATTTATGGAAGAGAAATTGAAATAGGTTGGAAGAATTCGAGATGTGATCCTAGAGAAGGATGGAAAGAATAAGCCGAGCAGAAAGAATTCAAAGAACACCATCTAAAATCGAAGGTGCCAATGGATGGAACCCATTCTAAGACAAAATGAGACATAGAGCAAAATACATTCACCAAAGCACTACGTTTAGCAGAGCGAATGCAGACAACTTCTGTATGGTATGTCAAACGAACAAAAATGACGTCTTGATAATGATCTAAGGATCGGTCTGGGTACCCGAAGCGCGAAGGTGAGGCGCGAAACAGCGAAGTTCTAGGACTTGTTTACACGGTGAACTTAGTGCAGATATTATGCATTTAAATCAATTAAATCTGGAAGTTTTTAATTGTAATTCGACTAATACCAAGTCAATTGACGACCAAATAAATTTCACATCCAGCAGGTAGAAATATACAACCTATAGGAGTCAAGGAGAAATATTGCAACCAATAAGGACCCCAAAAGGTATTGTCATAATCGTCTTTTGTTCAACCGATTGCCTACATACAGAAATGTATATGACAAGTGCAACAAGTGACACGTCAGGCGTCGGAACATAATTGACTGAATGACTAATTCATAAATGAAATATAACGAGTACTTAGATTAATTTAATGTTGCACTATCCCGCGCATGCTATCGGCGCCGGTGCTGCCCTGACCCCTCCCTACCCCTGTCATCTGTAATCTGTACAGAGCCCTGTGCATTCAGCTCCAGTCGTCTCGGAGGGCGTGTGGGTGGTACTGTGCAATATCACCTACACGTTAAACAATTCCATGCACAGGCCTCTGCCATGGCCAACCCAAGAAACCATGGCAGACGTTATTCTCGTAACGAGGGATCGTCGAAGAAGTATGGGATGCATGGCGAATATTGCATCCACGAAATCACAGTTCTTTAACATAAAGAAAGAAGAATAACCAAACAATTTCACAATATCTCGTATCTTTGATCGATTCATTTTATGAGTGAAATGATAAAGCTGCCGGGATACTCGAGCACTGCTCAGAAGATTGAGGTTGGAAGCTGTGCCGTGTTAGATCTAGACCGACAGAACAAATCGCAAATGCTATTTGCATAACCAAAAGGTCAGACAGTGATTAAATCGGCATATTGTTATGCAGATTCTGTAATGGAGAATGAATAAGATTCAAAGAAATTCCTTTTGTTTCGCAGAAGCCATTTATGGACGGTAAAAATGAAGAACATTCTAAACAAAACAAGGCAGTTTGTTAGCAATGAATTTTGAGTCAGCTTCCCGCGTGCCGTTTCTCTTTCAATTTTTTTATAGCTTTCTTCACGAATACAATAGACATATTTATTTATGTATTCATAACTTGAAGCCGCAATGTACGAGCCGCTTTTTAAGATCGTGTCAGCCTACGAAGACTAGCCTTAGCGACCATTCGACCACATTTTATTGACCGATACTTTACATATGGATGTGTCCAGCCTCTACCTAGTACGCTAATTAGGTATGTAGTTTTACGATAGAGTATAATATTTTTTGCGAAAACCTAAACATTGAATGCCTTTTATACACCAATAGGAATCCGGTGTCTCGGACGCCCAACTAGGTTGTATATACTTCTAAAACTACGAGACATGGGATTGACATGAAAGTACACGAAAGGACTGGTAGTGGAGTTCTGTGACAGCGATATTACTTTAGCTATGGAATAGAAATGACAGAACCTTTAACGATCGTTAATGTGATGTAATTTTTATATATGGTAATTAACGTAATAATAATTAGTTCTCACAAATTGTAAAATAATAATACAAATTAAATGCGTCAATTAGAAAGATATTAATGGCGAATAATGAACAAGAATTACAGAGGCTAATGAGTAGAATGTACGATGTATGCAAGGAAAGCGACCTTATTATGAATGTCAACAAGTCGAAAATGATGGTATTCGAGAAAGAGGAAAGCAAGACAACGTGCAAAATACTTGTAGGTGATGAATGTTTGGAACAAGTGGATAGAAACGAAAAGACAGAGAAAGATATCGAAAGGAGGGCGACTGCAGGGAATAAAGTGAACGGCGTTTTGAATGGAATTATAGCTAATGAGAACTTGTCAACTGAGGCAATACTAGCGGTTCACAATGGGAGTCCTGGTACCGACACTGATGTATGGAAGTGATGCCTGGAACTGGCAGAAGAGGTAGACTGAATGCAGTGGAAATGAGATCACTTAGGCGTATATGTGGCAGATTCATTTATGACAGAGTAAAGAATTAAGAAATAAGGAAATAATGTAAAGTTGATCTTAGTATAGTGAGTAAGATTAAGAAAGGATCACTAAGGTGGTTTGGTCATATGAAACGGATGAATGAGAAGAGAATGGTAAGAAAGATATATGACGCTAGTGTTGATGGCACCAGAAATAGAAGACGTCCGCGGAAGACTTGGCACGACCAGGTAAACCAGATAATGGAGGACGGTTCTGTTAGAAGCCTCAACAATCGGCGAGCTCGTATGAGAAGGTGTATGAATGTGTATGAGGCGAGAAATGTGTCAGGGCAGAGGAGTGTGGTGCTCTATCCTCACTGCCTACCCCCGCGGAGAAACAGCGTGATGGTAGGTAAGTTAATATATTTCTAATTTATGCATTTAATTTGTATTAAAATATCACAGAACAATGTTCTGAAAAATTACAACTTCACAAATAATAATCTAATCTCTTTAAAATATTAAATTATATATATATATACATATATACAATGGAACGTGCGGAGATTTTAACTGTTAGTTATTTTAACTCTTCAAATGGGTAACTGGACACGAAAATTTATTTAGGAATTTTCATCCCACGTGTTCGAATCTGATATTGAGAGATATATGGACTACATTAAAAAAAATCGAAATGAGTTGTTTGAAGACGTAAAAGAGAAGACGACCGTAATGAATACTATCGAAAAGAAAAGAATGAATCGGATACAAAATGAAACTTGACCGCTTCATAAAAATATACAATAGAAGGAAGAATTAAAGGAAAACGATAGCGGCCGGGACAGAAATACATTGACAGGGCAGCTTACCAGAAACTGTCAGCTGCGACGGAGAGCAGAGACAGGTGCATAAAGCTACTATTACGATGAATAAGAAGATATTATGACGACAAATATTCAAGCTATTGTTATTCATGTCTTATTATTAATCGCAGTCTCCTTTAATAATGTTATTTGAATTTTTTTTTTTTTTTTTAGAACACATTCTTATTGTGAAGTTGTAATTATTCAGAACATAAGTCTGTGATATTTTAAATATGAATTAAATATATTAATTATAAAGATATACATATAAAATCAATTTTATCGAAAAATATTGTTGTTGCGCCACCGGGATTCGAACCTGGATCTCTTTCCTAACCGGGGAAGGTGCTTTATCCAACTAAGCTACAGCGACAATATTTTTAGCGACAATTTTCGACCCTATATGTTACCTTTTTGATATTAATACATTTAATCGTTCCATCATTTGACAAAGTCATCTACCTTATTTTTACAGAATCTCAAATACCTTTGAGTAAACTGATAGCAGACGCCAGAATTATCAATTCATTTTTATTAAATTTTGGACACATTGATACAACTTTATTATTTTAGGAGAACACATTCTTATTGTGAAGTTGTTGAAATGGTCAAAATGCAAAATAAATCGAATCGAATTACTCGAGTTTACTACAGAGTGTGCCGAGTATCTTCATACGTATTCATTGTGTAATATCTATCTTCATAGGGTGTATAGTGTATAGTGTACAGTGTATAGGGTATATCGCCATCGCGTCAGTGCACTGGGTTGAGTTTTTGCCATTTTATGGCTCGGCTATTTCCCTTAATGACTGCCGCAATTCAAGCTGTAAACTGAAGCAATAAAATCGAGACGCGATAACATAATTGGCGATAAATGTACGCAGTCCTCCGGTCCATTCACCTCTGAACAGGAGATCCGACGCGACCATGATTACTGAGCGAAACACTGAACGCTGCGCACTGTGTTACGTAACGGGTAAAAATAATGCAACTTTTTCTGAGTTCCTGTAACAACTAAATGAGGTATTTAAATATAGGTAATACATGATTTTGAAGAGCAGACAATTATTAGTTAGCGTGACTTAGTGTGACGAAGAAAGACGTGCGGAAAGATGCTTACGTCATTTCAAAATGTAAACTTGATAATATTTTTTTTGGTATTATCAGACTCTCGATTGTTCGGGGTAGGAGGTAAAAAAATCAACACGGATAAAATCCACCAAAACTAAATTTTAACAAATTAAATGAACACCGTTCACTGCTCGCTACCCACACCCACTGATGTGACACAAAAATACTAAATTGAGAATATGAAATACGAGTATAAACAATTTAAAAATTCAAGACAGTGAAGCAATATTTTATGCTCACACCGGCTACTTGCCTACTCTACCGAATCAATGTTGGTGACTTACCTAGGAGACGCGAGTCGAAGCAGCAGTTTTAGGTCGGAGACTGTTTGGAAGCGAGTCAGCGTTTTGGTCTCGCATTTTCGTTACCAGTCTGTATTAGTGCAGTCCGAAAAATTGAGTGCGTCTTGATAGAGATTTTGTTATAGTATAAAGAACGGCCCCAAGTTAATTAAAAACACCTAAACAGCATGAATAAACTAACTAGGTATATTAAACTAAACAGATAGTCCAGAAGGTTGATACCCACTGCACCCCACCGCCTCCCACACGCTCGACTGTCGTAGTCCACCGTGTAGACACAAGTCTCAAAAATTCAAGCACCCCCACTTGTCTCTCGTCTCATTTCACACTTGACGTACGTCAAACGTCAAATGTCAGTCCGTTGACCGTTGATGCACCGTTCGTAAATAAATGTTTGCAATGCAATGGCTTCTGTTTGTCTAACTTACAGAATGAATGGTTGCAGGTATCTATGGTTCTATTAGATCGATCCAACCAATCTCAAGTAGCGATCTCCGGATTTATCATCAGATCAAAATCTCAACGCGTGTACACGGTACTGAGATTTATCACAACTAGATTTTTGAGACTTATCTCATCGAGTCACACGTGGACCACAAAAGTATTTCACTCGCACGAGAGGATCAATATCGTTGAGTATCAATAGCTGCGATCATCAGGGTGATCGAATCATAAAAGGGCCCCGAGCAGACAACGCTTTTCAATTATTAATGTTATTTGATTTATGTTTCAGGCATAAATCACCAAACAATGAGCCCGGGTGATAATGCCATTGTTCAGGGGGAAAGATAGCCGTGAGAAGCATTTAGTTTGACCCAAAATTGCCGATCAAAGTGAGATGGCTTGCGCAATTAAGCGGCAACACGGCAGTACTATAACAGTAATTATAGGTGCTATTATACCACGCGATCAAGGTGGAATATTGATGGCGACACTGGTGTAGTGTTATGGGAGATTTCGATGATCTCCTCCAGCATTGCACTGTACTCTGCATTTTTATGAACCGATTAGGACACAAGTCAAGTGTAAAAACCATATTCACAGGACACGATTGAAAAGATCGAGAAATTTATCACTGGTAGGTGATGAATGATTGGAACTTTGTGTATTTGGGGAGTATGTTTGGTTGCAACAGATAGACAGAAAGATATCGATAGCAGAGTGCAGGGAGTAAAGTGAATAGCGCTTTGAATGCAGTAATTTATAATGGAAAGTTGTCAGCTGGTCACAATGGAATCTGGAGTGAAGCCTGTACCCTGGAGCTGACAAACGTGAAATTAAGGTAGAGTCAATTCAGTGGAAATGAGATCACTTAGACGTATATGCGCCAAACACATTAATGTGCTAGAGTAAACAAATCGAGAGTAAAGTGTAAAGCATAAATTCGGATTAAAAATGAGGATAGAACGGTAACAAAGATGATGGCACTAGAAGAGGACGTCCACGGAAGTGAACGGACACCAATTAAAATAATAAAAGTGTATACTGCACGTATAACATCGATCTATGAAAAGTGAGAAATATTATCACTTAGCTGAAAACACAACAATGAATTATTAGCAGCGGTAATGTGTTTGTATAATAAAAATGGTGGGAGGTGTTCATTAAATTAGACCCAAAGCACTCGACACTAAGAATGAATGTAATCCACTTGCCTAATCGCAGCAATTAGTCTTAATAACATGTTCACCGACTGCACTATTTATACATCCCGCATTAGGGCGGCACTAGCGTCACGACAGACTGTCCAATGATGATTGGTTTTAACTGCTCTTACAGTGGCTTTAATACAACGCGTATTTCTTTTGTATTTGAGGTAAAACAGAGCTGGAGTGGAGCCTCCGTACTACGACCGATGATATTAATGGGGCCGCAAGAAGCAGCTGGACGTGGAGAATAAAATAGTGGCACTCTTTAAAACATACTTTTATCCAACAATGAATTAATAAAATTAAATAATGAAACATTTTACATTCAGTTTTTGAACGATTACTCAATTCTCTTACTTACTTACTCTATTCTCTTACTTACTTACTCTATTATCTTACTTACTTACTCTATTATCTTACTTACTTACTCTATTATCTTACTTACTTACTCTATTCTCTTACTTACTTACTCTATTCTCAATAAAGTAAAAAAACTTTAAAATGTTCAAAATACATTTACAAGAGGTAATATAAGGTATATCATACTAAATTGAATTAAACTGCTTAGTTTCCGACATTTTATTCTCTATATTTTCGATCCAATCAATCCATCTAAAAAATATATATAATGTATTTTGTAAAATTTGATTTTAGATATATTATATTAATAATGTTTTACGAAATGTCAAAATACGAACGATGAAACTCAGTCCAAGTGTTACAGACGTTCTGGAATATTCTATCCCCGCCAGCAGCAATGCTTTTTGGTTCTCAAACAATACGATCATTTCGATTTTCCCTGCACAACACCATTAGAGAATTGTCGGAACATGTTCCAGTGTGTAATTAAAAAAAATCCACATTAAAAGGTCAAGAAAATTAATTATATTTATTACAGTCATTATTTGTTGGCAAATCACATTATTCCCAAACAATATCAGCATTCGGAATAAACAGTAAAAAAAGCTTTTAGGCGATCGATCATAAAACGGTTGTGATATTTTTTACGACAGGCAAATTGTGTACAATAATTAAACCCAATACGTTATTCGTACAATTGGGAATTGTAAAAGGTGGCTCGCGCGCTCCGCTCGTGACTCGGCCCGGAACCCCGAGACCGCGCTCCGCCCTCCTCTCGGTGCTCCGACGTTTCTCTACATATCCTTTTGCCGTGCGGCCCGCGAACTGAGGTGCGGAGAGGTTCTGAAATCGCCCCCACAAATCTGAAGGTTTGACTGTCATTATAGACTAAAAATATCACGTTTGATTTGTTCGATATCATGTACAGGACAACGCTAAAGTAAAGAATTTATTATAACAAAAACGCCGGAAGGTTTACAAAAAATCTAATTTACATTGCACAATGAAATGTTAAAAAAATAATACTTTTAGTTTATTTATGTGTGACGTAATGCGCACGTCCTCTTATGTTTTGTTTGTCACTTATTTTTTTAATCTGGTAACGTTCAATCTTCACCGTTGGCGTGAATCATAGAAAACATAATTTAAATCCACTATTTTCTTTATAAAATACACTATATATAATATTTGAGTTGGAAAATATTTGAACTAACAAGTGTGCTAGAAAACTCGCGTTCGAGCATACTTTTTAATGAGGTAATGATTGTGATGAAGAGACATACATTTATATGCAGTATGAGAATAACACTTGTGTAGAATGTGTCGGGAGAAAAGTATTCTAGATTTACTATTTTTACGACATGCGTCACATTCGTCGAAACTATTTACTAGAAGTACCTGTATTATTTTTATAATGTTTTGTCTCATCTCCATTTGATTGTAATAAGTTGTCAATAGTTGACGTTAAAAAAATATTATTTACTAAAAATAATATGTATATCAATTACTGCGGAGACTAATCATTGATTACGGAGGTCACGTGTTTTTTATTGTTCCGATGATTAAAATAATAATTATTACTTTTACTACCGACGCTTTGAACGCATACTCCATATCCTGTATCTCGATCGAACCTTCGGTGTACGAGAGCGACCGCAACAATCCACCGAGGACAGAAGACTTTCTACGGAGTGCAACAGACATTTGATTGCGCACTGTTTCTGATGAGAAACATCGACGCTTGCGGTGACAGTATTTTTGCATACCGTTCCTGCATTAGTTAGCCATTATAAAACTGCATAAGTATGTCATTGACAAGTCGCGGGGAGGCAGGTGCATCGCCACGGAAATGCAATATTTAACCACATATCGAGCGCGTTAAGAGAATTTCAATTCCGCAGCACCTCCACCTCCATCTCCACCTCCAGCGTACAGCATTTGCATAATTCAGTACTTATAACAAGAGAGCGTTCGTTCATCTACACATAGATACCACAATGTATAGGCGAAAATAATCCCCTATTTTATTAATATAAAAAATGACTAATAATATTAATTGATACATGTGATAAGGTTTCACGCCGTTGTGAAATCTTGTAAGATTATAGCGTGCATTTGAAATATTTGTCGATGATTTGAAACTCACT
This sequence comes from Eubasilissa splendida, assembly GCA_031772225.1. NCBI lineage: Eukaryota > Metazoa > Arthropoda > Insecta > Trichoptera > Phryganeidae > Eubasilissa > Eubasilissa splendida. The sequence continues at coordinate 370,366 of CM062857.1, forward strand.
ATCGACTACCGGGATAACATTTCATAAACAGTAACTTGATTTATTTACGAATATTGGTGTCAGTTATTTCATCGGTAGGCAGTATTGTTCTGTCTACGCCTTTCCGTTGTTGGATTAAGTCAAAGTGACAGCTAAATTGCGCAGTTATAAATGTGTAATCTTTGATTTCATTTCGACGCGTAATATAAACGATAAATTTTTACTAATCCGTATTCCACAATAACTCTAAAACATGTATTCCAACTTGCAATTGTGTACTTCCTAAACGGTAATATTGATAGATTGACAAAAGCCTCATGATAACATTATACTAGATGTTCCATAAAGAATGCAGACAAAAGTGGTTCGCCGATCTCGGCTTCTTTCAACCGGCGATGATGATGATGATGAGGTGGAAAAAAATTAAACACAAAAGATGTTCAATACTACAGGCACACTACAGCTGCGAAATCGAGAATGGAGAATGGCTTCCGCCATCAGAATACTCAGATTTATTATAATACATTCAGTCATATTTGCAAGTACCTACACAGCGACAGGCCGCCGCTAAGACGTCATTGTTTCCCTAAATCTACCCCACTGGTTTTCAGGCGCCACGCCGATGATTACACTTTTAAATTATTAACACGCGTCTTATCGGATCAATTAGTATGACGCCTCCTCGGCGAGTGATTCTGTGCGATACAATACATTATTTTACTCAACGGTAGAACCATCGTAATGAGATGATTTTCTTTACTCTACGATGTTGCGAGGCGACGCTTTAAATGTAAAACTGCACACCTGCCACTATAAGTTATCGCGTGATTTTTTCTACCGTCGGACGTTCGGAATCAAATCCTGAATATAAATGCAACAACTGAATTGTGCAACAAACGAGGTAACGATCGCCATTATTTGCATTATCAATGAAGTAAACGTGAGATTAAAATTGGATTTTAAGACAGTTTTATTTGTCAGTACGTATTGCACAACCGATAATAGTGCAGTCAAACGCCAAATACTTTCGCTGTGTTGTGTTTCCATTTCGGTCGGGCTAGCTGTGGAGATTTGTGAGTTTATTGCGTAAACAAGTATCGGACAATGAATTTTGTACGACAGTAAATGTAATATTCAACATGATCTTATACATCGCAACATCTCACGGAAATATTTTAATACCGTTTTGAATTTATTGAATATGCATTCCAAAAGTTATGCGCACTAATATTTACAAAAATATAAATCATTATAATGATCACGCATACTGACTAACTTTGTGTAATATCGGTGATCAGTGCGATCAGTGCGATCAGTGCGATCACTGAACCGTAGAAACGAAATCACGTAAACAAAAACAAAATAATAAATCCGCCTTATTGATTCCTTTACCGTGGAAACATTGACACACGTCTAAATTATTATTTTAATAACAAATACAACAGTTTACATTTCATTTTATTTATAAAACCCGAAACTGTAGATGAATATTTTAATGCTTATTAAGATATCTTTCAAAATAATTAAAATGATAATGCATTACGGTGCACGGTCCTCGGGTATTTCAATTAATTGATACTCAAATTCTAATTATTTTCTACCGCAGTAAATGGTGAGACATATCTATCAATATCTTAATTCCTTTTTTTTGAGGTAATATTGAATGTGTCAAAATGTCATCATTTTTAAACACGCCTACTTAATAAAATGTGCCATATTTCATGGTCATAAAATACTAATAAACCTCTAAACAAAAAAAATTAATTTACTAAAATATTAACATATCCCCCGTTTACGCTGTGGGCACACATATTTATACGATATTTTTTTTCCATGTACTCTTTCAAAACTAGGTCTAGCGTCTGTTATAATTTAAATTGCGGTCGAACTTTCAGATTCGTAGGAAATAACGCACACTCAATTATTATTCGTGTTTGTAAAAATAATAATACGAAAATATAGATCCTGATCGCGTATTATCTCGAGGCAGACTCGTAAATGAATTAAATTTATTTATTTATTCATTATTTAACAAATTGCTTACAACGGAAAATCGGATATTTTTTGTGAACGTTCAAACATTTAATATTTAACACCCAGACTTAAATGCTAATGGATTTTTTTTCGTTACGCTAAGAATCGGTAATCTTCGACGTGAATAATAATTGTAGTAGGAAAATGATCCGGCTCCCGCCGGAGCCGTCGGCGGGCGGAGATCGGGTCCGGCTGCTGCGGTCGGCGCCTAATTTGATCCGCTCTCCTTGCGGAGATCCGCAGTATCCGCAACCACCGTTGCAGGCAGCGAAAGAAAAAGTGTATTTTTCCGAAGCGATCCGCGATCCGCGATCCGCGATCCGATCGACCGAACTCGTATACAACGGCGGGGCAACGGTCGCACCCACTTTCGTTTTGTGGTCAACTGGCGCTTTCAAGATTTCATCGAAGCACAGCGGAACGCCGAACTGCGCGCTGATGCATCGATGCCGAGGCGTGCGGAGCAACACTTATCGATTAAAACAATTCATATTACACCAAACTGCATACTACGCACCGTTGCCTTTACCCTATAAACAATCACCACAGTGAAAATTAGGAAAATGAAGATCCCCTAGGAGTAAACCGATCAAACAAAAGATGCAATTGAATCCGCACGAATCCCAAAATGAGACAGGAGTTCCAAAATCGAGCGTCCGCTGCATTATAAAGTGAGCCTATTAGAAAAGTAGTAGAGGTTTTATTTCCAGCACACCCCCACTACCATCGTGATGAGGCCCTATCTTGCTCAACAGATGATTCAACATTCTCCGGACCTCGCGCCATTGCACTTTTCTTACGGGGATACGTGACAGATAAGGTGCAGAACAGACATAAATTAAAAAATTAAAGGCAGGTGTTAGGTGCAATGCACCCAAATACAAAATGTTTGCCATTTGGGTTATCAAAAATGCCTAGTCCGGAATGGGCAATTTCCAACGTTCGCGATAATTTACTTCGGTTGCCACTGCGAGGGTTAAAACTATAAATATTTAGCGACGGAGGAAACGAAGGTTTTCTATCTTCTAAGCAGACGGACCATACTTACAGTGCGAGACAACAATAGCTGTTCAGTGTTAACTAGACACAATTCTTAGAACGAGGAAGTCTGAGATGTGTGCTGATGTGTATACCGATCAATTATTATTATTTTCATTAAGAATCTTCGACCAAACAACAGTTTGTAGTAAAAAGAGATATATGTACATACGAACTCTGAGAAAAGGTCGGCAATGAAGCATCCGTGCACGGGTGGTTAGTGCTAAGGCTTACCATCAAATGTATTACTATTTTAATACTAAAGAATGAGGGATCGAATGGACTGACAACTATTTCTATTTTGTGTTTTTTTTATAACTAAAGCTACAACCTTTTACAGATTGGGTAATGAATAAGAGATAAACTGGCAAGTTTACACATTCGAAAGGTTCAATGGGATCGCGACGTTGTGTCCCTGAGTCCTATGAAATAAAATTAAAAAATAGAATCGGGCTAAGGGCTGGTCCACCATTTGTATTTATCTCAGGCGGGACCGGGATACGTCGTTCATCCCCCACCTCTAATGTTTACCGTCTAAAATTGAAGAAGTTCTTAACGAAGCGATGCTTTTCTTGAAGTATCGTATGCATTATTCGACGGGTGTCTCAAAATAATGATTTATTATTGCCCCGAAGATTACGAGACGTCGCGTCGCGCGGAGCCGTCGGCCGTGACGAGTGCGAATGTTCCCATCCCACCAGCCGCCGCGCTGCGCTGTGACGGCTCCGTAATTGACTCTCATCGATGAAGTCCTGATTAAATGATATAACTTTATATTCCGGTCCCGTCCCGGCGGCCCCCTGATCTCGTCTCTCCTTATACAGATCTCCGGACCATTATTGTGCAGATGTGCAGTTGCGAATCCATTTCCACGGCTACAAAGCGGCTAAATGCGAGTATTTATAGCTTTGTAGCCGATACGTCGAATAGGAAAAATAACAATATTGTATTCATTCTGTAGAAGAAAATAATAAAATACTTCTAACGATACAAAAATAACGTTTGTTTTTTTTTCGAGTCAAATTACTGAAGGGTGATTTCGTCGTATCATGCGAAGCACATTTCCAAGCGATTTTGATACAAAAAAATATATTCTTTTTGCACACAACTATGTATTATTGATTTTTCTAAAAGTACTTTCCCAAATTATCACAATAATTGTTAATTATCCACCCATCCCAAAAAAAGGTCGAGGAATTATTCACGTGCTGATACGGAGTTCCTCAAACAATGGCGCATATCGTGGTCCACGAGGTAACCCTCCAGGTATTTTTATAATAAAATAGTTATGCCATTATTTTTTTATTTTAAATAGCGATGCGCGCACGTAATACGTTTTCAAACTCAACTAAACGCTCGTGCTATGAAAATAGATCTCCCGGGATGAGGCTTGAACCCTCGACCGCCAGGCTAGATCAACGAGCATGTCGATTGGAATACTCCAGCACGACGCCAAGTTTCTTCTTACCCTATTATTTTCGGTATTGTGTTTGCAGAAAAACTCGGGCAAAAACTAAAGCCAGTGCGAAGTAGTAGTTGATGAATTTTGTCTATATCTAAAGAGCCGATCTACACGAGAAAAAGTCAATCGTATTGCTGACAAAACTGGAATTTGTGTAATTTTATTGAACTCGGGTGAAGTGGAGCGCGTTCTAAATATGATCAAACTTCGATTCGGAAACTCGTGCGTCCATCCCCACCCGATGAAAGTAAGTACTCAACGAAACCGCACGTTTTTACGTAAAAACCGGCGCTAATTCAGTATTTCGCTATTTCTTTGGGTCGAATAGCATTTAGTAATAATAGCAGTAGCAGATAACGGAGTCACTAGCCGTTATCTGCTACCGTATCTCGTAAACAAATGAGAAAAGCGAAGACTACTCATCGGCTCACTAATAATAATAATTGTCTTCCGATCAAACTAACGAGCTAGAGGGATATATTTATAGTTTGTCCAATGTGTGCTGCGTACAAAGAGGGTTCTATCGAGCTGCAATGTATAAGCTGGGTGAAACGGGCATAACATGCGGGTCTGATGAAATAATCTCAGTGATTTGAAGATAGTAAGTTGTATAGAAAAAATTATTGAACTACGTAGAAAGGAAAGACTCGCTATGTAAATACCGGCAATTTTGATTCACTCTCGATATGAGATTAAAAAATACAAATGAAGGATATAAAAATTTCAAGTTTTTAAATCTATGCATCGTTTTGACAGGAGTGGACCAAAATTCGACGAGCGAAACAGCCTACTTTCATTGTGTAGAATCTATGGGCTTCTGATCTAGATTGCACAATGCGAGAACTGATCATATCGGTGAGATTTTTTAAATTTATTCCTACTCGATGATATCGGGGGTGCCCCATTACATTACGTCAATCTAACTTGTTTACTTAATATTCGATTTTTTTATTGTTTAGAAACGTTTTCTCGTATTGGCCAATGAAGTTATTGTAGTATTTAGTCTTGCTAACACTACATACACATTATATCGCCTAATAAGTTTTTTGTCAATTAAGATATTTGGAGGCTTTTCTCTTTATTACTTTTATTCGCACAACGCTATTGCTTTTTTTAAATTGAATTCAAACAAATCTATTACCATTACTTTACTAACTAAATTCAATCTTAAATTATAAAAAGCAGATATTTTGCTAACACTATTTAATGATTTCATTAAAATAGTTACATTTATATGTCGTTTTCTGGTGGACCATAGAATAGTTATCATTTCCGATTAGTAAGTTCATCGTTGCCCTGGCTATGCTTTGGAAATAAAAGTGGGATGATGTTTGTGGAGGATGAGGCCCCATTTCTCACAGCGCTCCGCGTGTTCGTTTGAGGATGATGGCGGAGTGTGAGTAATATGCGAGATGGTTGATACGAGATTTATTTAAAGTTGTTCACTCTTATACAAAGTTACGCGCAAGTAACTACTGAAGACTGATCTAGAGCTTGCGGTCGAGAAGACGGCAGGTAGTCGAGTGAAGCTCACAAGTCGCTCTTCCCGATGGTTGCCAGTTATTGTAGCATGTCGCCTGCCGTCGGTCCCGGGAGTGTTTATGGCTGTTGAGAGCCTGGTTCTACGACCAGGTTCGGTAAGGCGAGTTCAGAGTGTCCACAATGCTATAAAATGTATTTAAGAATAAGATATTAATATACATTTATGAATGTTAGTTGTTCTGCGTATTTTCTGTTCACATAAACCGTGCTCTTACCTCATCAGAGCCGCTGTTACTTTTTGAAGTAGCATAGAATAGTACGCCCCAGAGGACGTATTGTCTACTAACGAGCAATGTTTAATAACAACACGAATTGCTCTGTTTTGCACCAAATCCATAAGGTTGTTTGTATACTTAATGTTATATATTTATTACGCTAAATCATATACGTTGAGTGAACTTTACGGCCAGACAGTGGGCAGCAACAGTAGAGCCTCATCCGACAGGTTGGAGAACCGCGATGAAGGGTGACTGCACTCGCCTGGACACGGGCGCGAGGCGCGACCGGGTGGAACTCGGGAACCGACCAACACAGACATGCTAATGGGAACATTCGTGCAAAGATCGCGGTACAGAATGTTCTAAGTATATTTAATTAAATATTAACACTTGAATCATAAAACTCAGAATGTAAGAGAAAGCGTGGAATGAAATCTACGCAGCAAAAAGAGATCGTTGAAAAAATGTATGAAATTAATACATATAATGATTTTTTTATTAATTTCACACATTAAATGCATACTAGTAATGTACGTATAGCATGTTGAGCGTATGCTGGTGCAGGAATTCTAGTGGAAAGAACTGGTGTGAACAAATAATCAAAATAATCTAGGATTTTCATTTAATTTAAGTTAATTTTTATTTTTATATAGATATCGTCTTTCTATACTCTGAATAGACAAGAAGGAATGAGTAAAAAGTGAATGCTAAGCTCCTCTGATTGTCTTTCAATCGACTGGAGAATGAACGGTACAGAAGTGAATACGAAGCCGATTGTAACACTGTGAGCGCGGCTCAGTAAAGGTCACTGAGATGGTTTAGTCGCACGGAACAAATCATGGCAAGGAAAATAGATGTCGATAGCACCAGAGATCCACGAAAGACCTGACAAGATAATTAAAGGCTTAACCAAGAAATTGATAACCGAAACTTAAATAATTTAATTAAAATTGAAAGAATTCAGTCATATTTACATGTGCATGCATAGAGCCCACACGTGGTGGTCAGAGAAAAACTTGATAATTAGAATTGTATAATGTATGAATGTAGCGAATGCGTGGAAGATGGATCGAAAGATCTAAGAAAAGAATGCGTATTGTTCAATACGAACTTACGGATGACTTGGAACCATTATTTTCTACTTAATGAACTTTATTTGTCAAGAACACCCTGTATGCTGTGACGTCAGTAGTCAGGATCTCGCGGTCCGGAAGCGAGGCAGCCGGACTCCCGCTGGTGTTACCGTGTACGGTCAAGTGCTGGCCACGCGTACTGTGCGAGGATGGGAAGAAACAGTATTACTCCTGTGCCTGAATAAGACATCTTTACTTGTAGGTGAGTAACAATATCGTATAATGTTTGTTTGACTATAATTCTAAGATGGCTTAATTGGGCTTTTAAGCTAAATCTAGATATTTATGGTTCAGTTTAACAAATGAACGTGCTGTGTTATATACAAATGAACAACATCAATACACATATGAAGCATATTCACATATTACATATGAAGACATTGCTGAAACATACCGGATGTTTGGGACATATTTGTGCTTGAATGAGAATGATGTACTGTGCCTTCCACCTCCCCCCCCCCTTCCTCACCTGCCACGACCCAGTCGATCGGTGGCCCTGAACCGGTACGGTTACAAAGGTTTTCGCAGTGTAAAATAGAGTGAGAAGTGTGTCTACGTGACCATCTATTGCAGCCTGAATCAATCAAGACCCTGAACGGAGATAGTGTAAAACTCTAAGTTCCAGGAGAACGGATTGTGGTGAGTGGAACTTCCTTCTGAATCTTGTTTTTTCCGGCATCTATGCCCTCACGCAACACCGCCCTTATTAAATAGCATTAGACAGTCGTAGATGAAGAACAACGTCAAAACTAATGCGGAGTAAATTTCAAGGGAATATTTCTCTGAAGTACACTTGCGTACTTAGAGAAGTGAAATATTGATGTCTCGTATACGTGGATCGTTTATTATGAAATTAAAATGTTAATAAACGATGAGTAATCATTTTTATATTTTATTTTCAATATTTTTTGTGTTTGATTTTATTATCCGCCTTTTCCGATGACTAGGCAAATTTCTTTCGTCTTCTCGGAAGTTCGAGATCATTCCTAACGACTGTATTCACACGATACATACTTATACAGATACGTAGAAAACAAACGAGAACTCAAGGTAAATCGCTAAGAATATTATTTCAATTGACGCTCTCAGTGAGTAGGTACCGCAGGTATAGCAGAAAATCAGCTGTAGGTACCGAAACAAACCCGTCCCGTCCTACCTGTGGCCCGGTGCACCTACCCACTCTACCCACGACACTAAGAAGTAAGTTCTATGACTTTCTCAGTGGACCTCGAACTGTCAAAAGTAACAAGTACGCTACGCGCCGAAGCTTTGAAAGTGCGTCATTTTAAATAAAGATTATATTTATTTATATTTTCTCATAGTGAAACACCAGGCCCTGATGCTGATCAGGCTGTAAGTAGCGAACCGCGCCTTTGTCAGAGTAGTTACTTTGAATAGACTCCCCATATCTGTTTTGACACAAGATCCTCTCGTAACATATCATATTATATGCACACCGCTCGCGCGAGACTAGCTCCGTTGTTAGATATGTTGCGTCACAAGTGACACGAATTTATTTTCGATAGATGAAATAATATGTTTGTACAGTGTATTTTGTTAAGTATAATTATCCCAGTTTCATAAAGTCCTCCCTGTTCGCTTGAAACTAAAACAAGGTAGTCGTAGTACTGAGATAGTGCCTGGGGTAATAAATATTCTGTAAAGATTATCTAATGAAAAACGCTCAATTTAAAACATGCTCAATCAGGATGCTGACGTCATCTGTCGGGTCACACTAATTCTAAAGCTTAAACATTCAAAAATGAGACGAACAATTTTTTACGTAAGCGAGACCATTCGGCAAGTAAAATAAAGCAAAAGGCGTAACGTTTCATTTTTTAGTGTTTTTAATTCATTTTAACATTCCAATTCAAAGATGAAAAGTTATACTGCGAGGCAGAAATTAAAGGGAGAAAAGCCACGATACGGTCTGTTATAATCTCGATGATACAAGGGCAAGCCAAAAATTATCTACATTTTTCGTTCTTTAATTTACATAAACCAAGCTCGCAGTGGATGGTTGGGTTGGTGGACAGGACCATGAGTGATGTTCGAAGAAAACGCTACCTCACCGATGGTAACTCGCCTATTCGCTAGAACCATCTCTCGAACTTGCTGAATCTTGTCGTCCGCGGTGGAGCACACCACACACGTTCGGCCACTAAAAAACACTCAATACTTCTCGATCCACAAAAAAACACTTTTACGTGATAAAGAACCGTCTCCGTATTGTGATAAAAGTCTACGATGAATTTCAGCCCCTTTCACACCCTCCGACCAGAGAAATTGTTGTTTTTTCTTGGTGCAAACTGCTAGCGGAGCGGATATGTTTACACTGTAATTACCTGGGATGCAAATGATGCGATCGGGATAATATTTTGTACATATGACCGCAGTTGTACCAACTCTAAGCACGCATGCGCAGAAGGCAGAATGACAACCTTGAAGGTGTGTTATGGCGAAAGTATAGATAATTTTCTAGAGTACCAAAATATGGACTTTGAGGAATGCTCTGAAAATGTGGTGCTGGCGAAGCTTGCACGCAATGGGTAGCCTACAGAATAGAAGTAATAATCGAATAGCGACTATCCTCAACTGTGTAGCTCCAAATCCTCAGAAATGTTGGCCATGTTACCATGAAGACACAACGAAAATGTTGGTAATGCAAAGAATCAGATCTCGCGGAAGACCACCAAATCCACGGACCAACCTGGTCAAAACTTCGACACAGTTCACTGAATATAGACGACGACAGATCATCCGTGACGTTATCCGCCAGTAATCGCAGTTCCACAATCACGACTGCTCTCATTGAGTTAACATATTATTACATTCGTTTTAAATTATATTAATCATGAATCTATCCTACCAAGTACTAGTAATGAAATAATATTATTCAAAACGTCTGTATGTATTTACTGGGTATTTGCATATTGAAATGTAAATTACAGACACTGAAATGTGTTGTGTAATTCATCGAAAATTAGAGTACATTTATCCTTCAGTACAAGCAGCAGCAGCTGATGCCGGGGTGCCTTTACACTCTAAGTGTCCTTGCCTTATGAAGCGCATGAGTATCGGTCCCTGGTCATCAATTTTGAGTAAAGCGAGCGAACAGAAGGCGTCTCGAGCACGTAATAAGCGGCCTCACGCGTGCGGCGTCCAATGGCAATGGTGCGATAGGTTGGCATTCAAAAATATCGAGCCCGAGTCTCACGTGTGCGGGGCACGGAGACAATTGCACACTTCCAAGTAGCTGCCTGCAGCAGGAATGCGGAACAGCAAATAATATGATCGCGTATTGTTAGGAAACCGAATAGTGTCTCTGCTCGTGTTTAGCAACCATTCTATACTACTAGACTGTAGATTTAGGCAACAATATAAGATATTACGAAGATCTTTATAAAAACCATTTAGAAAACCGTTGATTTTTGCATTTCTGTATAATTATGCATTTGTGGTTTAAAAATAACGTCGAAATAATAATTTACCTAAATACAAAAAAAACCTCTGAAGGTTACAATTTTAATACCGAACATAAATCTCGGTTGTTCTGTACTTAGAAACGTGAGACCCGAAGAATTCTCGTAATTGGTTTATATTTTTACCTGTTAAAATAAGAAGAGACACACTGAAACGAAATCTTGACGCTCAAAAGTAATAAAGAAACTGCTACGTAGATACGTGCCCAAATAAAAGAAGATATGAACGGATTCAAGGAAACCAAAATGCCAATCGGCAGGCAATATGAAGTAATACGAGTACACTCGGTAAATACATAGAACAAGTATTGAGGAAAATTCCGCGGATAACGCATCAAGCACCTTCTTCTTCTTCTTCTTCTCGAATGTCATCAAGTACTTAAAATAATTGTTTAAGGAAAATAGAAGGCAAACGACGGTAGGGTAGAAAGGAACTATCCCGGTTGCAAAACATTCGGAAGTGGACCGGTTACTGAGTTAAGGAGCTGCACCAAGCTGCCAAGGACAGAAATCACTTTGGACAGACGCCTGCGCCTAAACAGGCACCAGTAGAAGATAGTCTTTTCAATACCACAAAATCATTGCATGCATAGTAAAAAAACAAACTACATTGTTTTTAATGAATGGATTCATCGATATTTGGAATATATGGTATAATACTGAAATGGGTCTAATTTTCTTTCAATTATCAGATTTGCAATGATTGTGTTAACATAATCACACTTTATTTAATATTATTACTGTTCTGTCTATTCTTTGCTGGTTATTTATTATCCGATACTTTATTAATACCGTTCGTACGACATTCATTGATAAGTAATGAACAATGAAAGCGCGTTACATTATTTAAGTTTTATGGTTGAAAAGGGGGTCGGTTACCGTAACAGCAAATCAGTGTAGGCATTGTTAACACATTTTCTAAACGAACGTTTCAAGCAGTATTCATACATTATTGTAATGTAATAAAACAAATATGTTATAAAAATAAGTAAACATTATTTTTTATTTTATAATCTTTCTAAGGACGTGGACCCGAGGCAGGCGAAGGTTACTTAACTATTAAAAGATTGGATCCAGAAATGATGATGATAAACACAAATCGAAACTTTTCAAACTGATCGGAAAAGTAATTTTATTATTTGACATATATACTATTAAATGTGCATAAAGTAATTAATGAGCTTATTTTTTATGTCAATAAAAAACCATTCTGAAAACCGACAAATTAAAAATTTAACAAATCTGACGTTATCTGCAAAACTTTTTTGTTTAATTTATTTTAGCATACAAATTTTACGGGACGACATAATTGTTCACTTTAATGTTTTATCAATTCCAAAGACACCGGTTCGCGTAGCGGCCACCAAATGGCGGCGCAGCGGCCATGAAATATATCTGCCCTAGTTTCCATACAATATTTTTGTGCAAACTTGGTTTTATGAGAAACATATTTTTTTAAATTTTGCAGATCATAATGAGATTATAGAATGTTTTGGACTACGGCACATAGACGCCCAACGGAAACAAATGTTACGTGTTTTAATCAAGATCATTGATCATTAATTGAATACTCAGCGCCGAATGTGTACGGATCTTCACCGCCACTCTCGGCACGTTTGGCGATCCGCGGACACGCACCCTTATTATCTGCCGTTAGGTGTACACACATACCACGGTACCGTGACATAAGATGTAATCGTTCCAGAAGATGTACAATTATGAACTCACAGTTACAGCGAGAATAGTTTGGTACCGACAATATTTACGCAAGAATGTTGTGTCGGCCGGCATCTTATCTCAGGTGATAATTAGTGTCGTGTCGAGTTACTCGCTGTTAGGCAAGGTGCGGTGTGAGTAGGAATGTTTCGTTGCAGATGTTACGCAAAGAGTTTTGACGGTTTACGCGGGCTCAGGGAAGAAAATCTATGTTTTAAAATTGTATTTATAACAATTTTGTGCGTATACTAATTAAAAATAATTGTAGTTGTTCAGATTTCACTCTTGGAAATAACATATAAGCCTGCGGTGGTCCTGCACGCGCGTATACCCTTCGGCACATACTTCGGTCTAGTTGAATGTAATTTTGTACTTACAAAAAACAAATTATTGTGAATTACAAAAGTTACTGAAAATTTAAGTTGTAAAAATATATTGCATAATCCACGATACGGGTAAAAATAATACTTAATATTTGTATCAGGATTGTATTATATTTTGTAAAAAGATAGCATTACGATAATAAGTGTGTTTTAATTTTAAAAAGTTGACAATTATTAACAAGATATGTAGTATGTACATAAATGTATATATTGAAAAAGTATATCTAATTGAAGTTAATTGGGCAGTTCGCACCACGTTTTCATTAGTTTTGAACATTCAAATAGTATTAAAACTCGATCAAATAACGCCGTATTCGATGACGCGCTTGACGAATGGAGGGGCTGGGTAAGGAGAAATAATATTTGATCGCACGTGTTGGACAGTACGTGTATGAATACATCGTACGCAGTGATTAGTGCGCGTGTTCCGAGCGCCATTAGGAGATTCGCACCAAATTAATATTCAAATTGACGTGCGTTGCAAAGGTCATAAGAACAATTATACCTTCACACGTCATTAGTCATCAATTACACTTTATTGTTTGTTCTACAGGTGGACCAAAAGTCACATTAAAAATCAAATAACTATTTGAATTTTTTATTTATCTTTTACATGATATCACACTTGACGTAGAACGGAGAATTCTTTACCTGTATGTAAAACTCTCACGTGAAGATGAAAACGGGCTCATTTATAACATTGTTTTTTCATGTATGGGTAAAAAAAAAATCTCTACGCCATGAATTGTACAATATTATGTAAAAAAAAATATTTATTTTTTAAATGGTAAAGTCACTTTCGGCTTTTTCTGGTATACATGGAAAATATTTTTTCCCCTGTCGGTCAATGATCCACGTTTCACCTCTGCATAATATTCTATAAGTCTGTAAATCTAATAAAATTAGACGTCCCCGTTCTGTATTCACTCAGTCAGGAGACGATGCGGAACCGCTCTGTGCAGGGTTGAACCTAATAAAATGTTAACCAGCTTAGTTAGGAACCTTCGCGCGCCCGCGAGGGTGAGGGTAACTGTGAACTGTGTTCAGCGCGCGGCGCCGACTATTAAAAGGCGTGACTGTAATTTCTAATGTCGGATGAACGCGGCGGTGTGTAATTATATCAACATGCGAAGGGTCAGGAGTACTTTCACGGTGTTCTCACAGATCCCGAAGGCTGATCCGAGGAGGTAGATCTTCAATCATATTCAGTAATGACACTCGGTACATTACATCCTAATCTAATTCGAATGGATGTTGAATAATCAAACTAAAAGTAGTGCTGTCAGAGCAACGTGAAATTAATTTGAAATATTGTCGCCGTACAGCCAAAACTGAATAACTAACAATCAAAAATGATACACGAGTGATTTAAAGATTTTTCTGTTTTTTAAACATGTCCTTTGGAATAAATTTGACGGTTCAAAATAGTTATACACAAAGGTAAAGAACAAAATACCTAACTTGTCATTTTCACACGCATGCATAAGATCATTCGAAGTTGTACACATTTTTTTTTGTATGACGATGATATGTAATTTTTTCGTTTGCATTTACTGGCGTCAACTTTTCGCGGTACATCAAATATATTTTTATTGAATCATTAATTATCTTTTTATGTCCTCAATATTTGAAACTGACCACCCGCTTCCGGTATGGAAACAAATTCAAGGACAAGCATATTCACGGTCCCAAGAACCAAAAGAAATTCTACTTCCACTATGTCCTCCCTGGCTCTAAGCAAACTGCGGAAGCCATCAGCCTGCGATTGAAGACATGGCATTAGTCTCATTTTGGAGCGGTGGTATGAATGAATGGGTGAAATTTATTCGTACGTATGTGTAGAAGTTCAACAGGAATCAAAAATAAGTTTGTCTAATTGAGTTCGAGCGACGTTGGCTTATATGGAAACCAGATTCTATTAATGATAGTCGCGACCTTCAAATAGTGATGGATCGGCGTGCAATCACACGAGATCCGCCACAGAAGTGGGATTTCGTTTTATTTTATCGCTACTAATGTCAGGTCCACAAGTATCCAAACACTGTCGTATAAAATGTACGACCGAGTCAATAACAATGTCAATTTACTATTAACTTCTCAAATACACCATTCACGCGAGATGTCGTTTTTTAAACAACTTACGATAAAAATTAATATGAAACCGCAAACTAACATTAACAAGAAATTAAAACATGCCACTTCACAGAAAATCTTTAACATCATCTCCAAAATATTTCAATTGTACAAAAATGTTGATATTCTTTCTACTAAGCATTTTTTCTATTATTTTAGGCGGCGAATTGCAGATAGATTTTGTCGTTCAAGAATAACCTTTCACGACAGGATTACGTTAGACACGACCCACGTGCTCCAATTCACCGAGATCGCTCTATAAAAGCAGCCGATCATTACGCCGGTAATGATGTTTACGAGTAAGTAAGGGGAAATTACCTTTTTACTTCGGTATCTTAAGTTGAATGGCAACTTTAAGCGTCTGTATTTCGTCATGGTCTTGAAAAATTTGTAATATTCGCCCACGCAAAATTCAAAGAATTCAGATGAATAATATAATCGAATTAGTTAGAGAAGACGCTGAGATTTATGGAGGCCTTCGCATTGAATACCGGAAAACATATTATTTGTACACAATGTTTAAATATTTCTATAGCTAGGTATATATACAATGGTGCAGGTGAGCGGCGTTTTCACTTTAATACCTCTGCTCTGGGATTGCCTTCTTCACATTCGGGAATACAGAGACAATACGTAGTTTGGCATATATCCCTTTAAAGTGTAATGATTATTCATTTTGGTCAATGTTTTACCTCTAGTTGGGAGTAGTTTGTAAAATTAACAAATTGGTACGCGCCAAATAATCAAACATCGCAGCACAGGGTAGCCACAACAAGAGATGGCTTGAAGGGTGGGCGTGCAACCAACTTCAGAGCTATTATTATCGTTCTTATCGCCCGTGTCGGTGTGCTGTGGTGTATGCTGATGGTGCTTGGAAATTAAACCATTATCTAATACAAATATTAGAATTATAGCATTTTTGTCAAGAAACTTATTTTGATCTGAGCTGTGTATATGGAATGTACAGTGGCGTGCAGGAGGTTATCCTGTTACCAATGATAATATATAATACAATATATGTTGTACATAGGATTATGAACTTTCGTTAACCAACGTCTTTAGACAAAATGAATCCGTCGTTTATACGATCCTACCATGTATTTATTTGTAATTTTAGAGTACTATTAATAGTGTTTTTCATGTTTCAGTTTTAACGTAAAATAATACCTTCTTACATAATTAATATATACTAATAATAATTACTTCTCTCATAAAAATGTATGGACATATTTAAGAACACCTACTATGATTGAACATGTTTCTTTTATTGTTTGAAAGTCCTTCACGTAATAACAACTAAAATAAGTATTTATTTTTATTAAAGGTTAACGTAGGAAATAGTTCTGCCAATTGCTTTTTGTTTTTCCCAAATCAAAAACACATCCATGCACCAAATGCGAAGAAAGATAATACACTAGCTTAAAAATAGAAGAGAGTAATGTGAATAGCTTCGTCGACAATAGCGCTACGTCTACAGTGGTGGGTTGTCGTGGTAGTTTTTAGAACTAAGTCATAAAGTTTCTGCTGGTACACATGTGGCGCTAATTGTAATAAATCCGTAAATATACGTTCACGTTAATCCATATTATAGATTATTTCATTTGTATTTGTTTCCCAGAATTTTTAGGAATACATCATTTTTTGTTCGTTATAAAATTAAATTACACAACGAGTAACAATAATCCTAAAAGGACCTCCTGACCCCGTAAGCTTTTCAAATAATTTGACGTTATAAATGTAATATATGTCACCTGTCTACAAAGGTATGCATTATGTATCATTACAAATAAGCAGACGAATAAATTAGAAATAATATTCATCAAGAAATAATTATTATTCTTATTAGTCGAATATTTTAATATAAAACCAAAAATTTAATCTCGATCTTCATAACGTTGCGAATTTTCACACTCTGCTTGAATATTTTCTACTAAGATATCCACCCATAAAATACTGTATTATAATACAGTTCATTTTAATTGGTGTTTCGCCGGAGTGTGTAGAAACACAATCAAAATAGTTTTAGTTCATTAGAATTTTGCGATACGGTTGTATCGTAGAAAACAATACCGTTATTGTGTTTCTGCGGTGAACGTTTTCACATGAGAACCGGCAGATGCGGACGGCTCTTTCTGCATTAGGAGAGTATTACTAATCATTTTACATTTATGGCGAAATGATATTATCTACTTACCATAACAAGGACAAGGCTGTGAATAAAAACCAGTTTTAAATTATAAATAGTGATTTCCTGCGAGAGTTAAATACATATCATTTGAGAAACCCATAATTGAGTTATTTATAAATTTTGAATACCAACAGCAAATTAGTGACCGGCCGGTACACCATACCGGATACCGAATACGCACGCTTTCTTCTGCAGACTTGATCGGGTTCTTTGGGTCACGGATTTCAGTTTTTTCTTGACATTTGATTTCTATGAAGTCATCTAAAGATGATTCTTTTTTTACGTTAACGTACGTTGACAGGCTTGATCGGTCATATTAAGCTTCCGCCTGTCTGGTGAGATCATGCCGAAATTATCTCAAGATTTTTATTACAAGTGCATCAGCGCTGATCGCTTTGACACTTTTACTAACTACCTTATTGTAGTAAACATCATATGTGTTTTATATTAATACATGAATTGGAAGGGTTAACAATTCTGATAATAAACCCTCACTATCTCAAGATCTTACAGCGAGCAAGATATATGTATAAAAGAATACGTCTAGAATCTAGATGACATCAGTTCAGGTTTGAAGGTCTGCCGAAAGTACGAACGCGTGATTCAAACAATGAACCGTGTTACCTATTTGCTTACCCAGAGCGAGCTTCAACGGTGTTTCATGTGAAATGTTTCCGTAAACTATACTATGCTATAAAACACAAACACACTAATAGTTTCAACCTCCCCACCAGTTTTTAGTTTCTACTGATACTTGAACACAGACGGTAGTCTAGCAAAGCAGCCAGGACAATGCTATACGCATGAGAGTTACTGCATCCTGCATCCTGCATCCTGCATCCCACGCAGTAATGAGTGTAATGTTCACAATTCTGATTTACAAAAAAATGTGTCAATAAAGATTTAAATAATTAAATATTATAATATTACCTTATATTACTGAGAGTAAACTGTTTTACATAATAAAATAATTCTTATAACTGCACTTTGTGTGTTTTGATCTTGAATATGTCGCTTTACCTTATTTCATATTGTATTGCACATTGGTATTTTTTCTCTCTCTTTTCTATATTTTCACGTTTACTTGATCGTATGTTGTGTATTCTATTTGATTGTGTTTTGTCTTCAGTTTTGTGAAATATAATTTGTTTACCAATATGTCTTAAAACAGGCTTGCCTAGTTGGGCGATGCATTTTAAAATCTGTGTAAAAGTATATGTAACTAACTGTCTCTTTTTTTTGTAGCTGTACAATGCTCGTTATATGTGTCTAAATAAATAATTAATAAATTAATTTCATATGTTAGTTGTATTATGATTATTTATACTGTAAATCCCTTTAATTAATAAAATAAAAAATAAATATAGCACTTTTAATTTTTCAAATGGGTTCAGTAGTTCTCGAGTATTTAGTGAAATAATGAGGTAATCACTCCACACTGAGGCAGTACCAGGCGAAGACTGTTAAGCGCCGTCGTAGCATACTTAGCGGTGGGAGACGACTCCTGGTTACTTTTATTAGCCAACATCGTGACACGGCGCGTGTTGACGAATCCCGTTCGAAAATTAGGACGGTGCTAGTAAAGATGTTTTTGAAAATACAATGTTTCAAAAATGTACTGCACATCATTTTTCATTTCGTGTTGCCACAATGTCGATTGAAATCAGTATTTATGTGATGGTAAATAATTATTGCAGATTACAGCTATTATTGATTTCAGAATGATTAAATTCGTATTAGCCGCCGGCGTCTCTCCGGAGAGAGTATCTAAATATTTATTTGCGAGCGAGAAAGCGTGGGTGTGGGTACTATCGGATGTGACCAAAAATGTTTCCGGGAACAGTGAACGGGAAATAATAGTGGGAACGCAGTGGACGCGAGCAACTGAGCGATTACGGTTCGACTCTGCCTAATGACAGCGCCTTCGCTGCGACGGGAGTTACTTTTTTGTAAAATAACTCCCAACACCTTGAATTATCACCTTTCTTGTTTTGTACACATTATATCTACATCACTCACCAATTTACACCGAGAGGCAAACACATTATCACGTATTTTAAATGCCTACTATTTATATGGTCACTGAAGATATTCACAACTCGATTACGATACGTTCAGTTGATGGTTTAAATAAATTGTTATTGTTATTGTATTAAGCTTCGATTTATCGTGAAAACAATTCTACTCGTTTTTAGAACTATTGTTAAATTCGAGAAATACATTTTATATTTGGTAGGTAATTAAAATATAGAAAATGGACGACCAAAGTGGCGGAGTAAACCGGATATTGTGAACCAGCTTCGACAATCCACGAGCATCCTTGATCTAATTATAATTTGTAAGTTGTAACAAAAGTTAATAAGGGCACATTTTATAAATATATTCAAGAGATACAAAATACCGATCAAGACAAGATAGGTACTTTTCTTATCGTCGATATCGAGGCACACAAGTTTAGCTCGTCCATCCAAAGTGGCGGCGAGAGTGGCGAGAGTAGCGAGAGTAGCGAGAGTAGCTAGACCTAAAGCGAGTGTCGTTCAATTCATTCAACAACTCCATTTTCTGGTAATAATTTAAAAATAACTATTCGCGTGATAATATTCGCTTCGCAAGTACTCGATAATGATGATGGAAAATTAATCATTTTAATAACCATAAATTATTTAGAAAATCAACGAAAATACAGTAGCAAAATAATTAACTTTAACTGACACGATAACCACTCACTTTCACATGATTGAATTGACGGCGCATCTTGGTTGTTTTATGTTGTTGCGCTACGCGGACGGATGGGAGGAAGGATTTGAGTAAAATATATATGTAGGGTTAATTAGATCCTAATGCTTTACCAAAAAATATTGAATTATTAAAGTATTAGAGGTTATTTGAACGTACGTCCTACTGTGTCCACGGAAACTATTTTAGAATCCGTGCCATACATATTAGAATGATATTATTCATTTAAAATGCACTAATCATTTAACCGAACGCTTCGATTAGCTCACCCACCGCGTCACGCGTCACCGAGTGTGCGAATGATTCAATTGAAATAAAGTGTGCCGCTTAATTATGTGCATCTAATAATCAATTTAGACACATTTGTGTGGAGGCCGTGTTGGTTCTCGCGAAAGTTTAATTCGTCTAACAAAGCGTAAAATCGCTTCGTTTACAGATGCAACGTTTACCTCTCGGAATAGCAAGCAGGTGTTCAGGTGTTGAGGTGTTGCGCAACAACTGATGCGTGAAAACGACGTATCGTCGAATTTCCATTTCCATTTCGTGATCCATTTTATGGAGATGTGTGCTTTTCGCATAAATTATGTGGAAATTATTGGAGCAGCTAACGCGGGAAAGTAACGAGTGACGACTGGAAAGTGAGAAGTACAAAAATAATTCCATTTATCACCGACTGTCTGCAGTGCTGCTGTAAATAAAAGATTAGACAATAATTGTATATAAACACTCGCACATCACTCAGCGTACATCAGTGATAAATGTATATAAATAGCGTGCGATGTACTTATTTTTCATTTAATCTCTAATTGGGGAAACAGTCTCCACCAGCAGTGTTATTAATATGTATTAAGTATATTTAAATGAGATTTGTCTCGAAACTCGCGTAGTAGACAGGACGGACTGAGCTGTCATTCGTTGTATTTTGTAGAATGACCGAGCGCCAAATCTCCAAAACAAAGTCTCATCCGTGCTCACGCACCCTTACGATGAATATCATTTAAAACCGCAGACTACCAAATACACAGACACGAACTGACGCAAATTCTTTGTTTCAATATTTGCACTTGCGTAATCAAATAGCTCGGCGACTTTTTTTAAATATATGACTCGATTGGAATAAAAATTTAAACGTTCACAATATAATATGCATTAATGTAAATGAAGAGTTAATACTTTTACTTTTGCATAAATGTGTCCTAAACTATTTGATTTATGTTTCCACAAAGAATATTTGTAGAATACCCCTCGTCCCGCAACTAACGTTCCAAACCCCACTCGTATATGTACACTTTATTTCTTGTCTATTCATTTACTGGTCTGTGTTTAAAAGATAATTTGTGATGTTAATTATGCTGATCCACGATAATAATATTAATCGGTAGCATTGAATCATAAAACATCGTTAATTCGCTTGACATTTAAAACGTTTGCGTATTTTATCTGCAAAATGTTATTTTGGCCTCATCCTTCAACATATTTTATAATTTTGTAAAAGTTTAAATAATTCATTATAACTCGTTATCTGACGTGCCCGTTCGGTCTAGCGGTAAGACATTAGCCTAATGATGAAGTGGTTCCGGAAGCCTGGCAAGTTACAACTATTTAGTAATAGCGCCGGCGCTCAGAAAAATGTAAGTGTGTACGAGTGGGGGTGTAACTATGTATGTTAGTGAATCGGTATTACCGGTGAAATTGTATTTTCATTCACTCGGCCAGGTGAAACGTATCAAAAAATAAATTTACAATTTCACTACTCAACATGAGTGAAACTGTATTTGTTCACAAGCGGACGGTCCGGTGTATTATAATTAGTTATATTTTAATTTATTATCTTTTTTTTATTAACCACTTAATTGAGTTTAAATACATCTATCGGTTTCGAAAAATACCATTTTCTTCTTCAGGATGTCATAACACATTATTATGAGTTATGACATCCTGAAGAAGAAAATGGTATTTTTCGAAACCGGTAGATGTATTTAAACTCAATTAAGTGGTTAATAAAACAAAGATAATAAATAAAAATATGAATTTTAACCACAAAGTTAATATTGCTAGTTTTAAAAGTATAATTAGTTATGTTAGTGTTGGTGTTAATTTTAGAACATTAATTTTAAACCATATTGCTGAAATTGTATTGGTTCGAAAGATTTCACTAAAACGCCAGTGAAAATATAACTTCACTGCTAATACACATTTATGTTAGGCCTCGGCTATGGAATGATTGAATAAGTCAGTTCGTTCGTTGCAAGAAACGTGTCAACCGACTCTCACATGTTATTCGTAGGATCAAATAAAATTGTTAAACCTGCGCGTTCAATCAGAAATAAGTATATATTATTTTGTTTCGAATCCCACAATAAGCAGCGGCCCTGCCCATACTGACTAATGTACGCGTTTCAAGAACATGACCATATTTCGACCCAATTTACACAACACATTATTCGTGCACTTGAACAAACACGGTTTTCGGACTTTCATTATGGAACAGTCGATACGGCCAGCGACGACTTTACGCTAATTGGCCTTTAAAATGCTGATTGACGCCATCGTGACACTTTGCAGTCCGACAGAAAGGCGTATTTTTTTAATATTCCAACTATAAACAGCAAAATCAATCTTGCGGTGTGCGCGTGCCATCATCTATAGAGAAGATAGCAGGAAGATGACATGCACCAAATTAGCAATCGTGATGGAACTGACGTTCTCGATATTTGGAGTTTGAAATCTACATTATTATTTTATTATATAATAGTTCACTCACAGACTTCACAGAGTGCGGCCAGTCAACGTGTCCCGCTATCTATTAGAGATACTTGGCGGTTGAAAGGGCTCGACAAGCTGAGCGTTCGTGCGAATGCACCGTCGACGATAATTTCGTTTTCGAATACATGGATAGTATTGAACAGCCTCTCCGTGAGCCTCCGAGTCTCACATCCTATTGGCTTAATTACATTATCAGTCTAATTTTGTGTCAATTGTATATTATTCAAATGGTGCCAACTACAAACGACAAAAATCAAGTCATACAGTATATTTGAAAAGTTTGTATGATTATTGTTATGCAGGTAAATAGTTAAATAAAATAATTTCATCATTAATTGATACAAATAGTTAACATTGCATTAACTACGCTGATGCACAGTGTTCAAATACAGCGCTATTGAAAATGACAAAATGATCATAAACTGAATGCTACAAACATTCAAAACACGATTTGATCAGTTTGTTAAAAAAAACCATACAAAAAAAAATAGATGCGCCAAAATAAAATCTTCATTGTAAATAGTTTTAAATTTATAACCTACCTACTACCTAATAATTAGTAACAACCGTATTCTTGGTATATAAATTTGAAATCAATACTTCATATTACACATTACAAATGTGCATCCCCTTAATGATGATGTATTCCTTTCATCTGCATTTCTCCGACACGGCATCTTTACAGATTATAGATGAAACAGGCCGCTTCTTGAAATGAACCGACGCGATCGCTCCAGATAACACATTCAAAATACAAATTTAATTATTTTTTGGGGAGTGGACCGGTCACTTATTAATGACAGTTGTCACATAACGTACTCCAAATTTGAAGAGTTTCCATCGTTTATCAGTGTCAGCAGTCGGAATGATCAAATACCAGTCGGGTGTGGATTTCTCCAAACATGACTCCCGTTCTTCGAAAACTTTCAGAAACTTGAAATGCCTACTTACAAAAATATCCAAAAATGGTAACGGACCCGCCGACCACTGGGCTCGGCAGTCATTGTCTTTTTACACACTTTAATACCCGCTCTCGTTTCCGGCCGATTGAAAAACAGGCTTAACCCTAAACACTATCCTGTGTACGGGTGCACTGCGCTTACCGTCTTGACAATATTTTATTATGGAAATTTGAGTGTTATTTACCAAATTGAGGCTTTTGTCTCATCATCTCTTAATGGGTCGACTAATGCGGTTTTTTTTAAATACTACTTTTTCGCTATTTTATTTTTTGTGACAAAAACTGATATACTATTTTTTGCCGTAAATACTTCGATAGCTAGTTCTGGGTTTTCTATAGGTAATGTTGAATACAGTAATTCAATCTATGCAAATCCAAAATACACACACCTTTGTGAACCTGTGCTGGTAGACGCCGACGTCGCTCTCCTTGTAGTCTGATGGTCAGCCACCAAAAACCTTCTCATAGTTCTTATAGTTTTTTCTTAATTTTTGAGCTTAAATAATAGAGTGTTATGGAGTGTCAAAATGAACTGTTTTCGTTACAAAACACTCGGAATCGGACCGGTCTCAGAGTCAAGGAGCTGTTTAGAGTTACCACAAACAGACATCAGTTTGGACAGATGGTGGTTGCATGCAAAAGTTGCCTGATAATCAGGCCTATTCTCAAAATTGCAATATTGAAATGAAGGTGATTGTTACACCAACCCTCAAAAATAGACCGATAGTTTTGACAGATTATGGTACGTTTATCTCCCTCACTCTCTCTCCCTCTCTCTCATTCAAATATAACACTATTTTTGAGGGTTGGTGTAACAATCACCTTCATTTCAATATTGCAATTTTGAGAATAGGCCTGAGTGTCTCGGAAGGATAGATCGTTGGATGGATACTAGTCTCGGTAAAGTAAAACTCGTTTGATTCTCACTAACTTACAAGTTCGATGTATTCAGAAAAGGAAAGGAAATTTGGCAAAATGCCTAACAACGATACCAGTTCTAGAGACCGTTCCAAAACCTTTTCAAGAGGTGAACCAGTCGGTTGTGATCGATCAATAATATGGTCGAATATGTGAAAAGAACATGCTCCGGCAGGGTTAAATATCAAATAGCAAGTTGTGTACAGATTAAAAATGGGTCGATCTGATGCCGATGGCTACTGCTACTGGACTGGAGCACTCTCTCTATATATATATTCCGCGCAGCATGCTTGTATGGGAATATGGATACTCAATTTAGTAGAGTATTTCTGTCTAACGAAGATATTTCACCCCATCGTCATCCAATGTATCTGAAATACTAACGTCATTATTATTGCTTTCATTAATAAATGTATTCACGTATTTTATCGATTTGTTAACATTTTGTATGAGTTTTTTGTAACTAAGTTTATCATCATCAGCCGTTGACGGTCCACCACTGGATGAAGACCTTCCTGTGGCTCTCCCACTCTCTTAGATTCTTTGCCAATCTTTGCTGTCACTCCACTGATCCGATAATTTCGTCTATCCTCGAAACAGGGATCTTTTAGGTTTGTTATATTTGTGTCTTTAAATATGCCGTGAACAGCACATGCAGGGGTCTGTCTCAGTACAAAAGTCCCCAAAATAATTATATCAACACAACGTGAACTACGATAGCAACACAAATATTCAGACGATGTTTTATCTTTATATTTTGAAAAGCCCCTATAAAATTGTAGCCGTTATTACCCGGATTAACGTAACCTTGTCTATGTTTTTGTCTAGCCGTGAGTTATTCTGCTCCGCAATTTGCTAACACTCAGATTTTGAATGGACCTAACATGTTTTTTCAATCTTTATAATAATTGTACTGAACTAAATATTGTTTTACTGAATCCATGTCGGCGTCTTGACGTCTGCGGATTTTATGCATTTTTCAAACAATTTGTGTTTAAGGCTGCTGTTTTCGAAAAGGAATAATCCCTACTGAAAACTGCGTAGAATGACATTTCTACGTATTTGTTTTACTTGACAGACTAAACATTATATGTTAATGTATTCCGTATTTCGGTGTTTGTTATATTTTATTTATTTATTTATAAATATTAGTAAGTTATATTATTACCAATATTAAATTAAATGTCAAAGTACAATTACTTCTGTATTGAGTTTGGACTATGATAATTTGTAAAGCTAGTTATTTAAATGTTTTTGAACACTGATAAATTTAAAAGTCCGAAGGAGAAATCGTAGGAAATATTTTAAGCCAAATCGAAAGTAGAGTGCGGTACCGAGCAATAAAAGAACTTGCCTTTTTTAAAGTAGTAAATTTACAATTGTATTTTAAATTTAAATTGATAGAATTGTTTTCAAATTTTTAAAAATGTAACTTTTTTGTTGATACTTAGTATACCTACCTGTATATTTAGTTAGCATCGTCGGTAACAGCACAACCTAACTTTGTGCCTACTGCACGCTACTGGGTGTTAGATATATTATCTTATAATGTGCGCACTTACAAATGTGGCCATCGAGAGGCGGTAAGCCTCTACCAAGTGTAATATGCAACTACAACTACAATTACAAAGCAGTTTATACTAAAAACAAGTTATCATTGAACGGAGTGAGCGGTTTCGTGGCAGAACTGCAGACAAGGCCCTGCGCCGTGGGCCGGCCTCACTGCTCGGCTCTGCTCGCTGCGGACTGCTCACGTACCTGCGTCTACTGAAGACACATTAAGACTCGCCGATCTCATCGGCAGCAGCCGTTGCGCGTTATTAATTGATTCGGTATTGAATGTATCCATCATCGTGCATCTAGGAAGCGTGTACAATGGAGACTTGGAGCCAACGCAAGGGATGAGAAGTGGCCAATTGAAGATTGCTTATAATTGTTTAAGTCGTACATTATTTGAACATAAACTAGGTGAAAGCCCGTCAATAATGACACGATAACCTTCGAGTAGGTATTGAATTAAATTATCATTGATTATATTAGTAGATAGTGGGTATTTACCTGGTTCGGATACGCGAAGCTTGGTTGTTGGACTTTTTAATGGAATATCCAGAGAACAATATTTTTTGCATATCGTGTTGAGTGGCGATGTTCCAGACGATTATTTTTAATTCTTTCGCTCGCAGGCCGTTATTAAAGTATGACGTACAAACGGCGAGAATTATATGTATGTAGATAATTGCCGTATGTAGAAGTATAGTTAGTGTCATGGACAAGATGTGTCTTCAATATTACTAACAATGATAGATCCTAAGTGGCTATGTCCGCTGTACAACATCAAACGTTCTCTCCGAATTTTTCACGAATAGATGCGAATGTATGCCTTACAATAGGAACTTAAAATCAAAACTTAAAGGCATCGTAAAGTCCGAATGACATCGTAAGGGAATGTCATCCTCTATGGCTTCAACTTAAAGGCCAGAATGTCATCGATGAAAAATGACCAATCATAAAATATGAACCTCTCTTATACAGATACAGCTCTACCACTATAAAGACATTGTAGTACCGAGAAAGCAGCGGTGTGTGTGTATAGGTAAAGAAGAAGCAAATATTGCGAACAGCTTCGTGAAAAGCAAGACTGATTGATTTTCCCCTATGTGAGTGCGAAAATGTTCAAACCAGCACCGGCGCCAGACTTTTTGCCGCCACAAGCAAGATTGTTTTTTTCCGCCCTAGTCACTTAAGTGAAGATGATGTTTTCAAAACCATCCCCATAAATTGGCCGCCAGCGTGCCGCACACGTTAGGGGCAGTATTTTGTTAGGCCGGCATTTTGAAACTTGCCCAAGGGCGGCTTTTTACCAAAATACGCTGTGTTGACTACAAATTACTGCTTTATTAGAAAATAACTATGTTATTTATTGGATTCGCTTTCTTGGATTGTTTATACCTGGATTATTTTTATTACCCGCTATTATCGTTTTGCAACTTTGGATTTCGGCCGCCCCCATGATTTGGCCGCCACAAGCAGGTGCCTGCTCCGCCTGTGCGTAACGCCGGCGCTAGTTCAAACCACGGAACGCATTGTCAGATTGTCGACTAAACTAGGAGTACAGAGTGCCTCCAGAGGCTGCGGTACGTTCGAAAAATCGAGACAAGCCATCTAGAAGATTAATCTCTTCTGTTGGCGTGCCTGGTCCATTGCTACTCGGGTCTGGGGATTCTATGAATAATGGATTTGACCCGGGTGCTTCGCTGAAAGACTTCCTTCCTTATCGGGTCGTAGTTCTATTTCTTTAGCATTAACCTTTCCACCGCTTTTAATTAGTTTAGCACCGAGCCGGTTGTCAAGGTCCCTGGCTTTAATCTATGCGTCATTACCGGTGGCACTAATTGAAGATCATTGTCTTCAAACAATAAATTAATGTGAATGCGCCTGACATTAAACGAGCATGATTTGAGGCATGAGGAGAATTGTAGTATTTAGAGTTTTTAATGGAAAAATATACATATTTGTGTGGCACTTGCTGAACAGACTGAAGCGAAACTGATAGAAACGAAAATGCCCACGTCGCTTCCGACTAATCTAATGTTGAGTCGATAGAATAAGTGAACATAAAGCACTGCACTTCTAATAACTCTGGTTCTAGGGTATTCGATTTAACAAAATTAACAGTTGTGATTTGTTTTTCATGGTGTATTATCGAATTGTAAAAATACCAAAGTAATTTCATGTTTTAAATATTAAACGTGTTTAGATTATTTAAATTCCTTCAACAATTTAACGTAGTACGAGACTAAAACGTTTTCACTTAAATATAACATCTTTGGTTCTTGCAGAAAACATACGCTGTTTTTTGTTAATGTTTATACATTAATATTTATTATATCACAAGGTATTTCGCATCTCCCTGACTAACATAACTCATACACAACACCAATAAAACATAATTGCATTTTAGGTGGTCGGTGTCAGAGAGCTCGCCTCGTCTGGCGGCTAGCTCGCACGTCACACAGGTACTCGCGGCTCACAGGTTAGGCGCATGTAATCCCTCGCTCAATTTGTTTATTGCTTAATTTACGCTTTACACAATCCATTACGTGTAGGAGCCTATTATAACCCCGGCAACAGGAAAGGCTTCACAGAAAGATGCCGGAAGAAGGCTCTATGCGCTATGCACGGGCGGTAATTGTTCCCTAACATATTACGGAATAACTTACGCAGAAAGGCTGAGGAGCATCTCACACTGATAGCAAATCTGACACGCTGCTTGATAGATGCGCCGAGATTTTCCCATGATTTATGAACCTGTTTTTTCTTCTCAATGTACAAGGCACGTCTGCATTGGACTTGTTTAAAGTGGGATGAAATATAATGAGAATACGCCAGGAACCCAAAGATGGCCCGTGGTGAAACAGCTGTCATTTGGCCGATTGCTCACGAAATGGAGTTTTACGAGAATTTACTCGCTGCCAATTTAGGTACTGCACCTTGATCTCTGTTGCGATAAGCAGCTATAAAATATATTTTCCCGTTATATTGGATTAAGAATTTCTCATTTTTCGTAACATTAAACGTACCTACACATATTTTATACATATATAATAACTAACGTCTTTCTGTAAATTAAAAAGTAAGTGTCATTTTTTATATACAAATTAGGTGACATTTTTCTTCTGAAGGTACTTCTTTCAAATAGAAAATAAACAACAAATTTAAACATTGTAATGTTGTCGAACTACTGGCAGATAAATATTTACACAGAAATTTTGTAATTGTGTGTTTTTTTACTGAATCATTTGTAACAAACAAGATTGAAGTTTATAAAAGAAACAAGTTTCTTCTAATGCAAATAAAAAATGTGATCATACAGCGTTTATAACTATTTGAGCATCAACAATTCCAATAGTCGCAGCGCCCAGCTCGCTGACATCATGTGATGACCGTAATATGAAACGTAACGCCAATGAACCGCAAACTCCAATGTCACGATGTCAATCCACTTGTATGTATTAAAAATACATATTTGTTTTGTAATATACCTCTCTATGTACTAAATAAAAATAAAAAAGACATCGAAGAAAACAGCGCGCTGTTTTATCCACTTATTTTCTCTCGTTAGCGATTACAACCTTTTTACATACCACCCGAGAACGTCCTATAAAATGGTCAGTAATTATCTAACGCTACGAGCCTCCGACAACACACGTAAGGCTGCACGATGTCCACAAGAAAATTAAAATCAACACATTTTGTCGATGTTAATTCTATTTACGACAAGCGGATGTGTATACAAAAATGCTGGTGTGTCAAGATTTTATGTTAGATATGTGCGGGTTCCAATTATTTATGAATTCTTACACAAATTAGCGGATACGGCAGGTAACAGAATTTTTTAAATTTAAAATATTTCCAACGACATGAAAAGATTTCCGATTACGATTCGGTTCGTATCCTCGGTGACCCATCGGCTAATAAGAAGAAACCAGTGTCCAGTTAGTCCACGGTACTGGGACTATTTGCTGTTTTCTTTTTTGTCATTTAAAAATTGCGAGTAAAAATATGTTCAAATGTCTGTTTAATATTATAACTACAAAACTACATAAACAAGATTTATTTATTACATGACACATATTTCTGTTCTAACAGGGGTGAATATATTATACATAATAAACATAAGGCATAATACTTACAGTTTATTATGCATATCATAAATTTCCAGATTGAATATGAATTTGACAACTCGGAAAACATTCGTTAGATTCATCTTTAAAAACCTTTAAATGTCTCGGAGTATTCAATTGGTGTTTTGTTTCAAGAAATATGGGCCGAACGCGCCCTCGGGCGGCTGCTCGAGCTGCCCGGGTAGTGATACCCATTAGTCCGACTAATTAATACATTCTGTAATGATAAATAGAATAATGGTGGTGTTCTTTTAATTCCGCGCAATCTAACATTTAACCTAGGGATTTGTCACTAGCGGTCCGTACCGCGAAAATAGTTAATACTTGTATTCTCTTGTCGTCGACTCATAACTTGCCAATCTTCTACGCTCTAGTCGATCTTCCTACGACTTTCAGTCGTTCATTCTTTTGCCTCCTTACATCTCTACCTATCGCTGACGTAATAAAGGAGTATTATCCACTCGGAGCATAGCGTACGGTAGCATTTAGATAAGGAGAAAGGAGATTTAATTTACACCTAACATGATCTGGAAAAGTCCGTAGCTTTGAAATATTCTTTTATAACTTTCCCAATGTTTTCGTAATACCTTTTCATTTGTAAAGTAGGTACCTATTGACTACCAATATGATTACAATTGAAAACAGCACGCGTCATTCAATCGATAGACGAACAAAAGAGCAGCAAAATGTACGCTAGCTGGAAAGGTCACTAATGCGCGGTTGGACATTGCGACTATACGAACCTAGCGGCGTAAGAAGTCACTAATCTCTCCCTTGAAATCTGTATCTGTCATATATAAATTACTTAAATTCGTGTAACTGTTGTACGTAAATGTCTACTTTAAATTGTGATTATTGGTGGCAAATGGTAATAGTGTCGTGATTTCTCTATCCGCGTGTAATTTCATACATAGTTTATTCATCAGAGAGATACTTAAAGAGTACATTCGCCTTTCGCTTTTGCATTCCGTGAATAGCATTAACCGGTGTCCTATTGTCAAAGCGTCAACGTAATGCTAAAGATATAAACTCGTTGATATCATTCATACATAACTTATCATTTACAAGCGTTATGTAATACCACTAAATGGCACTCGGACCTGACGCTTGACGTTGTACTCTACTATCGTTCGGCGCGGTGTCAGTGTATGTGCAGACTTCTCGAGAACTGTATTAAAGAGTAAAGTACATACCTACAAACATCCGCCGTAGCTAAACAGACTAACGGGCGTAGCTAAATCACTTAAAAAACTGACAAATCAGTTGATACGTAAATAAATATAAGACGAAAATAAAACAAATACAAATACATTTGTACCGATTTAGATCGACTGTATCGGGTCATTAATCCGCTGAAGCAATTCCAATATACGAGTGCAAGCTACGCTACAATCGATACGCAACCAAAACAATCTAAATCTCGCGAGAATAATTCTAGCCGTGAATTTGGTAGGTAGGTAGGCACCTGGACAAACGATGACATTGATTTTCATTTTTTTTAAGGATCATTGACTTCTTTACAAAGTCTCTCTCCAAGTTTTTTCTTCAACTTCAATAAGTACAAATACAAGAGCATTTTTCAACGACAACAAAAAATTATTTTTGAACAAAATATAGATAAATGAAACGTAGTACCTCTGCTTCATTCGACAGAGGGGAAAATAAACAATCACAGTAAAATAAACAAGTACAGTAATATTAATTGTCATTTTTATCGGCGTGTGTCAGCTTCAGCATTTGATGAGTTTTATCAGTTGTCTATAGACCGGCTGAATGGTGATGAGCTGAGCGACTCCAGCCTGCCCCCTGATCAAGTGCAAACTGCTTGGGTTTTGTATGAAAGCCTAAATCAGTCATTTTCCATATTGTATGATGCTTTGATCGCAAAAATTTCTGACAAAATATTGTCGCGAGAGGCAAGATTAGAGGCGCACAATGAAGTTCTGGTACCGATACTGACGTACGGAAGTGAATCCTAACGACGGCAAAAGGATAGCAAAATGGCAGAGGAAGCAAAGTCGCTCAGGCGTATAGAAACAGAAGACGAAATTCAACAATAAATCGAATAAGTACAATTAACACTCTCTCGGTTATTGTAAACATCGCGTATGTTTTGTGTACAGTTCACTGGGAAAGTAGGAAATAATTAAGTTTTAATAAGAAAGGAGGAGAAATTGAGTAGATTTAAAATGAAACTGACCAAATATGTAAAAGATAAGTTTTAGTAAAAGAAAATACTTTAGTTTTGTTTATTTGTTTAATTTAATTCTGTAAAAATAAGGTAGATGGCTCCGTCAAATAATGGAAAGATTAAATATATTAATATCAAAAAGGTAACATATAGGTTCGAAAATTGTCGCTGTAGCATAGTTGGATAATGCACCTTTCCCGGTTAGGAAAGAGATCCAGGTTCGAATCCAGGTGGCGCAACAATAATATTTTTCGATTAAATTGATTTTATGTGTATATCTTTCTAATTAATATATTTAATTCAAATTTAAAAAATTTAATTTAATTGTTAGAAAATTGTTACTTAGCAACGTAGGTAGGTACTGAATTCACAAGAATTTTGATTTACGAACAAGAGAATATTGTGGTTTTTCAAACACGTAAATTTCTAAAATGTGTTAAACGTAAGTTTGACGTTTAGGGGTACTGAATAAAATATACAGTCACTACGATGGCGGCTACGACGAACTTATTTCGCATATTTACGCATCAAAAATGGCCACGAACATAATATAGAATGATAATTCAACAAACAACGAGCATCTGGTGCAAGCTACTGTGGCTGTTGACCACGTATCGATATATCCTTTTTAATCTTGCTTTGATTTTAAAAATGCTCACATTCTCACACAAGCTCGGCTCTAATGCTCGAGTCACGCATTACCTCATACTTCTCAGCCAATCTCTTTTGTCCTTTGTCGCTTGTCAGACTTCTGTCTCCAGGACATCCGGATTCTTTGTCACAACATTACAAATAGTCATGGGAATGTGAACATTCTAAATAATGTGCTACTGGATCTTAAAGTGATTTGTTGGATCTTCCTGCTTATTAATATAATATCCTCAAATTAGAAACATTTTATGATTGCAAAAAATATGATAAATATTATTAGTTTAATTTTAAGAAATGCATACACACGTCACGTCACGTTCTTACTATTTTCAAACCAAGCCAAGCGTTTGTGCTATGATAATACGACTAACTCGACAGTCTCTCTGGACGAGTCACGTGAACCCCTCGATCACTAGGCGAATATCTTACCGCACATCATTTATTTAAAAATTATTAAGATTGTTCTGCTATATACATCTCTATTTATATTTTATTTTTCATCTGGATAAAGTCAAATTTTATTTTACTCAGGTACGTCCTTGTACACGAAAACTCGCAAAATTCTCGCCGAAAAATTCACGAAAATAAGAAATTAATATTAATAAAAAAAATAGGTTTAGTTAGTATATCATATGAATATAAGAAGATATCTACCAACAGGAAGTCAATAGTAAATGATAATGCGCGCAGTTGCGGTCTCGCGTGGCTTCAGAAAAATAGTCGGTACACAGCGTTTATATGACTAGGTAGGTGTAGGTACACACCTACCAACACATATAATAGCCAATGTTATTAACGACACTATTGAAATCATACTATTTAATTCATCGACGAGGTGTACTTTTTTGCTTTAAGAATGTCCATTCCTAAATTTCAGTCAGACACATTTCTAAATTTCAAGGTTTGCGTCTTACTCCATCGTTCACGACTCGTAATCGATCTTTGATACCGGACCGCTGATTTTCTCCAACGATATAACATTTTACTTCAGAAGGCCAATTTCATCATAATACATACAACCCACACATATTATGTATTATGTGCTGTTAACTTAAGATTGTCCAAAAAGTTCCATATTATAGAATGGTTTGAACGGTAGGTAGGTACTTGGACAATTCACAGATTGGCTGACATTCGTGCTACAGAGCAATATTCATGATGCAATATGCACTTTATAAAATACACTTTACAAATTCCGTTCATTTCCTTTTACCAGTCTTAACTTATAACTTACAAATAATTTTAATGGACATTGTTATATAGATAATGATATTTGATCAGTTCTCGACAGTTTATGATCAACCATATCAATATGATATTCCGAAATTTGATTACAATTTTTTATGTGTGGGGTTTGAAAGCTTTGCCCTAGATTTGCTAGACCTTTAAAAGCCTGCCAGTGCACTTCAGTGGCCGCATATATTATTACTACATTATAATGTGTCAATTATAGTATTCGGTTAAATGCATTTTGGCGCAGACGCTACGACAATGAGCTATATCTTTGTTTAATGAGATTAGCGTCTCAGAGTTTATCAAAATTAGGAAGACTTCGGTTGTTAGTCAAGTAAAAACGATGATCGAACAGAAATCACCGAAGTCATCGCTAAACGCAAGATCAACAGGGCACAGGAGTTTGGGAAGGTCAAAGATAAGACAGTGGCAATGTCTTCAAAGACATGTCTCTCTTAGAAATCCAGAACGGAGAGAAATGATGTGTGAGAGAGACCAATGGAGGAAGCCAAGAATTTATAGTGATGTCAACTCGTTGATACTTTGTCAAAATTGGAAATTTTGTAAATTCTTATTATTTAAAATAAATATAAGGAATTTGTTAAAACCATTTTGAGAGTTGTCGCGACTGATTGTATACGGATGGACATCTCGTCTTGAAAGTATCATTTGTTTATCAGCCGTGGCGCTAAATTAAATTCTCCAATTATATATTTTTTGCAGATTTAGCATCGTCTTCACCCGGGCAGCCTGTCGCCCCGCCCCGCCCCGCCGCGGACTGACAACGCGCCTGTGGATGGGATCGAATATCAGAGCCGGTTCATTTTTACGCCAGGCTGTAAGTAGGTCGTGCGCGTAACGTCCCGGTCAACTCTATCTGCCCGTTCTCGAGATCGCGTTTCAAGGATACGCTCGAGATAAATCACCGAAATGTCGACGCACGACTACCCCCTTTTTCTTTTCTAAATCAGATTTAAATACTTTTGAGCACCGAAATGTAACTAATACGCTCTGTCATTAAATCTACCGCAATCTTCGGAGATTAAATTTGGCCTATGAGTAAAATTGTCACACAGAAACTAGCAAAGAAGATGCTCGCGACGACCTGCCCTGCGAAACTAGCTCGTGGCATTTAAAAGATAAGATATGATATGATAAAGGTCCACCGAGAACTACGATTTAAGCTCTAAATCTTGTGGTTTATCTCCATGTTTTGTAGAACAGCGAATCAATCCTAGAGCGGATTTGAGAGTCAAATTAAGAGTATGTAGATAATTAAAGTAGCTATCCAAAAACGTGATGCAGTTGAAGATAGAAAAATGGATATATATACAGACAGCCACTCAGCTTTTCAGCGAAGCTGACACGGCACTAATTGAAGAGCAAACAAACTCACCGTCAAAGTCCACTGCCACTTCCAGGTATCCTTAACACAGCGGAAAAAAGAGAACTAAACACAAACAAATGAAATATGTCCCTTGCACTGTACCGACCATCGCTCGAGCACCACTTTTTATAGAAATCCAAACTCTAATTAAAATGAAAATCAACTTCACACCGATCACTGGCTACGTATGTACCGGGGAACTGTTAAACTGCAGTAAATGGACTAAAATGACTGGAAAAGTAGGCAGAACTGTTGTACCCGTTATTTATGAATCAAAAACTGCGCCCAACCGTATTTCGGGAATATTGTTGTAATCCTTTCCACACTATTCACTTCACTTTTTGCGTGTTTTCGTTGTTTTAGGTTAGGTTGTTTCGTGTCGTCGACGTTCGTCTGCGCTGCCGAGGTGACGGCGCTAGCTACTCTGCGCGACTGCCGCCCGCCCGGCTGTGTGGCCCCCCTCCCCTCCCCCCTCCCCCCCTACACCCCCGCCGCTCCACCTGTCGCCTACCTGCCCCCCGGTCGGGCGCGGATCGCCTTTCTCGAGCGGCGGACGGCGCGGGAACTCGCGTCAGCCATAATTCTTTCATTTAGTTTATCTATTTATGTTGGGTATTGAATAATACTATTATTGAGACACCTATTATTTAGTTAAAATCACGTTTATAATACAACGTCATACAACTGTCGAGTTTGAATGTGTGAGTGGACACGGTTGACTTGCTTTTAGAATTAGCGGTTAGCGGTTCGACACTTGCCTAGTGATCGAGCGGTTAGGGGTTCGAGTCCTATTTTAATGCATAGTAATAATGTGACATGCGTTTGAGTGAAAAGAAAAAAAGATAAATTAATAATTTTTAAGGACAACACATTTTTGTTGTGAAGTTGAACCGTGGCAACAAATAAAATCATCTTAACTTTATTTTTTATTTAATTATTGCAAAAAATGGTTGATTCGACAGCCTGACTCGAGAAAGGTTCTCCTTCCGTCTCTGAGAGCTCGGAGATCTCGACCGACTCCCACCGGGTGACCGGTGACTGGTGACTATCCGCCGCACTAGGCTCTGGACCCGTACGCTGGTCCAATTAAAAATTGCAGATATTATTCATCAATTGATGGTAGACGACAAGTCTTTACTGGATTCTTTTAATTTCATGCAGCCAAAAAGTTTAGTTACGTCGTTTTTGAATTTAACACGAAAAACGTTATTAAGATGAAAAGATTTTTAATTCATTATAAATTTATTTTATCGTTAATTATAGATATGAGGATTCTACACCTGAACTACAAGTGAACATCCTAATTTTTCAATCATTTTGAAACAGTTGAAGAAGACAACGAAACATTTTACACACTTGAACATTTTTCACGCTGTGATTCATTCACAAATGCGATCACAAATGATTTTGATTTTGTCACGAATGAGAGAAACTTTATTTTGTTAGTAGACAATGTTAGTTCGTAAATCAAGGGCCACTTTTTAACTGAAAAGTCAATGTCAAATTATCAATACCACAC
Source organism: Eubasilissa splendida (assembly GCA_031772225.1). Lineage (NCBI taxonomy): Eukaryota > Metazoa > Arthropoda > Insecta > Trichoptera > Phryganeidae > Eubasilissa > Eubasilissa splendida. The sequence continues at coordinate 407,720 of CM062857.1, forward strand.
TGCTGACGCATACAAACATTACTTTAGACGATTTCATAATAAATTTGAATTCAGAGAAAAACACAAATGTAAAAAGAGGCTGGCCAGCAGAGTTAAGGACCACCAGACTGCAAGGAGAGCGACATCGGCGTCTACCAGTCCAGGTTCACAGAGGTCGGTGTATTTTGGATTTGCATAGATTGAATTAAGCCAGGACTAGCTATCGAAGTATTTACGGCTACAACGTCGGCCATTACTCCAGTTTCAACATACAAGACGGTTTACCCGCCAGACACACAAATAGCTAGAATTCATGATAAATTAAATATAAAATATTACTAATATAGTAATAATTACCCATTATCATTTGTGAACAATCAAATTGAACCGTGACTAACAATAACGAATATTAAGACACGATACTAAATAAATGTAAATAATAGTGGAGCTCTATCCGCGGGCGGAGGGCCATACTGCATATTGAAATTAGTTTAATACATTTAAATGTAAAATAAATATAAATGAAGAAGTACTTTGATATACTTCAGTGTGAGTATCGGGTATTGCGAGGCGACAGGGCGCAGTACCCGATATGAGTTTAATTGGAAAACTTTGGAAAAATTGGTTGTTGCGATTTGTGTGACGACATTTTATTGTCAGTCAAGCGGCACCGCGTCATTGCTTTACGGCACTTGTTTGCATTATATTAGAAGTGGTCCGCGCAGCTGGTCAAACTGACCGGAAGGTGTTTATAATTGCAGAGGCGGCTCATCGCTCGTGCGGTGTCTCATTCTCTTCTTCCTGGGCGTTTAGCTCCCCTCTGTTGTATACCTTTTGACGTGAGGTCATCTCCTTTATTTGGTCTGATTATCACTATGGAGACAGTTCTGTAGGTACTCCCAAAGACCACTCAATCCGTCTTCTAAAGACTCTCTTCACACAGTATGTCTGAAGTGCGAGAGAATCCTTTTTAATTCTATGACAGATAAATGGCGTCCAAGGACGAATGAAAATAGGAAAAAAAAACTTCCCTGTTAAAAACAGCTGATTCTCAACCTCTGGTCGACGAATATGTACGTGTATATGTCACGTATGCAAATTTAAGCCAAAATGTAAGCTAAGTTGACGGATTTCTTCCTGAAAGTAAGTATATCAATAGTCTATACTGCTACTGAGCGATGACGTGCAGCCAATTATTTTACACATCTATTTACAAAGACAAAATATCCGACTTGTATGTACATTAATTTACTTACAATTCTATTGTGGCCTTTTATATATTATGCACGTTCTATTAGGCAGGATCTGTTATGGAAACTATATAATTGTACCTAATCCAAAACGTATTTATTCTAAACATAGATGGGAGGCGGCACCTTGGGGAGATGGACTTTTTCCTTCCTCCCCTCAGTTGCCGTCCGAGAGAAAGGCCGGGGGAGTCCTCCGATGTTCGATCACTACTCGGAACAACCCGTTTCGGGACACGACGAATTTAGAAGTAGATTATATGACTTTAGTCTCGTACCACATCCTCTGGCGATGCGCTATATGATTGACGGTTTGGTGGGGGTGGATAGGGATTCCATCAGGAACTCCGATCTACTCGGTTGCAACAGGAATCTGGAATTGTACAGGACCTTCGCGAGAGTTTGGGTGTCTAGATGGGAACTGCTAAGAGCCTCTAGGATCCCCGGGACTCCCGATATCTAATCGGGACTCTCGGCGTATAACCTCATGGGTAGGAAAAGATCCCCGAAGAACGGAGAGAACGAAGAAAAGGCAACGGGCACTTCTCTGATGATGAATAGTATGAATCGTTAATAATCTAGGTACATAGTACATAGTACTACAATTGTGTTGTCCAACCTAATTTGAACAAAGTTTGAATGTAATGCGCATTTTGCTTGCAGACAAATAAATAAACTTTGCTTATATACTAGATAATAAAAAGCTCGAAGTAATTCATCGGTGCTTCCAGAGAGTATATTTATATGAATGTATTGAAATAATTCACTGTGGATAAACTGAAATGTTTGATTTATGCGGATGTTTCGGAGAATAGACAGCAGGTTCAATGCAAACATATAATGAATGAATATACGTGAATACATATAACGACGCGCACTAGTACTCGCCTAGTGATCTGGCGGTCGGGGGTTCGAGCCTGTTTCGAGTTGTCCTATTTTAATAGCGCAAACGTTAGTAAAATAATGACGTGACACGTATTCCGTGAACGCACCTCTTTTTTGAACAAAGCGATGGTTTTCAAGAAGGACAAATATGTATTTCAATATACTTGTTGCACACATATTACGGTGATGGTTTATATTTCTTAATGGTGCGTGTACAAGGATGAGACTCGATCTCTCATCTCAGAGATTTGTCATTCTATTATTCTGCACACAAAATACGTGCGGCAATGAAGCATAGCTCTCCTCGCATTCAAATCTGTGCTGTCATTTGCGCGCTTTCGAGACGAGTCACAGAAACAACCCCCATTCGTGCACTCGCGCCATAAGGGAGCGCGCACTCGTTCACGACGAGATCGAGTTTTAAAATATTTTTTGAGATAAATCTCGGTACTGTGCACAACGGGTGTTTTGATAAAGCAATATGGCAATTTTAAGGATATTACGAAATTACCTTTGAAGTACTAAAGTAGATTTGTTACTTTCTACAACAAAAATGAAGAACTGGCACTTTACTTTTATTATTGAGTATAATATATCACATATAAAACCTCAATTTGGCACACATTACATTTCACCAAAGGAAGGATTAATTTCCTTTGAAATATGGATATGTGACCTTTCTGTTCTGAAAGTATATCATGATTCTAAACAAAGAAGTTTATTGTCAGAAATTTCAAAATTGAAACACTAGCGCAATAGGTTATTTAAATTAACAAAAATATTTCTGATTCGAATACTGCAATATGTAGGTAGGTAATTATTATTATATACGTTAACTATGTTTTTTGACGTTTCAATACGTTGGTTATTAAAAAGTATTTGTGGTGTTTAGTTGTTGTATATGTGTATGTATGTATGGTGTTTCATTTAACGACTAGTCGTATTATAATATATGCACGTGTATGTGCTGACAAATGTACTAGATGGTAAAAAATGTTAACACGTGACCTTAATATCTGATGTTATCATGTTTTGAAGAATGTCTTCACGATACTAATTTATTCGCTAAAAATTTAAATCCATTACTAAATGTTTATACAGTTTTTTTAGAAATAAAAATGACTTTTCACTGTGTGCATTGGACACAGGAACAGAAGTAGGTTGGCGGGAAATTTTCAAGGCTACCGCGGAATCTAATTTTTTTAATTGGTATTTTCGTAACATGATTGAAATATGACACACTCAGTGTTAAAAAACTCTGTGTCTTTCATAACTCACATTGTTCTACACTTGTATCGGTAGATACGTTATTATAAATTATATTCAGTATGCTACTTTCTGTTGACAAATATAAAGGTTCCTAGATCGCTGTCTTTATCAATATTCGTTACCTACATTATATATTAATTATTGACAAGATGCTATAAAAATTGGTGCTTTTTCGGAATCCCTTTTCAATCAACCTGTTTAGGATAAATTTAAATATTATATTTTGTATAATGAAAACCGCCTATCCTCCCCTGTACAGGAATTTCAAAAACTTAATTCAACACTTATATTGCAGAGACATGTTTTATTTGTAAATAAATACAAGAATTAAGTATTTTTTAACGTTTGCCAAAAAAAAATATTGGATGGTTGTAATCATAAAAGTGAGATTTGAAAAATGGTCGTATTATACGTATTGAGAAGATAATTGTTCGCCTTCAACATTCTCTCGAGGCTATAATTTCATTTTATGGATGTCTACTATAATACAGTTAAATACTAGTGCAGCAGGCAGGGTACCCAAATATATTTCTCACTTTTCTGAAATGTTTATCTGATTATTGTATAACACACCGTACTAAGAATCAAATAAATAAATTATTATTATTAATTCATTATATTTAACGTATTTATACAAATATTATCTTATGAAGTAAATCTGTGAAGTGGAATTGTTATTGAACTGCTGACTATACGGAGGCGCGCTCACCCGGTCCCCTGGCCACCCCGGCCACCCTGGCCACCCCGGCCACCCCGGCCACCCCGGCCACCCTGACCGCATGAACACGGCTACACGGTTGGATCGTCCGGTAACCGGTCGTGTCATGAGACGTGTCACGACCGGTGTATTTTCGCGAGACAGAACGTGAATTAGATTGATTGAATGGACCCAGACAACGGCGATAATCGCAGGCTGCGTGGATGATAATTATCCCAAGCCGGACGTTCACCCGACAGCGTCTCCGCTGGTGGCAGCCTGGCCATCGGAAGTAACTGTGAATAGCCGATGGAGGTTAAACGGGCGATTACCGTTGAGAAGTAAATACAGAGATGAATAAGTCATTTTGTTCTCTGATCACGACCCGTTGTGTGCCGCGAGCTCGCGCTATTAACATACTGATTATTTTATTATAATTAAAATGAATCTGGAATCGATCCTCGCGACACAAATGAGCTCGCTACACAGCTTCTCTCTCGTCTCGGTTGTCTCTTTCATCTCACAGCTCGGGGTGATTTTGCTATTCTATTTATGACACGAGGAAGATACAACTTTAAATTATTATTTTTTTCAAATTTCGATTATCATTTTTTTAACACTTTTAAAATTTTAGCATGCATCGCGATGTCCCTAGGTAAGGTGCTGTAAATGGGTATTGTTTAATTTCATGCTGATTTTTGTACTTGTATTGTTGCATGACCGGGTGGGTTCACTACCTTCCTGGGTAAAAGATGAAATACTTGATATTCTTTGCCGAATTTTTACAGCATAGTTTTATGGGCCTTGTTTGTCGGATTATTTTCGCACAATTCTGAGAAATGGACCCTAAAAATGACCTTTAATATTTGTTTTCTGCATTTTTACATACGGGAAGATAATTCTAATATTTATTAGATCTAGCGCGTATGCCGCCCCGTAGAATTTTCCGCCCTCAGGCACCGCCTTACTTGCCTACGCCTACGGAACGTCCCTGCTCGTGTACAAAAATGCGTAATTAGTAGAAATTACCTATTTATATCTTGTAGTTTGGAGCTGTCCGTGAGAACCGTGGCATACGCCGTCAGGACCACATATGTGTGCGTCTGCACGCCATGTTTATTAGCTTTCATTAGTTTTGAAAATTTCTCAATGTTAAGGCGCACCATTTCTTCACTAACGTGTACTTTCACTGCAAACTCTGTTTTCCACTGTGGAGACGTCGTCGATAACATTCTGGCTTTCTAACAAGAAAGGGAGATGCTGTTAAATGTGAAAGATGGAGCATTTTAATCCATCTGACAATATATTGGATAATTATAATCCATCTTTAATAATTACATTCGAAGATGTTGATGTAACAGCACGATGCTACTGGCCAGGGTTTTAGGTTCCAGAATCAGGGCTCGCATCGCTAGAATGATTTTTAAGAGTTTAATCAAATATCCAGTATTAGCATTCACGTTGAATTTCAATATTATACGGCTATGGTTTCTGAACCTGTATAAGTTTCCTGCAATTTTCTTGTAACGAAATTGCAGTCAAGCCTCCGCCGCAAATATCAATACGTCTACCTTCAGGAGCAGAGGTACGATGCCAGGTTAAAAACCTGTTACGCGAACCGCGACCGGTGACACGAGATACGCTTCATTACGCGGCCAGTGAGTGAGCTGGACCCATCAAACCCCAATATGGAGAATGCTGAAATCATTCATTTGCATACAAAACCGGTTGGCTACTGATAAAATATGTCCAACAGTCACGTGTGTGTATGGTAGCCAGCTTTGTACAATGTTATGACACGCCGGTGTATTTACCCGTTAGTAATGACGCAGGCGCACACTGCATCAGCTCTCGATTGAGGCACAACCCGGAACTTGTCAGCATTTTAAAATGAGTGAATACATTCAGGAATTATTAATTACTTTCTTCCGAGGCCGTGTCCGCTGTCATGATTCACTCGACTGTCGCCTGTCGCCTGTCGCCTGTCCAAACCATGTGTAATTCTTTAGCAACGATGATGACAGGGACCCAGCTTCTCCCCAGGGCGCATAACGTGTCAAAGATTTTGTAATTTTTGTATTCACTAGTAATATTTAAATATATACTTATTAAACAGAACCTAATGGTTTATACACCAAACATAAAATGGATTCAACAATATTAGGAAACAAAAGAAAAATATTTGAGACGATCTGGTGTCAAATGACTACCTACTTTAATGAGGCAGAACCTGGAATTTATTTACTTCTTTATCTTCTTCAGCACACATGTAGCCTCTTTTATCTATTCCGCGCATTCAGCTGCTTCTGGGATCCTTTATTGAGTCGACCTACACTTCGATCCAAGTCGTCGCTCCTTTAAGTGTATGTCTCCCGTACACTTCAAGGTTAGACTACATGTCCCACTTTGTTACTAGTTACACCGCTGGTTAAAAGTGTTTCTGTCTGATGTTTTTGATATTTAGAAGAGCGATCAGGTAGACTAATCTTCAGGACCATAAGCGACGTGGAAGTGGACGATGCGAAGTGGCGCTGACGGCCGGTGTATGAGATCACGCACCTCCAGCGATGGGTCTACATTCAGTTTCCGCTAATCGGAATTGGGTGACGCTAATTGGACCCAGTTTTTGCTCCGACCGCGCCCCGCCGAAACACCTGTCCGAGAACCTCAAAAGGCAATCACCGGTCTTAGATTTAGAAAAGAATTACGGGCCATCAGCATCGAACGCCGGTTTGATTTATCGATTGCCACCACTTATTAACGTTACGGTATTTCATATTTATGTCAACCACATTCGTAAGTACTTACGTATTTTTGATCTATATGATAGAGAGATGCTAATCACAACTCACGGTAGCAGCTGGGGGCTTATAGTACTTTGACTGTTTGGTGAGTGAGTATGTGAACAAAAAAACGCGTTGCACGTCTCAGACATCTACATCGTCGGCAGTTTGGAACACCCATTATTCCACCTACGGCGACCGACTTGAAAATGTTCAACACTAATTTTTCAACATATTAAATTCACGATCCCGCTTAGACATTAAATCTCATTCAGAAAGCGAGTGTTCCCATAAATTCCCTCCTTTTAAATAGAAGACACGCACAAGATTTATGCTAACTCTATAAAATTTTAAATAACTTTAAACTGTCCCACCCACCCATCACGTTCAAATAATCTATTTCATCCAAATTTTGGCAGAAGTAAAAAAAAATTTATGACTCGCTCTATGTCAAAATATAATATCTTAAATTCTTCTAATAACTTATACATTTTCTACAATCAATTGTTTCCCGTTAAAATTAAATTACGCCTTTTACTAACTATTGATTGCCATATATTGTATATACATGCGTGTATGTATATATATATATGAGTATAGGAATATGTACAAGTATATACTTTTTAATGGAACAAGCAAATTATATATTTTTATTGCACCCCTTTTCCATCTCCTCCCCATCCTCTTCTCTTTAAACAGTGTGTTTATCTTTTTATTAATGTGTATTATTTTTTAAATTACTAATTTGTATGATATTTTTACTTTGTCCAGCTAAGAAGAAACTTCACTGGTCTTATTTGTATATGATGTCATTAGTTATTATATGTTTGTACTCTTTATTTCTCATAAATAAATAAAAAATAAAATCACGCCACCCCCTGCCGTAAATTTAATTAAATGCTTATTTTTGTAAGTAAAATTAAAATCTCCCGCGTAACAAGCGGGAACCCTTTCCATTTCACTGCCAAAGAACACAAGAAAGACATGAAAATAGCTGTTTAAAAATATCTTAAGCTCTTTATTCGCACTAGCGTATTATAAAGTTCACCAGGTGTAACCATTTCAAATAAAATAAAATATAAGTATTAAAATTTGATGTTAAGAATGTATAAATATTAAAGTATTACAAAACAAAACTGTATTTTATTTTTATACAATAATTTGGCACCACAGTCTACTAGGGGATTAGCTAAGATGATGAAACACTCGCTTAGCACGTAAGAGGTACCGGGATCCGGTACATAGATCTTCACTCCCGATTAAAGCGCGCGACAATCCAAACGCCCCGTGATTGATTGAAATGGAATCGATCGTAAGCGAAATTCCCTGAAATCTTTAATAAATTATATTTTTACAATTTTAAACCATGTTAATTAGCGAATAGGAAAATCATAAATATAAAAAAGGTGTAAAGCAATATTTTGGGATTCCAGAATGAAATGTAAATGTTGAATTGAGCTGAAGTGTCCATAATGAATGGTAGCAGTGCGCAGCAAGCCTCTTCCATAAGATGAAGGTAGACTAGAGCCTACAAGATAGAATCGCTAATAAAAACATGCGCAATAGGGGCAAAGTAGAAGATGTGTATCGCCGAATAATAATAATTAGAGGAAAGGACGAATAAGAAGAATTTAAAACATTTATACTTAAGCGAGTTTCATCAATTATAATATTTAACAACATGATTGTATGATCGAAATCGAATATGTTGATCCTGCGTAGCTGCTAAATCCGTCATCCGCCTAGCTGCTGCCCTCTGGCTCTTCGGAAGTCACGTCCGAGCTGGTCACCGTGTCGAGCTTTTTCGATCAGGCGCATGGGAAAATATGATACACCCCACATCATCAAAAACACGACTTTGGAAAAGTAGGTTTCTGTGTGATACGACCGGTTCTCCCGCGGTAATTACTCCGCGCTGGTGCTGGTGCCGGAGCCGGAGCCGGTGCCGGTGCTCGTCCGATGGGACGCGACGCGCAGAGCAGATTCACGGGCTGGGCTGGCCGCTCGGGGGGCAATGTTTGCGGGGCGGCGAAATGAAAGCGACAGGTAGCTAGGTCCGTGGAGGTAGGTCCGTGGAGAATTTTGTAGTTTCATTAGTCTCGTAAAAGCGAGCTTCTCTCATTTATTTTGAGTTATTGTTGTTTGACATATCTACTTCTGGGCCCATCATCATCATTTTTATCAGTAACTTAATAATAATATATTTTATTAATCGATTTATTTTGTCAGTAGGTATCTATCCAAATTAAACTCTTTTATTTATGTATCGTAATAAAATGGGTTGGAATTTGTGTTATTAGCGGAGATATCTTTTACGCATTCTTGTATTTAAGAACCATATTCTTGTCGGTGCAGCGTTCTGCATCTGTCCTGGTTCATTGTCGCAGCTGACACTTCCTGGTAGGCGGCCATGTTTGTTTTCCATTATGAAATAAGCTGAATAATCAATGCTACCGAAAACAAAGAAAAATACATAATGAGACACTTCGAAGAATTTAACAGCCACCTTAAGAATAATATAAGGAAGAAGTGAAAGAGAAAAAAACATTGATTAAAAAATCCATATTACACCTTATATACTCGTATATAAGTAATAATAGTAGAAAGTATTTTTTTTATATATTTTTTTTATTTCGTCCAAAATAAAAAAAAAACATTGTATAAACAAATAGAACGTAAAAATTATATGTAAGAAATATTTTTTTTCAGTTGTACAGGTCAGTCAATCGTCCATATTCCACATCCTTGCTTCTCTTCAAAAATTGTAAAATGTCAATAAATTGCTTACTTTTAGATGTAAGCGACAGCACGTGATTTGTATATCAGGCCTCCCCCTGCCGCTTACCCCTGATTCAATTATAGCTAACACGACAAACTTCGACATTAGATGTTCAGGCGGTGCTTGAATATGCGCGAGACACTTCATCACAACGGACACACTTCACCACGGACACACAATATTTTTTCCATTTTGCATTGGGGACCATTTTTATTAGTTACGTCACTGGCCGTGTGACTACTCTTTTGAGAATTTCTTTATGTAAAACCGGCTCGGCTGTTCGAAGAACACTTTAATTGAAATTGTTGATATTCAAATCATTTAAAGGTTGCACCAGTATGAATCATGGATCTGTTTATACGAGAAAACCTCTATATAAAATATCCAAAACAGTTTGTTTTGTCAGCTGCATATAAATTGATTGTACCAATGCACGCCACTAATACAAAATATTAAAATATATCTAACATTCATCATAGATAAATCCTGTGAACAATAATTGCTTCAGGTGCACACATGACAGCCAAGTTCAAATGATTTATTTAACAGCTGTTTAAAAACAATGAAAATGCATCTTCTGTGTAGTTTTCTGTGTTAATTTTCCGTGTATATCTAACCTTTCTGGCCTTATACGAACGATACGAACGCCAGAATAACCTAGAAAACTGTTCACAGAAAAGTAGTAAGCGACGTTAGCTAAATAGACGCTGTCCTTTAATTATTACTATTTAAAAAAAATCCTGAGCTCTTTTTGACTATTTATATTTTTTCTCGGCCCTTTGGAAATGTTTTTTCATAACTAAAACTGGTTCATCGTGTATTTAAAAGTAAAAAAAATATATTAAAATCTAAGCATACTAAAGTGGGTACTGAAAAGCCAGGTAATAACTCTAGTTTCTAAAATGCAATTATTTTTAGGTATATTTATTATAATTTATACTTATAATCCGCCTATCTCATTCTTAAATTAATCATTTAAAGATGCCAATTACATGATTTAAATTGGACAAGTACTTTTATTTATTAATATTTTTTAAATGACCGTCATACAACGTACATAAATATTTAAGCATGGCAATATTATATGCTTGAAATTTGACATTTGAATTTGTGAGGTTAAGTGATTGGGTTTTTGTATTATTTAAGTAAAATATTCTGAAAAAGATTTTAATCTTTTTCATTTATATCGTGAATTATTAATTTGGTTATTAAAATGGCGCTTCAAATCGCTCATCTATCAAAACCCGTAAGTTATAACATCGTTTATAACTTATGCCTTCATTTAATTTTATTTAGCAGATGAATATGTATTACCCAATGACACCTAATACAATGTAAATGTTCTCTATTACAGGTCTTGATATCTCAAATGATTTCCCAGTTTGCAGAACCTTTAAAATGTGCTATCCACACCACGGCTGTATCATGCCGAGTGACTTCAGGCAAATATCGAATCACCCCTAAGCGAAACAGACCTCTGACGTATGAAATGGCGAATCCCCCACATTTTATTGCACATAGAAAGTCATGGAATTCATGGAACACTTGTAAGTTGTTTCTCTTCTCCACTATAGTTATTCTAGTTATACCTCGGCAGCTTATTAGTTATATCTGTAACCGGTGATTTATAATTAAATATATCATTGTTTTGTATATCCAAGCTGCACGTAGCGTGATATGGGTTTGCCTAAATGGCATTATAGATCAGGTAGATGTCAGTATAGTTTATAATTGCACTAGAATACTGATATCGTCATACAAGAGAAAGTGACAAATTGAAAAATGAATAATGCTCAGGAGCAATGTTCCCTGTAAGTTTAAATCACGGTGCACACATAAAAAATCTACTGTGCAATTTTATTTACTATTATTACTATTATTTGTGCGCGAAGGAAGAAAATAATAAAAATTGACCATACTTCAGACAGATTCTCTGCAATGAAAAATATCATCTTTTACAAATCATTATGCACCAGAAGCGTAAATACCAGAAGGTTATCTTGGCTGCATAACCTCAGAAAATCAACATACTGCAACATGGTCGCCAATCTTCGATAGAAGACGGCACATAAAGAATAAGTTGTGTTAAAAATTGTGAACCCGCTTTAATTTTTTATGTGCGCGTGCACACACCTTAGAGGAAACATTGCTTAGGAGTCTTCTGTGTATCTGTGCCGTGTGTATCCAACGTTTCGCATTATCCAACATCAAGGCTGAAGTCACTAATACCACCTGTAAGTGTTGGTATTATGGTTAAGTATTGGCTTGCAGTACCGTTTCGAAAGCCGGTTATGTCAATGTATTTCGTGGTAATACCGTGTCAGTGAGAGGGTATGGTATGGGTAGGTTCCATCTATTGCTGGATAACTATCTGTGCTGAATCCTCGACTCGACTGGTTTTAAAGCACCAAAGGTTTTCAATTTTAGATCATTATCCAGGTGTTAAATTTTAAGTGCCTCCTTGACAAGACTTGGTTGATAATGCAAAGTGTGATAATCAAGAAGGTATTCTGCTTGGCTGTGAAAACCTGAGAAAATTATTTAATTATTTTTCTTCAGTACTGTTGCATCTCAATGATCAGATGTTCCATGTTCCACATACGCAATGTACTACCCTCCTGTTGCTTTGTTTGTTAGTAATCAAACAAGTAGGCTTTCAAGATAAGTCAAAGCAATTTACCATTTAGTACAATGAAAGTAAAGAGTATGTTCCGGACAGTTTTATCATAGCAGGTTCAGGTAGCGCGTTCTGCCCGACTCTTCATCTTTCCAGTCGATATCTTGCTGATGTCACTGTATTTGTCACAGAATGAAAACTCACCTAAAAATACAAGTAAAATATTAATCAAAAATACAAGTATTTTGGATAAATAAAATAATAAGTAAATAAAATGTTCCCGAGGTTGCTTACTTTGGATTTTGGCCTTGGGGCGAATTAAAAATATTTATTCCGAGAGTGTGACTTTAATTTGTTTTTAAAAAGTGAATAAAAAGATTTAAAAATATTGTGTTTACTATGAGCACACAGTCATGCTGGTAGATAAAGCATTTATTTGATTTAAGGATGTTAATAGGATTCCTCACTATTGTCAAATGTCTATGAGTATTATACGTCTTACTAAATTTTATGTTACTCAAAATATGATGTAATAATATCTCTTCACCGTCATTATGATTTTAATGATTTGATGTAATTTTAGCAAATATGACCGGAGGGCTACGCCGTTCAGAAACAGCGACTGAAGATATATTCATCCGAAGATTTGTAGTCGGAACATGGCATTCCCTGGTTCTCTCCGAAGTAATAATCAAGAGGCAACACAACCACATTCGGGTAGCGGCGCTCATCAAACGAGCGATCAGCCCCAGTAAAATGTATTTTCTCATCGGCTACACGGAAGAACTGCTGTCTAATTGGCTCCAGTGTCCCGTAACTGTAGAACTTCAAACAGTAGAGAATCCCAAGGATGTCATATTCAAATATGTTTAGTATTTTATTTCCATGTTCTAGAGTTTCAGATTAGAATAAAATCAGTTTGTTGAATTCATCAATTTTCCTTTATTTCTCCACAGCAATATTGTGACAAAGCCAAGAGTCGTCTGGTATAGAGGAGCCAACTACACACTAAGAATCAAGAATCACATATAGATTGCGACTTCTTACAGGCATCCTCTCACGCTCAGTTAGAATTACAGTGGAATTTTTGTTTCCATGTAGCGAAGTTCTCCAAATTACAATACTTTTTGGGGGACGTTAGAAAATGGTATTGCTTCCATATAATGAATATACATTTTTATTTAACATAGTTTCTTCCAAGAGCTACAGTTAAGAGTTACAGGTTCAGTTTATCAGTTTTGTTATACATATTGGCACCGAGTCGATACGTTGATTACATGCTGAATGACCCTGGGACAAATAGCAAGAAAGACAGGTACCTTATTTAATTTGTTCATATGTACTCAATTAACTTTATGATTCTGAAGCATTTGCACGATAAACACTGAAAATGCCATTCTAGAGAAATTGTTTAAAATGTAAAAAAATGCATTGTAATTAATTTCAAAATTCTGTACAACAAAGATATTCAAAGTTATAATAAATAAATAAATATATATATAAAGTTATAAGTTAGTGATAATGTTTCTTTTTAAATTGAATCGGTCATAGGAAACAAATCATACTCGTAATTCTTCTTACCCTTGTACCATTTCCTTTGACCCTCCTGTTTTCCTTGTACCCCCTCAGAAACCGGATCAGCAAATGTGTTCTGCTCCGACTCTGTCCATTTGAATACGATGCCTTCTTTCAGTAGAGCATATAGCGGGTTAAGCATGCTTGACATGTTAGGTAAAAAAATTTGATAATAGTTGACCATTCCCAAAAACTGCGTAACTGGCCTATGTCCTTTGGGTGCGGTGCCTTTAAAATTGCCTCCTTATTCCGTTGGCACGGTTTTACTCCGTCTGCGTTCACTATGAAACCTAGGAAGTTAACTTCCTTGATATTGAATTCACACTTCTCCATATTTATCGTTAAACAACAATCCTGCAATCTCTGTAACACTGCTCTTATATTACAATCTAACTGTTCTTCCGTTTCCCCCGCGATAATAATATCATCTAAATAATAAGCCGTGCCCTTTAATCCTCCTAAACAACTATTAATAACCTTCGCAAAAATGGTCGGGGCCGGCGCTAATCCAAAACTTAATCTTTTATACCTAAACAATCCTAAAGGGGTATTAATTGTAGTAAAATTTCACGATTCTTCCCCTGACATAATCTTGTTGTACGCTTGTTTTAAATCGATTTTAGTAAATACTTTCTCGCGTGCTGATTTTGACAATACTTCCTCTACCCGAGGTAAAGGGTACTTATCTACTACTAACTGCGGGTTCAATGTTGTTTTATAATCGCCGCATTCCCGTGTCGACCCATCCTTCTTTACCACTGGCACTATGCAACTTGTAACTCACTGCACGTCACCGGTTCAATAATACCTTCTCTCTCCAATCTCTTTAATTCTGCTTCCACCTTTAACTTTTATTGCGAAAGGTACCGGTCTACTATTCCAAAACTTTGGCGTTGCCTCCTTCTTTAACCTCAGTTTGACCTCGTACCTATTGAAACATCCTAATGACTCCTTAAAAACCTCCGGTAATTCTTTACTTAACCTTTCTTTTGTGTCTAATTCCATGATTTGATATATTTTATAAAACCCTAAATGGAACCATGAAATCCCGGCCGAGGACTAATGTCGAAGCCCGTTTTACGATTGAAAATATGTACAAACGATCTTCAAATGAAACTATCAAATTTTTGGAGTAATGTGCTTGAAATACTGTCAGACCCCATTGAGCAGTTAATTCTCAGAG
This sequence comes from Eubasilissa splendida, assembly GCA_031772225.1. NCBI lineage: Eukaryota > Metazoa > Arthropoda > Insecta > Trichoptera > Phryganeidae > Eubasilissa > Eubasilissa splendida. Next base: position 422,734 of record CM062857.1, read on the forward strand.
AATGTATGTACAGTAGAAGTCCGATAATCCGGCACGTTCGGGACCGGCTCGGTGCCGGACTACCGAACGTGCCGGATTATTGGGCGGTAATTATAAGAACAATTAGGTTAATAATTAAACTACAAATACAGTATGCAAATACATACAACAAAGTTTATTTTACATTTCATATAATGTATGTACACGTACTGTAAAACATATTTCACTTAGATTTTAAAAAGTCACGAATGTCTTTTTGTTTTCTTGACTTTTGGCGTTTAGTATAAAATTCATTTCTAATGATATGGAAATCAATAATTTCTGAAGCACTGTAGCTAGTACTAGCCCCAGCAAAAGAGATAAACTTATTTAGTGATTCTGCAGCTTCTGCCCAGCTGATTTTTTCCTTTTCTTCCGTTTCGGCATCTGAGTCACTTTCTTCAAGATTTTGAGTAGGCTGAGGGTTTACTACAATGTTGATAATGTCCTCATCGGTTAGTTCTTGTTCAACAGGCTCATTCTCGTCGATTAGAAGCCACTCCTCTACCTCATCTTCAGGCAGGTTTTTCAAGGGATTGTCAGCACTTCTAACGACATCCAAAACTTTGGTCAGAGCGTCTTGATGGTTTTCTTCATCATCAGTCTGTAGAGTTAGGTCAGATGCAGGGTTTGCAGCTGGCCAAAGTTTTCTCCAGCATTTTTGGAGTGTTGTATTTTTTACCTGGTTCCAAGACAGTGCAATAGCATAGACGGCATCTTTTACTGTAAACTTTTTTTGAAAATCAGTCACGTCACAGTCGGCATTTAACAGGCCTTGAATAAAAGACCTATAAAAGCATTTAAAATTTTGAATAACCCCTTGGTCCATGGGTTGAATCAAAGATGTTACGTTAGGTGGGAGCAGAGTAGCAACAATATTTTCAGAAACTAACTCATCTACTGGCGGATGGGCTTTGCAATTGTCCAAAAGAAGGATGGCTTTAGTATCTTCTGGTAGACCAAGGCCCTTGAAGGATTCCTTGACCTCAGGCACAAAGTGGTGAAAAAACCAGTCTTTAAAGAGGGCGGCAGTCATCCACGCATTTGATTGAGCATCGTATCGGACAGGCAAGTGTGTAACATTCTTAAAAGCCCTGGGTTTTGCAGATTTACCTATCACAAAAGGGGTCACTCGGTGGTTTCCAGACGCATTAGCACATAGCAAAACGGTTAATCTGTCTTTGTTTTTTTTAAAACCCTTGGCTGCTTTTTCTCCTCCCCCAGCTAGTGTAGATGTTGGTAAACATCGCCACAATAGCCCTGTTTCATCAGCATTGTAAATCTGTTCAGGTGTTAAATCATTATCAGCCACGATTTTCTCAAACTCGTCTTTGTATTTTTCTGCAGAGTTTTGGTTTGCTGAAAGTGTTTCTCCAGTTACATCAAGTCTTCGAATTCCATGCCGAAACTTAAAGTTTCTGAGCCAACCATCAGAATAATTACATTCACTTTCAGCAACTCCTAAATCTTGGCCGAATTTCTTTGCCTTTTCAACAATCATTGGCCCTGTTACCGGCTTTCCTTCAGAACGTACTGCACTAAACCAATTGAACAATACACTATCTAGCTGTTCCAGTTTTGGTTTTTTTAATGTTTGTCTAGAAGCCAATTTTTCAGTTGTTACCGATTGAGAAGCAAACTTCATTAGTTCATCTTTTTGTTTTTTAATGTCATAAATAGTTGATGAGCCAATATTAAACTCATTCATTAAAACATTTCTATTCTCGCATTTTTCTAGCCGTTTGATGATTTCTAGTTTCTGATTGAGAGTCAGTGTTACGTGTTTTCGTTTCTCTCCTTTTGAACTTGAAGGCTTAGGTTTTGAAAACATGGTCACTGTACAGTTAAAACGAAACTCACTTTTTTTATGAACAGTTTCAAAAGTTACGTTTACTGCGATGTGAAAGGACACAAAACAACAACGCACAAAAAATGGCGAAGACGCTTCGTGATTGATTAACGGAGCTGCACTGCACCTGAATTTGTTGTAACAGCTGAGACTAGCCGGCCGCTAATTGTTTCCGAACAATACCGAGCGCTTCCGCATGATCCCGAACTACCCCGAATTCTTCCGAATAGCTCTCGAGCGTTTTTACTATTTGCTTTAAAGACACACTTTTGGAGAAAACCAAAATTTTTACAATTTTCCGGAGCGATGCCGGACTATCGGGCATTCCGGACTGTTGGATGCCGGACTAATGGACTTCTACTGTACTTAAGAATTTCATTCTCTGTAATATCGGGCAAATACATTGAAAATTCTGGTGGATTTGTAGCATTAATGTTTGTTAGATGTTCTTCAGTCGTTCCTTTTCTTTCAAGTATATTTTCGGCAAGATCGACTCCGACATTCGCGTAGTATATATTTACGTAATTGGCAATGATGGAGGAGTGGTCCTCCATATTTAAGACAACATCGTTCACTTTAAGATCTTTCATATTTTCATTTCTATTTGCTATTTTAACATTATCGCTTTTTCCATCAGAATTAGAATATTTAAAATGTACGTGAAAAATAATTAAAAACATTAAAGTCCTCGCTGGGATTGATGGTTGAAGTTTATTATTTTTCTGCGATTTTTTAAGTTCGAACCCAGAGAGGTATTCGGGATTTATTTTTTTTCCACTAATTTTATCTTTGATACCTATCAATTATTTGTCAGTTTTCAAAAGAAGCTTCATTTTCCCAAATGGTCAAGGATTTACACGAATTACAAGGTGTTGGTGCCATATTAGAGAACGAAACATAAAAAAAATATGTCAACGTATTTAAATACAAACGATTTAGTTTCTTTTGTACCTACATTTACAAATCGAAACATTACATAAACCTAGAAACCAAGTGATTCAATGAAAACATTATTTTAATAATAAATCTTATAAAATGCACTATGAAATTTGATATACATATGGGTAAACTCAGTTCGGCAAATCCTGTTATACCAGCGCGCGGTTTATGCAATAAGGAACGGCGTCGTGATTGACTGGTAGGCGGGGCTAGCTGCAGATGTTAACAAAGGGATGTAGGTCAAATGTGTAGTCTCGCTAGTTTAGGGATTTAAAAACATTTGCAAATATGCAAATTACATGAACAAATTATTTACTTCGGGTGTCGAAAACGCACACAAACTGCGAATGATCAGATTTTACTAATTATCAGTAGAAATTATTATGAAATGTTATTTTCGGGGTAATTTTTTTTGAAAAAATTGCGAATTCCGTGAAAATAAGAAATATAGGATTACGAATTAACAGAGTTTTACTGTATATTAATGAATTTTTTCAAAATCATCAATATGTTTAGTGTAGATAATTTTTTCATTGGTGCTTTTTCGTATTAGAATTTTTGAATCATTGAACCAAATACATATATAGGTATCCTAGTTTCTTTGCTTTTATTTTTGCATTTCACATTAGTTCTTTATAAAACGGAGACAATACCTTCCCCAATAAATATTTTTTCGGGCCCAATATTTTAAATTGTTTTATTTTTTCTTCTGCAAAGAATTTAACAGACATTTTAGGATGACTTCCTCTCTTTATTCTTTCCCAAATTCTTTTTGATTGAAAGTCGGAGAATTGTAGCCTCGGCCACTCGCTGCACTATATCTGCCATCTGAGTAGGCTTCTCATCTCCACAGCACAATGGTTTGCCTGCCATTTCTAGACAGTCAATAGTATTATGATGTTTTAAGTTTTTCTACTTCCGTAGTGAAATTAGTAATACCAATTTTTTTTGAAATATCATTGTATCGGTTGCTAATAAAGTCTCTGGACGCCTTTGCCTCAGATGCTTGTTTTAAAATCTCCTTATTTTCTTTTTTCATTTTTTAAAATTTTGTATCAATATAATTTATTAAAAATTTGCTGTCTGTCTCACCCGTCGGTTGACCCTCGCTTCTAGTCTGGGTGGTGGCTTTATCACTTAACGTTTTGTGAAGAATTTCTATGTAAACAATATTTCAGCAAGCGTTTTAATTCAATACGAGTTTCTTTGAAGATCACTCTCACTTTAACCACAAGCAAATCACTGTCACCACTTCGAGTAGAATGAGAAAATACAAAACGACTCTATTAATTTGTTTTATTTTCGGGAGCATTAATTAAAAGTCACCAACTGCATTAAATTATTGTTACCAATGACGATAACATTCTTCGCGGCTGATATTAAAGCGCGCCAAAAGTGTATTACCTACGAAATGGAAACACTGCCTGTCATAACTATCATTATCTTCAATTCATGGTTTACAAACAGAGGTGTCTTTAGATCGAAATATATATTTTAGAAATAAACATAAAAGATATGTAATTTGTAAGAGTTTAAAACATGGATGGTGCTGAGGAGCATTCAAATGTCTGAATCTTTTCAGATGTGGTGTTGGCGTCGTATGCTGTTGTAAAGCATGGACCGCAAGATGGAGAAATTTTTCCATTCTTGGATAGAATTGTTGGATCACTCTTTGTATCTGTGAATTGGGCTTCCACTTCACGCATTCTCTTCTACGACACAAACGGGAGGATTATAGAGAACGACATTTCTTAATTCACCATAGGATTCTCTTTTGTATGATGTAGGTTTATTATTAATTTTTTTTTATATTATTATTATTTTTTAAATAGAGATGCGTACACGGAATTATTATATTAATTATCGTAATTCCATTTAATTTTGTAAAAATAATTGTACTATTTTTCTAATTACATTGCACACCATTACATGTTATCCGGAATAAATTATTATTAATGTATTCTCTTTCCCGCATACTTTAAATCTTACCTTTCACACAGCATCCGCCTACCATCTATTTTTTAATTGAAAACATTAGAAAACATATTTGGATAGACTTTTAATTGAGCATAAGTAAGGTGCTCACTTCTATATGTTCAGTGATCACTCCGATGAGCTATTATATTAAAACACACTATTTAGTGACGATGGGTGTGAAATGAAAGGAGTTTGTTGAATTCATCCATATTATTTTATTTTTCCTTTCATATGAGAGATGTGCACGTAATGGTTACAGCCACAGCAGAAATCCTTACATGAAAATATAGTGACAAAGTGAAATGAAAAAAGTCAGTTTGGTGCAGAGAAGGAGCCAACAGACACAGACACACTAGGAATCAGGAATCACAGATAGATTGCGGCTTTTGACAAGCATCCTCTTACGCTACATTGGAATAATTTTAAGACCGTCGGCCAGACACCTATTGAAAGTATAATTATTTTGTACTTTTTGGTTGATGAAGATAGTTTCGTAGATGATTTAGACAAAATACAAATATGTGTAAGTATTTATTTATCACTTTTTGATTAAATTTAATATGGTGTGAATTCAGGTATTAATGTATATTGTCTTTATCACAGTGGTGTAAAGCATATTCACTTCTGTTGCCGACCTCCCACCTCCCGGTCGCCGGGTACTCGGGAGACCTATACTCATTATACATTGTACATTTATTTAAATATTGGGCAGTCTTTTTCTTGAGCTAGCTATTTACTCTCTGTCTTGTTATTGTAAATAATTATGACCATAATGTATGTATAATATGCACTGAGAAAACCCTGGCGTCGCCCAATGTTATCAATAGAGCATTCCTTAATTTTTACTTTAAACTAACATAAGTTGAGTGGCCAAAATGCACTTTTCATTTTATATTAGAGATGTCTGGTCGACTTACAACACAACACACTTTACTCTACCGTCGATACCTCGCTGACACAAAACTTTTTTAATAAATTAAATGGATCTTACAAATATTAAGTTAACCAAATATAGAGAACATATTATTACCCTGGTTTTTTGAGATTGACCGTCTAAAATCGAGCATTTGTGCAGCCAGAAATAACTTACGATAAAATTCATTTATAATCTGATACTAAATGACAATTTGTGCAATAATTTGTCATTAAAAAGTATAACTTAAATATAACCAAGGAGTAGTAGGATAATAGTAGTCACATTACTTTCTATTATACATTGAGATCCTTTACATTAATAAAAACTGAAAGTAAAAATACTGAATCTAAACATTCCGGCGATAAATATTAGAAACAGTTGTGGAAATAAAATAATAATTCTGTCAGTTTTAAATCTTAACATGTTTATCTAAAAATAATATTAAATTGTCGTTATTTTGCGGGTTGTCCTGTCGTGTACGTCTGGCTGCGTACCTAAGCCCGGCACGCACGGCCTTCGGTAATTTTTGTAGTGAAATAGGATATAAGCTATATTAATTCCAAACTTTGTACTATGAAAGTCACCGAGCACAATAATTATGAAGACATATTCGACCAGCCTATAATACAATGGTACACAGTAGTAATGTGAATGTGTAACGACCAGTTTATAAACCTATCAAAAATAGAATTTGATTCCTCAATGACGTAAGTTTATTCACAGATATTTTCCAAGGGGGGTAAATTCGTTTACATACTCAATACATTCCTGATTCAACATTGTGTGGCATTTTCCAAGAAATACAATATAACAATTTGGTCTTGTACATTAACATACCGAGGACACTAACATTAAAAGGTATATATTCTGTGCAAATTTCAACAATTTGTAAATTCATGTAAGGCGAATCCGGTTATTTATATACATTTAACATATCTCCTCGTCAAGTAAAAGATTATTAATTACATAATACTTTGGAGAGCCTCTTCAATCTGGACCGAAACAAAATTACATTATGTACATCGCTTCTATTTCTGAAAACATTTTAACTCTGTATGTACATTGCATTTTTTTTAAAACCATTTACAAGACATACACTTGATTGTTTAAATAAAATAAATTGATTCATCGTGATTAAAATGTTAATATTACTTCCTATAAAGCATTAGGTTTATCGGAACAACACAATATACTGTTGAGCCTAAGTATTGCCAGTGAATGAAATCAAAGGTGAGATGATTTTATGGAGAAATTTGCAAAAAAAAATTTATTTAAATAGCCAATCACTAAAGATTTAAATTTTTTATTCAATATAAAATGAAAGTGGAAAATGCTTAATAAGAAAACTTTTAATAAAAAAAATTTGTTAGCAAATATATTTGGATCCCTATAAAATGCTTTGTGATTTTATACATTTATTTTCTTTAAATAAAAAAACACTACATGAAAAAAAATCACATTTCAGAAGAACAAGAGATTCATCCAGCTGCATCGCCACCAAACTGTTATGATAGTAAATTTTTACTTCATTTTGAATTTTTACATATCACATATACTCTGTTGTACACATGTCTAAAATAAATTAAACACAAAAAATATTTGAACCTCGCGGTTTCATGTTAAACATTTTCCACTATATATTCTATAATATTAAGATAAAAATGAAACTGTCCAGCTATCTGTACTGTAGCGCTGGGCATCCCTCAAAGGTAACAGTTTCAATCGCAACCAGAGTCGTTATATTGAATTGAAGAATATTGTGGTAAAAGATGTTCTTATGAAAGTAACCATTATTGTATATCTGTACGCATTACACTTCTCTATATATAGTCAACACATCGTCCATTATACATGTAATAAGCACATTTTCCCAGTTATGTTAAAACTAAGACCAACCATAAATAATTAATCATCACTAAATTTACATTTTCGTGCAACAGGTATTTGAATGAATATGTTCCAATTCAGACACAGAAATACTTGTCACTCAGATGTACTAAATCTCCTTAAAATATTGTACAACTTTCATTTTATTCTAATGTGTAAATCTAAACATCTCCCAAAGTACAATTGTAAAATTAGCCAAGACTTCCCGGAGCCAGTTCCGCAAGGACTGCTAACATTAATTATAATTTTGAGTTTCCAGTCTGGATGCAATTTTTACAATTGTATTATATGACAAGTGAATTTTCATAAACTGAAGGCATTTTCTAATTATCTCGTGCAAAAACCATTGAAACTCGACAACACGCTAATCCTAAATCTGCACATTGATCTAATGTCTAGATCTTTCTGCCATCAAACGTCCTGTAATGTTATTAACTCCTTGGCATTTATGTAAATCTAAATAAATCGGATAATACCGCAATGTTCTTATGAAACCTTTAAAAGAATATGCTCTTTAAAGTAATCAATTTGACAATTTATTTAACAGGAGGTTTGATGATCGGTTAAAATTCTATAATAATAAACGATTATTTACAAATGATCAAAAAGTTGTCTTCTGAACTGACACAATACTGATATTGATATAAAATTCACAAAATAATGTTAAATATTTTTACACACAGGTATTTGAATGAATGTAGAAAGTTTGCAATTACAATTGATATGCACATGGATAACAGCTGAGATATACATCTTACATACGTTAAAAAAATCTGTGTTCTGTCAAAAGTCAACCAAAAAATGAACTGATTAAAATGTTAATTAGTGTAATTTTTATTGTTTTGAAAAATGTTAAAATGGTGAATATATCTTACAGAAGGGGCCGGTCAGCCCGAGGAAAAATAAATCAATAAATAATGAAGCGAGAATTAAAGTTAGCTTCACCAGTTCAAGTTACAAAGATGAATGATGAATGTTACATAATACAACAAAGAGAAATCAATTTTAAAAATTTGTCGCAAGTGGTACATATATCCAAAAACTATTTATACAACACTTTAATTAAATAAATTTGAAACACTTAACATTTTACAAAGTTTATTGTAATTTATCACACACGAGAAACATAATTTCACTATACCAATATTAAAAGTTACACATGACGCCTTCTTTTCGCAGTGTACGCTTTAATCCATCGCTCTCGGGAACTTCAGCGAAGACGTGCTTGTACAATGGAGATAAAACATGAAATGGAATGGGATTTGAACCATTTGAAATATAGAGATATGATCTTTGTAAATGTACATAGTGTTTTATCATACATAGAAACATCACAGAGATATACATAATATTACTTCATTTATTAATTACTCTCTTATGATTAAAAAAATATCAGTTATTTCTTTGTGTGTTTAATATTATCTAATTGAATAAGACTTAAAGGATTACGGAAGAATAACTATATTTTATAAATTTAGTAAGTAAACTTTATAAAATACATAAAATAAAAATACACACATTTTGATGAAACATCAACACAATTTAGTGAATAATTTTGAGAATATTGATACACATTTCCAATCATTTTACAATCATAATAAAAAAACGCATTCTCTCATCGCCAGTTTGCTTGTTCTACACAAATCAATCAATTTACGATTAAAGACTCATTTATTGAAATCAATTTGTTTAAAGCGGGAACAGAAGGGGAAATGGGACAATTTACTCTTCATTTTTAATTTAAAATATCAAAACATAATAATATTATTGTGCAGAGCAAACAGAAGCATCAGTAAAAATAGTTTTTTTATTAATTTTATAAACTGTATCAATTGATAAAAAACATTATTTAGCCTCTTTGTTAATATTACTTTGACTCTAATTTAATACATACAATTATTAAACAAAAATGATGATTTCTTATAAAATTACGGGATATAATAATATTGCAACAGATGTCAAGTGAACCAATATGCAATACATATAAACAAGCTTGTCTTTGACAATTTATTCACTCACACGTAAAATAATTGCACACAACTTTTTAACACAATGAATGGTATTATTAATGTGTTAAATTAATTTTCTAAAATATCAAATGTTTCAAGAAAATATTGTATTGTAATACACTAATAGACTGTCGGGACAATAATTGTGCAGATGGAATATCAGACATCTCTCTTGGATATTACCAACGGATGTTTATGGAAATTGTGGCTGCAGGATGAAAGCTAACTTGTCAATATGTCGGGACGATACACCGAGACTCACCAATAGGAGGGTAATCGATGGCAATTTGGTGATAAAGCAAGAGAATCAGTTGTCACCTAAACTGTAGCGTTTGGCACTTTCATTTTTGATTATTATGCGGTGACAGTGTGGGATAAATGAGACTAATACAATTGGTGTGTTGAATCTAAACTATTCGAGACCTAGGGGCAAATGATAGAGAGTAACAAATAGTTTAACCCCTAAGTTTTATGTATTAGTTTCGCTATTAAAATATTGAACAATATAATAATTATTGAGACATCAGCGTTAACAATTACCTAAATCAATTTTTACATATCCAAATATTAGGTATTTTAGTTTTAAAATAACTCGTTGATTTCACGTTCCAATAAATTAACATGTACATTTTTTTACATTATCTCATTTTATATTAAAAATACATTGATTTACGTTTTGATTATTTTGTGTCACAAAATATTGATGGTAAATATATTTTGGCCGGATCAGATAATTCACTATGTATATAACAATATTATTTTTATTTGTAGTGACCGAGCGTGGTCATGGTCAATCCATTCCACACATTCCATACACGTAGCGTCTTCGTTCCGACACGTGTTCTCCCGAGCCATCAATTGTACGGAAAATCAGGATTTTTAACATACTACTGCCGACACAGCATTTTCTCTTATCTACAAACAATATGGTCTAATTAAACGGAGAGATGAGTCAGTTCTCCGACCGTGGCGCTCTACTTGAGGAACACGTCGGATGCACTTAACCATAAAAGGTACTACAACACACATAATCGGATGTGTCCAATACATTGTGCGAATTAAATGAAATTATATAATTAAAATTCTTACAGATATAGTTTTGAATTTTTAAATTGCAACACAAAAAACATTGTGCATTTGTTCATTAGCGTGAATATTCATGGATTTTAATGTTTAAAAAAATAACTAGTACAGTAAAACTCCGTCAATTCGTAACTCACGGGACCGAAATTTTAAAAAAATATCCGAATTACGAATAATGAGAACATGGCAACATTAGAAAGAAATTTTTATAAGAGTGACATCAGTTTACGCCGCCGCTGTCAACATCGTGATTTTCATACTAGAAAACTCGGCGACTGTCTATTATTTCAGCTTTTTATGTGTCTAATAATTTCTTCTGAATAGTAAAGGTGTATTAGGGACATGGCGAGTCCAATATTAAAAACAGGCTTCTTCAAACGATTCACCAGTGCTTGACGTAACAAAATTACAGACATTTTAATTTGATTAGCGGTCTAACTCACCTTTTCCATATCAAAATTAGGCAAGAAATTGGAGTATTAAAAAGCCCATAAGAAATAATCAAAAAAAATTAAATCTTCATACTTCATTGAAGCTTATTATTTTTCTGCGATTTTTCAAGTTTGAACGTAGAGGTATTCAGGATTGAAATTTTCCCGATGATTTTATCTTTGACATCAATTTTTGACAATTTTTAAAAAACGTTCCATTTTTCAAATGGTCATTGATTTATACGAATTACGATATGTTCATGCCATTTTAGAAAACCTAACACAATTTCTTTTTATTATAAAATAAGTTGTGTATTTAAATACAGAGGTTTCAGTTTCTTTACAAATCGCAACATTTCATAAACAAAAAATTCAATTATAAATTACGAGATTCATTGAAAATTGTTCAAATTATTTTAAATAGGGATTACAAGGGTGAGTAGAAATATATAATTCGCAATGCGCCGACAATTATTGTCGAAATAACAACAAATCTTATAAAATGCACTGCAGAATTTGGTATACTCAGTTCGGCCACGGTCTTGCGAGTTGTGAGCTCTAAGTGCGCCGATCTATTGCAATAAGAAACAGCGCCGTGATTGACTAGGGGGTGGAGCTAGCTACAGATGTTTACGTAGGGATGATGAAAGCGTAGCGCACGAGTTTGGATTTATAAACACATAAATATGCGAATTACGTGAACAAATTATTTACTTCGGGTATAAAAAATGCATATGAACTACGAATAATAAAGTTTTACGAATTATCGGTAATAATTAGTATGAAATGTTATTTTTGAGGCTAAAATTTTTTAATAAAGTGCGAATTACGTGAAAATACGAAATATGAGTACACGAATTAACAAAGTTTTACTGTATTTCGATATTAACATGTGAGAAACAATAGAAAGCTATTTAATGGGACAAATTGATTGTATCAGAAAGAATATATTGTTAGGTATGTGAAATGATTGATATTTAAAAAATATTTCTTCCTAAAAAGTTCTGTATTTATTAGAAGTTAAGATAAATGAAAAGACTGCAGACTGAGATTAGAGTAGTTAGAATAAAAACGGTGTCAAAAATCAAGATAAAACTTCTTCATTTAAACAAAATTCTTAAAATTAAAGATACACAAATTAAAATGACTTAAATTTGAATGATAAGTACCAATATACAAAATAATTAAAATTTGATTTTTTAATAATTACATTTTGATAATTTGCCAAGATCAGGTTTCCGACAAAGTGTGAGAATAATAGCTTTAGTGAACTTATTAAAAAGCAGTACCTACTCCCATATGTAATAAAAAACAAAATGTTAAATGGATGAAACAAATGTATGAGAGGTGAATAAGTCGCCTATACTAAAAATCTTAAAAATTAAAATCAATAAACTAGAATCCGAAGCCCGGTGAAGGAGGTTTCGCACAAAACACTTCTCGCACAAAACACTTCTCGCACAAAACGCTTCTCGCACACACAATTAAGAAAGGGACCAGGACACCTACGCCTATTATGCATCCCCAAAAAATGTGATTCAAATAAACATTTATAAAATTGTATCATAGTTGAGAGAGTAGACGGTTTTATATAAAAAAAAAAGACATAAAACAAAAGAGAACACAAAGACCACAATCACAGGAAGAGGCTGAATGAGTGCATCGCTGTCAAGCTTATCATTTAATATAATTATAATAATATCCTTATCAAATTCATTTAAATACCCAGTCTATTACTATGTTTATTCATACAAAAATATGCTAGTATCTCAGGTGGCATTTACACATTTATCATTTAGTCAGAAGTTCCATCGCACACCGACGCACTGACAGCTCAACATCCTCTCATTCTCATATTGACCGCCATTTCACACCAAAACTACAACCGACTGGACAAAACCTGTAAACTTTTCATTCAAAATTCATTTAAAAGGTCAGCGCAAAAATGATTAAAAATAACTATTTAACTACAAAGTAACGCTACGATTAAATTGGAAATTGCCAACGAGAAAAATAAATGTTTATATACAAAAATAAAAAATGATCAGAGCGGTATCGAAGATACAAAAAATGCAAAAGAATTTTAAAACTTTCTCTTACAGAGATTTGTCGGTAGCCTAAGTTCATCACACACTATTTTATAGACATTCGTCAAAGTGAAGGAGAAACATAAATATAAGAAAATAAAACATAGTAATACAGCAGCATTCACAATATACATCATAAAATACAAATATATATACAAATCGTACCATGTATACAGACCTATTAAATGCAGAATCAAACACATTTCAAAATATAGATATATTCAAAAATGTATATCAAACATTGAATAAATTGGATGCACCACATACATTCCTCTTCTTCCCGTGTCCGATGACGCGGAACGATGACACATCCGTGGTAGCGGGTGATGTACTAATATTAATTAAACAAGAGTCCTTCAAACTTTCTCTGTCCACAGATGCTCCGTACTTCCTCACTGCAGCAATTACCTCCCGCACGGCACGCACGCCGCACTCGGTGTTATTTCCAGCTTGCAAATTGTAATATTTAATCACTTTCCATTCCAATATGAATTTTCTTTCATCGGTCAGCAAAAATCTACGCCATTTCTTTTTCAATTATCTTGACATATCCTTATTATCCGGTAAAATTTGTAATTGCTCAGTGTTTGACAACAAAATGTAATAAAAACATGCATATGTCGCTGTCTGCCATTTCAATCCTGAAGCTCTCGAGTGTTGTTAACTGGCAACGACCTCATGCTGCAGTGATACAGTGTCGCCCTGGTATCTCCGTACTTTAATTGCTGATGGGTTTGTGCACCCGACAGCCGCCGCTTTCGGTGGACGACGAGGGGAAGGGGATGTCAGGAGGGCGAGATCAGGTAGGGATGGGGGCGGTGCGTGCAGAGACGAGACGAGGGGGGGGCAGGGCCAGGCTCTGCTACCGCCGAGGGATGAGACCATTGGAGGTGGGGCTGCCCGGAGCCATTTCCAGCTCCACCAGCAGAGGGAAGTGATCTGAAAATACAACATTTAATATCATTAACACTTTTACTTTCTTTACTCCGCATATGGACATTATGAAAACTGAAAAACATTGTAAAATACCGTGGACGCGAGTGATTCATTTCTGATGCAAATTTTGTTTATCCACTCTGCAGATTTTTTTTGAAAAATAAGCTTATTTGGCTAATCTGACAGAGGTTGTGATGATCCACATATAATAAAATGATAAAAAAATACGAATTCTACGAAATTCCTAGAGCGGGTCGGTTAGGGGCGAGAGTAGCGGGGCAGGGGAGGAGAACAGTATAAGCGGGGGTGGCGAACGCGTCTCCAGACAGTCGGTTTCGGGAGGGTGAGGGGGTTGTACGTGTGAGAGTCGCTTTTGAACTGGGAAAAGAGTCGAATACGTTACGAGTGTTCGGGGTACGAAATTTGATTTCCTTTCGAAATTTACGCCGCGAGTGTTTTAGGGGTGATTTAGGTGTGGGTTTCAGGGTCCGCGGAGGTCGTGTTCTAATTCAAATCGCGAGTGCGGTGACTCCAAGTTCCAGAGTGCAGACCAGGATCGGTGCAGACGCTGAGGACCATAGCTGCACTGAAATACTAAGTTTATCTTTTTGCATACTTGTATACATAATTAAAACTGCTAATAAATACGGTAGTGTGATTCGGATCATCATGTAATTACTCATTCATAAAAAGGGGGTGGCATAATCGCTAGACTACTTCATATTTCGCTTTATTTAATTACTGTCCTGTTTTATTAATTTGGAACACCATCCTACGAGTTTTAGTTACATTTATCTCATCGTTCAGGACTAATTATATACTACTATGGGACGTGTAAATAATTATGTGACTATGTACGTAATTATTTGTGTATTTACTTATTCGCGGAAATCTAGTAAGATCTCACAAATCCCGTCATGGCTCACGCTGCTGGCACCACGGTGAGAGACAGGGCGCATTTTATAAATTACATTTTCGATCCGAAGTAATGGCTTGCCGGTCGAAATGATAGAGTATATCCGAGAATGGTTGTGTGTTTATTTTACTTTGAAATCGCACGACTGCATGTGTATGGAAATCATACTGCCTTTTATTATTGGCATGGTAATAACAACCACCCCAAACTGAAATTATTCGAGGGCCTTGCTCTCCTGTGATCAAAGTAACAACAGTGTCGCGAGTGACAGATAATGATGCAGAGGAATTGTATGTCGAGGTAGTCTCTCGTCGAATTTGGAGTGGTCTATAGTTGCTGAGGAGGGTCTCCGTTGTGGGCAACATTTCACGGGAATCATGCTGGACATAATCAAATACTTCAGCCTGAAGGTTTCTTGACATGCATACATTAGCTAACCATCCAAGAGGCGTTATCGGCACAAAGACGAAAGAGTCTGCCGATTGAATGCTGTTGCGTCACACCTTAGCTGAGACGTAAGTGGACGGAACGAATCCCAGAAGAAGGAAGCCTCAGCGCTCTATAGGTACCTCTTCGGACTTCTCGAGAGATGAGTCTCTAAACATGAATGCCGGGAGATTGTCATTTCACACCACCTAGCGTGGGTATCTTAACGAAAGGACGAGAGGGAGATTTATATCAAAAGGCGTCATTTTGCACGGACTTACGTATTATTAACACATCTAACCGATTTGTTCCTGGCTCTATTCGAGATGCATTGTTCGAGACACCAAGGATCATCCTGCAGATAAACTAAACTATTCATCGCTGTCACATGTCGTATGCCCTCAGACGCACCTAAAGGATGGTAATTTTCCTGAGAATCGTACTGTCATGTCACAATCAATCACAATTAATTACCTTCAGTGGTGGATGCGGCCACGGATTGTCTATTTTCCTACCGATACTGAACAGCAGCATATTGGAGATACAAAGACCTCGGCCATGCATCTTGAATGGGTCATAACAAATGATATTGTTCACTGAGACATCGGCCGAATCTAAACTTTGGATCATCATCATTATCATTAACTTTTGAACGCGTGGGTGAGAGGGCTCGGGGTTAAGCACCCGTCGTCTACCGCGAATAGGCACCAGGCGTACGGGTTTCTTAATCTGGGGTTTAGGGGAGCCGAGCGAGCGCCACAGACTGGTGTCTAGAGAACTTATCATAATCACGGAACATATTTGCCAAGCGAGGCAGGCACTTAGCATGTTGCATGTTGTTTCACATGTCCATATAATTTATGAACAGCTAGGCGATGCCACGAGGCGGCCACAGTCACGAGGACAAGTCTACGACAAGGTTGGTGTCCTATGTATAATTTCTAATAAATTGAACACTAGTAAAATTAATGTTATGACGAGTGCGTTCGGGTATCATACCGCATGATCAGAGGTTTCCGTTATTTTATCGCGTACTATAAGATAATCGGTATATTTATTTTAACAATCGCTCTATAGGTATTTGAACGGCTATACTATTTGGATGTTTTTAAACTTTAGATATTTGATAATTGAAAACGCGGGTTAAAAGAACTAGGATTATTACGGACATAGCATGGGGAGTATCCGTAACCGCTAGATCGATCACGTTGGCCAAACTTAGATATTAAGCGTATAAACTAGTATTAAGCGTGAAAATGCGAGACCTGATCGCACTGATGACGGAGGCAGAAAAGGAAAAATTAACAATTATATTAATCCTATTTTTAAGTTAGTATAAAAATACAGAATCCTTTACACTGGTGCCAGAGAATAGGTTCATCACAGGAGACACCAAGAATTAAGGATTTTCAGGTATCATCGCAAGGTTTGTTAACTTTTATATGCAATAAGTAAAATATACACATTCACAATACCTGAGGGAATGTGCGGATGCGGGCAGCCAACGATCTTGTGCTCCCGAAACCAGTCAGCCGACAGGGGCCCCAGCAGCCCTAAGGGGGTCATGCTCTGCTTCGAGTAGAATATGTAGTCTATTATCCCCTTAAAATCAAACCTGGAATAGGGCAACACATATTTAACATCTCCATATTCAGTATTTCCAAGAAGAGGCCATTTCAAAAAGATATATATGAATCAGCTGTCTTCCACAACCGATCACTTCATCCACAATTCCACACTGTTAGTTTGCGGAGACAAGTGAGAGCACTCTTATTTATTTAGAGGTACGTATTGCTTTTTGAAATTTCACATTCCATTTTTGTTTCTAAAGAACATTAAAATATTTCCACGCAATGAAGGGCAGAATTAAGTTGGATCAGGTGTCAACAATTTGGATGATTGTAGTTTTATTCTTTAAAATATAATTACACAAAATCAATCAATTAATGCAATAGAAACGCTTTCCCAATAAACCAATAAAAATATTTTAGTAACACAATGCATTGATTTTTGAATAGCTAAGGAATATTCATACTAGTATTGGATATAATAGTAGTATATAAGTCCTTATTATATCAAAAGACATGACAAATCAATGCTATCCTTCCTGAGATTAAATTTTAAGGAACCTACATAATACATACATTAAAAATATGGTCACCACACTGCGGATAATATAAAAAAACATTCCCAGAAACACTACAACAAAGGGAGATTAAAAACAATCTTTTACCCTGTCAATGTAAATGAAATAAAATTACAAAACTATTAGGTTGAGTCATAAATAACTTCCGCCCAAGTAGATACCTACTATTGTATAGTACCTACTATTGTTGTTTACGCACACAATGGGTTACCCAGACAAGGGATTTTTGTTTTTGTTGCACAGTTTAAAGTTTGGTTAGTTTTTAAACATCAGTCTAGTGTTGTGCACGTTGCATTTAAAAAAAATATATGTTAAAAATGGAAAATCAAAAAATACACTTTCGCCATGTGATGCTTTGGGAATTTAAACAAGGCAAAGTGCTGCAACCACGGTTCAAAAAGTATGCAATCTGTACGATGAAGGAGTAATAACCGATCAGGCAGTTAGAAATTAGTTTGTCAAATTTCGTTTTTAGATTAATTTATATTATTTTTTTTGTTGTTGAAAAATAAATGTATGAAAAAAAACGGAAGTTATTTATGACTCAACCTAATAATTTATATGTGATGTTACTCATTTGAAATTATTTTCATTACCAAGAGTGTTATGACATATAACTAAGTTTCATTCGGGGTTAACTTCGAGTAATATCATTTTTACACATACAAATTTTACAAAAATTGGTGCGAGTTCTTACGTATAGTTGGTGTAGGGCATGATGTCCTCGCTATAGGCAGAGGCCAGCTTGAAGGGGTGGGTGAACTCGTTGGGACGCTCTGTGCCCGAGATGCGCTGAAGGCTGGCGGCATATCCCAGCTCCTTGAAGTCTCGATGGTCCGAGGGGACCCTGCCAGATGACAGGAACTCTATCACACCTAAATACAAATAAGTATTTGAATGTAAGCCCTTAGTGGTAGAGTAACTTTTAAAAATAAATACAAAGAGGTTGAAATCCTGTACAAAATGCTTATTTTTGAAAAAAAAAACAATAAAAACAAACACAATGTGGTAGAAAAGTGTAAAGACTTACCAAAGAATTAGGTTATCCAAATTTATGATGAAATTTTTTAAATGAAAATCTAATCAAAATATTTTAGGAAAATATATAACAGAGTAATCACAATTTCACTATTTTAATGTTAAGTCACCAAAAGAAATATGAAAAAACTTATATAGAAAACACAAAGTCAGACACAGAAAGTCAGTCAAATATCGCTAACATAAACATAAAAAATGAATTTTAGACACACTAGATAGATATAGATATATTCACTCACAATGCACTAAAACTACAATTTTGCGAAAAAACAGACGTATTTCGAAAATAATCAGAAGCAAATTCAAGCAAAAAAAGTGCACCAACGAAACAAAACCATGGACAATCTGTTAAACCCCTTTTAAAAAACCTTCTTAATTGCTAACCCTAGCGACCAAATATTATCATTATCACAGATTTTATGAGATTTAAGGGTTTTAGAAATATTGTGAGAGCTTAGGATCATTGTACATAGATAACAATTTCAAATAGGTAACATGTTGAAAATTGTAATTTATCACGCATATTTAGGATCGAACAGCGCGTGCGCGTTTGGGTGTCCATGGCCTGACGCGACATGAAAAGTTTTGCGCATTAAAGAAAATTAGGAATATTTTAAATTTCATACTTGTATACCAAATAATACATTTTTAAATTGATGTTTTCATACAAATATTTTACACTTTTCCCACTTTTATAGACGGTCCTTAACGGTTCTTAAGTGCATATTACAATAATTGTTACTTTTTGCGTATAAAACTGACTAAAAAATATTAACTATCGGTTGCAACCAAAATTACTTTACAATGAATAATTTTTTCTGTACATCTTTCTAATTGATTCATTTGCTTTGTATTAAAAATATGTTTAAATTTAGTTTTCCACTATCCATGCGAAGGAACAAATGTTGTTCCAAAACTGGTTGGTTTTAAACAGTAAAACTCAAGTGGTTGTACACAATGTTAATTTATATTCATTATTTTAGCAAGCGCATGTTAGTGTTGCAGTCATATTATTGTATTAATTGTGTTATCCAATGTGAATTAAGGGATATGATATAAAATATATATGTATTAGGTTATACTTTCACGGTTTACAATGAAAATAATGATAATACGGAGGTAAAAGTAAATTGAATATAAATGTTTGATAACAATTCAAGTCAGTTCAGTGCCCGCAGCAAACTTTACATAATTAATACAGTGAGCATACAATGTGAATTGGTATATATATATATATCATACAGTGTTGGACAGAATTCAAATTTAATAAATCTAATCTTATCTGCACAGATATTAAAATGTAATCTCATTCGGTTTATTGGTTGTACACAAAGGATACAAAACTCAACACAGATTGCCCAACTCTGCCCAAGCCCAAACTAAGCCAAAACTATTGTTTTACCATTTCAGATATATTATTTTTACGCAGTTTTTTAATTAATCAATATTAAACCGGGCCTGAGGACCTCACGCTGTGAAAATAGTAAGTGCAGAGATAGAACCAGTGAAAATATACCCACCACTGTCAGGAAGCGAGTTAAAGTCCCCGCACAGCAGCAGCTGCACAGGCGGAACGGGTTCGTGCCCCGCGCCCGGACCCGAACCGCCCTTACTGCGAGTCAGCTGCACCGCCTCGTCCAGAATGCTCTTCAACTCGTTGCTGAGCATCATGGTCTGAATGAGCTTCACGTCGCAGTATTCGGGGTCCCAGTGGATGTGCGCCGTGCACACAAGAAGGGGTTGAGCCACCTGACTGGGTTCCGTTGGCAATCCTGAAAATGAATTTATTTTTATTTCACCCTTATTACTTAAAAATGTATAAAATGATTTTGTTGCTCACAAGTTCAATTTAGCACTATCTATCTAGTATTTGCGTGTACAGACGAACTGAACTTGTGCAGATGATACCTGTGATATATAAATCAGGTACAGACAAACTGAACTTGTGCAGATGATACCTGTGATATATAAACCAGTGTCTTTTTTTGTAGTCAAGTATTTTTGAAAAAATTAGAAAAACATGAGATTATAAGAAAAATCAGTAATTTTCCTAGAAGTTTGAAAGTTTTGTTTAGTTAATATCTGGCAAAATTTTCTCAAAACGATGTATATATAAATTTACCGTTCAAACTTATTAAATTAAATCTCCTTTGAATGTGTGGCGGCTCGCGTGCATTGTCCAGATGTTCCTCGCTCTGTCATTTTTCGGTATTGCGCAAATCCACACGTACATTTGGCCCGGCGGGCATGACACACGTGCATCACATGCACCCGAGGAGGCAGTCGGCGCAAACGCACATCTCAAAGGCTTCGATGGCCCTGTTATCATTAGCGACGCTTCGAAAACTACAGCCAGTGCTGCACTCACGTGCTGGACATTTACCATCTTCACTGATCATAAACCGATCATATATGCCTTTTGGCAGAAAGCAGACAAGTGCTCGCCAAGACAATTCGACATTTAGACTATATCAGCCAGTTTATCACCGACATACGCCACGTAGCGGGCAAGCTTAACATTGTTGCAGACACCACCTTATCCAGGGTTGAGTTCATCGACACTCCCCTGGACTACGCAGCACTGGCGGCTGATCAGCTGGACGACCAGGAGTTAGAAAGTTATCTACGAAAAGGATCCTGCAATTGAAGAATGTACGGATTTCTGTGACGTCTCCATGACGACAGCCAAGCCCTTTATCACAAGTAGATTCTGACAGGCAGCTTTTAATACGGTCTATCAATTCTCACCCTGGCAGCAATGCGACGGTCAAGCTCATGACGCAAAGTTATTTCTGGCTGTCCATCAAAGCCGACTCCAGGAAATGGACCCGTAACTGCCTACAATGCCAACGTAATAAAATCACCTGCCATGTCTCTGCGCCACTTGGAACTTTCCAGCCACCATCACGACAGACCAAGGTAGGCAATTTGAGTCATACCTGTTCAGGCAACTGAACCGCCTGGCATACATACAACGGTCTACCACCTTGCAGCAAATGGTATGGTGGAGTGACTCCACCGGCAACTGAAGGCAGCCATCAAATGTCATGCAAACAGTCGTTGGACTGAAGTGCTTCCCACCATCCTAATGGGGATCAGAACAGCCTGGCAGATGATCTCGCTACCACTTCAGCTGAGTTGGTCTATAGGGAACCTTTCCTGCCAGGAGAACTCCTCACAACATAACTGGCAGCCGACGACGACCATGGAAAATTCTTGAAAGAACTACGGAAATATTTTGACACCTTACGACCAATAGACAGCACCCAGCATGGGAAAAAGCGCCAGTTCATCTTCAAGGATCTCCCTACGACCACTCACGTCTTTCTAAGGGATGACACTATCAAGAGCCTACTCCAACAAATAGTGGCCCTCACAAAGTCATCTGCCGAGGCGAGAAAACTTTCACCATACGCGTGAAAGGGACCGTCATGACCGTCAGTATCGACCGCCTTAAATCAGCATTCATGACTACAGAAGCCTCCATGATACCCCAACTGACAATACCAAAGGCCTCCGACCCACCAGATCGGACCAAGAACACCACACGTTCTGGCAGACATCCGATTCCCTGATCGTTTAGATATGTAAATTAAGTCTAGGCATAATAAACATCTGACCACAAAAAATGACAGGAGGCGAACCAGGCACCACTGTGGCACGCAACTCACCCCAGCTGAACTCGGGACAGCATTCCTCACTCTCATTCCATTCATCAAGGAAGCTGCTGGTGGGGGAGTGATGTGGCTGCCCGCGCGCATCTTCCAGATGTTCCTTGTTCTGTCATTTCTCGGTATTGCGCCATTCCGCGAGAACGTTCGGTCCGGTGGCTATGAAACACGTGCACCCAAAGAGGCAGTCGGCACAAACAGTCTGCGCCCAATACCCGAACCGATCATACCGCGGACGCTCATCCCGACTCTGTCCTTACATTAATCTTGCATCGTTTTTCCATTCTGTCATTCATGTATTCTATGTCGTTTCTTGCTCTCAGTGGCTTCTCCCCGATGAAAATAAACAAATCTGTATAACAATGGTTTTTACTTAAACACAAGCAACCTCCCCACATATGTATTGAAGCCATCATTATTCAATTCTACATATTACACAGCACACTATTTTTATTTTATATAAAATATCAATTTTTAAATATTGGAAGAACTGCCAAATAAAGGTGACGGAACAACGGACTGGTAGCATCCTAACACATCCATCACAAAAAGCAATACAGAAAACTGTCCATTTTCAGAATGGGAGAAACATTCAACATCACACTAATGTAAGGCCATAATTCAACTATGAAACATCTCTTTAAAATGGTTGTCACATATTATTAATAAATAAAAAATTTCAGATGCCCGCCTTGTACAAATTTCCTTAAATGGCTCTGATGCCAAAACCTTTCAGAAAAAAGAAGCATTATTATTGATAAATAACTAACTTTATATTAACTGTGTTGACAAGTTTGGATACCTTTGCTCTTGACGAGTTAATTTGTATCGGGCATTATAAAGATTGTCAAATAAAATAAAAGAAACAATAAAAATGCATATTCTTGAATATTAAACAAAAAATCCAAAAAAAAAATTGTTAACAAATTATATCTACTAGTATAATAAATAAAGTCACAGATTTTCAGATATCAAAAATTAAGAAAACATTTGTTTTTTCAAAATAAATGTCAAAGATATTCATGATTTTAAAATTCCTGTAACAAAATAATTAAGTTCATTATTTTTAATATATCTTTTCTCCCTTCATTGTTAACAAAAATGTATAAATTAATTAGGTTTAAATCACCATCTCAAAAATAAGTAACGTAAAAAATACTTATTTCTTGTATCTGAAAGGATTAAAATAAATTATGAATTAATTTAATGACGTGTACCATTTTCCCAAGCCGCTTCCTTGGTTTTGAGCAGTGCTGCCAATCCGATGTTATCCTTTGGCATAACCCTGTTGAGCATGTTGTCTGATCCTTCCGAGTTTGCCATAGCCAACTGATTGAATTCTATGAGTTGTTCCTTTATCAACGCAAATCTGTAAAATATATTTAAAAATACAATGATTCCAAAGAAACAGAAAGAGAAAAGCATCCAAACGATCTGCAAAAATAGAATAATAAGAATAATTATAACAAGCAATAAAAATAATTAGAAGAATGACTAATACTCACTTTGCTGACCGAAAAAAAATAGCACATCCATCCACATATTTCCTTTCGTTTTCTGCCATCGTCTTTGCTCGGGATTTTGGAGAGAAAATACCGTCGTAGCCGTCTTGCTTCAGTTCCGGGAGGAAAAAATTATAAAACTGGTCTGTTTCAACTTCCTGTAAAAGAAAAACATCAGGTTTAACAAAAATATTCCTCACTAACATTCATTCTATTGATCGTAGATGAATTTTGACAATTCAAACATCCAAGAATTTTTAATATTTGTGTGTTTCAAATAAACATGACACTTCAATCTATTTCAGACCATTAAGACCCACTTCCCGCAACCCTTATGATTTAGCACAAATGTATATTTTGTTACCGATGGGTACTGGGAACTCGAACATTGTGTTTTTTACAATTTTAATCTTGAGATAATCAAAGAAAACCAAAGCCAAATTATATGATTAGATTTATACTACCCCGGCAAAGTAATGAATTTTGTTCTGAGACCGGTTGGTTTTAAACAATAAAACTCAAATAGTTATTTTATATTCACTGTAAAAAGCAATTAAATTAATAAATTATCTACTCTGATTAAAATTGAACATATAGTTTAATCAGTACGATCCACATATAGTTTAATCAGTACGATCCACATCCAGTGTATAATACTGGCACAGTCAATCGAGTTTGGATATTGAAAATGGCATGGAGAGATATGAAGAACAGGATAAACAAGAAATAATAATTTCCTGGAAAAAAATGAATGGCTGCTTTTAGATGTTAAACTCTGTACCTGCCTGGCATACAAGTTACCTAATCAAAGTGGTACACATATACTTCAAAAGGGTAATGACACTGGGCCACATGGAAATTTGACATTCGGTGGGAGCTCGGAAAGGAAGTTCCCAGAAAGAGTCCCGGGACTGTCCAGTGTCAAACGTGCGATGAATCGCAATATATCTTCCAAAAAACCCATAAACATGAGAATTAACCTTTTAAACAGAAGAAAATGTATATCCCAATTTTTTTAGCCTTTCGACTGGCGCAAGTAATAATATAATGTACTGTTGGCAATATTAACCACTCTGTCAAGTCTTACATTTGTACATATTCACTGCACATTTCTTAAATAAGGTTTGTACTATAGGTTGATACTGTCTTTTAGTACAGTAATACCCCGCCCTCCAGCCCAATTCCGCACCCACGCAACACGCTAATTGGAAATTTTAACGAAATACAAAAATTTGGAATTCGAAATTCAAATATAACATTTTTCGGAATTTGGTCAATATTGAAAAAATGGTCAATACTAATAATAAAAAACAATCTATTTAAATATAATAAATTCATTATTATTTATTGTATAAATAAATTTTTTAAATAATATAGAAAATATTGATTGGACAAATTCAATTACATATATAAATATAATATTTATTAAATTAAATTGTTGTTTTGTTGCCTAAAATATGTTTTGATGAAGCAAAATCACCTAGTCTCGATACAGCTTTTATACTAAAGTTGTAGTAAGTTGAGAACGCTCGCTCTGACTCCACGCTCGGTGGAATCAAAATCAACATTAAGTATATGGATTTTAAAATTTTTCCACCGTTGTGCAAATACTGAAGAGTTCCAGATACATTTATTCGTCTTTTGCTTATTCGATCTTCTAAATTGTACTTCAACTTTAGTGAGAGCTCATCAGATCCCAAATTCTCAAGCATAAAAGACAATGCTGTATCAGCTGAAAGAAGATTTTGAAGTAATCTTCACCGGGAGAAGTAATGTTGTTAATCAACAAAATGTCAGCATCTTGAATATCATCAGACTGATGTCAATCAATACATTTCTAACTTAGTTTTTGAGCTGGTTCAATCTTTCAAGCATTTATAGGAACCATCCCTTCTAAGCACCCCTATTGTTCTCCCATTATTCATTGTGTAGCCGTTAGTCTGTGATCGTAACAATACTTCATTTTTATATATTTATAATTCGCTATGAAATTTTCAGAATTCTATATTATATTTATGAAAACGAATTTCAGAATTGTAAAAATTTTATATGCAATCCCTAATACTCTTAAACTTAAACTCTATTGAAAATGGAATTCAGATTTTTGTAGATATTGATTCTAATGAAGAGCGCGTAATGAGAGCAAGACAAAATATAAAATAGTTCATTTCTATTTACAAAAAAATTTAAGCAAGAAGAAAAAGTTTTTCATAAAACCATCTACTTCAAATAAATAACTTTTATTGTGTTTTATGTATATTTTATTACAGTGAAATCTCGATCGATCGTTCCTCGAATAATCATTTTCCCACATGTGTCGTTTATTTCTTCCAGTCCCGAATTAATTTCATACATAACAAGCAAAAAAAAAAAGACGTAAAAACTCGTTTAATATGTATCATTTTATCGCATTAATCATTTTAATTATGCAGCATATTTCGTTACACTGGCTTATTTTATAAATTAAATAGACATTGACGTTAAAAAGCATGGTAAAGGGTCGAAAGAGATGATCTCCGTTGTACGTCAACAGTGATAGAACTGACATATACGAGCCTAGGTGTTTTAAGAGTATGAAAACTTTAGGCATGGATGACTATGAATATTTTAAATTTGCTTTTTTTTTAATTTTGAAACAAAAATGTATTTTATTATTTATAGGCAACTGTGCAGCTCGTCCGAGTGATTCTTGAATTGAAGGAATTGAAGGAGACAGCAGAAGAGGTTGAAGATGAATCCCTCGCCTGTACCTTTGTTTTCAAAAGCATGCACGACCTTCGAAAAATTGAAACCTTTTATTTTATGTACATTCAATAACTGATTCTGAAAAAAATATAATTTGTAACACTGAAAAAATACTATTTTCTTACGGCAATAACGGAACAGCCAAAAAACAATTGATGATAAAGGATTATGTATAATACAAAGTTTAATTTATTTATTTTTTGTTTCAGCGCAGCTTTCTAATTTTATTTGTATTTAAACACATTAATTTACATGGATATTTAATAGAATACGATGTGTGAGTGTAACTTTCTTCATAGTTTATTTTATTAGGTCCCTTCACAACTGATAGACAGATGTCTCACTGTACTTTGTTACACATTTACATAGTGCATATATGTATATGTATGTACATATTTCATTTACTGATTTGTTGATTAAGAGTCTTTAATTACAACTACATATTATAAACATTTGTAATTTGTTGTTTTCTTAATAATAATGTGGCAGTTAGGAACCTCATACACATGTACCTGAAATTAGATTTGGGAATTTGTAATAACGTAATTTTCAACTAACATTATGCTTCCCGGTCCCACCTATTACGTAACTCTGGGGTATTACTGTATTGTAATTATAAGTAATGCTAATAGTTTCATATTACATTTTAATCATTTTTTGTTTTGAATACAATCTTCTCATAAATTAAAATGTCTATTCATAAACCGTTTTAGAAAATTCCAAAACCAAGTAAGTTTGTATACACACTGTACGAATCATACAATTTGAATAGATAATTATAGAGCAGTGAATCTAAAACATTTTATGGCATGAAATATTGTAGCAATATTTCTCCACAGCACATTACAGGGAACGTTATATAGGGCATATAGAATACATGATGTATGCTATTATGATTCCACAAGGTTTACATGGATATTAAAAATGCCATAACTCAGCCAAATTAAGATAATATACAGTCTTGAAATGTTATACTATGGTAGCACTAAATTATAAGCCTGTTATTATTAGCACAACTAAACTAGGGGTTGGAAAGGTTTAGCAGAAAAAATCCACAAACCCAAATGCGTTATAAATAAAGTACTTATTTTTAAAGTAATTTATCATATACATATTTTCCTATGTGTTACAACACAATAAGGAAAATTCCTTTCCAATGTAAGAACTGTCTCTTAATTGTGAAAATAAAATAATACAATGTAATAGATTTCACAATGTACTATACAAAGAAATACAATGTTTACTGTATTCAGGAAATATTTAATTGTTAAGTCAGAGTATATTGTATAACAATTAAGCTGAAAAATAACTACTGAGTGCAACTTATGTATTTAAACACATCTACTATTTAATAAAAGAATTTCGATCACATGCCATAATATATTTTTATTTCATTTTTATGATGAATTTTGATTTGACGATAAATGTAAATGATTTTAAAAACAGATTTTATTAGTTGTTTTAATTATTGTTATTGGAATATTGGAATAATGATATTTGACAGAGGGCAATAATAATGTGAAACACGACTCATAAGAAAATATTCCGGGGAGCAATAAAAGATATACTACTGTGAGCCAAATGTTCAAAGGATCCATGATTCAACCGCTCAAAAAGATTCACAGCTCAATTCGCTCAAAGATCAAGACGATTCCCACAGCTCAATTGAACAGTCGATTAAGATCGGTTAGTTGAGCTGCATCGCCCGTGGTAAATCTCGAATGATATCTGATTCAGGATTAGATTGTTAATTCTCAAAATGAAAAGTTTACAAGTATGCACCTGCAGGCTGATGATGTCGGCGGCGTAATGCCTGATTTCGTCCAGGATTCCCTTCTTTCGGTACTCCCATTCCAAAGCCCAGCTGGGGCAGTAGCCGTACATCTGCCGTGTTGCGTACTTGTCGCACAGGACATTGTAACACATTACTGTGAAAATACCTGCAACCAAAAAAAGGAAAATAAATGAAATGTTATTAATAATTATTAATTAAAGAGTGGGATGGAACATTGAACGATGCCATGCAGTTTGTAACCCCCAGCAAGAGAAGGGAGAGAGGATATCACAAACCCCAATCATTTAAAGAAATATAAGATTCGGCAGATATGTGAATGTAATGACAATAGAAATTATAAAAATGTTTTAATCTTCCAATCCTCTCATAAATTGATGAAATAATTCGGCACAGCGCTGGCGAACTGAACGTAATACCGTACGTGATTATAATAATTCTCGTCTTACGAATACACCCATGCACTCTAAAGGAACTCTTCACAGTGAACACCGCCGTAGCTTTCAATCTGATCGCACGGAACCGAAACAAAATCAGGGGCACAGATCTTTCATTCTCATTTTGTCACACGATTATCCATCTCTTCTCTATCTTCTAAAACTTCTCAAACATATTTTCATCAAACCTAACACAAATTTTATGGTGTTTATTTAATTGGCATAAAATCCGCCTTAAATTCACAGAAGCATAGTCCATCTTAGGGCAGATAAGTGACGATACCTGGAAGGATTCTCGTCTCCCACACCCACATTTTATTATTAGACATGAGCCTAATGAATAGAATAGAAAAGCTATTAATATGAATATTATAAAAGCTCCAATGATATATTAGGCTTATTATTTTTATTTTTTAACTTTGTATCATAAACCACTTATTGAGTTTAAATACATCTACCGGTTTCGAAAAATACCATTTTCTTCTTCAGGATGTCAATACTAATTAAAAACATATGTTGTTGTTTCTTTACCAGAATCTATTTTTAAAAAACAATAATTATTTAAAAAATAAATTTAGTATTTAACTAAAATTGTTACTTAATACAAATTTACTCGAATAATTTTTAGGAAAATTTTTTAGAATGGGACTCGTAGTTAAATTTAGCTGGTTGTTTATAATTTTTTAATTAGTTTTACACGCTTTGTTTATCTACAACGATTCCAAATTATTTCATTTATGACCAACACCGTTTACATGCAATATTCACAATACCAATTTTTTCCTAAAAATTATTTGAGTAAATTTGTATTAAGTAACAATTTGAGTTAGGTACTAAATTTAATTTTTAAATAATTATTGTTTAAATTAAATAAAATAGATTCTGGTAAAGAAACAACATATGTTTTTAATTAGTATTGACATCCTGAAGAAGAAAATGATATTTTTCGAAACCGGTAGATGAATTTAAACTCAATAAGTGGTTAATGATGTTTCAACTTTGTTAAGTTAAAAAATTAAATAATGAATTTTAACCACAATGTTAATTTTGCTAATTTCAAAAGTAATATCTTAAGCTCTTTATTAATACTATCTTAATACAAATCAAAAAATATGTATACAGACTAGCAGACACATAAATTATACACTCTCCTTCTCAATACACAAGTCTCGATTCTCATAGAAAAGAAAAAAATGCAAAAAGAAATATATAAATTATGTTTAAAAATGTATATCTTATAATAAAATATATCTTATAAATTATATCTTCTGATAAAAAAAATTATTTCACCAGGGGTAACAATATTTTTAAATAAAATTAAAAATGATTACTACAAATGCATAATAAATGCAAATGCAATAAATAATACTAATCAATGCGTATATTCTTTATTATATAAAATCAGCATTATATTCTTATACATATGACATTGTAATTTGGCACCAGTCTATTAAGAGAGTGGCTAAGATGGCAGAGCATTCGCTTGTCATGTGAGAAGTACCGGGATCGATTCTCGGCGCCTCCAATTTTTTTATTTATTAAAAATATCACCTTTAAGTAAGTTAATGATCCCATACCGTTAATAATCACAAGGACGAGATGTCAAGGTCTTTAGAGAAAATATTACGCCTAATAAAACCTCACTATTTTTTATCTAAAAATGCTATTTTTTTATACAAATCGTAGAGTAAAATGAATTAAATATGAATTTCTTAAATTGATATTGACGGATAAGGATTGAAAATAGTCGTTCTATCCTCTCCGCTTAGTACTGAGGAGAAACAGCGCGATGATAATAAGATATAACCTCGGTTAAATATAATATTTTTAAACTTAATATATTTTTTTTACTTATTATGAACGTGTTTTAAAAATGGAGGAAAATATGAAAAAACTAACAAAAATGTAATAATTGAATATAAACTTTAGGGCGCACAATGTATAGGAACGGACCTGTACAATGGCTTATTGAAACCAAAATAATAAGTGCAACAATAATGTGAACACGGCTGCCGCGTCACCGTAACACATTAATGATTTTGTTTTTACAACGCCACACGACACGTATCGTTCAAATCGAAATGTTTACGATACTCGTTATGCAAACACTCAAAAACAGACTGAGGGCGTAGACATTTACGTCCGTGTAATGTTTTAATTTGAAAATTTCAAAACAAACGAACATCTGTCAATATTTCTATTGTTATGACTGTAAGAACGGTTCCAACAAAATCAAAGCTAAATCCGTCACTATTGAAGAAACATTCAATGTTACATGACAGCAATCATGACATCACATGATCCATAACGGTCAGCAGTATTTAATTGTTTGATTCATTGTTACGAATGACACGTCGGGACATTTCTCAACCACTACAGATGTGAATCACTCGGTCCGTTTGTCATTCTTCTTCTTAGTATGGCGGTGATGTTGTTAAAGTGGCATAGACAAGTTGCGTATCTAGTTGAAAGCTTCTGGGGTTGCCTTGTGAAGTTTTGAGATGCCTCCCAGGAAAGCGTAGATTGGACGATACGAAGCTCTCCTTGAAGCCCCATTTGTGCATCATAAATGGGGCAGCTTCGGATGCGGTTCACACCTCCCCGCGAAGGTGGCTCTGTTCCCCAGTAGCATCTGTGAGTCAAATTGTTAAAATGCAAAGAAAGCATAATGTATGTTCGATTAGGTACTAGAATCGCTGCTTCCGATAACCGGTAACCTCGCAAGATAAAGCCTGTATAAATAAAAATAACCTATAAGAAGTATAAGTATACTATAATAAGTAAAGGGTGTCCAGCGGAAAATTTTCAAGTTTAATATTAAATAAAAAGAAAAACTACAATGTTATTCTCATATTTTATTTATACAAAATGAAGTTTAACGATGCGAATTTTACGTTTTATAAACAATATCGTCTAAATGCCGTCCATTTCTTTCAAGCTACTCTTGCAGTCGGAATCTTAAATTTGCGAACACGCGAGAGCAAAGCGTAGGTTCAATGGCAGTAACTTTACGGCGAATATTTTCTTGTAAGACCTGAATTGTTCGAGGATTGTTGCTGTAAATTCTCAACTTAAGAAATCCCCACAAAAAAAAGTATATCTCCGTACTCGCTGATTAATTTATTGGGAAAAATTTCCCTCAGCTTCTCCATTGAAACTCTAGCTGAGTGTGGAGCGGCCCCGTCTTGCTGAAATTCTGTTATGTTGTTGAACCCGGGAAACAGCTGCAGTTGCGGTACCAAAAACTCGCCGATCATTCGGCAATACACGTCAGCAGTGACTGTCTCTCGCTGGTTAAAAAAATAAGGGCCAATTATCCCTCGGGCAGAAATTGCACAACACACTGTCGTTTTTGAACAATGCAAACGTTGATGGCGTTCCCTTGGGTTGTCGGGGCACCAGTATCTCATGTTCTGTTTATTAACATGCCATCGATATTAAAATGTGCTTCGTCAGTAAACAATATGTTTCCAAGAGTACGTTCTATTAAAAAAAAAGTATAGTCATTTTCGTTGAGAAACTGCACGATTTGCAGTTTGTATGGGCAGTTTCTTTTTCAAAATAACGTGCACTGTTGATTTTTTATTCCAGTACATGCTGCAATCTTCCTTATCGATTTACGCGGATTGCGCATAATTTCACGTCGAACTTGAGCAACATGTTTTGGCGTCGCTGCTGATTTTGATAATCCCGGAGGAGTTTGGTTAACCATTGTCCTTTCTTGTCTGAACTTTTGAACCCAACACCAGATAAGTTGCGTACTCAGTCCATCACTTACTCGTCGAATATTAAAGTGAGTACAAAAAGCGCGACGCGCACGAACCAATGAATCACCGCACTTTAAATATTACTCAACCGCAAACGCGCGGTACGCTCCCGACCAGTGACTCATTGCGACTGGCAAATCCGCAAATTACGCGCCTCAAACAATACCCCTCCCACTTACCTCACCCTGATGGTTTACGAGCAATTACAATTTAATCTTGAAATTTTTCCGCTGAACACCCTAGATAAGTAACCTCAGAACAGGAATGTCGCAGTGAGGCACATTTCGTAATCACGTGAGTAACGTAACAAAACCGTATCAGTGTCATATTTTTAATAAAAATTAAACGTATCAATTAGAAATATAAACAAGAAAATTTAATTTATCGAAAAAATATTTTTGTCGCTACCGGATTAGAACCTGGATCCTTTCCTATCCGGGGAAATGTGTATTTATTCAGAGAGTCGAACTATCCTATTGAACTGAGAAAAATTTTGAAGCCAGGTCTTGTAATATGTGAGAAGGTCATTCGGGTTGTTCGGCAATGATCGGCAGTTCTCGAAAATACCCGAACGTAAAGGGCGTTACTAACACCATAAGTCAATTTTCACAAAACTAATTACATAAATTAATTTTATTTTCACACTAATCTGGTTTATTTTTAAAAGTCGATATTTATATCGTGTTTTGTTTATTTAAAAATGTTGCGTTGTCATTCTTTGAGATATTTTTAATCATTTAAAAATCGTCAAAGATAATGTAACGTTAAAACTCATTATATATTTTTATTTACTAAATTAACGAGTTTAATAAATAGTTTATAATGATTCGTTACTAAATTAAACAGGATTAGATTTGCTAGATAGTGTAGTTATGTAAACAAAAGTACGGCTAATGTTTCCGTAAAATAATTACTATGTAATTCACGTAGAATTTCTCGAATTTCTAACTGGAAAAATAAAAGTACGCCCTTAAATGATTTAACGCCGAAATAGCTAATTCATATAATAATTTTTACATCAACAGTGTACGTGCACACCAGAAAGTATGATTCTTGTATTGAAAAGTAGAGATAAGTAGTATTTAGAGTGTGAGATAATTACAATAAATTAATAAATGTTATTTTCCATTTCATTTACTAGTTACCACTAAAAATTACCAATTTGTTGTAATACTGCCTTTTGGTAGGTTTCATATTTGATAATTTTGTAAGATACCTCACTCGAATAGACAAATACCTATCCAGCACAGCTCTCAACAATTGCAGTTGGTGATTATCTAGAGGATGCGTTTCTTAGAATTAACGTTTAAACTGTCTAAGAAATTTACATTTAATAATACTTTAACGCTTTTGATACTAAATTATCAATATTATTATATTATTTAGGAAGGTGTTTTGTAGTGTATCCCCTGTAGTAGAGTTTGTAGCATCGATTCTGCTCGTGAACAGATATCAATAATATCTCGAGATGGATACTGTCTATACAGGTCGTGTAATATAACTTCTTAGCCAATTGTCGCACAACGAATCCATCAAAATCAGAAATTATTTGTTAGAAATTTCAGTCAAATCTGTAACTAGGAATTCAGATAGATTTTCACTATCTGCCTCATTTGATTCATTTACTATAAATTCCGGTCTATAATTTTCAGTTGTGCTATTAATTTTTGTTATTGCTGAAGAACAATTCAAAATCTGTATATTTGTTATATCTCGTAATTCCTGATGCATTAATATATATTTTTTTATTGTAGTTAACTGTCGTGGCGTTTAATATTTCGTTTCGTGTTTAATATTTGTCAATAATATTATAATTTTTTCACACATGTATTCAATTCCATTTGTTAGACTAACTAATGAAGTTCAACTTGAATAAAAGCAGTTCAAGTATATTAGTTCTTTTTATCCAAATAATTGCTTTATTTTCAGTATACCTAAACACGACGATGTACTCTATATTAATTTCTAGTAATTAATTAATTAAAAAATTTGGACTTAACCCGTTTCTGTGATAGGTGCCGATATTAATGTATGAGCAAAATTAAAACATAAAAAAATACTTCTTACCAATGAAATCCAATATCACTTAATAATTTATTAGAGTTTGATGAATACAGTTTGACAGCACAAGTCACCATTTTGAATAATGACACCACTTAAAAAGTGCACTTTATTCTAATAATGACAGCCAAGCGTCACCAGCGAAAGGCAGATAACTAATCGACGCGTCAGTACGAATTTCGTGAAATCACCGCTGAAGCTTCAAATCACCGCATTTGTTTCGACTCTTGTACTATTACCTCATTGGTGTTAATCGATTACATCACACCAATAGAGTAAGTTGAGGACAAATTTTCGAACTTATATGCTGCAGTTCTTTCAAATTGATACATCTATTATTCCAAATTTAAAAGCTATTATCTTTAATTGCGAAAATCTCAAATATCTTTGAGTAATATTCGCAAGGAGATGCCATAAATTAAATCAATTCCTTTTTATAAAATTTTGGATAAACTTTGATACAACTAATATATAATATTAAGAAGAACACATTATTATTGTGAAACTGTAGTTTTTTCAGAACAGTTCTGTGGTATTTTAATACAAATTAAATGTATCAATTTGAAATCTTTCCAATACATATGTGTTCTCTAAATAGTTTTTAGTTGAATTTCATAACACTATCGATATACTTACCTATACTGTACTGTATATATAATGTTTTATTATTTTCATATTAAAAAAACGTGATATTATTTATGTTAAATCCTGTCCCGAAAACAGATTAATAATAAATTAATAAAACGTAGAAGAAACTACTTTTGTATGCGAGCATTCTACCGTCTACCAACTGTCGGAAGGTAAGGACAAGGGAAGTAATTCCAAGAATTCAATCCAAGGCTTCAGACGTACTAAGCACTGAGGCATCGATCGTAGCAAATTCTAAGAAGACCGACACTGTAAACAGCGCCCTCTCGTTAGGCGCGTACACATTTCATACATACATATACATACACATTAACGCGCCGTAATCTATTGCTTAGAAAAAAGAGGATTCAACTCTGCACATTCCTTTATTGGTATATTTCATATTCTTCTTATCGGCCCACGTTCGTTCTTCTTCTTTTCATCTCTTCTTCAGTCCGTCTGCGTCCACTGCTGAACATAGGCCTCCCTCGTTGCCGTTGCGGGGTTATCCGTAACCTCAATCGATATGTATCTCAGACTGACATCTGACTGACCCGCCATCCGTCTTGACCACTTTTCATTTAACTATTTACGAATTTAATTCATTCCGTTAAACTGATCGAAAACCGAAACAATTATTCCCATAAGAATCAATGTAAAATGAATTAATCTAGTTAAGACCCCGAGAAAATGGCTGTTTATCATTTTTATTTTTTACTTCTTGCTTGAAATCCTATAAAAGCAATAAAAATTCATTGTTTCAACTTAAAAATAATTGGAAGTAATAAAACGAAAAGAATAAACGTAAAAACAAACTTAATTTTAACTTATCTTACAAAAGATGTAGTAAAGTATTATTGTTTGGAAGGGGACTCCCCTTCTAGGAAAACATCGGGTGCTTGAAGTTCATCAGGTTTCTGTCTCACAAAAAACCTATCCAACGATATTTGTTTCTTCTTGCTTTTTATAATGTTATGGAAATGAGACAAAATATTATCGTCAAACAGATTTATAACCTGATTTGATAAAGTTTTATCAGGGTGATATTTTTCCACAAAACTTTGTACTTCACTCCACTTAGCGCACATTTCGTGGATCGAAGGCCTAGAAACATCTTCCACTCGTTCATCAGTCTCTGAAAATAATATTTTATCTGTCACCGTCTTTTGCTGCTCATTAAGAAGCTGTTCCAGTTCTTCCGTAGTGAGTTCTGAGACTGCCCTGCTTGTTCGTAAACCGAAATTCTATTCGCACACTGAAAGATAAAAGATTAAAGATCTTGATAGAAGATTTGATGAAAAACTATCGTTCATTCCACACATTAATGAAATCACCATGAAACTATGAAATGTCTTGGTTTTGTATTAAGAACAGTGAAAGATATCAATTCACTTAAATCACAAATTATGTGTGTCTATAGTTCGTAGCAATTTAGAATTCAACTCAACTATTTGGTCTCCATTCTATTAAGTGCAGGAATTAAAATTATAAAGGGTTCAGCATAAATTTGTAAGGTTTATTAACTTCAAACTGTGTATACCTGCTGAACAATTGAATTATGATTTTCTAATGAGCACTCTTAATTTAACTAACTTGTCGTGTAGAAGAACTTTAAGTGATTTATTATTTTTATTTAAAATAGTAAACGGCACACTGGACGCCCCTAATTTAACTGAACTGATTGTGTACCACGTTCCTGCGCGGCGTACCAGGTCGTCGGTGCTGTTCCATGTAAATTCATAATTTACTAATTTTTATAGGAATGCACCCACACAAAGACTTCACAGGCTCGGAAACGATTAACGATCTTGTAGATATATTCCAATATTCTATGTCTAAATATAAGAGTGATGTTTTTGATGCTGTTCTGAGTCAAAGATACAACTGATTTTGATACTCAGCCATTCTGTGTCAAACTTAAATTTTTATTATTTTTTCTGTCTTGAACCTTTATTTTGCTTATTTTTTAATTTCTATTTTTCTATACTATTTTTTTATATATATTCCATGCTACTTTGTAGCTGCTCATATGTTTTTTATTATGTTTTATACCAAACCGATTTTGTAAAAGCCCGTAAGGGCGTTAATAAATTGATAAATAAATAAAAATGTTGTCAGAATTTTTGTTCTTAAATCGGATTGATCATAAACTGAGGTCCCACTGTACTGAAGTCATCCACAGCGGCAGTGTAGTATACGCCTATATGCGCGCTTTTAATAACGTAATATGCACGCAAGTTTCGAATAAAAGAATTGATAATCGTTTGGCAATTTGTCACGTAAATATATTTCTCTGTAGATCATAAAATTGTTGAAATGAATCAACCGTGATTGGCGTATTCTACCTAGGGTTTACCTTACCTACCTTATTACCTACCGAGTTCCGATTTCATCGATCACAATAATGCAAAAGATTTATTTGCTAATCGAATGTATAGAAAAGTACTTTTATAGGTTAATATAATGAATGAAGTTTATTATTACAAAATGTGTGTTGTTAAGGGATTAAAATAATTTAGCGCTTTGGACCTGGGAAAATCAAAATTTGCCGCTCTAGACGCCTCAGTCCTCAGTTATGGGCTGATTATCACCGGAGCTGTCCTGGACATCCGGAGCATTGCGGTCGAGTGATGAATCCACTGTTGCAGTCCAGTTCACCGCCAGCGGGCTGATGAAAGATCGGTATTCTCCAGCTTGCCGCTGCCGCTAATTAGTGTAAAGACGATAGCTCCAATGCTCGGCTCGCACCGTCCAAGTGACTGCTGAGCCTCGCGCAACTTCCATATTATTATTGACTTACACGCGGTGTCGCGAAACTAGCACACACACACTCAAAAGTGTACTTCTATGTTATGTGTACAATCTACAATGCGATTTCATATTTTTATCATTTGAGTCTTAGTTTGCGACAAAATCACTTCGGAAGTAGTCAATTTTTATAATCTTCCAAGAATATTTCGATATTTCGTGCAATGCGCGTTCGTCCTGACGAAGTACAGTCCGGTAGACATTAAAGTAATTTACACAAACTTCATTATTTTTAAAAATTAATAATGACTGATTTGTACAATGAGGATACATGCTTTCAGTTGAATTCACAGTATGCCATTAATTGATATGGCAATTACTTTATAGTGTAATATGATTATTTTAATTTACACTACTAAACTTTGTACTAAACACACGTTGGGTTATTGTCACTATTAGTTCCGATAGGTACAGTCCCACCTAATCATCGCCCCATTGCCCGAATATACTACAATACTGTATTTAGTTTAGTTATCACTCGATGATGAGCGGAACTACACCTCTCGAAACTTGTAGTGACAATAATCCAACGTGTGTGTAGTACAAAGTTTAGTTATGAAAATTAAAGCGCGATTTTCGGTGCGGCGCAATCGCAGCTTGTGTGTTCTTCAAAGTACTTACTAGCTATATTTTGTTCAATTACTGTGCGATTAATTTAAACCCCAGCTGTTAGCTGTCAGTCGCAAGAACAGCGGGGATCAGTAAATGCTGGAAGCCTGGGGTAACTTTGTTCCACTTTCAACTTGCGAACAAGCTTTCGAAATGAAGCTCGTTCGTAAGTAGAGGACTTACTATTAATGATACTTTTATTTTTAAAAAAATCTACAATTATGTACCAATATTAATAATTTCATTAATAATGGATATTCTAGATTTAAAAAATAAATATTTACCCTTCAACTCCTAGTTAAGTATTACAGTATCAAAGTACAAACAGAGAAGAAAGAAGAAAAGAGTAGTGAATGTTGGCTCACATGTGGGTCTGGTTCTGTTGGGCCGGGTGAGAGGGATCCAGGGCCGCTGCGGCGGGTGGGCTGCCGTTACTGCAAGAATAAAACAATACTTGAGGCACACGTACATACTTGATAAGTTCACGTTCACGTCCACGTCCGCAAGCTCGGCGGGATTTATTTCCATGTGTGAAATCCTCGTTTATGCCACGCGCCGAATCTCGCGGGATGACCGAACCGAACCGAATATTTGAAATGGAGTGTCCAGGATGAACACCCCGAGGGGCATCCATCATCAGAAAGTCGCTAGAGGTTTCGGGAAACAGAGGCGAGAGATTCTACACAAGTTACTGCTGAAGAGTGTGAATTCGGGTGTTCCATAAAATACCTGGGTATTATACAGAATAACCGGGCTTCAGACAGAGCATAAAATAAACATTTACATAACTACAAAATTTAACATAAAATGTAGGTTAACATATAATAAAGCTTTTCACTTTCACGCTGTGTGCTTTCGCGGACGCTCTGTGTTCGTTGCCATAAAAATATTTTCTTTACCGTTCTCTCCTCCCTCGTACGTTGCGCACGAGCAAACCATCTCAGCGATCCTTTCTTAACTCTATTATACATACATAATAAAAATGTACATAATAATTAAATTATGTAATATCAATATTATTACTACTATCGAATTAAGCTAAAGGTTTGTGTAAACAAATAGGACTAACTTGGCGGTCTCCCGGGACAAGATTGAACCCCTGATAACTCGGTCTCTAGACGAGAGACTTACAGCTAACATCAAACAAGCACGCAATTTATTGAATTTTCCATGTGATTATACTGAAGTATATATTTTATACACTTCAAAAATCACAAACCTCAATTAAATTATTTTCCTAACCCGACCCTAAAAATAATATTAGGTAATCGTCTGTTACGCAGACATCACTCGTGTACACAAATAATATTTATCATGACTCGCTGTCTGACTCCACGTTTCTATAATATAAACAGATATCTATCATTTTATTCCTAAATACAATGGTATTTGAAGTAACACAGACAGCGATATGATGATATTGCATTCAATAAGAAGATAATATCGTAATAAACGTGAGTTTCGTTCGTTTAACAAACATTTTTTCAAGGGGTGTCTTCGGTTAGGTTAGGTTAGAACTTGGAAGGAAAATTATAATACTTATATAAGAAATGTCACTATTTTATATAAAACTCGTGGCTGCAGTAATCGACTGGACCCGACCCGATGCTGGATTGAATGGCGGTGTCTCCGTGGCGTGCATATCATTTAGAATTATCATCAATCGTGATCAGTTTCTTGTCGTGTGTTGAACCGATCTTCGTATATATTTTCGTTAACGCGGAACATTAATCAGCTATTCTACGAAATACCCGAATTATACTTTAACGACTGCTCGGCATGATTCGAAGCGAAATTTTACAAATCCCATTTATTTGTCATCTCTCGGGAATAATAAAGACTGGCGAAAACGGAGTAAAATGACCAGTGACCAGTGGCCAGTCCGCCTCGGCTGAATTCATTAACCGGGCTCCCCGTCCCCGCTTACACTTTCGGTATCTGTATTTCAAACGGGGGAGTGCGTCATTCATTATTCGCAGGTCGGCTGTAGGCGTGGGCTGCAGGCGGGAGTCGGAGGTAGCGGCAGGTAGGCTCCGCTCCACTCCGCTCCACTCCTACTCCGGCGGGCGGGGAGGCTGGCTGGCGGCGTGATGGGAAATGTGGAAATGTTATGACAGCATCATTAGATGGACCTCGCAGATTAAACAGCGTGCACAAATAATTATTGTTATAAAAAAAGATCTCCGTCGGTTACTGCACAAAAGGTTAAAGCAATATTTTAAAGCAACAAAGCACTCGAACGCGTATAATAAATATTATGTTTTAAAAATTACCGACTCAATTAATTTTACATGTTAACCCCTCGCGGGTCACAAATACAGAATGGGAAACATTGGTCAATTGATACACGCCAGCGATGCGACAGTTGTAGTAGATTGTTCACTGACCGCTTCCTACCTAACCAACCTAACCTCCTGCAAATTGTAATATTCCTCTTTATTATTAATCATTTCCACTGTATACCTACACCCCGTGCCTATCGTACATTCATCTAAATCAAATATATGTTCGACATATTCTAATATGTTGGATGCATTGAAATGAAAAGAGAAAAAGCATAAAAAGGTAATGTAGCATTACTAGACCCGTACAATGTATGCCATGATATCACTTTCCACACTAAATGTACATTTTAGTTACATTTCTGTATAAATACTACCAAGCGTCTCGTGACGTAATTTACGGAAAATTTGAATGCATTTTCATCGCAACCCAGGAGACCTCCAAAACCTCCGTTAAAAGTTTATATATATATAAAACTATTTTTGAACTTACGAACTTTAGTTCGTTAACCAGACTGATCTGTCATCTTGTTTGAAAATGGAGGCTTATTCAAAAACTATAAAATTGTTTTCATATTTATAATAATGTATAAAAATACTATTGCTTCGTCCGCCCCCGACAATCTCAAACACCATCTTAGGAGCTGGTTATTGGGTATTGGCAGAAAGGAAACTGAGCAAAGATTCATGGAAATGATCACACGAACATAACGTCATTTATTTATATTCATTTTTCTTTTTGCATAGTGTTTCAATCATGGGTATTTTTGTTTAGATAAAAATAAAATTAAAAATAATTTCATATTTGAATGACTAACAACGGATGAACCTGTCTCCTTCAGTACAGACTTGGGTCTAGTTAAGGAGACAGTGAACATCACTACATTATGAAGATTGTTCACCTTCTTTTAAAAAAAAATGTTGCAACAGGACCATCCGATATCCGGTATCCCCCCCCGTCCCCGGTCTGGGCAGGACTTGTATGGATATATTTTCTATAATTTAGGTACATAAAAATTATTGTTCTTTTCAATTAGAATGTTGTTATTGATCTTGTATTCCGCGTGTTAGTTAGAACTCGGATTGAATCTTTCGCTGAACAAACAGCCGTGGATTCGAAATCCGAATCAAAACAAAGTGTGTAGTTGTTTTATTCAATTCCCAGCCACGGTCGCCCGAGGGGGTGAGTAATGCGCGCGCACGTAGGTGTAGGTACCTACTTACACGATGACTGGAAAATATTGCAAAAGTCAAGGAGACCGTTTCCGAAGTTAATTACATTTTTGGCCGATTGTACTACTTTGCAAGAACGTAATATTTGCACAATAATAACTCGGTCGAAGGTCGGTTTCAAAAATAAATATTAAATTGTACCTATTATCTGCGTTAGTGGCGCATCTAGAACAGTCTAGAAGGCGGGGGATTCGACTAACTGAAACATGAGCCTTACGGGCGACCA
The DNA here is from genome assembly GCA_031772225.1 of Eubasilissa splendida. Taxonomy (NCBI): domain Eukaryota; kingdom Metazoa; phylum Arthropoda; class Insecta; order Trichoptera; family Phryganeidae; genus Eubasilissa; species Eubasilissa splendida. Next base: position 465,152 of record CM062857.1, read on the forward strand.
TAGAGTGCGACGCGATGTGACCACGAGACAGGTGAGATGACGGGATGCTTTTCTTATCTATAACTGGATGACAGATGCTCAATATACTTTTCCAGCCGTAATATTTCATTTCAAATAGAATATATATTTACATACTGTTATTGAATATATAAAAGAGAAAGCATCTACAAATGACACTACGTCCGAATCCAATACAGCCAGAAAGTCAGAGATAAAAGATGGGGAAGCGCAGTATTTTATGGATACAATAATAGTATTGATTTAATATATGAATGCGAGTTGGTTCCCAGGAAACGGTAACCTCGAACCAATATATTGAATGGCCGCGAGTGCGCCGTGCCATCTGTTCCGAATGTGTGGACTGGACACAATATTTACCAAGTGCTCGATGGTGATGAATGTTCGAGCTGCAAAAACAGCCAACCTAACCTAACCCTCAATAATGAATTAGTGTAATAAAGAACGCTCGGCGGGAAACACGTTTCCTCAGCTCGGGGTTGCGAGGGTCGGTCGCTCTCCGCAACCGTTTGTGTAACGGTCTGTACCGGTGGGCACGCGATAAAATCAGGCCCGGATTCTGAATTAGGCACTTTGGGCACTCGCCTAGGGCCCGGTTTAGCCGAGGGCCCGAACGAGACAGAATTTAACAATTTATCAAAGCTTTTATAAATATGGAAACGCTCTTCTGACTTTAGACAAAATTCGTTACGTGAAATATATATTATTATTTTTTATTTTTTTCAATGATACGTATTGACATATCTATGTTAATATATCGAAATCATACCTATAAATATGACTAGGTTTAGAATAAGATAATATCGAATACGTGTACGAGACGCTAGACTTGGAAAAATGGATGACGGCGAAATAAAAAAAGAAACATCTCATTACTGAGAAGCGTCTCATTTAAGATACTCGTTCCAAGTACAGCACTCCGATCTCACAGAAAATTGAATTGTAAGTATAAAGTTGCGTCAAACTTCAATGCGGAGGCGCTTCGTTTAAAAGTTACAACTGGATTGGCGATTGTGTGAAACTGGGCCAAGCGGTGCTGGACAAGATTGTGTCTCGCCAATCCAGCGGCGATGGCAAGTTACGCATCCATAGTTCCTACTCAGGGTGCAGACAATGATATCGATGGACTTTAATGGATCTTACAGCGCTGCAATATTGTTATAGTGAATTCATGTGAACTTTGTTCCTTAAAACATCCGATCGGTCCCGACCTTTGATGTACACCATTAGTATTAGTATATATTTAAAATTCGTGATAATCTTCAGTAGTATCTCCCGACCGCCCGCGCCAAATTCCTCAACGTCGCGAGTCACGACTTCGGTTCGTATCTATGGTAAAAAATAAACAATCGCGTTCTCATGTTTTCGCAGTAAATAATATCAAAACATTTTTTCTATTTCCTGGTTCACAAAGCACGCATTTGATTGAATTATTGTTAACTTTTCGGAACACAAGGACTGATTACTAAAATGCGGGATACGAAGGGTGACACTTCGATTACTCTCGCGTGTCTCGACGATCCACTGATATGTTACGAAACTATCGTAAAAAACCTAACACTGACCGTTCTACGAAGTATTGAAATAACCCGTAGACAAAAGTAATTATTAAAAGTCACCACCCAAATATTAAAGTTTAATATTTCATTACACTAGATTAACGTTGCTGTTACTCACAATGGCTAGACTACGGGAGGTCATCGTAATCTTGACGTTTTTTAAATTAATTATTGAAAGCGAAACTAATACAATTATTACCGAAGCGTTTATAAAAAGATCGTAGCAAATGCACAAAGATAAAGAAAGCTTCAGCTTGTGTCCGGCAGATGATCGAGTGACCGCACCACACCGTGTCGTGGCTAGGTCGATCCTCGAGCATCAGTTTGGCGACTGGCGACTGGCGACTGGCGACTGGCGACTGGCGACGCGGCTGGTCGCAGACGTGACGCCCCGTGACTAATAAAATATTACTTCTGAATTTGTCGTCGAGTTAACCCGACCCTGAGTCACGAAATGGAACGAATACTAAAAATACTAAGTGCGCGACTGCAACATACTGACGCGTGCATTTAATATGGTTATGATTAACAAAACAGACAACAAATTAATATGGAGCAGTGCGCAGACTAAACAATATTAAATAATTGCAATAAACAAACAAGTAATGTTTTACAAATTAAATGTATCAATTAGAAAGATATACAGACAGCTAAACTCAAATTATAATTTTTATAATATCACACAACTATGTTCTGAAAAAAATTACAACCTCACAAATGAATAATAAGTAAAATAGTATACAACTCTGTTATTATTCCTCACATCAACTACTGCAGCGGCATTTTATTTTTGGCTAATGAAGAAAAAATGCAACAGTTGCAAAATAAAGCTTTGACAATAATATTCATAAAAAATAGATGTACTCGGATCAGTGCAATGCTGAAAGATCTGAATATGACCTATAAACAGAAAATATATTTAAATATAACGGTATTTATTTATAAAATCCTCAATAAGAAAATATCGGAGGAATTTATACGAAAAATTGATGCAACATGAGCACGAACATCGTATAAGAGGAAGGGATAGAGTGAGACCGCTATTCAGGAAGAAGGCCAAATCTCAGATATCGATAATGTATAGTGCGTTGAATATTTTAAATGTAATGCCAGAAAACATAAGAAAGGAGGAGAAACTATATATATTTAAAGTGAAACTGACCAGATATGTAAAAGAAAAGTTTTAGTAAAAGAAAAGACTTAATCTTGTTTATATTAGAGCATATATAGGAGTGCTTATGTATGCACTAAAACAAATAATAATGTATTATCTTTAATAAAAAAAAAAGGAATATTTTCTTCGTTTTAAAACATTGGCAAAATTCAGCCAATACATATAGATAATTCGTAGCGTGACAGTGACGAAATATCAAAATTTCTCAGAGATTTGTGTGAGAGAGAACGGGTGGTCGTGGTCCTGCATCATATTTACTACCATACTCAATATTTATCTATTTTATAAAGCCCTAAAATTTATTCATATCATGTTAAAATTTCTCTCCTCTTCAGTAACTCAGAATGAAATATCTATGATTAAATTACATCTCTTTTATAATGTTTGACGTGCTTGTTGATCTAGTGGTTAAGATCATAGATTCAAGCCTTGTTCCAGGAGACCAGCGAGTCTTATTTTCATAACATAAGATGCTTTTAGATGTTTATAGCGATGTAACCATTTTTGATATTTCTAAAGTAAATTACCTCCATACCGAAAGATATGAAATGTAAGGTACTAATATTATCTGAAGACACAACAATATGACAATATTACATAGGTGCGTAGTAGCTAAGTTACTTTAATGTATGATTCCAAATATAATATAAATAAAATACTACTTTTATGATATTAGGTGCTAATAAAAGATATTTTTATTTGTTAACTTTGTTATATTAACCACTTATATAAATACATCTACCGATTTCGAAAAATACAATTTTCTTCAGGATGTCAATTTAATTTAATTCTAATTTCAAAAGTATGCTAATAGATGTAATTCGCTCAAAGGTTCGTTCTGTATTCGGGTTTCATCTTTACCCAAATATGGGAAACCATTTACGAGATATTTGCTTTTGACATACGATGGTAACCAAAAATTTATGCCAATTTTATCTGGTTTATTTAGCATGTAGTGAGTAAATCGGCATCTAGTCTTCGTTGGAAACAATTGCTCATCAACTGTAATAATGTTTGCGCTAGGTTTATAACAAATTTGGGAATTTCTAATAAATTTATTCCATATTTTAGAAATCAAAGTAAATCTGTTCGTTTTCAAACGTTTCAAACGTTGGCAAAAACGATTCGAAGGCGGGCGAGTGGCGAGGGGCGAGGGGCGAGGGGCGAAGGATGCCGTTTTGAACAAAATAAATGACAAGCGAAAACTTTTATTATATGGTTTACTTTTTGATTTCTTTTTTAATAAATAACTGCAAAATTAGTTAACCCGTCAATTTGTCGGGTGTCCGTAAAAATTGGTATATATAACAAATATCCCCGAAATCAGAAGGCCGACAGAGAATATGGATTGAGATATATATTCATATCGTTATCTCTACTTTTATCGGCAGCAGAAATAAAGAGATCTGTGTGTTGGCTAAATATCGACAATTAAAATGATAGCTACGCTCCCACAGGCGAACGACGATTTAGACATCTTAGCCATAGCCGATGATGCAGGATGTGGCGAAATTTCCGTACTTATAATAAAAGTGTACATCACACGTCACATACGCGGCGTTTATGGCGTAATATACATATATATGTATATCAACATTTAAAGTTTTTGAAATCTAAATGTCTGTTGTTTCATTTATCGTTCTACGAAATATCAATAAAATGAATAATTTGAATTGACACAAAACACCACGAGACCTGCTACATTATAACGTTCAGAGAAACGACGACTGCCTGTTTTCCTTTACTGTCCACTCTCTATTCTATCACATCGATCGGCTCCTCGTACTGAGAAATGGACGCTCCGAGCCCCATTACCCCCATACAATATTAGTGCAGTGCGCACACACAACGGCGAAGGGCCGTATCGACCGTCTTCCGCGACTCTTTATGCGGAAAGAATCGATAGTCTTTGAATAATTAAATGATAGTCCACGTGATGCACCGCCGAACGACAGATGCGGTGACATATCTTCCGAGGAGCGGTCCTCCTCCAACACTTCTGACAATTAACGTGCTGCCGTCGTATCGGTATTTTTGAAAATAACAGTTAGTATAAAGAAGCTAGTGTAAATTAAAAAAAGAATAAACGAGATGTATACGAGAACCGCAATATTACGCTATACAGCGACGGTAATCCATTGATACTAACAATGATCGTCACGCAGTGACTAGTTAAGCAATGTAAACAATATATCTGATTGGATATTTGTTAGAGTTAATCGGTTAAGTTAGCTAGCGCTGTGAAGCTGTGATGTGACGTGATAGACCGCTTCTCTTTTGTTGCTAATAAATTATATTTTTATCTGAAAAATAGGTATTACGGAAAAACCGGCAAAGGCTGCAGCTGTCAACGTTGGCCACTACACTATCTATTAAAAGCAATCAGCCCGGTAACAGAGGCTGCCAAATAGTTCTGTTTGTTTTGAATCTCCAATTGCGAGGATTTTATAACAGACAAAAAATACGCTATCTGTCAATCAATCAATCATTAGAGCATGGTATAATTGTTTGAGGGTGGAGCGACTATGTCTGCAATTAATCTAATAATAGCAGCTCAGAAAATTATATTAAAAGTTATCCTCAAAACCTCAATCACAACGAGCACTGACGAAATTTTTAATAAATTCGATGTCTTTGATATAAGATATGCTAATACTACTCAAAAATACATATTTAAATACAAACAGAAACATTTTAAAACAACTCAAAATATAATTTCCACACGGACAAATACAAATAACCTACAAACCCCGAGAGCACATACAACATATGGCCAAAGAAACTAGAAATATTTTGGACCTAAACTATTTAATAGAATGCTAAAAGATTTGAACCAATTGAATTGTCCCAAGAGCATGAAACTATATATTAAAACTTGGATTCGTAATATGGGTAGAGCCGGTATTGGTGCACTCACCCAAACATATTGACTCATACCTATATTAATTATTGCTTATTATAGTGATCCAAAATTAATTTTTTAAGTCCACTTTAAAATTGTTCGTCATTTACACCTATTATATAGTAATAAATGTAATTCTATCTACTACTTGTAATTCGAATTAATTGTACAATTGCTTGTAAGCTATGCCCGTCTCGACACAGAATTTCTCTAGTGAGACGAGACGGACACAGTCCGAACATATTTTTACATTGTATTATATAGTTAAAAATTAATTAATAAATAATCGGACTACAGGTACTCGATCAGACGACGAAAATACATTTTGAAATATAATGGGGAACTTGCGTGGATTTTTAGTAGAAAACAGAAAATACAGTGCTTTATTTTTATTGAATAACATCTACTAGATTCTTTATTTCGAGTACTTACCGTTATTTAGTCTTCTGTAAAAATATTTCAAAGGTCTCATCCGAGAATTTCTGATTTCACATAATAAACAGATCGACGTCAAATAGTATATTGGGAGAATATTGATGAATAACCATAACCAGTTAAATTATACCGTGAGTTTCAAATGTTGGACTTTTATGCTTTATATATTTATTCATTTTGTTATAACAATGAATTGTGTGACATGTTGGCGCCGATCCAGATTAAAGATCTGACGAGATGGGGAATATCGGTGTCAGGTCAGATAAGGTAGGCGGCCGCATCATCCTAGAACGGCAGTTCTAGTTCTAGGAAGGATCGAGTCGAGGATTCCATTCCGTATTGAAATACAAAAACAACAAGATACAGTTAGATCCACGCGGTTTTGACAATATTAAACGCCCCCGCCATATGGGTCCGTAACCTTAGGAACCGAGTCTGCATTATTACCAATGGCGTAACTATGCCACTGATATTTTTGTGAATATCGATTACCTTTCCCAGTATTAAGTGAATTGATAATATCTAAAAGTCACCCCAGCAATAAATGGAATTATACAATTTTAACGTGTAAAACAAAAACATACGAAAACATTATCCATGTAGCAGTACTGAAATAGAAAATCGCCTTAAATTGCGTATACACCTAAAAACAAGTATGTTTTTTTTGTGAAAGTGTTAATATTATATGATACAAGAGAGTAATTTTGTTCTTACTCTTTACACCACGCAGTACTAATATTCTTATACCTTATATACAATACTTATTTAGCGGGTCCTTTTCCATACTGAAATGTAGCTCAATTTGAATAGTTACGCCACTGAATATTACAATAAGGCAATCTATCCTATGAACGTAAGGTGTGACAGACGGGACGCACACGAAAAATGAAACTGACAATACCATTAAAAGTGACAAAATATATAATTATTTGTTGTGAATCCCAACCAGCGTGAACTAGAAAGTACGCGTCATGCAATGTATAGCCCGCTATATTTCCGAGAAAAAATATTTTCATATATTTGAGGAAAATAAAAATAATAGGTAAGTATAATAGCATTTTAATATGCGTAGTATATGTTATATTAATATTACGAGATATTTTTTAGTCAAAATCTCTCTCTCTATATATATATATTAGTTTGTTATTTATTGTAAATATGATAAAAACAAAACAAAAAACGTCGCGTTATCAACTCAACGTTAAAACTCAATCATACTTTTTGGATAGTGACGCTTTTCTTTCCAAAGTGCAATATGATTTCCACAAGATCCGATAGAATAATCTTACAATCATAATTGAATCCTTTAAGTGTAAGGTACCTACCTACTGCCTAAGTCAACGCTACTACTAAAGAAATGGGCTCCCTAATTGGGCTGACTGGCTGAGCTCACCGCGAGGGCATGGGGGCTATCGACTGATTTGTCTATTATTTGTTTGCATCACACAAAAAACTCGCGCGGGCTCGAGGCACGCGGGAGGACTCTACTTTTATAAGACATATTTTTTAGCCGTTATTCTTTTCTGTGTATTGTAAGTGTGAATTTTTTAAAATAATTAATATTTTCACGGTTTCCGACTCCTGGCGCAGCGTCTAAGATTTCTCCCGGGGCTGAACTTATCGTGCGGCGGAAGTGGACTTCTCCATATCCGTAGCGCGTCTCTTATGGAGCTTTGAATTAAATTCTGCGAGGCTTCCACCCCCCCTCTCCGCGCCGCGCATCTGTTGCACCATTCGGGACACTCGATATTAATTCTATCGTCGGCTTCGAAACTCTTCTGTCCGTGCAACTTCGGACTCTGGCGATAGAGGACAGGGCGAAATCCGAAATATATATTATTAAATATATTTAATTAGTAAATTGTGGATACAGCAAATTTAATATTAAAATCATTCACAATACAAATGTGGTTAAGGTATTTTATTTATTTAAGTAATAAATGAAAGAGACCTATACTATAAAATGTTCTATTATAATGCTGTATTGTATTATAGCGTACCTAGCACAGCAAGTGTGGTGGATTTAGTTGCTCCGCTCTGCTCTGCTCGCGCGCTCAAACCGTGCGACGAGAACATGGCCCGTAACGAGCGGATGGCACAAAATAGACTCGCATTGAATCCATCCAAAACAGAGCTAATAGAAGCAGCGACACCTAGAAGGCGACGCTTAATACAGGAATAAATGTCTGCGAATGCTTAGGTTGTTAGGCGTGCACATTGATTTAGATCTTTCGATGATACACAATTAAGCAAAACTGTCCGTGTATGCTGACATCAAGTGAGACAGATTAAAAGTGTTCGGAGACATCTTCCTCCTCAGGCAGCCCGTCAACTTATAAATGCATCTGTGGTGTCACGTGTGGACTATTGTAACAGCATTTATGTTGGCCTGCCAATGTTTGAGCTGGATTAACTTCGATCCATTCTAAACGCGGCAGCACGGATAATATATGGAGTTTCTAAATTTTCTCTTATAACATACTTTTTATACGAGCTACATTGGCTCCGGTTCCCTAAAAGAGTTGAATTTAAATTGTGCTGGTTGATGTGCAAGGCGACACATAACATGGCGCCTCTGTATCTTCAAGAACTTTGTATCCAAGACAATACGAATAGTGGACGTCAAACTCTCAGGTCAACCTCTACTTCATCCGTAGGAATGGTTGTAGAACCGACCGGCCATCGCCAGAAGTCTTAAGTTTAGTGAACGAGCATTTGCGGTGGCAGGCCCAAAAATGTGGAACTCTTTGCTCTCTGTCATAAGTAACAGTGCATCGGAAACTTTATTTAAGATGAGACTAAAAACGCACCTTTTCAAAAAATCATTTCAAAACAAAAGTTCAAATAACAATTTTTAATTTTAAATACTAAGATAATTTAGGACTATAAACAGTTTATGTGTAAAGCGCCCTTGAGGTAATTTTTTTTTACGAAATTGACGCTATAAAAATTGTTCAATATTATTAACTCATATAGATAATATAATATAATAACTGAAAATATATAAAAGATATTATTATAATTTTTAAACATATAAAACCAAATGAAAATCTTTCGATTTCCTCAAAAATTTAATTATACGGATTTTTCTTCATTTTTAAAAGATTGGACCTGCATAGGACACGAGGTTTACAAATTTGGCCGATGATACGTCCATGAAATAGCAAAAAAATCTACTGAAATGATTAATTAAACAAATATATAAGGGTAAGTACCTACTGAAGGTATAAAACTGACATCTTCTACCGAAGGTTAATTATCAACTCGGTATCGATTTACGGGTAGGTATGTCTCAATATAGAGCACTGAGACGTCACCGCACGTACTTTATAGGTCAGCCAGAGATTTGTTCCGTGGGACCGGCTGCCGTGCAGGAAGTGTCGCTTCCTCCGCTTGACGAGGTGCATACATAGTAAATGTATTTATCAAATAAAGTACATAACATTGTATATTAATTCTGAGAGTGCGGAAGTGCTACACTTTCTTCTAAATTCAGAACATTTTAAGTTTGCAACGGTCAATATGTCGTCAGATGCGCTTGTAATAGGGCCGGATTACTAATGTGGTGGAGGTCCCTGAGCGAGGCCTTCAATCCGGGTCGCTCAATTTTGCCAACATCGACATGTTACATTCGATCTCATAGTATTCTACACCTAGTAATATTTCTACCAGTATTTTGGGTGGCGTGATATTCTAACATCAGCCTATAGATACATGACCATATCTACCGATATGCACACATGTAAATGAATATATGAGTGATTACGTCACTGAATCGATAAGACTGAACTAGTTATAATTGCTCAATATTTGGTCTCTTTATTATTTTACCTAGGTAGGTACTTTTAAAACGAAGTCTATTATATTGGCGTTACTGCTCTATACACATTTTCCGTTGAGATCCGAGACTTGCTTTAATTTTGGTTTAAATTTAAAAAATATATTTTATAAATTAATAAGTTCTATTTCGCCGAGCGGTCGGAGATTCCCGTGCCCTAGGCGAGGTTGCGGTCGGGACACCGTCGTGGTCGGGATCGTCCGATGATGCCCTGCTGAATATTATTTATTCATTCAAAAAGCTGGGAATAAATCTGTCGCTGCCCCGGCACCGATTACGGTCCGTTCGTCTGGCTCGATTTAATGGAGAAAAATCACATCATTGAACAGAAAGCTGCCATTAATGAAAAATAAAATGCATAGTGCATTATTCCCTTTTCTGACGATTTAAAAAGTGCAATTTTTGTTATTTTTTTCTTTTAAATTTACCTATTATCTTAAAAATATTTTTAACATAAATATTTTTCCAACCGTCTTTCTAACTTTTCAACCTGTAACTAATTTGTATTTTATTAATACTATACAAAATGAGTGTCACTTCACCGTGACCTTGAAACACCGAAGTATTACCTGGCATTTTGGTCTAAATTTACTATTTATATCAAATTCCTTACAATACTTTTCTCATTAAAACTGTTACAAACATCGAATTTACTAGTATTTTAGGAGATAACAAAAAGACAAAGATATATTTGAGTACTTAGCACTTTTAATATTTTTAGAACAACAACAATGTTGATTTGAATACAAATAAAATATGTAAAGGTCATGCATGTTATAATATATAACGTGGCCAAAATCAGATACCTCGATACCTTGTTGTTCCTAGGGCACGATTTATCAAATTCAACGCACTTGCCGTCAGTAGAGTATTGCTAGAATTCATCTGTTCCACGTCACATGAATAAAATTTGTTCACATATTCCTCCTACCAAATAATTTATTTTGCGACAATCGTCTCGGCCGGATATTGAAATATCAAGAGTAGAAAATAAAAAGTCACCACGAACACAAAATGCATCTAAGATTAGTTTGGAAACTTAAATAAAAATGATTGAAAATAATTTAGATTGGATCCGGGAATAAAACGAAGAATTGAAAAGTTGGCAAGTAAACATCACAAATACCGAAGAACTTCAATCAAAATGATTAGCCGACTTCGCCCGATAATACTATAATTTATTTAAGAGTGATCGATTCTGGTTGTTGGACACGTGTGGTTGATTGGGAATGTAATACGTGCCGTGTAAAATGGCAAAATAAGGTTATATCGAGAGGATAATTATTATTGTACCGACGTGCTCCGACTCTTGCGGCCAGGCTGTCGTCTCTCGTCACTTTGGCTACCGTAGAAGGGTAAAAAAGTAAGCGAGCATTATTTCATATATTCATGTACATTTAATGTACGGAAAATAATTTATCTGGCAACGAGTGACGCGATCCAGTGCAGCCCAGCTGGTGTGATAATCGTGAGGTTCAGAGTTCATTCGTATGTCAAACGGATGAATCAGTTTTCAAGGTCGTATTAGTGTTGTTTTATGCCGTGGACTTTCATGGAAGCTCAAATGTGGCTAGAATAAAAACCAACGGTAGAAGAGGCCAGAAAATATATTTTAATTACGTGTAGCTTAACTTAAAAGGTAAGTTAAAAGTTTGTGGGAAATAAATTCTGTTATAATAACATTAACTGCAATACAGTTTGCAGCGTTGTTCTCGAAAAGAATGATAGAATGTATGAGAGAATATGAGCTTGTCAGTGTCAGGCTCGTGTGGATCCGTTTTAAAATTGGAATTACAAGTGCATTTTTAGTCGTAGGTTATGTTCCCGTAAATTCAGAAAACGATGAAGTGAAATATGAATTTTGGACGAATGTGAGGGATGTAAAACGGAATAATGAAAGAATAATTTTCGCAGGCGATTTGAATAGATGGGTGGGGTGGGGGGGACTCGGAGGGATGGTTTCGAGTCAGCCAATGGTGTGTACGATGACAAAATAATTAATGGGAATGGAAAAAGTCTACTAGAGGTATGCTTGGAATGGAACCATTTTGTCTCAAACACCTTTTTTGATCACAAAGGAATCCACCAGTATACATGGGAGACAGGAAATGAAATGAATGTAGGAGCAAAAATGGGCGATTTGATTGTATGCTGTTTATTGTACGCCGATGATGCAGTACTAATGGCGAATAATGAACAAGAACTACAGAATCTGGTGAGTAGAATGTACGATGTATGCAAGGAAAGCGACCTCATGATGAATGTTAACAAGTCGAAAGTGATGGTATTCGAGAAGGAGGAAAGCAAGACACCGTGCTAAATACTTGGAGGTAATGAATGTTTGGAACAAGTAGATGAGTTTGTGTATTTGGGAAGCATGTTTGATAGAAACGGAAAGGCTGAGAATGATATCGAAAGGAGGGTGACTGCAGGAAATAAAGTGAACGGCGCTTTGAATGGAATTATATCTAACGGGAATTTGTCAACCCAGGAAAGACTAGCGGTGCACAATGGAGTCCTGGTACCGACACTGATGTATGGAAGTGAGGCCTGGAGCTGGCAGAAGAGGAACGAAAGTAGACTGAATGCAGTGGAAATGAGATCACTTAGGCGTATATGTGGCAAATATATCTGTGACAGAGTAAAGAATGAAGAAGTAAGGAAAGAATGTAAAGCTGATATTAGTATAGTGAGTAAGATTAAGAAAAGATCACTTAGGTGGTTTGGTCATATGGAACGGATGAATGATAAGAAAGATATATGACGCAAGTGTTGATGGCACCAGAAATAGAGGACGTCCGCGGAAGACTTGGCACGACCAGGTAAACCAGATAGTGGAGGATGGTTCTGTTAGAAGCTTCAACGATCGGCGAGCTTGTATGAATGTTGATAAGGCGAGAATTGTGTGCCAGAACAGAAGAGTGTGTAGTAAGTGAGCAAGTAATTATGTATAACTAATTTGGCCAGTCCGACTTCCTAGTTAGAATTCATGTACTCGTAACTCGTCGTTTTCTCGCGTTGGAAGTATTATACAGTGTATCTGTACTGTACTGTACTGTGCTGTGCTGTACTGTACTGTACTGTACTGTACTGTACTGTACTGTACTGTACTGTACTGTACTGTGTCATAATACTGGCGAAGATACGTTTCACCATCAAACAGTTTGACATACACTCGCCTTTCTACTTTTTAACCATCCAACTTCTCGAGCTTGCGGACCGCCGGCTGGCCAGCGCCAATCTGCATCAATTATTATTAGGTATTACATATTTAATAACTGGAGAAACAATTTAGTATGCGGTTTTGCGTCATCGTGCAAACAAGTTACAAAATAAGTATTATAAAGAATTATAATGTCAACCGATTATAGACGTACATTTTCCTATATTCAAATTTTCAGAAATATAAAATAAGTAAACCGTTCCAGGAAAAATAAGAGTAATAGATATTCTATACTGAATTCTATTTCGCATATTTGATCTTGAAAATCCTCAATTGATTTAAAACATGTGTAGATGACGTTTGTAGAAAAATATTATCGTACAAACTCGGTCTTATTCATTAAACTCACAAATTCATTTAATAAATATAAAATATAATGAGTTTTAATAATAAATTAGGTTATTATAATTCTGAAGTGATCAAAAATTTGTCGAAGTACGACGTCACGAATTAGTACGATATCACGATTTATGTATATTTTAAATTATGTATGTTCATCGTCCAACTTAACTTAAAGGATTATTTCAAGAAAACTAGTACAAAATTATTTATTGTTATTGTGTTTAGTTTGTAGAACTCGGTTACTGCTTTCGGCGGTTAAGGCCATTTTCAAACTGTAACATTTAAATAATGCTTAACGCAAACTAGCAGAACTAAATAATAATATTTATTAAAATTAGATTATTTAAATTCGATAAAAAATAGTATTTAATTGATAAATTGTTAAAACATATAAACGAATCTGAGACATCTCTCGAATTCTTTATCGTAATTAGCAAAAATAACGCTCATGCACATTGCATTGCGTAGTTGGAGTAAAGAAAGTGTATTGTTATACATTTTACATTTTAATTCCGTTCTAATTACATAACCATACCAGAAGAACAAATGGACGCTTTATTCTCGGAAAACGGAACATTTCAATTGTCTATTTGCGTCACTAACGCTCGCGTTCCATGCGACGCTAGTGCGCAACCTGTTAAATTTGCAAAAATCGGTCAGGTATTACGGCCTATTATTGTTACGCTACCAAATCTCACTAAACAGGCATATTATAAATTACTTAATTAAATTAAAATACACACGGTATGGAGAGAATTGTTTAGAAATTAGGGTGTCGTATTAGTGCACGTTTACAAACTGTGTTAGTCAAGTTATTTACTCTGGTAAAGTATCCGCAACTCGCAACTCTGACTTACATGGAATAACTTCGTACAAGACCCGGGGAGTGGTCTCGAGAGGAGCCGAGCAGGCGAACAGGCGAATAGGCGAACAGGTGAGCCCGCTGCGAGTCGACGTAATGAGAACGAGGAAGGTGCTTCAGAAATTGAACGTGTCTATTGGCACAATTTGTTCAATCGCACTAATAACGTAATATATATTACATATATTCAAAATGAAACTAAGCCAATATGCGCAAGATAAGTTTTAGTAAAAAAATAACATTTTGATCTTATTTATATTAGAGCATATATTTACATATGTATGCACTATATAGGTGAATATCATGTTCCAGGCCGATTTTGTTTGGCTACCATTTGTCCATTCGAATTTAGTAGTCGTAAAGAGAAGTTGATTACAATTTATTATGGAGCATTTAACGCCTCAACAGGGTGTAGAAGTCATTAAAACATTTTATCTGGATAATAATGTCAATGCTGTAACCATTAATGGTGATCGCTATAGTCACATGTTGGAAAACTTCTCGGTGGCCGAATTGGGTCGATTGGGGCTGCAACATATGTGGTTTCAACAGGACGGTGTCACCTCATACATCGCCCGAACTACGCTTGAAATTTTGGGAGTAATTTTTCCCGGTCGCATAAGTGGCGATATCGACTGGCCTTCTCGATCATCCGATTTGACAGTTCCCGACTATTGTCTGTGAGTGTACTTGAAAAGAAAGGTCTACGCCAATAAGCCAACAACAATTCCGATGTTCCAGGACAATATTTGAAATTCAATTGTTGAAATAACATACAAAGTGTGAGAGAATGATATGAAACATATGGTTAAAAGAGCACGCATTTGTGCCGCTGCCAGAGGCGGCCACTTAGCCGATGTCACATTCCATACATAATTGTAATAAACTAAATAATCGATAGTCGATTAAAAAATTGTGTTTCATTTCCTAGTTATTCAAAAACAACATCGGCCTGGAACATAATATTCACCCTGTATTAAGAATAAATAAATATCCCAATGCCCTTCTGTGTGTCACGCGTAGGGAAATTTGAAGACAAACTGATACATTACATTGGGATAAAATTCAATTTCTTTTGTAATGCATGAATTAGGTGGAAATGTGACATTTTTGTTGTGAAAGTACATTTTTCAAATAAAAACAAATAATTTTTAAGGAGAACACATTGAAATCAATTTATCAAAAAATATTTTAGTCGCTACCGAGATAATATAAAGGCGATAGCATATTAAAATGGAATAATAAATATATCAATTTGAAAGAACTGCAGCATATTAGTGCGAAAATTTGTCGTCAACTCACTCGGTTGGCGTGGTGTAACGGTAACGCATTTCCCCGATAGAAAAAGATCCCGGATACATTTAATTAGTATTAAAAAACAAATAAGTCAATTTCTTCTGTATTGTCGTAAATTTTAAAATAAGGATAATGTAAAGATGCTATGCTCGTATGTAGGTACTGTTGATAATTGCACTGTAATTATTTGATCTATTTTGGCACCTGTCCTGAGACAATGAAAAAGGTTTAGCGGTTTCCTGTAAAATAAATTGATCTATATAATCTGGATCCTGCTGCTTTCTTTATTTGCTAATTCGCTGCAGAGAGGACCACGCGTCCACTATTTCAATCACAATTTAGTTTATACTCGTCTTCTGCTGTTATGTCACAGATTCCAAGATTCAATCGCTTTAAACATGATGAAACCACTTGCGGAGCCCTTTTATAGTATATAGCATCGAAAAATTCCATCGTCCAGCATATTCGTGACATTTGCAATCCTCCAACTGCGAAAGGTTAATGTTTCAAGCCGCGCCTCACAGTATCAGAAATAATAGTGTATTAGTAGAATACGATATATCATACATTAATAGAAGATCCGAGTGCGATCACTTCTCCCACGCTCGCTTCGCTTTCAAAATCTTGTACAATGTGTTGTTCCTCACGATAGCCAGTATTTACCTCGCACTTGTGCCGGTTCACAATCGCCCCGACCACTCGAAACGGTTACCGCCGCGCAAACGGGATCGCTTTGTTGCGCAATACAAACTTCGAGAACGGCCGATGTAATTGAAACATTTGTACGAGTTCAGCCGTTTGTTCGAGAGCTTTTGTGAACCGGCTCCTCGCTCCTTCGGCCGGTCGTGATGAAGCCACACCCGATTCCGAGCCACCTAGGGCCCAATTACGAAATGATATCCGATGACGTCTCGAAAGCGCCGATCATTATTTGTACGACGCATAATTTGAAATGCCGCGACAGTGAGGTTTCGTGATTCGAAATGGAGTCTGATTAATGTAGGTAGGGCCGGGGTGCGAGCATTCTCGGCGATGGTGAGCGCCAACAAACTGGTCCGACGAAAAAACCTTCAAGGATGATGGAGACGGTGATTGTCTGAGTCGGGAACCGACGCGACCAGAGCCTATTTGCGTCGAATGTGGTGATAAAAAAATCACTTCTCTATTGCAGGTGGTGATAAAAAAATCACAAACATTCCACGCGGGCGGGGGATATAATTTGCTTTCATCACTCATTGCTTCAAAAGCCTCTTAAATTAGCTCTCCTTTAGAATTGTTCTTCTGTTTCGTAATGCTAGAGGTTATGTGGTCATTTCTGACTACCGTCCACTGAACGCTATCAACACTAATAGTATACACCGTGTTCCCGCGAATTTATTCAAATATCTCCAAAACCATCAGACGAATGTATCGCGTTAAAGACAGATTATTTATGTAAATGCCTTCGCTGCATCCTTCGACGCTTTGGACATGCTGCGCGTCACCTCATCGATGGCAGTCAAGTTAGGTAAGTGAAGAGACGAAAACAGAGGAACAGCGATCAAATAGGGGATTTAGCTGCAATCTATCGGATGGAGATGACAATGAGGAATACTCGGTTTCTTACCGTACGGATTATACGTCATCTTGGCAAAAGCTTTTAACATTTTCGATATGGGTACTTTACTGCTCTCATCTTTGCTATTCCAAGATCACCGGTGAATAAAATTGTTGCTATTATATAGACGTCTGAATCTTGAACACGATTGATACAACACATCTTGATTGAACAATTTAAAGACTCAATTTACTTTAATGGCACAAATCCGGTATCTCAAATTCTCCCTCTTCGCTCTATTCTCGAGATAATCCTTTGTCGTAAAAACGACATGATTAAGAGATCTGGTTAGGAGCGCTGGTGATTGAAGATAAAAAGCGCAATTAAATAGTCAGACGTGTAAGTCTGGTCAGGCTATAAAAGAACGAATGCAAGTATCATATGGCGTATTTGGATAATTCACGGCGCGCGACTCCCAATCTAGACGTTAAGGATTCTATTAATTGCTCGGCATTCAGACATTAACCAAACGGTACTAAAATTGTGCTACCTATATATTTTTAAGCATTACTAACTAGAGTCATTTTACACTTTATTGTGTTATTTTAATACATAGGTACGCAGTTTGATTTTTCTCTACACACGCTTACACTGATACTGAAAATAATATCCATCGGCTTAGTATACAATTCTCTCAAATTCATGCGCACACGAAGAAGATTCACTTATCGAGTAGTGTTATTGTATTATAATACTGTACTCGAATTATATACTTGCATTCCCGTCACTGCGCACACTTTGTAAATAAAATAAATGTGTATGTGTAGCTAATTATATATAATAGCGAATTAACTACCGAGCAGTTCAACATGCAAATTTAAAACATATATATTAATAATATACAACATTTGATTCGCATTTGCTCGCTGCGAGTTGCAATTCTGAAATATTGACTGGGCGACAGTAAGATCGTTAAAGTATTCTCTGTGCCCGATAAGTGATAAAATTGTGACGTAACAGTGTTGTTTATTTTATTTTTATTTAAATATTAAAATTAGGTATACTGTGTAAATAATATCCACATCAAATAAATCCGAGATTTTCTCTTCTAAATATGTAATGTAATAGTAAATACTCCATGTTGATTATCATCGTAAAGCAATTATCTTTTGATCCTAATCCACTGAAGCTACAAATCAGCGCCGTCCTTTGTAAGTGAGTACCGCAACCGTTGTTGCGCAACTGTATCAGGTTGGTTATGAATTTGAAACACAATTTTCTAATTTATTTTAAAACCGTTTTACGGTCGTTTTTTGTCGATAAATAAATAAATTCGATTAACCCGAACGGGGTCAGGCTGAAGTGTACACTGAGAATGAACAAATACAAATTAGTTTTGAGAACCGATTTAGGAATCATTACAGAGATTAAGAAAAGTCGAGGTTAACAGTGAGGAGAGAATGCTCAAATTGAGATGACGCGAATGTTGAAGTCGATAGGAATAGACAATGTTTACGAAAGACTCGACACGGTGAGCAGTTCAATATTACGGTTAATTTTAACTAATTGTATTAAAATATTTACAGTGTAATTAGGGTACATAAAAACACCAAATTTACCAATAGGTTAGTGGGATCTTAAAAAATGAATTAAATAATAGGCATTCAAATAAAAATGTGTTAATAAAAGAGAGCGGGTTAAAAAAATATTCATCACCCTATTCGAAAACAATTTAATAAAAAAAACTCTTTAGAAACAATTACAGTAGCTATACTTCACTGTAGAGAGCACTCGGTCAAGTTTACCACAGAGGCACTTAAACAAAAAGTCAAATTGAACCAATTTAGAAGATGGCGCTGATTCGATTGTGTGTACCTACATTAAAGCCTGATTTGTGAAAAGCAATAAAGCCGAAATGATTTTCAGACTGCCCACTTTCACTGAATAATGGAGTACTCATTAGTAATGTTCTTTGTTTAATTTACGGACATTGTTCAGTGAGCGTCTACTGCAGCAGTGGCGACCGATCGGTAGAATTGCATTCCCATACAATTCGTGTTTCACATCGAGGACTGGGCGACTGGGCGGTCCCGTTTCGCGGAAGATTAAAATAAATAACAAACCATCGTAACACATTGAGCACATTATCATTATTATTGCTCCGCCGACACCTTTACATAACTAATAATAATAAAGAATTTTTGCGTATTCATGAGCCATAAATATAATACATATCCTCAAACGTTCGGAAATCACACCTACGTATTCGCGCATAGCGTTCATGCGCGCCATGTTACAATTGTTATATCAGACTCCGCGTCGATAATAAAACTATCAAATGGCAAATGAATACTAGGCCCTTTTAGTCCGGCTTCAATTCGCTCGAAACGCGACATGTACTAAACTGACGCACCGCTATAAACTTTTCTGCCTGTTTTTCTTCTTACTCAATTGATAATGTTTTTAAAAAAACTGCTTTATTTTGTACGGGTTCTAATATACCAATAAAACAATAAGATTTGAAAGTTTTACTCGAATGTGAATACAGTCACACCTCACTTGACGACCATCTTGTTTAACATTTAATACCGTTTGTGTACGCCTTCTGCATGATAATCTGCGCCCCGCCACATCGTCATCAGCAGAGATGAGACACTCGGTTGTGTAATCAGACAATACCGATCAATACCACCTAACCTAACCTAACCTAATAGTGTGGCAATATCATTAAATATTTGCGAATTTTACCAAAACTTTACAAAATATCACCATCAGCGATACATACAATTGTATGCTTCATCTATGGCTTTATTCACCCCGGCGTTCGAAATCTGTCACTTTGCTGGCGAAAAATCGTCGGTAATATAAATTAAACAGCGAGATTATCATCGAACGAACTCTCATCACTAAAAATAGCGGGATATTGAATGATTTATTGTCGTATACCGCAATTCTCAAAATATCAATGTGACAGATGACTTTTGAAACAGTTGAGAAGAGTCCGCAATTTTTAACTAACGATTTACGGTTAATTGACTATTGAATGTACTTTTGATGAGTAAATATTTTTTACCAACGATCAAACAACCCGTTTTCGATTTTATTTTTATTAAATAGTAAAATTTATCACTGATCACACGACCGGGTCTTAATGTCAGGAGATGCGTCGCGTTGTCTACCTCTGGCGCCAAGTGAACGGCCTTCGAACAATGTTGATGACGTCGGGGAGCACCCCACACCCCGCACCCCGCACCCCGCACCGCACACCCTTCCGTGATTTACCGCGCGCGTTGCCTGTATTCAGTCAGTGAGACAGTGAGACAGTGAGACGGTGAGACAGTGTTTATTGTGTCGATCGATCGCACGCTGTGCACAAATTATAAAATTTACATCTTTCATTTAAATAAAATGATGCTGATACCCCATAACACTAATAATATATAACTAAAAGATCAGAACTCACAACCCCATATAAATATATAGTAAACTGATCAACACATCACGCGTAAACTGTCATAAATCAGCCGATCGTACCGGCCCGATTCGTGCCTCTCGAAACGGAACGGTTTCTCCGATATCCGATATCCGATATATTAAAGATTGCCCTCGAGAAGATGTTCCGCTTGTCGAGACGGCCGATGGTGACGTAAGATATACAGAAATCAAAGAAAATGTTATTTTTAGTTTCACGGCGGATCCAAATGTTATGTTGAATGCACTTAACCGGACTGTCGTAATCTGGAGATACGGCATTATCCTACTCTAACATTCTGCGCTTACTGAGGCTTTAACTTACTCATATAATTTAACACTAATGATATATAAGAAATGAATATTAATAGTTATGACACGTTCAACACGGAAGTAACCCTTAATCACTGCAGAGAGTCGATAACAAATGTGTAACTAAGCTATGATATTAGGTGCATTTAAAGAAATATTTAACAATAAACTTGTGCATTCGTTGATTTTTATTCCCGGCAGAGATACTAGAATAGTATTCTGCCGGGTGTCAGTTTGTATCATTAGACGTTTCGGCCCACTGCAGTGAGATCCGATACATTATCGGCAATAAGCCTGACGGTCGTCATTCGGACGGTCCAAGTTCGTACCTTTTAAATAACTACTGAATATTCTTTAAAACTTATCGGTTAAACGGTTTCGTTTGAGAGCCCTAGCCTAGTTGGCTGTGCAAACGTGGATGAAGAAATGTCATAAAAAAACTTATAAATATTATGGAAAACCAGCATTGCAAACGGCGTGAATAAATATGTAATTTTGATATACACATAATCTAAATATTTGTACTGAAAAAAAGTAGATCCGACTTAAAAGCGATAAAATTGGCGCTCAAACGAATTCCCCGAGGAAAGAATGCCGAGACAGATGCGCAAAGCGGACGAAGATGGTAAAAGAATAGCACGAAAAAACAAAGTCTGAAGGTAGATAGCGCCAGCAACCTAAACAATGTGCACGGCGTGTATTAGGACAGGAATTCGGGGCGACACGCCGTGTGCCGTGTCGGAGCTGAGCCCGCTCACTTTATACTTTCTTTGAGTTATGCGGAGATTTTATAAATTAACTACAAATGTTATGTTCAATTTCATAGCTTACATTTATATTTTAAAAATCTAAGAAAATACACTAGCAAAATAATTCACTTTGACGCGACAACCGCACACACACACACATATATATATACACACACACACACAATGAAAAATTGAGAGAACACCTCGATCAATTACAGTTTTATTGTTTTTTGTATACGTTTCTTGTCCAATAATTTAATTTATTTTACCATATAGTGGATTCAATCCTGCATTAAAATTATATTTAAACATACACTTGTAATTACTGCACTTAAAAGATTCCCGTAAATGTACCTGAGCCGAGCGACCAAATTGAGACGAAACTAATTTTTTGCACAAAATTAGAAGAATTTTGCTTGACTGTGCATTACAAAAATATTGAAAACTTGGTATATTGGTAACCCTTGCAGTACAACAATCATATATCTTAAGCAGTATTTAGGAAAATGGCGAGTCATCGTGAAATTTCTGAACAAGTGAGATACAATAGCGGTACAAGACCAACTCAAGTCCCAAGTTCTCGTAAAGTAAATGAGAAATAAAATTTATAAAACGACAGTAGAAAAAGTATGTAAATAAATCCAAGGAAAGGAATACAGTGAAAAATTTGAAGGGACATGATAATAAACGATCAACGACTGAAAGGGATGACGTAACATTTTGTAGAGAAATCACGGAGGATATGGCCTTTAATGTTTCCGAAACAATTATACAACGCGGACTGCGAGCATCTTGATTGCGAATTACCGCGATGAAAGCCTTTTATAATTGAAGTACAAAAGTTAAAAACATTAAATTTCGTGAAAAAATATCAAATCCTGCCATTATCGTTTTGAAAACTATTGGTCTGGAATTACAATAATAAACTCAAACATTTTGCTCGAAAAAATTGTAAAAAAAAAGAAATCCCCAAATGAAAAATGTAAAAAATTGTGGCGAATAGATAATGTTGTGGGGGTGTTGGTCTTGGAACGGAATGGGAAATCTGGTTGAAATCAAAGGGATTGTGAATTATGTGTACTAAATACACATAATATCGAAACATTTGGAATAATCATTAACACATTTAAGAAGCGCAATATTAAACTACTGGAGTGGACTTCCCAGTCTCCGGATATTAATCTTACAGAAAATGTATAGTCAATTTTAGATAAATTATTCTCACAACGTATAAAAAAAATGATAAACTGTTTTTGAAGGACTCAATCATATTTGGAACAACACTAAAACAAATAATACAAAAAATTATAAAAGGTATCCCTAAAATACTGTAAACCATTACAGAGATTAAGGGAACACACAAAAAAATAAATTATTACATAACTTTTTTTTTCCACTGTACATATTTAGAAATTGCCTGTGTGAATTTTGATCCATAAATGTTGAGGTTTTTTTTAATGTCTGAAAACTTTTAATTAATTTGTCCTTTAGCTGTATAATCTTTTGTTTTAATAAAATAACACATTTTATTTATATTAACCATAAAGATTTTAAAATAAAAATGTTTTAAAAGTTGTACATCATTATCCAAAACTTTTTTGCCTGTCCTCTCAATTTTGAAGGTCACTGTTTGTGGATAAATGTCACTATTGAAACGCTGTCTTAGTTACTTTCGGTAATAATGACGATGTTGAAATATCCAAGCCGAACTACTGCGCCAATTTCGCGATAAAGTTGTATCTGGTGGCGAGGTTGGGTAATGCACTTTGTATTTGCATTGTTGCCAGAGTTCCGGAGTACGTACAGTACTTGCAACTCCTTCGGCGACAATTCGATTGTAGTTAGGCTAGGTTAGGTTAAGTTAACGCCTTGCGACTTGAGCGTAACGTGTTATATTCCTCCACGCGAGCTCGTACAAACCGACCCATATCCGTAGTCTATGTACAATTTACGTATAGTTTCGTAGATGGCGTACAGATAATTTATCATACTAGATTGAAAACAGGAGTAATGATATCTAAAATGAATCTACGGTATATTTGTGTTTTAATTACCCCCCTCTTGTTCTGCAGTTAGTATAATGGGACCCGAACTGCAGCCGGGCTCGCGTTCGTCATGGTCACCTACAAACGTCAACTCGAGAAGAGACTTGTGACGCAAGTTCCTCAAAACTGTTTTCATACAACAATAAGAAAAATATTTGCGTACCTAGTTTTCAGAAGCGCAAAATAGTTTTCCAACAACCCTTCCCAAAGCGTGCAGTAACACAGGTCTACCGCTCTTATTAAATCTGTAATATTTCGGTAAATATACGCAACATACACATCATATTTTAATTCATTTGAAGGATAATATTTACGCTTAGAAATGAATAGTAAAAATACAATTATGTAAGGCGAATCCTACAAAAATAATTATTTTTAATTCATTCCGTTGTAAAATTAATGCGTTGACAAAAATACCATTTGTGGTAAGACAGAAAGAAATCACACATTAATTTCACAGTGAAAACAATAACAAACATACGAATATAATGGTGTCTCTTTCTCACTAATTAAATGAAGAGAGATAAAAATGAAGATTGTATTATGCAATGCAACTCCTTTACAGAACTTGATGAATGCTCCGAATTATAATATAATATTACATATTTTTTTAACATTAACCATTTTTTCACATTTTAAAGGCCAATAGAACTCTATTTTTTGACGGTAATACGAGTTGACAGCATGGCTGCGCACGAGTATTTCATATGACGGTGTGGTAAATGTTAATAAAATACATCACTTTGTCGCCGAGTCGCTGTTTAGATAATCCGACTCCTGGTTCCATTCCACCCGTAGCTCGACTGTGTGCACTGTAAACAGAGAGATCTCGACAAACGGAACATTGTATGCTATATTTTACAGGCAGTAGAAAAAATAAAGAAAACTGCTATATATACTTAATTTCTAGATCTCCGTTCGTACTCGTATTTGTTTAATAGTAAAATTAATCGGAACTCCCCGACTCAGTTGATTTTTCTTGATAAGGTTTTATAAATCATTCTTAGTAACAGAGATAAACAATGTTACTCGGAACTTTATTTCATGTATTTTTCCTATTTTAAAACTCCACTTATTTCACAGTCCCCAGTCCCCCATCCTAAGACAAGAAAGATATTACCATTTTTCTGTTTTACTTTTACGACCTTTTGACAACACCACGATAGATATTCAAACAATTTTCATTTGGAACCTTATATTGAAAATGATCTCTGATCTGAGATTGAAGAGAAGGCTACAATAGCCGCCGCGGAAAGTATTCGGTCTAGATTCTAGCGTAGGTCCGCAAGAGGCGCACGGGATCTTGTTCAATATTGTGTGCGCCGTCATTGCTTTCAAACTATGCAATGTACTTCACGTCCATGGTCACACGGTGTGGTCTACTCAGAGCGTACAACAACTTTCACTGTTCGGTCACAAAATGAATATTTTAGTAATTTGGGGATTTGATACATTTCGTTGTACTCTTTAAGTCCTCGCAAGTACACTTAGACCCCATATTATATAATCGCTGGTCGAACTTTACAATATTTGTAATAAGTTAATATTGTAATTGACCATATGTCCTTCATGTATTGTATGATATGTTTGTAGACAATACATCTGAGAGTTACAATATTTCTAAATAAATACAAAGAAATGGGCTAGAGGAATCATAAGATTGGACAAAATTCTAAATGTTTTAATCGCTGGTTCTTTTGGGGTGACTTCCCCAAAAAATAAAAGAACTTCGACTCAGATGGCATCGACGCGTGATGCGAAGGGAGAAAGATCGCGCGACAAGACCAGGAAGACCATGGATAGACCAGTCAGTCGCGATCTTAATCATTTGGACTAAAGGACATTATAAATGAAAAGATTGTGAACAACCTGCATTACGCAAATGATAGGGTAGTTGTAGCAAGTAACATTGAAGATTTACAACTTTTGCTGAACCGAATAGTGAACAGATGTGACACTTTTGAGTTAGAACTTAATACAACTAAAACTAAATATATTAGAAGAACACATTCTTATGAAGTTGTAATTATTCAGAACAGACGGTCTGTGATATTTTAAATATTAATTAAATATATATTCATTAGCTAACAGCAAACGCAGCTGACAATGAAAGTATATATATTGCTGGAAAGAAATGGGAGAAGATAAAAAGTATTATATACGTACAAATGAAATATGGAATCCTTCCATTGAAATCAAATGCCGCATTGTCAAGCTCGTGCAATATTTATCCACGTGAAAAAGATGTTCTGCAGTCACGATCTCAACCATAGATTACGAATGCGAATGGTCAGATGCCATGTGTTCTTGATAATATATTATGGAAGCACGGACACTTATTAAAGAAATGATAAGGCGACTTCGAGTATTTGAGATGTGGATCTACAGAAGAAAGCTGAAAATAAGCTGGATGGATAGAGTTACGAATGAAAATGTTATGGTTCGGATGAATACAGAAAAATAAATATTTAAAACAATAAAAATCCGAAAACTTCAATATCTCGGACATGTAAAGAGACATCCGGAGAAGTACGAGATCTTGCACTTCATAATGCAGAGAAACATTGCTAAAAGTCGGGGCCCTGGAAGAAGAAGAACACCATGGCTAAAGAACCTACCGTCTACCGTACAGCTTTTCCGGGCCGCAGTAAACAAAGTGATGATAGCCAACGTCCTTTAAACGGATAGGGCACAAGAAGAATAAAAAGAAGGATGCTCGAAGCAGAGTAATTAGAGCATAGTCGACCACAAATGAACGGTATAAGGTGAAAACAAAGAAGAAGAAAACTAAACAATAAATGCAAAAGAAAACCAATACAAATTGTTGGAATTGTATCCGACACGACACGACATAGTGCGGGGATCTTGTTAAGTTGTTGATCTTATTGAGTTCGCTACTATTATTTCATATCGTATATAATGTATAAAGCGAGGATGTGTTTAGGACGTTATCATCAATCCGTCACATAAACAATCTGCGCTGTACATCGTTATTCCCGCGCACTCTTCCAATCCAGTTAAGAGACTTTATCGAATTTATAGGTCAATCAAAACGTCCGCTTTTTTTTATTAACTCGTAATAAATACATTCAGCCATTTTACCGATTCATTTATAATTTCCTAGTTTTTTACGGCGAGAAAATACAACACGGAACCCAAAAGGTTGCTCTGTTCCCAAACCGGGGCGTCAACTGACGACGTTCAATACTTGAGATATCAGAGTAAGAGTAGGCTGGCTAGGCAGGCACCTGTGCAGGCGTCAATGATGATTCATTTTAACCGAGCTTCGGTCTAGACTCTACAATATGCGGAAGTTGGACGTTATAATGATTTATTATAACCCGCAATTGTTCGTATTGATCAAATGATTATTCAATTATCGCTCTAATTTACAAGAGAACTCATTTATTTATGAGCATCGAACATGAACACTAAAAAATATTATTAATTTTACACCATTGCTCAAATTGCATAAAATACATTTAAAAGCACTAAGCTAATATATATATATACATATAAAATCAATTTTGTCGAAAAATATTGTTTTTGCACTACCGGGATTCGAACCTGGATCTCTATTTCCAATCCGGGGAAGTACACTACCAATTGTGTTATAACGCCAGTATTTTTGATGACAAATTTTCGAACCTATATGTTACACTTTTTCAAATTAATATATCTGTTGTTCCATTATTTTTGAAAGCCATCTACATTATTTTTACGGAATCACAAATACCTTTGAGTAAACCGCTGCAGACGCCATAATTATCAATTCCTTTTTATTAAATTTTGGACACATTGATACAACTTATATTATTAAGAACACCTTCTTATTGTGAAGTTGTAATTATTCAGAAGAATGTGTTCTCCTTAATATAAATATTTACATTACTGTCTCGTACAAAAAAACCTCGAAAAGAAATTTAAAACACACTTTGAAAATTGAAAGTACATAAATCAGAATAGTGCGAAAACAATCTGATAAGTATATTCAACAAAAGTTACATATGTTTAGAAAATATCAATATTATTGTCATTTTACCCCGAAAGGAAATTGCCCGGGTCATAAAACAATACAATTTCAAATGACAACATGCATTTAGAAAATATATGGTAAGATTTATTCTGAAAATGTTTGTAATCATAATATAATTAAAGAGGATCGATTTCACATTTTTAATAATACAATAATAGCGGCATTCTGAAATTCGCCTAACGGCGCCACTTCATTAATCTGCTTTCGCAATAATTAATTGTTGCTAAATCGTGTAGCACTCCATTTTGTAATGGAACCTGTTTAGTCGATAGTTGTCAAGAAATAGCGCCAATTTCAAATCGGCTACGTCTTGTTGGAACACACTGTATCTTTATAATATAATATAAATTTATATATTATCACCAAACTCGGGTGAAACAAGCACTAAAATGTAACTGAATAAAAGTTCAACATAAAAAAATCTAGGCGAAATTCTAAAGTTACCAGTCACAGACAAATTTAATGACGTGATTAACGTACTTGTTGGTTTAGTGATACAGTGGTCGGGGGTTCGCGCCTCATTCCAGAAGACCAGCAACATAGTTCTGTGTTAATAACACATGCGTTTAGCTTAGTTAGTAATAATAATAATATTTATGTGACACGTACACCGTGTGCGGCATATAATTCAAAATAATAAATAACGCGTGTAAACGAGTTGGACATTTTTTGGTATCCATTTAACAAATGTAAGCGAAATTATTTGGATATCTGGTGTTCTTTTCGGTTTAACTTCCAAATTAGGGATTCTGTGTCGAGATATCCCGGGAATTTAAAAAAAAAATAACCCGGGACTCGAGACGTTCCGATTCAAATTTTATTTAATATATCCTACATTTATTTTTTCAAAATAAAATCTGCATAGTCGAAAGCGACCCATGCCCGGTTTGTATACAAGCAGTTAGCAAGCGGAAGGATCGACAAAATGACTCGATTGTCCTTGTTACGTTGCGTCGGCACTCGGCAGTGATAAAAAAAAATCATTTCACATTTACCGATCACCAAAAATATTATTAAGGAGACGGATAATGATTTATTGTAACGAGAGATTATATTGTCTTTGTAGTAAAAGCTTTCGTCGATATTTGTAAAATATCACTTAATATTTGGAAGTATTTACCCTCGATTCTTTTCGGCATGTAATTACAAATACGATGCACGCCTTATTCCTAGAATAATTTTATTTGTTGAAAGTATCAGTTTGTATTTTGACTTTAGTCAAAATGTTTACAACCCTGAAAGCCAAAATTGAAGAAAAACGAAGTAAGAGCTTAATTTGTTTGATACATTTTTTACTAAATCCTGATCATGTTGTCAATACTAACTATTTTTCGAGTTCTTCCAAAAAACCTGGTGAAGAAATATTGGGCCGACTTTATTCCAGCGTAGAAAGTTCGGATATCGAAGTAATCGAGGAAGAAAACGCCGATTGACATCTCAGTAACGTGTCGATTTAAGAAGAATTAAACAATGCATTATTGAACCACCAAAATATTACAACCGCGAGAAATTAAAGATTCAACTTTAAAAAGGAGTTTCAGATTGTAGACTCGACTGGCGAGCGGACTCCGAATCTAGATCTTTTGTTCAACTCATTGCTTACAATTAAGCCAACATCGACAGAAAGCGAGCGAGTGTTTTCTACGGCTGGAATATTTGTCACAAAAACCAGGAATAGGCTATGTAATTCGTCTTTAAATGCCTTGGTGTTTTTAAAAACATATTTTGCCTTACAAAATTAAAAGTTTTTATATAATATACATATAATAATTTCGATTAAAAAACTTGTAATAAATTAAATTTAAATAAATATCGAATAAAATATTTTTAATTAGTTTCAATAAATTTTTACCTCTTTTTTCCATGATTTAAACGAAAAATAATCAATGTCTCGAGTCCCGGGAATTGATAAAACCCGAGACTTCAGAATCCCTATTACAAATGTTTAACGACAAAGTATTTTAACGAGTTGACCACTTTTCTTTCATTGGTGTCAATACAATCAATATTTACCGTTAATAGATTTTTTTATTTACAAAATCAGTATTATTTTGGTTCTCATTTAAAAAGTATCCTTAAATTATTGTTCCAGTGCTTCACTGCTTTAAATGAGAGCAGTTTTAATTCAAATGATAAATAAAAAACTATTATGTATTTAATTATATTTAAATAATATTTTATTAATAAAATTAATGAATACAGTATATAGTTAACAATAATAATATAACCACCGATTGCCGTAAGTTAAAATATAAAAATATATCGCGGAAGAACAAATAACATTTAAAAGTTATTAATAATAACATCAATTCTTAGATGAACAAAAATCAAAAATAATATGTAAATGAATGTAGGTAAAAATGGTAATGGTAAAATATTTTGTACTGCACATGAACAAACACCAGAGAGCAGGTGTTTCTTGAAAATGAAATGATGAGGAAGAACAATTTGTTAACTCGAGGTACAGGAGGTACAGGAGGTACAGGAGGCACAGGTCCTGCCCCCTCCCCCTCTCATAACTCGCAGAGTGACCGAATCCAGGCAGTAGCCTAGTTAGACGGCGAGTGAACACTTTATTAATCAATAAGCTTAAAAACATATTTTTAGCCCGCTCAACTAAGTTAATAAATACTTGTAGAGGGTTTTCGTACCTGGTGGATGACATTAACTGATTTCGTATTTTATAATTAATTAACCTCCGTATTTTATCGTTAATTAAATTGCCTACTTTAAAACGGGCTTTTGCTTCTACACGTCTCGGATGCTCTGGCTCGTGATTTGATAATTAAACTAATATAACTGTATTGAATTATTTACTACTGCTGCGATACCCGATTTATTGACGCGCGAAGATTGACATTTACAGCTTTTTTTATGGTGGTCGGTCCGCGATGCTGTCCAGCGCCCAGGGTCGCGGAAGCTCAACAAACTGTAATATTATCTATCGATCTAAACTTAATATTACACAAACATCGAGTTATACTTTGTCTGTCACTACTGTCACTTCGAAAGGTGCAGTTCCTTTCGTCATCGGGTGTAAATGATAAGCAACATTGAACAATCCTTGATGGCACTAATAGACAGTGCGCTGCACTCTTTATCATTTTAAATAATAGAGATACACGGAATACGGTCACATTAATATTCTTAATATTTTCAAACTATGCTATACGCTTGTCCTATGAAAACAGGACTAACTTGCTGGTCTCCTGGAACGAGGCGCAAACCCCCGACCACTAGATCACTAGACCGGCGTCTCAACCACTAGACCAATAAGCTACTTGTTTTCCATACTAATCTGTGAAAAATGATGTATGACTTATTTGTATGTATTGTATTTGTTTGCAATCGTTTACCATTTTGGTTTTGGATTTTAATTTCTTTGAATTATTTTACTCGACGAAAGAAAAAAGGGATTATATTATAAAAAATCGGTTCACGATAGTCGTATTTTGTTTCATATTGTATTTTCGTATATATGGAAGATTTCAATAGTAATATGAGAATTTCATGTAGATAAGTGCTGTCAAAAAAGTAGAGAACTATCGTAATAATGAAAGTAAGCAGCCGTAACAGCCGGGCCGGTTGTGCAATGCTTCGCTCGCATGCGGCCGATACATAGTATCTACGAAGAGGGAATCCGCAACACCGGTACTGTTCGGCCCGGGGGATCGCGGTCAGCGCACAGGTCACCCGACACCCGCCCTTGAGCGGAACGCGGTGTCGGGTGGCCGGAACGCGACACCGGCGCGCGGTGTCCGCTGTCCGCCGCCCCGCCCTGCCCGCCCAGCCCGCCCAACCCACTCTGCCTGTCCGATCACATGGTTCAAGTCATTTCCCATTCATACATGATAATTAATGATCAGTAGAAACGGCATGAATCATCCGTCTATTGGATGGAATGGAAAAGGATTAAAACGCGCGAACGGGCGATCATCTAATGATGCTCTAGTCGCTGTGCGGGAAGAACAAAATAAAAAGTTTCGCTACAGACAGGAACACGAATAACGTGTAATTTGAATAACTTTTTACTTGAATTATTCTCTATTTCAATACACATCTAATATAAATGAACGAACAATAGATAAATTGTATTTTGTGGTGCTTTAGGAATCTAGTATCGTGTAATATGTGGCCCGCCCCCCTCAGATTCTCTATACCGACCGATAATGTAGGTGTTGTTACACTCGCAAAGTTACCACTCTGCTTTCTGCATGCAAAACAAAGCGTCGCACCTCCCGCCACTTGCCTCCGACAAGTACCCCTATCCCCCTATCTCCCTATCCCCTTATCGCTAGTTCTTCATAGGTCCAATGTTTTAATTAATTATATCTGTAATAAACACACTATTGACATGATTTCTTACAAACAACTGGACGCTGGACGCTGGACGCTGGACACTGGGCCACGGTACGCGGTATCTCGTACCGACTCTTCCAGTAAGAGAGAAACGAACACTCATAATGTAATGGGATTCTGCTAAAATTATTTGCCATTGTAATAATGATTTTGTAAAATATTTGTCCAGGAGGGAGTTTATAACGAACTCCCTTGTCCGATCGGAGCAACGCGCATTACTCTGAAGATGTACTGTATGAAGATCGATTGATTGACTGGTTGTTGGAAATGTATTCTTTTTACGGTATTCGACATCCTTCACTGTTCACTGTTCACTGTTCACTGTTCACTGTTCACTGATTGATTTATATTATATTCGCGCGCATTGCGCACAATTATTGTATTATATTAGTGGACAAACCTAGACAAGTTACTTTTCAACCAA
The DNA here is from genome assembly GCA_031772225.1 of Eubasilissa splendida. Lineage (NCBI taxonomy): Eukaryota > Metazoa > Arthropoda > Insecta > Trichoptera > Phryganeidae > Eubasilissa > Eubasilissa splendida. The sequence continues at coordinate 497,734 of CM062857.1, forward strand.
CCGCGTCACCGCAAAGGCAGACGCCATCTTGCTGAATCCCATACTCGAATGAATTTACATTAAATATTCCATTTTTCACAATGTCAAAAAGTGGATTTGACTATATTTGAAAATTACATTCTGTTTTGATATTGAATTTACGATTGTTTTTGTAAATTTTGAATAAAATTTGTTTTTCACGACTTTGCAATACATTCCACAAAGTATATCTCGATAGTTAGTCATTATAATTAGGATTCCTATAGCTATAGAATCACTAGCCTTTAATCTTTGTGAGCCGCCACAAAACAAAGACGTTCAAAGACCCAACATTTTGACGAGAATGACGATTCCGTTAAAAGAACCAACATCGGATCTCGGTCCTAGGCATCCCATTAATTAAAACCAAAAAGGGGGACACTCGACAATATTTTGGTTTCGATCGAGAAACATTGTGACGTTTCTCAGCGAGGCTCTTCTAAACAAACAACTGTCGCCTTATTCGCAACCGTGTTTCTATCTCCACATTTACACCGTTGATTATTGAGACTCGGAACAGGTTATCGACACTCGCTTCATACATCTTCATTACCATTATCTCCTCACTACGGTCTACAAGAAACCACTCCACGCTATATTAAAAGATAATTCTGAAAAATTATTGTGATGTCCATGGAATGGTGGGATGGTGTGTGTATGTGTGCCGCACCGCCGGTGCGGGTATATGTGGCTAAAAAGACGGCGCGCATGAGTGCACGCGTCTCTTTTATCTACGGTTCATCGGCTTAATAGTTTGACCTATACTAGTGATATATATATACCTTGTACTAAATTGTAGCTTATTGTAATAAAAGATTAATTGTTACAAAGTCTATTTCTTAGACCTTCACATTACGAGGTGTACACTAAAGACGTACTAAGAAGTAAGTAAGTCGGTAGCTGAATAATTGGCGTAACGTTACATTGGACAATTGACGCAATGTAATATTGGCGAAATCGGTTTAAGATTTTTCTTGATAACGAGCATCAAGGAAATAAGGACCATTGGATTTAAATTTGTTTCGCGAGGAAACAAATTGGAGACAAACGGCGGATCGAGAGAAGAGCAAAGAAGATCGGGATCGTTCTTCTTGGAGCAGTGATCGTCGGCGGATTTCCAGGAGCTAAAGCTTTTTGGAAGATCTTCTGCGAGAAGGCTCAAGGCGTGCAGTCGAACGGAAGGCGCAAGGTGGGTTTCTACGGACCGAGGCAGCCGGGGGACCAGAGCAGCGGACCAGGGAAGGCGCAAGGCGTGCTTCCACGGACCGAAGCTGAAGGGATCCTGACGACAGGTTATGACAAGTATTTGTTTAGTCTTTCACCTGTGGGGCAATGGATAAGAAAATACAATGTTTTTGCCACGAGATCGACGATTGGTTGGATTTTAAGGCAAAGCTCTATTGGTTTCGGTTAGCTGATGATGAGAAGGGAACATAATCTAAGAAAAAAGCAATTTTTCCAACCGCTTTGTCCAAAAAAACGTTTATATTGTTGCAAGATTTGTGTGAACCCAAAAAGATTAATGACGTAAAATTGAAATTTTTATTTGATGTACTCGACAAATAATGCGTGGAAATAATATCAGTATTTTTACAAAGGAAATTTTTTTTGAAATAAAACAGTTGGAACACGAATCAATTCGGGATTTTGCGTTAAGATTAAAAAAATTCAGTAGTAAGTGTGCTTTCGGTAAAAGACTGGAAGACAATATTAAGGATTTGTTTGTCACTGGGATAAGAAATATTGTAACTAAAGAAAGGTTGTATTTAGAATCGAGTGATGAAACATTGGATTATTTTGTATAAATCGCATGTAATATTGAAGCAAATTCTTGCGGTTAATGTTACAAAGTATAAGGCGAGAGCGAGATCAAATCGTGGGATATATCGCGAGAGTTTAGAGAGATTTTTGTTAGACTACAGGAATGCTTCACACGCTTCTTCGGGTATGGAACCAGCTATGCTTATGTTCGGTAGAAGGCTGCGATCGAAATTTGATTATTTTATTCCTAAGGAAATATCTCCAAGTACTCGGAAATTAGGACATACTATTGTGAAGAATTTAAAGTTTACACAAAAGAAACAAAAAAATTATTATGGGGGGAGAAGGAGATTAGATCTTCAAATCGGTCCATTATGTCTGACAAATGAATATTGAGTAGTAATAAAGTTTCTTGGGTATCCGGAAAAATTGTAAAAAGAATTGGTTCCACGCTGTACTTGATACGAATTAATGGCACAGACCAGATTTGGAAGCGACATCTGAACCAAATCAAATGCAAGAAAGTAATGTGGTTTTAATGGATAAGAAGCGGGTTCGGTCCCAGGCTGAAGCTGCAGGCTAACTCCGGACGGGCCGGACCAGCCCGTGAGTCGATGGAAGGCTTAACATGGGTTTTCTGTTTCAGATGCTGGACAGGGTACTTCGCAGGGAACAGACCCACCTCGGGCTCCTGGCGTCATGATCGTCCCAGCCATCGTGCAGGAGAAATACCTAGAGTGGCTGAGTGAGGCATGAAAGGGGGTTGCAGTTAAGGAGGGAGAGGATGTGATGTCCTTGGAATGGTGGGATGGTGTGTGTATGTATGTGTGTGTGTGCCGCACCGCCGGTGCGGGTATGTGTGGCAATAAAGACGGCGCGCAGGAGTGCGCGCGTCTCTTTTATCTGCGGTTTATCGGCTTAACAGTTTGACCTATACTAGTGATATACCTTGTACTAAATTGTAGCTTATTGTAATAAAATATTAATTGTTACAAAGTCTATATCTTGGACCTTCACATTACGAAATGTACACTAAAGACGTACTAAGAAGTCAAGTAGTACGTAACAATTATTATTAGTGGTAACGTATATATCTGTGAGACAGATATTTTAAATAATTACATTGAACTTTCTACGTTTTAGTCAAATTCGAACAGTCTTTCTAGTAACTTCTTGATTTCGTGTGGGCTGGTGGCAGTTGATCACGTGGAAGCGACACGTTTGCGGCAAATTCTCGCCATTTTCCGTGTGACCGATGACTATGTAATATAGAACAGATAATAGTTAAATGCCTAATAATAAATAGTAACCAATGTTTATTGTGTTAATAAAGACTATAAACATCATTTTGTCAAATTTTGACTACATTTAATTTTTGTCATTTGAAAAAGAAATATTTTAAAGAAACACTTGTGTTTTAAAATTCTATAATAAATAACGTACTTTGACTTATTTAGAGATATGTACAATTAACTTTACTCATTTAAAAAATATATTTATTTCTTATCGTAAACGTCAATCATTCCATGGGACCGGCGTCACCGTGATTAAAGTCGAAATCGCGTCAATTCAATTGGCCTAATTTTATAAATGTAAATTTCTCTTTTACGCTATCATTAAAATGATTTGTCGTAGGCATTTTGTATACGTTTTTTGAGAACTTCGCAAATGAAAAAGAGGAAAGCGGAAAATGCACAAATAAAAAGTAATCATTTAACTAAATTTCACATCTGTAATGTAATTCATACACACAATTTCACACTGCCTGGTCAGGTTAAAAATTCCCAAGAAAATCGTAAAAAATATGATCCCCAATGGCCAGAAATGCCTTCGCAAAAGATTAGTCACCGTGAATTGTGGGAGAAGCGATACAAGAAAGGCTCCGGAGTTGGATTGGAGATTGAACGCAGAAGTGTTTCTATTTACAAAGGCGCGGGCGGAAGTGAATCAGCCGAGCTTCCTCCATTACAGGCGAACAGTGGAATCTGCGGCCTCCGCTCAGCCGTGGCACAATACACCACAATACACCACACTGCGCTACACCGCTACACTCCGGCTGTTGAATTGTCATTTCTGGGTAAACGAGTCTAGGGCGGCAGGCGGCAGGCGGCAGGCGGCAGGCCGAGGTATTGTCGCGAGTAAATGTCGATTTGCGCGTCAAGTATGTACCTACCTACCTAATAACAGTTTATTATTGCTCAGAAAGTTTTTACGTGTTCAGAATAACCCAAACTATTGTCTTGCCATATTCCTGAGAGGTCAAATCGCCACGTACTTTCTGGCCTACCGCTAACTCTCATTTCGGAAAAGCAGCAATGCAGTCCTACTCTGCAAGCTGACCGTGAAGCGTGTAGTTCCAAAATGTTAAAATATTGATATGACAAACAGTTTCGGTTAACGTTAACACTGAACAAGCTTCATATCTCCATTGCTTTATAATTAAAAAATAATACACCTCGCTGTCACTATTTATATTTATGTTATTAATATTAGGTAAATTTGGCAGCATTTCTTTAATTGTTAAAGAAAATTTAATACAAATTAAATTAATCATATAGAAAAAACTTATCTATCGAAAAAATATTTAGTCGTTACCTGGATACGAACCTGAACCTCTTCCTATCCGGGGAAGCGCGTTCTCCATTTTTGCTATAGCATTCGAATATATTTTCGGCAAATTTTGAACTTATATTCTGTAATATTTCAAATGATACATGCTACTATTCCAATTTTAAAATCCCGGTAGAAAGTAAATATTTTTTCGATATATAGCTTTTTCTTGTATATTTTTCTAGTTGATTAATTTAATTAGTATGAAATATCACAGAAGTATGTTAAGAAAATGTGTTTTGGTAATACAAAACATTTATTATAATAAAAAAGACGTTTAATAATCAATAATAATGTCCTCTTCAGCCCTATTCAAAATAAGTTCAACGAAAATTACAGATTAATTTGAACAAACTTGAAACCGTACTGATTTTCTTGAAGTTATCTAAATCTATCCAAGGTTAGACTTTAATTATAAACGCAATGTTGTGAATATATTTAATACTAACTAATAAAAGTGATTCGAAGTAAAGCAATTCGGGAGAGACAATATTATGAAAGTACACAATGAACTCTCCCTGCTTCGCGAGTGAGGAAAACGACATTCTTCGGTGAATACATCGTGTTCTGCCCTACAAGAATGGGAGCTCGGAAGGACAAGAAACATCCATTCCAGGTGATTTACCGAACCGACAACAACAAATAATACTCGAACAAGCCGGCAGTGTTTGCGAAAGTCGGACGTTTCTACTACGCCGTCAAAATATAAAATTTCTCATTTTCCTGGACGGGGAAACATCAGTTTTACACCGGTAGCGCGCAGTTTCCATACACGCGAATTTCAATAGCCAACTATTGTCAATTGTGTTATCATACGTACAGTTTTATATTTGTATTTCGCCATTAACGTGACGTATGGCGAGCACGTGTCGTATCTGAGAAGAGTTAAGAGTAAATACCTAGTACACAGTAATAATGAACTGAACTGGCTAACAAAGTCGCATGTATAATCGAGGATAAATACTTTGATTCATACTTCGAACCTGAAAACACTTCCAAAATCCATACTGCTTCAAAATACTGTATTACGCATTCGTTCGTAGTCACTTAGAGTACGCTTCTCAAATCTGGAACCCATGGCAGATGACATATATTGCGAGATTAGAACGGATACAAAATAGGTTTATTCGACATCTGAATGTTAGATCTAATCTATCATTCGGCTCCTATTTAGATGCAGCAAACTTCCACAATATGAAGACCCTAGAACATCGACGAACACGTGCTGACCTGATACTTCTCTTTAAACTACTGCAAGGCCACATTGATTTTCCCAGCCAATTGGAGTTAATATCTCTTCAAGTGCCATCTAAATCAACCCGGCAATCCGTAGTCTTCCACATTCCCAAAAGTAGAACATGTTACATACAAAATTCATTCATTCACCGATCATGCAAATACCATAATGAGAAATTTACAGAAATTGATTTGTTCAACATTAGCCTTACTAAGCTCAAAGGGTTCTTTTTATGAACCACCACAATCTAAACTTTGGCCATTCACTATACCTATAAAAACTCATGTTGCTCTCCCTTCACCGCAACGTTAGTTGCAACCTCCTTTCCCTTCTCCTTCTTTTATCTAAACATACTTTGTATCCAATTATTCTTTGTGGATTTTCTTTATTAGTACCGCATGTTAAATAATTATTATGTTTATTTCAATATGTTTTCACTGTCAAAATACCTTAATAAAAAATAAATAAAACATACATTTTACGGTAAGTAACCAATTTGAAAATTGCCCAACAACGCATTATCAGTAATCTTCGATTCGATCAATTATGAAAGCTCATCCGCCCGCGGGTAGGTACAAATATAAGGTGGGTAAATAGCTCGCGCGGGAACCACCCACACTCATCAAGATTCAACATTATCGACGGTACGGCCACTTCCATTTTCGTGTTTCTGCCCCCTCGGACCGTTCGCTTCGCCGCGGTCCGTGTAATATCGCGCCGTGTCCGAGGAGATGCGCAGCGTTCGAAGAAACGAGATGTCCTTAATCCCGAACACCCACGGCGACGCTGCGACAAAATGTATCCATCCAATAATACCACTTATTTACAAAGTTAACTACGGCAGTGCGGGCGACGCCTGTATTTACGACGGAATCACATTTGTAACAGTGCATTGATTTTTACCTCGGTAACTTGGAACCGCAAGAGGCTACTTTTCACGCGCTTCTTCACATACATGTAAATAAAGAAGAAAAAAATAACCTGTCTTACTCGTTCAATAGTTTTACATAGTATTAATAAAAATATATTAGGAGAACATATTCTTATTGTGAAGTTGTAATTATTCAGAACAGACGGTCTGCGATATTTTAAATATGAATTAAATATATTAATTAGAAAGATATACATATAAAATCAGTTTTATCGAAAAATATTGTTGTTCCGCCACCGGGACTCGAAACCTGGATCTCTTTCCAAACCAGGGAAGGTGCATTATCCAACTACGCTACAGCGACGATATTTTTAGCGACAAATTTTTGAACGTATATGTTACCTTTTTGATATTAATACATTTAATCGTTCCATTATTTGAAAGAGCCATCTACCTTATTTTTATAGAATCTCAAATACCTCTGAGTAATCTAATAGCAGACGCCAGAATTATCAATTAATTTTTATTAAATTTTGGACACATTGATACAACTTTATTGTTATTTTATATGTATATCATTCCAATTAACATATTTAATTCATATTTATAAAAATATATATTTACCTATTCCATATGTAATATTAATATTTATTCCATCTCTCTGCGTCTCTTTTCCTAAGCCCAGCACATAGATTATAACAATAAATATATATATATAAAACCTATATACCATTTTAAATTTATATTTTTAATGGTTAATGGTGTAAATCAACTTCCGAAAAGCTTTTTGAAATACGCTTTTCTGCAGGTCATACATTTCGCATTAATACAGACACGGTGTCTAAAGTTAGAATTCTACAAATTTATTATACAAATGTGCAGTTTACTGAACATTTGTCTTCAACTATTTCTGCGGAATAAATGGTATAATGAACAATGAGGGAAATATAATTTCAGGATTCTAGTTCCTCACTGATCACTTTGAGAATGGAGCTCAAATTTGAGTTCGATCTGTTTTAGAGTGCTGCTGCGAAATCACGTAGTTCGTCCATGGACCAACAAGTTAACCATTATAATCTCTCTATAATAATAGCTATCTTAAATGAATAGGTAATCCAATAATCTGTTGATTATGTAGTTATTAATAATTTGTTGGTGATTTTGAAATGTATAAACTTGTAAGAACAAGCATACTCGTATGATCTTTGTGTGAGCTGCATACGCAATTTCGTACATGCAAAAGAGTAATATAATTTTCAACAATGTTCATACAATATAATGTGAACAAATGATGTTTGATAATAACGGCTTTACTTTGTTCAGAGATCGGACATGAACAGTCAAGTCATGTTTGTCTTTCCAACACCCTTTATCTTCAAAAGTGACGCGCGACGCGCGGCTCGGCACCGAATGAATGTCGTAGAACTACAAACGTAGAAGGCAGTCCTTCCGGGGGCAGAACCGCACTGGAATATCCGGCGGGCCGACCGCCGCCCCTGTGCAGAGGAGCGGGGGGAGGGGATACCGCGAGATAGCAAAAACAAAAAGACTAAGCGGTCTCAAGGAGATTATGAAATTCCGATATACCTAATGAGACAAAAATGTTCTTAGGTTTTCTGGGCTAATCTGCCGTGTATATCTGACCTTTCTGGCCGACTGACCGAGCCCTGATGATGGACCCTGCAATGGGATGCGAAACGTCGGCCAGAAAGGTCAGATATACACGGCAGATTAGCCCAGAAAACTATACACAGAAGATTAATGAGACAAATTTGCTGAATGTTAAAATAATTAATAGTAAATTGATCATTTTAACTTGTAGAAGTTGGCATCAAATATAGAACGCCACAGTTTTCAGACAAACTCGCAAATCATTTGCAGCGAATTAAAATTATGTAACAAATTACCTATAACGAATACAATAGACATGACAATTGAGAGGTTTAAGAAAAAAGTGACAAAAATATAATACTAAGACGTGCACAGACGTAACAAAAACAAAGGATTGTAGAACTTTTTCTATATTTCTAAACTCCCGTATAAAGTTAGTTTTTATGGCTCTAAATAATAATATAACAGTAATATTTATGAGTTATAAATAACTTTATATTTAAAATGTAGGAAATAAACACCAAAAATAAAATTATAAAATAAACTCAATTTAACAGTCACACCAATTGAGAAATAAGAAAATTACTATGTTTCTTACAATGTGATAATATAAACTCGTTTATAATATTAATATTATTTATCTCTGATGAAAGAGCCGCTCCGAAACCGGTGGGCGTTAAAATATAAAACCGCAGGAATTCAAAGTTATTTTAGTTTGAGTTATAGTACAGAAAAAATGTGAAAAATGTTCACGAAGAAAGTATTAAATTAATATACGCAATTTAAAAATAGTAAAATTAAAATGTAAAATAAAAGAATAAAAATAAACTAAAACTCACTGAGAAACCATTGCATAACAGTGATTATCATTTCAATGTAATAGTTGAGAACTTGGGATTGTTCGAAATTAATCGACAAAACTTCAACATATAAATCTTTATACAACTACACATCATTCTTGTTATAAAATATCAATGCCATACCTACTCTTAATCGGTTCAGTTCGAGTCGTCCCTTTTTATGTAGTGGAAGCTTTTTGTTTGGGAATGGTTTATTCTGTAGGGATGGGCATTGACGTAAACGGCGGCCGCGTGGGGTGGGACGGGCGCGAGGGCGGGGGTGTAAGGGCGAGCAAAGTCACGGGGGATGGATACAGCCGCCGCCGCCGGTTCTCGGGGATGATGAAGGTAAGTAAACGGATCAATGTATCAACGGAGAAGGGAAAACATTTTTTATCACATTCCGATATTGTATTTAGGGCAGATTACGCGTACGTCACTATACGTAGGATCGTTACGGATAAGCCCGGTGGACAAGTTTTTATTAATAATGAAACTCAAACGCGAAGTCCAAACACTTGAGATCCAACGAATTATCATATAATTTGAGCGCTGCGTAAAAAAACCGACATTATATGATCATTGAACTTCTAAGACATTTTTTTGTTCTCCATGACGATATTTTTTGTTTACATAAGAAATGTGCGCGGTTTGGAAGAATAACGGATAAAGTCGATTGAATAATGCGTCGTTAAATGAACTCCCGATTTTAAATCTGTAAGAAGATTGACCATATTTTTAAGGAATATAAATAATAAAGAAACATTCTCGAAACATCCTTTAATATAGATTTGGAATTAAATTTTACTGACAAGGTGCGATATTCTGTTATTGCAAAATATATCATTTTCCACTATTCTTCGACTTATACGAATTATATGTAAATAAAAGTATCTATTTATTTTTCCATCAACGCCCTTGTGGACTTTTACATAAGAATAAAAATTTATTTTATTTAAATATAACAATACATTTTTAATTAACATTAACATTTCAGTTTAAATATAACATAAAAAATATATATAATAAAAGCTAAGTATAACTTCTTCAGTTCAGGTATGCTTCGCAACGAAATGCAACTTGTTACCGAGCCGATGCATCCGCGATATTGGCGAGTTAACAGCATCATTATTTCTGTGTACCTACAGAGAACACTTCATGTTGGTACTTTATACGAAACCATTTGTATCAACTCAGGCCAGTCCAACATGCTATTGATCATTTTATATAGATAACTATATCGCTCATATCTTTTCTCCGGGTTAATTTCATCGATCGATATCGTATCGATACAAATACAATTACATTGTAATATACGCGCGAGAAGACCAAAACGTACGAAATAAAAATAAATAATGATGATCATATGAACATATATTATCTACCTAACGCATGTACATTTACCAAAATCCTACAAAAATTTAATTCGCAAATCTAACCCATATTTCGTCCAACCGATAGAGAACTGTTTTAATTGTTTGCATTGCCAGTCATAAAAAAAATATGGTTAATTCTGTACCGTAACTATACACTTTTTAATATAATTTGAATAATTGAGCATAATAAACCGTTTAGCCAAAATCCATTTTATTTTTATTTGTTAACTTTGTTTTGTTAACCACTTATTGAGTTTAAATACATCTACCAGTTTCGATAAATACCATTTTCTTCTTCAGGATGTCAATACTAATCAAAATATGTCGTTTCTTTACTAGAATCTATTTTTAAAAAACAATAATTATTTAAAAAATAAATTTAGTACTTAACTCAAATTGTTACTTAATACAAATTTACTCGAATAATTTTTGGGAAAAAATTTTGGAATGGAAATTATATCAGATTGATGAAATGAACCAGAACTCACAATTGGTTAGCGTATATTGTAGGATGATGCACAAATAAATTTACACAGGTTGAAAGATAAATTGCTAAACGGTCAGGTGCTGCGCGGCGCGTTCAGTCCTCTTCCTCTACAGACTCACAGCACCCGCAGGGTAGTCTAGTATGAAAACATATGGATAGATATATAATTAATATTCAGATTCATCATTATCATTCTGAACCTCTCTTGTACGGATACATGTGTAGGCTCCCGTCAAGTTCACGGGGACCAGATGAAGATACTGTTGTGTGATAAATGTGGAGATTTGAATCGTCAGCCCGCGCTCAACGAGAGTTATAATGGTCATCCGCGGTTATGTTGCCGATACTGGCCATTTGTTCACGTGTCAAGTTCATCTTTTCACGGGTATTATTTAACAAGACTACGAGAGCCCAGTAATGAGGTAGTGCAGCCAGAAGATACTCGAATCATCATCATCAAGAAAACACGAAAGGAACACACGACAGTAGCGACAGTAGGCGTAACATAAACTACTGTATCTGTCTCCTTTCATTGTTCTGATCATCGTGTTCGTTTTATGTACGAGAAAGACTGTAGTAGTATGCACCATTGTTTTAAAGCGCTTTTCTCGAACTGGATATTCTTCCATATAAAGTAAAGACGACAAATACTTTTTCATAACTGGCACCTTAAGGAAGCAAACGAAAATAGATGACGTTTTAAGTTTGAAAAACGATCTTTATAGATATGAAATATGAATAGTTGCCTATTAACATAATATTCGCTTCAGAAATATTAATATTCCAATCATGAAATTGATGACAATATGAATGGAGTCGATATTTCCCTTTATCATATCCTCAGGTATGATACACTCACGCTACATCACGCCCTTTCCGCGCGACCGTAGCGGAGGGCATCATCCACATTCCAGTATCAGCTTTAATTGGTCGTGCCGCGGCTTCCGCGTACGGTGTCATCAACACTTGCGTCATATATCTTTCTTACTATTCTCTGATCCGTTCCATATGACCAAACCACCTGAGCGATCCTATTTTCAGCTTTTCATTCTCAGATTTATTATAATACCTATATAAAAATAATATATACCAGAGATACTAATTATTATACTGTAAGGAACATTTAAGAATATACGTAATAGGTAAATATTAGAGTTGTAAAAAGAAGAGTCAAGTAGTGAACAGTCTATGGTACGGCTGCGCAGTCAGAGTCCCATCACCTATCGCCGATTGCTTGCTGCTAGGCCCTGCGGGCGATTAGTGGCCGCCAGGCGAGCGTCGGTGACCGCGGCGCAGTCAGCGTCTCTTCAGCTATCGCCGATTACTTTGCTGCTTAGTTTTGCGGGTGGCTGTGGCTGGCTAGTGGCCGCTTCGAGATCAATAGTGGACGTTACGCGGCAATCGGTGACCGCTGCGCGGTCAGGGTCTCATCGGCTATCGTTGATTGCTCGCTGCTAGGTCCTGCGAACGGCTATTGTGGCTGCTACAGGTCTCAATAGAATCTATATTTAAATGATAGAACTTTCCCTAAAACAAACAACACGTCAGTAAAATCTCCATGTAATTAAAATTATTTCACCTAGAAGTTAGCTGTCAAAACCAACAAAAATGACTAGGTTTTGTATAAGAATCGCAGATAGATAATAATGAATACAAAAATGTTATTTCATCAGTATAATTTATAAAAAATTTTAGTAGTGATAAATTATTCCCGAGCAGGTTTTGACAAATATTAAGTCGCAACCATAATCAAAAATTATATTATCATAACCGACAATTATCCACGGCAGTTTAAATTTTTAACAAAATTTAACATCTCGTGTCGCATTTGACAGTGCGACCATATTCTTGAAAAAACTGAGATCACGTTTACATAAATGATTATTAAAGACACGTAAATATTAAAAACTATCAACATTGCATCATTCTTTGACAGTGCGTCCATAGAAAAAATTGTACGATTTCATTCACGGTTTCTATGACACGACGCGAGATGACCACAGATAAGAGAGGTGACAGCTCAAAATTCGCACGATTTCGCAATGTTATGATTTACAATGTACACTTCATTTCTAATTTAATATATATTTACGCGCTGTTATTAAAATTATTATTATAAATAAGAGAAAACACGTAAGTAATCTTAACCTTAAGTAATAATAAAAACACATTATCTCACAGACCTGGCCGTTTAATCAAGCACTAAACAGCAATAATGACACTACTAAGCTGGCATCCAGAAAGTCACAGATGTAGACGGGAAACCGTAATATTATTATGGATAATTACTACACTTAACGATTACATTTTTAGATGAGAATTTTATTAAATACACATTCCAGTCTACAAACGTGCCGGCAACGATTTAAAATTTTAAACGATTATTATTCGTGTTAACATACATCTAACGCAGACGACGCCAAGCTGTGAACGTAAAAAAGGTATACAATTTTTTTTTTTTTCGTTTTACTTTTTCGCGCGTGCACGCCTCGTGTTGGAAAGGACTGCTCGCCGTTGGAAAAGTCGGTCTATTGTTAATATTAAATTAAATTGTAAAAAATAACCGTAAAAATGAAATTGTATACTTTATAAAACTAATTGTAAACTATTCAATGAATAATATAAAAGTGAAGTACAAAATTCATCGGTTACTCCACCGCGACCTTCGTTATGCAAATAAAAAGAACTTTCTTCTTATTATGAATGTAATTCGATGGGTCGTATTGACAAATATACAAACACAACATGCTGGACTGGAAGCTGGAACTGATACAGATCCATTTATGACAGAGTAAAGAATGTCAATCTGATCATAGCATAGTGAATAAGATTAAAAAAGGATCGCTTAGGTGGTTTGGTCATATGAAACATATGAAAGTGTTGATGGCACCAGAAATAGAGGACATCCGGAGATGATTTGGCACGACTACATAAACCAGATACTGGAACCTGTTAGAAACCTTAATAATCGACGAGTTTGTATGATAAGATGTATGAATGTGGATGAAGCGAGAATGATGTGTCGGGACAGAAGAGTGTGGCGCTCTATCGAGAGTGTGGCGTGATGGTAAGTTAGTTAGTTGGAACTGGTACAATTTAAAGTTACAGGATTAACACGCACAGACAACGCAATACACCTCGCCGGTCCACAAGAAATAGCAGCAAGCCGCAATATTAGTGGGACAACCCGTTACGTAATAATAAGCGATGAGTGTACCAGTACCTAGACGCATGTTGTGACGTCTCCTTTCAAATAAGCTGATCCCCGTGTGTCCATGTCCACTGGGATGAGTGCGCAACTAACTGCCGGTTAATAATTAATCATACGTCGGCCGACAATTTGTTCCAAACTGACTGTACGATTAAATCGCATGACATAATTTGCCTTTTGTATTATTTTACACACATCCATCGTCCATCCTGTCCAACCGTGAAACGATTAGCACATTTTGCCTAGAGTTTATTTTGATCTTATGATATCAAACATTACAAAAGTGTCATTCAAGAATCAAAATATTAATTGAAGAATCAAACATTGTAAATGACAAAAGTATTCAAGATTCAAACCAGAACCATCAAATATATCAATCAAGAATAAAATAGTAAAACTGAAAAAGTTATGGAAGTATACAGTATAAGCAATATGCGGAGGATGTCGACAATTTTGCTGTAAATTTAACTCTTTATAGGACTACATTATTACAATTTTTCGTCCCAACTCAATGCTGACGGATAAATTGCTTCACATCACATATTTTATTAATTTTTATTTTTAATTTTGATAATGAAAAAACATGCTGATATATATATATATATATTTTTTTTTGTGTATTGCACTTCTGATGAAATTTTCTATTATTTTACAAATGATGTTAATGCCTGAATAAGGCGTGTATAATAATAATAATAAATAAATACGAATTTGAAAAAATATATAAACAAGTTTCATCAAATTAAATATAATTTACTAACATCTTCGTCTTCAATCACCCTGCAGCTCATATGGAGCGAGGTAGTACAAGCAAAATACAAAGATAAAACTAATGTCGAGATGTATGCACACGAATTGTAGAATAATGCCTGTCGTAAGCCTGACCTGCCTCTCGTTAGTGCGGGACAGGACGCCGCGAGAGTCCTGGAGTCCTGCGCGGGACAGTCTGCACGGGGACGGTCGGGGCAGCATATAGCAATGTAAAAAATATAGTGCATTACATTTATTGATATTTTCTCAATGAGATCGTCATCTTTCAAAAAGGCTGTCACTTCAGTAATCATACCAGCACATAATGTGTCATTAATTTTTATTACATATTTATATAACATGTCTAAATATTTTTTATCATAAATACTTATTCTATATAAGAAAAAAAATGTAATTAGTTAATATTATAATGTAAATTGTAGTGGGAAATGGGAAAATTGTAGTAAAATATAAATGGATGCAAGGTAACTTTAAGAGTGTAAGAGTTATTGCGTTTTTACTTGCCACCTATCGTTTGTTAGCAACAAATATAAAATAATCCAATATACACAATTCGGGTGTAAAGCACTGGATTTTGAAAAATATATGTGAACACATATAATGAGCAGGACAACGAAAGTAAGCTTGCTAAATCAAATACCCACTCCCAGTGTGTTCCCATTACCGACTCACTAATTCTATATCGTCATAACATAGCTGCGTAGATACATAATGAAATATAAATACATAGAATACATAAATGATTTCGTACTTTACTTGTCTCTCTTTCGACGGTGACATCATCCACATCCAATCTCAAATATGTTATTTCTTAGTCCTGTTTGAATGTATGTCACGCGTATATAATTATAATTACATTTTGGCATATGCAGATTGGAAAATAATTATTATATTGAAATTATTAAAAAAGGCAATCAAAATCATATTTGAAACATCGTGTCGAAACCAAGAAAACATTGAACGTAGGTAACTACACACGATTTGATTTATTTAGTCGCCTCGCTCGCGTAACACAAGGTAGGTACGTAATAACACAAACGCATTCTGGCATTCCAATGGTACAAGTCGTCCAGGCTGGTTGAAAATAGTAAGAAATCAGCTAACAAAAATCGCTCCGTAACCATAGTGAAAAAAAATGATGAAAATCAGTGAAAGTAAATCAATGCCAAGTGCACTGGACTGGAAAACAGAGGTCGTGTGAAGAAGGAAATACGGGTTCACTGCCTGGAAGGTGCATTTTCATTGACCGTCAGATCCAAGCTCAGTTAGCGGTCACACCGACGTGAATATCATTTTTATTACTAACCGCATTATACAGACAAAAAAAGCAAAGTACCTTATGGACTCAGAAATGACGCGTCGCACTGAAGCTGGTATTTACGTGTTATTAGTCATTCATCATTATGCACTTCATTTATTTTATTTTATGTAGTTATGACTGTCCTAGTTTAACATTAAGGTACTAAATAAAAACTTTTTAATACAATTAGAGGAAGAATATGTTAATACATAAATACACATTTTTATGGCTAATTAATAAAAAGCACTAAAATTGTAATTGAATTGCAAATTGACACTTGAGAAGAATTAACAATATACTCATATAAAACTACCGTCCTATAATACCGTGCTAATAATAATAATCATTATTGAACCACATCTATGATCATAATTTAAATGTACAATTGGTACCTAGTGGTCTGGGCGACTTCGGTAGGTTATCGTATTGTGATTTGCGAGTGTGAAATTTATGAATTATTATTATAATATACTCGCCACAAAATATTTGAGCCAGAACTTCTTTACGTGTGTGTAGTTTCTTTCGGCCGTGACATTGAAACGGTGTACACAAGAATCTGTGTGTGTGTGTGTATGTTTCGCGAGTTCACCAGCGGCATATATATTGTGCGGTGTGCGAGCTGCGAGCGTGTGTGCGCGCGCGCTATTTGCTGTCGATCCCTCGCTAAGTGGAGTAAAACAAACAAATCGAAGAGGAAATTTGTATAACAATACGGATGTCTGGTAACTGGTAACAACGCGTGTATCTGGTTGAGATCACGGATCATACGCGGCCGCCGGAGATACGAGAGCAAATATTAGCAATACGAGAATCGGTCGCTCGGACATTGTTATTCTTACACCGACAGATCACATAACGGGGATGAAGTAAAGAGGATCTGATTGAAGAACAGCGAAGAATACTCTCCGTCTATTGTGTGCTACATACACAACAATTAAGCGGGACAGAAAGGGCAAATTTTACAAGTTTGGAACGTGACCATTGTACAGATATGATAAACACTGGTTTCTTTAAGATTATGTCAATTTATATATTGTTTACTAGTACATATATAAACCCGTCCTAGGACGGGCGTGAATTATGTACAAATGACATAATTATGTTCCCACAGTACATAGCACGACAGTTTTCCAATTTTTTAATTTCTGGCAAAAGAAATGGACCTGTTTGTTTCCCGTTTGAAAAATGTACCTTAGAAATAAAAAGGTTACATCCACCTAATTGAGATTTCACTTCAATATGATATATCGGTTTATTTTTAAATTTCCTTATACATATGTAATGTATGGTATATTATATGTAAGATACATTCAGAGCGGCTGCAGTACCGAGAATTCACAACCGTACAGCGATGATGGTAATAATAACCTACTTTACGAACTCTCGCTATGTAAAGTAATTCGTATTAATAGCGGGTCCTCCGTCCTCCGTCCTCTATTCATCCTCCGTGATCTTGGACGTCTCGCATTGCAACGGCAACGATAACTCAAGCAAGCGGGAATTTGTGGGAAATGTGATCACGAGATGATCGCAGCCATTATCTGCGGGCGGAATCTTTCGATACGCCTTTCATCAATTATTAGATACCTACTCTTGACCGCATGCGTACACCCGCTCTCATCACATCAGGTGTTCTCGTCACACATCACGCGCAGGATCCACCGTTCGATTCGCGTTAATGCCTTTTAACTGACCATCCTTTCTTGCCAGCCTGTTCTCTGTCCCATTGTCAGGTTTATTCAAATTGCGGCGAGGTCGAGCCCTGGGTGGAACGCGACACCTGACCTCGGGAATGCTTTAAGAGCTCAAGTTTGAAATAAACGATAATAAAACATTCTAAATTACGAGTAAAGTTCCGATCGATAGATCTTTCGTCGGTCTGAACTGAACGCGAAATAAATTGAATTTAAAGTGGGTTAATTGGACATAGTAATAAACGAACATAAGTTGTAAACTTAATTGATGATAAGATCGATAAATGGTAAACCTGAGGATGATTTACCACAGGACTTTCCTAGCATTTAGGAATGTGATGGCCAATATCCGTTTGATATATAATTAATATGAATTAATCACCGTATTCTATCGATTATACATTATTATTATTATTATATAGACGCACCCTTATTTTTAAATAACATAAAATCCTTTAATATGAAGAAGATGAAAATACAATGACTGTAATATCACCAGTGTAATCTTCATAGAGAGATTTTAAGCGACAATTAAGGGCACACTTTTATTCAAACTGCACTGACTTCACGGTGACTACTCCCCTCCTCCCTCACGCACTAACCGACACCACACTACCTCCCGGTGATTTTTGAGACGCCATCGATTGTAACACGAACCCCCAAATTCAGATACCCCAAAACAGAAAAAAATATGCGTCTTGTAATCGATGAAATGCGGTAAATAACTTATGTAAGATTTAGATCGATTTATTCTGAACTTAATTAGTCATTTCCACTTACGGTTTCTATAAATCTAGATCTGATAACAAAGAATGATCCGTTCTAAACCTTGCTGGAACATTAAACATTCATAAAAACCGAATCTATTAAATAGTCCAAGAATGATTGAAAAATGCATCGCAGTAATCCCATCCCAGCTGGGACTTGTGAGTCACATGATATCACGTGAGTCCTGGACGCCTCGACGCGGGCGACGGACATTCAGTGATAAACGATACATTCTCGCTCGACCCCGGCGGCGAGCCCTAGATGGCTGCCGGTCCAGCCCGAGGTTGCCGAATGTCAAGTGCGATGTGCGATCGCTTTGTCGCGCTAACCCTGCGCTGCTTCGTCGCTCACGGTTTAAAATAATACCGAGTGGCGTCTAAATCACCATCAATTATCGTTTTTATTTATATTGCAATATGGCACTGTACAGTCGGCCACTGAGGAATCTGTTGCTAGTATATATATATATATTTATTATTACAACATTTATGTTTATTATATGTATTATTTTATGGATAGAGAATGAAATAATATTAATCACTTCTTAATAATTGTCCCTCACAGCACGACTTTTTCTGTGAATTTGTCTATGACTTTAGAACTAAAAAGGAGAATGGATGCTGCTATGTATTCATCAGCTGAAACTAGCAGGTGAAGAAATAAAACAAAACCAACTGAAGTACGAGATAAAACAATACATTGCGCACGGTGTACACAACCGATATCATGCGTCAATTGGCGTCAAGTGCGTCTAGCGTGAAGCGGTCATATAACTTTTGTCTCTTTTTCGTTTAGGTAGCGCTCACGCACACATTAAAGTGTATCGGCACACAACACATTATTGAAGTGTCATGATTGACCTGTAATTCTACAATATATACATTATGTTATTACATTTGTAATCGCCCCTACAACAACACTGTATAACGGATTTTACAAATGTTGATAGACAGACGGAGCGTGATATACAGTGTTATTGCAGGTAAAATCACAGAAATTGTGTGTAATAGTATTATTATTTATTGTATATGGTTGTTTAATATATCTTTCGATGTCCGAGCAACGTTGTGGCATTCACTCAGATCTGGCCAAAACTGCAAACGCTCAAATTTGTCCAAAAACTATATACAGTGGTGTTGCAGGGGTGGTCTCATTCTTCTCTTCCACCGAGGGCGACGACGGACGCGGTCCGACTGGTCGATAGATATAATTCCTGATTTGTGTGTTTTGCTCATTGTTGATTATAGTTTTTCTTTGTGTCTTTTTGTAATTGTGTTCTTATTTATTTATTTGTATTATATATACGTGTTACTGTACGCATAAAAAATATCGGAATTCTTTGTTGTGCGAAAACCAGCTCCTAAAACAGTTGACAGGGTCGTTATCTGTACATATTACGAGTTTATTCCGCAATTGTCGTTTGATACGTGACGAAGCCGTACACCTTTCAGGTTTCAGGTCTCCCTCCTGAGGCAGTCATGTTTGAAGTCTCAGTATAAAGCAATTATAAAACTTTTCATACGAACTAAGTGAAAGCTAGTAATCCTAAATGATTTGAACGAGCAGATCAGAACAGGTGATAAAATTGGCAAACGTAATATATCAGAATATTACATCGTGATGGTTGAGGTGATGATCCGCGATCCGCGAATGAGTATTACCTGATCGGTCTGATTATTCACTGAGCGGCAAGAAAAAAAAACTGAACTATATAATACGACCTTTATAGACGATGCGATCGGGGTCGGTGGCTGGCAGCCCGCCTCGACAGAGCGCGGCCGCGTAAAGCTGCACGGGGCCGTGTAAAGCTACACGGGGCCGTGCAATGCTGCCAATCATCCGGGGGATCAGATCCTGGCAGCAGTGGACGTACATTTGTACAAACAAACTTGCGGTGTCAAATATAATTCTAACAACTGGCGACTGGCGACTGGCGTTTCAAAGTCGTGATTTATAAACGCTTTCTCGCACGCTAAACCGTGCACGTATCGAGGCGGAGGGAGAAATATACCTCACCTAGCGATACGATGATTCTCGTAAATATGTACATATTTATACGGAGGTACCAATTCAATACATTGTACAATACAACATAATAATTGTTCAATAGACACTATTATGACCACTGAATAAAAAGACATGGATAGCGTATAAATTGACTCATCATAATCGAACACACGAATGATTTAAGCGCAAGTGTACAGGTTATATATTATATTAAACATTTCATTATTTATTCTTAATATAGTGCATACATAAGTATTTTTATAAATGCTCTAATATAAACAAGATTAAAATGGATTATTTGACTATAACTTATCTTTCACATATATGCTTAGTTTCATTTTGAATCTATTTAGTTGCTCCTCCTTTCTTACGAGACCGACGATTGTTATTATTTTAATTAATTTATGTTTTTGTTCATTTTAAAAATAAAATACTTAATTGTAGGCGGTTGAATAAAAAATGTACGCAAAATATTACTTAAACTTACCAGATCCTCATCGTGCTCAGGGTAGACATACTTTGAAAATATTCTTACCTGGAACAAACAATAAATATACATTGAGAATTGTACGAATCAAGTATACAACATATTGCAAAGGCATTCTACAATCGTAGCCTAAATTATTATGTATCTTTTAAATAACAATTTGTGAGATCATTTTTTGCTTATTTGATCTAATATATTTATCTACAGCTACTTTAATTCAAAAATGAATTGAATATGAAATGAAGGTTTCGCAGAAGGTTTATACGGCGCGTGCGCACTCATCGACGGTAAATGAATTGCGAAAATAGAAGAAAGAAATACGTACACTTAGCTTAATATGATGAATGTGCCGATAAACTGGCCAAGGAGGCCACTCTTTTCGGAGTTTTCCCCCAACAATTCCATATCTCGATGTATGACAGACTTAATATGGTAAAAAAACGCACGAATTCTATCTGGACTGCACAATGGATGGATCCGAATAATCATAAAAGTAATCCTCTTAAAGTAATTCAAGGATCTATTCCCCGCACCCCCGGTTCACAAAAAGGAAAGTCTCCGAAAGAACCGCATCAAATATCTGTAGAACGAGAATTGGGCATTGCCAGTTGGTCTCTAATTTGTTCCGATTGAACTTGATGGATTCCCCAATGTGTGAGTGTGGTGGTGTGGTGCCGAGGAGGAAACCCTTGACCATGTCTTTTTTGCCTGTCCATTGCGGATCACAAGTTTTTTCAATGGTAATTTTCAGCTCCCAGTTAACATTCTTTCCCTTAACTCGCCACGTTTAATCTATATAATAGCAAGTTAATAGCAATATGACAATAGTATTGACTTGTAATACAGTATTTCCTATTTTATAATATTATTGTACTTTTTTATAAAACAAAGTTTTTAACTTTATTAATGGCACAAATCACTCTTGAAGAGTGGATTTAAAAGAAGAAGAAGCTTATTATGAAATAATTAAAATGAAGTTAGTGAAGGATGCCACACAGGATCGTCCGACTAATTCGTCCATCGTATAAACGGTATAAAACCATACGATGTCCATTATTAAGGACTGTTAAATATCCTAGCACGGTCGGGCCTTTGAAACTGAATGAAGCGAACCATTAAAACTAAGATTATTTTATACGTCACGATAAAGCAAAGGTTATTAATCCTGGCCTGGGCAAAAAATGAAAACACACGACAGATGATCAGGTCTCGCTGAATGCGGACTCTGAGCAAACAATGGTAGGAGCACGCAGAGCCATTAATCAACGCTTCCCTACACACAATTACAATTCGCTAAACAATCGAGTGATCTGAACCGAGCCAAACATATTTGTGGGCGGGTGGTTGAGAAGATACGATTTTCTCATTAAACGGCAACGTATTCAAATTTCCTATTAGAATTAATTGATATTCTGTCGATATTACAGTGGTGGTGAGCGCCACTCAAGTGTCCCAATACGTCGGTTGTGACAAAATCGATCGATTGAAAAACATATACCAACATATTTAAAAATATATTTGGTTTCTATTTGACTCTCTTGTTGTCCAACAACGTCCTTATCGGAAACTATACAATATATACTATTAATCTCTTAAATGCAACGAACGAGTTCTACTAGTGATCAAACAGAAACATAATTTGACGACTTGAAAATGTTCAACATAATTTTTTAAATATATTAAATTCACGTGCCCGCTTAGACATTAAATCTCATTCAGAAATTGAGTGTTACCATAAAATACCCCTCCTCTTAAATAGAAGAAGCACTCAAGATTTATCCTACGTCTATACAATTTTAAATAGCTTAGTTGACTCGCTCTATTTATTAGAACAAATAACTTTAAACTCTCTAACGCGCCCAACACGATCAAATAATCTTTTATACCCAAATCTGGGTAGAACTAATTACATAAAACATTGTTTTGTGACTCGCACTACATCAAAATACAATGCCGTAAATTTTTCTAATAACATGGACATTTTCAACGATAAATTGCTTCCTTTTAAATTTAAACTACACCAACTTTTCAATAACTATTAACATAAATTGTATATAATGCATTCCATTTCCCTCCCTTCCTTACCCTTTCCTCTTTGTATGTTCAGTTTAAAATCACTCTTTTGTTTATTTTTCAGTTTTTTTTAAATATATACTAGTTTTTAGTTTATTATTTTTATGTAAAAGTATTTTTGTTTATCAGTCTGTTTGAGTATACTATTTTTTACTTAATTATGTACTACGTATTTAATTCCGAAGAAACTTCATTGTTACATTGTTTGTTTCTCTAAAAAATAATAAAAATAATAGCCCACAGATGTCCCCTTTAGTTAAGGTTAACCGTGAAAATCTACCGCTCTATTTAATCTGAGGAATGTTAAAATCTCGAGTGAAGAAATTATGTCCTTAAAAAAAGAAGAAAAAATTGTCCAGTAAAAATATTTAAATGAAAAGAAATACTAACATCTAAACTCCAACTTTATTCTACCTAGTTAAACAATAGCATAAGTTATACATCAACATATATTTTTAAATGTGTTTTATTGTTAATAAATGTTACTGTTTTTTATACGTATGAAATTAAAAGTAACATTTAACAATAAAACATGTGTAATATTTGAGATATAATATAATAATAATAAATACATTTAAACTAAATAGTACCTAGTTGTGCAGAGTAAAGTGAGACGATTTAAAGTATTGAATAAAATAACAATCACTTTGTATGAAACCACGAAATATATTATACGTCAACCGGTTTCGCTTATCTCAAGCTTCATCAGGACGTATTTAAAACCGGTTGACGTATAATAAATTTCGAGGTTTCATACAAAGTGATTGTTATTATGTCAAACCACAAAGTGATTGCTTTCTACGAAAATAGATTTAAAGTATGTAACGTGTGATGAATATATCGTTTGTTGTGCTTTCTCTATGATCGCAGGCGAGAAAGTAAAAAAGCGTCTTCTTATGTACGTGATACCGAGAGCCTCCCACTAATCCTCGCCAATGAGGAGGAACGTGTGGCTGACAAATGACGTGGGCAATTATTTATAAACGGGATAGGCATCACTTCAGAATCAGTCGAACAGTCGCGGGCTTGTGTGTGTGTGTGTGTGTGTGTGTGTGTGTGTGTGTGTGTGTGTGTGTGTGTGTGTGTGTGTGTGTGTGTGTGTGTGTGTGTGTGTGTGTGTGTGTACGTATACGAGTATTTATTAAGTATCTTATGTACTAAATAGAAATAGTGTTAAACAATGGTACAGGAACTGATTTTCCATCAGTCGGTAGGTGTGGGCGGGCGTAAGAAACAAAGGAAAATATACTGACTACATTTGTTTAAGGGTGCAAATATATGAAAAAATAATCCATTTCTCTCTCATCAACGACACAGGCGAGACTAACAACAATAATACATTAAATTTTATATCAATAATATTTATGAGCTGGTAGACCATCCAACATATATATACACGAGTCAAAAAATTGTGAAGTTATTGACCTATACGTCTTTGAGTGGTAAAGAAAAACAAACAAAAAAATACACACTTGTGATTCACTCAAATGTTATATCCATAAATAAAACGTAATTCTCCATCAATAAGAATCTCGATAATGTAATGCATTGATACGTATAACATATTTTTAAACAAAAATATAAACAAGTGAGGAATCTGAGCATTCAAATTTAGTCTCTTAATACAACACTCATTATTATACACCAAATGTTTTAATATTGAGTGATGGTCTTGCTTAGAATTCGTTGGACAGCAGTACGTACCGATCCCCAATAGGATCCGTGATAGATTGTCCACGACCCGTCCAATATTTCGGACATGTCGCCCGCGAAGATGATAATTTGGGAAGATCGGGAATGTAGAGTGGTCTGAGAGGAAGAGGACGCTAGTGGCTATTCTGTTCCAACGATTCACCCATGTAAGCCAAAACATAATAAAACCAAGCTTACCCGTGTAAGCTAAAACATACACGCAAGTTTAAATATTCATTAAAACTCTATAAACACGGTTTAGGACCGAAAATCAAAGATGGGTGAAAACCCAGAAGAGGACTCAGAGGGTAGGTTTTATAGACAATGGGATTACTCCAAGAAGCCAGATTAAAGAGATATTATTGAATTTAGAATATTTTTTATATTTGAATAGCGACGTAATCGCATCTTTAGCATGTTTAAAAGATATCCATATCAGTACCTAACTCTTAGACGATCGCGCCGTGGACCACAGCTGACGACCCGAACCCGAGAGGCGGCCGAGGAGGCTAGAGGCTCGCAGATCTGCATGGTGAGATAAGTACCCACGAAAGAACCAAATAGGAGTATTCGGACGTGACAAAAGATGCTGCGACAACAGCAAAAAAATATGGCCAACCATTGTCGCGGCCGAGCGTGACCATTTTTTTGCCGGTCTATAATTCAAGGTAAATAGATTCTAATTTGTTCAAGACACAGCACGGTGAACGATTTGTGCTGCTCCATATTTTGTAATGCAAATTTAAGTATTTTGAATAAAGCAATAACATTTTGCATCTTAAATCGTGCTAGATTTTGTTTTAACATTCTTTGAATAATCACTTATATATGTATATATTTTAATATTCTTTTTCATTTTTTTTATTAAAACTAGACCCACAAAACGTCTTGCTAGACTTATTTCATTAGATTTAATATAATCAAAATATAACAACTAATCAGTCACAGTTTAAACATTTCATGCTTACAAGTAAGACATGTTAATATCGATAAGCCACTTTTTTATCATTTCTTTCGAATTGGAAGAAAGCGTACTCTTTTGTAAAAACCCAGGCAGTTTATTTTTTAGTGTAGGAACAACTAATTCTAATGTCCTCGATCCATACTTATTGGTAATTGTTAAATTCCGATTAACTTTTTTCTGTGTGAAGCCACCCTATTTAGAGCATCGTTGTTATAATTTTCTTTTATTAAAATGAAAAATTCAACATTAGACGAGATTCATTCTCTTTGGTTCCATTCTTTCATTCCATATAAATAAATAAATAAAAATAACAGTTTACGTATTTAAATAGGTATTTGAGTAATTATTCGATCAACCAACATGCGTACCACAGTCCAACGGTTCTCCGGTTCTCCGCATTATTCGCAGTATTCAAGCATAATCGGCAACTAATTATAAAACATAAATAATTAAAGCGACGATCGTGACAACTAATGAGTGACGTAACGAGTTCACAGAATCGTCCGTCACTGTCACTGTCACTGTAGCGATGAATAATATGTCATGAATAAGGACCTGTACAAAAGTTCGTCTTGCGAATACTAATTATAAGGATACACGACTCACTCCAAAAATTGTAAATCTGATGAGAGTGTTCAGAGTACATTTTTATTTATTTTAAATTAAAGTACGTGTCTATTGCGTCAAGGTGTGTTGGGAAATAAGCGAAATTAAACTATGTACTTTCCTAAACTAAGACATTTATTCAGTTTTCATTGATGATGACTAGCTTACAGGGATATACCTGACCTCAGTTGAAATCTACGAATAATAAGAATAATTATAATTAATAATTATTTACAAATATGTTGAGAGGAAGGTTAGAAGCAAACTAAAAATCAATATCAAAGATATATAAAAATAGTCAAAGGATGGGAATATTATGAACCGAAGTGTAAATAATATAAAGCTTGTTTATCATCTATAATGCTTATACATAATATATTGATTGTTTAAGGCGAGCGTAGACAGTCCGAGGAATGGATTAGGAAAGATGATATCAGAAGCATACAAAAGTGACATATCTGTATAACATGATATAAACGCAATGTTTCAGTATGGAAATGTGTGTTGTTGGATCCTCTTCCTTACGTACGAATACGGCTTGTCAAACCGTACGGATAGATGTAGCTAGCTGTTGGGCCTGAGGAAGCCTGAAGGGCGCACTAAATAGACAGACCGAGTCGTGTTGACCTTATGGTACTATATGTGCGGGTACGAGTGTATATGTAAAAATGTGGCTAAAAAATTCAGAAGGATTTGCTGTGGCGTGAATGAAGAGGTTCCCAGGAGGAGAGTGTTTGATAAGAGATCTTGACGGGCGGCTGTAGGCGCATGTTATTGCCACATGTTATCCGGTCGGTACTGGTCGGTCTGTTTTACGGTCAGGTATCTGCAGGGTGCGTGCAGGGGTCGTCGGAGGTGTTGATGATTGCGGAGGCGATAGACTTCTACATCTTGAATAGGCCAGATCCGAGAGGACCACGAAGCTCAGAATGGCGTAGTTACCAAAAACCAGGAAAATTGATCTACAGATACCGCGTAGCTTTCTACGAATTCAGTCGTTGTTTGCCAATCGATGGTTGCACAATAAATAAGAGCATTATTGCAAAGTCAGCTATGAAAGATAAGGCCATAAGCTGTAGCTGTAAGGTGCACTGTACCGGGTGAATGATAAACGTCCAGGGCTGCCGGAACTCTCTCTGCTCCATATGTAATAAATCTTCCGAGCCAAGTGTAGGATGCAACAACATCGTTGTGTGAATGTGACATCTGGGGTTTAAAGTTGCAGCGTCCCGGTGGCGGAGATCAGCCGTCACGGGCCGCGCGCGCCGATGCCGATCTGTCGCGGTCGTAAATCAATCGGCGCACGAGCCGCGCGTGTTTCTATTCCGTAATCGGTTTATAAATCAAACAAAGGGATTGGGACGCTTTCATTACAGCTGACCAGCTGACGGGCGGAGTCAGGGCCTAAAGCGCTGTAGGAATTACATTTCAATTTTGGCACGGTGGTATTACTCGTTTTCATTCTTTGATAATAGTCAATACAAAGGAGCTAATAAACACGACTTTTGTACGAAGATGTATTATCATAAAACAAAATAACTCATTTAACAATTCACTTTCAAACCACGCAGGTAATACTTCAATTGTCAACTCAAATTATTATTTTTAAATTTTATTCATAAAATATTTCAATTATACATACCTACATATGATTATTAAATTAAAGAATATACTTATTATCACTTTCTAGGTACTTTGCACATTCATAGTGACAATCAAACAATAATTAAAGGGTATCTATGGGGAAATAGTTAAAACGATATATGTACACTATTTATAATACACGCAGTGTTCAAAATATATATTATAAAACTGAAAAAATATAACCTTGGGAGGGTAGTAAAAAAAAATACTGAAATATAAAAATAAATAAATAAAATTATGTTTGTCACTTCTTTTTTAAATGTGGTAATGTACAATTGTTTTGTCTGTGAGGATTGTTACACAAGTAATCCGCCGCAAGACGACTCTCGATTGCCCTAATTTTTTATTCTCAGTATTTTTTGTATGATGTTTTCAATTGTTCCAAGCGATGTCGTGTTATTGATTTAAGAGACAGTTGCAGTATGTATCAGGTAGTTCAAATTGTAAACTGTTTTCAGCAATTTATTAGATTATCTTTGAAGACTGTTTTACTTTGGATTTTACACAAAAGAATCCAACGTATATATACATACAGATGAAACCGCCGAGGATCGCCATGAATCACAAACCATGCAAATTTAATCGCTAGTTAAGGTACCAAATAAGAAAAGTGTATTTAATCCCTTTTTAAACTTTTTAAACGAGGCTTCAAAATAAACGTTTATTGATCGGGCGTAAAAGTAGGCTGATGGGTTAATATAATATAATATATACGATACACATTATAAAAACTGATTATCATGAATGGTCGGCACCGGGAAAGAAATTATGATTTTTTTGATGTTAAATACGGTAACCATTTATGACAACCGTTATACTAATTTTGAACATTAAAGTAGTCTTCTAATGTTTTATACTGAATACACATACAAGATTATTGAGCCTCTTTGATACCGACGTGAATGGAAGGATGGAAGTGAAATGTGAGAATGACAAACAAATAATGCGATCTCTCTCTCGGGCTGGCACGAGAAGGATCATCTAAGATGGAATGAAAGATCAAGATTGCGTTACGAGAACTAGAAGATTCATTCCTCGCGCAACTCCAGAGCGAGTTCCCCGAAGCATTTTCCATCGACACTCCAAAGATTGCAAACTGTTCCGTTACAAGCAGAGTCCAGTATGTAATTTAATTAAATTAATTCACGGTCGGTAGGCTAAGACCCTGGTTCGGGTCAAACCATCGGACCATCGGACCATCGGAAGATCAAAGACCGACGGCTTTTGAGTAGTACGGTTGCACGAACGATCCGTTCACGATACTTGTGGTGAGGTGATGTCAATATTGCCAACTACCAGGAGCTGCTTCTTGCTAAATAGTATCAGTATTGGTAACAGAACCCTTGTTCATATTGTCAAATAGCATATCTGTAAAGATATTTTAACAATTTGTCAGAAATAATACAACTAGATGCTCAAACCCCAAATTTGGGGCAAGTGCATCTACTCGTCCAATTTTCATAAAATGCTTTCAATATTAACTATCCTGAAAGGTTATATTCTGATTTTTAAAGACTTAAATTAGGAAATGGTTAATGATAAAGTTATAGCATAATCATATGAAGTTTGAGAACAGTTCAAAGTTTATGTGGATGATTTATATAATGCACTTTCCCCGATTCACCTTACATACTAATCAATAACAGAAAAATTATTCATATTTGGACTCAATACATAATATACAAACAGACAAACGGGAGTCTGTTGGAAACAATATGTCAAATGTCAACAATGTCATTTCTAGTTAAATAGGATAAATTTAAACAATCCGTTTTTAATTTAATGAAATCACATGTATATTGTGAGGTTGCAAGACAAAGCTTCGGATTCAAGTCCGGGAATAACAATTTTTTTTTTCGATATATAGATTTTCTGTGATTATTTAATTTGTTTTAAATCCATTTTTAAATATTCAACATATTTATAATAATAAGAATAATAATGGATAATTTGTATAGCGCCATTTTCTTTCATCTCAATGGCGCTTTACACATGTTTATAGTTCTACAATTATTTTTGTTCTTTTAAATTAAAAATCGTTATCTTCACTTATGGAAATGATTTTTTGAAAAGGTGCGTTTTTAGTTTCTTCTTAAATAAAGTCTCTGACGCTTTTGGGCCTGCCACCGCAAATGCCCGTTCTGATCTGAATGAATGTGCACGGCCAATAACTTAACTTCAAATTTTGCATTCGCAGACATTGATTCTTGTATTAAGTTTTGCCTTCTAGGTGTTGCTGTCCATAGTAATTCTGTTTTGGATGGATTTAATGTAAGTCTATGCTGTGCCATCCACTCGCCTATTTTATCTGCGCATATTGCAATTTTTCTTTATAATACCTCTGTATCACCCGGCTTGTAGAAAAAATAAATTTGCATATCGTCTGCATAACGATATTATTATGTATTCTATGTCTTTCGTATATAAAATATACAATAGTCCAGATCCCTGAGGTACCCCCATGTTAGAAGTAGATGTAGGGGAGGTTGAATTTTGAAATCGTACTGATTGCGATCTATTGTTACAAAGATATGATTTAAGCCAACCATGTGCATTTCCGTCTACCCCATAGGTTTTTTGCAGTCTCTCAAGCAAGATTTGATGATCGACTGTATCAAATGCTGCACTCATATCTAAAAAAGCAAGCAGGACCAGGTAGCCCGAGTCAGCGAGTATTATAATGTCA
This sequence comes from Eubasilissa splendida, assembly GCA_031772225.1. Classification (NCBI taxonomy): domain Eukaryota; kingdom Metazoa; phylum Arthropoda; class Insecta; order Trichoptera; family Phryganeidae; genus Eubasilissa; species Eubasilissa splendida. The sequence goes on from CM062857.1 coordinate 528,447, forward strand.
GACAGGACTCGAACCACCCCGTTTCTGTAGAATGATGACGTCTGTATGCAGATTTCATTTTGGGAAATAAAGCATTTTCTGTTAAATACATATTAAGACGACATGATACAACCTTTTCCATTATTTTTGAGAGGAGCGGCAGATTAGAAACTAGTGTAGCATTTTTCAGTAGTGGAGTCACGTGGGCCATTTTCATAAAGTCTGGAACGCTTGATGTTTCTAAAGATTTGTTAAATAAATCCACCAAAAATGGAACAATTTCTGAATGACACTCCTTTAGTAACCATGTTGGTATTGGATCTAACGCACATTGCTTATTAGATAAGCCTTTGACTATTTGCGTTATTTCGGCGACCGTCGTCAGCGTGAAATGATGCAATCGTGATGCAGTTTCTTCCTCGATGACAGGTTTCGAAGCTGAGCTCGTCGAGACACGAATAGCAGTCACTTTGTTTGTGAAACTGTCAGCAAGGTTGGAAGCACTGGCAGTTGTTGAAATTTCCGCTCTACGGTCGCCACGAACAGATTTGAGAGCTCTCCACAAATTTTTATAATCTTTCTGATTTTCTCTAATCTTGGAACACCAATCAGTCTATCAGTCTCCGAGAGAGTTGGTTTGAAGCATCGTTCAAGGCGTCACATTTCTTTCTTTTTATCCCAACATTCTTCATCAAACCAGCACTCAGAGCCACGATTCCTCCTAACTTTCGTAGTAACCGGAACATGTTTGTCGATTATGCGTAATAATGTAGTATTACATATATCTACAAGTTTATATGTACATATTTTATTCTTATTTTAATTAAAAAACCGATAACTTTAACGCGGATGAGAATTTAGCAATGTAGTCGTGATAAGACAAAATAATTATCAGAGGTGATACCTACTGCAACCCATACAAAAAAAAATTGTAACATCACATCATATTAATAATATGTTGAATAGCTCTTATAAATTGCATTTTATATCAATGTTCTTCTTCTTTTAAACAGGCAATCCACCCTTCAAGAGTGATTTGTGCCATTAATCAAGTTAAAACATTATTTCATAGAAAGCAGTACACCAATATTAGAGAATAGGGAATATTACGTTACAAGTTAATATGATTGTCGTTCAAGAAATTTGCTATTATATAGCTTCAATGTGGCGAGTTAAGACAAAGAAGATGACACAAGTTAACCGGGAGTTGAAAATTTATTTTATTTATTTCGTATATATATATATATATACGAAAATAAAATGTTTCTCTGAACTCTCGCAGACACCAGGGACAACATTCAGGGTCAGTGTTAAATCATGCTTTGCACATTTTCTAAGCAATTTTTATGGCGAGATGTAACCAATCGTTACAGCTTCACGTGTGTGAAGCGAAAATGAATTTCAGAGGAGATCCTAAAACAAATCCTCCTGAATAAACAGCGGAACAACGAATCAGTTTGCAGTCCAAGAAATGAAGTAGGGCGCTTTCTAAAGTCGAACACGGACGCGTCTTGTTTACTCAATCGTCATTATTTCGGCACACGAAGAGTGTCATAATAAAAAGTGTGAACGGATCACGTCGCGATGTATTGACTCGGGCGTACGCCAGTAAACATCGACACAGACACCGGCACTCGCTCGCTAATGCGGACAATCCACACGGCATTTTTTGCACAAAAGAGCGCGCGTGTACAGCGTGCAGTGCCGCCGGGTGGAGGGACGATTTGCGACTGTTTCAGTTGTGAGGCTGTCGGTATTGCGAAACGGATGTTTACCGAAGGAAGGTGTGTGCTAAATTAATAATTTTGTTCTTTTTAATAAACTAAACTTTGTACTTGAGAGTACTATACACAAAACTGAGTAACAGTTGTCCAAAAACAATAAGAAGAATAAATGTGAGAATATAGACAATAAGGATTATGCCGTAGACGTTATAACACTGAGATATATACTTTATATAATGAAATAAGCGTCTCAAGTTTGTTAAAAGAAAATAATAATAAAACTTCGGACCGTGTTACAAGAGACCAATAAGGCGCTGAGATGGAGTGACAATGTCATATGACAGACATATTCGTCTTCGAAATCTAGGACTGATTGAGGAAAATTCTCGAGGAGGCCGATATCCTTCAGGGGTCATAGAACTAGTAGTGATGATGATGATACTTTCGAGCAGTCTGCCAATTTAGTTTATTTAAAAATATATTTGAGCCATGTTGCACGACAGAGTAGCTGTCATGTCAGATAATGACAACATTGACACGTTACTGAAGAAATTGAAATTGAGGTGAGGGAATAGTTGTACTTGCCAACATCATATACAAAAAATATGTTATTTGTACATTTAAATATACAGATTTACAATATCGTACTAAAAAAATACCGTAAAAATGTAGCTTTTAGAAATGTAAAATTTCATACTGATAACGCCGTGAGATTTCTTAATACCCTTGACCGATGATGTATCGGCGGATATTAAAACCACGAAACGTAAGCAACAGACTCACTACTGATTGGAGGATAGTAATATTATTTGTAAAGGGCGCCGCCCCCGGCCCGCTGCCCGCGGTGCCGGTTCCAGGCCTCCCGGCGAGCGAGGACGTTAACGAGAAGACGCGTGGGAACATATCTGAGAATAAATAAACACCTAGAAATAGACAAGTTGATACCGAAGCAATGTCTGATATGGAGAAGATTTAATGAATCATCAATGACCAGCCAATCAATAACCCTGGCCCGGTTACCTCTTTTTTGATCTTCCTCTCCTCGCCAGTAGGGCCATATCCTTCCCTATAGCCAACCTAGCTGGTAAAAAAGCATCGCACGTCTCAGACATATGATTCGCATCACCTCCGCATACAATTTTATTCTGGATCGAAAAATATTTATAAATTCAATTAAATGAAAAAAAAAAATCTTCCTGGCGGAGAACCGAATTCCGGTCTCTCGCGTGACAGGCGGGGATGCTAACCACTAAATTGCCGAAAAAATAAAATACCAGTTTAACTAACAAATATCTTACGCATTTTATTGATACTGCCTACCATCTTACAAAGTTCAACAGGGGCAACTTTTTTTTGTTTACAAATTATGAAGTACGGGTAAAATATAAATCAAGGCATTAAATTTTAACACAAAATACTAGGAATTATATTTTCATGTAACTTAGGGAAGTAGCTTAGATGACGGAGCACTGGTTTAGGATATAAGAGGTACCGGGAAGATAATAATAAAAATTGTCTAAAACACAAGGTAAAAGTACACAAAAATGTTGCGATATTTTCTAACGCGCTATTTTTAACAGTTTTCGAGGCAAATTTGACTGGAGGACACGCTGACAAAACATATTCAATGTTAACATTTTTACTCTGTTATAAACGAATATTTTCTATTTTTTGAATTTCCATGTTTAATCGGAAGCTCACCCCGAGTGTTAAAAATAGAAATTCGAAATAGCTTTTTTTTTCAATACTTCCATACGAAAGTGTTTTTAACACGCTAACCCGGGAACACCGCGTACGAGTGCGAGTATTCACAATTTTAATTGTTCCGGAAGGACTCTTCATAAACAGTGAAACATTAATCTACACTAACAGGTAATACAAAACACGTTCAACATGTTATTCAAAATATAATTTTGACACTTTATAATTATAGCGGTTGGCGTTTGACAAATAAAATGACTTTAATGTCGCCATTGTTTTCTTTACGTGTCATTTTTCCACGGTTCAATGTAGTTAGGCGGTGTAGGTGTACATTTTTATTGATACATAATCTAAACCATTGCGGCTTGTTAAGTTCAAATGTTATATATGTTTAATATTTAACGCAAACACGTTGTAGTTATTCAATTCAATAATAAAAATTCATTAACTATGTTTTTAACTACTATGAGTTTATCACATTCACTAACCGGGGTGATAAAAAGTTACTAAACTAAAACTATAAACTCACAAAGGTTAAAAACAAAGTTAATGAATAATTTATTATTATAATATACTATAATTATATAATACATACAATTATAATTTTCAGTATGAATAAGAAATACGGCCCAGTTTTCGATAATGTATGTATAACTCATTGGAAGTGAATGAAAATCAACGAATGTCACAAAAAATATAATAAATAAAGCTTTAAACAATGAGTATAATATCAGGGGATAGATTGATGTTGTAGAAACATTGATTAGGAGCGTGCTTAGAAGGACATGGTTAACTCTTCCGCCTCTTCCACCTCTTCCACCGCTTCCACTGCCTTCTCGGAACTCACACACCCAGGGAGCAGGGAGCACTCCTAGTCATCAACTTTATCTGTAATTTAACTTCGATAAACGCCACCAATTGTAAGCCAATGTTTTATTTCATACACTTGTTCGAGCCACAGCTCATCCGCACTCACACACTCTGCGACATTCACATACACGCAGTGAGATGTGGAGTGGAGGATCGGGGCCCTCGGTCTACCCTGGAAGCAAATCCTTCTGATCTCACTAATCAACGAAACAGTCCCGCCACACCAAACAAACATAACCGAAGCAACAATAATTCCTACACCCGAGCAGCGCTGGGTTATTCTAGCAGTCGCCTATAAATTATCCGAAGAAAATAGCTTTTTTATTACGAATAACTTTTTCCAGCTGTTTTTCTGGAGTCAAATTTTTGCCCATATCTCGGGCCTCGGCGTAATTTAAAATATATTACTGGAATATTTGGCAAAAAAATTCCCGAATGGATGTTATCCGGCGCGCGAGTCGTCCATGATGTTTTTTTATGGACGGATTATCATTACCATTCCAGCGCCACTCCAGAAGCAGATGACTCCGAGGGGTGGCGGCCGACCGAGACAGATGAATTATTCAGCGCAGCGTAATCCATCATGCACAGTGACTTATTAAGTCTCGATTCATTTCCGATCAGCGACAGGCTAGCGGTGGAGCCGTACTTAGAACAGCTATCCGAGCTGATCGTGCGGAAGGCCGCGCGCGCACACACACACACACACACACACACACACTCCCGAGCATAACGTGGGTAACACAAAGCTAATAAGCCAAAATAAACTTTGTATTGACGTACATGATAAAAAAAGATACCCGACGTTTTATCTTCTAACGCTAATCGATTTCAGAACGTCCGTTTTACACAGTGAATATTATATTCCAGCCCGATATTATTTGGCCGCCATCTGTCAGTTCGCATTTAGTATTCGTAGATAGTGGTTGATTGTAATTTATTATGGAGCATCTAACACCGGAGCGACGGAGTTTATATCGACTTGTTAATAAACAAAACAGCCGTTATTGCACTGAAAATCCTCAATTGATACACCGACGATCTTTACACCCGCGCAGCGTTACTGTGGTATCATTGGACCCTATTTCTTTCAGGATGCAAAAAGCAATGCTGTAACCATCAATGATGATCGCTATCGTCACATGTTGGAAAACTTCTTGGTGGCCGAATTGGGTCGATTGGTCACATGTGGTTTCAACAGGATGGTGCCCCTCACGCACAGCCCGAGCTACGTTTGAAATTTTGCGAGCATTTTTTCCCGGCCGCATAATGTCAAAAAATGGTGATACCGACTGGCCTCCTCGATCACCTGATTTGACAACTCCCGACTATTTTCTGTGGAGTTACTTGAAAGGAAAGGTCTTCGCCAAGAAGCCAACAACAATTCCGATGCTAAAAGACAATATTCGATATAAAATTGCTGTAAATATGCTGAAATAACACGCGAAGTGTTCGAGAATGTTATAAAAATATACTCAAAAGAGCACGCATCTGTGCCACTGCCAGAGTACATAATTGTAATAAATCAAATAATCGATAAATAAAAACCAAATTGTGTTTCACATCCTAGATATTCAAAAACAACATTCACCCTGAATAAGGGCAGAATATTGTTTTAATGATTAAAATTATTTACTATTTTCGTATTTTTATGTAGAACTCCATAATCATGTATGTATGTATATAAAACACTTATTTATTCTATTCATTTAATTTTCTTGAGACGAGTTTCGCCTTATAAGGGCATTATCAATCTAACAATCGAATATTATGTTTAAACGTTCTGGTGACTACAATTCCTTCCGCCTTCTTCTATGCGTAAAATGCTAGTTATTCAAATTATACTAATTGTCTTAAAATATTAAATTCTGACAAAAGTAATTAATAAAAATTATAAATATTAAATAAATAAGCGGTACCTCAATATTAAAAATTACAAGTAGTTAACAAACATCAATCTACGTCTAGTTTAAACATGTCCGTTCTGATTCTTCTTGGCAAGCGAAATATTAATGGATATCGGTAGATATGAATGCTATGCATGCATCAAGGATAACCTCATAATACAGGTTAGAAATATGTATGTATACGAGTATATATATATAGGGTGTCTCAAAAGTCAACGTCATCCCTTGGAGGGCTGATTGGCATGACTAACCAGAATATTAAAATATGACCTTAGTAAAAATCATTAGTTTTCGAAATATTGGCACTTTGATGAATTTCGTGAAATTCGACACTGTAGATTAGTTTTTCGAGTGCCACAGCTACAAAATTCCATATTCTAATTTTTGTTGCGCAACCTTAGTAACCCTGCTATTGATCACAATCCAAAATAAAACTAATAGTGCTACCTTACTTTTCTTACCCGATTCAAAAGAATTTTTTTTTTATTAGCTAACTTAATACTGTTTAAAAAATTGTAGTCATGAGTTGGCCTATCAGTCCTCCAATGGATGACGTTGACTTTTGGGACAGTCTATATATATACTACGAAATAATGTTTATATCAATGTATCTGTATATTTGATGCATGTCAATGTGTATACGTCTGTATTTACATCTATATTGCTGATAATATTAATGAAAACATTAGAATCAAAAGGAACGCCAGAAGATCTCTCGATTCTTACTTTTTAACCATTATAACATTGCCGAATAATCATCTAATTTTTTCCCAGTTGATAAACTCACGCGTTTGCTTTGCTGAGTGGAACCGATGCGGGAATGCATAACTCCCATAACGGGTTCGGGAAAGTGTGGACTCCTCCGGCCCTGATAAATCGTAAGTGTGTAAGGAGAGGTCCGGCGCAGGGCATCCGACACAGGAGCGGAGCCCGCGCCAGTAGACGTGTCCCCCCCGATCGATTCTCCACATTTCCCTCGGATCAAAACAGCTTTATGCAAATTCCCGCCGACCTCCCTCCGACCGGTGCGCTACTCCGGCTGCGGACAATGTTGTATTTTGCGTGCCACCAATTTACGTTCGTACATTCTGCGGGTGCCGAACATATTCTACCCACTCGGGATACGAACACCGTACCAAAGTCACATAATAAATAACAATAATAAGACAGGTGAGCACATAGACAATGTATTATGTGACTTTGTATTAACCTAACCTAATTTGACGTAACTTATCTTAAATGTAACATAAAAGTGATTAAAAAATTTAATATACTAAAAAAAATCAGTTAGTAAATGATAAGCGAAACTATTTTTTTTAGTATTTATAATAAATGAATAATTGTATTACTCTGTGTGCAATTGTTCATGTGTGCACATATTACAGTCTGCAGTTGTCCATGTGTACGCCTGTCTTGTGTGCAGTTTTCTGGTTGGGCACCGAATGAAGTGTGTTACTTTGTCGTCCAAACCTCGGCAACAATGCTCTTCAATTTACTCTACGTGACTGGAAACTAAAAAATATTTTATTTATTGTTATTATTACCGAGCATAATATATTGTCATTAAAATGGCTCACAGAATAAGATTACTCATGTTCGCTTTCTTTAAAATTATCATTTTTTGTGTGTATTTTTTCGATTTGACGATGCCCATACATGACGATGTTAGAAATATTTTTAATGCAGATTTACTAACCTTCAAGAACAAAATGTTTCAATAATATTTCAATATTTTCATGATTAACTTTGTGGAAGTCCATTGTAATTAAATTTAAAAAAAAACTTTTAGAATAAATAATAAATTAATCAATAAAATACAATGTTGTATAACACTTTAATGTGAAGTAAACAACGTGGTGTTTTATTAGATTAATTAACTATTTTTTTCTAAAAGTTTTTTTTAAATGTTAATTATAATGTTTAATTTATGCGTAATGACGCCAGGATGTAAAGAAGGCTGGTGGTAATTGATAATTATCCGTAACATATGTGTTCATTGATTGTGATAGTTTATAGATCACCTGTGAACCTTGCGGGGCGGGTCACCTTCGCAATACCGAGTCATGGATAATATTGATTACAAGTATCTCCGTACGTATTATATATGCACACGAATATCACAGTAATCACCGCAAATCCGACACCGAGATGACGAACTGTCGCAAGGTGAAATCCATCCTTTAATAAGACAATAAACTACATTCTATTTATTATACATTGTTTCACTCGGATTTACACACACACACATAGAAAAAATGATAACAACCATTAACGAAATACAAATAAGTACACACTTCAAAATTAAAACTAAAACTGAAGTACAAAATGTGGTAAGATTTTTGCACGCTATTTCAAGAAACGCATCCACACCGCAATAATTCTATGCTGAAAACTGATTTCCCACAGTATGCCTCCAGTTATTATTAGACGCCATTAAGAAGCTCACTATGACGGACAAGAAAGATATCGCGCCAACGATCCATTGGAAAGCAATAAGATCCACATCACACGAACACGTCTGTCAAGATATACGATGCGTGTGTTATGTGTACAGTTCACTGAGAAGGAAAGAAGGAATGATTGATTTTTTAAAATTTTAAATTCTTAGAGAACTGTAGCATAACACTTATTATTATTTTTTAATTAAATTTTGACGTCTAGGTACTGAATTCAAAAGTAAGTTCTTCATCTAACAAACGCGACTCGAAGATATATTTTAATTTTTAAACATACGAGTGTTGTGCCTTTTCGAACATGTGATTTCTATAGCATCAAAATGTATATTTGACATTTATGGGTACTGAATAAAATAAGTATTCGCCGTGGCAACCAGTTTGGTCATATGTTTTTCTGAGATAACTCTAGGTACGAAATTTTATTTTTGGGGGCAGGCAAGACCTAAGATATTTAACATGAAAAGATTAAGAGAAGTGAGCCCTGGACTGCCCTGGACTGCACTGGACTGGAAGCGACCGACGACATCTCACAAAAAATATTATTATTATAATGCAAAACAAAATGACATCAATGTAAATCGATTGTGCTCTGATTGACGACATTTGACTATTACACATACAGCGAACAAAATTAAATATAAGTCCTCATACCATAGCGCAGTAATTTGTTGACCATTAAATGTTTGCAATTCTAACTGGTTTTGCAGCAGGTACTTTGCGGCAGGCCAGGCCAGTCGCGAGGTTAGCCTTGTATCTAGCTCTCAGAAGGATGTTACGCAACATACTTTTTGTGTGTTTCATACCGCCTCTCCTCGATACGAACTGGTTCCCGGTTCCCGGTATCCGGTATCCGGTATACCGGTGCACAGGAAGCGGATTGCGACAAAAATATATCCGCTGAAATTACTGTGAGGGATAAAATAGTCTAAAAAGTATTATTTTTGGCACCCTTACATTCAGTTATTATTTCTATTGAAAGTTGGCGAGTGAAATTGAGTAGAGAAGGGTACTAACAATAAAGAACAGTACAGAATTCCTGTTAAAGCAATAATTTTCATGTTCTCTACTACATTTTGTATAGAGAACAAATTAACCAGTTGATTTATGTAACATTTTAACAATGTATATAAAGCAACACCTGAAAAATATTATTAGATTTAGCATATGGTTTAACTCAATCTTATATAAATAAGTGGTAATAAGTGGTAATATCAAACATTCATCCCTTATTGACATGTTTTGGTTTAAGAACTCAATGTTTCAATACAGTGCCTTAAATAGATCAATTTATCAAGGGAATAAAATACATTTTCTGTAAAGCGTTTAAATAAACCTGTAAAATTCTCCATAAAAGTACACCAAAAACAAATTTAAAAATTGCGAAGTTTCGACTATTAATTACAGTAAAAGTTATGACTTAACTGCTTTAAACTTGTTCACTCTCTTAAGAGTGAAAGTGAACAAGTTTAATGAGTTTTGTAAGTATTTAACAAAAATAGATGTAATATAATACGTTTGACCATAAATGCTAAATGTGTTATTTATAACCTGATACGGGTAAGAGGGAAAAATAATATAATCAATTAGTTATTATCGCAATAACGTAGGTACTTCCGCTAATAGTAAAAATAGATCAAAAAGAACTAACCCGGGTGAAGACAATAAGTATTGTGAATATTTATTGAAACATTTAGATATATTAAAAAGTGAGTTATTAATGAGTCTCTAATACGTACATTATTTCAATGTATCTCTTGTGACGCTCGTACATGGATGAAACTCCCATCTCTCGTCTCGGAGATTTTGTCGGTGAAGGTCTTGAATAGGTCTACTGAATTGAATATGTCGCACGCACGATTTTTCCAATTTGCGCTAAACATAATATTTCTTTACGGTTACACCGTAATGTAGCTTCAAAAACACAAGAACAAGACAAATACAGAAAAGTCCAATACGCTGATGAAAACCGCATCAAAATCGGTTCAGCCATTCTCGAATTTGAAGGTAACATAGAGATGTTGCCTTTTATGATATACGTGTCGGGATCACAAATCCCACTTAAGCTCTAAGAGCCCGTGCGTGGGCCGAGAGCGAAGTGCGCACGCGGTGTTAATTAATGTACACGCTTCTTACATTTTCGGTGTGCGACATTAATAAAGATTATTACTAAGTACTTATGAAACTCTCAGAAGCGAATGGTAAAACCTGTACCACCCCTCATTCCATTGTACTTGCAATTTGATCAAAATAATGTAACAATACCACCGCAGATTGACGTCTCTGTAATAATAAAAAGTTAGCTATTCATCGCTCTGCTATATATAGCCGAGAGAACACCTCACATATAAATAATGATTATATAGTACTCACAAAGCAAACACGGAGGTTATTCGTCATACATTTTTATGCGCACTATAACGTTAAATAAAAATATATGCATGTATATCGTTACAGGTATTTTGTGTCAAAACTAAATAAACACACTACAATATAAGAAAAGCAAACGCTTTCACTAAATAGTTGCCGCTTGAAGCCATTGTTTCCAAGGTGATGGCTGCATCGCGGCCGGCATTTCCGTAAAGCCTATTTTTCAATGTTGAGAGTATAATTTAATATCATTAAAAAAAGGGAAGTAGTCTACCGCCGTACAACTGAACAAATGAATGCAAACAAATATCCAATTAGACGCATTTGACCGTTCCGGCGATGTTCACATACACGTGCCATCTGGCGACAGATTTTTAAATAAATTATTTATTATATTGATTATTAAAATAATAATTGTCGAAAGACATCTCACGCAAGTATTGTCAGGTTATAAAATATGAATTAAATATATTAATTAGAAAGATATACATATAAAATCAATTTTATTGAAAAATATTGTTGTTGCGCCACCGGGATTCGAACCTGGATCTCTTTCCTAACCGGGGAAGGTGCATTATCCAACTATGCTACAGCGACAATATTTTTAGCGACAATTTTCGAACCTATATGTTACCTTTTTGATATTAATACATTTAATCGTTCCATTATTTGAAAGACCTATGTTCTGAATAATTACGACAATTTCACAATAAGAATGTGTTCTCCTAGTAATAAAGTTGTATCAATGTGTCCAAAATTTAATAAAAATGAATTGATAATTCTGGCGTCTGCTATCAGATTACTTAAAGGTATTTGAGATTCTGTAAAAATAAGGTAGATGGCTCTTTCAAATAATGGAACGATTAAATGTATTAATATCAAAAAGGTAACATATAGGTTTGAAAATTGTCGCTGTAGCATAATTGGATAATGCACCTTTCCCGGTTAGGAAAGAGATCCAGGTTCGAATCCCGGTGGCGCAACAACAATATTTTTCGATAAAATTGATTTTATATTTATATCTTTCTAATTAATATATTTAATGAATATTTAAAATATCACAGACCGTCTGTTCTGAATAATTACAAGTTCACAAATAGAATGTGTTCTGCTAAAAATATAATAATATTGGTCGGTGAACTAGAAAAGCCAAATAATAAAATGTGAACCGAAGCGAAGCCCGCGGATCGCGCGACTGACACCCCCACACCCCCGACGGGTCCTCCGATAAGATCACAAAATCTCCTTTATGGAGGGCGGCGACAGGACGCGTAATTGGACGGAGTCAGACCGCAAAGGGGCTGACGGGTGACTATCGACTACCGACTACAAGATATAAATTGACCTGGCCGACGGCAGCCGCGCTCATAATTCGACCGACTCATATCTGGCGACTCGCGCTTTCCGGCTTATCTGCGACTGCGACTGCGACTCACGCCACGTGCACATTACAATCTCCGCAACATTGCACAACTAATCGCGAAACAATGACTGTTCTCGTCTTAACGAGTCCCTGTCCCTGACCCTGACCCTGACCCTGTCCCTGATTACTGACAATAGTAATCCCCCTGCCATTGCGAACGCTCTACCAGTCTTTATCATTCGACTAGATTCTGAGCGGCGTGCATTCCCGTGGATGCACTGGATGCACCGGATGCACCGGATGCACCCCGCTCGGTCGCACCGTCGTCAAGATTTTCAAGAAACATTAATTTCTCCAAATTATCATCATTACAGTGGTTTATCTTAACTTTTAATACATATCTTTGGTATCATCATCAGCCACTATCGATGAAGACTTCCGAACTTTTCCATGTCACTCCCATTGCTCTAGTAATTTCGTGTATCCGAGTGTGCCAAAGTATTAAAGTACAATATAAGAAACTTATCATCGAAGCCTATGAGAGCTCCGATTGGCGAAAATAATAGTTCTTACATTCTAAGATATGCTTGTGGTCTACTGATTTACGTATGTGTGTATATTTTTATTTAGTTGTAAAAAAATTCTTACAACACTTTATAAAACATTTAATTACATCATATCTATATCACTTAGCATTAAATAATTATAAATACACAATAAAATAAACACATGAAATGATCAGAACATAAACATAGATACTGCATATTGTGTATATACAATACCTACGAAAAGTAGCAAGCCTAGTCTAGTTGCTTCCTTCACATTTGCTGGCAGTTCATTGAACAATTTGCAACCTTTATAGTATCAACTATTTTGTGATCCAGCCAGATTTGTATGTGCAAGTCTAAAATTCTACCGACTTCTCATAGGATAAGTGTCTACCTCAAAATTATATTTTTATTCATGTGTGATGGCAATAATCGATTTTTAATTTTGTATATAATATTAGAACATTTTGTATAATTTTTTGCTTAGCCGTCATTAATTTGAGTTGTTTTAGCATATAACTTATTCTTGTATATCTTTTACATCTTAAAATAATCCTCATTGCTCTGTTTTGAATAATTAGAATTTTTTTCTTCTCAGCTTCATCTCCCAAAAATAGTACTGTTGAACAATAATTTATACACGGAGTGACAATAGAATTGTAAACTAATCGCGATGTTTTTAGGTTAAATTTCTTTTTGATTCTGCTTAAAAAACCAACTTTTTTAGCCATTTTCTTTGTGATCATTAAGATATGTTTGTCAAATTTTAGTTTATTGTCAATTATTACTCATAAATATTTGATTTCGTTCACCTCTTCAATGTCTTCATTATTTATTCTTAATGAATAATAATTGTTATTTTCGTTGCCAATAATCACCAATTTGCTTTTGGAGACATTTAATTTAAATTTATTACTATTCAACCATATAGCTATTAGTTCTAGTTCATTCTGAATTCTATATATACATTCATCAATATTATTTCCCGTTATGTATATTAATGTTTCGTCTGCAAATAATTTTATCTCGCAATTGTCAAGACATTTTATTATATCATTCATATAAATTATAAATAATATAGGACCCAACACCGATCCCCGCGGGACACCTTTTTCAGTTAATTGTACACTCGAAAATAAATCTCCAAATTTTGTTATTTGTCTTCTATTGGTTAAATAGTTAACAAATCATTTATTTTCTATTCTGTTAATTCCGATAACTGTAAGTTTTTTAGCAAAGTTATCTCTATGTTATTGTTTTGTATATGTTTTCCGTTATAATTAACAGCTGTTACGCATGAATGTTTATCTCTAAACCCTGATTGTTGATTAACTATTATATTTTTATCTTCAAGGTATGTAGCTAATTGTTTTTTCACGATGAGTTCTAAGATTTGTTCATATTACGATATTCGCCTAGTGATCTAGTGATCGGGGGTTCGAGCCTCGTTCCTTGTCCTATTTTCATAACACAAGCGTTTAGCTTAGTTTGAAAATGGTAATAATATTGATGCGACATGTATTCCGTGTACGCATCTATATTTTTATTAAAAAAAATAAAAACACATTTTCCTTCTGACTCCAACCGCTCTGAGTGTCCCCGAATGTCGTGTGATGCCCTTTACACAGCTAGAATCCCGATGGCAAATATTGAAGTCGATATGACATAATATGAAAAATGATACGCGGTACATGATATGCGTTTAACCTATTTTCACCCATCGCAGTAATTCATTCTACAATATCTGGATACACAATACATTTCCGCAAACCATCGACGCTAGTGGCGACATTTGCTAGCAGAACAAATGGCGGCCGCGCACATGATGACATTTGGACCGCGCACAAGATGACATTTGGACCGCGCACAAGATGACATTTGGACCGCGCACAAGTTGACATTTGCCCCGCGCCAGTTCCCCAGGAGGAAATTCCGCTACAACTACAAACAGATCGGAACAAACCAAAATTATAATTATGCGAATTAATCGCTGCGATTACCGAGAGGTCATGCCGAACTGATTGCTAAGTGCGGAGTTACGAAGTAAAATATCTGAAGACCCAAGTCTGTTTCTAGTAAACCCTTATTGCGTAATAATGAGTCCAAGGCTTCAGTGCGATTAATTAAACACTAACCCTATTATCTAATGATGAAAGCCCAAAATCGCTAATTAAAGAACAACTCCGAGTTAATGATCTTCCCGGGACCTAAGCAATCGTAGGGGTTGTTCAAATTCACAATAATTATGTTAATAATTTATTTTCATATAGAACAGAATACCACTTGAACAATAAACAGGCTGCTGTGATCAATTGTCTGGAAATATTCGGCAATGGTTAAATTTACCCTTGCAAGAGATTAGTTTGTTGGACAAACATAATTTAATTGTCTTTTCTTTATTATTGATATTTTTTTATATTATATTTTATTTTTGAAACCAATATAAAAACATGTGTTTTTGTGACGCATAGAAAATCAATTTAGGCCATTCACCACGCAATCCTGCGTAAACTCGTTTTTAAAAGTTAGAAAATTATTAGGAAGTAACTTAATCGTGCATAGCAAATGTTTTCATAAATATATATATGTATTATTTTATGTATGTAAGAAAAAGCGGAATATGTAGTCCCGTCATATACCCAAAGACCTCTCTCGCATAGGGATTGCGAATTTTGACAAAATAAATATTTAATATAAGGCAATCATTTAATATAATCGAATTTATATATTCGATATTAAAAATATAATTCCATATTCAAATATAAAAGTTCGGTCGAATTTCGAAAATTTTTATATTATTCTTTGAAAAAACAGCTTCTTCATTATTAATTTTAATGGAAGTCCTACTATATGTCAATATAACCAATTTATCCTATAACACTTTCATATGTATTATGGTATTTTGTTAATGATGTGAGTTTAAAAAGTTCCGTGTTTATACGTTATATTATCCGGACTACCATGGTCCCAATTAGTCCGGATAATCGAGGTTTTACTGTATATATCAAATAACGGTATTAAATTAAAACTGCTCCAATTTACCTTGCTAAAAAATATCGATAATTTAACAGAAAACAAAGAATTCTAAATTATATTAATGAGAACGAATTTCGGAATTGTAAAAAATCTAAATTTCGTATGCAACCCCTTACTCTCGCACGAACTGACAATATTAGCACCCTTAAGACCGAATACCCTAGAGTAAGTCCGGGGATAGTCGGTGACTGCGGTCATAAGCTTCCGTGTTCCGTAACATCACAAATGAAGACGTAGATGTAAATGGTACCGTAAATATATGAGTAATGTTATAAATGTTAACCTGTTAGCGTAATTGTCTAGTGCCATTTCTCGCGGTGTGCTTTCAATTGAAATACTCGTTATTTTTGTATTCATTATCATAGATTATTCAATTATTTCATTTTCACTTATTGTGAACAGTATAGAGGTACATCGACTTTTAATCATGATATATGGAATATAATTCGTTTCTCACGGAATCTGTCAGAAATTGTGTCATTTTAATTGGCATATTTTCAGAAATTTAAGATGTGTTAAATATGTTGGAAGATGAATAAAGTCAAAAGCGTTTTATCCTCTGTCTATCCTCGTAAAACATAACGTCAACATAAATGTATAATTGTATGAACGACCATATTTCGACAGTTTCATTTACTTAGTACGCGACAATGTAGCCTAATCTGAAAATAAAAAAATTAAGAATGTGATTGCTATTTAAACACTCAAAAATAGAGAGAACGTAGATCTTTACGTTTGTGCAATGTTTTTTATTTTTAATATTGTGATGTATCTATGGAACGAATGCGAGACGCGCGCAAGGTTGGCAAAAACGACGCGCGTGAAAGAGATACAGTTATCGCGCCGTGGTCATTGCGGTTCTCTCGCCTCCGAACCCTTGAACTGATAATATATTCCATTTGTTTCTAGCACCAAAAATATACAACAGTCTAAACGCAATCGTGAAAAATTGCAACTATAGTAATGCATATTTTTCAAGAAAAGTGCAGTTTTGGCTCCAAAAACGGGAAGAAATTACGCCCAAGAACTTTTAAAAGTACAAACTTGAGATTAAAACTGCTACAAAAGTACCTATATATTGAATATAACATTTTTTACTTTTCTCTGTAGCTGTATTAATATGTTAATCAATTGAACTTTTTCATTTCTTTTTACATTGAAGTTTATTTCATACCTATAATAAATATTTTGAAATATCAGTAAATATACCTATTTATCATATTGCGATTATGGCTGGTTCCAACACTATTAAATCTGAGTCCGAAGTAATTTCTTATAATTGACGAAACTTTCGATGTTAAAGGTATAATAGCAATCCTGCACTGTTGTAAAGCTACCAAAATCAGGTGCGGTACACCTTATGAATAGAAAGTCTTGTCGAGTCACATCACACGTCACGCGATACAAAATCAATGTTTGATCAAATGAGGAATATTTAACTTCCGCAGTGCAGCTGCGTTGGGGCGTGGCACGCCAAATACATTACTGGCCCAATAGAGACTGCAGCCCGTTCGTCCGGGGACTGGGCAGGTCCAGATCTGAGGTTCCGGAACCGCACGAGAAATACGATACCAGCCATCGATCATTCGAATATCGAGTGTCAGTTTTACCGAGTGTACAAGTGAATCGAGAGGTGGTTGCTAGCATTATTGCCCAACATTTGAGGAGAGAAAAATTATGCACAGCCAGAGACCAACTGTAGAGCCCGAGAAAAGGAAACACTAAAAAGGGAACAGTCTTTCACGCCAAAAATGAGACGGTGTCCCATACTACAGACTGTCAGTGCATACATTTATCAACTAAGACAGTATATCGGATACATTATTTTTAAAAAAATACTAAAAACTATCTATAAATTCAACAGTTGATGTGTAAAGGTAAAGCGCCCTTGAGGTATTTTTTTTACGAAAATGGCGCTATAAAAATGATCCAATATTATTAGTATTAAAAATAAACAGTTTTTCACACAAAAAGGGAAACAGTATCCCGCTAAGGAAAAAAGCAGTTTTCCTCGCACATAAGGAAACAGTTTCTCACTTAGTCTTCCCGGATAAGTAGGAAACAGTTAATAAACTACGAGTTTTTAATAAATACAATAAATTTGGTAAAATATATCCGGATGGAAGGCGATTAGTGTGACGCATTAGTAAGGTTGTTCTGTGAGAAAAGATTGAAGCTACAGTGGACTAAAGAAACACAATGAGGTTCGTGGTTCAGACGATGAACCCCATAGCATTCATATGATTTTACATTGACATACGTGACATTTTAACAGTACACATGGCTCAACACAGCTTGAGCACCGGCTAAAACATATTTCAAATTACTATCATCAGACAGAAAAAAGCTTTCGGATAAACACCCGAGCGGTCGTTGCCGGCGAAATTTATACAACATAATTACAACCCCACCCGACAGAATTGAACGCAATACATATACAATTAATAGCGATGAATAATTACATGAGGCCAGAACGGTAATCTGGTCGTATATATTACTCTATCACTCGCTCTCTGTCGAGCCACGATGGCCGGTGGGTCGAGGCGTCGAAAGCCGAAAACAACAAGCGGAAGACTCCGACTCGCAAACGCCTGAACACCTCAGCGCGGTGAAATACTGGGTCGACCTATCACCTGTCCTCAGCAGTAATTACAGTCTGTTCGGTCGGTCTGATGACGGGAGCGCGTTCAGAAATCGCCCTCCCTTGATGGGCACTTTGAAAAGGGAGCGACGTAAAAAGTAAGGCAGCCTATTGCTCGCTGTCTTGTTTACCTATACTGATACACATATACCTTTCTACTTTGCCTGGGTCCCAACTAAAGCTGTTATTTAATGTTAACTATTTAAGTACAGACGGGGACCACCCGTGACACCCAATGATGGATTACTAGTATTGATTATTAGCAACATTGGTGAATTCTACAGTCATAGAAACATTACAATAAAAGGTACTCGGGATCTACTATTTAGGAGTTTTTACAGACACGTATTCAATCATTATTTCTTTTCTGCATAATTTTAGATGCCTTTATGCTAAATCTACTATTTAGGATCTTCAGGAGGATATTCAGCATAAATGCATCTAAAATTATGCAGAAAATAAATAATTATTCAATACGTGTCTGTAAAAACTCCTAAATAGTAGATCCCGAGTACGACAGCGCACTTAAAAATTGAACAACAATTTTGAATAATAAAATGATATCAAACTCGAGAAGAAGTGATCTGTAGTAAAACATAATGATTGATCAACACATTATGTACGAGTTTATGTGAATTAATCTTAATGGAAAAAAATGAAAGATGATGTCAACCTGCGTTCAAGTGTTTCTACGAGATATATATTTTAGAAAATAAAATGAAACTACTCTACCACTCTTCAATTCATTATTGTTGAGATACAAAGCCATTCATACAATACCCACCTTTTATTTACTCTTATTATTTATCTTATATCTCTTCTTACGGCGTCAATCTGTTTCCTCCTCGGGTTCGCCTCATTCTTGCGATGCTGGGCTCCAAGTGTGCTTCCAGCGTTTACGGCTATATCGAGAGGACGATTGCCAGCCAGCAGGGAGCAGGGAGCAGGGAGCACGGAGCCTCCTGTCCACTGCCAACATTTCTACATGTGCCTGCCAATATCGCCTTTGTTGTCTTCCACACCTGATCATTTTCTGATGCGAGAATGCCTTGTTCTTATTGTGTTTATATAATATCGTAGAGATGCAAATGATCGAATGCCAATCTTAATAACGTAGTGGTCTAAATCCATGAAGACTATTCACTCTTCAGATCACTTATGCAATAAATAGTGGTCTGCGCCCGGGTAAGAGCTAGACAAGTTCCTATTTTTTTTTTCAACACGTTTTATTTGTTATACTGACTTACGAATATGCACTTCCACAACGCGAAATTTCGAGACAATTTGTAATTAAGATACAAAAGGATCGACTATTATGTTATAATTCATACAAGTCGTAATACTTACCTCGCATTCCTAATGTGATGGCCGGCGACTGTACCCCGGGCGCCATCCGTAATAATTCTCCGCGCGGGAGACAGACTTATTGATGATTTGGAAAATTTATTATAATTATTAACAAACAAACTGACTCCAGCCTATAAATTGATGAGACAGATAATAATATGAATAGCAGTGAGAACTCGCCAGAAGTAATAGACCGGCGACCGTATCTCCTCTATGCAAATTATGCTCGGTCCGAGTGTGACCACAGATATGTACCGACATTCTTCAGAGACATATAATACATCGATTGAAAACAGCACGATTTAGAATACGGATTGGTATATAATATATGCCTTGGCCAAACTGCACAGCTGGGACCGCAGAATTTCACATAAGCGATCTAGAAGCGTATGCGACTAAAACAGTAATGGGCTGGGAGTCTAGTCTTGACAAGTATCGGGATAAAAATTTGTAAAAAGTGGGAAAACTAAAACTCGCTACACCGATGACGTAAAAAAGAAGGAAACTGAATGAGAATGACAGAGCATAGGGAGTAGTGGCGGTCGTTAAGAGAAGTCTTTGTACAGTGAACGTAGACTGAAGGAGAATTGCAAATGATATCGAGAGTTCATTTTGTTATTCACATCTCAAACATTTTCATCTCTCCGAGGTTTGTTCGCTACCGAATGGACTAGTACCAGACAAGTTGACTCGTTTAAATCGTGAAAAATTGTAACCCATAGAAGAAAAAAAAAAATAAGTCGAGCATTAATTTGCACATAAAGAAATTTCATGAATAGAAATGATTTTTTTGGCAATAAATAAATTTAATTAGAAGGTAATTCAAAGCATACGCATACACATATGAGTTATTGTCATTATATAACAGATAATTTGATCAGTATTTATTGGTTTTCTTCGTACGGTACCAATATACAATTATTATTTTTAATAATTGAATTGTACAATTTTATAAAAATTATTAGAGTTCAGTACATGTATATAATACGTTTACGAGGATAAATTTAAAGCTAACAGAATTCAGGAGTTCGGCAGCAACTACTAATATGCTGTATGGAAATTATTTAAGCGCAAGTGGCTCCAACTTATCGTGGCGAACGTTTTGGACAGCGGATCAAACTCGGCGAAAGTAGAAAAGTAAAAAATATATGAAATTATAATTCATAATTTTTTGGTGTATATCTGATGTATCCAAAAATTTTTAGAAAACACTACATAAAAGTCACGTGATAAATAAATAAATCATTTTATATATAATAAAAGCCAGTCTTATAGACTCCCCAATGTGTGAGTGTGGTGCCGAGGAAGAAACCCTTGACCATGTCATTTTTGCCTGTCCATTGCGGATCACTGGTTTTTTTTATAATGATCTTGTCAATGGTGATTTTCAACTTCCGGTTAACTTGTGTCATCTTCTTTCCCTCAACTCGCCTCATTTAAGCTATATAATAGCAAATTTCCTGAATGTCAATGGTATTGACTTGTGATGCAATGTTCCCTGTTCTATAGTATTGTTGTACTGCTTTCTATAAAATAATGTTTAGACTTGTTTAATGGCACAAGTCACTCTTGAAGGGTGGATTGCCTATTTGAAAGAAGAAGAAGAAAAGCCAGTCTTTTAATCAGCGCCGCGCACGAGAATCAGCCAGTTAGCACTGTCGAGTCTGCAGTGTCGAATGCATGAAGAATCGCTGTGCACATCTTGTTCTTGTACGAGGTACGATGTACAATATTTAGATCAGAGATCGACGGTGCTTAATTTCTCAATCAATATAATCTACGTAACAACATCATTTTATTGTGTTTGCTATACAAGTTCTCGCACCTAGGGTACCGATCAATAATTTAAAAAATTATCGTTCATATATCTACTAAAATGGGAACAACAAAAATGTTACCAATATTACTTTGTTCTGAAATTGCAACTTCGATTCTAAATGTGAGACAAATGTGTAGGCGCTTAAACTTGTCGAATTCCATTGCACACAAAATATATTCACTCAGTTATAAATGACAGTTACAACACGAGGCAACGAGATGACACGTTCGCACCGATACTGAGAGCAAAAGCTTTTTTTTTATTAAGGTTCAATATGTTTTAAGCTCCAGAACTGTACAATACACTTGTCATAATGATGACCTTTCCTGTTATCTGACCGTCACTTTGTTGTTATATCCCCGTCACTACATACTGACTCAGTTTGCGATTTTATCTTTTGCTCTTGTTTTAATACGGGCGATTAATTGTTTATACATTCACTTGAGTTCAGTAGTGCTTCTGGTGTTAGGTCAGGTTAGATTGTTAGATTAGTAGAATTTGTATTCATGTATGACTTAAGCAGTTTTAAAATGTATTAAAAATCGAATAAAAATGTATTTTCTATCTAAAATAACATTTTATATGGCAATTGGAACCCAGTAAATAGTGACAAATAGGGAAAAATGATTTAAATATGAGCCCAATGTTTGATACTACTGAGCAGAGAGTGGTTGGAAAAAACGTTCTCCAATATTCCAAGATAAATATCATATATAAACAGAACATAAAAATATGAGTACAGATAATCGAATACAGCCGGCGTAGGCACGTGGCGTGGCGTAGCGTGGCATGGCGTGGCGTGGCGTAGCCGATTCAAATGCTATCTACGTCCGACGAGCAGTCAGGGTATAGTTTTATTAAGACATCGAAGGGGATTAATTACACAAACCTGGCCTATGCGCAAAAGTGAACGGTTAGTGTAATTGCGAATGAATCCAAAGATAAGTTAACAATAATGCGGTTAATCTCGAATGACATTAAAGTGTTTATGTAATCCTATGAATAATTCATGAATTTATATATTGCGGCTATTTGCTTCCGTCAGACTGTCGTATTGTCATTCAATTGGCGAGCCGATACAACGGCGATCAATCACTCCGACCCGCCGGTCGGTGTGTGTGCGCGCGCGCGTGTGTGTGTGTGTGTGTGTGTGTGTGCGCGCGCGTAGTGAGATGTTGTACCAGGAATTCCCGAGTGAAGGTATGTTACCGAACTGACATCCGTCACTTGACAATGTTGTCGATCATAGCGAACTACGTATAATAGAGGAGTTAAAGTGAACTCTTGTTCCCCTGGATCATGGAGTGTTTTGGAAATAATCCTTTTATGCACGTGTTTATTATTTATACCGCTACCCGCTTCGGTATGGATCTTGTTTTAGAGAAGTGGGGACGCACTATTTGGTTCATGTATGCATCAAAATATGCGTATTTTACGTAGTTCAATCAGGCTCCGCGGTGAAAATTTATATATTTTAATGTTGACCGGTTTTGAAGCAACTGCACCATCGTAAAAGCAAAATAAAATCTAATCTTATTCACTTTAAGTTATATAAGTTACCACGAAGCGACTGCATCAAATTTTACATTTCTTAAAAGTAGTAAATGATAATTAGCATAACGTTGTCCGTATAGACTTGTCGGACCGAATTACGATCTGCATAAAAGTATGCCAATTATATTGAATGGTATCATTCTAAAAGTGCATCAAAGGCCAAGGTCCCCGTCACCAATTTGTGCGGAGTACCTATCTACAATTCAATAACATTAAAAGATTGTATCTTTAATTATAGATGAAGTGGATAAATAAAATTATAAATATAGACCTAATGACGAGGAACATTGGAACATGACAATAATGTGAAACAATTTACACGGTACGAAAGAATCTCAATAAGTAAGTGGAACATTTGCCAACCCTCGTGAGTTGTATGAACATAAAATACTGCCAAAAACGAACGATCGTCCAAATGATCCCTGCCTGTGCCGAACACTCCTTCCACCGCCCACTGTGTAACCTCTGGGCCGAGCCCTGTCTGCTGCGGAATACCGGGCTGATTATGCTGGCGGGTGGCGCGGCTCTCGACACTCGAAGAGGCCATTAATCTCTGGTGCGGAGGAGCGTGACCGCACCCCTTCAGTGCAGCAGCACTGACTGTGCGGACAACACCCTCATAAATATTCAACAATTTCAGCAAAGATCATCGCGATTGCAGAATATTTGCTTAAATCATTCTTATTCTTAAATAGTAAAATAACAGTGAGGGTTCGCTTAAATTTAACAGTAATTCGAAATCTTAATGTAATTTTCAACTTTTTTTTAAGTACTTAGTCACATTTGTTATTTCAGGTGGAAATGTACTAAAGGTTTTTGGAACAACTACTTAGAACTTTTCACAAAGTGGTATTTTAAGTTCAGCTCGAACCAGTTTCCGTAAATTATTATAAGTATTTTATACATGTCCGCAAGGAAATAATTTAGTATAAATTTAAATTAAAATAAGCTCTTAGCAGATAATTCATTTAAAAATTTAAATATACCCGTAAAATGTACTTTCGTAGACCTGCCTACCACGCTGAAATAAATTTGTTGAGAACCGCGGCCGGGCAGAATTTTACCAATATTTTTTTGTTCAATAAATACCTACTTACTAGATTACGACGAATCTGGTGTATTCCACAAATTTCCTGTGGGATAAAAAACACTATAAACGTGCGAACTGTGTGATTATTTTCAACACAATGGTTAGAATGCAAATAGTTTTGATTCTTAATAAATCAGCGTATACAAATATCATTCGAATTAATATTACTCTCATTGTTAAAATTTGTAAATGGAAATAAAATACGTCATCATGAGTAATAAAAACAACTTTTTAAATCTAATATTATATATAACCTTAAACAACCTTAAAACAAAAATAATTCATTTTAAATAGATTGATCGAAAAGGTATTATACCATTATCAATACATAACAATATACACAATAAATATATATATAATAAAATAATATTTTATGAAAAATGTTGAGTAAATGATCAGATCAGAACTTGGAAATAAGAAAGATGTCAAATACATACATAATTATTTAGAACCTTCTTTTTGTACACATTTGGTGCTAATTTAATTGATTTTGGCAGTTGGTTAAATAGAATGGGAGCAGTGTACGATGCATGTCTCTGTCCTATTTCTAGTTTGTATATTTTTTAAATAACATATTCATTAGTTTTGCTCAGAGTCTAATAATTGTGTAATTTTTATTATAATCTTTATTAATATACAAAATTAAAATTAATTGATAACGGCGTTTTCATAAAACAACTTTCAACGATGCAAAAGATATCCCCACCAATTTGAAATATAGCGACGATATAATTAAAGTATCGCCCGTCGCAACGCAAACATTTTCGGAACTGCGGTCCAAAATCATAAATCACGATCGAATAACCAAATTAATTTAGACTACTGCGTTTGCCTGGCGGTGATCTGATACATTCAGAACATTTTCCACTCGGAAACGATCCAGCAAAAAAAAAAGATCTATCGATGCATTAAGCCTAAATAAAAAATATCTAAGAAACAAAATTAGGTAATAAATAAAAGCAACTTTGTATTCACCGAGTCACTTATTTTCTTCAAATATACAGTAGTAGATTAAGTATATACAAAACACAGCTATGAATAATAAAAATATTCGACAAGTTGGACATCTGCTATAACTTTTCTATTATAGCACATAATGGAAAAAGTAGTGTAATATAAAAATGGATGATAGGAGTGGCAAAACAAATATTCAACAAAAGAAAAGATGACATTAGCTCGGAAAATAATTAGAAAAATTAAAACACACTTGAATGATTTATTTGGTAAAGCATGGTAAACCAACAGTCAAAGCGAAATTAAGCGTGGGGCTGAAGATAGATGGAAAAATAAGCGAGACAAATAAGAAAAATGAAACATAACTGTTACTTAAGAAGACGACAAAAGGGCGGACCGAGTTTAAAGTACATTAATCTAATAATTAAAAAGGACAATGTGTCTGCCTACTGATGACTGTCGAGAGGAATAAACGGTACACGGAAAATAACAATATTGAAATAAAAGTAATATAAATACACCACAAATATTACCCCGCAAACGCTTGCCTGAAAAGGATAATGAAAAAAGGTAGGCTGCAGTTCTGGAATCACCGCTGATTAAAAAGGTAAAGGTCTGAATCATCGACTTGGTATATTAAAAAAGATGCATGTAATATGAAATATTAAACTACTCGCAAAAAGAATGGCAGGAAACAAAAGAATTTGAGAGAATGCCTGCCTGACAGCTTTAAAGGGAATCACAAAGGATGAGCGTCCCGCCCCGCTATACGAGCGCCGACCGTCAAACGAAAATTTACGTCAAATTAAAATATTCAATTTGTAAATTCATCAAGAGAGTGTGGGGGATGGGGGGGGGAGGGGGGGGTTGTGAAATAATAACATTCTCGTCAACTTGGCGAAAAGCCGTCAGTCATGTGTTCCGAAGTTCAGTGAATTATGTCACAAAGAAGTGACTTTGAAGATAATCATTTTGTGTGTTGAGGAAAAATATTTCGCGTAGAATAATTTTGACACGAAAATTCGACTCCTGTTATTAAAACACATTATAAATTAAATAGAAAATCGGTCTTAAGTAAAATTTTATGATAAATTTTCAAGAGAAAATTGTGAACGCTAAGTTGAGATATAAAAGATGTAAAACACTTCGTTTGTTCGAGAAATGAACCACTCTAACCTTAAAGAGTACGCCAAAAGGAGGGAAGGTAATTATACGCCACATTCTCAACCGTTGATGAGAAACTGCAATCTCCGGAGTGTAGATGTAGATGTAGCGAATAGCTAGCTAGGTACAGTAAAATGTATCGAAGATTGCTTCATCCACTGTGCAACGGGACGAAAAACGTAGCCAGTGTTAGGAAATGTTCATTTTACTCATTTAGGTGTGCGTTCGCTCGGATGTGCGGATACCTGCGTTAATAATTAGCAATATATTCTAATTATTTTAAGGAAACAAGTGGTTTTAGTATCGTAGTAAGCCTCGATGCACTCTGACCTACTGAACCTAATGAAGAATCATTCTAGTGGCGTTCTATAATATAATATTAATAATGCGACTTAATAAAATGACCTTTACATCCAACACATACGAACAAATATAACTTGTATGAAATCTATACGGTAAAAAATAAACTTGACTCTTGATAGTCATTAAGAGCTGATTCCTCCAGAAGACTGGAACGTGTCGATTATCAATATATGAAGCGCACCAGGGAATCGAATTTCTTGGTAATATTTCAGAGTTAGTAATTATAACATAATAATAAAGTTAAATAATAATGATAAAATAAATGTTATTTATACATCAAACATAAACATTGATAGCCAAACAAATTTATAACTTTATAAGCGATCCTGAAAAAGCCTTATTTTTGTCGACCCTTTTAAGAATAAGGATGTAAAAAGTAATAAAAACATTAAAAGAGTCTGTTTTATATTTTCTCGTATCATAAAACGTCGACTTACCGTACGATAAAACGAATTCAAAGTATTTTAACGACCTTTTAAACTAATTGTTCGGTATTTTATTATAACATTAATTAAAAATGGTGTATTTCGTTTCTTATCTCTGTGACGGGGAGTTTCCCAGTTTTTGCCCCTATTAGAAACTCAAGATTAAGCCGAGCGTAATGATATTTGAAGTCATAAAAACCTAAGCCTAGCTCTAATCTCGCACAGAATAACCCACGCCGTACTGCGCACTAAGGGCATGCACACCCGTTAATCCGCGACGGGAAATCACTCAGCCAATCACGGGTCGGAACGTGACTGATAAGGAACAGAGCGGATTTGTTTCAGCGTTCGATACTTCAGTCGACTGACACGCTTCAGGCAGTTTGCACACAGAATTTCTCTGGAATGGGTCAGGGAGAACATTGAATAATCCCGAATGAAGCCTGCCAGATAATGTAGTGCCGTGCGGGTACGGGCGCACGCTGTGTTGCAAGAATTATGGAAGCAAAATCGAACATTTTTAATACAACAGTTAACGTTTTTATATAGGCTTGTACATACGATGAATATATTATTATTTTAAACGTTTAATTTGTGAAGTTTGCGCATACGACGACTATCATTTAAAACTCGTTCATATGTAAAGTTTGCTGCACGTTCCGTGAATATAATTTAAAAAATATACATTTTTCAAGGTTTACGCCTCTGATTTATATAATAAGTAATTTTATTAAATGAGTAATTAATTATGTTTGTCAGTGAAGCCTGGAGCTGGTAGAAAAGGAACGAAAGTATACTGAATGTAGTGGAAATGAGATCACTCAGGAGTATATGTAGCAAATCTATTTATGATAGAATAAAGAAATAACAAATTTGGAAAGAATGTAAAGCCGATCTTATCATAGTGAATAAGATTAAAGGTAGCACGGTTATATAGAACAAGTGAAGAGAGAGAGAGAGAGAGTGGTAAGAAAGATATATGATGACACTAGAAATAGAGGACGTCCGCGTAAACTTGACGTGACCGGGTAAACCAGATACTGGAAGACGGTCCTGTTAGAAGCCTCAACAATCGACGGGCCCGCATGAGACGATGTATAAATGTGTATGAGGCTAGAGTTGTGTCAGGACAAAGGAGTGTGGCGCTCCATCATTTCTGCCTACTCCCGCGTAGAAATGGAAATTTTAAAGGTGAAACATAAATAAACTCGTTATATTCGATAGGTAATTTTATTATCGAGTTATCTGCAAGGTAAAGTTTTCCTGATAATAAACTAAAAGCTACCTTATTACAAACAGACACTAACGCAAACGACGTCCGTCGAAACAGTGTTCGCACTAAAGGTTCTGTTAAAATAATTGTATCATTATTCGAAAACCATTTTTTCCTATTGTGACTTCGATAAATAAAATATAGTGTATCGACCGCGGTATCAATGATAGGCATAGTCAAAATGCCATTTCACGTTTGTCGAAAATTCTTATTTTCAGAGTGCCCGAGCAGTGCTGGAGAAATATCCGATAATAATAGAAGTGGTAATCCGCGGACGCAACCTCACGCAGAACATCGAGTGAGCATGGTTCGCAACCCGATATACGGAAACTTTCGAAGGAAATTCAGTAATGTGCACCGAAGCAAAAATAACACACGATACTTTGAAAGTAATCTTCACTTTGATGATATGATGGTAAATTATTTTTATACAAAATAAAATCGCGATTAGTATTAGAGACCTACCTCGCTTAACACTATTGTTTTAAATAAAATTCTACATTGAAGAGATTTTTTACTAAAAGCGACTGAAGATGTCTCGTATTAATTTTGTATCGAAAGGGAACCGGGCTGCATTCTCGATCACTTTCAGAGGAGGACAAAATTTTATCAGAATTTTTTTATATTTTTCTAATGGTGTGAGTGATCTAGGGTTGAAATAAACTTTTTTTAATGAAATCCTACCCATACTTTTGTCGTCACGTTGGTGCACGAAATGCAAATCCTTTATTCTGATAAATAACTCATAATTCATTCGAATATTCGTAGATAGATCTTTTCGTATGCTGGCCATTTATGAAGGATTCTAACAAAGGCATTTTACAATATATAGAACTAATCATCGAAACAATCACTTCTTATTTCTAGGTTTATCATATTGAATCACATTATAACTTTACTCTCGAAACAAGATATATAAATCCTATAATAAAAATGATAAGTTGTAAGGAAATAATAAAGTTACAGATGCTGAATCTTACAATTGTCTGATTTGACAGACTCTGTAGATAAAGCTAAGAAAAATAAGTATAATATAATATTCATTATACCGAATCAACATTGATTAAAATCACACACCCTCAGGGCCGACTACGGATCGGATCCGTGCAATCAAGTTGGATCACGAAAATCTGACACTGCGTAAAGTAAGACTTCCTTAGTCAATTAAAACTGAAGCATTGTTCAATTAATTGAAGAGTTTGAGGGAGAATCGGGTTCCTTCCAGGGTGGGCTGAAGGATGTCCTTTCGTTACAAATTCGCGTCCTTTTATTTATTCTCCTTTCCGGGTAAGACGCTAGTAAAGACCAAAAAGCGGAAAAATTATTAGTAAACAGCACTCGGAGCAGATAGAACAAGAACCTCTCGAGATAACGATTGCGGAGAAGCGAATGAGTATTTTCCATGGAATATTTATTTCTTTATCGGTTTCCTTAGGTACCGATAGAATTATTAAAAAAAATCTTTTCGTTATTTTCTGATGAAAAATGAATTTGAAAATCTATCTGGGTATTTGTATACACACAGTAGTAATTGCTGTTTAAAAGAAGTATGTAAAGTTGTAATAATACAAATTAAATGTATCAATTAGAAAGATATACAAAAAAATCAATTTATATACATAACTGTTTTGAAAAACTGCAACTTCACAATAATAATGTGTTTTGCTTAAAAATGTCAAGTTGTATCGATTGATATAATTGCACGGATATTTTAATCCTGCGATTAAATGTGATAGTCCAAGGCGATCGTGAATAAGACAAATAGGTCTAATATAGCGAGAGTCTAAAAACACATTAATGATATATATTTTAATAGACAATTTAAAACCCACAGAAATTATTTACGAAATAAATTAAAATTAGAGATTCTTATGTAACCTATGCTACATTCCATATATAGTTTCGTTATGTCCGCCGTCCGTGTCGCGAACAAACAAGATCTACTGTTTTTTGTATAACGTACACGTGAGCGATTTATTAAATTTCAATGATTTTGATAATCTATATTCATTGATCTTATTAAATAAATTAAGGTTATAACAAAATATTAATTTAATGTAATTGTTGACGGATTATGTTGTTGTGATGTGTTATTATGATATTATGTGGTGCACACTATTAGTACATTATATGACATTGTTAAAATATATACACAATTGACGTAATGTATGTATTGAATCAATATGAAATAAATAGTACACAATTGTCTCTATACCACAAATAGTACATAATTAACAGATTTGATTTTATTTCCAACAATTAATTCAATATAAAACGTGTGTGTATCTTGCGATCCGAGACAACTGCCATGACAGATAGAGGCGACGCAGATTTTGTTACAGGAGGGTTGTTTCAAGTTATATTTTAGAACTATTTTTCCACTGACTTTATAAAGATAATATTTTGACAGAAGTAACTTATCCAATTACGCCGTGGGATGGCAATATCAAAATACAATTTATGAATGCGCTCAAAATGATATGTATGAACTCGAATGTAAACTCGCTTCTAGCGAACGGACCGACGAATCACGGTCGGGTTAGGTTATGAATACCAAACATTTCCCGGCATAATTGGCCGGGCGCCTGCAGGAGCAGAAGGGCGAGAGCGCCATTAGCTGGACCACCCGCGGATTACCATTTAGATTGATCATTTCTCTTTGGCGGCAAATGCAACGAAACGGCGCCGCTTCGCGCCATAATTCGACACATCCGGCCGGCGGCCGCCCGAGTCGCGGAGGACGGACCGCTGCGGGCCGCGCGGCCGAGCGCGCAGGGACGGCGAGGGCACTTCTGCGCCGAACCGGAAAAGTCGCCCGGCGAAATGAAACGTGAAGATTGCACCGCCGATTGGAGGAAGGTGGCGAAAGGAAAAATGCATCTCGTATGCAGCGAATGGCGAATGGCGAATGGCGCATCGCTCGTTCGTACCGCCGATATTATATGTCGGCGGAAACGTTCACAATTTTGGTAAAAGGTACAAGATTCTTTTGTCCGAGCGACAAACATGTACAATATTGTTTTAAAATAATCTATATAATATCATTATTTATTATTATAACTATCCGTGTAAGCGTTTTGAAGATTCTTTCATTTTTATTGTTGTTTTCATTTTCATGTTTTATTTATTTTTTATTATTCATAAATTTACTTTTCTATCGATTATAAAAAGTATTTTAAATCTTAAGTTTAGAAAATATTTTAAAATGTACATCTGCTTGCCTAGTTCACGTCTATCCTAAGTGAGAAAATACCGTAATATACTATAATAATTAAATAAAACTGTATGTTTGCCCTTTCTATATCAATTTAAACACAATTTTGGCAGTTAGGTCCATGCGCTAAACTCCCCGAATCCCGGGAAACACCGGGCATGGAATGTAATATTATATGAAAGAGAAGTGTATACTTGCGAGCTGTCAAAATACGCGAAATAATTATATTTAACCTTAACTAAAAATGGATAAAATTATAAAACAGAAGTTTTCAGACGTTGCGAGTCCTAGTCTATGTTGGCGAAACTTTTGACTTTTACAAGCCGTATCCACTAGTTGAAGGTGATCCAGCGAACCAAGGATAGGACTATTGCTCGGAATGTTCTTGGGGGACAAATTAAGGCATAAGACATTCGGAATAGCATCAGAGTAGGAGATGCAGTCTGTCGAAGTTTAGAAAAATAACCGACGACCGTTCAAGTGCCAGAGTGGCGGCCCTGCAATGGAAGCCGAAGCGAAGGTTATCCTCCGAGGCTTGCTGGACCGATGGCATAAAATTCATAGAAAGAAGCAGTCAGATGCAGAGAACAGATGATAGAGAGAAGTAGCTAAGAGAACCTTTAATTTAACAGCGATAGACGTAGACTAAAGAGTAGAAGAAATCAGGTAATCAAACGTAGTCTAAACCGATTTTTATATTTTATAAAGATGTTTTTTTCGTCAAAGGAATTATTCTTAAATGCAAGTAATATAATGAAGTGCTTGTTCATTTAGTGATAGAGAATTATAGCCTCGTCCCGGGAGACCAGAAAGTTAGGTCAAATTTCATAGCACCAATCCTAGCTTAGTTGAACTGAACATAACTTAGTTGAATGTTTCCACTACCAAATATAGGCCTTCTCAAAGGATCGCTTATTATCTGTCTTCAGCCCTTCTTGTCCATCGAGCTGAGCTTGCGGACAGCACTTCGGGCCTCAATTTCAGGACTTTCCTTCCTAATACTTCTATACATTCCTTAAAATAAATATATAGACAAAAATCTTGAAATTGTTATAAGATTTATATTGTCACTGAACACATAAGATCTATTATTATATTTATATCTGAGGAAAGTTGTAACATAAAATAAATATCCCATAAATCTGTCAACACTATCAACTGCTCCGCGATGAAATACGCGCGGGCAAAATATCTTGGATATTGGATAAAAAACTCAGGTTCACCACAAAAATCTTTAAACGTAATAAATTGGTCGAAATGTCTCGGGACGATAGGGAAAACCCTCGCCCCTTCGCCGCAGAGTTGAGCTTCACGACCGGCAGATGGCCGGTTGACATTGGACGAGCCTTGACAATGGCGAATAAGTTTGAAGGAAAAAAGGCGCGCAACCTATAATTTATTCAAAA
Source organism: Eubasilissa splendida (assembly GCA_031772225.1). Classification (NCBI taxonomy): domain Eukaryota; kingdom Metazoa; phylum Arthropoda; class Insecta; order Trichoptera; family Phryganeidae; genus Eubasilissa; species Eubasilissa splendida. Next base: position 561,648 of record CM062857.1, read on the forward strand.
AGACGTGACGTGTTTGGTGCCTTGCGGAATACAAAGGCGTTGTCGGTTATTGATTTGTGAAGTGGTGGTGGTAGGAAAATAATTTCATACTATCTCTATCTAGTGGATCTTGCGTCCGAGATGTGAATAAATGTAGGTAGGTCGTGATCGTAACATTGACCGTATAAGTCAATACAAAAAAGAAAATATATTTCGGATAGCCATGTATTCATGTTCTCACTAAGCTTGGCGGATATTTATGCTGTGATTAATATAAACGATCCCGGGACCTCGAGATTTGTTGAATTTTAATAATTTACGTATACTTGTAAATAGCAACAATTCTTCTCCTTCATCTTGTTCTAGTCAGACCAGTTACACAACGCTCTCTGTCGCCACTGCAGTCGAAATTGCATAGTGCCATTTGACCCGATCCATCATCCACATTAACTAACCCGCATTCCTTCCACTCTACCACCTCTCCGTGTAATCTTCGCGAACAAAACAACCAGTATAAGATTTTAAATACTAATCAAATCCCGGTAGCAACAACAATATTTATCGATAAAATTGATTTTATATGTATATCTTTCTAATTAATACATTTAATTAGTATTTAAAATATCACAGACTTATGTTCTGAATAATTACAACTTCACAATAAGAATGTGTTCTCCTTATTTATTTATTTATTCCGTTCGTGTTCTTAATATACGTACATATCATACATTACAAACATTCTTATAAATATACATAAAAAGGCGAACAAGCTTAACAATGTAAAAGATGTTCACTGTCTCCTCGAGTAGACCGAAGTCTGTACTAAAGGAGACAGGTTCATCCGTTGTCTACCATACAAATATAGAAATCATTATTATTATTAATATATATATCTTTTTTATCTAAAACAAAAATATTAGGAATGAGGTAAACGTGGTTTTAAAAGAATTCTAATAAGATAATAAATAAGTAAAATACTCTCGCTACCCCATGATTGAAATATTATGCAAAACAGAAAAATGAATATAAAGAAATGATGATAATAGTATAAGATTTCGCCAAGTATAATTAAAGGACCATAAATGCACATCCCTCTATGAATTATATAATATATAGCGTGGATTCTATAAATGTACCCAAAGTCGACAGAAAACATTAAAAAGGTCAGTTCTGTGGGTAATACATTTCTACAATCAATTTACTTTTATTCGCAAAAATGTATTATTAAATAAATGACTGTAATTAATAGATTGCCTACATTATAAAATTGAATTATTACATCTATTAAATCTATTTTTGGGTACTACCCCACCCCCACTCCCACTCCCACTCCCGCCCCGGGGATTGCCGACATCCCCAGCTAGCACGACGATCGCGTTGTCCGATCGCGCGCTCGGTATCGCGATACGGACATCAAATAAAAAGGGGGGGATGCCAGACCTCGCGATCGTGCATTTTTATTTAGAACTTACAGCACTCAGTTCCAAAATAATATACTCTTACTAAAAGATCGAATCAAAAGACTGCGCATTCTATAAATAAGCGGTGACGCGCACAAAGGCGTAGGTCGTTAAGCAGTAGCAGCTCGCAAAAATTGGACAATCACCCTTCTATTTCTGCAAATCTATTTTTATACCCCCATACCGTTCGGTGAAGGGTGAACGCGGTAGGTATGTTGTCAGGCGTGGGAAACGACGGCTGAGGATAAAAACAAGTGGATTTTCTATACCTAGGGGTATTATTCTCGACGCAGATAAAGAAGCCTCCTTTTTTCAGTGAGCCTCCGTAGACATTCAATAAATTTCAGGTCGAATAAGACAGAGATTTCCATAAACACGATAAATGAAGAAAGCGGTACCAGTCGCGGTGTCGCTTCATTCCTAGGGTGAAAATAGTCGTCGGTATATTTAAAAAAGGAACATCAATTAGACTGATATCGGTGTTCTCTAATAAAGCGACGGCTATAATATGTTTACACAGTCGTCGTAGAGGTCACAGGTCACGATAATAGTGATGTCACGAAATGCCTATTAATTCATCAGAGATCTAAGGTAACAAACCTAAATATCTGCAGGATCGTGCAATGGGCTGGACATATCGGTCGGAAAAATAATGGACAGTGGGGAAAGCCTAGCCTAGTACAAGTTTTGGCTATATCCAAGCTCGGATCCAGTCATTTACGTAACTTTAAACATACATTGGTAACTCAGTAATGAAGTACTATAAAGATACTAAAAATAGGGCCTCATGAAACGAAGTTCATAACCGCAGTTAATACTACAAAAGGTATTGGTTTTCTACATCTAATTTGTTCAGTCAAAAAATAAAATAAGTGAACATGAAAAAAAGAAAAAAAATTAATTAAAAACATATAAATGTATTTTTATTGCAAACCAAAATAAATAAATTGGCGAAGGACCGAGTTTATAGAACTGCGGGGTAGTGGAAATACAATCGGATCCGATCTTTATATAGAAATTTATTACAGGTCTGCCGCTAATATTTTCCACTTACTGAATTAATCTCGGATCCGAGAATAAACTGAAACGTATGAACCTGTATATTACACATTTTTTTTAATATCGTAATGCGCCCGTATCCCATAAAATTTTCCAACGAACATGTGAAACAAAATACCGAAAGAAAAAAAGGAAAAATAAAATGAACCTGCACACAAAATGGGTCGTAATAAAATGGGCAGGTGATTAGTGTTTTATTTTAACCATTAACTATATTCTATGTAAGTGAAGTAAAAAAATACTCCGACCGCAGCTACATAATTTTTTAAACTGACGTAAAAATGATGAAAATTTGAGGCGAAAATGCTCGCGTTAATCTCATCTAGTCTCTGACCTTGAACTGCCTCATATATTACCGTTTTGCTCGCTTTTCCTACTTCAATCACTAATGTTAATTCGATATTTTGTTCACGACTCGGTTCCAATTAAAATGCAGTCTTTATATTTTTATAAACATTCTCTCTGAGGTCGCGGAAGATACTAGTAATAATAATAATATAATCAATTTATAATGCGAACATAATGCATTGACGTCTTCAAATCATAGCAGACCTAGTGACTCCGCACTAAACTGCACACACGAGCAGTTTCTCAGAAACAATTCCTTCGGTAGGGTTATTTATATAGCATAACAACTGCATTCACAGCTAATATAAGGATAAAAGGTATCAAATTATGAATAAAGATAATGTTGCCGACATTAAAGTAATCAGTGGCATTGTTAGATGTTCAAGGAAATAAATAAAGTATCTACCCACCGTGGTGAGAAGACATTTTTCCACTAGCGGGTGTGAGATGCTGGTTTTTAAGGCGCGGCGGCGACATTACACGAAGGACCGGTAAAATCACATAACATAAATAAAGCGAATCGTCGGTGAGGTGAAACAATATGACGGTCGGCAGCGGCGAGCGATTATTTAAAACTGATGACTTTCAGCTAAATCAAGCGAAAGAAAAAAAAACGCTGACAATGTTTTAAAAAAAAGACACGTCGTTGCTATCACAGACCAATTTAGCACGTACGTACATACGTATAAAGTCGATAATAATTTATAAAAGTGTTGAGCAACGCAACACCGCCTGCAGAAATTATGAAGTAATCAAAGTAAAGAAATACCCCGTGATGCGCTTTATTAAAACTTCACTCGAGGAAAACAAATTAATACTCGTCAATACGGAATAGATTTTTATCGAAAGAGAATGCCAGAGCTCATTCGAATATTTTGTCTTGCTCAAAGCTAAGCCGAATAATTTGAAATTTTTACATTGTTTCTCTACCTACAGAAAATAGGATATTACAATTTTGATTTCATGATATTTCAGGCTTACCACGGGATAGAACCAGGATACGCACTATGTACAAAAACCTCCATGAAATTTGCAAAATAAAATATGGTAAAATTCAATGAGAATCGGAGTGGAAATGAATGCTTCTTTTTATTTATCGCTTTTAAATTTTGTTGTTTAAAGTATTAATTATATCTATATTAATTTTAATTATATTATTTACTATTATTATTTTTTTATAAAGATTTGATTAATATTTTTCGGAATAAAGGCATTATTTGCTTAAAGCAGATCATTTAATATTTTTATTTATATACATAAGAAAAATATAAGCTATAAATCAAATAAAATTCTGCTAAATCAGGCGCACAGACTAATGAATCTATTTCAAAAATGTTCGTGAAAGAACTTGTAATTTTAGGAACGTAATGACACCCCAGAACCCGAGGAAAGAGGCTGCAGTGTGCACAAGTATAGCGAGGCATGGAGATCGAGAGCTAACAATAATAATATGAATAATCCTGTATCATGAATGAGAGCAAAGCATTCCAATAACAGGCTTAAACTGTCGTCCCTGTCACCGTTTCAAGTCTATAAGTCACAATTTCATCATTGCGTCGCGCGTCTAGTTTCGCATCGAGCGGGTGTAGAGTTAACAAACAATGATCCGAGGCAGGCAGGCGGGCGGGCGCGCATGCGCTTCCACTCCCACAATTCAACAAGTCTGACTGCATCTATCGCATCAAAATCTTCCTCGTCATCCTCGGTCCGTCCCGGCCCGGCCCGGCCCGGCGAGCCCGAGTCGGCGTGGGCCGGGCGCGCCAACTAAAAGCTATCCATCTACATAATACGAAGTCGCATTAGCATAAAAGTGTCACACGCATAAACATGGATGGGACGACACGGGGAGGCGCGTTACCTGCTCAATAAACTCACGTCTGGATCGATACACAACTTAGCAGGTAATCACGTGCGCGGAGAACAATGCGAGATGCTTATCCATTGTTCTCCATGTACAGTTTTAAATCCTGGACGTCTTCTAAAGGATCCTTCGATATCCGACGCTCGTTCGGCCTTCGGCTGAATCACGATGTCCCTCGCATTCGCGACAGACGTGCGACGGATAACTTTTGCGAGAAATTTGAAGATGGGGCGAGATAACAATCGGCGAAGAGCGATCGTGAAAAGAAGAAAGACAGGAAACGACAAAACAGAATAACAATAATGATTATAAATAGGAAGAGACAGTTAATTGGCGTCGAAGCCATATCTGATTTCGTAACCTGAAACGAAAACTGCAACATCAGATTCTCGGTAACGTTTGATTGTCGCAATAAAACTATTGTGATGAATTTACAATTTTAATAATACTCAATATTTTGCCAATTTAAAAATATGTTTTTAATTAAACTTACCAAATACTCATCTGGCTCTCGGCGGGCACTATTTGAAAATATTCTTACCTGGAACAAACAATAAATACGTATATTGAGAATACAATTATATTATTTAAATATTGTGAATTCTTACAGCGCTCTGACATACTTAATGTGAACAAACATAAATATATAATGCATGCTATATTGCCAATTAGAATCATACATATACTAAATATTATTTTGTTGTATCGTACAATTAGTAAATAATTCATTAACTTTGCGAGTCAACTACTGTGAGTTGAATGTGTGTATATATATATGTGTGTGTATACACACCAACCGGTTGACATATAATATATTTAACATACATAAGTTGAAAAGAAAGATGATGAATTATTTATTAAAATGAATAACCACAACGTGTTATTAAATATTAAAAATAGTAAGAGTAATAACAAAAAATAAAATGAGGCATGTAAAATAAAGAACACAAAATAACATGCATGCACTGTGAGGGAGTGCGCCATTAAAAGGTGCTCCATTGAAATTACGCGCATGAAAGCGGCACACGTAAATAAATTCAGTGATTCATGAACTTCATAGCGGAGTTTATCGAACCAACGAACGATAAATTAATATAAATAGTAATAACGATTTACATCGCATACAATGTCGCCGAGCCGGAGTGATATATGGCCGTGTGGGTGTTCCATTCCAGATGCATCAGGTTAATCCACGACCTCGGCACTGGCCGCGACTCTCGTACTCGACATACCTCGAGCCCAGAAATACACATTTTCTTTGGGATCTTTAAGACATGTTTTAGTTTTTCCACTGTCTGTATAACATACTACTTGTATTCAAATTGAACAAGGTTTAACTTTTGTTTCATCATAATTTCAATGAAAAAAAAGACAATCAAATCATACGAACGGACGACTATTCAATGACGTCACTCATGTGACTCACGTTTTCGATGAAAAAATAGAAGAGCAAATAATGAGCTTCGACGGCCCCATTTTGAGGGCAATATTGTTTCCGCGATAACGTTATGTCCCCGTCGAATCTCATCAACAGATGGAGATGGAGACGGGAGGATGAAGCGTGGAGGTTGTGTGACGCCCGGAGACACGCGCACACGCACGCGTGCAGTCAGCAGTGGTGGGTAATGCAAGGCATGTGTATGCCACGTACCAGTGGGTACAGAATACATGGTTTGAGTGCAAAGCTGATAATATTAAGCCAATAGCAATCTCCTGCACCTGTGTATAGTCCTAGTCGTTGCTAAAGATAGAACACGATTTAATTCAGTCAAGACAAAATTAAAACAAAAAAAATCCAACGTGTTTTGATTTGGTCAATATTATATATCTATTTCAATAAATAGTACGAAAAACACCGGTTACTTTAACACAGACAACATAGTCTAGCGAATTACATGATGAATTTTATGTTCCGGACCGATGTTGTATTTGAATAACTAGGAAATGAAATACAATTTTTAAATTTGGTTTGTATTTATGGGTTATTTCGTTTATTACAATATGTATGGAAGGGAAGTAGCCAAATGCGTGCTCTTTAAACCATATTTTTCATAACATTCTCGCACACTTTGCATGTTATTTCAACAATTTCATTTCGAATATTGTCCTGTAGCATCGGAATTGTTGTTGGCTTATTGACGTAGACCTTTCCTTTCTAGTACCCCCACAGATAATAGTCGGGAGCCATCAAATCGGGTGATCGAGGAGGCCGGTCGACACCACTTTTTAACTTTCTCGCAAAATTTTTAGCGTAACTCGGTGAGTGAGGTGGCACCGTCTTCTTGAAACCGCAAACCCAAAACCAGGCCCAATCGACCCAATTCGGCCAACAATAAATTTTCCAACGGTGACGATAGCGATCACCATTAATAGTTTGCCATTGCCATTATTATTTAGATAAAATGTTTTAATGACTTCATCACGTTATTCAGGCGTTAGATGCTCCATAATAAATTGTACTCAACTATACTCTCTACGACTGCCATATGCGAACTACCAAATGTCTGCCAAACCAAAACGGCGACCAAATAAAATCGACCTGGAACATATATTCACCCTGTAGCTAGGGTTTAAATGGTGATAACTGCGGCAGCCCACAATATGATGTATTTTTATTTTATTTTAATATTAGAAAATATAAAACATTTTAGAATTATCAGTAGGAGATATATATATTTCATTTAACATTTATTTTTTCTCTATGAGAGTAGGACTCGTGTATAGAGGAGTATATACGAGATAATTTATGTTTCAGTTAGTCTATATATATATATTTACTTCAGATACAAATTGATAGTAGTCTGTAATTGTTCAAATTGTGATGGAAAGATTGTTAAAAAATTTGATGCCATGATAAATATAGTGATTTTGAGTTGCGGAATATTTTAATTTTGGAATATCAACGTGGTTTCTAAATTTTGTAGATCGGAATTAGCTTCTAAAGTTAAATTGATTTTTAATTTTGAAAATTTGGATTACTGAAATTTTTTGTATAATATGTTTATTATTTTTGGTATGTACTTTGAAATCTTTGAAAAGTTGTATACTTGGTTTTTTTAGAATAATTTTTAATTATTGTTTTTTGAGTGATTTCTAAGTGTGACATTGAAGTTTTATATGCTCCTCCCCATCCAATGTAAGTATTCTATTAAATATTTAATTCAGCTTAATTTAAAAATTCTTGATTGCAATGAAATCTTTATATGATGATTATTATTAATGACGAAATAATCTGAGCTGCGGAAGTGAAGTGACGAGGCGAAGGTCAGCTGCTGGTGGAGTAACAGGGAGGTTTTCACCCAAATAGTGGATTGACAATAACTGATTATGATTTAATTATAATGTCCACTTAGTACATTCAAATTGAACATGATTATAATTGCCAATAAAATAATTTAATTTAAAAATAATAATGTATAAATGAGGCCGGGTTGTGTCATGTATATATTATATATAGAGTAAGATAGAAGAGTTGTTTATCTCGTATTCTGGTGATAAAGCACGTATATACTTAGGTAGATACGCATAATAATATCAAGAAAAACTATGGTTAAAACATAACTCATTGACGAACGAAGACTGCATAGACCAGAAACTGAATACACAAACATAACGGAATTAATTAATTCGTAAGTATAAAAGTTACTGCAGCCGTTGTTGAGAACCAACAATTATTAACCTACTAATAATGAAATAACTGTACATTGTTTTTGTTATAGTATTTCATTAAAATTCTAATATTCCTAACATCTCGAAGAAACAGAGTGATAGGTTTGTTAAGAAAGGGTCTGTGCTTATCGATACTTTTGCTAAAAACCCGCGTAAAGAAATGAAAAGTACTCGCTAGCAATGTTCTACAATAAGAGAAAACTAGAGGACCATGTTTAATGTGTGCATTTCTTAGGGCCGAGGATCGCGATCTCCTGACGATCGCTTTCCAGGCTTCGCGATCCTTGGGTACGTATCCTCCACGTATTGTCGGTCCCGTACATTTGTTTTCACTCGGCGATCCATTGCATAAGGGACTATCCACGTGGTCCCTTCCTGGCACAGGCTTTGATTCCGTTTTCTTGCAATATGTCAATGGATTGCAGTGCTTTGGCGACATGGTCAATAGTTGTAAGTAATACAAATTAAATGAATCAACTAGAAAGATATTAACAAAAAATCTATCAATCGACAAAATATTTAGTTGCTACCGGGGTAGGTTGATAGATATTTTCTTTCTTTATATCTTTCTATTTGATTAAATTAATTTGTATAAAATACACACAACAAAAATGTGTTTTCCTTAATAGTAGTGACTTAACTTAGCGGTATAAAAACAAAGCACTGGATTTACATTCCCGACGTTTCGAGTAGGGCAGTTTAGGACAGAATTCAGGATGAAAGGCTCTTGAGAATGAGTAATGTTATTTACTCGAAACGTTGGAAGTATAAAAGTCCTCCAGAAAAGAATTCGTTATCTTTTATCGTTATCGTTAAGCTTAAATAAAACATATATGAAGATGCGTACATGGAATACAATGGTGATGAGCCTAAAGTCACGAACCGCGAGTCAATCGAGGTATCAAACCATGGAGTCTGGGGATATCGTGATTTGTGATTCATTCTCTTATTTTATTTATATTTGGTTGTGAACCGTGATTCGGCGATTCATGAAGATTCATTCGACATTATAAGCGCCATCCAGTAGATTCAGTCAAAACGTTTTTCACATTTGACCCGAAAAATAAATTCACATTTTTTAAGGGTTTTCATTCTCTTTGTGATGATCTTAAATTAGATATATATTAATGATATATGCTAGAATGTTTATTTATTTATTTAATATCGCGCGGCGCACGCGTATTGGTAATGGGTAATGCAAGTGGGATCACAGGCACAGTTTTCACTGCAATCACTGACATTTACCACGAGCATACGAGTGAGTCAGGAGTAGCATTTTCTCTCTCCACACGTCACCTCAATATTCTCACCTCACTGCATATTAAGCTGGGCTGGTCTCCCGAGACAAGGTACAAACGACTGCCTTATCGCTAGACTAAACGAGGACGTCAAATATCGGCGCAAGGGTTAAATGAGCGTATTATTAAATTAAATTAATGAAATCAAAAATCAACCTACAGAAGTTGTGTTATAAAGTATATTTTAACATTTCAGATTACTTATATTGTTCTCAATTTAGGTACAAGAACAGAAACATTCTGTTTTATTGACTACATCTAAACACGAGATACGTATTTTTCTTATAGAAAGGTAGCACGCAACAAAAATATAGGTAACTAAAATTCTAAAAAATTTTATCGACAGAAAAATAAATACAAAAAAAATAAGACTTAGAATAACCATTCACAATAATATTACGTGTATATTATAAAACATTAGTTTTTTATTTGTACGACCTAAGTACATAGGTAGTTGAAATATCTACAATTAATATCCAAAGTGAAAACTTTCAATGTTTTCATAATATTTAGATTTTATAAATAGTAATGTAAGACTATAAATAGTTTATGTGTAAAGCGCCCTTGAGGAGAATTTTTTTACGAAAATGGCGCTATACAAATTATCCATTATTATTATGATTGTTATATATATTTATATTTTTTTCAGTTGACAAATTTGAACAAAGTGACCGTAACAGTCATCACAGCGGAGACCGATCGAAACATTACGTTTCGTATCAATATTGTTCTACACGTTCCGATGTCGTGACGTACTGCTGGAATTATTATTTATTATTGTTGTCTGGGTCCAGTAATAATATACTGACTTCATTTTAATTATATGTACCGGCTTCTGCTATTAATCTTTGAAATAAAAAATAAAGGTACACGGCGAGAAAAGAACGTGATGAATGGATGCTAAAATTGAAACGGACCCCGCAGACAAAAATCATGGCAGTGTATTTAATTAGTAACTTAACGAACAAAATGAAATATGAGTATTGCGTTTGTAATGTTAATGGGTGATGTTAATAACTCCAAATTCATAAATGAATCCTATTAAAACATTTCATACATAACACCGAGGCCGTTATGATTGCACTTGGAAAACATCGTATGATGGAAACTTAAGAGGATTATAAACGTTGTATTTGTTGTGCACATCATATAACTTCTCATGCTTGACTTCTGGCATCAGAACTATCTACCATTATCTGGTCGCGACAGGTCTCTTCTACATTGTGCTGGAATTGATCCTCGCGATGTATAGCTTACACCACCCTGTCTTCTCTCATGATAAAACCAGTCCTGTCTTAATCCTGTTCGCAATTCCATTATCAGCCTTCCATTCATCATTTACATATTATACGCCTGCACATACTTACTCACACTTGTTTATTTGAATTATTTTTGCCATCTCCAGGCTTCTCTTTTAATACCGGTGTCGGTAACGTGAGAATCAATAATAGGTGCACGGATTCAGCTCTGCGCTATGTAGTGGGTAACTAAATTGATGGTTAATCCCATCTAAGGTCCGGAAGACCTGTTGGATAATTGGATAAAAATTACAAATTACATTTTTGATGAATCGTTAGCCGATCGACATGTAAAATACGACTACTAGTATCAATAATAGTAGAAATACGAGCGCGATCTGGCGGCGCAGGTGTTCAACAGTGTTGCTGGCACCTGGCACCTGGCAGCCAGCCACATAGATCGAGTCGCAGTTCCCGGGTCGGCTAATTGTTGCATAATTTGCGCTGGAGTTCCCGATATCTTTTCCACTGTTGCAGTATCAATTTTGTACACAAATGTTGGGAATTAAGTGCATTCCTCGGATAAATACGCGCAACGTATACTTTATGCGGAATGTAGAATGATGCAGGCGATTTAGACCTTGATGGCTTTCATCATTACCGAGCAGTATGACTTGAACAATGCTGTCGATAGCGATACTATAGTCCAGGGATTATCTAAGATAGCTCATTAAAATCAATGCATTACGTACAATATCTGAGAGTTTTCATCCTTCCCTCGCGTCGAGGAATCTTTGAAAATAAAATTGATACGTTACACTGGATCAGGTGGTTTAATTACGAATTAGGTGGATTTACGATTTTGATGCTAGTTTATGAACGGAAATTTTTCGAATAGATAACAACAAATCTAATTTTGAATAGATAACAAATCCATTTCTACTGTCAGAAATTTAAAAATCGTAGACATGTAATTATTTTAATTATGTCCTATGCGCATTTTCCGCATCCGTCATAGGAAGGATTTAAACTAATTTAACATGTATATCACGAAAAATAACAATTTATTTTTAACAAATTTTATTATTATTTATACTCGATTTATTTTTATTTTTCTTAATATATTTCTAATAATGAATGTGTCGTGTAATATTTTTGAATATTAAGAATTTTTTACATGCATGACAAACGTGTAATGCGCTTACAGATCGAACTTACTAATATAGAGTTATATTTATAATTCTAGTATGTCTTGATAGTGCTGAAATAATGAAACATTTAAAGACAAAAAATGAAATGAGAAACGTTACTTCCGTGAAATATAAATGTATTCAATAATTATTAGATTCACAAAAAAATTAAAATTACTCGTAATTATATTCCACACAATGAACTCATTATTAACATTAGTATTTATATCTGAGTAAAAGCTTACTTCAGATATTAAATGTACATTACTATCCAAGTCGGTTGCAATGCCATATTTACTTACATTTATGATTTTTTGAACTCTCTGAATAAGGTGAAATATAAGACAGACAGATAGACGTACACATGTATGTCAACTTGTCAAATTATCGTGAAAGTACCGCCTCAATGCAAAGTGTCACAGTTTGCACTGGCGATGTTCTCTCGTAATTTTAATATCCAAAGGCGCCCAATGGAAGTGCTACCTTATTGAGGAGTTTACTGTTATTTAAATATCACATACACAAATCGCTGTTGCCAATGCCAGCACAAAAAGAGCTGAATAAATAACCGAAAACATAACGGTTATCGCTACCGCGAGAAAAATATCTACATAGCCAATTAAAACATATTAAAAACGCAGAAGAGCGATGACGTATCTACAATTAAAATCTTGTTACTAGAAAGGCATCGTCGAATTATTATAAATAATATGTGTACGAAGATACGAGAAACAATTTGGTCCACTTTGTAACAGACGCAGATTAAAAGAAGATTGTCGCCACCACGATTTGGCACCACGCAAAAAATATGCAAATCACGATATCTGTTTAAAACACTGGTCGGTGAACCGCGAGACGTTTTCGTCAATGTGGCTCCGCCTCGCTTCCCGTTACTATCGCCCGGTAGCCCAGCGCCGGGCCGGCCGGGCCGGTCGGGCCGCAGCGCCAAGCTGTCTGTCACGGTATAACTGCATTTTGCCACAAACGAAGCCGGTTGAGGGTAGGCGTTTAAATGCTTAAATAATTATTACATTTCTTACAATCTGAACCACTTTTTAAAGTAATCTATGCCAAAATGTTATTTATTTATGTGATAACCTTTGCGTGGTAAAATGGGAGCTTCCCAACTAGTCTCTGGCTGAATTGGCGTATACCCCAGTCACTAAAGTAGAGTAAGTAGCAGGCGTGAGTATAAAACGTCACATCATCCGTTCTTCTTTTCGAGTCGAGCAGTGCTCTTATACACCTTTCGCGTTCCAATAGTCAGTATCGCCTCACTCTTGACGTGCTAATAAAGGGGCGCTAAAAGGGGGGGGGACACGCTTTCCCGGTACTGTTGTAGAAGTTTCAACTTCTTTTATCAGTTCCACACACAGTACTACAGAAACGCGAAATTTACAATTAATAAACATAAAAGAAAGGAGATAAAAAACAAAAGCTAATGTAAGGGATTGCGAAAACGAACAGAGATTTAAATTTAAACCTTTCTGCGCCCTTGGCGTGCTCTCTCTCAGGTGCACTGGACACGTGGCAATGGGTACATTAGAAGATGGTTCGCAACCATCCCTTCTAGATGATGGATTATTAAAATTCAAATTAATATTATTTTATCGTCTACTCTTAAATGAACTTACTCAATTTAATAAATTGTAAATGTGTTTGAATTCCTTTCACTCACAAAAACCTTCAACCCTTCCAGTTAAGAATGTTTTCACATAAAATGAAGTGGTAGGGTGTGTATCGATGATCATTACAAATGTATTACATTTACATTTACAAAAACATTCAAAGTTATTCGCTCTCATACTAAAAATAGATACCATGTGTACAACACAGTTTTATGTGCTGTTTGAAATCAACATTTACAATGTATAAAATAAATAAGCTATAATATAAAAGCTTCGAATAATTGGACTCCGCTTTGCTAAAATTAACATGCGCACGCATATAACATGAAGACAAGTATTTTAATGGAGACGCTATTATGATTTATGCACTTCCGCACACGATACTCTTCTGGGCTATTCTGCCGTGTAATTTATATATTGCGGACCTCATAAATAAGATATCAAAACTTTGTTAGATGTTGAACATTGCAGATGACTTTGCTATGTATGTTTCAGACAATATCGATTCTGCGATTAGTAGACTATCTGCTGGTCTTAACTATCTTAACAAATGGTTAAAGTGTAATGGTTTAGACCTATCGCCTTCGAAACCCCATATTGTTGTCTTTACGAGGAAACACAAAGTCCCTCCCGTGTCAATGACCATCGATAACGTGAGTATTCCAGTCAAAAACCAAGTAAAATTTTAGGCATAACTTTGGACAGAAAACTTTCCTGGAAATCCCACATAGATATGGTTCTAGCTAAATGTGAAAAAATATTAATATTCTAAGATCAGTTTTTGGAGTATGGTGGAGCTCTCATCCATCTACCATGAAACTCATGTATCAAGCCCTAGTACGAAGCCATTTAGACTACGCTAGTTTTTACCAGCTTACCTTCAATACAAGCTCGACAGAATCTAGTCCAAATGTTTGAGACTTATTTTGGGAGCTATGAATTCATCTCCAATCAATTCTCTCCAAGTGGAATGCGTAGAGATGTCTCTCCTCATTAGGCGACAATATTTGTCAGATAAATTCTTTCTAAAAAGGTTCAGTTTCATCTCCCACCCACTATCACAAAAGGTGTCCGCTCTCACTTCTCTGATAGATTCATGGAGATACTCATCAAATAAATCTCGCCCAAATTTATGCAATAGCTTTTCAAATGCAAAATATTCCGACTCACCTAGCTATTCTATTCTACCCCCTATCGTTTTCTCTCCTAACATTGATGTAATCTCAGGACTAGACAAATCAATCCAGCTAAATGAAAATCATGTAAACAAGTTGTTTAATAGTGTACTTGATTCGAAATGGTTTAATTATCTCCACATCTATACCGACAGTTCTAAACTTTGCCATGAGGGCTATTACGGGGCTGCAGTCTTTATGCCTCAATTAGAAATAAATGTGAAGCTACGACTTCCTTCGGATTCATCGGTTTTCTCAGCAGAATGTTGGGCAATTAAACAGGCCTTGGACATCTGTGTACTCCGGAACGTCGATAAGGCTGTTATATTCTCTCCCTCTCTGCGAATATGAAAGTTTGGCTAGACAATGAGATAATCTGTTCCATCAGAAGACGTATATAATATATAGGCAGTAAGAAGTTGAATTAAAAAGACTTTCGACCATATATATAATATAATATACCAGTCAAATACTAGTTGGGCTGGATACTTTTCCACGTTATTAATTTGTAATAAATCCATCCCAGTCACTCTGGAGGGATGGAAGGGGGGAAGGGGGATCTGGGTCCGGGCGGGAAGTTGGCAAACAAATGTTATATAAAGGGCGCCGTGGGAGGATTGTGTGGCAAAAAGGAGAAAAGTTTTTTCATTACTGGTCCCCCGCCGCGGGCAGGGGGCGGGGACTCTTCCCTTCTGCCGCAAGTTTCGCGTTCAAGAAAAATCCTCGCTCGCCATCACCCACCCGCGCGCGGGGGTGTGTTCGCATCAAACCCAGAATTATGCGTTCAGATACAGACGGGTGGTGTTTACTTCTCTGAAGTATGAATTCAATATTTCATTATTTACTAACCTAGAGTTTCTATTTCGAGCCGCAATACGTTAGCTACTTTTTCGCCAAAAAATGGGATGCGGGTGGTTGAATCAAGCGCCTACGATCACATTTGCGGTTCATATGTGATGCTGTGTTCCGTGTGTGTTGCTCCAGGTTTTTTTACGGTCAGTCATAAAGGCTAATTCATTAGCAATTCATATCAAACAAAAACGTACGCCTAAACTACCAAAGAAAAGTTCATTTTTTATAACTAAAAGGTATAAATAATAGAAAATTTAGACTGCATGAACGATTTGCTTCTTCGTGTACTTAATAAATTATTATAATCATTAACATGTCCAAATGCAATGTTTTTGATTAAATATTCAAAATAAATGTATTAATATTGTTGTTGTTGTCGCTACCGGGATTCTAACGTGGATGTCTTTCCAAACCGGGGAAGGTGCATTATCCAACTATGCTACAGCGAAAGTACATTATTTGAAATACTAATTAAATTTTATATGTAAATATATATTTTAATTAATACATTTAATTAGTATTTAAAATATCAGACTTATGTTCTGAATAATTACAACTTTACAATAAGAATGTGTTCTCCTTAATAATTCAATATTATATATACTGGGTTTAACACACTTAATACATAATGTTTTATTAGATATATATTAAAAATATGAGTCGAAAATGTTGCATGTGCCTAATCTAAACCATGTCAGAGATTTTAAACAAGTCATAGTTATTCGATTATTTCGAATAATTTTAATATTTTATTGATTCTAAATTATGTATAGAATACAAAAAATAAGAGCTCATCGAAATTCAGGCGGTCAGACTATTCAGATTCAGAAGGAGAGCGAGTTAATTTCGTAAATATTTATTTCATAGAACGTTGACTTAAAGCTTAACATGATTTTCTCTAATAATTATAATAATCTTATACAATAATATTTTCAAACAATTAAATATTTTTTCGATAGAGATTTTTTCTGAATATCTTTCTAGTTGATTTATTTAATTTGTATTAATAATATATTCCGTAATGGCACAGAATTTGTACATACACTTTGAACATTTTCGACTCGTAATTTAATCCATCCATAAAATATTATTAACCGGGTCTGTAACCTGTAAATAATTTTAATAAATTCATTTGGATTCAAAGCCCACTCTACCTAATAAAAAAGAGATTTGGGTTTTTTAAATCTTCAACTGAGATACGTCAATCTTACCCTTGATCACCGAGCACCGAGATACTTTTCAATTTTCGATTGGTTTAATCAAAATGAGTTTCGCTACTGCGATTAACTCAATCGGAAAAAAATAATTTGAATTCTTCTTCGCGCGGGTCACGTGCTTCGTTTACACGAGTCAATCGTCGGATAAATCCCGTACGTATGAGTAAGCTAATACGGGCTATAATAGTAACAGGACAGGGCATAGATGCTACATGCTTACACGAGCTTTCATTGAGCAGAATCAGCTCATCTGATATTGCTAACGACAAACTTTCTGACAAAATGAAAATATGACGCATAGCATTGATCATATATTATATACTCCAGAATCCTTTGCAACCAACCATATAATACAAAACTCTCTACAATCAATGATGTATGGAAAAATAGTATTTACTTTACGGGTAAAATGATTTTACATCTGGTTCAAAGAGCGAACACGCACATGAATGGATTTGACGACGATGTATTTCCCACCGGGATAATAAAAAGTGCCAACAGTATTGACTAAGATCGCTTGCAGTCAAGTCTAGAAGAGGGACAAGATCGAATTATTGTTGAACGCGGAGTAGCAGCATTTCGATAATCTGTGTTAGGTCAATTCTATGTAGGTGTATATTCGAGTATACACGAGGATAATCTAGTATTTCCTCATACTAACCTGATACGAAATACGTACTTTTGTATGCGTTGCGTTATGCGCCTTTAAAAGGAACCCACGTGAACACAAAAACCCGCCGATTATAGAATGAAATCACTACTGACATTTATGCAGCAGTATCAAGTGATGAAGATGATTTTTCTCCATCATATTGTTCTCGGTGACGAGACCTGGGTGTTTCATTTCAACCCCAGAGAGCAGGTCGATAATTTTAAGGCATCATCCCTACCCTCACAAAAAACATTGAAAATTTATACAGACTCAATTCAAAATAAATTGATATAAATAAAACAATGTTATAACTCTACTCGAGTTGTGAGAGAAACAGTAACTCTCCCTGACAGGTGAAGTATTAAACAAATAGAGTTTTATTTATATCCTTTATGATGATGAAACTACAAAGTTAACGCCGATTCTATCAAAAGTACTCAATTCAATTATTTTAATTCGAATACTCATGGAGAGTATTTTCTGGGAAAGGCGTCCTGTGAGTGGAGTTGATGCCACAAGACATTACAAGAAATGCCGACCGGTATTGCGACACTGAAAAGATGACGCCGAGCCATCCAAAATCGGATGTGGAAAGATTTCTCGCTACACTACTCTTCTGTACGAGAATGCCCGACTCCGCTCGGCTGTTGTAACCCAACCTTTGTTTAGCAGTTTTGGGTGGGAGATTTTCCACCCTACAGTCTAGACTTTGATGGGACCAATTTTCACATACTTTCTAATGTGAAAGAAATCCTGAATGGAAAACGTTTTAGAGGTGATGACGAATGGCAACTGCAGCGACAAAATTTTAAAACTCGTGAACGGATATAATAAATACTTAGTGATTATTAAGGTACTGAGCGTGTAAAAAAAACTATAAAATCGAATAATGAAATATTTTCTTAATTTTTTAAAGCTAAATGGTTTTTATTTTCCGAATTACCCTCGTATACCTATATATATCTGAATAAGGGAGTTCTTTAAACAATTAAACTTTTTTTTTAATGAGAATAATATTTTTATCTAAATACAATGCAAATCTCCTGGAGTAGAATGAATATCATATATAAAGTAAAATAAAAAATGTAATTAATTTTGAAGTGGTAAAGTGACTTTTGGCCCACCAAACATAAAAATATATGTATCTGTAATAAACAATGACAAAATCAAAAATTTTAATCCAAGAAATCAATATGCCTACTTAAATAATCAAAACTTCAAGCGTTTAGGTGGCAATAATTTATATTTAGATCGATTATAAGTGTTGTAGATTATATGTAGTTGTAAAAATACGCACAATATTATGAATGTCAAATTTAATAACTTATTTTTTCAATTGACGTGGATATGATCTAGTGGTTAAGACACTCGCCTAGTGAACTAGTGAAGTTAGTCTTATTTTCATAGATTCAAGAATATTGATGTGGGCTTCTCTATTTAATAATAATAAAATATTATCGTATTTTTAATAGAGGAAATCAACTGACATTGTTTTGAAGAATATAATTTATTATCCCAGCAGACTCACATCGTGGCCGAGAGATAAGAATTCTAATATGGAACTGATATTTGACGGAAGATGGAATGTACGGGAACAGTATTATTCAAATTATTAGAGTTCTTAAAGCTACAAGAATGCTGTTATGAATAGAAGGGTCGGATGTTTCTGTTCTTCTCGAGTGCACACAATTTTGAGGAAATGTTATCGTTGTGAAAGATACTCGGAAAGGAAATGATAGAGTAAGAAAGGTAAGAGTGAAGAAATCTAATCAAAGATTCGATTCGATGGAGTGTGTTATTTAGGGTAACGTGGATGGAGTATGAAATACGGGGGAAGCCAAATAGAAAAAAAAATTAAAACCCTAAAGAATATCTGTCTACCCCTATTATATTATTAAATTCCATTTCCGGACTCGTGAGATGTGATATACTTAAATATTTATAAAATATATTAGAATAGAATGTACTCAGTTTATAAGTCAAACAAGCGCCTTTACTCTAGGAACATAAATATGGTTTTGTTCTCCAGAAATATCCACAATGTTTCAAAATCCTCGACTTCATATAATGTTTGTACGATTATTCGGAGTACGTTTGAAAGCATTTTAGATACTCGTCAGCTGATGTCAGCTTTTGATGAGAGAAGGGTACAGGAAGGGGTTGGGTTGACGCCCCAGCCTTCCGGAATGTTTGCACTTAATTATAATCTATTACAAGATGACAGTATTACACATTAGCTATTTTCGTAACTTAGTGGAAAATTGTTTTCAATAAGGCGCTACGGCAGAGGGGCGGGAAGGAAGCGGGGAAAGAGGCTAACATTAATTTAGGACCTCCAAACTGCTCAGACCAGTCCTGCATCGCTGTAGGGGTTGCCATATTTGGAGAGGTTCGAATTATGTAATATTCTCAATATTCTACACACTCCTTAGATAATGACGAGAATTACCACAAAGAAATCTAATAATATATAATTTAATAATTAATCTCTCGAAGAATCGAGTCTAGTGTTCGGTTGCGAGTCTTTGTACCCACACTTGGCCCAGCGAATAAAAAAAAGAAGATAATTTATAGATACCGTTTGAGATCGCTTTTAGCGAAATTTGAAAAAACGTGCGAGAGATGTAACTGAAAACTGAGAAAGACACTAAAACAGAGATAGAAAAAAATGCAAATCCGAGGTAAACGTTAGGTGTACAAAGAATTTTAAATTAGACAGAAAAGCATGACGCTCTATCATCTCTGCCTATCCCTGTGGAGAAAAAGCAAAATAATTAGTCACTTTTCAAAGAGTGCAAAATCTCACTTATTTCAGAATTGTATTTATTATAAAATCAGAGACTTATAAGGGCTCATTATTTATACGGCGGATCAGGTCTTATCGGAATATACATACTATAAACTAATTGTTACGAAGGTTTTAGTTTATTTAAACAATTTTGAATACAAAAAAAATGTCAGAGGTGTCAGAGAGGAGTCTATGACTATCAAATAAGTAAATCATTAAATCGGGGATCTCCACCGATTCTTTCAACGCTTATAAGAAAAATTAAATCTATTTTAGTGAAATCACTGATAGATCCTCGTATAATAATCCGATAAAAAAATCGACTTCAGTTAATTATTAAGAAAATGAATTCACACAGCTCCAACATTTTCTATTTAGAATTTAGGTAGTATAAAAAGGTGAATCGAGTCTCGAGTCTGTGTTTGTGACGTAACAGTAAAATAATATTTAATGAAACATGTTAATACTTGGCTGTATACAGACGTCACACTTGAACCACTATAAGGAAGATCTTTAATGCTATTACACCGTGATATAGTACAGACAGACAGATAAGAGTGGAAATACGATATACTCGTAAATACATATTTAAACATAGTCGAGAGGACGACATTACAATTCCGTATCTGACTCCAGTCTTAGCGAACTAAAAAAACACCTAGTCCTTAGTGATATCACTAAACCAACACAGCGCACGATACCTCGTAAATAACGTATTGCAGATAAATTAAAACATTTCAAAACACAAGATTTACACGTGTTATTAATAATGTAATTTATTGGCGGGTTTAAAATCAACATAGAAATTAGCATAAACGTAAATGATTTGCGTACAATTAAATTTAAAATGTATAAATATTACATTTGGATAAGAGATAAGTTGATTAATGAAATGCGAACCATAAACGGATATATTGCGAAAAAAAACCTTGACAAAACGAGTCATAACGAGTTTTTCAGGTTTCGCGAGAAACGCGGCGACATGTTTGAAAAGTAAAATCGTTTCCGAATAATACAAAATATATTTACGCGTAAAAGGAGTTGACGGAGACTTAACTAGTGGCGTAAATTGCCCGTCACCAAAAAAAGATAATACATTGAAGTAAATGAATTAACAAAACGACAAATACTAGCGATTTTTTACGTCCACTCGAAAACTCAAATACAAATATTGTACAAATATTTAAACAAAGAGTGTCGGTTGGACCTCTAACGATCCCGCGATGTTTTACCAGGCGATAATTAATATGTTTTACCAGCAAACGTGCAAAAAGCAAAGCAAATACTATAACAGACGAAACAAAAAAGCGAGAAGATAATTAGACAATGATGCTTGACCGGGAGACTGACTTGTAGCTAACCGGTCGTTAGGAGAGCCATCAGCGGGTCTTCACAAAACATTACCTTCCGAGTGAGCGGAGCCGTACACCGAGTACCCGCCATTATCTGCGATATCATTAATTCCACTCCATTCTCGCTCGCCGTTTAGCCGACTTCCGAATCTCAGAGATCACTGAATAAACTACCACTTCAGAAATGTTAATTTCGCACGGAAGTTTCTATCTTATTCGTCTGTTTTGTTCGTCTATTTGTCTATTTAAAATTTAAAAAAATTAAACCCGATATATTCTGTAAAAAAATTGAAGCACTGAATGAAATAAATTCCATGTAACTTTTGTGACCAAGACCAGCAAAACCATTCTGTATCTAAACATCGTTGAAAACGTTTAGTGACTAGATCTAAGCATGTTTACCGATACCCTCTAGACTACAGGTAGCGCCTAATTCCAAACCCCCATAAAACGAATTTCGGATAATTTGAGTTAAATATGGGGTTTTGTACATTTTTTTGTTAGCTACATGCAGCACACATTGTTTCTCGCAAAAGTCACTTACATCCATTGATATTGCATGTTCAGAATCAGAGTCAGTTCCACAATATCCCAAAGTAGACAATATAAGTTGTTATTCCCCCTAAAAATAAATCAGCTAATTACAACGCTTGTTGATGACCACGTGATTTAAAACCCAGTATGGCTGTCAGAACGACATATACAGAAAGAAAAAAACATTACAGAATTGTCTCTTTAAAAAATGTTGATGTAAAAAAGAAGCATTTTATACATTTGCTTTCAAAATGTACGTTTTCATCCATAACTCAAAAATACATAGTCGTTTTAGGGAGTTTTGGAATTAGGGTCTACACATTCCCGCGTCCTTACATCACTCAACAAATGACATACCCTTGATACATATAAGTTAGATCCTGAATGGTTTAAATGTTATACTTGCGCATAACAACAACAATGAATCCTTTTTATAGCGCTATTTTCCTAAAAAATAAGGGCGCTTTACACATTTATTTTATTGAGCGATTTTGATAGCGTAAACTTAATATAACTAACATAATAAATATTTAACATGCGATACTATATATGAAAATCCACGGAAATGTTTAGGTACATAAGTATGTTCAGGTGTAGAAGATAAATAAAAAGAAAAAAGGATGGGGAGGTTGCAACTATCGTTGAGGTAGAGGGAGTGCAAGATGTGTTTATAGGTAGAATGATTGGACAAAATTGAGTGATCATAAACTGTTTATATACCTAAATTATGTTTGTTAATATTTAAATTTAAAGATTGTTATTTGAACTTATGAAAATGATATTTTGTAAAGGTGCGTTTTAAAAAAAAAATCTCTTATCCACGTTCCTTATGGCGGAGGGCAGAGTTCCACGCTTTTGGGCCTGCCACCGCAAATGCCCGTTCACTAAACTGGTTGGTTGGTTGTACAACCCTTCCTGCGGCTGAAGCAGAGGCCGACCCGAGCGTTTGACTTCTACTATTCAGTAGTTGTGAAGATACACGGTATGTGTCGCCTTGTGCATCAACCGACACAATTTAAATTCAACTCTTTCAACGAAGCCAATGTACAGTCTGCCACTTTTGATTCAATATTAGTTGAAATGACGCTTATATTAGACGAAATTACCTTCATAGGAAGGAAAAATACATTGTTATGATCCGATTATCGGACATTTTTCATACCATCCAGATGTTGTATATACGTGTCTGCATTTGCCTTGCTCGTTATTTGGTGGATGTATTTCTGTTCGCCTTCCTTTCTATCTTCTTCCCTTCATTTTTTCTTAATTAAATTTCTTAGGTATGCATTGTGCATATCTATTATGGACCTTCTTTACGGTACGGTGCGGTCTCAGAATCACTTCATTTGCAATTCTTCCAGTCTTCAGTCCAGCAAAATATATTGAATGCTTCCAATCCACTTCTCAGTTGCTGGATAATTATCCATATCTCACTTCCATATAGAACTGTGCTTCCGATGTAGGTTTTAATTACCGTATTTCCTGCATGTTTTTTCCTACTTCGGTGTCTCTGAATTCGGGGTGCGTTTTATAATCGATGGCGTCTTACGACCACTGTAAAATTACGCAGTCGCGATGAATCATCATCGATTACTAGTAGAACTGAGGAGAGTGATTAAAAAAAATCAGACACTAAATCTGAAAAAATACATAAATAATATGGCCATTTTTAAATCCTCTTTATTGTGATTGTACGATTTTGTCTGTTATAATAAAGTTTACATAATGTTTTTATTTTTTATAATTGGTGTATAAAAATAAGGATAAGGGTGCGTCTTATAATCGAGGAAATGCGGTGATAACTTTTTATTCTTTTGTTAATTTGTGGTTTAAAGATTCATTATGTCAAAAATAAAATTACAACAGGTCATCTTAAACATCTGCATGGAAAATTAACTTGAAAACTACAAACACCTAGATAGTATTATAACCACACGATGCCAAAAGCTCTATGGTTATTAAAGCCGGACTAGTAATGGTAAAACAAGTCTTCAAAACTTAGAGAGAGCGAAAATTTACTTCATTTAAAGAACGCAAAAACATTCCGTTAAATTTCACACAAGACAGGAATATTTATTGAAAGCAAAACTGGCTAATTGCGTTTCTCATGCCATCGTACATTCTATTCCCATCGATCAGTTGGCGACGGATAAAAAACGAATTAATTGAAATCTAATAAAACTCGAGGAATGAAAAGAAACGCCCTTATCTCAACCGTATTATGGAAGAGAAAAAATTGTACTGATTTTAAAATTGAACACAATATCTATCTAGTCGAGCAATCAGCGCACACGCCGATACTGAAATATAATACTAGTCCCTGCGGGCGGCCAGAGTCTAGTTCAGAATCTATATTTCAGTGTTACAGCTTTCCCCAAAACAAATCACACGTAAATAAAATGGCGATGTAATTAAAATGAGTTAGCTGTCAAAACGAACAAAAATCACATGTAAGAATTGTGGATAGATAATTTCTGTGGTAAGATTTCTTCCCTTACCATAAGACAAGAAAAGATGACAGATGTCAATATACGATTTCGATAAAATATGTTTTAATTTCAAATTGAATATATAAAAGAGAAAACACATAAGTAATCTTAACCTAGAGATATTAGAAACAAGTTCGCTTTTACAGACCCGGCCGTTTAATCAAGCAATATACAGCCATAATGACACTACAGAAAGTCACAGATGTAGATGGGGAAGCGTAATATTATTATAGATTCTTTCGATACAAATTAGTATTAACTAGAAAGATATACAGATTTTTTGTTTTTAAAATGGCATAACAGATGTATCCATTTAAAAGAGCTGTAATAATAATAATGAGAGCATATAATAAAAAATAAAAAAATTTCTGTATACATATTCAATACATTTAGTTTGTAGTAAAATATCACAGAACGATGTTCTGAAAAAACTGTAACATCACAATAATAATATATTCTCCTTATCTACTTTCTACTGCATAACATGTTTTCTCTAGATGGAAGAATAAATAATCGTACTTATATACTATACTATACTAAATATAATATATTAGTAAAAATGTGATCTTAAAAAATATAATAATAATATGAATGAATGTACAAATGTTGACGGATTTATATCGTACATATATTATTAATATACAAAACAAATCATTAACAAAATATAACAGATCTCCATCATCATACGTTATCACATAACATCGTCTATAAAAATTGATAGAAACATTTAAAATGCTGTTCGCATGCGAAATAAGCCATTTTGTGTATTATAAGGAATTTCCAGATAAGTGTTAAAGATATTTAACACCTTGGGAAGTGCATTTATCGTTTCTTCGACACGGGGCTAGTGTCGTGTACCTAGTGGATTGGGAGAGTACGTATGACGATGAGTCTGCTTATCCAATAATTGTATTAAATTGCGGGATGCATCAGTATTAGTATAGCTTTCCGTTTCGTTTCGATCAATTTTGCTTCGTTGAGCGTGAACGGGGTGCGAACAGTGAGCGCACGTAGCCGGTACATTTTTTATTAAATTGAACAAAAACAGGTCGCGAAAACAAGACGGCGTGGTGAAAAAAGTCACGCTGAAGCATTGTAACCGATCTTTTTGGGCACGATTTCAACACCGGCGACCGCGGAGACGATTGAGGACCGAATACGCCATTTCCCCCGCCGGTCGAGGCGAATGCCCGATTTCAAGAGCAAACCACTTTGGCATAGGCGAGGCGGTCGCTTTGAACACTGGAACTTGTTATTGTACCTTAATGTGGAATACGGCCGTCACAGTGCCCGTGTCCTGCGAGGACTCGGAGCGACCGCTCCGAGGGCTACCGGGGCTGAGGACCAGCGCGGCTCCATCGTCTCTCGCGTCGGATGTGTCGAGATCGACAAGGCCTCGACAGAGGTAGGTGATCCCTATCCTTCAGTTCGGTGTTCTCTTCACATAGCTTGTGAGGCAGTATCTATCGGTACACTATTGATCGAAGCATTGTGTATTGCATTCTGCATGTGAACTATTGCATTGCTAAATCATTTGACGCGTGACGACCTTCACCGCTACTCTTATGGGTTTAGAGTATTGGAGAGTTTTGGGTAAAGATGAGTATGTATCTAGACGAATCATAGCCGGCTCCACGCTCAATCACTCGAGTCCCTCCCATTCTTGTGCATGCGCCCATACCATCAATCCCAAGAAACATGGGTGACAGATGAGCGGTATCGAGGGGAGGGGAACAGGGGAATGCCGCGTGATAAGTTATGTATTTACAAATTCAATTATTATGTGCTTTAAGAACATGTTTATGTGCATTAAGAGAACCGTAAAAATATTCCACTCTTTCAATAAGCACTGCTATCCTGAAACAAAGATATTTGAAGCACTGCAAACGGCATCATTCTCATCTCAGCCAAGATCGAAATCTGATCTAGCACAGGCAAATGGGAATGAAGCAAACCAATGATACTGGCGTACCAACTTGCAAATAAAACAAACAGTGTTGGCAGAATAAGGGCATGTACAATTTTAGTTAGTATTATCTCTCCATCTCGGCTCTCTCGCGTACATTAACATTACAGGTCATGTCAGTTATTTAAATACAAGATTTTTTTAAATACCCGCATCCAAACTGTTATGGTTAAGATCTGATCCCATAGGTAGTCACTCTTATCATCTAAACCAGCGCTTCCCTACCATTTTTTTCTCCCGTACCCTTTGATTAAATTTTTCATTTACGATTATCCCCTCTCTTCATCACACCCACACGAGCAGTAGGTAAGAAGAGCCCTTGTGCAATATTTTTTGGCAGAGCACTCAGAGCACTTCGGTCAGAGGGCTGTGTTTATTGCTGCAGGTCTTGACGTGCATCCGAAATGGGTAGATCTTTAAAATGTATGATTACCGACGAATCCGACAAATTCAACAACCATTATAAAAGTCTGATGAAAATATCTACCCTATTACCCAAGGTTCCAGGGGAAAGTGGAACCTGAATATTGGTGTGCGAGTTGTAGACCAAACTATATATTGGTGTGGATAACCACTAGTGATGCTTAAATCGTTTGTTCAAACCACTATTTATTGATAAATCTACATGCTTCCGATACCTATGGTATTTTCTTCAAGAAACAATGTATGCTAAAATTAAAAATGCAAGCATAGATAAAAACAAAAGTTAAATGGCGTATAACTAATTAGGAACAACTGTGAAAATAAATTTAAAAGGTGACTATTTGGAAAAAGGATTTGGTTGTTTATAATGTTTATATTTCCCTTATTTCTGAAATTTCAAAATTAACTAACTGTAAAAACCCCTAGAATTTGTATGTATAATTTCTAAACCCTTGTTAATGTCAAAATAATGGTTTGTTTCAAAAATATACTATTATAGTTTTGATTTTATCTATTATTTTTAATTTTAGCATATATTGTTTCCTGAAGAAGATATCATAGGTATGGAAACATGTTGATTTATCAATAAATAGTGGTTTAAACAACGTGTTTTATTTTATTATTTATATAATATGTGGCCACAAAGTAATTTTGCTAATATTGAAGAAGTTATTGTGTTCAATTGTAACCGTGATTGATAACTGATTATTATTTATAATTCATCGAGCCATAATGACTGGTACACCAGAAACTAAACCGCCAACAGTTAAATCTTGGTTATCAAACAATGTTAAATCTCAGTTACTAATCATCACTCGGTCAGAATCACAGTCGCATAATTATTTACTATAGAAAAGAAAAAGAAGCAAGCTTCGCACTATGCAATAAGAAGGACTCGGTACTTATTGAATGTGATTACGGTGAAGACGCAATGTACACTGGATGGCAGAATGCCACCCTCGTGTGATGAAATCCTGGAGCAGCGAGGGCGAGTCCGCGCAGCCGCCTTTAATGATATCAAATGAATGGATGCTGACAAACATGCAGACAAAAATAACGCACACATTATCGTGTTTGTTGTTGAATTCATATTATATATTATAATTGTTGGTGTCACTATTCAAAAGTAAGTTATTCTAATGTTCTGTTATACTAATCGAATGAAAAGTACACGGCGACGACGAAATGGGACGCTCGGCAAAATGATTTGATGGTAACACCGTCGAAGTAGATCGGATCAATGGAATGTGCCTTTTAGATGGTCGTCGTGTGTCCGGATTGGAATGTCAAAACCGCGCCTCGATATCATTGTGAATAGATTAAGGAAAACATTTGTGTTTCTTTCGAGGTGTCGGCAGGGACATGGAAATAATGGGAGAAGAGCCTCCGGAGAAATCCTGGAAAAGTATCTCGCTCGGGATGACAAAGATCGAAAAGATGAGAACATTTTGGCACATAAGCATTTCAAAAGATTCACAGTATTTATTATTATATAAGGAGTATTGGAGAATTTGGTTATTGATCACTAGTAGAAAATACCAAGGTTGACAGTTACACATACAAAAGTAGGCAAAGGATGATAATTTATAATTTACAGACTCTCTGGGAGAAGAGGAAGGATGAGCACAAAGATTTGGAATGACTTCATTAGACGACAATTTATTCTACGTATCTGAATGGACTTTAGTAAGTTTTCAAATTAAATTCGACAATAAATATCTCAAATTAAATATAAATATAATTGAATTATTTAGAGAATGCAATATTTAACAAACTTAAAGAAAGTAAAATAATTAATAGTAAATGAGGAGACTGCAGTTGTGAAACGCTATCGACAGAGATTGGCACTCAGCGGTATTGGTATTGATATAAACCTGGCGGTGTGAAATATACGTGCAGGGCAATTTACGGAGAGATAACCGCCGATCCGCCTCCCAGCATATCTGCAATCGACTTGCCTGTGTGTACCTAGTATTCAGTAGTGCAGCCTGGCCGACAAGGATCGATCATTGACGATACTCCTATGTACGGACAAAATAATAGATTCGAGAGATTGACTAAATATATGTATAAAGGTACATATTCTACACAACTGACATTAATAAAAGTGACACTTTTCACTTTTCTAAGTATCCCGCAGATCTGAGAACTGATCAGATCACCACAGTCAACATTTCCACGGTACACTTCTCCGCTTCTCTGTTCTCTCTTGTCTCCGGCAAATGAAAGAGCGTCTATCGTTGAATTAAAGTTCCTGCAGAATGTGTGTATGTATATTGTTTTATTTAGTTGTAAAAATGATATAATAATATTCTTACATCGACAACGTTAAAAACATAAATATATATATCAAATTACATCGTATATCAATTAGCATTAGGTAAAGAGATTATAAATACAAAGAAAATAATAAAAATGATCAGTTATTGAATTTAGATACTACATATTGTGCATATACAATACCTACGGAAAGTAGCAAGACTAGTCTAGTTGTTTTCGTCACATTTGCTGGCAGTTCATTGAACAATTTGAAATCTTTATAGTATCAACTATTTTGTAATCTAACCAGATTTGTTTGTGGAAGTCTAAAATCCCACCGACTTCTCGTAGAATAGGTGTAGAACTCGGTGTTCACGGTATACGCAGTGTGTGCCTCTAATACCACATCTCAAATTCATCAATCCGCCTTCTTTCCTTTCCATCCATTAAAGTTCATGATTCATTCTTTAAAATAGCTCATTTTTCAATTCACCTAAGAATGCGCAGGCCCGACTTTAGCTGTTCGTAGCACTCTTCGTCGGATGATTTCTAGTTCGCAGCTAGACCCGAAATAATTAAACTCCTTGGCAATTGAAAGGCCAGGAAGAGTACTCAGCAGGGAAATCAGGTTATGTCGATCAATAGTAACATAATTTTCTGCATTATTTTTCAACAGGCCGATATACAGCAGCCATTGTTTCTTCTGAGAGCGATTCAGGTTAATTGATGTTATATTGTGTGCGCGCCGCGCCTGCTACAAGTCGAGCATCGATACATGACTTGAACTCGAATCTAATGGCTTATAGAGTACCGGAACCGACGGGCTCCCTCGCTCCTTCATCTGCGGTGCATGAATTGGAAAATAGCATCGATACATAGAAAAATGTCATTCCATATACATAAATATAAATGAAAATGTAAAATTCAATGCCAATCTTCAGAACATATTGTTCATTGATAGAAATATATTTAAAATAAAATAAAATGATAACCTGCAACCCGAGTTCAAGTTCTGGTGGCAGCTCAGCTTTTATTGAAATAAATATTTTAAATATTAATTAAATGTATTAATTACAAAGATATACATATACAATTGAATGCTACCGGTAGTAACAACAATACTTTATCGATTTTATATGTATATCTTTCTAATTAATACACTTAATTTGTATTTAAAATATCACAGACCGTCTGTTCTGAATAATTCCAACTTCACAATGAGAATGTGTTCTCCCTCAATAAAATAAAAATTTGTTCGTTGCATTTTTGGTTAAAAATCAAGGTAAACATTTTTATGAAGGAAACAAAACACAGATAGATATTTATATAATTTAATGAAAAAATATAATTTCTAAGTTTTTTGTAACTAAATAATATATTAAAGACGTCGTTACGTGTTAATAACATAACATTGTACAATCTAATAGAGAAATTAGATACTTGGATACGTGTCATTTCTTATTTTCATATATTTGCTGTGGCAGTGAAGTATAAAAGGCGAAGCCAGGCGGAGTTTTATTAGCTGCCGCCGCAGCTAAGCATAGGATAATGAGGCTAGGAACTTAACTAATGAATAAGATTAATAGTTCATTATAAAAACAATTTTATTTTGCGTGTTACGAAAAAGAAAGATATTATGAATATTACCTGCTGTAAGACGATTTAAATTAAGATGGAAATTTTATGCAGGTATCTAGATGATGATAATTATTATTATTATTTCATAACGATTGGTCCTCAAATTTAGAATGTAATATTATTTTTCTCGACGTTGGATAATAAAAAGTGTTTACGGTGTTTCATTCATGTAAAAGACGAACCGGTTTAGAAAAAAAATGCGTAGCTGAAGAAACACAGCAAAAATGGCGAGCTCGATAAAGTAAAGTCATTAAACAGACTGACTGCTCAGGGAAAATGATGATAGAATGGTACATCATACCGGACAAGAAGGAAAACAAACGCAACTAGACGTGCAGCTGATGTTCTCTACAACGCCGACCATCCTATGACAGGGATTAAACAATAGTGTAGTATCGGTCGCTAAAGACTCGAGCCGATGATGAGTTATGTTTCCCAACACTACCACTCGAAGGAACTGCAATCGATTCAAAGAAAGAGCTTAGATAGAGAACCGTAAAAATCAAAAAAAATATGACGAAAATAGATGACTGTATTGGAGGGGATGTTTAAATAAGAAATTGTGAGCGCACATCCACGGTACTGATATTGACAGCTTAAGCACTTAACATTATTTGTATTATACATTTGATATGATTACCCTTATTATTGGAAACGAATTAAGTGTGCCTGGCATATACGACGTAAATGCACGCTAACATAAAAATGATATCATTTTTATTACTAGATCATAAAACATGTCGTATGCATAAACTTCCGCCCTATATAATGCGGGTTTTATTCAGTGAATGTATTGCGATCAATTAATATAACAATGTTTATAAAATGTACAGTTAAGATCGGGCGCAATACCATGATGTCAATATTTATACATTCTCATGTGGTTCTATTTGTTAATGATGCCCTAGAAAACTTACCTCGAATTCGATCTATTATAAAGTGGACAAGGTTACGATGCAATGCAATCGAAACTGACAAATATGATTGTAACGTAATTTCATATCATAATTGTCATATATATACATCATGTCGGAGGTTATATAAATTGATTATTGATTGTCGACGGAATCTAGTTACTAGATTTATTTCACAAAAGTACACAATATTAAAGTCTGCCTTCTGTCCTCTATGCTAGTTGATTAATGACACAGAGTGTGGCCAGCACGGCAGGTACGCGGCCCAGTACGCGGTATCGGACACAGGTGCGCCGAGGTAAGGTAAATGCCAGAAGGCAACTGGCCACGAGAGGTTCAGTTCCACAAGTAACATCACTAATTGATTTACTAATAAAGCATGTCGCATGTTTGGTGTTCGCTGTGTAAGAAACGAAGGTTATTTACAATCGCAGAGTGTTGACGTGAATAATTAACGCAAAACATGATACTTATGGAATCCGATAGATTTTGCGATAATTAGAAACGGCAATGCAGTCATAGAATATAAAATGCAAAATCACACGCATAGTGTGTTGCGGCGTGATAACATAAAGGCATTTTGCCTAGTCACTACAGTCACTGGTCACTGGTCACTAGTCACTGGTCACTAGTCACTGGTCACTAGTCACTGGTCACTAGTCACTGGTCACTAGTCACTGGTCACTAGTCACGTGCCAACACAACATTGATCTGTCGAATGAAACAACTCGACAGGACAGATCAAAGCATTGTTCAATGAAGAAATGACAGAGTCGCTCATTGAATGAAATAAATTTACGTTCATTCTTTAATAGAATAATTACAATAACAAAAAAATGTGTATTTTATTTCACTATAATTTTTTTAAATACACCCATATTTTAATAAATATCAGTGCAAACTCAAATAAGCCGTAATACATGCGACTTGGCTCACTTTGATCGTTTTTGAATTAGATTAATGCGAGTATTAACTTCAGTATCTTTGAACGAATGATATTTTAATAGCAATTGTATTGTACAAGGTTAACAAATGTGCGGATGGGATGAGACGAATTGCCACAAACATGGAAAAATGTAAGAATTCACAAAGGTCAAAGTGAAACTCTCACCACTACAATCTACTTAATTATTCTCATACTTACGCGTGCACATATACGAAGACACTCGATCCAACCAGCCGGCAAGTATCAAGTATCATATTACATAGTAACTTGTACATAATATTTTTAAGTAATACGATTAAATCTTATTTTAATTTTCAGTACTAAACTTTGTACTGCACACGCATTGGGTTATTGTCAATACTATCGAGAGGTGCAGAAGTCCCTCTCATCATCAGGCGATAACTAAACTAAATACAGTATTGTAGTCTATTCGAGTACTGGGACGGGGCTTGGGAAGTGGGGGGAGGTTTCGGTCGTTAACGGGAATATGGACAGTGAAGGTGAACTGTTATATATAGTGAATTAAAACATACGTCGTACGAGGGTACATCATTCTTAACATCCTTCTCACTCACTCGTTTCTAATGATTAACTATAAACTAAGATAGATTTTCTTAATGCTATAAACAGTTTTGAAATAAATATTATCTTGTTCATTCTTCACATTGAATTAAGTACGTCGGAACCAGAACTCACATCGTGCCTC
Organism: Eubasilissa splendida; assembly: GCA_031772225.1. Taxonomy (NCBI): domain Eukaryota; kingdom Metazoa; phylum Arthropoda; class Insecta; order Trichoptera; family Phryganeidae; genus Eubasilissa; species Eubasilissa splendida. The sequence continues at coordinate 595,289 of CM062857.1, forward strand.
CGATAACACGTTCCTTCGCGGTAACCTCCTACCGATATATTTCTCGGCCTATTAATGTCTCTCAAACACGCATCCCGTATGCAAACTTTGAATTGTCCATCATTATACACTATATTAATAAATGCTAATTATCGCTCCGAAGATGCAGTAGCTTCTTTCCGAAATAAATCGCATTCAAGCCGCCCGCAACCTGTCGGCTCTTACCCATAAAATATTTTTTAACAGGCTGTGAAATGAACACGGATGCCGGCATCTGCCGAGAAAACGCACGAATCTCAAAACTGAAAAATAAATTCCGTAAATATAAAAAGATATTGATTTGTATCAGATTATCATGAAGTTGCATTTTCAGAACTAGTTCTGGGGTATTTTTAATACAAATTAAATTAATCAACTAGAAAGATATGCAGAATAAATCTGTTTATCGAAAAAATATTTAGTGCTACCGAGATTCGAATGTGGACCTTTTCCTATATTCCTATAATTACACAATGATCTCAAAATGTGAAAACATACTAAGCCGCGCGCATACGTGAATAACGACGATACTGGACAGAACAGGCGTTCGCGAAACGCAGCCGGAGCTGTGAAGAAAGAACAGAACAGGACGTCTTAGATCCCTCGCATAGAGATCAAACGCATCGTATCAAGTTATTTATGAAGAAAAACGGAGTAGATAGTGGGCGTGTGTCGGGGAACAAGACTGTAGTCGAGTTCGAGTGCTGGAGCTGATGATTTACGGTCTGATAACCCTTTTATGGCTGAATGACGGTACAAAGTTGGCATCAGATGCGCAAAAATGTCACTTTCTAAGAAATTGTTAATCTTCGTATTTAATAACTACATAATGCAGGGTGTAACAGACCTAGTCCACAATGTGGTCCTTGAACATTGTCGACTCGTAATATAGTCAGGTATCATCCACCCATAAAATTTTGTTACACCTGCTCGTGCTGCATAAAATTCTAAATACAATGAAATCAACTATAGCTTCGATACAAATACAGGAGTTAATATTCTCTACAATGATAATAAAAGTAAACGCTTAAATCACTTGGAGACCTTAGAAATCAAGAATAAATAATAATGAATGCATAATTAACAACCGAAAAATCTATCCTAGTCATATCTTAAATATGTTCCCTTTCACCATATCATCTGTCTCTTTTCCTTCCCCCCACTTTAACATCTGACACTAATGTATAATTGCTCATATTCTGTAACACTAAGTTAGTATCTTGTACACCCTGAAGAAGGAAGGGTGGTTTTGAAACCGGTTGGTATTAGTACAAATAAAGTAGTATTTAATCAACAGATTGATAGAAACGGGGTAGGGCCGGTTAGTCGATGCTCATCATTTATAATAGGTACGAGGTACATAGGGCGAGCTGTACTCCTGTATAATTATTTATTTATTTGTAACTATATGTTAGTTAATGTAAAAATATGTTTGGACTGTGGCTGTCTCACGGGCAAGTTAAGACGTTTCATCCATATGAACGCAAACAGTTACCCGAGTGTTCGCCGACATTTGCTCGGTCAATCGATCGGTTGAGTTGTAGACTGATTACTACCCGGCCTCGACCTCGACGGGAGCCCGCCCGATAGGAAGGCTCACCTAAAAATACACACAGACAATGGGTTCCTCGGAAGATATCGGGATATCGAATTATGTGTTTCCTTATAAAGGCATATAAATCAAGTACGATTAGGCTTGTCACCTCGCAGGTCTAGGAGTTAAGCTGTGCCATTCCAAGGCTTAGCGTTTTATCACCGTACCAGGGTTCCACCCACAAACAACTGAAAGGGACATTTATTACCATCTTGCCAATTATTATGGAGTTTTAAAATATAAATATTTAAGTATTTATCTGTAACAAACAAGTACCTACACCACATTACTAATACTAATTTAATGTATTAATTATAAATATATATATAAAATTAATTTTGTCGAAAAGTATTTAAAATTATGAGCCTATCCTCCAAATTATATTGTAATGGTTAATGTTTTTTTTTAATAATTGCGTACAACTAACTGGAAAAAGGCCTAATCGTGTACCTAGTAAAAATAAGAAATTAGTTTTCGCAGTTAGGAGAGTCGTCGCGTTAAAGAAATTAAGTGGTTGCCTGTTCGCATCCACTCTTCTTCTGAAAGTAGGCACCAATGTGATATATTTACGAAGTGTGTTCACAAACTGGCCGCTCTCATTGCAAACTGCAAAACTTGGCCAATTTTCAACATTCACAGAACATAAACACTACTGTTAACTAATTAAATATGTTAACTACCTCGCGGGGCGGGGCTGTCGGTCTGGAGGACTGGAGGGCTAGAGAGCCGGAGGGTCGCGGCCGCCCCGAACTTTGGGTGCCCGTTAGGTTGAAAACATTTTAACGCGAACCGTAATTAAAATGTTCTAATTAAAAGTACTTCTCGTAAGGAGATTCATAAAAATCTACAATCAAAACATTTAAAATGTATTAGGGTCGTAGCCGACAAACTAAACCTTTTCTTCTAATTCGAGTGCGAACAAAACTGAAACATATGGCACGGTGCGATGGGATTTAAATAAAATCTAAATTAGTAATTGTATATATATATATACATGTTTACTTAGATAGAGATCTGGTGCAGGCGCTGAATACCCCGGATTCCATAGACTGCCCCGAAACAAATCAATCAAACAAATCCAGGAACTCCAGATATAATAAAAACTGTCGTGTCGATCGCGGGCAGCCGTTTGGCTGCTGCCGCCATTCTGTTGAATTCGTATTAGAAGATTCGCTGAGCCAACACCATAGAGTAACAGAAGGGTAAGAATCCAAATAATACTTCGATTTTACAAGCACTCATTTTTCTAGCATTATGAATCCTAATTGTATCGTAAAAATTTCTATTGTTGCAGAAAATAATTCAATTTCCCTTCTTCTTTCCTTTACTTTTTTTCTTGACTTCTTTTATCTTTCCTTCTTAATTATCATTCTTTATTATCCTTCTTTCTTTTATCATCCATCTTTCCATCATTTCTTGCAAAGTACTTATCATGGTCTACCTGAGAGAAGAAGATTCGTGCGTGGATCGCCGGTTGAAGGAGTGTCCTGACCGGACTCAGAAACGGCGGTGGATGCTGCTTCCAGGAGACCAAAATGCAAGAATATGATAATAATTTTTACAGCAGACGCAAGAAGAATCGCCCAAGGTCGAAGCACTTTTTATTTAATGGTATTATTGTCGTCGCCGCTATTATGTAACTCTATAATTTATTTTATTTATTTAAAAAATAATAATTCTAGTAACTTTCTTTTGTTTAATTCTCTCAAAAAAATTTAACGTAAAATTTGTTAATAATGTTTTTATTATGAAATGTCACCTTTCACAATTTTGCTGTTTGGTAAAGTTTATTTTCGCAGAAGATGGTTTAGGTGGATCTAGATATTATGGTAAGTAGGTAACATCTGATTTACGTTCTCACACATCCGCTGTTACTGGTCTATGGAGGATAGTCCGCCAGAACACGCCTCACAATGTCGCTTCCAAGTCGTGACGGGCTACGCCTCACAATATATGTATATATTAAGTAAGTAATGCAATCTCCAATAATGTGTAGGTATCCAAAACTCAACTAAGCGAAGCGAACTAAAAGGAATAGTCTCGGGTTAATAGTTGCTGATTACCAAAAACCCCCATTATCAAGCAAACAATAAGGAATGGCGGTCGCGCACCAATACAATAAAGCGTCATTCATTCGAAATAAGGAATACTCGATACGGACGGCCAAGTCATCATCAGAAATGATCGCTTCTACGTGTATGCAGCTTCTTAGTTTTAAAGGTTTTTAATAGGTTTATTTAAATTGCCAGTTTTACCTGTTCGCCTCCGATTTCTCTTACCATCAACGTAATCACGCTGTAATCCAACGGATAATAACATGTGTACTTCACGCCTGGAGAATAGACCGCCGAGTCGAAAGCGCAGATCGTATGTTGCAATAAGTGTCGTTGAGAAACATAAATTTAAAGTGAAGTTGGCACATGGCCGTACAGAGCGCAGCCTCTGGCGCCCCCGCCCTACGGCGCGCTAACTCATCCGCGGGATAGCATTTCCATCTCCGTTGACGCGCCATTATCCGCTTCGCACTCCGCCAATCGGGCCGCGCGAAACTAGTTTTCACTTCGCGAGTCTAAATCATATTGCTTAGAACACCCAATTAAACTAGCAGATTGATGTTCGCAAGTCGCAAGCGAAACAATTTTATTCAACAATAAAAATAAATAAATTACTTCGTTTGTCGGATGTAAACAGAAAAGTTAAAAAAAGTCTGACATTTTGTGTACAAAAAAAATTCAGATTCGTACGTCTTCACCTCGTGTCGCTCGGTGAGTCTTCTAAATTAAAAATTCCTCCATTGATGGATGAAATAATCTTACACGCGCCGCAGCGAACTTCGTGCACTCATTCAACATTGTACGTACCGACGGTTCAAATGCCGGAATCGATTTCTACAATAGCTCTGAATTAAAAACGAAATAAAATAACTTTTTATTTGTATTGCCATTTTACAACGCCTTATATTCTATGATAATTGTATCAGGTTTTTCTCAAAATAAACTACATAAAAAAAAAATTACAAACTAAAAACACCGAACTGGGAACTCGAGACCAATATATTGTTCAAAACTTGAAACCAATATATTGTCCAGAACTTTTCACACCACTTGTAATCCGAAAAGTTAGTACCCATCGCAAAAAAGTCGTAGATTTCACTCTACGGGGGTGGACGGAAAAAAACATTATTTTCGAGCTATGAAACCTTAACCGTTAGTACAAAAATGACCTACCATTACTAGAATAAGGCTGTGGTGTAATTTTTATTATAAAATAATTTATTTGTCGTGTTTTATCGCATTTACTTGCGAATATTATTCTAATACAGAAACAATATCAATCGCATTACGTGACAATAATTTGGTTTTGTGTTAAAAATCACCAGATCTGGCTTTCTCAACCATGTTTCCTATACTATAATAATATTTAGTATATATTTCGTCTATGCAGCTAAACAACTGATCATGTAATATTAATTTTGGTTTGATATTCCCCATAATATTCATATCAGCGAGTAATCTATGCAGTCTAGTAGTCCAGGATTTTTTTTTAATGCCTCAACTTTTGTAAGACAAAGTTCCTACAGCCGTAAGTTGGCAGCAATCAAGCAAGCTTCAAGACGAACACTTAACTACACTTTAACACTTCACTAGAAAAAATATGAAAAGATCATTGACCCGAAGAAATTAGCATAATAGCAAGAAAGTAGCTGTGCTGGAATCACCGGATAAATGAGGCTGTCGACACCCTGCCTACCTAACAATGCGAGACACGCACACAATGCTGACCGGCGGTTGGGATTTAGGACGCGCTACAATCATAACAATTCCTAATTCATCAATTAATTAGCAACTAACAATAAGCACTTTCACCGCTGCACTCTGTTATGCTAAATCTGCACTTGTTAAATTGGTCACGCCACGATGGAAAAAGGTTTAGACAAATCGAATAAGCTGTGAGCAACTCATTTCTGGGATATAAATCAAAAATAATATTTATTTTTTAATATATTAGGTATACCCTTAAGTGATGAATTATTTCAAAGGTAAAAAATCAATTACATATTCACCGTCATCAGCCATCACCTTTTGCCGTCTCTTCAGTAAATGTTAAATTCCTCTCTGTGCTGACTGAGATGAAAAATATAATTCGAGATGAACTTGAACGTGACTGACATTCCGAAATTATTTATTTGTGAGGGAATCTTTCATAGATCTAAATAAATTAAAATCTGATAGCGCAATATCGGGGGAATATTCTCGATGCAGTTAAACTTCCCGATCGATTCTCGGGTTGTTTTTGTTACATGAGGTCTGGCATTACGGGTTTTCTGTTCACCACCTTTCTGATATTCACGGAGGTGTCTTTATACTGACCAAATGGTTTCAAGTGTGTTATCTATTTCTTACACGGTGTGGTATGGATTCGCGACAAAACCAGTATGCAATAACGTATGTGTTGTTTAGAAGTTCGTTAGTCCGTCATTCTGTTTTGGGATAATAAAACCTTAATTTTTATTTAAAACAATAAATCCATAATCCGCTCTACAATAATCGATACCAAAATACGACTTAATAGGTCAATGACTAAAGTCAAATTATTAGAAAAAGATTGACTTATGAGCACCCCTAATATTATGACGTACCTACTGCAGTATAATAATTGCGTTACGAATTTTATTACATAAATTTTTGCAGGCCATCAGCTGAAATAAATATCTGTCTCATTAAAAAGTACCATACAATAATTAAGTTTCACGGTAATGATGTAGGTTTTGTACAGCGTGATTGGTTAAGCCCTCTATCGGCATTATAAAGTTTTGGGTTCGAGTCCCGATGAAAACAACATAATTTAATATCTTTCTAAGTGATATATCTAGTTTATTTTAATTTAATTTGAAGGAATTATGATTTTTTTAAATAAAAGAAACGTCACAAATAAAGTGTGATTTCATTGAAAATTATTTTTAATTGATTGCGCCGCATACGAGACTCGACAGAAGGATTAGTACAGCCAACTGGATATGGAATAGACGGAAGAAAGCGAAGGTCTGGTTCCGGTGGCGCAACACAATCGGCGCCGGCGTTATGACGCGAACCAGCACCATGATGATGACATGAAGAAAGTAACAGCTCCTTATTGATAGCGAGCATCAAATAAAATTCAATGCATGATATAGAAAAATACACCGTGTTGTATTTGTTCAAGTCATATTAATCTCACTAATAAAATGATGTACGATAGGTAGTATTTGAAATCTCAGGATTACTAATCGCTAAAAGAGGAAGGTCAATAACTGAAAAGGTTCTGTAATTCTAAATCAGTCTAAATTGCTTCCCTAGTGTAGCCGTTCGAATTTGTGTGTCATCGCCTACAACCTTCATCGAACATTCCCTCGTGTACTCAAACTTCCTCTAAATTTTACAGACAATATTCGAGATGTAGGTCGTGGTTAGTCAAAAATAATCAGTATTTTTATTTTTAACTTTGTTTTATTAACTAATTATTGAGTAAAAATACATCTACCGGTTTCGAAAAATATCATTTTCTTCTTAAGGATGTCAATAACTAATCAAAAACACATGTTATTGTTTCTTTAACAAAATCTATTAAAAAAAAAAATTTAGTACCTAACTCAAATGATAAAAAATTACTAGAATAATTTTTAGGAAATTTTTTTAGAATGGGACTTAAGTTAAATTTAGTTGGTTATATCTATAAGTGGTTAATAAAACAAAGTTAAAAATAAAAATAATGAATTTTAACCAAAAAATTAATTTTGCCAATTTATAAATAGAAATAATCCACATCATAATTATTATTTGCATCCACTTTGTTGAATTAACCTTATTAAATTTAACTTTATTAAATGTAATGTTTCTCAAATTTAAGGATGAACGAAATCAAGTGTAGGCAAGTTCAGTTTATTTATCAATATGTATATGTAAGTATTCGTTTCAATAATGAGGCAATAACAATAATAAATAAATAAAGTAACAGCTGTAAATATTTCGTAATTCTATGGTAGTATTAACATTAAAGGGGATAGAAATAAAGTAGAAAATACTAGGGAGTTGCTTTTTTATCATAGACTAACGATTTTTGAATGGCAACTAAAAAATGTGGAATTTAAAAGAATTTAATTTAATTTATTTAATTTTTAAAAATTTAGAAAATATTCATATAGAAAATATTTCATCATTTGACTTGTTATAGTTACCATCAGACAGCTGACGATTACATGTATAAAAAATGCATTCGGGCGCAACAGTTATAATAGGTACGTCGCACAACCGGGCTAAACCGAAGTCCGTCGGCTGGCGACAGCGCGTCTAGTCCACGGACGGAACGGATGAAAGCCGGAAGGCGTGACACAAATTATCTTGAAAAAAGAATATTCGGTGAAATTCATACAATGCACAACCGGTTTCGGTTAGTCGGTCAGTGGCGGCACATAATTCAAATTAATTAGAAAATATTTCTATGCGCAGTTTTCCAATTAAATCTTCAAATTGAGAATCATCTATCACATTTCAAAAATATAAACCGATCCTTTTTATAATGGATACAAAGAAAAAACGAAGTAAAGTGCCGCCATCTACGATATAAAATGATAACACTATTAACAAACATTAAGCGATTTTGTTAAATAGACACCATTAAATAACACATTTAAATAATTTTTCATGTTACGGATGAGCAGAAGATTTGGTAGAGAGTAATTATAGTAACTAATAAACAGGTAAAAAAAGTAAATATACAAATAAAGCCATTTGCTTATTAAACTACATAATACAAAGTACTAATTTAAATTAAATTAAATAAATCAGATATTCTACGATGGTCCCGACACCCGCGACTACGTATTATCTCAATCGGGATAATATATATTATATAGACCGGCGCATAGACTTATTCGTCCTGAATACTAAAATTTATAATCAAGTATATGAATAATAACATATAACGAGGTAAATAAGTAAAATATGTACATACACACATTTAATATTAACTCTATACAATTTAGTTATAAATATCATATTTTTCTTTTTGCAATTGCTTTGATAGGTAAAGATTGTAACGTTGGAATAAATCAATTCAAGTTTAATATAAAAAATTAAAAAGTACTTTCAGCGATAATATAATAAATTTCGAGTGAGTGCAAAAATCAGAACCAAAATTAAAATAAGTATTACAAAAAACAAATACCATACGAGCTTCCGAAAGCGCGCAGGCTACAAGATGCGAGAGCGATTTGCAGTGGGCGTGCTTATGTTAAATGTGTTATTCGGTATACACAATGTTTTATGTGTGATTTAAATATCCAATGCTAAGCATTCTGCGATCATAAATAATAATTATTTAAAAATATTATTAATATATTGGCGATGTTAAGGATACCGCCACTGGCTCCAGTATTTTTATCCGCACCGCGTATTGACACATAACGGACCAGCACCGAGATCGTTGTCCATTGTTTGTCTGGCTGTTGTTTTAATTCAATTACACAAAAACAATAGTGCATACAAAAGTTGCTAATGACAAAAGATAAAAATAGATAAATTATAACACGTGAGAATGGGTGTCTGCAAATTCGGCAATCTGAATTGCTGTAACGTCCAATTATCCATTGTGTCAGCCCGTGCCAGGGTGCGAGTCATGGAGCTGCAGTTACCACCGATTATATCACGGTCCTCAGCGAATGCCGTGTCGGGCAAATCAATGTTCACACCGCTAATAATACGTTGTAACTTGAGCAATCTTGTGTGGAGTGTCAGATATGTGACCATGCGATCTCTTCCAATGGTGAGGCTTGTCTTCCAACGGAAAGTCACGGGCGCAATAGTAGAAACAGCCACAGAAATAATGATCCTGAGTCATGACCACGACCACTCCACCAGGATGAAACGATGAATAAGAAAATAACCTAACAGTGTGCGAGTGTGACTGATGACATCTACAATCGAGCAGACGCGGTATTGGCACTAAAGGTATATAATGACGAAATGCACTTATACTATCAAATAAATAATTATTCAATTTAGGCTAGCACACTAGCTTTAACCGATCAATTCATGATAGATTTAGATGACGAAAGATGTTTGCAAACGTATTATACATTGTGCAAGAAACAATAGATAGAAATATAAAACGGTGACATAAAAGCAAATGCTAAATAAGACTTTCATTCTTAAAAATGTTTCAGCCTAATTATACCAACAGTGTATACGAATTATGGTTAAATCAGTGGGTGGGAGAAATACCTCGGCATTTCGTGGAAGAAAATCTGTTTCATACTAAGATTTATCCTCTGTGGGAATTTCATACGAGTCCATCAGGTACACCTCTCTCGGCCCGCCGCGGGGTGTGGGGGTGATATAAACTCCTCACTTTATGAATATGGCTGTATCCGGAGTGGATTGAAAAGCTAACGTACGGCCGGCAGATAAGGGAGACTGCTTTATGCGTCGCGGCCGCCGCCAGCCGCCAGCCGCTCGGCGCGGCCGCCCCGCCCCGCACTAGCCGCTCGGCAAATACGCGAGAAACGTGAAAATGTGATTCTCGCAATGCAAAATTATGTCTGTCTGGTGTGAGTGCTGCTGAAATTTATAACGTTAAGATACGACTATTTATAAACAGGCGTGTCGAGGAGATAATAATGATGCCGGACTAATTATTATTAGCGTAGACTTGTAATCATTTAGACGACTGTACTACATACGAGTATTAGAACAAATCTGCTGGATTTAGCATTTCTGTATCAAATCACTGCTTCTTTCGTAATAACTAAAATAAATATTATTGTCACAGATCATTTTCTTTACCCATTTAGATTTATCAACTCAACTTGGATCTTCTGTCCTTGACTTTAATACGAGTACACAAGGTTTTATAATATGTTCTCCGTTTAGATTAAAATGTGGATGTATGTATTATAGGTATTGAAGGGTTACAAGTGATCTGGTGATTATCCGGTTAGTTAATCAAGGAAATAAAACGTAATTCTAAGTTCGATAAACAATTATGGGTATGTTCTGTATACACAGAGAACCTAGATAAACACTATCTTAACGGAGACGATGTTTCCATGAACAAGTATAATACGGTAAACTGTTAAGACACAATATCGAGAGCACACAATAATTTTCACGGAAGAAAACTAATAAATCAGAGTATGACCAGAAATAATAAAAATAACAATAAATTGATAATTATTAAGGAGAACACATTTTTGTTTTGAAATGCATTTTCAAAACATAGTTCTATGGTATTTTAATACTAATTAAATTAATCAACTAAAAAATATTTAGTTGCTACCGGGATAAAATTGAATTAAAGTATAATTACCTGCGAGAAATGCGCGCATATATGAAGATAGATAACAATTAGGAATAATACATCTATGTAAGAAGAGGATATCTAATTAAGCTCGATAATTATTGTCAACACACATATCTCTGTAAACTTCGCGACCCAAGCGGACCGCTCTAGCGCAACTTATATAATTTGTATCTCAAAATGAATGACCAGTAATAAAATAATATACCTATAAACCACATTCATTTTTCATAATATAACTAATTTGAAAATACATAGTAAGAAAATTGATAATAAATTAATAATTAAATTGAAAATAATGGAAATAATACTAAAAAATATGTCTTAACAAAACAGGATGAGTAATTCGAGATTACCAACAATTTATGTTTATGTTTAACCATGTTAATGTCAAAGACTTTTATTATTCATAAAATATCAGAATGCAATAATACAACCTCGATAATAGGTTATACCTATATACTGAAAAAGTAAACATCGGTGTTATTATTGCGCAGAAAGGGATAAACTCGGTATACTGACGTAAATGTCGACCAGGTACATCAGCAGGCAGTACATTACGTCAACAAACACACGAGGTATTATTGTCAACAATAAGAACGGCCGACTACCGGAGCTCCAGAACTCCAGAACGGGCATACATTTAGAAAATACATATTTATTATTAATTGCGTGGGTGTACCGCGTACTTCCAACGCGCGATAATGGTGGAAGAAGTGATCTCGCTTCCGCTGGAAATGTTTGCTTTCTAAATAGCCCCCGTTTACGACTATTGGCGACATCAAATTCTTGCAGGTCGTAATATAGGTGGTCATATTCATTCGCCATATTTTCCCTCTAATCTTATACATAGCAGCCAACACAGCACATCAAATTGTAAAGGTAAAAATACTCATTTCATCGTCAATTCTTGACGAGTTAGTAGTGTTGTGTGTAATAATAGTAAATGTGAAACGATAACTTTAGGATTTAACTAGCGGCAACACTGAGCAAAAAGGACCGCTGTGGTTGTAGAAATAAATAATATATTTATTTAATTATATATTTTTCGACACAAATTATCAACAGGTCGCTAATGCCCCTGATACAAGATCCTGGGTATGACATTAAGGAACAGTGTTGAAGCATTTATGACAATATGTTCCAAAATACACTATTTTAATGTTAAGAAATTAAGAACAAAAGATACTCACATAAAATATGAAAACATATAGGATTTAATAGTGGCTAGGTAAAAAGTACATCTAGACAAAGAGCACGAGCGTTATATTATTATGGTAATCAACATTTATATTTAGCTTGCTATAACTATAATATTTATTATTAACTATAAATAACTATAATATTTAATCTAAACTCATTGATATCCTTTACATTATTCAATAAAAATGCGAAAATAAATTCGTCGTAAAACAAAACATTGTCAAAGCTGGCGTCCCGTGGGTACCTACAGCCCAATTTGTTTTTGTTCTCCATGAAAACATCGAAAATGTCTATATATATATATATTTATTTAGGGAAATAGATTATAAACTATGAAATGTGTATTTCTCCATCACAGTATCGCTCAATTTAAGTGCGAGTATACAAAGTGTATGTACGTGCATAAATAAAACAAAAGGATTACGTTAACAGCCTTTTAAGAAATCCATGCTATATATATTCCATATACGATCCAACATCGAAATAATTCAAAATTAATTGATGAAGTAAATACATAGATAACTGAAAAAAAGGATAAATATATTACAAAAAAATGACCACTATTGACACTAATAATACATCTTTCTGGTTGATTTATTTAATTAATATTTATATATAATTATGTACGAGTACACTATATTACCCCTCTCCTTCTTTTTTATTTTTTAAAAATTTATTTTAATTATTTTAACACGATATTTTTTTATATAGACACTTCAACATTTTTACGCAAAACACCAAAAAATAAAATTATAATTTATATCTAATTTTAAGTTCATTTTAACATTTTCTGATTAAATTTGTAATAAAAAATATGACATGAATGATTTTTATTAATATGAACTAAATGTAATTCAGTGAAGTGAGACAGAATCAGCAAACATATTGCGAATTAATTCAATTTAGATATGCCGCTATACAAATATATGAATGTTTACCGTACACTACGGCGTAGCATAAAACCGAGCCGAAGGTCGTCAATAATTTGGATCGTATCTTCAGTTTACGTTCACTTAGCTCCCGACTACGGACTATAGAGATTTCATTTATAGATGACATATCTCTTTACAGTCTTACTCGCGACTGCGATACATCACTCGTTCTCCGGCGTTTTGTTACCGACTTGAATTTGCATAACACCGGTAACAGAACGCATTCTCGTAGAACTGGTAAGGAAGTAAATCGTCGAGATACCACTCGGAATTAGGGACCACGCTGGTTTCGATCAGCTTAAGATCCAAACAACAAATTCCAACTGACGTTGTGATTTGTGATGTAATGGTGGATGCCGAGTGCAAGCTGCGCCACCGGACGACACCATTCAGCCCGACCGGGACAACGGCGACTCGTTATGCGGCGAATAGATTTACAATATAAACAGCGATAATTTAGCGTAAACTGACCGGCTACAACAGATGCAACAATAGATTATGGAATCAGCGACGGCGAAGAGTCGAGAGACAATGTACCGCGCGAGATGATATCGAAGGGAAGAACAGTGATGAGTTCAAAGGTCTCGCTACCGATCTGACATTTCACGATCGCTCGGGGCCCGAAGCATCATGGGCGAGATTACCGCGGTCGAGACGAGGATTTAATTGTACGGTTCCAGACGAAGGTCAAAACTTTCCATTTTATAATGGAGAACGCTTGGAAATAAACACCACTTTAAACATGAGTCTAGGTTGTTTTTGAATGATCCGAGATGTTTCGATGCTGTAGCAAATCCATTTATGTGAGAGTCCAAAACAAAGTACGGTTACTGGGGCGTAAAGCCTTCTTTGATCCTGGTGACGTGAATGGCGGGCGATTGATGTTACGGTTCTGGTTCAGAAGTAACCTGTGAACTCGAGCTGCCGAGACGTCCTAAAGGTTGATGCAGGACTGGCATATGACCAACGACACACTCCGTAGGCGATATGCATCAAAAGACTCGATTGATCCGATGATCTATTCCTTCTAATCCCGCAATCAGTGGATAGAGACCTAACGGAGCATTCTACTGGCTCTCCCTCGCACCTCTTGCGACCTGGACAGGGTGAATTACTGCCGGACTGTGACCGAGTTCTGCAACTGCAACACATAAATATAACGTCTACCCTCTCCTTTTGGGGGTGTATGATTTCTATAGCTTCTTTCTGGCTGCCTTCTGAATTTAATGTGATAACGAGTCTCACGTCAAATTGTACAGGTATGGCTCTGGTACGATGATACCGGAGCCAACCTATGATGGTATTATGATGATAATGTTAATAATGACTGAATGTAATAAAATAAAAAAAATATGCAATTAGGTATGACAAATCGAAACGAGAGTAAACAACTCTCAAAACGATTCGGGACAGGGTGTAAATAAATTAAATAAAAAATACTACTAAAGACTGTCCACCCTTAATATGGGTGGAAAACAGAGATAACTAGATAATGTAAAAAAAAATGTAAAACAAACCAACTCTTTTATACAATAGTAGTTAGAATAAAAAGAGTGGGGTTGAAATAACAGTAAACTTATAGGTCAACCTGAAAGTCCGATGGACTTAGGATTATGAAGGTAATTGAAGAAGTCGAGCCCATAAATTGAGCATCAGCGAGCACAGCTGTGGGGGGTATACACTTCAAAGTGCACAAGGAAAGATCCTCGGATAACCGGGTGACACCATACACCGCACATCATTTTAATCTGCCACCAGTCACATAATTTTAGGTTAATCGAGAATTATTAGTCCTGTAGGTTTGTAGCACCCGTCGCCAGCAACCTATTCCTAGATCATATATCTTCCCACCTACCCGATCCTGTTTTCTCGTACCTTCCATAGTTTACTATTAGTACCGTGACTGACGCAAGTCATCAATCACAGTGGTGGGTGATGGAATCGGAAATGAGGGAATAATGCCATATTGTAAGCCTATAACATTATACCGAGCAGTATGAAACAATTCTCTATAGACAAACTCAAACACCATCTCAGAAGCTGGCAGAAAGGAAACCGACCAAAGATTCATGGAAATGATCACATGAACAGAACATCATTTCTTTATATTAATTTTTCTGTTTTGCATAGTGTTTCAATCATGGGATAGCGAGAGTATTTTACTTATTTATTATGTTATTAGAATTCTTTTAAAACCCTGTTTACTTCATTCCTAATATTTTTGGTTTAGAAAAAAAATATATATATTAATGGTTTTCATATTTGTATGATAGACAACGGATGAACCTGTCTCCTTTAGTACGGACTTCGGTCTAGTTAAGGAGACAGTGAACATCTCTTACATTGTGAAGCTTGTTCGCCTTTTTTGTATATTTATAAGAATGTTTATAATGTATATTATAACGTATATTAAGAACATAACAGAATAAATTTAAAAATTGATTAATTGAGGGATGAGGGATCCTTCGATAGCGGACCAGGTCGGACTCACGGAACCGTCTGACCGATGACGCCGTCTCTATGATCTTTCGGAAGTTCACCCGATGTACGAAACTGCCACGACACAAAAAACTGTGATGAGTTTGAACGTCCACAACACAGCGGTATATGAACTAGTGATCCAACAAATAATTGGGAGTGGGCTAAGCAAGCGGTAGGAACCAAAGTAAAACAGTTTCAAGCTATGGAAGCACAGTACGCGTGTAAACATAATAATAACTACGAATACAGATCAGTGACGTATAATAAATGTTCTAAGCCGAATCAAAAGTACAAAATAATAAAGTACAATCGTAAACGATTTTCCGATTAATCAAACATTCTACAGGAGGCAATGGACCATCCGTGTTAATCGGCGCGAAGGTCGCCAATATAAGGTGCTAAACTAGTTAAACGCGTGGCTTTAAAAACAGGTTCCGTCAATTAAAAGCACACGTATTCAGCATTATTTAAACCTGATGCCGATCCGAGATAAAATGTAATATTAAGGAGATTGACTGCAAGAGTACCGGCCCCAGGCGGAGGCGCCAAAAGCGTCATCGTGTCGCTTGGCGCAATAAACCGCTAAACCTCTGCGCAACCGTGTTCCCCTAAGTACTAAACTGCCTAAAGCCGCGAACACGGGCGCTCGTGTCGGTCGGTCGGGCCCGGGGTTCGGGGTGGGGCGCCCGGGGCGAACCTTCCATCTCGCGCCCTTTTATATTATGTTATTAAAAACATTGGAAAATTTATATATAACATCTTAAGAACGCATACCTTTTATGACAATATTCATAATTAATAACAATTATTATCATTACAAATAAAATTAATCAACTAGTATAGTATAATATACATAAAAAATCTATTTATCGAAAAAATATTTGGTAGCAACTTAATCTATCTTACCATATTTGTGGTATATTTAATACATCAACCAATCTATTTCACATCTTCATTGTCGTAACAATTTAAGTTATATACCTACTAGATTTATTTTTTTAATTAATTTTAAAAACAACAATTTGACATATATGGTTTTAGTTAAGTAGTTATTTGACATCACGATGAAAGAAATTGAATTTTCCGAAACCGGTTAGTATAGATATAATAATAAGTGGTTAAAAATAAAGTTTTAAATAATCTATTATTAAAATATTTCTAATTGATTTAGTTACTTTGTACTAAAAATACCACAGAATAATGTTCTGAATGTGCAACATCACAACAAAAATTTGTTCTTAAAAATTAAAAAAAAACCTATTATTATTAATTATAAATTTCAATATGTAAAAATACAAAATGTACTATTTACCAGGATTACCTATTGGCCGCGTTGTCATCGAATAGCTTACTGTTTATGACTTTACTATATTCTGTAAATTATGCCGGCACGTCATTTTTTAAACATGAAATTCTTTTAATAAAAACATTTCGCTCTCCGTGGTTTTATGTTCTAGTTTACAATTATATTAGCCTTATATATTTTCAAGGACGTCACGGACTAATTTTTGCGGTGTAACTCCGCCTTTAACGGGCGCCCCGGGCCTAGCTATACCTGTGCTGGGTACAGTCGCGGCCAAAACGTAGCGACTGATTGAACATGAGATCGAAGCTGTTTATTATTACGTTCGAAGAGAGGTAATTTGATCGGAATGCATAAATAAATATGCGATTATTTCATTGGCCTCAAGTTTCAGCGTCGCGTACAGCAGAAACGGCGGCACAGATCGTCGCTCACCAAAGTTATTCGATACATTACGATATAAAGACGTTATATTATTTCAAATAGAACCTTCTGGAATATTTAGATGGAAATAATTGTTGCAAGGAAGCTATCGAGTATCGAGCTATCAAAAGCGCGGTTAGGCCGTGCGCTCCGATAGGGATGTTTCGGTAATCGAAAAAAATTAAACCGATAACAAATCCCAGGACTGCGATTGTTGATGTTGAATTTGCCAAGATTGACAGGGGAGCTCCTGATATGGGAAAGCGTAATTCAATTTACCTGTTGTATCGGAGAGAGGCTGAGGAAGAAAACATTGTTCTCGAAACATGTAGATTTTATATGTAATAAAGTGGTGTAAACAAAGTTATTTGACTTTCATTAATTATACACAGCAATTAATAACATCACATTTCCTAACACTTCTCCCCTACTATCCATATTCCACTACCGACCGACAAAACAGGTCCAACGGGTCGGCACTAAACTGATTATTTATCATTTGCACTTTCATGGTGACACTTTCAAAACTACAGCAGTGACAAAATAACGTATGTATAGAAAAAATGTAGTTATTCAAAAAAACTTAATATGAAATTATAATATTATAATGATGGATTTACCGTCACGCATTTTATTTAATATTTTAATATCAGTAATTTACAATGTTCTTAAAAATAATTTAGTTATAATGTTCATAAACAATATTTACAGTCATGTACCTATCATCACATAATAGGTACATTGTGTATAAAATAAATGTCCGAGCGACTGTATGCGATGACTAGGATTTTATTCGTCCTAAGAAGCGATGGCCCAGGCAAGCTGTTGGAAATGGTAATAAAATAAGTTGTGATGCAATAAATTTTATAAAGAAAAACATAAAATCAGATTTGAAGATAAAGAAGAAAGTGTGGCGGAATTTACCATAATTTTCAAAAACAGGAAACTCGGTTCATCTCATAGGGGACGACAGAAAAATGTTACATATATCATGAAATTCTCAACATTTTTTATGTACATGTTTTTACCCATGTACATCATCTATTTCTGGACTTTCATTATAATAATAATTTCTGATGATGATGGTAATTGCCCGTTACCACGTTACAACATGTTAACTTTTTGAAAAGTTAAAAAATTGTTTTCTGTGCCATTCTGCCGTATGTGCATAACCTCCCTAGTCAACGTTTCTGATTCCGCTGCAGGGTCCATCATCAGGACTGCCATTTCAATTTTCATGCCAAGTTCAAACGGTGTTCTTTCGTTTTGTGGGATAGGAAAACAATGCAAATTTATGTGCGTATATAAAATATGACACACTTTTCTTTCTTCGTTTAACGCCCTTTCGCGGCAGTTTAACCGGGAAACCTACATAAAAACCACGTTCTACGTTTTAATTAAAATTTATTAAAATTCTTAATAACATTTATGTGTAGTCTACTGAAGATTTACAGAGGGCACGGATTAAATGCACAAACGGGTCGCGCGGGAGTACGGCTCCACCGATCATGATTCCAGTCCCGGAGAGATAGGTGGATAGTTGAAGAGTGAGGGGTGCGGGGTAGTAATCGACAAAACCTTTTTTCATCATTACCCTCGTGTCGTTTCCATTATCATATTTGCGTGGTAAATAAATGCACTCCCCGCGCAATAGTTGTCCGACCGCGAGTCTGCGGGAGTGGCTTAATCGACGAACCAGAAATTCTTCGAGGGTTCGGCGATGCTCGAGCACCAATAACGTTCACCGATTGCGATATGGCGAGGTTGCGATGCCCAGAACGCGCGCACGTGCGGCGAACGCGGCGATAAGACACGCGCGTAAAATGAACAATTTCATAATCTGTGAAAATAGCGAGTTCTTTATTTACTGCCTCATAGCGCTGTTAGTATGATCTTCCAAAACCGCCAACACTGGTAATATACGTATATGTATATAAAGCTTAGTGAAAATATAATATTATTTTATGAATAATTTCAGATCAAAAAAAAGAATCGTAAATAATGACATAAAACGCTAATGAGTTTGGTGGGTAAAAAATATGCCCATTTAAGTACTGCAATTGATTGTTAGAAACAGAATGCCCATATAAAGTGTATATCAACTAATAAATGTTCCCACAAGTACACACAATTACTCTAGGCTTAGAGGGCTGATTTCAATGCCTTTAATACGTTTAATTCTTAATGGTTAATTAGGTGGAAATCTAGTCCTGACAATTATTTGGGTAACAAAACTATTATATTATTTTATGCTTTTCTTATACTACTTTTGTTTTTGTCTTTCTATTCAATATATATAAAATTATTAATTAACCTAGGGAAAAACAGCATACCTGAAAACATTAGGAAAATTAGTGATACTAAAGTACGTCAAATGCTATTAAAAAACACTTCAAAGTGAGCTCAAAAAGAAATATGTGCCCCTAAAACTTATTTATATCGCTGACGCTATCATTTTTATTATATAACATCATTGTAAACTATATTTTTTATTTACATACACTCCACTTCTCTACACTAGCGAGAGAAGCGCAGTATGAAAAAAAATATATGTCTGTCACCTAAACATGATGATGCTTAGTGAGATCATAGCGAGTAAATAAACAAATAAATAATCAATTAGAAAAATGATTACAGCTACTTTTGAGTGTTGTGAATAGGTATAATTACTTGGTGGGTTTGCGAGATGCGGCTCGAACCCCGGACGAGCAATTCGAAATTGAATCAGCAAAATGGACAAATTAATATGCGTGTCAAATTACATAACACTCATAACTTGGAATATGCTTCGGTTAGCTTAAATAAGAAACCTCTGTTGAGATTAAATAATATTGAGGAACCGTGCCTATACCAAAATACTGGGATGGTAGTACACTAACGTCTTTTATATATAAATAAGTTCGATACCGAAAACTCGCTCGCAAGTTGAATTCATTCGCAAGATGAACAAACTTAGAATAGGCGTTCAGTATTTTCTGTAATAATCACCACTGCTTTTGCGTTTAACATCCGACATCTTGCAGTGTTGGGGTTAAAATTAATCGCACAGTAATTGCACAAAATATAGCTACTTTGAATAGCACCTACACCTAAGACCGCACGTGACTACTGTAAACATTACTGAATACGCGGCCTCTGCACGCCAAGTTGTAGAGACATGAAATGATTTTATGCGCTACCACCAAATTTCAAATTTAGCTACAATTTTGAATTTTGCACTTATTCAAATCGATTTAAATAATTTAATACGGACGTTCGTATCTTTAAAAGTTGGCAAGTTAAAGGCTCGCATGTAGAGGACTTACTGTACACCGATACTGGAAAATGTAGTGGTTGCAACGCGTATAAGAAAAATAAAATGAAAAGATAAAAAAAAGTAAAAGGAAAGTTTTAAAACAACTGAGTGTGATGTCAACACCCAATCCCCTGTAAATGAGTGCGAGCGACTAACTGTAAACCGTGTAAAGTACCGAACAAAAGGAGTTCACGATTAAAGTGAGAGTCTACCAAAACGCGAGCAGATCATTTGTGTCAATCACGACTTCCGAACGCGGATCAATCCATTATTGGGAAAACGTGACATGGAAAATTGACAAATCTTCCATTTACTTCATGTCGACGAAAACACGATTGATACGGCCGATACACCGTGTACCTTGGATTATTTATTATTTTCCCAGGAGTTAAGTACACGATTAGCACTGCCATGATCTACTTTGTACACATTCGTACGTGATATATCACGATAGCGATGCTGGAAGACTCCATTGGTATAAGGGGCAACATTTATATACAAGAGGTATTTTCTGTACCAATAAAAACATTCCACTTTAAGCGTCTAAAAAGTGGATGATTTATTTCTTCATTGTTATATATAAAAATAAACCGGCAGAATTAGGTGCAGGTATTTCAATCTTGATCAATCAGTAAGACAGGTGTAATATACAATGCATTTGTATCAAATTTTGTGTGCTTAGATTTACCAGTTTAATGTTGTAAGTACAGAAAAAAGCTCATTTACGAAAGGATTAAAAGACAAAAAACAATTATCAGAAAATAAAAGGGGCGACGTTCTTCATAAAACTGATACAAAAATGGAAAAAATTGGACTAATCAAAAATGATTAATAATCCACACTGACTATGTCATCACGGAACTATGGAAATGTTAACAAGTCTTTAAGTTAAGTACTTTGTAATATCTAGTATTCTATATGAATGTTTTATTATATATGAATATCTTTCAAAAAAATTACAATCATCACGAGTTAATCCAGTAAAACTATACTAATAAAACACGTTTTCTTATTGTAAATAATCATATTCGGCCATTATAGCAATTGAAATTTCAAGCGTGTATATATGTACAATGTATATATATAGTATGCTCCACCGCCCACGATTTTTGGAATAAAGTAATTGGAGAAAGTTCGCTAACTAACTCGCTGACTAATGAAGCGAAATGGGAGTGTCCCTTTTTTGCGGTTGGCAATTCAATTGTGGACCTGTTGTTAAGTACACCGTAATTGGCCTGAAATAGACGACAATAACAATACGTGACGGGTTTGTTTGTTCGTAGATCGAGCAAATTATCGCCAACTACGCAATAATAACAAATAATCGAAAGGGAAGGCGAACACGAACAGGGGATTTAGTCTTACGACCATTTAATTATACGCATTTTTTAAACAAGTTCTATTTTTTTATACTTATTATACGCAAGAAGTGAATTAAGAACGATTAATCAGTATCGATACTCAATGCAACATAAATATGCAAATTGAGAAAAACATTTCCCACCTCTGAGTAAGTCCTTCGGCGAACCCTCGTTGCGAGAATAACGTCTGTCATGGTTTTATTAAAAATAGAGAATACACGGAATATGTGTCACATCAATATTTTTACTATTTTCAAACTATGCTAAAAGCTATGAAAATAGAACTGACTTGACGGTCTCGCGGAACGATGCTCGAACACCCGACCACTAGATCAACAGACACATCAAACGATTACGGTTTATATATTATGCATACTCGTATGGCACAGTGCTATCCTCTATCCAGTGGCGTAACTAAAAAAAAAATTGAGCCACATTCAAAATGGAAAGGCCTTCCGAATATGAATTATAAAAAAAGAAACAAGCAGTTTATTCATCGAATACTAAGAACAAACTTGGTCTCCTAATATCCAATAATAATCACACTTTCATGAAAAAAATCCTCGTTTCACTCTGTGGGCACGGTCTGGTTCCTAATCCGACATGTTGGCGGGGTACTAGTGTGTACATCGATGTTTTCACGTAAACAAAATATTTAAAAAAAATTATAATTCCCTTTCTTTTTGTCGCGGTTTTAAAAAATACATAAATTCATGCTAGCGCTGGGAAAAGTATCACATTGGTTGCACTGGCATATTATGCCACTCCCTCTACCCGCACACCCTTCACCGTTCACAATGTTGTAATACTGTAGTACGGTAAGGTCACAAGTCGCAACTTTGTTATTAGGTACTATAAAAGTTATTATGATTGAGTATAGACTAATTTTAATCTTAAGGAATATTTCTGATGATAATTCAGACAATGAGATCGTATTATTATATCGGATTACAGAAGATTAGTAATGGCCGCGAAAAGCTTCCATTCCGAGCGCCACCCTGCGGACTGGACACGTGCGGCCGTCTAATAATAACACCGGCATTAATATATTCATAAACAAGTCGGGTAACAATGTGAGGCATGGCCCGCGGAATCAGTCCTTACGCCCGCCCCAGAGGAGGGGAGACGTGATCAAATTACCGAAACAAGCCTTTTCTCGTTTTAAATTTGAAAACATACAATTTTTACGACGAAAAAAATACTTAAAAGAGACTATGTATACAGCATTTCCAATCTTCTTGGAATTTGGTACGTGACGGAGTTACTAAGTGAAGTAAGGAGGATTTTAATATGCCAAGATTACATACATGTATCAAGAATGAAAAAGCGTGTAAAATCTTACATACGTAGGTAGGTTTATACACAAAAGCATCACAATAACAACGTCGAGATAAATGAGAACATGTGCGCGAGTACTTTTTAGTTACGAGGTTTACAAATTTACATTTTATAATAAAAATTATAATTAAGTCAGAAGATCAATTTTAATGAACCGTGAATTCCGCCAAAACAATTTTAAGATCGCAAATCGCATTAAAATAAGCAAAAATATGCCTTAATCTTCTGAGTGCACCGCACCGCATCCAGTGACCATATAATATAAATATTCTAAATTTTGTTCTAATTTATGTCACGGTAATACCGACACGTACTCGAGAACGTTCAGATCGGGAGTTCAGATCTTACCGGCTGCGAGTTTTAATTTTATTTATATATATATTTAGCTAAGAAAGAAGTTTCCGTAATATGTCACTAGGCAGCTTCGGAATTAGTACTGTGTACTGAAACACAGCTTTCTGTTAAGCTTGACTGCCGTCAGCCAAGTTGACGAATAACGACAGAGATCAATTTTTATTTGGAAACATTTCGATTAGTAAATTAAAGACAAAATGTATTTTTCGCTGATGATTAATTATAATATAATTCGCTTGCACCAATCTGTGTGCAAGCCTCTAATTATGGTCGTTTACCAATAGCTGAAGAGTTATGAAAATCATTCCTCGGTAAAAGAATAAACCGAGGCCCGGTCGAGTCTCCGCAGTCTGTCGCAAGTTTGGCTGATGAAACCATACTTTATTTACCAACAGTCGAAAAATCGCGTTACGCCGTGGAATGCGTCACGGCACAGGTGCAACAATAATATAGCACTTACCGGCCCGCACCCCGCACCCCGCACCCCGCACCACGCACCCGACCCGACCGACTCCAGAAAACGATCGGTGACTTACCTAAAAACAAAGAAAAACTAAACATAAGATGACAATTAAAATATTTTATTTACCACGGACATTATTATGCAACATGTATGCAGGTATATCGTATTTTAGTACAGCCAATGTTCGAAATCTAGGCAGTACAGAAGGCTTAATACTAAACAAATAAAAATACAGATTTCAAGTTTTGACCGTCAATATAATTCATAAACATACTCATTGAACAATATCTGTTTTCAACAGTTTAATTGTTCACCGCTTAGGTCATCCATGTCCCATTGCGAGTATCACATTCGCAACCTCTCATCATTCATACAAATCGAATCAATTCTGGATTACGCTCTCCTACAGTGAGAGTGTGCCGAGTTTGCAATGATTTGTTCACCCACATTGATATATTTTCTGTTTCATATTTAAAAACCTAATTAATTGATGGAATATGTAAATGATGTTTCCTTTTTTTGTTTTAGTGTTAATAACTTTTTACACAGTACTACGTTTTTATTGTTTTCTTACCCATGTGAAATATGTGCCCATTATTATGAAAGTATAGATGAATGTAGGAGCAAAAATGGGCGATTTGATTGTATGCTGTTTATTGTACGCCGATGATACAGTATTAATGGCGAATAATGAACAAGAACTACAGAATCTAGTGAGTAGAATGTACGATGTATGCAAGGAAAGAACGACCTTATGATGAAAGTAAACAAGTCGAAAGTGATGGTATTCGAGAAGAAGGAAAGCAAGACACCGTGCAAAATACTTGTAGGTAATTAATGATTGCAACAAGTAGATGAGTTTGTGTATTTGGGAAGTATATTTGATAGAAACAGAAAGGCTGAGAATGATATCGAAGGGAGGGTAACTGACTGCAGGGAATAAAGTGAACGGCGCTTTGAATGGAATTATATCTAACGGAAATTTGTCAACCGAGGCAAGACCAGCGATGCACAATGGAGTCCTGGTAACGACACTGATGTATGGAAGTGAGGACTGGAGCTGGAATAAGAGGAACGAAAGTAAACTTAATGCAGTGGAAATGAGATCACTTAGGCGCATATGTGGCAAATCTATTTATGACAGAGTAAAGAATGTAAAGCCGATGTTAGTATAAGTACGAAGTAGTAAGATTAAGAAATGATCACTTAGGTGGTTTGCTCATATGGAACGGATGAATGAGAGAATGGTAAGAAAGATATACGACGCAAGGATTGATTGCACCAAAAATAGAGGACGTCCACGGAAGACTTGACACGATCAGGTAAACCAGATAATGGAGAACGGTTCTGTTAGAAGTCTCAACAATCGGCGAGCTTATATAAAAAGATGTATGCATGTGAATGAGGCGAGAATTGTGTGACAGGACAGAGGAGTTGGCGCTCTATCCTCTCTGCCTACCCCCGCGGAAAGACGACGTGATGGTAAGTTAGTTGGTCAAGTCATAAAATTAAAAAAAGCGTTTATCAATTAATTCGCGTCACATTGTTTTAAATGAATATAATATACAAATTGCAATTGCGAAAAATTTGAAGCGTTATATTGAGTGTATTGTTACGACGTTCAACCATATTTCTTATTTTATTTCCTTATAAGCTACATGCAGCTTTTTTATGTGGAAATAAATTATAAATGTAGTAGTCTAAATAAGTTTTAAAACATTGTGATGTGTAATATAAAAATATTTTTTTATCAATTCGATCGCAAACCTTTCAATATCTCGAAACGAAAGAAACATGACTTAGACTAGACCACTTTTATAACAATGGGCACAAATATTAGGATGTAAGTGATCCAATAAATAAATAAATTCATAGAACTTTTATGAATAATACCAACTTTATTACATTATTTGTTTTGATTGCGATTCACGCGAAAAACGGATATGTACCATATGTTATTCCCATAAAAATATCGAATATTTTTTTACTATATTGCATATAGAAATTAATTTGTGATTGAAAAAATATAAATAAACCGGAGACATCACTGTGTTTTTAAAGAACATGCCTGATATTGGTTGTTTCAAATATTGATTTGACTAAGTTGGTCAACATTGCCAACAACCGTCAATCATTAGCAATATCGGTCTACATGTACATATCACCTTTCTCCGAAAATAAGACACTCTTACATTGTTTTTTGCTCCAAAATACGTGCTAGGGTTTATTTTCAGGGGATGTTTTACTTTTCAAGTACAATAAGTCAATTTAATTTCAAATATTAATTAGAAAGATATACATATAAAATCAATTTTATCGAAAAATATTGTTGTTGCGCCACCGGGATTCGAACCTGGATCTCTTTCCTAACCGGGGAAGGTGCATTATCCAACTATCCAAACATTATTCAACTCAAAGGTATTTGAGATTCTGTAAAAATAAGGTAGGATGGCTCTTTCAAATAATGGAACGATTAAATGTATTAATATCAAAAAGGTAACATATGAGTTCGAAAATTGTCGCTGTAGCATAGTTGGATAATGCACCTTCCCCGGTTAGGAAAGAGATCCAGGTTCGAATCCCGATGGCACAACAACAATATTTTTCGATAAAATTGATTTTATATGTATATCTTTCTAATTAATATATTTAATTCATATTTAAAATATCACAGACCTATGTTTTAATTACAACTTCACAATAAGAATGTGTTCTCCTAACAACTTTCGTACAAAAATTTACATTTATTTGTATATAGGAATTTTACATTTATTAATTTTAATTTATATAGGTACATATATTGATTATATATATGTGCATTTAAATTTATTTGAATACATTCATGTCATCTTCTTCTGGAACATCGTCATAACTTATCGAATTCTGAGTTCCGGCCTGAATTTCCAGTAAATCCATTTCCTGTTGAATCATTCGTCCGAATCTCTCATGTCCTGCAATATAACTATCCTGAAATGAGTACTTCTTGTCTACGTAGCAAACTCGTAGTACATTGGAAACAACTGTCAGTCATTTTATCCCATGGATTCTTCACTCACTTTACGTTTGCCCAGTTTCATCCGTAGCAGATATGTTTCATGTTAGTGTTGGTATTTTGAAAAGTCGATGCCATCAACAAAAAACTAAAATGCAAGTGCACGTTTAACAACTTCATTATCTTCCACCTTAAACATTGTTGTCCATCTTCTTAGAGACAGTTCGTGACGCTGAAGGAAGTTATCCAGCCAGCGTGTTGACGCTTTCAATTTTTTCTGGGGAAATATCCAATTTTAATACCATTGTAAGGGCCAATTTTTGGATATCAGCCCTGCGCACAACGAAAGCCATCGCTCTCCTGTCAGCGATCCATTCCCAGATGATATCTTCTAGCTCAGGAAATAACGGTTACCGACCCGATCCGACCTTGCGCTTCTTCTCATTTCCCTGGTCTATCTGTTGACAAAGTTTATCGTAGTCTGCTCGCCATTTTCGAACCATTCGGAGATCCGACATCTTCTCGTCCCGAGAGTCCTGTACGATACCTTTTTTGTACTCGACGGAATAGTTCTTTCTTTTTGCACTAATTTCACCTGGTGTTAAGTGTTAATAAGACTTACAAGACTGAAATGCACACGCGTTGTATCTGCACTGTTGCCGTGCACTGACTACTGTGTACACTCGTACTAATTTCGGTCCGTGCTGAGTGCACTACTAACCTATCTAGGCAAACTATTTATTTCTCGGAATTGTTAGGTCCGAAATGTCCACAATTAAACCTGCAACTATTACTAGGGTTTCCTTTCGGGAGGAGGGCTACTTTCCATATGCACAGTCAGTGTAGGTAATTAAGTTTGAGAATAGAATACATTAAAGATCACTTGAATTAACATAAAACCTTTCGCCAAGAAATCCCGATTAAAAATATTAAATAAATTTTATAGTAATTAACAAAATACGTAATCGCATAACTTTGATGTGTTATTAACATCGCGATCGTTTCTTAAACAATCCGTTCGTTAAACGTAACTTTATTCAGCGGTTATTCCCGGCGAAAATAACAAAATGCAGGGAACCGCTCGACCTGATAAAGTAATTGTGGACACGAGCCGTAAACGATTAGCTTCGATCGCTTTAATTTATTCACACGCCGAGTAGAGAATCGAATTAAAGGTGACATGATTGATTACGTAAACACGGCCAATTATTAACTTCAAAAAATACATAGGTCAGGTGGAACGCAAGGTTATGTAATTTGTTGAGCATTTGAGCAAGAAATTTCATCAGATTCAAATGTCGTTAAAAATAATACAATATATATTTAATATTGTCATTGTCACGTACATAATAATCGACTACTTAATGAACTAGCATCAAATGATGTTAAAAATGACTTTGCACACGTATCATTATAAAGAATTTTTGTCTCGCCAACGGTAGATCTGGTGTGTATCATCGACATTCATAATCGCGGACACTTGTAGATTAATTTTAATAAAAATAGCCTTAACAACACTATTCGGAAAAAAAGTACGATTACTCTTTTCGCACGGATATTTAATAAGAAACAAAGTGGACGTACGAAAGGTATCATAGGCAGTGTTTTCGTGCAATTAAATGTATGAAGTGTGCAGCACCAGAAAAGCCCTCCATTTATTTCAAACGTTTAGTCCAGCATACTGTACTTCAAGACACGGCAAAAGTATTCATTTTAATTGACTTGCTCTGTATGAGAACATTCAACAGATAATCTCACCAAGGTCTGTGACAGGTGGAAAGCCACACGGGTATAATGACGTCTCAAAGAGATAACTTTTTGTAAACTGTACTAATGTGTGTAAAATCTAGTGTACTGGTGACTAGTGACCCATATCTTTATTCTTACTCAGCTCAGATATTGCATTTGATCTATTTATCCATTTACAGTTGAAATATCGCGTTTATTAATTTAGGTCACTGAAACTGTGAAAATACCATAATTTACTGGTGCAAGCTTCATTGTTGGAGAAGTTCTCAGCGGAAGAGAGTCGAAGCATCAGAACAGAGCGGGAGGTTCAGCGATAGAAGGCGGCACGTGAACGCGAGGTACAGGACGACGAGCGACGGGCCATCAAAATTTCGGTTTAAGGAAAAAACGCAATAAAAAAATAACGTGGAACAACGGTGCGCGCGGTGAATGACGAGTGCTGTAGGTAATAAAAAGTTTTACGAGCCTCTACGATGGTTCATGGAAAAGGGCCTCTTCCTTATGGAGGCCGAAAATGTGTTCGGTGTCGGCATTTAACCGTTTGAGTGCCTACACTGAAAATACTACCATTGTTTCATTTAATAAGGCGAAAGTAGACACGTTTTTTTTCCAGGGGCGGGAACTTTTTATTTATTAAAATACTTGTAACGTAAATATTTACTGTCTATTAATCCAGTCTATCGTTCAAACTGCAGTATGATGATATTATTGATAGAATCGGCGTTAGCTTTGTACTTATTAACTTAATGGATGGATATAAATAAAATAATGTTTAAACAACTCTACTTGAGTCCATTTGCACTACTCGAGTTTCGAGAGAAGCACTAACTCCCATCGACAGGTGAAGTATTAAATTTTTATACTTCACCTGTTTGTACTGTTTAATACTTGACCTGTCGATGAGTTATTGTTTCTCTCAAATCTCGAGTAGTGCAAATAAACTCACGTAGAGTTATAACATTGTTTTATTTATATCCATTCATTTTGCAGTATTATGATTTATTTTATGCAAGTTCTATCGTCTCTGCGCGATGATAAGTCAATTAAGATGTATAAAATCTTCGGCATAAGCCGGCCCTCGTGGTCCAGTAGGTAAGGCGCTGGCTTCATATACCGGCGGTTCCGGGTTCGATTCATAATACGTCTGCGTGATTTTCTCAAGCCTGAATGTTTTTGTGTGGTGTCTCGCTACAGAGATAACATTAAAAAAAATGGACATTAGCCACATTCTAAGGTGGAGCGGCAACCAATACAACTACCTATAGGTACCCCTGCTACTTTTTGTCTTCCTTTGCAGAATGAGATCATATTATTTCTCATTGCGGATAATGTGTTCGAAGATTACAGCATTCCCTGGATGATAAATCTTATTAGTTCACTTGTCCATTCGTCTTAGTAATTTTTCTTACACGGTCAACCCAGGAGATACTTGGCTTGTGCCTACGGTCTTTCAACGATGTATTCTTTTAAGAAATGCAGTTTAATTATCCTCGTGATACATTTTCTTTTAAATATATACCTTGATTACTTAAATTCCTCGCACTATCTACTTGTTCAGGATGCCCCTAACGAAAATACGTAGATTTAAACTTTTTCATACAGCATAATAAAAACTTCACGTTTGAAATAAGCCGGGATATCGCAGAGTTACAAAAGGTGAAAAGCGTGCAACAGGTTAAACACTTTGTTCCACGAGAACGACGGTAGAGTAAATAGGCCACGTAACGAATAAAGAGTCGGTGAGAGCGGTCCTGAGATTCACGGGGGCGATAGCTGCGGGGATTCTCTCACAGCGGACGCGGGAGGAAGTGTCGGGACGGAGTATTGCAGCAGTCAACTTGACGAGTGTGAGACAATTCGGAGACAACTTCTACTGTAGGCGGTTCGCTTGAGGAAACAAATTCACGTGAGTAGTATCATTAATGGATATTATAAACATAAACAAAAATTTGTTTCGAGAAGTACAGTCCCTGTCATCGATAGGTATAAATATTAAGTGAACTATAGTGGTGATGAAAGCGACTACCGTATCAGTATTCAGTCAGCTGGTCTAGTGATCTAGTGGTTAGGGATCTCGCTCTAGACCACCGAGTTAGTCGTATTTTCGTAGTACATAAGTTTGAAAATAGTAAGAATATTAACTTTGTTTTTAACCACTGAGTTAGTTATATTCACCAACCGGTCTCGGAAAATACCTTTTTCTTGGTCAGTATGATAAGTTTTTTATCAGTAGTTAAAAACTAATTTAATGAATTATTTATTGTTATTAAATATTAACAATATTAGTATAGTGTAGTAGTAGTAGTAGTGTAGTAGATGTGATAGGTATTCCGTATACGCTTATCTATTTTTTTTTTAAGACAGATTTAGCTACAAAAATATTGTCAGATACGATTGTGCTGGGCTGCCGTCGGGTATTCATGACTTCTTCGGGCTCCAAGTAGAAGTTAGGGTAAAACCTAAAAAATCGTCGCTATTTACAATTCACGTTGTGTTGAGACAAGTGGCCCCCTAAATGTGTAAATCTGATTCTACTAAATTGAAAATTTCAGTTAATTTTTCACTAACATCATAATTTTCGTATGATGTTGGATATTTTTTAGTGGTTTTTAAACAATACTATTTTCAGCTCATTTATACTGCCGTCTGTACCTAGCACTGCGGTTTACGAACTTTGGAAAGGGCGTGCTACTTAAAACTTAGGATACACAGTAACAACACAATATTAACTGCGATAGTTTTAGCACCAAATTAAGCGAAATAATTAACTTTAACCAACTAAACATTTCAATAAAACAAAAAAATTAATAATAGCACATATTTTTCATCTGCAAGTAATTAGTATTTGTAACGGCAGTATATTCACAATGACAATTAATATTTTGATTTTAGTCGGAAGCATTATCATATAACGTGTACCGTATCTAATCGTACAATTATTTGTGTTTTTCATTTATATTGTATTAATATGTTAATAATTCATTTGAAATTTTTTATTGCGCCATAATTTTTTCAGGCCCGATGTCGGTAGCAAAAATCAGTATATTTTAAAATACTTCATAAAATTATATAATCTTCCCTACCTACATCCCTAAATCGATATTGGAAACGAAGTGGGTTTTAATGTAGAATTTTCTGGGCTATTTTGACGTGCGTATCCTACATCTTTGACAGACGTTTCGATCCTCTGTTGCCGGTGTTTTTTGGGGCAGTGTTTCTTTCACGAACAAATAATGTTTATATTTTATTATAATAATAGATTTATAGAATAGGAAACACCGGTTTCGTCAGTTATTCGAAGGATATTTATGACAATAATGAAACTAATAATTCAAAGAGATAGACAATTTGAGTGCCAAACGATGTTACCTTGTAAAGGTAAGGTACGAAGGTACCGTCTGCAATCCTTCGCTTCGACTCAAGGCTAGGAGAACGGGAGATCAGCAATTTAGACTACCTACGAATATAACCAAGAACCATTGATATGCACGTACTAGAATGAATTAATGAAGACCATTCATTTAATTTAAGAACTGAATGTTAGAATCTGCAGCATGACCAAACTGAATTGCTATCTGAGAATAATAATAAATACACACAATGTAAATTACACAATTTAAAATATAGCAATCGAGGTTTATAAAGATATAGGAATAATAAAAACATCTGTTTTTATTATCTTTAAATGTATTGATGTGAAACATTCCAGGACGCACCAGACAGAGTAAATCATCGAAAATTAACAAATGTGCCCACTATTATTAAAGTGGTCTCCAAGTCATGTTTCTTTTGTTTCGAGATATTTAAAGGTTTGCGTTTGAAATGATTAAAAATACTAGAGGGTTTTTTATCAGTAATTTTTTACCCTTCCAATTCATGTATTAATATAAAACACTCAGATGTTTATAATAATAAGGTAGTTAGTAAAAGTGTCAAAGTGACTAGCGCTGATGCACTTGTAGTTTGTAGATTAGGCGGTCTAGCCGCATGTAGAGTACTCAGAGTATCGTAGACTCTAAGGAATTGGAAAAAAAAAAAAAAAATGATTAAAAATATTTTTATATTACACAACACAATGTTCTAAAATTTATTTAGTTTACTAGATTTATAATTTATTTCGACATAAATATTGCATGTAGCTTATAAGGAAATAAAAAATTTAAGGTTGAAATGACTCGTATTATCAAAAAAATACTAGCGGAATACCGTTGAACGTCGTAACAATACACCGAATGTAACAGTTTAAAATTTTCACGACTGTTTTAATGTGCATCATATTATATTAATTTAAAAACAATGTGACGCGAAATAATTATTAAATTCTTTTTTTTTCAAGTAATAATGGGCACATAACAAAACTAAATCTTGTTACGGGAGTGATCTCACAACACCTCACTGACTCACCGACCACGCTATAAGGCATACGATGTAACCATTCTACAGCGCTACACGACAGTACGCGTCAAGCATCATCCAACCTCGCAGAATTCACCACAGGCTGCTCATTTCTCTCTTTCGTATTCGTAGACGACATTAAAGACGGAGTCTCTCATGACATTTTTGTTTAAATTGAGACGACGTTTCACCGTAAAAAGATATAATCAATTACAAATTGAAAATAAATATTATTTCAATATTAATGTTCGTGATTGGTGGTAGGGGTAAGTCATTGATGAAATCTATCACGTGTTTAACAGAGAGAAAAAATGACACAAGGTATGAGAATTCCAATTGTGATCAAGTATTAAGTATTTGCTTTGCAGGGGTATATTTTATTATGAGCAACGCCGTATCGCCCGACGCCTGACAGTTCCTAGAAGTATCTAGAACGTACTCAAATAATTTTCGTAAACCTGAGCAAAAATGTGAGAAATAGAAAAAAGTTTTGATGGCAAAATCATTGAACCGTTAAATCATTCATAGTTATTACAATTACAAACGAAGAGCGTTTAGAACACCGCCAATAGGAACCGAACTCATTTATGGTTCGGTTTTGTATAATTCACGCGTGGTGCAGAAAGTTCAAAGGTCGGGTGGATGACTCGGCTCGCCCGTAAATAACAATGCTATCTAGCGAACTAACAATTAAGCTGATTTCATATTTCACGGTCGGATAAAGTATCGGTCGTTAATTATCATTTCAAACTGTTACGAGCCATCAGACCTTTTGATAACAAACATTCTGGGGATGCTCGAGTATGAGGAGGTACGCAGATAAACTGTATGTATGAAAATCTTCTTCGCTCAATTAATCAATGGATATATCCCGTCTGGTTAGATCAACTCATTTTCAAGCGGTACGCGATTCGACATTTTATTATTAATTAGTTGTACCTAATTTTAAAACTCAGTCCGACAGGATTCTCGCTTTTGGGGCAATTACATTTTGAATGAAAACACATTTTTATTGGGAAGTTGCAATGTCAGAACATAGTACTGTGGTATTTTTAATACAAATTAAACAAATTAATCAGAAAGATATACTGAAAAAAAATATGTAAAAAAAGAACATCTTCCAGGTTAGCAACCAAAATTATTTTTTCGACACAAATTTTTCTGTATATCCTTCTAATTGATTAATTTAATTTGTATTAATGACATATTTTTATACTTGCGCGAGGTCCGAACCAATTCTATTAACTTATTAATGAATTACACACGAAGTTTATAAAAACAATCAAGTAAATGGAATTTACTTTATAGGGCTTGAATTAGTTTGCTTTTCGTGGTGACTGATGATTGTATCAGGATTTCTTTCAGGTGAATCTGAGAGCCCTAACTGTCCTCAGATCTCACGCGTGAGTGTGAATGTCGCAGTACATATAAACGTTGCGAGTGTTTGAACAGTGTGCTAGAGCAGGGCTGTTAAATGAAACAGGACTTACAATCGGTTGACGTTTATTTTAGGATGATGCACAAAAGAATTTAGACAGTTTGAAGTTAACGTTGATGTCTGGTAGTGCTCACAAGAGATGCGTCCGAGAAGTCGGCCAGGGAAGAAGTACGTGCTTTAGTCGGCTTCTAGAACCGGTTGCGTTGCGACGAATTGCCGTCTAGATTTTCGATTGGTACTGGACGGACTCGAATAGCCGTAGAGCGCATGGTTAAACGGCCTGGTACTATGCGGCGCGATCAGGACCTCTACAACTTATTATATCTCGTATCCAACCCCGTGGAGGTAATGGAAGAGGATAGAACACCACACTTTTCCGTACTCTCATCAATATATGCACTCAACATTGGCTGATTCGTGAATTATAAAGTAGTCTTTAGCGCAATTTCCAGATATATTCGCTCGTCAATACTAAACCACCTAAATAATATATTTTTAATCCTACAAACAGATTTGTATTCAATCCTAATTTGGATATTCTCCACCTGGTGTCGCTTCGTGATGTTTCTATAAGAGTAATATTCACGACTTCCGAGATCTTTCGACAAATTATATTCTCCTGAAAATTGATTTCGCGAGTCTGAAAAAATACACAGTGTTCGCGACCGTATGGTACGTATATTAATACGAAATCGTATAAGTGAAACATTAGTGTTGTTGAACTTAGTGTTGTCGAGTACGTTCCGGAGAAAAATAATAACGAATGAACATCTAATCTCGGTGGGTATTTACAATTTAAGGTCAGAAAGTGGATCTGGGCGGAAATGAAACTGCGGCGGCGAATTATTTTGCGACTTAAATAGTGGTTTACCGCGGGAATGGACTCAGTTGGGAGAATGCGTCGGTTGGGAAAATGAGTCCGAAAGGAATCCCAAAATAAAGTGCCCATCTTCTATCGCCTGATTTTATAAGTGAGTTGTGGAAGTGGTGATGTTTATGTCGAGAACCGTCTTAACGTCAGGGTCCTTCTAAGTTCTCCCTCTCAGCCCCCAATATTTGGTATGAAGCAATGTAGGTTACAACAACTTCAGTTATCGATATGAATGCAATTATTGAATTACCTATCCAAACTGAACGCTCCAGTGATATACCGAATGACATACAAAGCAAACTTAATTATAAAATACACAACAATTTAATCCAGTATATTATAATCAAGGTCAACATTGATGTTTCACCAACTTTTGTTGGAAAAGTTGGACCAAAACAGACTTTCGCTAACATGAACTTGGACTACGTTAACTATTGGAAGGTTGATTCGGTCTTTTGGGAGATGAAGCAGTTTATGTAGCCGTTATTTAAGGTACTTTATCGAAGACATACAAATGTATGATGATATGTTTCCTGTAATGGCAGAACTGTCTTTAATGCCGAGAATGAATTCGATAGCCATTTACCTCAGTTGATAGCATAAAAATTTCTGTTAAACTTTTTCCATTAAAGACGATTTCTACGATGAACTATACGCTCTTAGGAAGGTCCTCAAAAATAATTTGTGCACGCTCACTTACGTAAGAGAGTCTGCCATCTCGCGTGATGTCTGTATCAAAAGGAAAAGTCGGTCTACGTTCTAGCGGCGCGTTCCCAGATCGCGAGCAAGCCGAGAAATATCATTTTCGGTTCCCATGCACCGGCGACCGCGATGACACCGAGAGCAGAAACAATCTAAAATATGATTCATCACAATTGTATTTAATTATTAAAGTTTCGTGTAACAAACGAGGAAGTAGAGAGAAGAAGGAATCCCGAGGCGCCATTAAAAACGGATTTGGTAAACAAATTGCAGAAAGAAGTTCCGCAAGAAGCAACGGAGGGAGTGATGGTGATTGCACAAGGCGCACAGATAAACCCGAGATATGGTTTTCTCCTATTGGGTAAGAGGTTATGTCACGATGCCTACGGTTTCCTTTGCAACCGCACCGCGGGTGACGGAAACAATAGCGAAGCAATCATTTTCACAATAACGAGAGTAAATATCTGGCGCCATCAGATTGCTCGGTGACAACTTTGATTTATAATAAATACGGCGTATACATTTTCATTTATGTAAATTAAATCATTTTCATTCGTTTGGCAGTCGACTTGCGTGTGAAATCTGTTTGTAGTGTCCAGTAATAATCTGCAAACATTGATGGACTCCATTTCCCATTTGCTCGCCGCTCGTCACTCAGGCCACCTGAGTTATCGGCGAAAATATTCTAATGAGAGTGCAAAAATAAATTTGAAGAAACATGTTGCAGCCCGCTTTCACCGGGTGTAATTAGATCGGTGACAATCTTGATGTGCTCTTCGTATTTTTTGTTTCCAAACAAATCTTCTATGACAGACTTGAAAGCTGACCGTGCACAGCGTGGAAAACTGTTGATCTTTCAAAATCTCTCTTATTTGCGGTCCAACAAAGATTCCCTCTTTTATTTTTAATATTACCAAAATCAACTTTGCGGTTAAAATTCATTATTTTAGATAGTTTACTTGGTTTTATTAACCACTAATGAATTAAATACATCTACCGGTTTCGAAAAATATCATTTTCTACTTCAGGATGTTATTAATTAATCAAAAACATATGTTATATTGTTTCTTTGACAGTTTTATTTTTAAAAAACAATAATTATTTAAAAAATTAATTTAGTACCTAACGTAAATTGTTACTTGATGATACAAAATTATTAGAATAATTTTTCGGAAATTAACTTAATAATTTAATCTAAGTCCTAAATTTTTTTAAAGTCAAATTAGTTAAAGAAACAATATACAATAACATATGATAACGAAACCGGTAGATGGATTTAATTCATTAAGTGGTTAATAAAACAAAGTTAACAATCTAAAATAATTCCCTCTTTTATTTCAGCATCATTTATCCTCGGAAACTTTTCCTTTAAGTACTTTAGAACCGTCGTTATGTTTGTCTAGAGACTTAACAACATTTTTCATAAGACCGAACTTAATATGTATTATAATTATTGTTGACCAAATACCGTATATAATTTCGATATAATTTTAGAAATTCTCGTTAACATCATCTGAAACAATCATCAATGATATATATTATATCAGAAATCATCATTACGTAATAATAACAAAATTACGTGGACGTTGTAAACTATAGACAGAATATGGTTAAAACAATTTTTGGTTTTACCCAAATTATTTTTAAATCAGCCAAATTGTTTTAAAAATTCAAATACAATTTTATGGAACGAAGAACAACATTATCTCTGACCCTGTGTCTTTGTGGGGTATTTTAGGATCAAAGATTTCATAGTTTTCCGTGATAATAAAAAAAAGCAATTACTGAAATACTATAACACTATATTGTTGATAGAACCGGCGTTTAATTTGTAGATTCATCATAATGAATGGATATAAATGAAACAATGTTATTACTCTACTTGAGTTTATTAGCACTACTCGAGTTGCGAGAGAAACAGTAACTCTCATCGACAGGTGAAGTATTAAACTAACTACACATAAATAGAGTTACTGTTTCTCTCGAAACTCGAACAGTGCTAGTAAGCTCAAGTAGAGTAATAACATTGTTTCATTTATATCCATCCATTACTATAACACTACACAAAGAAAAGATTTATAAACGAAATTTAGATCGAATACAGAAAACAGGGGACGTATTATAAACAAGTATTATCCTGTACAACGGATAACCAGAAGATATAATACGAGCCAAAATGATATCTTCATTTATAAATCGACAAAAAATATATGGTGCAGCCCTCATTCACAGACAAATAATATAAAAACATGAATTATCTGTCAACACTGATGTTAGTGTTAACATAAGAAATGAATTCAGGTCTCAAAGGGTCACACTGTAAAATAATATTCCCGTGCGAATGTGGTAGACGTTTTAAAATAATACTTACCTAGAGAAATACTACCTAGTTTTGTAAGCGTTCACAAACATTACCGCTCCGCTAACTTCTCCAAAATCACCTTTCACTTTCCTATGTACGAGAATGTAAGTGTGACCGAATGTGCGCGCACAGCGGCACAGCGTGTCACAACCGTGAGATGACTACTTCTGTTTAGATCTCGATCCAATAAGGAATAAACTCCAAAACGAAGGATTTTAAAATTAAAACACATCTGATTTTTTTTATTATTTGTAGAACGCATAGGCCATATCAATTATTTATTTCAGTTTATGTAAGTTTAAAGTCTGTACATATTATTACTATTCCAGCATCTACTCGTGACGGTGTGAACTATAATTAAAAATTGTTTAAAGGACGTATTTTATTGAAATTTTACGCCTTTTCTACTGGCAACACCAAGAAAATTGACAAACGTGGACAAATGCCAAACTTGTATTTTTTGTAGATTTGATAGAATCAATAAATCAATTATTTTCTCATGTTACCGCTTTATTTCTTTAAGTATCATAATTTGTCAAGATGAAAAACTTTCATCAAAAGTCTGATGCTTGAAAACAAAATGGACGAAATGTGGGTGATATATTTCCATGTTCGAATTTTTTACTACTCTTATTTTACGATATTTCGTACGCAGACCATAGCACACATTTGTACGATGTAGTACGTACCTAGTCTGGGATATAAATCACAATTGCCATTGCCCAAACGTAATTTTCAACGTAATATTTGAAGATGATTTCGTGTCATGTCCTTCACTACTGTTTCGATAGAAATGACGCAGGTTCTTTACATGCACAGCTACCGGTCGAAGGTCTATTAGCTCAAAGATATCATCAGTTGATTAATTGAGAAACTCTCAAGTTTAAGGATTTTCGCAATCAGTTTGAACATAATTTAGAAACGACTGGTTTGGAGACTATCTTGTATTGAACTGTAATCGAGGATGCCTCGTACAATTTACGAGACATTGGCCTTATTTATTATATCATTTCTGAATGACTTTTGCCATGGTGTTAACGTGCATCTTCAAAAGTAATATGTGACTAACAATAGCACTGTTTAAAAACGATTGTTTATTATTTCGGTTTGGAACGTTGTGGTAGTTTTTATTGTGAGACAATTTTATTTTATTTTGAATATATTATATATTGCTAACTTTACATTGTGGTTTTCACTCGTTTTAATATAACTTATTTAAAGCTTTGTTTTCAACTACTTTATGAGGTTAAATTTAATATATCAACCGGTTACGGAAAATACACATTTCCTTCATCAGAATGTCAAATAAACTATTTATTTATAAAACAAATAATAGAGATCTCATAGAGACAAAGCCATTTTTATTATATTTAATGGTAAGATATGTAAGTATGGGTAATTACAGGGCTAATGACCTGTCTTTGGCTGGCTTAAGTGATCACATTACATAAATATAACGTTCACCATTCTCACCCATTAATCAATCTCCATATCTATCAAACTTTTGGAAGTTGTATATATGTTATTTGAGATATCGCCATGACTAACTAACTTACCATACCGCCGTTATATATATTTTTCTTAACATTTTCTCCTCATTCATCCGTTACATATGACCAAACCACCTAAGTGATTCTTTCTTAATCTTACTCATACTAACATCTGCTTTACATTATTTCCTTATTTCTTCATTATTTACTCTGTCATAAATAGATTTGCCACATATACGTCTATGTGATCTTATTTCGACTGCATTCAGTCTACTTTCGTTCCTCTTCTACCAGTTCCAAGCCTCACGTCCATACATCATTGTCGGTACCAGGACTCTATTGTGCACCACTAGTCTTGTCTTGGATGACAAAATACCGTTATATATAATTCCATTCAAATCACCGTTCACTTTATTCCGTGTAATCCTTCCTTTCGATATCATTCTCAGCCTTTCCGTCTCTATCAAACCTACTTCCCAAATACACAAACTCATCTACTTGTACCAAATATTCATTACCTACAAGTATT
The DNA here is from genome assembly GCA_031772225.1 of Eubasilissa splendida. Lineage (NCBI taxonomy): Eukaryota > Metazoa > Arthropoda > Insecta > Trichoptera > Phryganeidae > Eubasilissa > Eubasilissa splendida. Next base: position 635,915 of record CM062857.1, read on the forward strand.
TTGCACGGTGTATGGCTTTCCTCCATGTCGAGTACCATCACTTTCGATTTGTCGACATTCATAATCCTTGCATACATTTACTCACTAGACTCTATAGTTTATGTTGATTATTCGCCATTAGTACTGCATCATCGGCGTACAATAAACAGCATACAATCAAATCGCCCATTTTTGCTCCTACATTCATACATTCTAGTTCTTTCACACAATTATCCATGTACAAGTTGAACAGCCGTGGAGACAATACACAATCCTGCTCGACACCCTTTATATTGCCAAACCATGATGTGAATGTTCCATTGATTCTTACACACGCAGAACTTCCTTCACATAGGGATGCGATTGCATGTATAAGTATACTATTCAGCCCGTAATTAGAGAGTACATTACATAACCTTTCTCTTATAACTCTATCGTATGCCTTTTGTAGATTTACGAAAGCCCAAAAAAGTTTTTGGTTTTTTGTCAAAAACTTTTCCGTCATCACTCGTAGAGAAAAGATCTGATCTATACATCCCCTTGCACGTCCCATACTTGTTTAATAACAGTGCCTCTGTGGGTGAAAGTCCAGTAAGTGTGTGTTCTTGGACATATTCAAATATTTATAGTTTTAAATAATTTATAATAAATTTTTGTTTTAACTTTGTTTCATTCCAGTATTCAAAAATATCTGTAGTTACGCGTGTTTCAATCACTTATTGTGTTCAATTAGTTAACATTGACTTATTTCATAATGAAATTATATGAATTCATTCAAATCATCATCATCTACTAAAATTAATCGGAAACCGCCATCTAATATAAAAATCCGGAAACCGAAAAAACGGATCCGATATACTTACAATGCAAATGGGTAGAGATCAGTCGGAAACAACCATGTCCGAATTCCAAGTTAAATCCGATATAATAATTTAAACATATAAATAATGAATTTTTACAATTCCAATATATATTGACCTCATTATGCATGTGTTTTATTGATTAAGAAAATTGATATCTAAACAAGAAAAAATACACTACGTTAACACAGCTGAAATTGTAGCAGAGAAGCCAGGGCACGGCTGAATAATAATCAGAGGTGATACCTACCTACTGCAGCCCACACAAAAATAAATAATCGAAAATGGCCATTTGTTTCTAATACCTGTAATAGATATGTTATTATGATTATATTGTTGCTATTGTAGTTTTCATCTCGTGTAAAACTGTAAACACTCGTCTTATATTAGTATTATTTTTTGTATATTAATTAGATTGGAAAGCAGGCCAATTAATATATGTTTTGTGCAATTTCGTAGTCTGACGAGCGCACTTTGCAAATATGAAATAATTAAAAGAGCGCAATTGTTCAGGCGAAAAATAGCGAAAGAATGAAGAGCGAGCGTGACTTCGATAATCTTGTCCGTCACTGGCAGAAGATTCCTCAGTCGATTAAATTTCACCGCCGGCGAACAAAACGCGTCGATTATAAAATTAATTAAATCGCCTGCCGGGCGGCGCGCGGGGGAGAAACGGAAAGTATTCACGTGTGAAAAGCCCGAGAGGCGATGCGGTGCTGTGAGCGTTACGCCCGATCGCTATGCGGCGGGGGAAATCGATACAGCCGATACGATACGATATACGATATAAATCATCGCGCAACCACGGCGCACTCGACCGCCGTGCAAATGAAAGTACGCGAGGTGAGGTGAGGTCAGGAGGCGACGAGAGAGGTCTCGTACTTACGAGCTTTGGAAATGATATTTTATTACTACTTCATGTTATGTATAAATTAAGCAAGAGGGACTGTAATTAGAAATTAACACAGTTAATAAAAAAATAGCAAATATTAAAACAGTCAAAAAGATAAAGATTTCTCTACTTCGCGTACAATTATTTACTAAATGATCATATTTTCAATAATACTCCGATACTCGATCCCGAAATTGGATCACTTCAGGCCAATATCTATCCAATAGCTTGTCTAAATATAAACAAATCTAAGAACTCATCGCAATTAGCTGCACACCTTAATATACTGGTTAATCAACAATTCAGAAAAGCAAATTGTAGCCGTTTTTTTAGACTTAAAACTAGATGGAGATAAACTTGTTAAAATATTTATTGATATCGGAATTAACTATTTAACAAATAAAACCCAAATAATACAATTTGGACTTGCACAAAGAATGACATAACAAAATGTCTTGAAAATTGCGAAATTAAATTATTTGCAGACGATAAATTAATATACATAACTAGAAATAATAATGATGAATGTGTATATAAAATTAAAAATTAAATAGAACTCATAGCTATATGGTTAAATAGTAATAATTTAAGTCTCTAAAAAATCATGATAATTCATTAAGAATAAATAATGAAAACATTGAAAAGATCAAGGAAATTAAATATTTAGGAGTAATATTTGACAACAAACTAAAATTCGAGAAATATATTTGAATGATTACAAGAAAACGGCCAAAAACATCGCAATTAGTATATCTCAATGTAGAAAAGTGTAAACAAATAAATTTCAATAGAAGCAAAAGTCAACTCCTTTTTCAATACAGCATTGACAATATTGATTTAAGTAGTCTCGCAGTTATGCGGGATTTGGGTGTGAAATTGACATTTATTCAAAATTACAACGAAATTTGCAACAAGGCGATGAAATCCTTAGGATTTGTGTTAAGGACAGCCAAAAACTTTAACTCGCTCCGCTCTCTAACAACTTTATATACATCTATTGTAAGAAGTACGCTGGAAATCAACTCTACTCTGTAGTCTACCTACTATGGCTCATATATTATAAAAATCGAAAGAATGTAACATAAATTTCTAAGATTTATCAATTTTAAATAGCATATTCCGATAGAAAATATAAATTACGATTATTTAATGAATCTACTAAAATTAGCCTGCAGAAGAGATGTGAACGATATAATATATGATCAATAGCAAGTTGGATTACCCTGAGTTGATACAAATGGTTTTGTATAAAGTACCAACTCAAACGAGACAACACGAAGTGTTCTCTGTAGGTACATAATTATACTGTTAACTCGCCAATATCGCGGATGCATCGGCTCGATAACGAGTTGAATTTCGTTGACATTTTTCGTTGCAGGAGCATACTTGAACTGAATAAATATTTGTATGTAAATTAAACTTAGTTTTTATTTATTTATGTTATATTTAAACTGTCATATTGAAATGTCAATTAAAAATGTTATAATTAAATTAAATTTTAAAAATATTCTTATGTAAAAACCCACAAGAGCATTGATGGAAATAAATAAAATTAAAAAATTCCATTGTCACTCCGCTTATCGATTATTGTTCAACAATACTATTTTTGTAAAATGAAACTGAAAAGAAAACAATACTAATTATTCAAAACAGAGTAATTACTACTTTAAGATATATAATAATTAATTATATTTATGCTAAAACGACTTCATTCTAGTATTGAGATACAAAATCTATTATTGCCATCATATATGAATAAAAATATCGTTTTAAGGTCCACACTTATTCTACGGAGAAGTCGGTGGAATTTTAGACTTCCACAAACAAATCTGTCGGGAAAACTAAATATAAAAGTTGATACTATAAACATTTCAAATTGTTCAATGAACTGGCACCAAATGTGAAGGAAGCAATTAGTCTTGCTACTTTTCATAGGTTAAGTGCACAATATGCAGTATATCATTTAACTAACCGATAAGTTTTAATGTGTTTATGCATTGAATTGAATACCTACACATTACCTATGGATAACGTCTCTTATTTTTTAGAAATATTTTAAATTATATATAGATAGAATTGCAAAACTTCAATCGAAAAAAAAACATAACAAGTGACATGGTTATAGGGGATGTTAACGAAACATTGTATTATGATAATTTAACGCAAATTTAAGAATACATGTTTGTGTAATAGACCCTTAAGAAAATATATTTCTCACTTATTTCCCGGTTCTCTATTTTATGTACGAATACACATGTATCTAAACAATATATACAATATCAAACTCGGGATGTTATTTTATAACAGATTGCACACTTGAAAGGACATTGTATTTTTTGTAAGTAAAATGGATGTATAATTCATTTTAGATTCTTGAAAATGTTTGCCGAAACCAAAGAGCGATTATACTTGTCAGGTCGTGATACATCGTGTTACATACAACTTTAAGAAAGATGATCGATCGATGTGTTTGATTTTTATATCGCTGGGAAAGGACCTCTAATGAGATCACTTTTACGTAAAATGTCTGTATGGCGGTTTGCGGTGAGTGCGAATAACTTGCATTAAATATACTTACTATTATTTAATAGATTTTGTATAGGGTACTACTCAATAACTCCCGCGTGGTTTATTAGTTGATTATCCAAAGTCTTTCGAAGACTCGGATTAATCGTCGTTCCTAAAAGCCCCTCTTCCATTGCCCGCCATAATCCTGGCTGACGGGCAACTTCGCTGGCCTACTGAATGGGTTATATTAAATAAAATACAGTACGGCAGAAACACAGTATTAGCAGCTATGCTATAAACGACAGAGTGAACAAAGAATAAATTAAGAGTGAATACAAAGCTGATTATGGCGCAGTTAACAAGATTAATTTATAGCATGCTTGGGTGGTTTGAACATGAAATGCAGGGTGGTAAGGAAGAAATGTCACGAATGCTGACCATAAAAAGAAGATTCATTAATACTCAAACCTTGTAAAATAGCATACAACTCTGTTAATATTCCTCACATAAACTACTGCTACTTTGGTTAATAAAGAAGAAATATAATAATTATCGGTACTACAAAATAAAGCGTTGGGAATAATACTGAGAAAAAAATAGATATACTAGGATCAGTGCGATGCTGAAAGATTTTAATATGATTTTAAACAGAAAATATATGTTTTTATTTTTTATTTTTTAAATCCTCGTTAAAAAAGAATCAGCAGAATTTATAAGAAAAAATTATGAAAACTAACAGGAGTACGAACAGCATACAAAAGGAAGAGATTGAGATTGTCATTCATGAAGAAGACTAAATCTTAGAAATGTGGCATCAGGTTAATAGTAAGATACAAGTAGGATAAGAAACACCATTCGAAGCCCCAACATTAATTAATTATAAATGTTGATGCGATAGAATTATGAACAGTTGAATTGAATACTCTCAGCTTGCCTACAGTACTAAGTATAAATGTAATAAAAAGACGGAAATATCAAAAAATGGGAATAACCACAATATTTTACATTGCTGTCTCAAATTAGGAAAAAATATGGAGTCTTTCCATTTTTATACCAATTAAAAGTGAGGTTATAACTGATCGATATCAATAATAAATGTAATCCCAATCACCACCCCAATGTCTACTCACCACGATGTTAATTAATTTAACATGGTTTAATTTCAACGGAAAATTTGAAAAGGTCATATTTCAAATATTATTTACGCAATATTATTGCTCTAATTTTAATAGCCTGAAATATTTAAGAAATAGATTTTGATGAATAATAATTACTTTTGCGAACAAACGAGCAAAAAATAATATTATTTAAAAAAAATAGTAAACGTTTTTCGTTAATTTTTTTTTTTGGGGGCCCCAATACTCGTATGTATTATTAGTTCAGGGCCCATTCAAATCCAGCCCTGTATAGGAACCCGGTATAATGATCATTCTTTCTAATTTTAAAAATACGTTAAATTATATATGTGAAAATAAAACACTTGTTTTTTGATTCTACTCGTCAAAAACTCGATAAAAAACAAGTGTTTTATTTTCACATATGTGATTATGGAGTTCTAAAAACTTACTTTGGAAACAGTAAATACGTTAATAAATATGTTTCGCGAATAAACATTTTGTCTTAAGAAAGAATGCATAGATACAAATACGCTAGAAAGAGGACGTCGAAATTTGTCTTCTACGCTACTTTTTCACTGTATCTCGACCAGTAACTGCTTTCTAATGCCTAGGCAAGTGATATTAGATTTATACATTTTAATAAAACAGATATATCAATATGCGCAATACTACTATACTAATAATAAGTTCGAATACGAAGAGAAATAAATAAGAAAGCCAGTTTAAAAAAAGATATTAAACAATACTTCAATACACATTCAAATAATCAGAATTATCTACGTATACCTACACCTACAGAAGGCGACAACTCAATAGCTATTACGTAAACAACTGCTGGAAGCGACTATTAGATACGACAATTGCTGTGGACTGTGGAAGTAGGAGGCTGTAGTGTAGTACTTGTTTCTCGTAAGTCCAAGAAAAAATGAGTGCAGTCAGTCGGAGTAACACAGTAACACAACTAATGTATATTGATTTCGAATCGTCAATGTTAAATCCAGCCTTTCCAAGGTTTCTCCGTTAAACGGCTGTACCTGCCCGGGGACAAATGTGTATACAGCGCATGATATTCCGATGAAAACAAGTTACGTAAATATTGTCGTACATTGTTTTCATGTGTTATTATATCCGATAACTAGCAAAGCGTACCTACATAATTTAGTAACATGTTTTACCTGGGAGTCTCGGAGATTCGTCTGTAAAGGTCGGTGTGCACTAGTCGGTAGGTACTTGGGTACAAAATACAACAGACAATGTATACCTTATGACGTTCAGACTCAATATTGTGATTAAGGTTTCATTCACATATACGCACCCTTAGACTTCAGTAAGATATCAGATCAGCTCGATTAGGGCCGCTACAACACAACTAAAATCTTCAAATTAAATTATAATATTTTTGTTACGTTTTAAAAAAATGTATTAATTATTAAAATAAAACACAACGTTGTTTACTTCACACAACACTAACTAACCAACTCCAGATATACCCTTAAAATAATGTCTGAAAATGTTTTTAACTTTAGTTGTATTGTATTATTGATAATAGGAAGATGTTCCCGAAAACGTTTAAACGTTTAATATAATAAAATATAGTGAAGTAAAACATTGTTTCAACTCAATTTACAAAATAATCATGAAATTCCACAAATTTTCACCAAAAACCTTTAAACAATGACAATTTATTATATAGTGTATAGCTTTTAAGCGTAGAGAATATAAACTTGTACAAAATGCATTATGTTTGTACAATGTTACATATATGAACGTACACAGTAATAGATTAAAAGAAAGGTAAATTTTAAATATTAATTTAATGTATTAATTATAAATATATACATTAAATTACTATTTAAAACATCACAGACGTTTGTTCTGAATAATTACAACTTCACAAAACGAATGTGTTCTCCTTAAGAAAGATAAATGTTATCATGGACAAAACAAGCACTACTTAAATATATATATATATATATTATTATATTCTTCAACCATAATGTTTTCTTTCTTCCATCGCTGTACTCTTCTAATGATCAAGAGGGGGGCAGGGATCGATCGCTGTCTCGGGAGACGTTTTCTATGTATGTATGCTTATATCATGATTCTCCGTTTAAAAAAATCAATATTCAGTTAATACGAATTAAATGCATCAACCAAAAAGATATACAGAAAAAATCAATTTATCGAATTTAGGAAAAGATTCAGGTTAGAATCACGGTAGCAACTAAAATATTTTTTCGATAAATTGATTTTTTCTGTAAGTATATCTTTTTAGTTGATAAATTTAAATTATATTAAAATACCACAGAACTACGTTCTGAATAAAAGAGCAACTTTACAATAATAATGTGTTTATAAGAATTTCGTATTAAATCTCATCCTATTTTTAATAAATTAATCTCGCTTTACATCTGATGTCATGACACTGTTTTAGTTGAAAAATAAACAAAGAATATTTCAAAATAAATATACGTATTAATTTAGATATGTTGCAACCGTTGAGTCTGTTTGGTCGACCACAAAAGCAACAATTATTATTAGTCTCAGCCATTGTTCACCGCGACTACAAGCTCAACGCGTCACCGTATCAAACACTGTTAAATTGTATATTTGCACACAAACCTTTAATAAGATTATTCCGTATAAATGATACAGTACTAAATGGCAGTGAAATTACGGCAGGAGGTGGGCATTTAACCTTTCGCTCGGCAAGCGGCGACACGGGTCAATGCAGCGAAATACCTAAATTATTTATTTGCCATTTTGTTGGGGACCAGAAAAATGATCTACGCCCACCGTGGGTGGCGTATGAAGATGACATTTCCCCAATTCCGACCAAAACTATCAGGGGTTAACTATGTCATCGGCTCGGGGTTAAATATTACGGAGGTATCACCAACAAAATATATTTCCATGATCAAATAGTGTGTCCTTATCACGGGATAATAGAGATGTACTGATATTCTCGTACCATATTATACAAGTGTCCCAAAATTCTTTTTCATAATAAAATATTTATTTTGCATTTAAGTACAGTCCCTGGAATTTTATTTTTTTTAATTATATTTTCTAAATGTGATCCGTTATTTCGCTGGCAGTCTTCTAAACGGGAGGGAAACTTTCTGAGAACTGTTCCGACACGTATTCTCCGTGATCGCTGCCAATTATTCTCGGATATTTTCTATTAATTGGTTCAGAGAGTGAGGATTGTTACTGTATACCTTTGATTTAAGGTAGCCTAATAGGAAATAGTATTTTCGTGTCAAGTCGGGGCTACGTGGAGGCCAGTTTATATCACTTCGTCGGGATATCAATTTTCAAGGGAAAATTTCACGAACTGGTAAGACACGCTCCATAGCGACTGAATTCTCAAGGACGCGGCTAGCGATTAGCATATCCCCGTCCCTCTCCCGCTCGTTGCGTTGGTGCAGCGAATGAACCAAAATGAAAAAGACTTGGGACACACTGTATTAGTACAAATGCAAGAAGATTTTAATGCAAATACGGAAAGAATCTTAAAGATTATCTTCGTGATTTAGTGCTAAAAATAATTGAAAGAGATTACTTAAAAACAAATCGAGAATACGTCTGTTCCGCTTCCCACGACGATCATCACGCCGGTTCACTTGCACAGCGCACAATACGATGACGGACGTAAGTAGGCAAACTGTGCTCCACATCTCCGCGAGCTGATGCTGTACGCATACAATTAAGGAAAGAAACGAAGAGTCGTCAGTATAGAGGGATCGGTGAAGTGCTGCGAGAAGAATGGAAGTTGACAAAACCTACTCCGCAATTATGTCTTCATCGAATGGACATAAGTGGCACAGAAAAACATCGTATTTAGTTCAACGTCTTTACGATTCACTTGTGAGTAGATTTATTTCATTGTTTGAGCACTAGTATACAATTTACTATCAGCCTCATTTATGTTATATTTATCAGCTGTTTCGGATGTCAAACTTCCAGTTCGGTTCTGATACATGGACACTAAGATATTAGGAATGTAAGAAGATGAGATGTGGCGCTGGCGGCATACACGGACCACTCACGGAACAAATAGCTCTCTTTTACAAGAAATAAATGTTGAACAACGCCTATCTTCCACAAAACAACTGCGCATAGACGAAATACTCTGGACATGTGACAAGACGTACCTACAGATGTAATGGTAGAACAAAGCAGATTGGAAGGATCCTGCTTCAGTGGAAGATTGCCGATTTAGTGAAGTTTATGACCAATGGTTCACTTCAAGAAGTCGTCAAGAAATGGTGCAGCCATACCAGATAGTTGTGACTATGGTGTTGTCATTATCATATTATCCATCACTACTGCTCTGGCAAGAGCACAGCGAATAAGAAGAGACCGGCACCAGAGGAATAGTATAGGGTAATTTGTAGGGATTCTGTATTCTCGACTTTTTTCAATTCCCGGTACTTTAGAGTAAAAATTTTGAAGTCCCGAAAATTCCCGGGAATCGAGACCATGAATTTTATTTAATTACACATAAAACAATAATTATTTATATGTATGGTGTACAGTAGCTATTAAGGATATTATTATGTGTAAAAAAACTGAAGTTAATATTAATTTTATAAACAAATAAAAACTGATTGATGAAATATCTATTACATATTTCATAATGTGAAAGTTATTATTTAAATAATTAAATTAAGTTAACGTATATATTGAATACAAAAACACATTCATTTATAAAAAATTACAAAATACAAACAATAAAAAAAAACAAAAATTAAATAAAAAAACATACAAAAAAAAACAATTAATAAAGAAACATATCGGAAGACAAGAGCGTATGTACTTGGCTAAGTCCCCTAATAAAGTTTTTCAAATAATTTCATGCCATATAAATAAGATGACATGAATTTATCCTAAAGATAAAAGATAACGTTTTACAATGAAACATATTTCCGTGTTTGAACAAATCGACAAAATAATTCACTTCAGAATTACTTTTTTTAGTAAATATCTTTGGACTAATTTCTCCTTAACGCAAATCTATATGGCTGACCATATAAACTATGTAAACTCCCCAGTGTTTTAAAATATACTTACACATGAACCACTCGTCGCTGGGTCACCGCCTGCTGTACGTCAATGGAAAATAGGATTAAATCAACTCGTTTAAAATGAATAAATCAAGAAAAATTAAGAGTTTCGAATGTCTGGTTATTTTTTAAAAATAATTTTAATAGTATCGGGACTCGAGACAGCAAATCATGCAAGTTCAGGGAATTTATTCCCGGATTGTCTCGACTCAGAATCCCCAGTAATTAGATGGGATTTATCTTTGAATACATTCACAAACCAAAAACAGATCGTAGAAGAATGCGGAAAAAATGTTACTTTTTATAAATGTACATTTCAATATTTTGTCATCGGTGCCTGCTTTCCAAGGTTTATGAACGGATTAAGGTAAAATCATTAAACACGAGCCGAACACTTGTGTATAATCAGTGGAATGAAAACGTATCATCCCGCTCGTCTGGCAGACTAGACCGGGGGAGAAAGCGCGAGACGCGGCGGCGCACGGGATACCTTCCGTAGCGGGGGCGGGCGCCCGGCCAGCGAGAGGCTGACTAGCCCCATTACTCTCGCTCAGCGCAGTCCATACACAGTCCATACACAGTCCACACGCAGCGATGATAAAATACTCATTAGCACTTATCGTTTCAAAATAATATAGTATTAATAAAATAAAATAGAAATGCGAGACCTGCGCGGTGCAGCGCAATTCTGATTCCACATTGTATAGTGAAGCGTGGAAAACGTTCATTTTTAATGACGTTGATAGCGTAGAAATGAGCTTTAAGGCGGCCCCTTTCAATAATAATTCATCTTTACGGATTTTATACACAAAACTACCTTAATACGGAAAATTATTGTTTATACGAAATATATTTTCTATGACACTTGTCTCGAATGCGAAAAAATCAACCATTTTATTGTCGTCTCTTTCTATTAAAACCTTTCTCTCTCGCAAGATTTACGTAACAAATAACGTCTTATAAGCAGTTTAACTATTAGCCTCATCTTGAAATCTCCATATGTGATACGATTAGAATTTCTTGAATTTTAAAGTGGAAAAATGAAAATACACCCATAATGGCCTATAGATGGCCTTACAAAGACATATCAAAGTACAATGTGAAGATAGAACTAACAAATAAGTACTGTGAATGTAATCATTAGCGTGAAAGCGTCAGGTTGAGACAGAATGTGTAAAACTATCTAAAATGAAGTACATAAATATAACCCTATTAAAACAGTACCTACCCTGATATATATTTCGCATTCCCTACGTCCACATATATATATATGTACTTGTCGGTTCCAAAGAATCAAAGAAGAAGACCAAAGTCTTCTTCAAAACTTTTCTCATGTGGCTGTACCGTGTCACTTCTGGGCAACTTATTACACCATTCAAGATCGCTGTATATATTTATATGACCTCCATCAATGGTACACACTAATCTCCGAACCATATATATACATAGACAATTTTTCTATACAAAAATAATTTTAAATTACAAATAAATGGAACGAAAAATAAAATATTCAGAATTCAAATAAGTCTCAAAATAGTTAACATTTATTTATACTACATGTAGTAGTACCATTGCTGATGACAATTAAAATTATTATATTACACAAGTATTTTCATTTTATTTTTTGAAGCCGACCGGTTTCGGAGCGATCACTCCTTGATTAGGAAAAACTAAAAAAACTTCTCTTAAGTAATACATAATTTTGTGTCTGTTTCACGAGACTATAATTGTGTAATATGAAAGTGCATACCCAATGTAGGTTATTATGTACTGGTGAAACCGCTTTCTAGGTACTCCACGCTGCCGTAACTACCCTATGACAACTTCAGACAGCGAAAATGTCAGGGGCGGCAATCTTGCATTTGTAATTTATTAATTGCTTCGCAGCTCCGACGATCGGATCGGCAGGTTGCCGTAGTCCCGACAGACATCTGCAGGTCCAAAACAGCTGACGGAATGCCATTGTCATCGTTCCAAAGGTCAAAATGTGGGTGTAGAATTGCGTCCTGTGTTATTAACATCACTGAGAACATTTATATTAAAAAACAGCATTTGAATACGTCACGCGAAACAATGTGCACTAAAAGTTAATTCTTTTCCAAAAATTTTAAGTATATATTTACTTACAACGGTTTCTATTAACGGATACACCTACGTGATAAAGTGCCAATCTCGCTGAATTTTTAACGCAAATCACGAGTCAAGCAATTCATTTTTTTGACACCAAATGTACATCTTAGTGTATACCTAATTAGTATATAATGATAATGTTTTTTTACTGAAAACAAGTCAAGTGTGCATGAAAAGAGAGAGGGAATACATGATAGGCCAGGATGTGTATGCTGCGTGGAAACTGCGTGACGGTAGCTACCAAGGTGTGCATGAAGAGGGAATACATGATATGCTAGGATGTGTAACGGCGTGACGGTAGCTACCAAGGTAAGTAAGCTTAACAAGCCTCACAATCAATTTGAGATATAAAAAATCTATCTATCGAAAAAATATTTTAGCTGCCACCGGGTTTTGAACCAGGATTTCTTCCTATCCGGGGAAGTGCGATATCCAATTACACTACGTCAGCTTCGTAAAAGGCGACAAATTTTCGAACCTATATGTTGCAATTATTTCAAATTGTATGCATTTAATTTGTATTAAAATATCACAGAACTATGTTCTAAAAAAATTACAACTTCACATATAATAACGTGTTCTCTTTAAAATAGAAAAAATATTTGGTTGCTACCGAGATATAAAACCGAAACTTTTACAATCCCCGGATAAAACATCTATAACAGACATTAAAAATATCAGAATTCATTGGTTAGAAATATGAGAAATGAGATTCCGTGTTTCCGTGATATTTCCGTGATTTCTTTCTATGAGATGAATGTACAAAATCACCCAGTCACTGAATACATTTATTTATTTATCAGCAAGCAACATTATAAATGGGCACATCATTGTAGTTAATTACATTTTCATTTATGTATCAATAGTAGCGGAGAAATACCGCAAAGTGTTCATGGCTTTTGATAATCTGCAAATTACCACCAAATTACGTGGAATTTAGATTACGTAAACAACCTACGTAAACGCAATTAACCTAAAATTGCGGAAGTTGGCAGGGTATTCTATATTGGTACGGATCCAGAATAAACAAACAAACGTCGAAAGGAATATCCACAATACGCACCATTGTTTAACTGTGATATTTAAAATTTCCAGAAAACCAATGGAAATTATTAAAGAGTAATGGATGAAGTATTAACTTGTGTATGTATAATATATGATACTCAGGGGCGTGTACTACATACAAGCAAAAAAGTTGTGCATTACTAAAAATTCTGTGAAATAAAAATAAATGAAATAATCTTTATGTTATGAAAAGACCCTCTAAAATTCTAGGCGTTATTACCCGAATTGGGGTAAACTTGTCTATGGGTTATTTGCGAACCATTTGTAACAACTTCATGTGCATTCTGATCTGCAATTTGCTAACACTTAGGTCTTGAATGAACCTAACTTGTTTTTACAATCCTTATAATAATTGTACTGAACTAAATATTTTTTACTGAATCCGTGTCCGCCATCTTGACGTCTGAGAATTTTCTGTATTTTTCAAACAATTTGTGATCTTTACGGAGATCTGTGTAGAATGACATTTGTACGTATTTGACAGCCTAAACGTTTTGTATTTTTAGTGTATTCCAACCTATGATTTCCTATTTCTTTGTTTGCGTAGATAAAATGTATAGGTTATAATTTCTCATCTGTCAAGCGAGCAAATTTGCCTTTTTCAGGATATTATTAAGTTAGATTATTACCAATATTAAATTAAATATTAAAATACAATTATTTCTGTAATGGATTTCAGCTATACTAATTTGTAAAGCTAGGTATTTAAATAAATGTTATTAAAACACAGTTAATGAAACATTTGAAATTGTAAAAAATATTTTAAACGAAATCGAAAGCAGAGTACGGTACCGAGCAATAAAAGAACTTGCCTATTTTAAAGTAATAAATTTACTATTATATTCTAATTTGAAATTGATCTCGAAATAAATCAAAAATCTAACTTTTTTTTGAAACCTAGTATACCTACCTATAGTATACATAGTTAGAATCGTCGGTAACAGCATAACCTAAGTTTGTGCCTACTGCACGCCACTGATGAACTGTATAAAGAACACAGCAGGTGCGTGTTCATAAATTTATTCAGTGATAAATAAATATTCGAAAGTTTTTACTGTAAAAGCGATTGAATGCAATCATGAGAGATATTATTTGTGACTGGTGAGAAGTTTCTTATTATTACTTCACATTACACATCGTCTCCGCGGAAGAATACAAAGGTTATAGAGTCCCACACTCCTGACGTACAATTTATTTTCGTGTTAATACAACTTCTTATGAAGGCAATTATTAGGTTTTAGGACAATCTTCCAATATACTTGGTTTGGTCAGGCCTAGGCTTCGTCGCGGGCGCCCTACATTTCACCGCGTCGTAAATCACTTTTACACTCTTTATCCAAACGTTCCATATGACAAAACCACCCGAGCGACCTCTTCTTTAAGTTGTTCACTATACTTAGAACAGTTTAGCATACAGTGAAAAATTAGCTCTATGAAATTGTGAGAAAGACAATGGGACATGCATATGTTGTGTTTCAATTGTCGAGAACTTTCGAACCTACAACTAAATCCGTAACAGCGCAAAATACTAAGGAAAACCTTTCAGAATTTTCGCTGGAAAATAACAATACGAGTGTACCGACTCACTTTATCAGACCGAGTATAATTTTAATTTGTTAAAATGTAAGCTTTTATACGGTACTACAGTAGCAAATAATCTAATCCCTGAAAATGTCACTGAAGATAATATGGTTACGAGTTCAGCGGGTACTTACTTTCTGGAAGTGTTTATTTTACGCCCAAGTTATTTACATAAGTGAGCGTTGTCACTTAGCCGAGCCGAGGGTAGCGGCACTCCTTATTGTGTAGGAAGGTACCAGGTACGCAGTAACACAACACTGTACACACTCCTCAAAAAAGAGATGCGCGTATTACAGAAATACGCGAAGAAAAGGTATTTGGAAAGGATTAAAAAAAAAAAAACTCGGGTGAACGCAAAAAATTGTGCGGTTTAAAAATAAATGAAAATACTCACCATCCTTTTTTTAGACGATATTATCTACGAACAATAAAAATAAACAGGCAAAATAAGCACATCGTGACCTTTTCCCTTTTTAAACATCTACATTTAGACAAAAAAAATGTGCTCCAAGGACACCTGGTTATGGAATTGCCGATCACACACATGACTCCTCAGTAAAAAGAAAAGGTGATGGACAGTTTCATGTGGGATATCTGAGGAATACAGGGATTGTATAAAAGCGTGCGTTATCCCGGAGGAACACCTTTACGAAGAATCAAAAATACACTGTTCTGCGATCAGCACATCATGATCGCTGTAGTTGTGTAGCAAAGAGAACACACAAAGACAAACGGAAATAATAAATCTATTTTATTTTGTGACAATACATTGACGGTATCGACACAGGTCCACCGTTCTGCATTTTTTTCTTAATGCCAAAAGCCATAATCGATCGCGTGTCGGCGACCGATCTTTCAAAATTCTTGTACCGCTGTGACGTAAAGCATTGAGAAACCGACCGCAAGAACTTTTTTGATTACCTATACCACACGTGTTCTGCGAGAAGTTTGCAATGTGAAACATCTTTAAATCTTTTGAAAACTCCAGATTGTCAATCTCTCCTTTGTTTTTTTATAGCGTCACCCGTGAAATAAAGTAAATAGAAGGATTTTAATTACGCATCTTAATGCGGAAAGGAACCCGATTCCGCCGCTTATCAGCATACACCCAAACTTCTTGGGTTTCAAAAAACCATCGTCATTCAAATGTAATTATGTTACATTAAACAAATTTACTGTTATTATTTTTAATTATATTTTACTAACAAATATTTATTAAGGACAATTTTTCGTTGCGTATTAAATCAACTCTAAATTAAGTAGTAAACGTAACTTATAATAAATTCGCTGTTGAAATTTACCGAAGTCAGTTAATAAAATGTAAAAATGGCAATACAGATTTTTTTTAAATAGAGATGAATACATGTCACATTAATATTCTTACTATTTTAAAAGTAAGCTAAACGCTTGTACTATGAAAATAGGACTAACTTGCCGGTCTCCCGGAACGAGGCGCGAACTCTCGACCACATCACTAGACCGACAAGCTATTCAACGTAATGAATAGAACACACCTTCAACACACGGTACCTTTAATTATTGAGATTACAGGTAGATGTACTAGTTACTTGCAAAATTTAAATATTTGAGATATGAAAATTCTCATTCCCAGTAATTATTCTAAAAATTTCCCGAGATTGGAACAACCATTCCCACCCTCCCTGCTGAACCTTCCGATTAAATTAAATTAGAAGGTGAAATGGAAACAATTAGCGAATGTGAATCTACACAAAAATAAAATGGATTCACTTTTATCTGAGGTCATTGTAGTATAATTACATTTTCTAAATATAATAGAATGTGTTTGTGTTGTGCTGACACTTTGCACTTTTATTCAGTTTTTTGATAATACATTTTGATTTTGATTAAAATGAAGACTTCAAATTTGGAGGTTTTATTTATTAAGTTTGTTTTTAAAAAACACTTTATTTATATTCACCAACCGATTTCGGAAAATACCTTCATCAGGATGACAAAAAAAACTAACTAAAATCATGTGTCAATCATATTATATATTAAAAATTTAATTAAAAAAAAAAATAATAATAATTTTAAAAATAAATCTAGTAATGTAGCTAACATAAAAAATTACAATAATGAAAGGTGTGGAAATTGCCTAAATGATCCAAAATTATTGGAACTAAACTAGTGATTCAATTTAGTTGGTAAATTATAATATTTTGGTTAATTTAAACGATTTATTGTTTCTAACGATTCTAAATTATTCAATTTAAGACCAACATTGTTTATATGTACAACAGACAATCCAAAATTTTTATCACAAGTATGATCATCTTCTAATAAATGATTGGAAAATTCTGAAAAACCAAACTTCAGCATAAGAGTCAAAGAGCATTTGAGACGTTTAAATAATAATACTTAGACAAAGTTAATAAACTATTCATTATAATTTGTTTACGTTATTCATGTTCAGGTCAACTAAAGAAAAAAATGACGTATAGTTTTTCGGCATTAGATACACATCACTACGTCCTGGACCAACGACTGGTACAAGGGTCCGTTTAATGTAATGCCTTCCGCGATGATTTTATGTCTTCACGGATAAGTTAAAATAGCGTGAGAAATTTTCCTTTAAAAACAAATATTTCAAACGTTACATTTTCCTTGAAAACGAATTAATATCCAACGAAACTTAAGAAACTAAATATGTCGCTTGTCTGTGGCAAATATTAGCGAGCAAATATATTTGTCGAGCGCAAATACGGAACGAGAGGGCATTACAAGGAGAGCACAGCGCGGGACGGCGAGAATTGAACGCAGCTCTCAGGACGTGAGCAAACAGCTCGAGGCCGAGTGATCCGCCCGGGGGAGTCTGGAACAAACATTTTGTAATATTAAACAGGAACATCGACCAAAGTATAAATAAACTTCATATCAGCTGATGTTGGAAACCTCGGACGTGCGAAAGAGGAGGTTTGATACATGGATCCGGTCACCTAAATTCAAAAGGACTCTCTTCGCGATAGTAGCGCGGAGACCTCTCGTTCTCTTACACCGGAGAGACGATCATCATATTTAAAGCTTATTACTTATTTTAATATTTTATTCTGAAGCACTACATTTGATATGTGAAATGTTTACTTTGTAACAGGTTTTCCAGTAAGGATCATTTTTCGACAGAGTAGAATTTACTTAAAATTCAACAATAAACTTGAGCGTAAACTTAAATGAAAGTTAAAGGAGTATTCTACGAATTTCGTTACGTTCCTACAATGGTAAGATGTGCTATCAAATATTTTTAATGAAATTATGTTCCTTTATGGAGTAAAAAAAGATACCACCGTAAAAACACAAGACGAAGAAAATATTTTTAAGAACGTGATTCAAATAAAAACAAAAAATGGGACTAACTTGTCGGTCTAATGGAATGAGGCTCGAATCCTCGACGACTGGATTGCTAGGCGAGTATCTTAACCACAGGACCAACATGCACGTCAAAATTTAAACCAAAGTAAACATCACTGAAAAAATGCAAAGGACAAATCCTTAGGGATTTTTCTATTGTCAATAGAATTATGAATCTTTTATTATACGGAAAAATATGTCCCGAAGAATCGCAAAATCTCAAATAAAGCGATAATTTGGCATTGTAATGTTTTTTTTTTCTTTCAAGTCTTCTAAAATTTGTTGGTTGGATGAAATCTAGCGCAAGATGTGGTGAAAAGTACAAAAATGTCTCTCGAGAAACAATCAACGATTGTGCGATCGGTATTAAACCGACATTCCATATTCGTATATTTCAGATTCAGCGGGGGTTGTTTGATCGTTAATGTTTGTCATCTATGAGTAAAACTTTTCAACTAAAAGGTATTAATATAAGGATAGTCAAACGGACTAATTAACTAAAAGGTATTAATATAAGGATAGTCAAACGAACTAATTAACTAGCCAATTTAACCACTGATCCAATAATCGGCCCTAAATCTACCGACGTCGTACAGTACACGAGCGCGCCCACGGGAATCAGATGTTACGGCTGCCGGCTGCCGGCTGCCTGCTGCCTGCATGCTCCCCGCACCTGCACACTCGTACAATTCACGATGGAAGTGAAAGCCGAGGAATGGAGTCTCGGCCTCGCTGACTGAGCGAACCGCCAGTAAGTTAACCAGCCGTGTGCGAACAATAACATTAACGAGACAACGCTATGCGAAAGATAGAAAATGATTTGACACTGCGATATAATATTCAGTACTGGTTGTAGTAAAAAGACGTATCTCAGTTTGAATTTGATTTATAGCGAAATATATTACAAGATGTCAATTTGTATCAATATTTGTTGTGTAGTTGCATTTTCAGAATATAGTTTTACGGTATTTTATCATAATAATAGATTTATCAATTGAAAAGATTACAGAATATAAGTTCAAAATTTGGCGAAAATGTATTCGATTGCTATAGCGAAAATGGTGAACGCGCTTCCCTAACGAACGATTATTGTATCCATGTATGAACTCTCGGATAGCAAATCATTGATGATGTCCTCCGCTATGAGCGCGAGTTAGTTTAACCAATCAACTGGAGGCTGATTGAGGAGACCCTGGATTCCGACCACCGAACCCCACCACTGATATTCTGGTTACCGGTATAAATAGTGTGTGAGTAATATGTACATATTTGAAATGATAGAGGATCACCAGGGTGGGTTGCAGTATTTGAAGGTCATTGAATTAATTATATTGACATATTTGGTAATCACTCCAATAGAATCAATAGTTTGGTATCATACATAATATAATATACAATAAAATGTGTCCTCTGGGCTATTCTGCCAAACGAGCGACGGAGCGACGAATGCTGCTCTCATCACGGTATTATCGGGTAATGACTTCACCACAACACCGAAATAGATCATTTTCATGATAGGCATTGTTGCAGCTATCAAGGCGTGACAGAATAAGGGAGAGTGCAAATCTCACCAAGACGTTTTATAATATGCTCTATTTCTCACGGATTAAACAAGTCGGGATATATTTGATGGAGCACCGCACCCGCTTTATCCTCAATACGTAGTATGTTTCCTCACCATGCGCGGACAGAAAGGGAAATTCGATACAGCCGAGAGGAGAGATTCCGCTTCCATCTCGAATCGGTTGTATTCTCTTCTCGGAATCTGAAAACAATATTTGTATCATTACCGATACCATTGGCCCTTGGCGGCCTATATTCCCCAGCTGGAAATAAGACAAATGTCGGAATGATGGTCGCGTTTCTAGTTTGTTTCTAGTTTGAGCGATGTGTCTGTCGTGTCGATATTGATTCAATTGTTGGAGCCCTTTCGTGTAACATTCGTGTATTACTGTAGTAGTTCTCGTCAGTTGCTTACTGAAATATTTTATTTATTATATCTGTATAGTTTTGATTAAGTGTCGTCGATATATCGAGGCTTTCCTCATTACATAGGTAGGTGTAGGTAACTGTCATTTGACTATATTTTCTATATATATATATTTTTTCTTTTTTTATTAATATTAAAAATATAATACAATTTCAATAATCAGTGGATATATATACATATATTTTAACATTTGTTTCTTCTCTATGAGAGTAAGACTCGTGTATAGAGAAGGAGTATATTCAAGTTAATTTATGTTTCAGTTAGTATGTGTACATATTTTTTTTACTTCGGTTACAAATTTATGATAATCCGTAATTTTTCTAATTGTGATGGGGAGATTGTTAAAAAATTTGATACCTTGATAAATATATTGATTTTGAGTTGCGGTATATTTTAGTTTCTATTTCTTTCTTGATGTACAAAACATGCATGTTTTCAAAATTATATCGAATTGAGAAATTCTAAATATGTGTCATTCATTTAAAGAATCAAAAGTTTACGTCTTACGAATAACAATAACTTATATATTTTTAAGAACACAATATTATTATGAAGTTGCAGTTTTTTCAGAACATAGTTCTGTGGTATTTTAATACAAATTGTATGTATCAATTAGACGGATATACAGAAAAAATTAATTTATTGAAAATTTTATTCGTATACTAAAATATTTTTTCTGTTTACGTTTCTAATTGATACATTTAATGTGTAGTAATAATAACTTTGTTGAATGGAATACTATTACCATTAATAAATTGATATTATCCACCCCCTCGTTCCTTCACTTAAAAAAACTAATAATTACATGTATTTCTAGGGGTAAACGTAAATAATTGGGTTTCTAAAAAAATGTTTTTAATAGAGATGCATATATAATTAATAAGCGAGTGTCTTACCGCTAGATCACCAAGCATCCCTGATGAATATGAACATAGATATACAAATTACGCAAATGTTACATTTATAGCGGCAATATGGTTTGGAAATAATGAATGCCCTCGAGCGGTTTGCCATCTACCAACATGATGGGAGCCTAGTGACCGGCTAATGGCTAATCGCATCAACACGGACTAACGTTAGTTGTCAACATATTTTTGATACTCTATCGATATCTAGATCAAACACAGCGAGATTCTAGAATGGCATCCCAGAAAAGCGGAGGTTAATCGACACCCAGAAATGGCTATTTCTAAATTATAATTATTATTATAGTACGCGTCCTTGAAGGAATCCCCAAAATAAACCCGCTTGCTGACATTTTAACACAGCGATCAACAAAAAACAAAACTATTAAAATGGCAAGAATGTCAATGGTTTATCCTAAAGAAAACAAATGTTAATACGCTGGAATATCCGCAAGACACTTTATTTGAAGACCTACCGGGAAAATAACGTATAAAGTAACTACGATTATGAAGGAATAATTCCTGCTAAGCCTACCGTGCTTGGAAAGTTGTTCTATTTTCGCATCCCGTCTCCGTGGAAACTGAGCACATTCCTTCGATTGCATTCTTGAAATAGCGACTCAGGACCGCCGCGCACCGCACTGTCCGCGCGGAATTAAAATATTTACATACCTACGTTTTAACGTAAGGCAGTAGCAGTAGCGTGCACACAGAAAATAATAAATTGCGTGAATACCTACAATTTAAGCCGTAAACAGCAAATATGCACGAAATCTAAATAGATAATTTATGTTTAGCACTGGTAGTAAATAATGTACATATAAATATATTTAATTTAAATCAACGCACAAAGTACACAATAACATCTCAATGCCTTGCGACAAAACTTAAATGATAAAATCCAAGGCCATACTACCTACCGACTTGTTCGAAATAAGCAATGCTCGTATTGATTTAATTTGCTTATAAATCGATATTATTATAAAAAGTGTTTTTATTTTAAAATGTGTTTAAATTTTATCAGTTTCTTCTCATTATGTATTTTAGATAAGAACTAGAACACATGAATATAAAAATAATACATTAAGATGTGTAATTTTTACACTCGTGTCGAAGACGCCCTCATAATTCAAGATCCTTCTTATTTGGGGGCACATAAAATAATGTATTTGGTTGATTAATAAATAAGTGCAGTTTTAAGTAATTGTTTCATCTGAAAAAACCGTTTACTTTATGGTATATGTATTTACTTTGCCTACAGAAGAAAGTTGAGTGTTCGACAATAACGAAGCATTACTTATTTAAAAGTATTACATTTAAATTCCGAAATGGACTACTTCGTCACGTAGTGTTTGGGAATTCAAAGACGCCACGTAATGTTAACCAGAACTCCGGACCTTGCTTCAATTGATTTCTACCTGTTCAGGTCAGCTGAAGTTCAGTTGTACGCCAGTCCTGAAGAAGATACGTTTATATCGAAACCGGTTGACGTAAAAAAAAACATAGTGGTTTAAACAAAATTAAACATAAATACAAATTTAAATTGTATGTTTATTAAATATTATTCATTTTATGAATGAAGAAATAAAGAGATGTTCCTAGTAGTTTTTTCGAGTTCTGTAATCTTCATATATATTTACATAAATATTAAAATATGTATTATATGTAAAGCAGGCGTAGTGGATCTATCGAAAAGTCATTCGTTCGATAAAATAAAGAATTCTTAATTATAATAAGAGCAACAACTCATTAAATGTACGGCTGTCAGATCTGTAGCATTAGGAGACGATCGCTTGTTATTCTATTGTAGAATTAAAAGTAAAATAATTATAACATATTAACACAGGCCATACACGCCACTGGTGGCGAGTCTATCGAGGTATCCTACGTAAATAAATATATGACATTACTGGATGCCTATGTATTGATAGGTACATTTCAGTGGACAATTTATAGTTAGATATTTTGTATATGTACGAAACACTCGAGTGAGTACATACTAGATATAATACTTGTTTAAGATAATTTCAACAAAAGGGTGCCCATAAAAAAGAGTGCAAATTTGAAAAAAAGCAACGTACATCTATATGTAATTAATATTTTGCAATAGTCAACTACGAAGGAGTAAAGAATGCGCGGCTCATACTATTTAGTCGGCCAATTAAGAGTAAAATACAGAAATAAAATATTTATTATAATGTCTCAATATATAATAATTTTAATACAAATTAATTGTATTAATTAGAAAGATATACATATAAAATCAATTTATCTAAAAAATATTGTTGTTGCTACCGAGATTCGAACCTAGATGTATATCTTTCTAACTTGAACTTCTTGAAAACTCATCGACGATACTGAACAATTGAAAGCAACGCACGAAGCCTTTTGAAATTGATAAGGAAAGTCGCCTAATAATAATATAAAAAATATTAACAGGATCTAACCAGCCGGCATATTCCTCATTTCTACATCTTGCTGCTCTCTCATCTTCTCCCACCTGACATTTTCATAGGCAAAAACTCGATGGCATTTTCTTAACGGGAAAAATGTATGCGAGAAAGATATATTTTGTACAAAAAAAACATAAATCGTAAATTCATGACAACTATTATTTATTGATATGAGTAAAGAGGAATCTGTCGTGGTGTCTGGGTGCTCATTAACTTCTAAAGAAGAAGCTTAGAAACAGGTAGAGAGCATACTAAACAGACTCCAATGGCTTGCAGTTGTCCAGGCATAAAACATGTTGAAAAAAATGGGTAGTGAAGATTGCTCATGTATCTCGTCAAACGAGGAAAAATAAAACTTTCAAGTAGAATATTTGAGCTGCGATAACTCAACCTGTAAGTTTAGAAACGTGAAGAATACATGTAGGTAGTTACGAAATAGGTAGTAGACAGACTGAATTGTGTTCAAATTTTAAAAGAATACCGCAGTTTTCTAATTTTAAAATAGCAATATTTTCCTAAGAAAAAAAATTAACGGTTTAATAAATAATTAGCACAGCTCCGATGAATTCGCGCCGGATTAAGAATTAAGACACCTTCACGAGCACTTTTCTCGCGTACGACGCATGGCCAAACCATTAGACATTAACAGAATTAAAATAATGTGATTTCATTTGATTTAATACCCGTAATTTACGAGTGCGGATATTGTGCACATCAGCTAGAAGAAATGGCACAAAAAACGGTAGACAGAACACTAATTACTTCACTAGACAGACGAAACGTTACGAATGGTTTCGATCGAGACAAGTCGGAACATGTAGGTACCGTTGTTCGGCGCTAGTAGAACAAATGTTTATTATTTGAATAATTATTATGTATGATATTACCTACTTCTAATTCATTTTGTGTTATAGTTCTGATTTCAGAAATGAAAATCCACTGTTCGACTAACTGATGGAGGTGAGAGAGGTGTCAAAGCGCTTGAACATTAATGTAAAACATTATATAATATATAACACCTCTTTTACAAGATATAGTAAGCGAATATGATGAATGTAAAGTGGGTTCGAGGTTAGTAATAAACTAATCGTCAGCTTAAGGCGCGTTCAGCTACAACAATCGGTGACATTTACCGTGGACTAGAGCGACTTAGAAGTTAGACATCAAAAAGTCGTAGTTCATAATTTAGACACGTACAGTAAGCAAATGTAGTCCGCCGGAACATTTATGAAGAAGAAGAGACGCAAAGAGCTCGTCATTGTCATGAACGATCATATTTCTTGGACAAGGCATACTCAATGCATCCACTGCAACTAAATATTTTTATAGTACCTAATAAGATTACCAGTGAAATATTACACAGCCAATAAATAACAATAAAATGGATAAAAGACATGGCTGAGATGGTACTCGAAGGGATGATTTATTATGTCTGCTACTCAGTGCGAGAATGAAATGTGAACAGTGAAAAGATTCAGTTTTGAAATTGCTTCGAGACAAAACATAAACTTATAATAATAAATAATAAAAAATAAATGCACATCGAGTCATTTTGAAATGGTCATCATTGTGAAGTTATGTTTCTGGAATTATTTTTTAGATGGCTATAGATGGAATACGATATACAATCAATCAAAGGACGGTGTTTGGGCACCACGACATCTGTCATTTTAAATAGAATCAGAAGAGTTTCTCGGAATGGATCAAGATTGGGAGCATGCCACTTACTTCCGGAGCGGTACACCGGACTAGAGCGACTCGGGAGTGACCCAAAGCGAGTACCTAAGTGCACATTGGTGAAAGAATACGAGCCGGTACCTACCTAAGAACACGTTATTGAGGGCTGAGGAGGGGGACATCACTCGACTCGAAGCTCACACACGAGAGACCGGAGATCGTCTGTCTTCAGCTATGACACCGTAATATTTTTAAGTAGGGTGACCAATAAGCATGTAAAAGAAAATTCCAAAAAGATTAATAGATGCAACGCTGTCAAAAGCAGCAGCTCTGAAAGATCAATTGATTTTGAATATCTCTATACGAGGAGAATATTACTGCGTTCTTTTAATTTTAAAATGCTGGCAAGTTTTTTTTCAAAAAAGTACATAAAAAACCTAGTTAATATCTAATTTTCTTAAATACATAAAACAGCATAATAATATATTTATTTTTTAGTTCTTAAATGTCGATAGTAGTACACACCTATAATATATACGTCAAAAGAAAAAATGCATTTAACTTTTATTTGGAAATATGTATTGCCACTATTGATGCTAAAAATATTAGTCGATTGTCTAAATATAATTTTTGAACAAGACAGCACTAAAATTTGGTTTATTAGAATTTCTAAATGAATATAGTTCAGCCATTTTATAAGACTATGTCAGCGTTTATCAGTAATTATTGAGAACAGTGATTCTCTTGATACCTTTAATATTTCTAATTAACTATAATGATCCTTAATGAGTAGGTATCCAGGTTACGTAAAACTTATAACTCGCCTTTTAATATTCGAAATTATGTCTCATATCAAATACATCATATTATACAGACCCGAGCCAACAAATTTACATACCTAAATCTATACCATAAATTGGAGTATTTATTTTTACGTGAAAAACAAATGAAATAATTAAAAATCAGGAAACCGATATTCCTTATTTAAAAAAGTACCAAATGGTACACGAATACAAGTGATGCGCGGTCGCCCCCGTCCGCCCCACTGACACACTGACCCGCGAGGTTTCCTCCTCGCCCGCCCGTCTCCGTCCCGGACTCCGCGCGACTGTCGGAGCGATGGGTCGGCCGATAGCTTCTTGCGTGCGGATTCAAGGGTGGACTGAACGGATATTTTTATATTATTTATTTAAATCCTATCTCGAATCATTTTGAGAGTTGTTTACTCTCGTTTCGATTCGTCATAATTACATTTATTTTTATTACATTACATTACATTTAGTTATTACTAACATTATCATAATACCATCATAGGTTGGTTCCGGTATCATCGCACCAGAGCCATACCTGTACAATTCGATTGATTCAGAGGGCAGCCAGAAAGAAGCGATATAAATCATACACCCCCAAAAGGAGAGGGTAGACGTCACATTTATGTGTTACAGTTACAGAACTCGGTCACAGTCCGGCAGAAATTCACCCCGTCCAGGTCGCAAGAGGTGCGAGGGAGAGCGAGTAGAATGCTCCGTTAGGACTCTCTAGCCACTGCTCTTCCCGGCATCACCCATCCCAGCAACCCCCAGCGAGAGACCCACACCCTAATACATTAAGGAAATGTCCGAGATTCCTTTAATTTCTCAATAGGTCATCGTTCCGGGGGATTCGAGGACTGAACAGATAGGTGTCAATAACACAAAAAAATGGTTTATCAGCAAAACTGTCAGTGCATGCTGTCATCAACTGAAACAGATTCAAAGTATTCGGAGCCGTCTACTTATAAATGCATTTGTGGTGTCACGTGTGGACTATTGTAACAGCATTTATGCTGGCCTGCCAATATTACAGCTGGATAGACTACAATCCATTCTAAATACGGCAGCACGGATAATATATGGAGTTTCTAAATTCTTTCATATAACATCTCTTTTGTACGGGCTACATTGGCTCCGGTTCCCTGAAAGAGTTGAATTTAAATTGTGCTGGTTGATGTATAAGGCGACACATAACACGGCGCCTCTGTATCTTCGAGAGCTTTGTATCACAGACAATTGAAATAGTAGACGTTAAACTCTAAGGTCAGCCTCTACTTCAGTCGCAGGAAGGGTTGTAGAATCGACCGACCGTTGCCGTAAGTCTATGTTTAGTGAACGGGCATTTGTGATGGCAGGCCCTAAAGCATCAGAGACTAAAACAAAAAATCATTTCCATAAGTTCATAACAATTTTAAATACAAAGATAATGTAGGACGGACCATAAACAGTTTATGTAAAACGTCCTTAGGGAGAATTTTTTTACAAAAATGGCGCAATAAAAATTATCCAATATTATTATTAACATGGCATTTCTTTTGCCCTTTTATTGCATGCTATACGTTGAAAGCACCGCACGCTGTTGGTGTAATTAATGACATATGTATTGATTTGAATGCAAGCACGGTTCTATCTTCTTTCCTGCACATTCCTGATGATCATTAGACATCGGGACCGTAACGAACAATATGTAAGTCTCTCTCATTTGTTATTTGTATCCGATAAAAGAAATCAAACGTTAACAAGTGCTAAGACCTAACACATGCACGAACCTTTGTATAAAACACAAGCTGTTACGCAGTATATAACCTTCAGCCATTAAGAATAAATTGCGTGTAAAATTGTAACCTAAAGAATTTAATCAACGACCTGTTAAAATGTACAGTTCCAATCAATAAATCTGCATTAGCTCCAGGGACAACGCTGTTGTTTCAAGAATAATCATAGAAACTAATTAATTGACTCGATGATTGTTCCTTTCGGCTATCAATATTCATGGATTTACTTTAAAAAACTGGTTGGCCTGCATACAGACACGCAACGTTTCTATTAATACCTGTGATGAAATATAAACTTAACCGGCTCAGAATCGAACACCGGGCTCCCGTGCGACAGGGAGGGAAGCTATCCGGGGATGTCAAAATAAACTTTACAAATATATCAAGCTCTTCAATACAAGCTAAAGTTTACCAGGGATAACTCATTTTCTAATAAAATGAAATATTTTAATTTGATATTAAGATATATAAATAATTTAGTAAAAATAATATATATTGTAAATATAAATCAATGTATAATATTTTAACACAAAAAAATCGGCACTGTATACTTATGTGACACTACAGTCCATTAGGGAGTCGGTTAAGTTAGCACGCGAAAAAGATATTGGATGCGAGTAATACTGGTAATGCTGAAAACAAACATAAGATAAAGTTGAAGAATATATAAATAAGTTCAGAATCTTCTGTATACATCACAACAGCCCTAATACTGGACCTTGCAATGGGACCCGAAACGTCGGTTAGACAAGTCTATCGAAAATCGAAATTTTCTTTCGCGCTCTTTGTTTTCGTAACAAATTTTAGTACCCGGTGAATAAACATATTCTATGTTAAACCTATTTTGGTCTACAATCATAAATACAAATAACAATATAATTTATTAATTTCGGTTCAATAATAACATTTTAGTTGGGTCACATTACAGAAGAAAATACATGAAATGCATCAATATTTTAAAATAAACAGATTAAACGTGCTTGTTGGTAGTTGTTAGGCGTGGTTGGAAATTCGAGTCCCATTCCAGGAGACCAGCAAGTTAGTCCTATGTTCAAAGCAGAATCGTTTAGTTTAGATCCAAAATAGTAAGAATATTGATTATCCTTGTCCGAATATTTTCATTTTGGTGTCACCCATGTAATTACTTTGGTACCATTTACGCAATCAAATAGCTCCGCGACATTTTTTAAAAAATATGACTTGATTGGAACGAAAATTTAAACGCTCACAATATAATATGCATTAATGTATAAAAATACGTCTTGTTTACACAAAAATTTAAATTTCGAAGAGCTAATACTTTCACTGTCGC
The DNA here is from genome assembly GCA_031772225.1 of Eubasilissa splendida. NCBI lineage: Eukaryota > Metazoa > Arthropoda > Insecta > Trichoptera > Phryganeidae > Eubasilissa > Eubasilissa splendida. Next base: position 665,407 of record CM062857.1, read on the forward strand.
ATAAATGTGTCATAATCTATCGGATTTATGTTTCCACCAAGAATGTGTGTAGAATACCAACAAATAATGTTCCAAATACCTATCTTATATATATGCACAACATATGTCTATTCATTTACTAGTCTGTGTATGACACGCACTCCGTGTACGCATCTCTATTTAAAAAAAGCAAACAATTTTAATTTTAAAATTGGTATGTTTCGTCAGGTGTTCTAAAACACCGGCTCCGGGCCAGGTCATCGCGTGCGGGTCCGGTGCCACTCGCCACGTGGTCAGTTAACCCGAGAGTACCGGCTGCGCAGCGCTACGCATTGGGACTATACACAGGGAAAAATCGTAGCAAGTAAAAGAATGTACATATTGATAATTCATTACCCTCGTGATCTTACACAGGGCTCCACACTACGTACATGTGGTATATCGTATGTTGGTGTATTGTGGTCAAGTTGATTATATTTCATACAAGTAAAAATAAAGTAATTGTTATGAAATGTTTGCATATAATTTGGTAACAATGCCATGTTCTAATTTAGAAATACATTATGTATGCTGAAAAAATAACAACTCGATAGTCTGTATTTTATTTATTCATGTTTCCAAACGATTACAGATTTACCAAACAAATAGATTTGTTGTCATTGACAATCAAGAGTATATTATACAGGTATACCCGGTGAAAAGTAAGTTTAATAAATATGTTATTGTTTTCGATTACGACAATCGGTCATCCCTAATCCTGAGCAGTCTTAAGAAAAATAAGGTAACCGGTAGATTAATGCGCTTCAGTTAAAAATATATACCTCATTCTATAGACATAATATTCTAACTTATGAATTGTTTGACTCTTGGAATATTGGGGTGTCGCACAAACAACTCTCTAGGTTATGGCCTAAGCACAATCGAAATGCTCTTGCACGGATATTGTCGTCGCAAGGAACGAGGATCGTAAGAAATACATATTTCTCTACCTGTCGAACGCATCGGACAAATAGACTTCAGATGAAAAATTGCTTTCATGATCTCAAAAGAACGTTCATCACGATTCAATTAAACCACTAATTACACGACTTTTTTCCCAGCCCCGAGAAATCAGCGTGAAATTAATGAGGTGGTTGAAACGCGGGTGTGAGGAGTGGCTATTAATTAAATTCCATTCTGAACTTGACCGTCAGAGGTCGGCTGAAGTCTAAGTTCGAGTCGATACAAAGGATCAGATGGATTTAACAATTATTATCCGTCTTAAATAATGCTATTATATGTATGTAACGAGCAAAGAAACCTCAGATAAATCTTTGTATAACAAATTACAATAATGGTAAGTAAGAAAATATAGGGAATGGATGAATGGACGAAATATTCTCATCTTCTCACTTTTCATCATTCAGTAAGTGAATCTGATTCAATGGAGGAGTTTTGTGGCACCCACATCACATCACATGCCACATGCTCCGGTTAGGAAGCGGTACATGTAAATATTCGTGTACTTTATTTAATAACTTCACTCAGATCATAAATGTTTGGTTGGAAAAATACAAAAAAGTATATATTTAAAATAAAATAAATAAACGTACGCAAGAATTGCCTTTTTTTAAATGGAGGAAATGTTTAAATGTAATGAATGAACATGAATGGAAAACTATACGGTACAGTGTAAAAGGTGAGAATTGAACATAGTCACTGCGATAGGAATTTGTATCCTGCAGCCTTATGCCCGGCACCGCTTTAAACAGAGATGCAATTGACGCGACCACCCCGAGCGCGCTAATCAAAATACGCCGCGTTTGTACTGGCCGCGATGATGCTCTGCCTCACTAAAACTGAACCCGGAATAACCCAGTGACACCAAATCTGATTTAAAAAAGTCTGCTAATGTCGAAGAGATGATGTATTTACCAGCAAGAAAAGAATGTTGACGAGGATGTCAGTATCGAAGTACCTCGACGGAGAAATGAGAAGTTTTGCTGTCGACGTGTCGAAGTCGAGGGGCGAAGAGTCTAGTCCGCGCCCCTTCAGTGATAAAACGCGAGCCAGGACTCCGGGACTCCGGTATTTCAGTACTCCAGGACTGTACACCGTGTCGGAGCATCCGACATCGGATTGTAAAATGATTTTTATAACATGTTGTAATAAAATATTTTCTTTATTTTGTACGACAGCGAAGTAATAAATCCGAAGCAGACAGCATCGCAAAATCGGATCGCGGTAATACTTTACGACTCGCATTCTTTTTAATACTTTCATTTATCCGCAGCGAGCCTAGGGTCCGCGTTCCACAATAAACAATGGCGATAAAAGCTAATGCTGTGCTGGCACGTACAAATAATAATAAAGCCGGCGAAACGTGGTAGTCCTTAATAGTTCCGAAGCTTTATTGCACCCGTGGCCTTGCGCCGAGCGCGGCCGGCCGGGCAGCAGATCTCTTCAATTATCGCGAGTGCGCCGAGGCTTTCACTGAAACACGTCGGCGATCAATTATTTCACCAAGGTGGAGGCCGAAAAACGTGACAACTATCCCAAGTAACGGTCAAAATACATGCTAAAATATCAGCATTAATATATTATATAAAGACCTAATGTATTTCTGAACGTCGCGAAGCGAAAGTTCATACAATTCATTGAAGAGAAAAGTGGATGTATTAGGTGTTTGATATAATTCCTGTTCTCATTTTTCTCAAAACATGCAAGCGCAATTGTAATGCTGCCATACTGTGATTTAAATTCAAATAAATCAAAAAGCAACGTAAAAAAGTGTTGAAATTGGAGGCTCTCACATCTCCTTCGGATAAATTATTCCATGAAATATTGAATGTCGCCGCTTTCATTTTAAAAATTGTCGTTAGTTTTTAAAATATCCGTGGAAGAGAAATCCTCACCCTATTCATGGGTTTACTTGCGTCAAACAGCGGCCGGGAAATAAATGTTATCCGTCGTGTAACACTAATCACAACATAACCAGAGATGCTTTATTTTGATTTTTTGGGTTAATTTTCATTTTCTAAATATTCTACCCAATGTAAATTAATTTGATGATATTTTAATTTTTTCGTAGTTGAGAAATACTCCTGAGTATGGATGTTTTCCTTCCGAAAGTAACAATAACGTCAGTTGACGCATTTTATTGTAACTTGTAACAAACAGCTGACTGTTGTTCTCATCACCAAGACCGAGATGTTTATTCACCCTTCATCAATGTCCGAGCGACTAACTTTTGTTTGTCACAACACTCAGTGAAATTATGATCCATGTTAAGTGCATTTTATATGTTAAGGTTATGCACCTCTCGGGCTACACTGTACTCACTGTACACTGCGATGGTCGACTCGGTTATCAGTTATGGAGTGAGTAGCTATGGACTGACATATAAAACAAGTACTAATAAAATTAAACAGTTACAATTCAGATTTTTAAAACTTATAGTAGATAACAGAACAAAGTGTTTGTATAAAGATTATAGTCCATTATTTACAATATTCAAAATCTTACCAGTTGACAAAACACTAATATATGCTATAATATTCGAAGAGTTGATAAATAATGGAAATAAAAATACTGATCCTCACCATAGCTATTCAACCAGATCGTCGGGTCGAACCATGAGAGAACGAGAGAATGTGTTGTGCCAAGAATAATGAACAAAATAATAAAGATTTATTAAAAATTAAAAAAAATGATGAACACCAGTGACCACCTTTAAATACAAAGTAAACGAACATATTCTTATCTAATTTTTTATTTCTTTGTTATATTATATTATATTCAGGTATCCACCCATAAAATACTGAGGACTAGGTCTATTACACTCTGCAAAAATTGTATATTTTTGGAAAGATAGATTTTTTTCTTTATATCTTTGTAAGTAATTCATGTAACATCGTATCTAACGTTTTACCCCCTTGTATTTCATTTATAAAAAAAAAGTTGTTTAACTATGTAAAAGGCAATCCTTGCCGTAAAGCTGCTATACAGTTTGGCAAATAATAAAATTATAATGAATATATATGTACTAAAAAAAACACCATACTAGATATACGTGTCAACATATTGATACCAGATGAGTTCTGCTGATAATAATGACCACAAAGTTGTATTGTTTGCTACCCGGCTCGAGAACACATATTTTAAAATAAATCTCACTAGATGTACAAATATACGTCACGCTAATAATATTCCTATAAAACGACGTAATAGATAGTATCGTTGACAATGAGCAGTTAGTCTCAAAAAGGAACTGCATAATTACACGACCTGGCAACATCGAAGTCCCCGCAAACGCTAATAGATAAGCTGCCTTTATTTCTTAATTACAGGCTGCATACATTATCGTCAGCAATAGTTCCTCGTGGGAGACGCATTTAAAGTCATAATCATTAATTACTGTCGGGCAATTACTGATTGATGACGTTGAACCCATCCGATGATGACTTCTGATGAATATTTATCACGCGAGAATATATTCATCAAAGGAAATGTCCGCATCTCGGCAATGAAACAATAATGGAATAACAAAACGGATCGAAACACGGGAGATAAATAATAGAAGAAAGATGCTCGAGACGTGCCCAGCGCTCGCATCCCCTCCCCTCCCCACTACACTACACTACACTACACTACACTACACTACTACTGATTACCGGATCGGGAACATCACATGATGCATCGCGTGTATTTATTATAAGTCATTACCATCACCATACGTCTCTTATATCACAATAAATAGTGGATGTGAACAACATTGCTAATCAATGACAATTATTTTAATGTTCAGTACCTATAAGTTTTTCTGTAAATGGAGACGATTTTGTTGAGAATCTAGGATCTAGGAGGGTAAGTCAAAAATTATCTACATTTTTTGTTCTACAATTTATTTACACTGACTTTACTTTAGCCAAGCTCTATGTGGATGATTTGATGGGCAGAACCATGATTGATGTTCAAGGAAGACGCTGCCTCACCGGTGGTAACTCGCCTATTCGCTAGAACCATCTCTCGAGCTTGCTGAATCTTGTCGTCCGTGGTAGAGGTTGACGGGCGTCTTGCTCCCCCTTCGTGCGTCACACTCGTCCGGCCACTTGAAACTTCTTGATCCACAAAAAAAAACACTTTTACCTAATAAAACACTGACCTCGAATTATGATAAAAGTCTACGATGAATTTCACCCCTTTTCACACCCTCCGACCAGATAAATCGGATCACTGTGTGTTGTACCTCCTTGTGCAAACTGATAATGGAGCGGATATGTTTACACTGTAATAGCCGGAAGACAAATGACGCGATCGGGATCAAATTTCAAATACGTGACCGTAGTCGTACCAACTCTAGGCACCCATGCGCAGAAGGCAGTATGACAACTTTTAAGGTGTGTTATGGCAAAAGAGTAGATAATTTTTAACTCACCCTCGTATGTAGATAGACTGTTAATAACCTTGGTAATTCACATTTTACAGAGAAAATGTAAGATGCTAATATGATATGAAGAATAATGTTAGAATATTATATTGTAGTAGCGATATTTTAATGAAAAATCTCGAGAAAAAAATATTGAATTGCGACTAATTAGAAAGAGATGAAATGAGATGGAAAAGAGCCGTGAAGGCTATTGTCAGAGATCCGACTACGTGTCACGATGCCGGAATGAAACGATCTCTCCGGCGATAAATCATTTGTATCTTTTGTTTCAGATCTAGACAAACGGCGATGATGCTGCAAAGCGAACTGGGCTATGACGAACAATAAAAATCTGTCACAGAGACAGACGGCACACATCCATTCAGTGCATTGTCAATATTCATCAGCAGAAACTGTGAAGAAGTCATCTTCGTGCAAAAAGTGTTTATTAAACTTAAACAAACCGGATAAAAGAACGCGAGTTAAGTGATGAGATTAGTTTTAGTAATTAAATTGTATTCTATTAAGAGGTGTTTCAATTTTCAGAACAAGGCAAAAGTATAATTTTACTGTCTCGGGATGTACAATTGAATTACGATTATATTAAAATATCATCACAAAACGGATCAACAGATTTAATAGCTATGCAGAACGACTAAATCATTGCAGTTTTTGAAAGAATCATTTTATATTAATGTTGTCCGACTGAATTCAAATATTAATTAGAAAATAAAATAACTAACTTATTGTGAAATATCGTACGATGATAATCAAATAATGAAATGTTTATTCTTATCAAGGAGAACACATTCTTATTGTGAAGTTGGAATTATTCAGAACAGACGGTGTGTGTTATTTTAAATACAAATTAAATGTATTAATTAGAAAGATATACATATAAAATTGATTTCTAATTAATTAATAGATATAATTAGTATTCAAAATGTTTATTCATTCCAAAATTAAAAACGCGTGTCTGAAAGCGAGCGATCTGTCTTACAGTAGGTATTCCTACACGTTGAATGTGATTCGAAGAATTAATAATAACATACAATAGTTAGCAATAATTGGATCTCTCGATAAGACACCGTCAATTGTATAGTTAATGATGCGAATAAATCAAAATGAGGAATATCTACAGCAGTTATTATTTAAATGTCAGGGTCGTTAAATAGGAACAACTCAACTTTCAGTATTAGTCACTGTACACATAATGAATTCTGCAAAAAAGTCAATAATGATATGTTGAAGAAACAAAAAATATAACGAGAAAACATTAGCTAATCGTACCGTTCAAAATATGCCATTTTAAAAGCGCTGGGATACTTGTTATAAACAAGTAAGGAATAAAGAAATGCAAAACAAAGAATATTAAAGGCACGGTAGAAAAACGAGAATTAAACAGAAAAATAATTGTAGGGTATGCATATAAATTATAATTTGCGGAAAAATATAATAAAGAATAATTAATTTTGTTTACACATGTATACGATGTAATGAAATTGGTAGATGAACAGACCCAGGACTAGTACAGAATGCAAAAATATACATCGCACACCTAGATCAAAACTAAGACAACTCAAAAAACACGAATTTTGAGTTATTATAGTTATTGGGATATTCTTGTCATATGCGCAAGGAACCGCAAAAACAGATTGAATAAAAACTTTATAAATGACTCAACGGATGACGCTAACTTCGTTTTGTTAAATGAACGCCGGCCACTCTCTGCTGCCAACAGTTGCACGTTCAATAGCCAACGCAAGTGCACGTGCGAATATAAAACAAAACAATGATATTTTAAGTGTTATCGATTTGCATTTAATCTGCGTTTTTTCTTTGAAATTATTACAGTTGTTATTGTGTCAGTGTTAACTTTAAAATATTTATTGGGATATTTTGATTTATAAGGAACATAAATATTTTTTTCCTATTTTGACTTGAATTTCTTTTGGTTTATATACATTCATATTCCTAGTTAACTTACTTTTGTCGGTTAGAATTTATTTCAATGTTATTCAATACGAAACTTAAGATCTTATATGTTTGTTTAAAAGATCATGTAGGGTATATTTTAGTCGCATATTTATTTTAATCATGCTATCCACTATCTTGTTTTGAGTTACTTTTGATGTTTATGTGAAAATGACTAAATCTGTTTTTACGGGAAAATATATAAGCGAGGACATTTCTTGTTAATATTATACAAGAAAGGGATAAAGAAAACCATTTAACAGTAAATGAAGAAGAGTCAGCAATGTCTACAGTAGAATTAAAACAAACGGTGCATCTATCGCCAACGAATAAGCAAAATATTACCATACCGAACATTTCCAAAATGCAGTTGCTGAGCAGAACGAAAATAAAATAAGTTTCATTGACGACTCCGACGCTGATTCCCCTAAGGTAATTAGTTCTTCTTCATCTTCGAGTTCCAATGGTAGTTCTCGCAGTTCGCCTAGTACTTCAAGTTCTAGCAGTAGTTTTGATACTGAAGATGAAACCAGAGCTGACTATCTTATTACGAATGCTATGTACCCAATGAATCAAGGTCAACATGTTTTGTCTGAAGATTGCAATTATAAAGCTGGTGAAGAAGAAAAATGAAGCTAAGGAAAGAACAAACGTGGAAAAGAATGTTTTGAGGAATTCTGGTAAGGCCCATCACAACTACATACTGTTACGTGTGTTCATAATGTTAGGTATTATTGATCTCGTTTGAAGAAGATTATTTTCTTTTCTAGTGACTTCTTACGCCATTATATATATTGTCATAATGTAAGTTTCTTGATTTTGAGACTGATTTTACATTAATAAAGAAATTAGTATTTTGATTTAATTAAAGGTATATTATTATTGTTTTGGATACCGTCTAGGTACAGAGGTGTGATGAGATTTCTTATCACTTTTTGTTATAATTTTTAATTTAAGAAAAGGTTTTCTTTGAATATTTAATCAACACTTTAAAATTTCAATACAAGTTCAACTCAAAATGATCCAGTAAAACTGATTCAACTCCAAAAAATGAAATTGTGGTGAAAATGATTGATCCTTAGCCCCAGTTCTCGAATAGTGTCATTTTAGGATACATTTATGACCTAAAATGGTATTTAGTTTCACAAAAAATGGAGAAAAACGTTTTATTTGTCTATTGAAAAATTACATTTTTTGAGTTGTCTTAGTTTTGATTAAGGTGTGCGATATTTTTTAATGCGTATTATTTATAAAAATGGTTAGAATTTCATTATACGTTTTGGCTTAGAAATGGTATCACTTTTCATATTTTCTTTTCAAACATCAACATTTAGAACATCGCGGAAATACACTTTAGTATTTGGAATCTAATAGTAGATTATTCAGTAAAGTAAAGGCGTTTAATAAACATCAACATTGTTGCAACAATGTACAATATTAACTATAAACTACTTATCACACTGACACACATCGAGACAATTCAATTAGATTGGAAGAAGCGAGCGCTCGATACGACTGACGTGTGCGTGTGCAAGTGTTCTGCCATAAACAATATTCATTCAAGTATAGGTAAGTAAAAATATATATGTAAATAATTAAATGAGGTGCTAGATGACTAGCCAGTAGGCGGCCTCTTAATTGCATGACTGCACTGAAGATGCACCGATTTTACTCTTAAACATTTCAATTCATTTTTAATAAAATAAAGGTAATTGCTTTACTAGACGTAGTCTGTTCTGAATGGAAGGAGAGCTCTCCTGAACCACGGAGACTGATCACGCTCGACACAATCCAGAAGAAGAACCTCCGCCATGTAAGTTTATCAAAGAGAGCAGATTATATCATTGAAATTTATTCATGCAAATTTTATGTGAATATTAAAATGTACAAATTAAATCGCTTTAGACACCAAAATTACCATTTGTAGCGAATTTGTCCGCAGATCTATTCCGCGTGGTGTTACTAGTATCCAAAAATGATGTATGTGAATAATGAAACAGTTACTTAAATACACTTGCTTGATACAACCGAGCGGCATTGATCTATTCTGAACTACATACTGTTCATTGATAATCGTTTAAATAAGATAAATTGTGCATTTTTTAAAGTAGGCCAATATTTTGTAAGACTTAAAAACCAATCAAAGAAATGTGTATGTCTTAATTTGAGTTTTCTACTCTCTGTAACACTTCCACACCACTTCCACACAACTACCACACTATGTTATGTTAAGAAATTAATCACTATGTCAGGTCTGAATTATTCAACAGCTAATATAACCGTTGGCAATATATTTCATTTACGTGTACGAAAAATAAATGGAGTATGGCAAACAATAGCTCGTGACAGAAATACCAATATGTATAATTTTTTAATGCTAGTAAATGCAGAAATCAATAGTTAAAAATTATCATAGAATTTCACTTTTTTTATTTTTCCCATCGTTATAAATATAAAAGTTTAACTTATCAGAGTCAACTGGTTTTTAATTATATTACTGAATAGTATTGTATTATATCGTAACGTGGCATTTGTCACTTACCATTTTTTAAAACTATATAGTCCTAATACTTTTCACCTTTAAACTTTCTAGATTCTGTCAGCACTATTATTAATTTAGTTTGATAGGATTGTCAACAATATATAATATTAATGATTCGTGGGGATCGAAACCACTACCACAATCCACCAACGGCACGGGAGCACAGGATGGGGGGGGGGAGGAGGAGAGGGAACTACGAAAAGTTAATAAAATAATTATTATACTATTAATGATAATTATGATCAATTATTTATGAAAAATAAATGTATTTTTATGAATAACTTGTTTAATAAAAAGAGGCTCGTTTCTTGATTAATTATAGACTTGAATAATTGAAGATGTGTTACACTCGAGAGATGCGGCTCGGGCGCTCCGCGTCAGGAGAGCTCGCGGCCACGCGCATACGGGAGGAGGGGACCGGGGGCGGCAGAGCGTAAAAAGTAATAAGCGGGTTAGCGGGGCAATCGACTAGTCTAAATGCACAAACGGTGGTGCGCAAAGATAATTAATACATTCCAAAATAATTCAGCTTTTATGTCAATTGATTAACAATAACAAATAAAATAGTTATTAAGACGCGAGAGTTGTAAACTAGTGTTGACGGAGAAGTGTTTATTAAACGTACGCAAGATTGATTCAGTATTTATGCCTATTCGCTTCATCGTTATGGCCTCACTTCTACCCGCTGCGGGAAAATCGCTAAATAAGTAATCATTTTTAAAACAAACATAAACTTCTCGGTTCGACATATCCGCATTTCGAACTGTCCTGAACTGAACTACACTGTTTTTTCCTGAGTATTTTCAAAAATAATGAAATTATAATTATCGCATATACAATAAGTAGGTTTTTTGAAATAATTCAAAACCTAAAAAATAGCGGCAATCAAATCATTTTCAAAACAATACACAATTCCATGAGAAAACAAAACCATTAATAAAATTTCTTTCACATGTTAGGTACAACACATATACGTACAATATGAACTATATTCTCAGTAACGTTTCGAGACGATGCAACTCTTCACATAATTTATTAATGTGGTCAAGTTTCCGCGGTAACAATACACAACGGCTTGAGAACCGCCCGCGCTGCTTCATCTGACGACATTTCTCGCGTGCTCTGGCCCTCTGGCCGTCTGGCCGTCTGGCCGTACGAAACATCAATACCATGTGTGCATCAATATTCGCGCTGCCTGCGGCCGCTGGGTCAATTATTCGCCAATCGTGCCACATAGGAATACAGAAAGATAGAAAAATAAACAAAACCAACAAATGAAAAAACAAAAAAATTATGAGAAGCCAAGCTGAGATGGTACTTCAAGAAAACAAACTAATTAATCAAATTAAAATATTTATTACAAAAATCATTTGTATATATGTACATACTTGTATATATTACATGTATTGTAACTTTCTAAAAGCCATCAAGCATCCTATATTCTATATTTTATTGTTTACTTAATAATATTATACTTAGAACCGATTGTAAACTTTATTTGTAAATATTGACAGCCTCAACATATGTTTTTTTTAGCTAACAGGCATAGTATAATAAGAAATACATGTAAAAAATTGTAAAGTTATTAATAAATAGTAAATAAAAAATCTGCGTTAAGAGTAAATACTGGCAGAAGATAACGAGGAGCAGCCTGGTGGTCAAACATTGAGAATGAGGACGCCCATATTAGTCGGGAGACCGTCCAGGACTCCAGGCGTATTTGTTTTACAAGGAGGAAAAGGAAAAACTGAAGAAAAAGAAAAAACTGTTATACGCATACTGTATCTATCTATGAAGATATACCAGTTTCGATGAAAGATAAAATTTAAAAAAACATCTTATCGTGCAATGGCAGTAAAATATCAATAATATAATTTTGCAATCAAAGATACAAACGGATTTTAAAGGTTAATTTCATTTGTAATTAGGATTCGATTAGTTAATTTTAATTTGATGAGATCCTTAGGTTATTTCAAGTGTTTAAATTGATCGAGAACATTAATAATATACACAGACCGTCACAATTCCGGTGGAAAAAATCACCGAACTAATTGCATAGATATGACCTTTGATCTCTCAGATCGGGCTCAACGTTACACGATTTATGTTTTGTAACATTCTTCCGTCTTCTCTTTCACACCAATTAACCCTTCTGTCTGGACTAAAATTCAATGGAGTATAAATAGTACATTTATAATATTACAAAACTTACGATTTTGTTTTTAAATTTGATTACAGAAAAAAAATCGAGAGAGTAGGTATAATTTGTTTATCCATGGTTATGTGTAAACATCTCGGTTTGTGTTGTACATAGTTCAAATGGAAAGAAGAAATGAAAGGAAAGAATTTTATTACATTTATTTTTTGAAATTTTAATATTTCATTTCTTAGAATTAGAAGCTTGAAATTGTACTTTGTGTAAGTAAGTAGGTACTAGGTGTGTATTATTTTATTATAATTCAATTTTTTAGGTAGGCACCATGTACTAAACATACAAAGAACCGGGACGTAAAGGGCACATATTTTATGTTATGAAGACATGAGTGTTGTGTGGCTTTTCGAACACGTGAATTTATAAAAAGTATCAAAAAGTAAGTTTGAGTTTTAACTTAACTAACTTTTATGAATAAAATACCATGGCAACGATTATGGTGTGTTTGTTAGTCACATTTTCGTCTGAGATTAATCTAGCACGAAATTTATGGGTGGGGGGAGGGGAGGAGAGGAGGTGCGAGCTAAGATGTACACATCAACAACAATTATATTTTGACTGATAAATATAAATACGTATTGATAATTGTTTTTTTCTTTTCAATTCCAAGCACGTAAATAGTACTGGGTGTCTGGATGAATTTTGCAGAAAAGAGTTTTCAAAGAACTCCCCATATCACTAATTTCTTATAGTCACAATTATAATATTAAAATCTGATAACCTGCAACTTCATTTCAATCAATACACATAGTTTTACAAAATACGTATATCGATTATTTTTATTAATTATCCATAAAAGTTTTCCTTTCTATTCATTTTTACTTATTATAGGACGAATTATTGTACGAAAATTGCAAGCAGGTGAGAGAAATAAAGATTTTTGATGTATTTATTATAAAGGTAAAGGGCGAGACATATGCCGATAGTAAATGACATGTATCAGCATAACATGTAAGAAGCCCTCTTACACGAGTTAAAATAATCAATACCGAACATAGGTGGTTAATAATTTCAAGAGGTTCCCGCAAGAGCTAGACATCACATTGGACCACAATAGCGATCTGAAGGAATGGACAACGCTCTGTAGTGACTACAGTCATGGATTTTCAAGCCCCAAAAGGTCATAAAAGAAGAATAAGAATATCGAGAAAGAGTATTTATTTAATCATTTATAAAAAAAATTTGTCTATTATTCGAGAATTATTCCAGTGCAGACAACACAGTTGTCAAAGTAAAGTCGTGCAGGAAATTCACAATCCGTTGAATCTGGGCGAGTGACGTCATAAGGAAAGTTCTGCCGCTAGTTTGACAGCCGCTGCTGCTGCTGACGTCGGATGCACGGCGCGGCTAAGCCGGGAAAGAGCAGAGGAAAACACAACCGGCGGAAGGGTGGAAAGGCACAATCATTACTAAGGATCAGACACGAGTTTAGAACCAACTGAAAAATAATTTTTACTCGAAGACCGTCGTCGGTGATAGTCAAAATAAAACACCGAACGGTGAGGACGTTTCAAACTTCCGCGAAGGAAGACAACAAATAATGGGGTTTTGGAAGGGGTGGACGAGAAATAAGAACGCTTCAAAGATGGAAAATAATAAATAAATGTTACAAAACTTCACCGTCTCCGACAAGATACTATTAGTATAGAGAGACTAGACACCTAGAATATATAAACCATTTAAAGTCAGAATATTAAAAAAATATTAAGAAAAAGTTCGACACATAGTTTTTCAAAATTCCGTTCCTGCAGTGAATTAGGGACATTGGGTGGTTCAGTTGTCATTTCAGTCGGTGCTTAGGACGTGAAACGTGTAGCTTATTTATCCCTGTATTAGTGACCAAGCGGTAATGAATTTAATTTATTTTTAAGATTAGCAAAATCAACATTGTGGTTAAAATTCATTACTTTAGATTGTTAACTTTGTTTTATTAACCACTTAATGAATTAAATACATCTACCGGATTCGAAAAATATAATTTTCTTCTTCAGGATGTCATTAATTAATCAAAAACATATGTTATATTGTTTCTTTAACAGAATCTATTTTTAAAAAACAATAATTATTTAAAAAATAAATTTAGAACCTAACTTAAATTGTTCCATGATGATACAAAATTTGATAAAATTTACTAATAATTTAGTAAAAGATCTATGACGTTTGTTAAACCTTTGTATGAACCAAAATTATTTTCAATTTAATAATATCGTGTACAATCAAACTGAAGATCTTCCTATGGGAGCACCCACAAGTCGATTAATTGCAGACATTTTTGTAGACAATTTAGAAAAAAATATTTTTGATTGTGATTCTCCTTTGTTAAAAAATGCTTTGTTGTAGAAAATGTATGTTGATGATATATTATGTATTTGGTCAGGAGGTTCATAACGTAAACTAACAACATTTTTAAATCTCATTAATTCATTTAATAATAAAATACATTTTACATTAGAAATGGAAAATAATTCGACCCTAAATTTTTTGGACCTAACATTGATTAAAAAAAAAAAAAAAAAATTGAATTCAACATTTTTAGTAAACCAACCTTTACAGATACTATCACACATAGTGTATCTAATCATTCATTATCACCCAAGCATTCATGGTTCTACTCCATGATACATCGTTTAGTCAATATTCCTAAGTCAACATACAATATCAATATTGAATTGAATACAATTTAAAAAATAGCAAAGTTAAGAATCTAAAATAAAATAATTTAATTAAGAGAATGTGTGTCAATTAATTGGTTATGTTGAGTTATACTGTGGTGTGCTGGAAATCAAAATTGAAAAGTTAGTAAATTCACAAAATGCATTACAGTAGCTCCAGTCTGGATACCATGGCCAGCTGCTGGGCCAACATTCTTGTAAACGTGTAATTAGAAGCATATTTGGGTTTACATTATTATTTATTTTTCACTAGTTTGCACAAGAGATAAAGGACACAACATATATACTCATGCTGTTGTTTTCTGATTTATTAATTCCGGAGACACTGGCCGTGGCCCATTAGTCCGTAGGTTCAGCAAGTTGTATTATATGATAACAGGAAGATGAGATAGAAGTATACTGAACAAATAATTAGAAAAGTGTTAGACAAAATGAAAATGCTACGTTCACGTTAATTAAATGTAAGACAATAAAGTCGAACAAATAATAAGAATTGATGTTACAGTCACAATTTCTTGTTATTTTTCTAAATAAAGTAAAAAGCTAGGCTCCCACGTGGACAGCGAGGTTGCACTCAGAGCTCAGCACTCACGCTAGGGCGCCGCGTGGCATGATGGCGGAATTGGGTCACGGGCCGCATCGCGTGCAACGGGTTCGCTCCCAAAAAACGGATGAATAGGCAAGAGACAAGATGGCCGCTACGTCGACATAGATTATTAACGAGCGATGATTGTTCGTATTCAAAATTCTTAATAAATATAGAATAGAGATCGCGTGTTGGCGACGCGGCGCTGCCTGCAACTGCACAACGGGTGGTGAGACTGAGAAGTGACTATTTAAAAAATTTCACTAAACTAAACTTTGTACAGCACACACGTTACACTTTTGTCATATGTGTAGTACAGATGAGTTCTGAGCTAATAAAAACAAAATGGTAAGTGTACTCAACAAATGACACGATTAAAGATGTCAATTTTTACAAAGTCGCGACCAAGGACATTTGAGAAAAAAATTAAGGAGCTTATAAATCTTTGACGTTGGCAAAAAATGTTTGCAAGAATATAGATCGGCAAATCGTGAAAACAACCGTCATCATTTTATTAAATTAATATTTTTTGATACAAATTAAATGAAGATACATATATATATATAAATAGAAGGAATAATTAATTAGCGATAATTATTAATATAATACACACACATAAATTTAATTTAACATTTTATTAGTGAAGTTACGCTTTTTCAGAATTGAAACAAATAAGAATCAGTTAGAAAGAAGCCCAGAAAAAAATGAATAGTATCGTAAATATATTTACCAACGTATAAAATAGATGTTTCGCTAATCGAAGGAAATATATTCGGTTTCAAATAATAAACGACATTATGTACTTCATTACTAGTGTGCTCGTATATTTGTGTACATGTTCATTTCATATATAGAAATATTGATGTTGTATAGTATAATAAAACATTTTGCGCGGAACAATCAACCTTGACATCCTTGTATTCTTTGTAACGCATCAAGTATGTAAGTACTGGTGTTGTTTTTCTTCTTCTGAAGATGTGAAATAATAACAAAACCGCAACCTACTAAATAAAATATTTAATAAATGTGTACGAAAACTCCTCACGGGATTTTTCAGGGTGCGTCTGAGGTGCAGGTGTGAAATGATCTGCCTCACGCTCCGTAAATAATTGTAACATTCCAACACACATCGATCCGATGATAACTTTTGCACAATCTTCACCTGGCAGACAAATGTCGCGCGGCTGGAATTAATTCCGAGAAACTGAATTTCAAATCCAGACACAGAGGACGACAAAATTACTCGGAAACTAGAGATCGTTACCATTGCAAAAATACGTCACCTCTGTTTGAATTCGCGTTTTATGTATTCACGTGTTCTAGGAATAAGGCTGAATATTTAATTTAGAAAAGAAACATTCGGGCCTATCAATATGTTACTTTCTTACGTGAGAATTTCAAACGATCAAATATTTCAATGTGTTACGTCAATAAAGAAGTTGGTCGCGTGCGTCCGGCGTCGGCCCGGGGAGTCAAACCAACCTTCGAACGAAAACGACGCAAATTGTGGACTATATCGTTTCGGTACAATTTGGACAATTAATTCGGAGAATTTCAAAATATTTCAGAATTCAAAAAAAAGGCAGGTAATGTAAAAAACTGGGTCAATAAGATTTTAGAACGATTAAAACCAAATTTTTGCGGAAAATAACTAACATAAAAATTTATGTAAAAATAACTAGGAATAAAAATATATTATTGTTACCTACCACTGCATGGAACAATTTATAATTTCCAAGTATTTTTGCTGTTTTAGTGAATATTGACTAGCGGTCTCTATTGACGAATCTCGGTGGCCACAGGACAATTATTGCAGGAGGCAGCTAGACAGAGGATAGCGAGGAGTGCAATCGTAAAGATAAATCATTATTCAAAAGTGGTTGGACTCGGCTGAAGAAGACGAAAAGTAATAAAATACTGGACGCACTTCGCTCTTTACGCCATCATTATCATTAAAAATTTAAATTTATACCTCAATTTTCATTTGCCATTTGCCTACCGTGTTTCTGATAAAGATGTAAAACAAAAGTCGACAAACACAGACGCCTAGCTGTCCGCACTTCGACGTCTCTATAATACTACATTGAATACTGAAGCTGTTCGAAGTTAAATAAAATAAGAAGAATATTTTGTAACAAGAAAACGCGGAAATGACTAACCATAAATATAAATCACTTCGATTCAGTCGAATGTTTTTATTTTATGTAACAGAACGATGTCGCTATCTGAGGTAGGAAGAGAGCGAGGACGGGGTGGTCGGGCGCTTTCCTCCCGCCTGCGAGATTGGGGCTGGGGCTGGGGCGGCCGCTTATCGCGGTCTGCTGGAGGTCGCCGTCAGGGTACCGTGAACGGACCACGCAGCTGATGACTCCGCCAGTCATATTTCGATAGTAACTGACGCTCATATTCATTCCATACCGCCAGAGCGAGTGACAAGGCTACTCGCCGACTGAGTCGAGTCACTTGACTAATGGGTTACAAAGATGTTTATTTCGGATGAGTGTTTACCAGACCAGACCAGACCAGTGTATGTTGCTCGTGCTGTGATCGTGTGCTATACCCACACGCTTTTAAGCTGGTCAAAAACTGACGAATACTCAATCGTCCTTGAATACATTATTGTACGTCTCTCCGCGATTTCGTGGCCACGCGTGCCATGCAGCAAAGGAAATAAAACGACAACACTTCAATAAATAATTTTAAACAAAAGTAGACTTTGAAACTATCACAATAAATTTTAGCGTGGAGCATCGTTAGTATCTAAGGAATATTTGCAACTTTTTAATTATCAAAGTTCATAGAGAAATTGTCAAAAGCGTTTCCATACAAATATTGATGTAAATCATTTTTAAAATCGTAATATTTAAAGAAATAAGTCTGTTGTGGATATTTTAATAATGAACATAATATAACTTTCCTTTATATATAAAAACATACCTAGACACTTCAGTTTTATTGTTTAACGCAAGCCTGTCTTGTTGTTGAGCATTGTCTGTTCCTTCGTCAGGGCAGTATAAATCCAAATATATAATTTTGTTTTAATTAATTTTATCTGCCCGGACAATGGAATAGACATATTTCCGAGACAGGTTGGCATTAAATAATAAAACTCTAGTGGATATATACAAAGCTGCTAAATATATTATTTTGTTTTGATTAAGTTTTATCTGTCCGGACAATTGAATAGACATAGTTCCGAAACCGGTGGCATTAAATAAGAAAAACTCAAGTGGATATATACAAAACTGTTAAATATATAATTTTGTTTTGATTAAGTTCTATCTGCCCGGACAATGGAATAGACATAGTTCCGAGACCGGTTGGCATTAAATAATAAAACTCAAGTGTATAAAACAAAGCTGTTTTATACTGATTACTCTTGTAATAAACAATGTTAATAATTAAATAATTTCTCACTTCAACGAGTCACGGTTTCATAAAGGTTAAACATATTCACAAACACACACGCATCAGTTCTCAAGCAATTTATGCTACCTGCATCTGCATATCGTATACTAACAAATGATGCGGTGCATGTTATAGGTTTGTGCCATTTTAAACATTCATATAGGTATGTAAACTCAATCAATTTATGTATGCATCAGTCTATATATATATTGTAAGCTATGGAGCCGGGAGCTCCATATCTCCGCCAACTAGTTCAATGGCGAACATAAGATGTGGAACCTACGGGTCAAACACCTACCAGAATTCCTCACCTTACCGACGATCTGCAAATCTGCATTCTCCTCTCGAGGCAAAAGAATAAAACATGACAATATTTAAAGAATACAAAGATGGGTTGTGCAAGTGACAGAAGTTGGATTACATGAACAAGTTTAATGTAAAATTAAGAAAATACAAGCACAACCGATTCGGGGTGATGGTCAGAAACACGACCATGCGAAGATGACCGACTCTACGCAGAACAAAATACTCCGACAACAATAATTGGATTGAACATGGTCGGTAGGCGACGACGAGACACGCGAGTATCCCCAGATGATTATATGAAAAGAATGGGCGGTAGTTCGACATCAACAACATACAAGACAAAAGTAAGAAACGTGAACATGGACTCGGGACGCTCATCCTTCACATTCAACTCGTTGTTCTAGCTTCCTTGTCGAAGCGTAATGGGTTATAAGGAATCGACTTGCAGGCCTGGGTCATCCGTTACCCTTATCGGTAATCGTGGCCAACGATCGGACGTTTCCTCCACATCTCGCTTGCGACATCGTCCAACATTCATTTCAGAGTTCTTCCATCCCAGGTCCGAGGCGGAAATAACATATTTCCATTGCTAAATTATAGATTTATTTCGCTCTGCTATTTGCAAAGTCGACCATTTTGCGACGTCTGAAACCGAGCGCAAAAAATGCGGCCGGACGCCACGACCATCTGCAGGTGAATATGCAACCGCCGTCGCCGCGCGCCAGTTGATGCGGTTCCAGGCCGGTCACCGATCGCGCACGCGCACCAGTGTTCCCATTATCATAGTTTTTTTTTCTAACGGCCTTTATTTAAACGATATAAAGTACTATTAATTCTGGTAACTGAATACCATCTGTTTCAAATTTCCTCAGTTGTGCGTAAGGATCATGAAGAAAATAAAGTCACTCGACCCCCGCCCCCCGCACCTTTCAAGCAACGACGGGCATGGACAGCTGGTATTAAATAAATAATTGTTATATATCGATGGTATGTTGTTAATATTGAAGTACACTTGTACCATGTTGGGTTTAGTGAAACAAGTCTCCATTAAAATGATTAAATTGAGTCGATAATAGATTTCGTCGTTCTTCATCAAAATGTTTTTCTTGCACCAATAAAATAATGTATTTTATTGAGAGTATGGTTATGTCGCCACCTTCAATCAACTAACTAGCCGTTATTAAATAAAAATTACTGAAAATGGAAAAGAGATTATCAAAATTAAAAAAATCATGTAGTCTTTCTAACTAACTTGCCATCACGCCGTTTCTCTGCGGGGGTACGCTGAGACGATAGAGCGCCACACCTGACCTGACACACAATTCTCCCCCATCCACATTCATACATCTTTTCATACAAGCTCGCCGATTGTTTAGGCTTCTATGAAAACCATCCTCCAGTATCTGGTTTATCTGGTCGTGCCAAGTCTTCCGCGGACGTACTCATTATATTAACATCAGTTATACATTCTTTCCTTCATTCTTAATTATTTACTCGGTCATAAATAGATTTGCCACATATACGCCTAAATGATCTCATTTCCACTGCATTTAAGTCTACTTTCGTTCCTCTTCTGCCAGTTTCAGGCTTGACTTCCACACATGTCGGTACCAGAACTCCATTGTGTACCGCTAGTCTTGCCTCGGTTGACAAGTTCTCGTTAGATATAATTCCATTCAAAGCGCCGTTCACTTTATTCCCTGCAGTCACCCTCCTTTCGACATCTTTTTCAGCCTTTATGTTTCTATCAAACATACTTCTCAAATACACAAACTCATCTACTTGTTCCAAACATTCACTACCTACCAGCCGTGAAATAGCGAACGACTAGTGCACATCGTATCGAGGCGCTTTTACCGTGAAAATAGTATATATAATTCGAATTCTCGTTAAAACATAAAAGAAAACTCAATCAATTGATTGATTTTTCTTTTATGTACTTTTTACAAGGCAGAATCGATTTGATTAATCGAGACGCGTACATTTCATACTCGGTTAAGGCGGCGAACATTTTTAGCGTGAATAATCCGTAAGCCGAGTCGTTCATGTCTAAATTGAAATGTTTGCGCAAGACGCTACGTGAAATTAATCTAGACTGCATAATACCTTCAACACGAGATGATTTTTGTTAAAAAAATCAGGAAAACTTCGCCGTCTTTATTTATTTTTCACAGTTGTTGCATTGCGATTTGTATAAGGAACCAAGAAAACAATTTTTTTACTCGGACAAATAATGTTTCGCAGTAATAACATTAATAATACAGAAAAATAGTAGTTCACCAGGCAGGGCCCCGAGTGACGTATTCTTACTTTGCTGCGATTCTTTCTCCTTATTTTAATAACAATGTAATAACAATACAGTGTGTAGGATGAATCTAAAAATAATTAATACCATCATTATTTCATGATGTCAAGTGTTAAAAATATTGGTACAAGATTTCATCCATATTACGGTGTTACTAAACTGTTTCTAGAAGGGTGAAGATATAAATGTGTGGCATCATTATCTGCCTACCCCTACCGAATACAGCTTATATACGTACGGTTAGAAAAGCTTGAATTATTATAGTCTGATAAGTGAGAGTTGCATTTTTACGAAATTCAAATAGACAAATAAATGATTTTTAAGATAATTATATGTGAACATAAATTGAGGAGAGTAATCCCAAATTGCGATGAATTTCACGCTTGTGATTGAAGTGAGAGTGCGTACAAGCATTTTGTGACAGTAAAATAACGACCAGGAACTACAAAGACCGGTCGAGTTACATTAAAAAATGAAATCTCAGTTTGACGGGATACGATCAATCGACGATAGACGTCGAGCAAA
Source organism: Eubasilissa splendida (assembly GCA_031772225.1). Taxonomy (NCBI): domain Eukaryota; kingdom Metazoa; phylum Arthropoda; class Insecta; order Trichoptera; family Phryganeidae; genus Eubasilissa; species Eubasilissa splendida. The sequence continues at coordinate 687,323 of CM062857.1, forward strand.
CTTTTAAGAAATTCCAATGTAAAAAGCGCAGAGCATACGCGGGATGAACAGCGACATTTTGGAAGGGAGTATTGTGTACCCAGGGAGTTTCTCGGGAGTCTGGGTAAATAGAGAAGAGCAAACATTGACTCTCCGAGAAAAGTAAAGTTTAAAGAACGAATTTCAAACGGTATTAATAATTTAGATTGCATTACTTGAGTTTAACATAAATTAATTTAAAACAAAATAAATTGATATTCTTTAAATTTATAGAAGCTTTAATAATCATTAATTGGTGCATGAATTTAGAAATGATCTAAACATTGTACAACAATCCCAACTATCTCCTCTCGAAACTAGGATAAAAATAAAAATCAGTTGTGAATAGTACGAAGAGTAGTTAATTTAAAAGATATCTAATGAAGCTTTATTTATCCTCTATTTACAGGGACGCTTTGGAAATTGGGAAGATGTACAACTACTATAATACAGGATTATTCCAAATGATGGACTGAATTTCGTAACTTTATATTTCAAACTGAGAAGTAAAATACATTTGATAATATGTACTCGCAATAAAGTTAATGTGACCCCCGTTGGATGTACGGCAAACATCTAATCGTTGGCTGAACTCTTGTTACTGAGTTCACCGCAGCTGTGATACGATTCCGCAGGTTGGCCAGAGTTGTTGCTAGAGATGATAAGTAAACTGATTCTTTTACGATCCCCCACAAGACAAAGTCACAGGGCGTGAGATCAGGAGATCTCGGGGACCAGAACTGAAGAGCCAGGTCTTCATTCCCAATGCGACCTATTCATCGTTGAGGTAGAGATTCATTCAGATAACTAGCGATCCAGCGGTGGGATTCGATATTTTCGGACCTCCTCTATCAATTGCTATGTAGAACATTCACATGCATCGTATAATTCAGGAAATATAGCAGAATGAAATTGAGTCCATCATTTTGAATAAGCCTACACAATAATTTACGCGAACAACGACCACACTAAAATCAATTAAAAGATATTTCATAAAAATCTTTTTCAATTATAATGGCATATTAGGATGTCATATTTTTTACGTTAATGCGAGAACGATATACATTTCGTATGGCCAGTCAGATGTAGTTACCTGTAACTACATCCGACTGGCCCCTGGGTCGAATGATACGATGATGATAATCACACGTGTGCGTCAGCGTGCAGCATAAAAGGTCGGCTCATTAGAACAATTATTAACAGTCGTCGGATCGACCGTTATGTGTTCTGTTCCGAGCGCTGATTGGGACAATCCCACCAGATTATCGGGGAGGGTGATCATTAGCGACATTTATGTAATAGGCACTAATTATAATGAAAAAGCGTCCGAGTACCTAACTGGAGAATACCACGCATGGCTGGCTACCACTGGCGTGTCCTCCCTGACAGTGCGCCGAACCTTACTTAAAAACGTTAAAAACATGTCATATAATAAATAACAATTATTTAAAAAAAAAAAAAAATCACAAAATATTTAATACAGCGCACACGATAACATCTACCTTTACGCGAATCCATTCTCAAACCGCTTCGAGTCCTGCACCTCGTGGGTTTTCAGACCTGCTTCGTATAGAAAAAAGAGCAAAACACCCAAAACATGCAGTTTTTGCGGATCGCGAAGATCGTGTCCATGTATTTGTAAAAGCCAAAAACCTGACCCGAGCGAAGATAGTACACAATCGGGTGAGTTAGGAGTTAGGACGCGTTATGGGCCATGATTTTTTAATTAATTTGTATTTCTGATAAACGTGGAGATGAAATAATTATAAGATAAGCACTCGATCACTAGACAAACTGACCGCATCTCTGCCATCTCTGTCAGTTCATAATTCTTTTACATAGAAGAAAACATCACATTTCATGAACCTATAATAATACATCACCATCACACCTCACCCATACGGCATCTATTTAAAAGTATTCAAAATTTGCGCGACAGTACGACAAAACTACGCACATCAGGGGTGTAGATGGCCTTTGAAAATACATATATTTTCCGCCTCAGTAATGGTTCCAGACGCCACTGGTAGATATATAAGTACGTGGACAAATTCAAATTTCTGCCAGCCGGCAATCAGCTCAACTTAGGCATGTCGAGATCAAAATTTAATAATAATGTAACAATTTCGATTTAAAAAGTTGAATACACCCAAAAAAACACTCACCCGTCTCGTGTCGAACCGATGCCGATGCGATTGGTAAAAAGTTATACCGCTTACCTATAACAAAAGAAAAAGAAAATAAATACCGTGTTTGAATAACGTGAAACATAGTATTATTATTATTATTTAAAATAAGCGAATAATCGAACGGCTTTTTTGGGGAATACGAGTCCATAAAAGTACAGGTGTACCTAAAGCGGAAAAAACTAAATCAAACTGTAATAAAAAGTAATTATGCGGATAATATTATACATGGTGCAGAAATCGGTTAGAAAAAGTAACATTATAACTGCTAAAATAATACTAAATTGGGTTACCTCGCATGGTAACTGAATGTGATGTATTGTGATGATGACACCTATTATCTAGGGTTGTGTGAGATTTTTTTTTAAAGATTTACCTAAATTAATAGAGATAAATGTATATTCATTGTTATGAAAAGATTGTATTGATTGGATATAATCCGAGAAAAATACAAATAATTGTTAAATTAGTGCCATTGCTATAAAGAATACAATTAGCTAGATAGGCAATTAGGCTTAGTTTTATTAACCTTTATTACATTTGTATTAGCTGTCAATTAGCGCTCAGGTTACTTTGTCAGTCTGTCCATGTGGAAATGTGTGAAGTCCAGTCTTGTCTCCGTCCAGATCCAGTTCAATCTTTCATTTTCGACACATATATCGGTTTCTTATATAAAGTAAAATAAAATGAGATTTATGAAGTTTATATATAATATATTACAATTATTTCCTGCTCAATTAAATTTTCGAACTCATGATTAATTTTTATTCTGTAAGTTCCATTTTATAGTGTAGGTCCATAAATTTTTCTTAATATTTCACTCAATAGCTGCTCATTTGCTTTCTTCGATTTGGGTTAGGCACCACGTTTCACAACCATGAGTCCCTGGTCTTACTATAGTTTTTTATAACAGTTTAAAACATGGAAGGGAAGCTAGCAAAATAATTAATACTAACAGATACTGCTAGGCCCTGCGGGCGGTTATTGTGACCATCGGTGACCGATGCGCGTCGCCGATTCGTCTGTGTCCGGCTAGGCCCTTCTGGTCCTAGCGGGGGTTTTACCTGCTGACCTGGAAGTATTTGAGACAAGTGCCCGCCGCTCGCTACGGAGGGGCCTTGAGGTGGACTGTTTTGGTCAAATCCTCGGGCCCTCGGACAAATAGCAGCAGCGCCAGGGGTCGGGTCGCATATGACAATAGAAGTATGGCAAAAAAGATAGGTCACGGCCATAATGGGAAAAGGGACACACTCTTTCCTCCATCGAGTGGCCGTGAGAGAAAAAGATGGATGGAAAAGGATGTTTTATATGATGAAATAATTATTATAACTGCATTTTGTGTGTTGTACTGACTGCGTTATATCTTTGATCTTACATATTTTCTTTTACCTTGTATGTGCTAACATTATTTACATATTGTATTGCACATTGGTATTTTTTAATCTCATTTTATATATTTTCACGTTTACTTGCCTTATATGTTTCGTTTTATATTTGATTGTGTTTTGCCTTCAATGAATTATTTGGTGTTGTAAAATGTAATTAATTTGGTAATATGCCCTAAGACAACAAACAGGCATGCCTAGTTGGGCAATACATTTAAAAATATATGTAACAAACCTTTTTTTTAGCTGTACAATGCTTACATGTTACATATGTCTAAATAAATAAAAATATTTTTCAGGATTTGACCACCACACGGTGCAGATGAATTTCGGGCAAAAATCTTTGACCTAGGGCTCGCTGGGCACATATGGTGTGTCTGTGACCGTGTGGGACAGACCCCGGAACATATCCTTTGGAAGTGTGATATTATGAGGGACGCAAGGAAAGTTGGATGTGGCTGGTCATCGATCCTAACCAAACGATGACCAGCCATATTTACGAGGAAAAAGGGAATTTCGGATGCTTTCGAGAGTTTGTGGGTGTGTGGGTGTCCCGCTGGGAGATTTTGATGCGTACAAATTTTGCAATTGAAGGTGAGGATCATCCCCCCTTCCTGATTAATTGTTCTTCCTTTTGCCGTTCTTGGTCTCCTAGCCGGTGTATTTATTTTTGTGCTTAGTCCACTCTTTTCTTTTCCCTTTAGGAGGGCGATTGATGGTTTTCCCCTTTACTTTTCTTTTTCTGTGCACTGTTAAATGTTTATATTTTCATATATGTGTTTAAAAAATATGAAATGTTAATAAATTCTCTCGGGCATGAGCGTTGAATTGGACAGTGAATGGTCCCCGTGCCACGCTTCCGTCTTGCTATGCAGCTCAGATACGTAGCACGGTCGCATGTGTAAAATTAAAACATCGCCCTGCGATGACAAGCTTCTCGAGGCTTTCGTTGTTCTTTCTGGCAACATGCTCAAAGAACGCAAGGATAATTTTTAAGGATGTTGTTGAAAGTCTTTCGGTAATCATTAACTCTCGAAGGGTAGACACATTTTTAAAAATTCGAATACATAAACAAAAAAGATAAAATAATTAATACGTTATTAAAAAACACAAATACAGTGCAGTTGCATTATTCGTTGGCATCATAGCAAGGCTCAAAAGTTGAATAAAAAATGATGAAGCGTTCAGGCGTATATAATATAATATTCGAGCACAGCATAGCTGCTGCAGCGTGAGTCACTGTTGAAAAGTACAGTTCCGTCCGCGGCGATAAAGTGCATGACCATGACTTTCGCTGGATGCTGGATCGCATCCCGCGGCCGGCTAACTGTTGCTTTTGTCGCTCCCAGATGAATAAACCTTTTGACGGTGAAACAATCAAGTGCGCGCGTACGGTTAATAAAACAACAGTTAACCCTTTTTGAATGAACGTATGCATGCACGTGTTAACGCGTCGACTAATTAGAGTTGACACATTTCGGCGCGCGGGAGCTAACGGACGTCGGTGACCACCGACCGTCACGTGACCGTAAGCGCAGATCGCTCGGGCGCCTCTCCACCACGCCGGCAGACAGGTGCACCCGCGCCCAATTAATTATAAATAAATAGAAGTTATTTTCAAACTGTGAACAAAAGAATCTTAATATACAACGAGTCCACCGAAACCATCTAAATACCCACGATTGTACGTGTTTTATCCACAGTTCGAAAATGGCCTCAACCGCCGAAACACCTGTAACATTTAAGTAACGCTTTATGCAAACTAGCAGAACTCAAAATCATATTTTCAATTTCATAAAAAACAAACTTTTAAACTCTTTGAGTCCTGTAAAAATGCCTGGAGTGGATCCGTGGAAGATACGATCCTTTTCATTTCTTGGTGTAACATAAAAAAGGATTTAACAAAAAATTATGTGTCAAACGAAATTGAGGGATTTCGTTACATATAAATGTAGACCCTTAGCAGTTCCAATAGAAAATAACTCGACGGTCGAAAGTTTACTATGAAACATCTCGACATCTGAAACCTGTACATCGGCGGAAAAGAATTTTCATTTCAAAATATCATCTCCTTTTAAAAATTATTTGTTCTGACCTGATCCGCCAAAGCAAATTGGTAAGCGTAAAAAATGAAAGTTCCATCCACTGTAAAATCTGAGTTTGAAAATGGTGATAATTGAATGGATAATGTCTGTTCAATAATGCATTTGAAAAATAGTGACTTCATTTTCTTCAAATATGAAGAAAACAAATAAATTGTGAAGTTATCTGGCAAAATTTAGCGAGTAAATTCTAATGCAGTACTTATCAATGTCTATGTTTGATATTGGCCTAGGATCCATGATGTATGTTGGTATAATTATTATAAATCAGTACACCTGTTTTTTTGTTTAAACAGTGAATATTTTGTGACTGCCAGTTATTGATTCTGTATATCGATGCCCTAAAGTGTAGTTAACTCCATATTTCTCAATTTTAATTTTACGGGAAGGACTAAAAACTGTGTAGTTTTTTTTAAATTTATTGAAATTATGTTTTCTTTTTTCGTTTAACGATTTGTATATTATAGGAGAACGTCCTAAATATAATATTTAGGAAATATTAATATTCATGTCATTTTTATTGGCTTTTTTAGGAGATAGCAAATTTGGATTCATGTTAAATGTAATTTTTGTAGGAGTTAACAAATTTACGTGTTGAATGTTTTTAAAATTGATTCATGTTAATAAAAACAAATTAAATAAGAAATTTGTATTTATGTAAGAATATACATCTAAGTTTAAATAAATAAGAAAAAATTTAAAAAGTCGCAGTACAAAAATGAATTAATATAAAAAATGGACTATTCTTAGGGAAGATTAAAATAAAATTCACGGTTTATAGGCGTGGTTATTTTGAACTCTTGTAAGTCTGGGTATTTTTGTGAAGATATTTTTAATAGTGTTTTATGTAGGTTGACCAGATTGTTGATTGTTTTAGCTTCGATTTTATTTTCTCCATTCAAGGTTTTCACTTGCTTCAGCAAATTGATTCCTTTTTGACTTTTTCTAATTTGAGTCGTAATATTTAACAGACTTCCTTGCCTACATTTATTGTCTGTAATACGATTCTCTTTGCCTTGCAACCAATCTGTTATTTTATCATCTTATTTAAGTCTAACTAACTAATACTTAAACAATGTTTTGCATTCGCCTATATGTTTATCATAAGGTCTAGATTTATCTGTATCTTTTCTATCTCTTGTTCTTTTCATAGGCAACATCTACATAAACTTTCTTTCAATTCCAGCCATGTTAGTGGTAATTAAAATAATTGATTTAGTTTCGTACTTGCATTTCTGTTTAAACTGTCTATACTTTTACGAACCGTTGTCTTTTCCCGGGCAAAATCTTTTTTCCCTTTATTGTATTTTTTTTTCCAGAAAACCACTTGACTCACTCACTCAGGTTTTTCGCTTTAATAACGTCATCATGAGAAGTTGATCTTTTAATAATTCAGCATTGGAAAATCTGTCAATAGAATTCGATACAGCCACATTAACATTTTTGGTATTTTTAGGATTACTGTTGATTAATACAATTGCCATATTCATAATTAATCTTAGATTATTTTGCGGAAACTCAAAAAACGTATGAGCTTATTTTACCTCTGCAAAAAAATGTTTATTATTCTTCTGTTATTACAGGTTAAGTCTGCATATTTACATAAATAATATTTGAAATAAAAGTGTCTCATTCATAACATTTAAAGCGATTTGAAACATTCGAAAAATGTAGTTACATTAAAACTTAATTCATAATACTGTCCGTCCCGCCCCGGCCCGCCCAGTAACTAACATTATTTTTTAGGACAGAATGGATATATTATTGCTTTTGGGGATGATATGAATAAAACTTAAAGCGCTAAATAGCTTTTTTAGAAACAGTTTAATATTATTTGTAACATGGTCCAGAAAAAATTCTAAATCCGCTCAATGATTAAAAGTGAACATTGTATAAATAAGCTAATATAAATAGTAATATTAGGTGTACCCAAAAGAAGGCCGCATTTTACTTGAATAACTTTGACGGTCAGTTGTGACTTATTTAGTCGTCTGGATCGCACAGCTTTTTTCAGCAGTGTTTGATCAACATCTGGAGAGTACGTCAGAGTACTAGCTAAAACACCAAAAATCATCGATTAAGATCCCTTACCTGCAGAAATTGAGGCCAATTCAGAGATGTCAATTAACGAATTAACAAAGAAGACCAGGATTTCCATGGCCCAGTATTCAAAGAATTTTGAAAAAATCTGAAAGGTCTGGGAACAAGGGGTGTGGGTATCGCACGAAAAAAGCGACGACAATGTGTGGCCTTAAACTGCGAGAAAAAATTAATGCTCTCGGATGGAATACTGTTGATCTTAGGTCTTTATAACATAATTTAGTGTCAGTGAAGTGAAAACAGCCCTTCCTCAATATTATACAATAAAGCACGCCAGTTTTTACAAATGAGGGATTAAAAAACTGCCTTAACAATGGAATAAGGTTGCATCTATTGATGGAGACTATTTTCTAGAATAATATTGTGAAAATAAATTTGTTTTAAAAAAAATTGCTTTTCATTCACACAAGCGGAATTTGTTGGGTACCTCTATTATTATGTACTTCTGGTATCAAGATTCAATTACTTTTTCTTTATTCGCAGCAATTAAACTCACATTATAAAATAAATACTTGAGGAGCTGATGACACGCGCAAGTTCTATGATAAATCCCGCGAACGAAACAGTGGGGTTACACATTTTGCAGTGTAACATTTAGCAATTCGGGAGTCAGCAAATTTTCTACACTTTTTTAGAATAACTTGATGATTTTTTAAAAGTCAAATTTTTGTAGGACATGTATCAGAACGTTGGGAGTAAAATGGCATTATTAAGTAATTTTTGACCAAAAATTTCGGATATCGATATGCCAGGTATTGGAGACAAGTGAATATAGCTATTGGTGTAATAAACATTTTTTATTTAATAAAAATAAAACCTTATTATATGGTTATTTTGTTATTTGACCAGCTTTCAGAAATGCATTGTTCGTTCATTGAACAATGTTCATTTTTACTGTTTCTGAGGTAAGTTTGTAGAACTCCATCATCACGTGAGTGACATTCATTATAGTCAGTCACCATGTAAGGTTTAACAGCAATCAATTAAGTTGTTTTTTCCCTTGAGGTGCCAACTAGTCGGTCTTTCACGTTATTGATTATTATTTTTCCTATTATTAAAAACAATTATTTACCCCCGACATTATTGACGAGTGGTGCCTAGAATATTTATAAAAAGAGTCGTGTACAAAATGTGCATAACAAGATATGAAGAAGAACAGAGTGATAGTGAGTAAGCAATACAATGCTATTTTAATTAATTTTCTATAACTGTGCCCATAATTATGAAAGTGGTCTGAGTCACGTTTCTTGAATTGATTAAAAAATATTTTTATATTCCCCGACACAAATGTTTCAAAATTGATTTAGTCTACTAGATTTATAGTTTATTGCGACATATAAATGTTGCATGTAGCTTATAAGGAAATTAAAAATTTAAGGTTGAAATAACTTATATACTCTATTATCAAAATAAACACTAGCGGTTCAATTTTTCACAATTGTTACAATTCGCATCATATTATATTAATTTAATACAATGTGAAATAATTGATGAACTCATTTTGTTCAATTTCTTGACTTATACCGCTTTCATAATAATGGGCACAACTAACGAATAGCACTAAAAATAATTCTCGCTCACCTCGCATACCAAGTGTGATTTGTAAATGTACCATAAGTATGATAAGATAAAATACAGCCAAATGCTGATAAAAAAGGCGTATCAAGGAAAATGCGTTGGTTCATTGAAACATTGTACTCTTACATATTGATTGAGAACTTGGCACAAAAAGCGGGTTCGAAATAATACGAACGTTCGTTCCACGGTACATTTCCTCATTACAAAAGTTGCATAAATAATAATTGTTAAAGAACTATTGGCTCATTAAATCATGGCCAGGAGCTACTATTATTTATCTGGAGCACCTAGATTACGCGCGAAGAAGAATGCGTAAAATCCGATTGGAGTATTAAAAAAAATATTTGTGTCCCTTGCCATGTAACCTTGCCTTGTAACCGCCATATTAATTCACAATGTGGCAGATATTTGAGTGTAATAAATCTAGTTAATAATAATTTATAGGGAGATTCAAATAATTCCGAATCGTCACGGATAATCGCGATTCAAATTTTGATATTTTAGTAGAATATCCGATAAAGGAAATCATATTTTGGTATACAATTCTGCGAAAACATGAGTAAATTGTTTTACAATTAAAGCAAAAATTAGTCTAATTTTTAATTGGATTTATAAATAACCCAACCCTTAAATTTCCATAAATAAATACACTACTGGATCAAATTTTTGACTTTTTCGATACGAAATCAAACCGTGGACTGCCCGATCACCCTGTATATCTGACTTTTAGCAAGACTCCGCCTACACTCCGAAATGTATACCGTTTAAATTGTATGGAATTTGCTCAGTTGTATGTCAGTCCTGATGAAGATACGTTAGTATCTAAATCGGTTGACGTAAAAACAATACAGTGGTTTAAAGAAAGTTAAATATAAATACAATTTGCAATATAATTGGACCACAAGTGATGGTTTTATCGAATTCACAATTATTAATGGTTTGTACATGAAGAAAAATAAAAACATTCAACAATGTTGATAAAAATATTCACTGAATAATTTTTTTCCCTGGTTTTGATCGTTATTTTAGAAACACACTCCGTAAAATTACGTATCTAACAAATGAGTCATTTTTAGTTGTTCTAGAATTTCGCACGTTTTTGATATATTTTTAAGTGGTAGTTATTTTTTTTTTAAATATGTGAGTATATTGTGTTAAATAGAATATAAAAAAATACTGGCACGAGAAATATATATCAAAAACATGCGAAGTACTAGAACAACTGAAAATGATATATTTGTTAATTACGAGACTATGTTATTTAGCTTGGTTTAAGCGATGCAATAAAAGGGTGTCATCTACCCGCCTACACCAAATGGAGGGAGTCACTGTGAAATCGAAGTTTACGAAAGTTAAGTTATCTTCGATCGTGACTTCGTTTGTACATTAGTTTGCATACCGTTATTTTTATGATGTGTCTAAAGTTGAATAGTAACAGTTTCACTTTCTATAAAATACAGTTATGTGTTGGTACGCTGAGACTATATGTAAATTCGAAAGTAAATGATTTATATACCTACCTCATATTTATTAGCATTAATTTCTTCCGTGAATGTGAAATGTCTTCCGGTTAGCCAGGCGACGATTCTGTGCTAGAGTGCAATATTACGTACACAAAACAAATTAACAAGCAAAGATAGAACAATGAAAACACCCGTCTCGTGAATTTACAGTGATGGATGTAATAAGATTACCAAAAAGTGTAATATTTCGCACGGCAGGAAATTGGAAGGGGAGAAGAGAACATAATAATATAGAAGAAGAAAGTAAAAACAAGTTGGAAAAGAAGATGAAGCGGTAGAAGTGTTCCTGTTCCTTGTCTTCTTGTAGCGTAACGGACATATACGTCGCATTATCGTGAAATAACATTTTTAAAAACCTCTACTGAGTGTTTTCAAGCAACATGGCGTGTGAGTGCTTATGATTTTTTTCATTGTTGGTATATTATAAATTGTTTTTATAATTTCCATTTCTGAATATCCCTCGAGGTTGGTGATCTCGTACAAACGTCCGAATGATCGAGTCTAGTACGTATTATATATGATTATATTGGAGCCCAGAAAATATCCTGCATATGTAGTATGGAGTGGAATAGTAATATATAATAACATGCCAACGGGGTAACATAAAATGTCTTAATGCGAAAACTCTCAGTATCACATTACTGGCTACTCACAGATAAACCTATAAAACAAGGAATCATTAAATAATGAAAAGCGCGACTATAAAAAGAGTCCAAGTCTTCCACCAGCTTGCGAACTGATGTAAATTAATTATAATTTAATTGAACTCGTGCGCGACAGGCCCCTATTCCGTCGGCAGAACTGCCGATCATAATAAGACCTGTTTGCCGACGTCAGCGATTTTTCCAAGGTGCTCACATCCGTTTAGCCGGCACCCAGTAGGATGCTCCCCGGGCATTATCTAAATGGCCCGATGCGATTTGCTAATATCCCCGAGAGTGAGGGCGAGATGGCACGAGCGATGGCGGCGGGCGCGTTTACAACGATAGCCGAGATCTGCGCGATAACCAGCTAGATAAGCTGCCACTGTAGCACGGTGGTCATACAATTCAAATCCCATACTTACTTACTTTCATAAAAAGGTATTTTCATATATTGGACAGAATATTAACATTTCGCAACTTTGGGTCGTTGATTTACTATTTTTAAAGATGCAATAGAATAATACACGTGCTCGTAAGCGACAAACTTGTCATTGCATACATTTACTGCCTTTTTAAAATTAAAATGAACATTAATATATACCACATAGGTACAACTATTTTAGACATCAATTTATATTTTTAAAACGATAAGAAATCATCCACTTAATATAGTACCTATATAATCTGTATACACATTTTTTTTATGTGATAGTACCAAAACGTTCAAACCGTATATTTTGTCTCTTAAGGAAATTTAAATATTTGTAAAATTTGTAAAAATTATTGTATGTATTATTAATTCCATATTTTAAAGACATTAAAATAATTTCAAAATGTACATTTTCTCTAAAAACGCATTTAATACCAAAAATTACTTAAGAACATTTCGAATTAAAAAGCAACCATATGAGGTTGTCTACATTTTAGGTATTTCAATATATCTAGCAATTTCTTTCGGAAGGGTGAGACAAATCCAAACAATCGGTCCTATACGATTTAGAAAATCAGGATCAGTTGTTACAAAAGCGTCCATCTCCGCGAATCTCATGGGAGTTTATTATTTTTGATATATTATTTTCGGTCAGCACTTTGCAGGAATAAAAAATAAGAGGTGGTATTATTCTGTTCACTTATTGGTGTCTCCTAACGAGCTAATATAGTTAACATAGAAATGCGCTCATCAATTATAACATCCGGTCGGAAATTGATAATGTGTAACAATTATCTTTCTCCTACTCTTTGTACATCATTCAGTCGGCTCTGTTTGTATGCGCCGTGGGTTGTCAGGTTTGTTAAGTCCAGCGCATTTAGGTATTGTAGGATCGATGACATCCATATCGTTGATGATCTTCTTTCACGGCTTCTTCGACCGACGATTGTTAAGTGTTCATTTTTTCTTTGGTTGACATGATCGTACCACCTCAAGTCGGTTTTTCCACGCCCTAAAGATCATTTCTTATCTCCTTGTATCGTCTAGTGTAGCATCTTCATTTGACAAGAATATATGGTTTTTAAATAACTATTAAATAAATCAGTCGATGTTAGTATCAGGCGACACAAACATGCGACATTTCGGAGCATTAGAAACGGCAGTTTCATAATAAGCGCATGTATTCATTTCTTCATTGAATTGTGTAAAATAACAAGTTTAAATTCATCTACACCATACTAATCATCTGATATAAGCTTGTACATTGAACCTGTCTTTATAATTTATGTCCCACTTGTCTTTTTTATAATGCTTAATATATTCATATATTCCTAATGTTCTTATTTATGATCCGTCAATTCAAATTTTCATTAATAAGTCATAAGTGGGGGGATCGGTACCCGACCAACACAAGAACTGAGTTGGGTTGGTATCTCAAATAATACGAGTTATGTATTGTATATACAAATGTGCACCACACTTGAGAAAATCTACAAGAGATTTATGCAGGTTTTACTCTAGAACAGCGCAGAGCAATTTGCGGCCAGCGAAATTTATTTTGAGTCTCGCGAATTATAGTTAAATTTTACATTAAATTTTTAATAAATAATATCTGTATTCCAACTAATGCGTTTTTGATCAAAACTCACAAACTCCACCTGAAGGAATTCTATATTAACCATCGAAGCGATAATATCATTTACTTACGACCAATATTGATATGAACAAAAAAAAATTATTGCCCAATAACCACGGCTATACCGCTCTCATTAAATACCTTGATTCTGATATTTTAAAAATTATTTTTAATTTAATTATTTTCAAATAAATAAAATAATTTTTGAGGTGAACTGACTTTTATTACCTACAGATTGTTTTTGGCCCGCGATTGAGATTGCATAATAAAAATGGCCCGCTGGCTATGAGAAGTTGACAGCGCTCTGCTCCAACAAGGTTCATTTGCTCCAGTTACTAGAGTACAAAAAGATTTAACAAAGAACAAAAAGTGGGACGAACATGTCGAAGACAAGAAATAAGAAACTGCACGTGGCAATATTTTTCGTAATAATGGTGTACGCACCTTCTAGATAATCTGACGAAAATCTCACATAAACATTAACTGAGCCGGTCCTCACATTACCGCGATCCATGTCCGGATTATAAATGGAGCCGTTGTCCGGTAATTTATATCGAGGGGATACGCTTCGCCTATAAAGACACATAAATTAGCGAATTGTGATGCCGGATCGTGGCTTGTGGCTTGTGGCTAGTGGCCAGCGGCCAGCGGCCGGCAGCCGGCGACAGAAGATGGCAAATGGCAACTACTCGCGCAAAATTAAATAATTTAAAATGATGAATGACCTACCTCAAGTTTGAAATGAAATTTTGAGATCGCTATTGTATTGGTATTTACGTTTTACAATTATTTCAGGTTATTATAGGTTAATGCGATTATTTCCGTATTATTATAACGCACTTATTTACCCGAGGGTAAAAAAAACATGTACATATTAAAAAACGACATAAATTACATTATATTTGTTTTTTTTATACAAATCTAGTTTTATTCCGAGCTTGAAGAAATTTTGCACACTTGACCATAAAAATAAGAGGAAGGTCACTTTTCACATGAGATCTTCTAAAAACCACGCCCATCGATTTCGAAAAAAAAATACCCCCATCCCCCTAAATGAAGCTTCTCTTCTCTCTGCGTAAAGCCCAGGCAACGCCGGGTACTTCGACTAGCCGGATATAATTAAAATACCTCTCTTAACTAATGTTTCTCAGCATTGCATTGTTGACGACTTGCGAGGTAATAATTTACATAGTAGTAGTATAAAAAAGTATGATCAGAAGACTAAAAACAGTTGGGTAATATAGAATACGTATAAATAAATATTCTACATTCTGAATGAAAAATTAGTTGAAAATGAAAATCTTACGTGTATAAACCAATGGCTAATAATAGATAATAGTATTATAGATCCGGGGTGCTTATCTCTGTCCGGCTTCGTAGATAATACATTAGCCTGATTCCCGGATTGATAAGGAACTAAGAGACTAAAAATAATCAATATTCTCTACATAGAGACGGTGACGTTGACACTAATAGTATTCAATTTACAAGGTATAGGGGAAGGCAAAACGAATCAGTATTATTATGGAGCGCTATAAGTCTAAATTTAGACGGAATCGTTTTGTTTTACGACTGAACAGAAACAGTTTTCTTCGGTTTTACGACCTTATTATTTAGGGGGAGTCGGAAACACGAACCCTCCACATTACGCCGTTCGCACGATGTACGGTAACACATACGACGAAAACACGCTTTCTTTAATGCAATAAAGATATTTACAATATGTACCTATCTTGTAGTAGGAAACTCGAAGGTCTTCCAGAGGTCTACCTTGAAAAAACGCCCAGACTACTCGAATCCAGGTATGATCTTTTAAGTTCTCAGGTAGTCGATCCAGTAGAAACACCCGAAGTTGCGGACACCCACACTCTGGACTGATTAAACCGGCACAATTTTATTGTGTTGGACAAAGTACCTATGGCTGTTTGCTGACTGAGCTAAAATTACCAACGAGGATAGTCATTTCGAAATCACCCACCCTTTACCGTAACCCCGTTAGATATACGATAAATATCGTTGGTATAAAAAATATCGCACCTCTTCGAGCCAGGTTTTAGATAAAATAATGATTTCATCTCTACAATAAAGTGTGGGAATTATTATAAATTGTGAAAAATGAGTTGCGAACGTGATCACCACAAAGACTAATGCTAACACTCGTACTACTAATACATACATACTAATTAAAACTAAATATTATGTTTCCGTTATCGACGCAAAATTAGATCCGCTAATTAATACCGAAATAAGTAGTCTCGATTTGGGTCTTCAATAAAAAATCTATACACATTTCCAAGATAATTTAAAATACTGGAAATGAGAAAATAAATCTTATATAATCACTCAACTAAGGTTAAGATCATATTATAAATGGTACCTACATGGGGTGGCTACAAACTGCGTGAAGCGCTTCTGACGCTGCTCATATTATCGGTGTTAGGTTCGAAAGGGACAAAAGGCGTGCCATGTAGAGGATTTCCAATTTCAGCACCACAGCCAAAAGTAACCGGCGACCGGTGACCGGTGATCAGCGACCGGAGCGCGTAAACAGGTCGATCGTCGATATTCAAACCAGCCAACGAATGCGATCAGAACACTTGAATGAAACGTTTCGGGGAACCCCTGGGGTAGGGATTTATGACCGAGAAAGTGTGTCGGGGGCGCTGTGGAGTCACGAAGCAGAAACAACGGAGCTATTAATTAGATGGTCGCAAGGGGTTGTTTGCTGGGGCTCTGGTGCGGGCCTTCAATAATGATTCAGTCAAATAAGGGTACATAAAAGATTGGAAGAATATTTTTCAATAATGAAAGATTAGATGGTCTACGTCTACAAATTTATAAGTAATGAGGATGCTCTGAGTAATATATGTGAGTTATAGTCAAGTTAAGTGAACATGATACGCGGTCGCGTGTCATCATTTATTATAATTTATAGATTTTTTATGTACAGATTATCAACGGGTAATTAATGATCCTGATAGACGGTCATAGTGTGACATTAAGGTATAGTGTAAAACAAATAGAGAAATAACTTAAAAAGTTAAGAAATAAAAAACTATAAAAAATTTAACTAAAAGCTATGTCCCAAATTGACAATTAAGAAGAATGAAAATTATATTTAATTAAACATAATATAAAGAAATACAGACATACATATTGTCACGTTACGAATTTTAGGCAGAAGAATAATGTGACGTGAGTACCTAATTTCAAAAGTAAATACCATGGTTTCATATTTTTACGCTACTAATTTCAATGTTGGTCGCGGGGTTCGCGACCGTCGCTTCGTGTCGGGAGCCATCGCTGGATAGGTACATACATTCTACTCGAGGCTTCTTGCTGAGTTGGGGTTCGCCCACGGGCAGCCGTGCGACTGTCCCCATCCCGTTAATCCGCGGATTTGGAAATACGGTGTGGATGGAGCCCTCAAATCTACCAAAATTTCTAGACGAAGAGCTGACGCCAGTGAGCGGCATTCGGAGATTACGCGATGGAGATAATTGAAGGGTAAACATCCATTTAACTTATCAATTTTACAAGCACTCATTTTCTAGTATTTCGAATGCTAATTATACAGTAAAAATTTATATTGTTGCAGGAAATAATTGAATTTCCCTTCTTTTCTTTACATTACTTCTTTTTATTACTCTTTCTTTTCTTTTCATTTCATTACTTCTTTTTTCTACTTCATTTCTTACCCCTCAAATTCTTGCTTTCGTCCGATTATCGACTTGCATCAACGTCCTTAATTCACACCTGGACAAACTTATTATTGTCTACCTGGGAGAGGAGACAGGCATGGACCGCCGGAAGGAATGTCTTGGCCAATTCCTAGGCACTCGGAACGGCAATGGATGTTGTTCACAGGATGTGAAAATGGAATTATGCAAGAAGGATGATCATGGATATTTATAGCAGACGCAGGAGGATTCACCCAAGGTCGACGCATTTTTTGTTGTGACTTTATTATTGTCGTCTCCGCCTACTATGTAGATCCGTATTTGTAACTTTTATTTAATTTAACAAAACATCATTCTCCACAATTTTCTGTCTCTTATTTCAAAATAAAATTTAACGTAAAATTTGTTTACACTCTTTTATTCTAAAATATCACCTTTTATATTTTGCTGATTGTAGTAAAGATTTATTTCCTATAAAATGTTTAAGATGGATCTTAACATTATGGTAAGTAGGTAGTTTCTGGTTCACGTACTCACATTCATGCTCTCCGCTGTTTCTGGTCGGTGGAGGATAGTCCGCCAGAACACACCTCACAATATATATACATAAAGAAATACAGTTACATCAAATATCTCTGTGTGTAACCGATTCCAACAATTTGCCTAATAAATGTATACAAACAACGATAAAAATAATTAACGGGATAGTCGAGCTATTTTAAAAACTTTTTGCGTTCGGTGAGTTTATACTCGAATGAAATCTACACGACCGAACCCGTGCGTACCCGTACCCGTGTAAATAAATACCTAAAATACACAAAAACAACATAAGCAGGGATAAAGTATATGTACTGAATCAATCGTGTCATCTTGCTTCTGCACAACACTATTTTTACATACAATTCTAATAATTTTTTGTTATCTTTAAACATGTAAACATTCATTTAAAAAAATGAAGCGAGTCACCATAAAATACGAAATAAAAATAAACAGATGTCATCGTCATCAAAATCAACCTGTCTCTCCATTGTAGAACGGCCAACAGTAGCTCCATTCCAGAACTTTCTTGACTTTCCTCACCGGCCATTACCTATTCGACAGATGTCCAGCCCGATGCCACTTAGATACGCAGAGTTTTTGGGCCACATGTTTTTGTTGCCTTGGTTCTCTGACTTTTGGACTGATGTATCGTTTTTGACGGGTGTAATTCTCAAATGAAATAAATTAAGATTATAAATAGTGTTTTGGGTGAATGGAGGCGGCAAAATAAACGCGATAGAAACCGTGCATTTATTGTTGGTTGAGTTGTGTCACATGAACGAGAACATTCCAGATTTTACAGATTCGAGAGAGGCGATAGATTCAAATGGAATAGAATTGGATTGATTTGGACAATAAGTAGATTCGGATGTTGTTGCTATTAAAGAACTAAAGGTTTCTAACTGCGATCCTCTATACCACATTAGAACTTGGAGAATCTATTGGTTTGTGCGCTTCTTTCTAGGTGAGTTTTAATGCCGTTCACGTTTGAGCCGAGATAAACAAAGTCTTGAAAAATGGTCTCAGATTTTCACGACCCTTTAGAATTTTCTGGGCCGAGTGTCTCCGGCCTATCATCATATGGACAGTGCAAAGGAACCACAGCAGACTTTAACACAGAAAAGTGTCGGAACACATTAAAAATTACAAAGTTGCCGATCGTGTAAAATGTAAAATAATGACGAAGCGTAATAAAGATGTAAATAATATTGCTTAGTACTCTAGGGAAGTGGTGGTGCTCATGTTCGGAGTCAAGTTAACTTCTGTATTAATGGTTACAATACGGTTATGATCAACGCCAAACAAAGCGAGGAAGTCAATTCAAAGAAGCCATATACGCCCGTCGAATCTTCAACGATCGCATAACACGTATCATGTAAGGTGTTGCGTTTAGCCGTATTCCAATGACATCCTGCGAATATTTTCACATGTAACAATGAAGTATCGCAATATACGCTGCGAAGCAAGCATTGTGCATCAGAACTCGGAATGCAAAACAATATATTTGTAACAGGTGTACAGTAGCTCCTCAAAATAAGAAATTGTTTTTATTGTGCAGATGCCACGGGTACATATTCAACTCACCCAGGTCTACGGAGATCGTTCGTAATTGTTCTTAAATATACCTAACCTTTGCATTAATCGTTGTTTAGAGATAATTTCAAAACGAATTTCTCCAAGTATCTGTTAAATACAATGATAATTGCTGGAATACCCTAGTTGAAAATATCATATAATAAAATTTTATGTTCAATTATTAATTACTTTTATGAGTATATGGTATTTAATACACCAACCGGCTTCGGAAAACACCTCTTCCTTCATCAAGATGACAAATAAACTAACTTAAACAAATTAAATGAATCAAGTAGAAAGATATACAAAACACATATATGTATCCAAACAATATTTAGTTGCAACAGGGATTAGAACTATCTTCTGAAAATTCAACTTCAGAGAAAAATGTGTTCTCATTAATATATAATATAAGTTGTATTAAAGTTTTCAAATTTAATAAAATTGATTCATTAATTTAATTCTGGCGTCTCCTAACGGATTTTACTCAAAGGTACTTGAAATTCTCCGTAAAATAAAGTGGATTGCTTTAAAAAAATTAATTAAATAGTAGATGTATTAGTTGGAAATATTACAGAATAAAGTTTTAAATTTGTCGAAAATGTATTCGAGTGCTATAGTGAAATTGGAGAACGCGCTTCCCCAGATCGGAAGAGGTCCAAGTTCGAATCCCGGTAGCAACAAAATATTTTTTCAATAGATGTTCTGTATATCTTTTTAGTTGATTAATTTAATTTGTATTAAAATACCCCACAGAACTATGTTATGAAAATGCAACTTCACAGTAAAAATAATTAACTATAACTATATGTCAAATTGTTCTAATGTATATAATTAATTAAAATTGTTACGTTAATAGAGATGTGAAAATTTCCTCCTAAAAGTGGTTAAAAACAAAGTGAAAAATAATTAAATATTAAAAGGAATAACCACAAAACGAAACGGCGTTAAATATTAAAAATATAATTACATTTATACAATTAACCTTCTGCATGTTGACACGACGGTGTAGTATCATCGAATGGAAGGCTGAATGATTAGATTTACTATATAATAGTGACATTAAAGCTTGGTTTTCCGTCAACTTTAAATTGAATTCTATTACTGTCTACTAAATATTTTTCTAGTGTGAATTCTATTTATTTAATTATGAAAGGAATTATTAAGATACTAAAATATTGTTAATTAACGTTCTGAACATGTCCGAATACATAACCACAATGCTTTTACAATAAATGTTGAAAATATAAATACACCGCATGTACGTTGAAAACTTACTACCTACATTTGGAAAAAGTATTCACCTTAATACAATACATTGTGTACTAAGTTACAATCTGTACAAAGCACGTGGCAAATAATCTATTATATATACCCGACCCAGAGTTCCTGAAATTAACTTTGCCAATCGGTCATGCAACATTGCGTTTTTTAAATGACGCCTTTTCGTAGCCAAGATCGTGGTTTTTTTTTTTTTAATTAATTTTCTACATGACTGGGTCAATCCGCAATCCTCTTCATCAGTAGTCGCGATGGTAACCGGCTCGGTGGCTCGGCGGCACGGCGGCACGGCGGCACGGTGACCCACAGCTGTCTCCGCAAACAGAAGCCGAGAATGGAAACTGTTCTCACGATGCGTCTGGCAAAGAGGCAGTTCAACTATGAAGCGTAAATTTGCAGCATGTAACAATAATTCTGGTAGAATATACTACCTTGCCGAGTAACATACACATACACAAAGAGCTTGCGTTACGGCGATGTCAAAAGTGATTTTGATTGAGACGCCGGTAGACGCTCGAATAATAATAATAATTCTAAGGTTGCATGTAACAGTTAATACGTTATTCACGTCAAAGTACGCTTACGTTTTATGTATGTACATTCAATTTAATATATTAAAATATGAGCACAGATAGTAAGCCACAGGACCCTAAATTCTTATTTAATAATTATTGCAATAAATATTACATTGTATTAATAACAAGCATGTTTAATTAAAGGGAAAAAACGAGTGTAGATTGATACTAAATTATTTTATATAAAATGTGAAAAATTGCCTTTTCTACTTCAGACTGCATTACATTACAAAATAACTTCGGATACCTTTCATTGACAGTTTCTATAATATATCGGTCGAAAGAGTTTAAAATACATTCCAATGAAAAGTAGATTTCGGATTGTAGAAATGAGTGTTTGTTACCAAAACAATACTTACAAATGGGACTGTACCTACTAACGATTGTTCAATATATATTGAATTAAACGTAGGGTTATTTTCATAATAGAAAGAATTCAAAAAAAAAATTAATCAAAATTTAATAATATATTTATCCAATTCTGTACATTTTATTATGACCACATAAAATTAATATTTTCATCAACTTAAAAATTATTTTCGAATACACACTGCAATGAATAAGTAATCGTCATTTCCCCATCAGAACGTCACAAACCGCGGTCAACGGCATCGTGTTGGCGTAGTGCGATCACAATTGAAGAAGTCGCGGAAAGACCGGACCCGTTTCCGCGGCGCTATATTAAATATGATTATATAAAACGCCACTGAAAGTTCATCTGATAAGCTTTTGTAATGTTTTACTTGATTTAAAATATATATATATATATACATAATACCGCAGCTCACAATTTTAGATGAAGACTTGAGGCTGCGGGATGATAATCGAACTGATGGATGACACTGAAATATCGGTACAATACGCAAAGGCAACAATGGTGTATCTACCTATACTCGGGTTAGTAGATGTTGCGATAATTGCGGTATGGATAGTACGGAGGAATGTTGTTTCCAGATTTGTAGGGCGCATTGCAGCAGACATTGTGCCTTTCGGGAACATAATATTCGTGGGAAGAATCTAATACAATAACAAATAACGAGGAAAGGAAAAAACATGGATATGAAATGTGAGTATTACACATGAATGCTAACCATGAGTATTATCGCCTGACAATTGCGCCAGTAGGGCACAGCTCACGCGTGTTCCAGCAGGCCGATTGCGACACCTCTGTCGTTTCATTTATAATCGTAGACAATAGTCACTAAATGGCTATGAGATTTATATTAGGTAAAGTC
Organism: Eubasilissa splendida; assembly: GCA_031772225.1. Lineage (NCBI taxonomy): Eukaryota > Metazoa > Arthropoda > Insecta > Trichoptera > Phryganeidae > Eubasilissa > Eubasilissa splendida. The sequence goes on from CM062857.1 coordinate 709,811, forward strand.
AAAAAAAATGTCTTTTTTTTTTTATTTGGATAAAAAATTTATTTTAACAGAAGCTGTACAATTTTAATCGATTAAATAATTTCCATTGTTGTTTATTATCCCCCTCCACAGATCAGGTAGCTTTTTATTGCCTCTTTCATAAAATTCGGCCGGTTTTTCATCAAAATACGAGTCCAAATGATTTTTTACTTCTTCCACAGAAGTAAATTTTTTATCCTTAAGCAAATGTTCCAATGATTTGAAAAGGTGGTAGTCTGAAGGTGCAATATCAGGAGAATATGGTGGATGTTGTAGAACTTCCAAATCCAACTCTCTTATTTTTTCCTGCGTGATCCTCGCTGCATGTGGTCTTACTCGTTTGTTCAAGTTTCGTCTAGTGTTTGCTCGAGGCGGTATCCAAAATTCCCTGTCTCTGTTTTTTCCCGAGTCTTTTCATGTGTTTTTTTACTGGTCGACAGGGGACAGCCGATGTCTTTCGATAATTCCTTTATCGTTTTTCGAGGATCAGATTCTACCAGAGAATTTAATGCGTCGTCGTCGATTTTCAGAGGTCTTCCCGATTTTGGTTTATTTTTTAAATCTCTGTCGCCACTTTAGAATTGTTTAAATCATCTATGGCATTTTCGACTATTCAGTATGTCGCCATATGTATCACAAATGCTCTGGGTGGCTTCTTTTGCTTTTAAGCCTTTGTCGAATAAAAGCAACAAACACGATCGTGCCTCGTCAATTTCTTGCTTGGACATTCTCACTATGGGTAAAAAAATATGAAAACATGTGAAAAAGCAAGACAAACAATAGAGCTTCAAAATGACACTAACCTTGACGTGCTCACTCGACAGCAACCCGAGGGAAACTGACGGCAAAGCATGCAATAAAAAAATGACATTTCTTTTGACTTTACCTTTTATATTTATTAAATAATTATTTTAAACACATTGAAAGCCGTTGTAATACAAGCATATGCGTAGTACGTCAGCAACCGTCTCACCTAAATGTGCACATAAATACAAGAAATCATAGAATAAATAAATAAATGATAATCTTACCAATTGATTGGGTTTGTGACAGTATATTTAAAAAAATATACAATTTATACAGAATTGGGTAAATAGTGATTTGCGTTATTGTTCATAGTAATTATTCGATATAAGAAATATGATATATATACATAGAACGGTAACTCCAACAAATGTCACCACCACACGGATAAAAAAAGCCCAAATGTGGAATAAAACTATAACAAAATTAATGTCTATAAAAAAACATATTACTTATATTCATAATAGATACTAGATAGGTCTTAACTATTTTATCGTAAAGTAATCAGTTGACAAATAAATTATACAGACAAGAGAGGAAATATGTATATTATTGTTATTTTCGTATCGATTGTCTCATTTATTTAGTTTAGGCATTTTTGTATAAAAGTAAAATAGTTTTTACGGTCCGTTAACGTAATCGGACGACAAAGTGAAACAGCTCGGCACAATCGGCCCACAAACCCCAAACAATCTCGCTAACAATGCGCCCCATTCCCGCGAGATCCGACGGCGAGATGTAACGAATTAAGAGTGTCGAGAGGAAAACAGCCGCAGAATCCGTGTGAAAAGAGGTGATTTTCGCGTGACAAATGATTCGAGACACACCACTCGCCGCGATCGTTTTTGCGATACTCGCCGGCAGTGGGAAACGTGCGTACAATAGTAATGAAGGTGTGTTTTTATTAATTAACGGTCGTTGTTTCGACATTAGCATCTGACGGAAGGAGGAAACATAGGACGATAAATCAAACCCATTCGCAGCCAGCAATTCGTTATTGCTTCGAGACATCAAAATATGGCGGCTAATTAAACACCATAAATTGGTAAATAATTGAGAAACGCGGAAAGGACAAGTTGTATCACCAACCTGAAACGTGTACTCAAATTAATAGGGCCATTTATAATCGGGTTTATTTTCATATTAATGAATTATGCACAGCGTACATTCAATAAAATAGATTATATAGTGGTAATATAAAAATTAACTGCAAAGTAATAATGAAACCCAAACAGAATCTAAAAATTATGTTTTTTTTGTAAATTGTTTTTGTTGTGTTCCATATTCCGAGATCTTCCATTACAAGATATTACGTAATGCATATGAAAGCGGTACTTACTGCGTGTGCATGAATGTGATTCGTTTCGAAAACGCGTGAAGTACAGTACAGAGTTGAACGCGAAATTCATTAATAATTCATTACCGCGTGTATTTTGTACGCAGAGTAGAATGACGTAACTAATACATACCGACCTGTACCGGTAAATCTCTTCGACGAGAGATCGAAGTTTCATTCGTGGACACACTCCTTTATAGTAATTATATTCAGACACTATACTGCAGCCATAGGCTTTACATTTAAAAATAAATAATTACAAACAGAAAAACGTGTCATACTTACGCAGACAAATTACAAACACAATCTATGAACAATTTGTATGCAATTGTAAACTATTATACATAACTTAGTAACGTACCACTAGTTGAATTATGTCACACAATCGAGTAAATTACACTCTAAACAATAGTAAGTATGTGTAAGCACATAAAACCTCAATTAATTAAAATGTCAATAGCAACTTCACTCAGCAAATCCAACAATCAAGACAAAAATAAGTGGCGCTCATATCGCTGCTTACTGCTCCAAATTTGAGTAATGTTCAATTAAAAGAAGGATAACTATAAACAAGGGTACGCACACACCTAAACACTTTCTTGTATGTCTAAACGCAATAATAAGACATTGAAGAATAATAATAATGTACGTGAACCATAAGTACACTGTGGACCATTAATGGATTTAATTGGTCCGCGCGAGTGAACACTGAACATGTGTGGGCCAAATATGGTAGCGAAGTCGGTATTGAAGAGTCAATGCCAGAGCACCGGGCACGTCAAGGGCTACACCTTGTTCAAAAGGCGAGCACTTTCCTATGGCATTCAGGCCGGAGCGCAAAAACTGGGATCCTAAAGTTACCAAACTTGGCGATCATATTTGTATCATATTTGATCATAATGTAGCGATTGGTGCTGTCAAGTTGTGAAAACATTTTTAGGTACATATATCAACCGCATACCTCAAATAATAGTGTCGACTAGATGCCTGTATAGTCAAATAGCAAGATTGATTGGTATTCAGCAAGTATTACTTCATTCAAGTAGTAGACTGTCCAAAACAGGGTTGATTGGTTTTCTACATACCTCAAATAAAGAGATTGACCAGGATAGTCAATACGCGTTAAAAATAGCAGCAGGGTTGATTGTTATTTAGCATAGCGGGAATGACTGGTAGCTCATATACCGTAAATAGCGGGGTTGAAGGGTTGCCTACACGCGTTAAATAGAAGAGATGATTGATTGGTAATAGCATAGTGGAGTGTGGATAAGCCCACAAGTCAAAATTAAAAAAATACTACATTTTTAAATTACAGTTTTCAACCGTTTTACACGACATTCCCAATACATTTGTAAAGAAATATTAAGGTCTCGGTGTTATATAATACAACGGAGAATACTCACTTGCTGACAATTAGCAAACTCTAGAGTGACAACAGAAAGTGTATCATGTCTACCGGTATTGCAATAGAAAGTTTACGGAGGACTCGGCATTACCATTACCACATTGTATGTATCACGTGTATCGATTATTTCAAGAATTGTTTTCAGAGATCGAACCATTACCGTTCACACTTGATTTATTATTATGTATATTATGTATTACAATTTTTGGATAATTGATGTGTTCGACCTTACAATCCAGGTCTTCTTAAGAATCTAAACAATGCACGGTTGTTCCTTGCAACCCAGCCTGAGGGTGGCATGGCTGATATTACCTATTATTATTGATACAGCCCCCGCTGAACTAATTACGAGTACTTCAAAATATTGAAAATCCATTTACTGAGGACGGTATTGCAAGATTGCGGTGGTGCTTCATTGTCTCAAAGGAGATCGAGACATTTCGAGAAAAGCTTCAACTCAAATAAGTTAAGTTGTCGATGACGTCACTTGATAAACGGTAGAGATTTTATCTCCATAATAATCCCCTCAGAGCCTTTGTTTACCGTACATCGCTTAAATGCGGGATTGGGGCGACGAACAAAATCACATGAGGTGTTCGATTGTCACAAATTATTATCTCCATCTCTCAGTCAAATTAACGAACTAACTGTAACCTATAATAAATTAACCAAAGTATCACAGTAAAAAGTGCGTCTAGTATTTTTCACAATTTCCCTTTTTTTAATAATTAAAAAAATAAACAATAATAATCGAAACGTGATAATTATTATTATTAGTATCTTCTTCTGGTGTTGAGCACAGGCGTGGTCCCGCATCTACATAAACTGGTTGCAGGGGACCACCGATAGTAGCCATTTGTTCAAACTGACGTCTGACAGCCTCGGCAAGCAGAAAAACCTCCTCATCCTCGGATGTCGTCGCAACCAGGATAGTTAATCTATTCAACTATACAATTCTACCGCTTTAAAAGATAAACATTATTTTTCATTCTTTGTGGAGGTTTTATAGTCTCGTGTTGTTTGTTGCTTATGAAGTATTTCCATGGTATGCTGAACATTCGTCTGTAGCTCCACATCTCGAAGGCGTCTATCTTAAATTATATTAAAAATAAAAACACAGTTTACTTTCACTAATTTGCTTTAGTATAACGATATAACGTTTTCAATGTTGACGCATAACCTACAGTATTAATAGTAAAAGTAAACAGTGTTTTTATTTGAAATGGCCTTTCCCAAGAAAACTTGGAAAAATTAACATTTATCCTGTTCAAAACTGGGGTAGGGTAGGGTCCACGTGCAAGAACCAAACAGCATCGCAAAATACGGAGAGTTTACAGCGAGTGTGCGGCAAATGTATTCTACATTTTATTATATTATATTATATAGTTAAGATTTGGGCCAAACATCATGAAATATTATTTTGAACTAATAACTAACTAACACTATATCTTCGTCAGGAAGAATGCATAACTATTGATCGGTTAATTAATAAAATGCCTAACCGCAAAGGTAACACTTACTAACATAAAAAATATAATAATTGTTAATTAACGATGCTTTCCTGTTTTAGGTCCAAGTAGTAACTCTTATGCAATTAATGCAGCATTTCACAAACTCATAAAATTCAGTGTATTTTTAAGTCATAAAAGCCAAAATTACCCCTCATTTACAATGAAATATACATTCATTATCTAGGATATCATTATGTGTATAATAAAATGGAAACATAATTACAATAATTATATTCATTTTATCTAAATGCGCTTTATTAATGACGTCGTCTTAAGTGCAAATTACAATGTCTGTCAACTGTCATTCATTATTTGGTTTTATATACTTATATATACTGACATTTTATGTATCACAGTAATTAGCGTCATTGCAGATTCATGTTCAAATTCTAATATGCTGAATGAATTCCATTACAAACTAATTATAATTAATGTTCCTTTTGAGGCAACATTTTATAGATACGGGTCTCAAAATAGAATGTGACTAATGGCTGTGTTTAGCGTAGCTAAGTTAACGCAACGGAGCGATAGGTTAATTTTCCATCACGTGAGCATCACAGCACGTTGGTGTATGTCTAATATCTAAACTATTATACATATTTATGCACATCAAAGAGTAAATAAATAAATTTGGGATTTTTAGGTAAATTGTTCGTTCAACCGAGTTCTTTCGTTTCCTCTTATAATTGAACTAATAGAGTAAATGAAGGAAAACACTCGAATTTTGAACTGAAAAAATGTTTTGATTTGAATTTGGACACTTTATGTCGCGTTCTGATCATGTTATTATACCTTCGGTGATGTTACACCGCGTGAGCAGTGATATCAATGTAATAATAACGTGTACTTAACTTAAATATGTAATATAATTTCGTGAGCTCGCAAATTCAGTCTGTATAGCCCACGCTCGCAATATAGTTTGCTTAAAATAATGGAAGGGCTGGAGAATATTTCAGTAAAATAAATGTGTGTAGGCAGTAACTTGCGTCACAGGGGATTTGTGGGCCGCCCCCGTCCGCGGCGAGCAATAACAAGTGAGAGTATACAATGGCTGATTTTAATAACTGCACCGCCCTGATCAATACGGGTTGCAGGAGTAAGTCGCAGATGTGTTAGAACAAAAATATGTATGTCATCTAATAAATAAATAAATTAAATGGTGGAGATCAAAAATGAAACGATTTACGCACTGAAAGTAAATGTCGTCTGGCTTCCCATGACCGACGTTATAAAGACTGCAGGAAGTAACCGGTTGCGGAAAACAGAGATAAATTACAATCATAATGAACGCCTTTATCCAATAATATATAATACTTTACACAAAGGAACTTTCCATTCAGATACAGAAAAGGCATAGCGTAATTTATGACTAATCTTCAGAGATTGGTAAATTACCCAGCGATAAAAATAATTGCTATTTTTTGCACCGGGCGGGAAAGTTCATAAAAAAGGTAGGAAATCAGTACATATTAGAGCTGAAAATCAATCACTTTCGATAACTCGAGTTGAATAGTCTTAAATACCTATGGATACACTTACCCTGTGCGGCACCATCAACCTTTTGGAGGTTAATCTCACCCGGCTTCGTTAGGGTAGCCTAAAGCTAGGCTGGTCGATTACGTGACACCGGACATTTTAAGGGAGATTTATTCAAGAAGGCTAGTAATTAGAGAAAACACATTATTCCTGAAATTGGCCATTTGTCAATCTGGCCACGAATACGGATTTTCAAAAATAGTTCCAACTTCTAAGATTCGACAATTAAAGAAAACGAATCCAAAGTACATTTTGCAATGTAGAAAGAGACATTAGTAACGAACATTATTCAAAGAAAAATTAGTTGCCCTTAATGGAGTCTCTTTATCATTTTCCTATACAGGATATAACAGACCTAGCCCACATTTTTTTATGGGTGAATACCTGATTAAATTACGAGTCGAAAATGTTCAAGGAATATGTGCTAATTCTGCACCCTTACGGAAAATATTATTTGAAATTTTTACAAAATCGTGTTAAACTTTAGTTTTAACGTACTAATGACATATTTTTGACTAGGTCTGTTACACCCTGCATATAAATAGTCATATATTTCGATTTCTTCTTAAGACGTGCGTACATTGAATAAAATACAAATGAATACTCCAACTATTATCAAACAAAGTTAAGCATTTGTGCTCCCGAAATAGGAATAACTTGATTTCTCGGGATGAGGCTCGAACCCCTGACCGCTCGGCGAGTGTCCTACCGCTAGACCGACTGGACCAAACGAGTGGTTGTTGCGACCAGGTGAGGGCGCGGCCGGTGTTAATAATTCATTTAATTCTGTATTTATTGGACAACGACGCTGCGAAAGCGACAATTTATTCGGTAAACGCCAAATACGACAGTTTTTGATTATCCATTTGTCTGCCGGAGATACTTTCCAGAGTTATTCGCGAGGATGGCAGGATGGCGGGATGGTAGTGTGAGATGAAATATGGAACTGAAACTTCCTTACAATGTAATGTACCCAAAATACACACCCTAAAACAGAACTTTTAGATATATCAGTGCTGATTTAAATAGAAAACACTTATTCATATCTACAATCATGATTTTTAAACTTACGTCAATGTTACATGCCAACGTTCAATTTATCCCTTGTGGAGAAAACAACTTATCACATACACCTACTCGAGTCGAGAAATTTGTTGCCATTTTCAAACAAAAAAATTAACTCGACTTATAGTCGTGTTGCAAAATCTGCTGCGTGCCATGTTTTACCGTAACTTAAAATAATATTTTAATACCGAGTTAACTAAAAATTAAACTCATGTCGTATGAAGTCAGTGATAAGAAGTTGAAGGTAGTGGAATATGCAGAGATTTATAATCGCGGGAGATCAATGTCAACGAAAAACTAAACTTGAAGTTGTCATTATCAGAAATGTTAAAAAAGAACGGACTCGTGGTGGAAATGTATTATGTTTTAAATATATATACCCTAATATAATATAATCATAATAATAAACTATAAAAACAGTTTCTACATGTGACTTACTATGCTCGCGCCGTCGATTTCTGATGCTTTGAAACCCTATACATACTTACTACCCCAACCATATTACTAAAACTCTGTTCGACTAACTAGTGCATTCAGATCTTATTCTCGGGTATATGCGTTAGTTATTCAGTTCCGACAATTTTCACTACTCGGATTACTGACTGTTAATTGGTCGAACTATTGTATCAAGAACATATTGTAAATCGAGTAAGACACATTATTAAAAATATCAGCAATATTGGTGATTAATGAATGTCGAACGAGTGTGCCAAGTGTGACACTAATGACTGATGATTGTAACGTCCGTACATTATGTGTTGCACAGTAGACGCTTACTCCTTTGATAGTTGTAATAAAAACGGGAACCGACATCTGAACTAATCACAACATAAACATCTGGATTAATCATAACATAAACGATCTTCTATGTCAAATAGACTTCTAGACATTAACTGCCTCAAAGGTGAACATTTGGATAAATATTGAAACATCGGACGGGGTAAAACGGGGAAAAAACGGGACAATACAAATGATATTTATTGTAAAATCCCGTCGCTTATTTGAATCAAATCAAAGAGAAAAGAATGTCTAATAAAAATGCGTGTAATTAGTGAAGCTAGCGTTGCATTACAGTACTGCAACAGGGAATACATATTACTGAAAGTGAACACAGAAACACAGGCAGCGTTCCATTCGAGGATGGACGAACTCTATATCCGGCTTCGTCGAGCGTCCGATATTCGAGGCTCGGTATGGAATGGCACCGGAACCGGGATATATCACAGATCTCTGTGTGCGAGAGAATATCAGCCGAGTACAAAAGGATCTGACCAACCTAACATTGTTTGCTTGAATTAGCGTGAGCCAAAAAGGCGAAATATTATGATCCAACATCCTGCGGAGTTGAATCTACATATCATTTAAATAATAATATTGGATGCGATGCAAACTCAATTTCATCGAGTCGGGTGGTCTACGAACGGTTCGAGAAGCGGTGCGGTAACGATTTGCGTTTATAGTTTCCTAGAAGAAAATAGGCCTGATAATGCGACATTACATCGAGTGTTCATGTCTAGTCGCACGCGGGAGACACTTTCGACATCTGCTGTAGAAAAAGCTAAAAAAATATATATATAATAAAATATTCCACCTGTTTCCCCAACACTCAGTGCATCCATCAATCATCGCCATCGCGTCACCGCCTAATAACTGCACGAGCTGAAAATGAAGCAGATAATGGCGCTAACAAGGTTAGTATTAAGAACGAAGGACATCATGGAATAGCGGTTATTAAATAATTCCCCTCGCCTTCTAACGTGCTCTTAGAATGCATTAGTCACGCGCTGGGGAACTGGCCGCTTTCAGAGCTAACTACCGTACGATATTATCGTTTCTCTGTTTTCCCTAACTGATGCGTCTAAAAGTTATAGATCGTAACGATGTGAAAAGAAATTCGCGCTCATGAAATCTGACAATAAAACAGTTATTGATTCAATCGCGTTACACTTCAACACTTCAGTTCTTACACAAATAACGGAAATAAAAACATTTCAATCTCACTGTCAGAAGAACTTACCACGATCATGTATTTTTAGATAAAAAATAAACAACTTTATAAGAGAAGTGTCACCTCAGCACACTTACGATTTTTTTTTAACTAACCGAGCGCATGCGCATGTAAAAGAGAATAACTTGATCTCGGTGGTGTCCCGGCTAAACCGACTTGGAAGTCTTTTCGACGTTTGTGCCGCCCATTTGGACTGTACCGCAGCTATCGGAACCGACGACTCGTCAACGACAAACGGCCCTCGTTTTAAAGGACTTCAATGTTTTCAACGACATGCATGGACACAGCATGAAAATGAATTTCGAAGAGGAAGTATTGTTTTTGCAGTTCTATTGCTACAACAAAGGAAATAGCGAAGTAAGAACAGGAATATTTGGATTCATCCCGTTACAAAATAAATACAAACAAGGGTGAGTTTCATGAGTCATGTGAAAAATTATCATCATGAGTCACAAAGAAAATTATTGTCGGATGTCTAAAGGCCCTTTTGATCATTTATTTATTGAGAATATGAAAAATAAATGGTGACAAATAACTTATATCCTAACATATTTCACGTGGATAAGAAAACAACACGAAAAAAATAAAGCATAATAGTACTATGTAAAAAAGTTATAAACATAAAAACAAAAACAAGGAAAAGTCATTTACATATAGGATCGAAGAATATTGTTAATTTGGGTTTAAATATAGGTAAAGAAACAGAAAATATATCAATGTCGGTGAACAAATCATCGTAAGCTCGGCATATTATCAATATAGGAGAACGTAATCCAGAATTGGTTCGACTTGTAGGAATGCTGAAGAGAGGTTGCGATCGAGATAACTCGCGACAAGACATGGACATTTATTAATGATAAAAGGGGTGGGGACAATGTTGGTGTAGTGGTTAAGACGCTGCCCTAGTAATCTAGTGGTCGGAGGTTCGTGCCTCGTTCCAGGAGACCAGGAAGTGAGTCCTATCTTCATAGTACAAACGTTTAGCTTAGTTTGAAAATAGTAAGAATATTGGTGTGACATGTATTCCGTGTACGCATCTCTATTTTTCTTTTAAAAAAAAATAAACTGGCTTCGATAGATTTTATACAAATTTAAGGTATGAAGTGCTATTCGTCTGTTTGTTAAACTTGGAATATTAAACATGCTTAATGAATGGGGTAATTGAAATTTCTAGTTAAGAATTAGTATGAACTTCATTTGAAAAATTGATCAGTGTATACATTATAATAAAGATTCCAGATGCTAGACGCTGGATTCATCGGCCATCTTAAAAGATTGTATACAAATATGGGCAAGAGAGCTGACGAGCTATCGGGTGAGCTGGGCCGTGCGACAGAGAGGCGTTAGTATGAGTTACTTCAGAGATATGTATAGCCATCAATACAAAACAATCAATCCAGTCGTAAGTCGCCGACAACACATTCGTCCGAGTTAACACTTACCCGAGACAATTTGTCAAATACTAGACCAAACCAGCACGTCAACTTTAGACAAAACAATAACAGTATGAAGAAAACACTGACTGCGACGTGAGTGATCAAGGTGCCAATATAAGCTATTTATAAAGACAAAGGTAAGAAGCCATTTAGACTACGCTAGTTTTTTGTTAGATCCTCTACCAGCTTACCTTCAATCCAAGCTTGACAGAATCTAGTCCAAATGTTTGAGACTTATTTTGGGAGCTATGAATTCATCTCCAATCAATTCTCTCCAAGTGGAATGCGTAGAGATGCCTCTCATCATTAGGCGACAATATTTGTCAGATAAATTCTTTCTAAAAAGGTTCCATTTAATTTCCCACCCACTATCACAAAAGATTTCCGCACTCACTTCTCTGATAGACTCATGGAGATACTCATCAAATAAATCTAGCCCAAATTTATGCAATAGCTTTTCCTACTTAAATACCAAATATCCCGATTCACCTAGTTATTCTACTCCTCCAGTCTATTCTACCCCCTATCGTGCTACATTTTTCTCTCCAAACATTGATGTAATCTCAGGACTAGACAAATCAACCCAGCTAAATGTAAATCATGTAAACAATTTGTTTAATGGTGTACTTGATTCGAAATGGTTTAATTATCTTCACATCTATACCGACGGTTCTAAACTTTGCCCTGAGGACTATTGCGGTACTGTAGTCGCCATGCTTCAATAAATGTGAAGCTACGACTTCCTTCGGATTCATCGGTTTTCTCAGCAGAATGTTGGGCATCTGTGTACTCCGGAACGTCGATAAGGCTGTTATATTCTCCAACTCGCAAGCAGCTCCTGAATCACTCTCTGCTAATATGAAAGTTTGGCTAGACAATGAGATAATCTGTTCCATCAGAAGATGTCTATTTAATTTATACAGCAACAATAAACAGGTATCATTCGTTTGGATTCCTGCACATAAGGGGATTCATGAAAATGAATGTGCCGATAAACTGGCCAAGGAGGCCACTCTTTCCGGAGTTTTCCCCCAACAATTCCATATCCCGATGTATGACAGACTTAATATGGAAAAAAAAACGTACGAATTCTATCTGGACTGCACAATGGATGGATCCAAATATCATAAGGGTAATATTAATTAATTAAAATAATTCAAAGATCTATTCCTCGCATTCCCTAGTTCTCCAAACGAACAATATCAAATATATCTAGAATGAGAATTGGGTATTGCCAGGTAGCCTCACATTTATTCAAATTGAATTCCCCAATGTGTGAGTGTGGTGTCGAGGAGGAAACCCTTGACCATATCTTTTTGCCTATCCATTGCGGATCACAGGTTTTTTTTACAGTAATCTCGTCAAAGGTAAATTTCAACTCCCGGTTAACTTGTGTAATCTTCTTTCCCGTAACTCACCACATTTAATCTATATAATAGCTAATTTTTTGAACGACAGTGGTATTGACTTGTAATATAATATTTCCTATTCTATAATATAATTGTACTTTTTTCTATAACATAAAGTTTTAACTTGATTAATGGCACAAATCACTCTCGAAGGGTGGATTGCCTATTTAAAAGAAGAAGAAGAAGACAGACAAAATATTTTTTCCACATGTCAGTACTATAAGGTGCCTAAGTATTATAATGATAATGGATGAATACAAGGGCGGACTGGCCGTAAAATTATTCTGTGGAAAAACATTTTAGATATGTTGTAATAATATTTATTTAACATAAAGAAATGGTACAAAATAAAAACATAAAAATTAATGATACAGATATAGGAAGAAAGAAAATTACTAAAATTATTTTTTGTTAGAAATTACGTGTTAGTTATTGTAAATATAGGGGAGTCATTAGTAAAAGAATCCTGTACATGAAAGCCGGTAGGTATAACGGGGGAAAAGTAATATCTATTTAATTTATGTTATATGGGCCTTTTTCTATTACATGTGCGTACAAGTACTTTTATGTTTTAAGTTTTTTTTATTACATGTGCCTACAAGTACTTTTATGTTTTAAGTTTTTTTGTGATAGGATGGCAAATAAATATGGATACATAGAATTCTTTAGAATGCCGTCAAAAATCTCCTGCGTGTCAGGTCTGGCACGCGTGCCACGTATTTGCCTTCCCTGGTCTAGTATGACCAGGGCAACAGAAATGTTGAACTACTAATCGTAGGGGATAAATAAATACTACTGCATTCCGTAGAATAAGTAAATAAACTTTTGTTATAAATTTAAAAAATATTTTATTACAAATCAAATTAATCAATTAGAAAGATATACAGAAAAAATCTGTCTAACAAAAAAATATTTTTATTTATATTTATTATCTTTATTAACCACTAAATTGAGTTTAAATACATCTACAGGTTTCGAAAAATACATACATCTTGAAGAAGAAAATGGTATTTTTCGAAACCGGTAGATATATTTAAACTCAATTTAGTGGTTAATAAAACAAAGATAATAAATAAAAATATGATTTTTAACCACAAAGATAATATTTCTAATTTTAAAAATATAAAAATATTTCATTGTTACCAGGAATTGAACCTGGATAGGAAAAGGTCCAGGTTCGAATCCCAGTAACGACCAAGTATTTTTCGGTAGATAGATTTTTTCTGTGCATATCTTTCTAATTAAATTAATTAATTTGTATTAAAATAAAAATGTATATTCATTAAGAAAAATAATATCTGTGTAAATTATATAATTACATCATAATTAAATATTACTCAGAAGTCTTACGTATCATGTGATTGATTGCGGTCTTTATAAAATCCTAAATTCTCAGGAAGCTTCCATGACAATATCTTTATTAAATAAATAAAATAAAAAATATACTTATTGATGCAGCTCTCGTGACAGAGTATTTGTTGATCGAAATGAATTTACGTAATTCCAATTGTTAAAACTTGTTAATAGTTTCACATTAACGAGGCTTCGTTAAATAGGGAAGCGCAGTGCAGTATAAAAACGCAGAAAATAAACCACAAAATAACAAAAAAAAGGCTATAAAGAAAATTGACTGTATTAAATAATAATATTATACTTTTAATCAGCAAAATAATTTCGAACTGTTGGCGAAGTGGAAGAAGTGCCCCTCCTCCTGGCGGCTCGAGTGAGGGAGGAGTGAGGCTATTTATTATTCTGAACATTCGGTTCGCATGCGCGAGAAACAACAGCCGACTATTTTCAATGAGAGTCGGCCGCATTGTTCCGGCCGAGGCCATCGTCAGACCTAAGAGGAAAACTGCCAATTTGAACACAGTAAAACAAACAATATCTATTGAAGATAATTCAACTGCCGGTGGAACAAAGCAAGGCTGCAAGAATTTTAGAAGAGTGAGAGAACGAAAACATAATCTCTTCTTAATTAGGAGACAACACAACAGAGACAGACAATCACCCCGTGGGAAGAGCTTACCTACCGAAACTAATTGCCGGACATTTTGACTGCGGGCCAAGGGTGATGTTCACTTTGGCCGCAATAGCAACAGCTCAGCACCTGTCAGCACCGCATATTTGATGCCGCCATAAGGTCAATCGATCGTCGATTCTTAAAAACGATCGGCACCATGTTCTATTTTTGATTTGCTTTCAATCCAATACGGCAACAGGCAATATATCGCGGCGCACGAGGTCAAAGTATTCCAGTTCCTAGTAGGGATGCTGTTGCGATGTAGTCTTATTTATTGTTAAGAAAAATCTCAGATCGCCTTTAGATTTTGAAAGGTTAAACAATGGCCATGAAATGCCATTAAAATGATATCCTAAACATATAGATTATATTGATTAAGATCCACTTTAGCCTTGTCGGGCCTCGCTGGCGATGTGAGAATCAGGAACAAATTATCGAACTTGGACGGTTGAAACAAAAAATATTTAAACCGCCCGCGTCAATTGTAAACATTGAACAACAGGCGGTGTACCCCACCCACCCCACATCAGAGATATTAATCTCACATTTAATAAAATTATAAAACCTTTCACTGGAGCGATTGCGATTTGATTACTATTTGTGCTCACTGAAGTGGCAGTAGTTTGCATCAAATCATTTTTGAAATATTTGTACTAGAATCTTCAACTCCATTAAAAGATTCGTATAATCCGTATGGGTGTGTTTAGTCATATAAAACATAATAATGGTCGAATTCTGAAGACACGAAGCAATTTTATGAAATCCGTAGTAGAGTTATTAAGAAGCTATAGTAAATAAGTTATATATTTGATAGCCAGAAAGTCAATTTAGTGTAAAACTTTCATTCGCAAAAACAATTGAAAAAGTACTCACAAAGAATTTTACAGACTTAATTAAAATAAATACGTTTGTAACATAACACTTTTTGTGTGGCAATATATTTTATTTTCTAAAGTAAAAATTCTACAGACTATTTATGTTTTCGTTTCGGTACACTGAATCTCGAAATATTTCCATAATATAACGATCACATATTTATAAATAAATAATTGATGATTTATTGATCAAATGAGGATAGTTTATCACATTTATTTTTTCCTTCGAATGTGGTTTTCACGATATGATTAGACATCTCATTACCCGTCGATACAATACATAATCATAATCACGAATGATATCATCTCGAAATTAAGCGTACTAAATAATTATATTATTGAGTAGCTTGTTAGTGTAGTGGTCGAGACGTTGGCCTAGTGATCTAGCGGTCGGAGGTCCGCGCCTCGTTCCAGGACACCGGCAAGTTAGTACTATTTTCATTGTACAAGCGTTTACGTTAATTTGAAAAAAAAAAAGATAATGAAAACAGTTTTATTAGATAAAGATTAAATATTTATAATGTTTTTAGATTGAACAAATATAACAGCACAAAATATGCAAAAATCAATTGTATGATTGCATTAAATAGCAGGTCATTTGCTAAATTGAATTGGTTATTATATATTGGATATTTTAATAATTAACATTTCCAAATTATCTAATCTAAGGGCTCTATGATATGCGACGTGACTCTAAAAGATGGTTAAAAAAACCAGAAAAATTATTATTACTGAGGCGAAACACGTTAAAAGGTATTTTATTCTTATATTGAAAGTACGTGAAGTTTTGCTAATATACAATGCTAAACAGTCATTGCAATTGTCAGTCTATTTAGTCCTCGTGTATACATACATATATATTATATATTTGAGTGTACCTTTGGAGTTTATTATGAATTTACTGAACTTATTATCAGTAACTATTTTTTACACAACAGATTGATTATTCTACATCACTTATCATTATTATCATTGTTGAAATTTCATCGCGAATTCTGTTTATAAAACGTAACCGTTGTTTACAGCTATTTATTAGTATTACATTTAATTCCGTCCTATCTAAGACACAGATAGCATCGAAGTCGGTCGGCGTTAAATTAATAAAGTGCTTTGTAGAAAGTTTATTATTTCAAATTAATTAATCAAAAATTGCAATAGGCTTTATGGAATAAATTCCTTATTGGTATTGTCCTCATTTACCAGCATCGTTTTATGATGACTATCGATGATGTACTTTCGCGTAGACATTCGCCGGTAGTCAGATCAGCATTCGTTCATGCAACATCAAACTCATTGTGAGTCTTAAAAGATGATCGATACAAAAAGCGCAGTTTCTAAAATACTCGTGATAGTGGTACTCGACAGAACAATCTATTCAACTGTGTATTATTTGTGCAACAGTAATGTTTTTTCTGTTACTCATTCCACATCTGCAGCATGCAGATCATGTGGTATCCAGGTGTAAGACAATTATTTACAACACAAATGGAACAGACATTAACGCAGTCGGTCCGGCGTGGAAATCGTCGCGGTACAAGTGCAACAATAATGGCACTGAAGACGCATCTGCACAACGCGACTGTTCGACAAAACTGCATGGGAATTAGCAATTAGGGAAAAATTATTTTCAAAAGGGGTTAACGACAGATGGGGTTGCGACCCCATAATGCATATGAAGTCCATTTTTTATTTTTGAGAAACAAACAGTACAACAATAATAACTGACGTAATGATATAGAAAAATATGACCAAAGAAGTTTCCTCGAAAGTGAATAAAGAAGAGCATACAAACTAAAAATAATAACAACATACAAATAAAAAATAGAACATATTAAAATATATGATATATTAACAAATTGATAAACAAAACATGTTTTTACATCGTATAAAGCGGAAAGGAAAATGAGACAATAAAAAGGAAATTTATTTGAACAACTAAAAAATATACGGGATGAAACAGACCTAGTCCACAATGCTGGACACTTGATCATCATCGCCTAAATCGTGTAACAGAAATGGTCTGGCCGCTCGAAATTCAATGACCTTTAATTTTTTGTATTCAATTTGGAATCAATAAAATATTTTAATTAGTCGAAATAATTGCATAATTACGTTTCTTTGAAATACTTCTATCTGACACGAATTCGAATCATAATTTAGCGAAATATCGACCCAAAAGTATTGCGGACTCAACAGCAACAATAAAGTTCCCAATTAATATTCTGGA
The DNA here is from genome assembly GCA_031772225.1 of Eubasilissa splendida. NCBI lineage: Eukaryota > Metazoa > Arthropoda > Insecta > Trichoptera > Phryganeidae > Eubasilissa > Eubasilissa splendida. The sequence continues at coordinate 727,464 of CM062857.1, forward strand.
TGCAACCTTTTACATGGCTGGATACAGGAGGAACAATCATCTTAACCCAAATAGACAGCAGCACGTACGTATTGTATTTAAAGCGTTATTTATTGTTTTTTAATCGACGATATGAAATATTAAAATTTTGTGTGAGAAATTATTGTGTTTTTGGTATAAAACTTGATTTTAAATAGTAGCTGAAGCCTCAAAGCATGTAAGTAAATATAATATATATTATTTAAAATAATTTGTATTCACTAACAAAAAATGTTTTAACAACGTCGAAAAATAATTATATGTACTGCAAATGGGATGGTTTATAACTCTATTCATTTTTAACATGTTGCTATTCTGGTTCAATGCAGATTTGTCTCCGTAATCTTGGATTCAAGGTTATAAGAAAATATATTTCGTATATGAAAGAATTTTCTATATCAAGGAAATATTGTGGGACGCGGAAAATAAATTCAATGATAGCGGTCTTTTTTATAATGCTTGTATTTTCTTAATTATGGCAAATAACATTCAGTTTATTAGTTTTACATTAGTGTAAAGGACTTTTCTAAGTAATAGTTTAATAAAAATCAAATATATTGTATAACTTCTGATATAAATGGATAATAAAAACCCACATTTTCGTAAAAAACGCGAGAATATGAATTATTTTTTAAAGGGAATTAATTTAAATGCATAACCTTGTAGGCATGGTTAGTTTTAAATCATGCTGCAAACATTTGTGAAATTTCGGGCTACGCTTCTAACTACGTTACTGTAAGATAACTTTGACAACTGGCAAAGCCGTGTTTCAGTAATAAATTGCAATGAATTTTCATTAAGATAAGCACAGAAGATGTCGTCTTATGTTTAGATTATCTGTAAACATGCTGCTTAAGAGAAAATTAGATGAAAGGATGTGAGATTACGGGAAAAGAGATACAGCCAGTTGCTGAAGGAAAGCAATTATTAAGTAATGATACGATACTGAAGGTTGGTCCTTCATCAGGGAGATACCACTTATTTCTCAGTAGGATAACGGATTGACGAATACACACGCATGGGCGGCTGATCAATCTCTGAACCTGATAACGCTTAGGTATGTTGTTTGGTGAGCGCCTAGTGTCCGCTATTGTTCGACCATTTCGATAATTTTATTAAATTCGTTTAAAATATGCGCACAATAAATGTACAATAAAATGGTACATAATTAAGTAATAAAAAACATCACATATTCAACATATAATTAAAATCTACCTACTTTTTAAAAATTTTATTACATGTCACATCAATATTCTTACTATTTTGAATTTAAGCTAAACACTTGTACAATGAAAATAGGACTTGCTGGTCTCCTGGAATGTGGCGCGAATCCCCGACCAACGTCTCAATCACTAGACAACAAGCTACATTATTGAATGCAACCTAGATGAACGCATGTCTCGAGGCAGACTGAAGACTTTATTGATACTGTATACATTAAGATGAAATAAAATAGGAAATGTCTCACCGATAAAACATATATGTAGATTTGTATCGTGCAACTATAAGGTTTTGCGTAATATTTATCTATTTATACTCCAGCTTGCTGAAAATAACGATCCGAACGGATTGCCTAATACGTCACCGCTCCGTACGCAGAGCGCTGAGGCCGACCCGCGGGGTTGTAAAAGTTTGTGAATAGGAAAATCAGGCTAAAGGTTGAACCCGAAAATAAAGTAACCTCCACCGATCAAGGTCGATCCCGTGTCCCCGTGTGAAAAGGAACGGACCGTCCACGCGTCGGCAGTCTGGGGCTAGCGAGTGAACGGGGACGCGTTTATTTTGTGCCAAAAAATATAAATTCAGAGTTCAACACGCAAATCGAACCCTATCGATCTCCAGTAGCGGTCAAATCGCCGGTGCCTCGGACCCTGCTCGCACTTCTGGCGTCGGGGGAAAATGACACCATAAAATGAACTCGTAAAAAATTGGCTTCATAGATTAATGGGCAAGATTTTCAATATCATTTTTGTGTAAACGCTTTTTTCGTGTGGGATGCAAAAGTATAACCTACTTGGCTACATTTTAGTTTCGGTCAAAGCACAGCTTATTTCGTACTGTTTAAAGTATTAAAAATTAAATGTACACAAATTAAATCTCAAACACCATTGAGTCAAATCCGATAGGAGGATACCACAATTAAATGAATTAATTCATTTTTCCCTAAATATGAAGTAGATTGCTTTAAAATAATGGAATAACAGATGAATCAATTTGAAATATAAATTCGAAAATTTGTCGTTAACTTAGAATGTTGACGTGGTGTAATAGGTCAGCGCTCTTCCCAGGATATTCCTATCCTGGGAAGGGTGTTCCTGATTCCTGGTTCGAGTCCGGGTGGCAACAAAAATATTTTTTCTAAAATTCAGATAAAAAAATTGATTTTATCTGTATATCTTTCTTATTGATACATTTAATTTGTATTAAAAAAAAAATAATAATATTGAATAATTTTTACAGTGCCGTTTTCGTAAAAAAACAGAAATGTTTAGGTACATAAGTATGTTGTTTAGGTGCAGAAAGAAAAAGACCAGTAAATGAATAGACATGAAATAAAGTGTATATATAGAAGAGGGGTTTGGAACATTAGTTGCGGGATGAGGGGCATTTTACACACATTCTTGGTGGAAACATTAATCCGATAGTTTATGACATATTTATGCAACAGTAAAAGTATTTACTCTTCAAAAATTAAATCTTTATGTAAACAAGACGTACTTTTTACATGAATGCATATTATATTGTCAGCGTTTAAATTGTTAGTAAATATTATTCACCGCCTGCTTTGATAAATTTGTAGTATTAGTACAAAAATCTTGTTCAATAAGACAACATAAGTTGGTAATAACAATTTAATTAAATTCATTTATTGCTCTGTAAAGTGTACTGCACTGGACAAGCAAAAATATTTATGAAATTTAATATACACAAAAGCGGCGCAAAGAGACGACCTCACTGCCCGGCTATTCGGGGCGATCTGAGGGATATTTTTTCGATTTTGAGTTTAAATAGCTAAAATCAAGAGATCGAAATAATTTTTAGATGTTTTTTGTGTTTATTTTTAAAGAATAATGTTTATTATTTTGATTTGTTGATGTTAAAATGTTGACAACCACGTAATAGTGTTGAAAATGACGTACGAAATAGCATGGTACTTTTTCAAAACAGTCTCTTTTAGAATATAAATTGTAAGAAAACTGCATAATTATTTTATAATAATTAAAGACAACAATTTACTTTATAATATTATCGAAAAAATAATCATGTCACACGTTCATACAGCTAAACGAAGCCTAGAAAATGGAGCAATTTTCTTTAGTTCTAAAACAATGTTGGTTTGGTAATTTATTTATTAATTAAATCATTTATTTGGTGTCATTTAAAAAACATACGTGTATTCCAAATATATGAAACTTAATGAATCAATTTGAATGTGAAACCTTTCCATAGAAAAAGTGGTTGATGCAGTTGAATTTCGCTTGTATTTCCACCCAATCGCCTTTAATAAAGTCTCGATGCACTGTTTCGTATGACGGGTGGCAGAGTTCCACACTTTTGGGCCTGCCACCGCAAATGCCTGTTCGCTAAACATAGACTTGTTGCAACGGTAGGTCGGTTCTACTACTCTTTTCGCGGCTGAAGTAGAGGCTGACCCGAGAGTTTAACCACTACTATTCGAATTGTCTGGTATACAAAGCTCTTGAAGATACAGATGCGCCATGTATGTGTCGCTTTGTACATCAACCAGCACAATTTAAACTGAATTTTGTCAGGGAACCAGAGCCAATGTCTATGGTGCATAAACGGATCCTCCAGCACTTTGGCCATATTGCTCACCAGACGACAAACATAATGAAGGGCATCAAATCAGGAGGGAACAGAAGGGAGAGGGCGCCGTGTAGGCGGTGCTGAGACTCGTTGACATTGGTGGGAGAAACTGTAGACTGCAAATAAGAGCAACGCATGGCAAGGAACTGGATCAAGGAATAACAACGTGAGTCTTTCAATAATGAAGTCATCATGTGACAAATGATTGGAAGGAGAAAAAAAAGATTATATTTTGGATAGATCTAAATATCTAGAATTTTACAAAACAAATATTAGCATAGATTCGAATCCCGGTGGCGCAACAACAATATTTTTCGATAAAATTGATTTTATATGTATATCTTTCTAATTAATATATTTAAAATATAAGCCTAATTAACCATAATATTGGTGCAATACAGTATACGAGTATTACTACAATAATGAACCTTATATTTTATTAAAATAGGAAGACTTCGGCGGTTGGACCATGTGGAGAGGGGATGATCGAACAGCAATCATCCAAGTCATCAACAGGGCGGGACGCACGGCTTGGGAAGCCCGAAACTGGATTGTAGGGTCTTCAAATACCTATATATATATATATTTTATATATGTCTTAGAAATCCAAGACTGGACGTGAAATAAACATCAATGGAGGACAATTTTCGAAGAGGCAAGGACCCACAAAGGATTGCAGAGCCGGTAGTAGTGATGATAACGATGATAGTACAAACATATTTCTGAAGGACACAATTAGCCGATTTCAACTGAAAACAACCAATTTGGAGCGGTAAGGCAGTGATTTGTTTGGAATTTCTATCCGTAAAACAGAAAAATAAAAACAATAGCAATCATTCAGCAAGCGGGAAGGTGTTGAATATATTACAAGTAACGGAGCGTGACATATAATATTCAATTTTAATCATAATATTTTCAAACAGTAAAAGTATTCAAGCAAAAATAACGCTTCGTTATTAAAGCGCGCAAACATTTTTATTGTGTAAAGCTGTAAATTAGGAAACGAATTACGAGATTGTTAACCCCACAGTGCTAGACTGTATTGTTAAAAAAATATATATTTATAATATATAATCAAAGTGTCCTGATTATTTAAATTTTAAAGAATTTTTTTTTTTTTATATATTTTAATATTTATTTTTGCACAAAATAAGCACACATGCTTTTGCATAAAGTAATGTACTTTAGGTATTTAGTTAATGATTTGTATATAAAGGGTAAATAACTAAAATACGTATGTGCTTCGTTTTATATATTTTTTTAACTGTTAATAATAAATGTTAGTACTTATAACGCTTCACGAATTTCAACAGACGATTTAACTGTGAAATCTAAATTGTTATCAATATATAAATACAATGCTGAATCGATCTACATTGAATAGTAAATCCAAAACAATCGTGTGTAAATTTGACTTCTATAATTAAATGAACATGATGCAAATTTGCATCAATATGGACTGTAAGGGTTAAGTAAATCCGCTTGGTGGAATTTGATTGCAATATTTGCAAGAAAACGCGATAATTGAAAGAGTAACACGATTGCAGCATAATGCGATACTGCAGACCGCGAGGGACAGAGACGAGTTAGTTAGTCAGGCCAGGTCGGTATTAAATGTTGCGACAACTTATCAACGTTTGCGGGGGGAGATAACAGTTTTATAATATCTAAATACATAATCAAGTGTGCGCTCTGTTTAACGTTTTTAAAATACCACGAGGTGGGTGTTGTGTTGCATTCTGATGTTCGATCGCGTGTTCGTTTGTCCTCACGCGGTGGAGTTGCCAAGATCAATGCTGATTGGTAAAGTGATGTTCACGAGCTCAGTGAAACCAACGAAAATTAAGAGAGTAAGAACTTGCTTTTTTTTCAATTGCGTCATTACGATTACAGCATTTCGTCATTGGTACTGCTATATGTCGTGTATCAAAAAATAAAGTATTTTGCTGTCTTGATGCAAAAGTATCAAATTTTTTGATCTTTACATCACATCAAGACGTCGTATATTATTTTACAGTATGAGTGTTGCCATGAATGTATAAAAACGTGAAATTAAATAAAAAAGAGGTAGATTTTTCTCCGTCAAGCTTTGATTGTGAAAAGGATCATTTGAAATTTGTGAAAGTATTATGCTCATTAGCTTACAAATTACGTATATAGTTACTGTCAGACGGTTATTTAATTTGTGTTGTCAAATTGGGAACCATTTTTTAAATTATTCAAAGCGCATTTTAATTAAATACCTAATTAAAATATGCTTTGATTGATACATGTCAGTCAATATGAAGCTAAATATAAAGTATTCTTAAATTATAGGTTCCCCCAAAATCATATCTACGTACTCCGAATTACTATACTCGTATGGCATTTTATGCAATATTACAAAAACATAAGATCTTTGATCAAATAATTACTTTTTTATTGTAAATAAACGAGAATTGAGTCAGTACCGCATTACCGCACAGCGCAAATTAACATGAATTTGTATCTGAAAGAATCTTTCAAGTACAGGAAACTTTTACCACGTGCTGATATCGATAACACGGTAGTTTTTTATTTATTTAAAAGTGCATCTTATCGTTTTTTGAAAATAAATATGTATCTATGTAGTTGTTGAAATTAAAATAATATTCACTTAATTTAAAAATTTTAATATCGGAAATTGAATTTTGAATTTGAAAAAACAGTATTTTTTTCCAAAGTAAAAACATTTTCACAAAAATTTGCTAATATTTTTAACCCGCTTACTCGCTATATGAGCATTTCTTTAACCTTAATATAAAATACAATATCTCATTCTACTAAATGGACCTACTTAAATTATAATATTTTTTTTATTCATTAAAATATTTTTCGTTCTACAGATATTTAAAAATATAAATAAAAATGTTTACAATACTTTCCTACATACGTTATAAATATAAACATCCTTAATCTTATTTGCATTTTAATATAATTAACTTAAAATATAGATTTATTAATTCCATATAAAATTTTTAATTGTCTAAATTAAATAAATGATGGTTTTATAATTATTTACACGCAGAGTATGCGTGACTTTGTGTAAAAGATATTTACGTGGGATTTTTGTGTAAACATTATTTGTATAATATTCCGTGCGACATTTCTGTTCTTTTGATTGCTGAATATTACAAGTTTAGAAGTACATACATGCATACCGATCTATATTTTCGATTACTAGGTAAGCCATTAATTTTTTTTTTGTTTTGCTTTCCAATGAATATTTTGATTCCCTTGTTTTTTAAATTATTTTAGGTAATTTACAGTGCTTGCGTTTATTTAAAAATTCTTATGAACTTCATTAATATACGCAATATTTAAATTAAGTTTGTTTGGTGGACGAGTGAGCGAACCACCGTTTTTAGTCAGCGGAAGTCGAGAGCTCGGTAAGCTATGTAAGTACCTATATATGTGCATATGTATTTATGAGGGCATACTTCGGTAAGGTAAATCAGGTGATTTAACATTTCAATGCAGTGATTTCAATAGTATTGTATTTATACAATTTGATATGAATTACTTTAATGATAGTCTAACGTTTTACAAAAGATAAGTAAGAAATATTGAAAAAAAAAAATGCTAACTTTGAAGTCACATAACTCCCTTACCTGTAAATTTTTTACCAAAGTGTAAATAACATTTTCTGTTCAAAATTGAATGAAGAAGACTCCCCCTAAGTTTTTGCTACTAGCTATGAGACACCCGGTATAAGAATCAGCGCAGCGCACCTGTTTGATGCACGTAAAGAATGCTTTATCCTAAATAATGTAACATACCAAGCACCCGCATATAAAATGTATTTTTATTATCTAAGTATTCGAGGGATACATTTTTTTGATAACAGCTATGCGTGCTCGTGTGGTTTAGCAGTAAGTGATCAAGTGTCGGAGATTTGAGACTCATCCCGAGGTTCGACTTGTACAAAAAGAAAGTCCTATTTTCATAGCACAAACGCTTAAAATAATACGAAAATTGTTAAAATTTTGATGTGACATGTATTTCACGCTATTGTGTCACGTGTCTGTTGTCCATCTCATTAGAAATAAGTAATGTGTCTCGCATGATTTAATTTCGAGTGCTACGGTACGTACTTTAAATATGTCGATATATTTAAAACAAATGAGATAAATCGTGACAAATTTGTAGTATTATATAATCTGCCCGATGAGTACCGGAAGGTCGTTTCCTATAAAGCCTCAAAGCCTAGCCTGACGAGAAGTTTTAGTACACAATGCAATATTTTAGAGAAAAGTAGTGTGCGTTACGTACTCACACCACCGCAACATATTTAATACTATTATATTCGCGTCTGTACTGGCTCAAAATTAAGAAATCATTAGTAAATCATGTAAGAAGGACGTTATGTATGTAAAAATATGTAAAGAAATTAGTGAACGTGATAAAAATTGGTGCAGATACACAGGGTTTATTGTTAACCTTTACCATCCCACCATGATGGAAAATACCCGTGCGCAGCCATGTTGTCAACTCGTTATACCGTAAGAAATTTGACTTTAAATGAGAATAAAATGCTTTTACTGGCTCAAATGGAGTTATAAAGTTAGTGTTGTACATTTAATATAGGTATTTCATTCTTTATACTCATAATATAAAGCATTCATCAACACGATCTTTTACCAGTCATTTCTGAGCGCAAATATTTATTTAGAAGTAGCTTAAATATTAATTTTATATTGCATGTACTCACAGAAATATTACACGTTTAATTGAAGGGTTAAAGCTGTTCAAGACACGGGATCTGACGCACCTAGAAGATAATTAGCGTCGCCCTGGGCTTAATTCGTAAAGCGTAAACACTGATCAATAAAACGAATAATTTTTGTGTAACGAATTTTATTAGTACAACTAAAATACGTCTAACATCAGATAATAGCATAATGAATAAGAGTGTTACTTCACTTTAGTAGCAGTAAAAAGTTTCAGCCTTTTCGACATTGTCCTTGTTCTTTCGCGGATGTGGCTATTTCACGTAGAATTTATTACCCTTCATTATATGAAGCACTCGGAATGTCCGCAGCTAGGAAGTAGTTAGTTAGTACAAGTATCAAAGAACAGCCCGGCCGCACGGGTGAAGTATACGATGAGTTCGTCACACGAAGAGTCCACTCAGGAGTATCGCACACTCAAAGGAAATGACATATATATATAATAAATATATATTTTCTCTCGCTCGTTAATTTAGAGAAAATGTTGGTAGAAACAATATTGGTTAACCTTATAATGAGCTAGCGGACCCTGCCCGGCATTGCCCGGAATTCAGATGTAGTGATAATTTAAAAGATGAGAAGTAGGAGCGGGGTGTGCCTTTGTTTGTGAAGATTAATAATTATATCGACGTGTGCAAAATTTTATCCAAAAAGGGAAGGAGGAGATATCCGTGGGAGTGGGAGCGGGGTGACAATATTTTCCTTAGGACTCGGAAAAAAAATTGTTTGGCGTTCAATATAGGTTGGATTTACAGGGGGTGGGGGGAGGGGGGGGGGATGGTGTTTACGTTTTACGCGAGGTTTTAAAGTGTCTGAAAATTTGAAATGGATTGCATTTGATATAAAATACATGTATATTGGAGGGAGTAGATGGGGTGGCCAGAGGGGATGGTGTCTATATTTTACGCAGGAAAAAACTATCGGTCAAGGGTGTAGGGTGTAGGGCAGGCATCGGCAACCTAGGAGGGAGAAAGACGGTTTTTAATTTTAAGTGCTAAAGACTATACATGTTAACTGTCTCTGAGGTGAAATTTTTATTTATTATTTAAAATGGAGCTATATAAATAAAATTGCGATAAGAATTCGCTAAATACACGGGGATAAGAATTGAAATAATATACGTAAAAAGGAGCAATTACTTTAAAAAAAAATTAAGAGTAGGTATATAAAAATATAGGAAAAAATCTTGATTTCTCAGATATACTTAATTTACCAAAGTTTGGCGGCCGCACCAGCTTTTTAAATCTTCCCTCAATATTATACATTTCTGTATATGAATATTTGACGTCATCCTGTGGTGCAAAGTTAAATTTGCAATATTCCTCAATCTAATCCCTGTATTACAACTAAATTATGTGACAATTCGCGACCGTATATGTCAAATGGTAATTTTCTTACGTGTATCCCCCACCCCGACAGTAGATACTGCGTTCTGCACAAACAACATTCTCAAATGCTACTAATATTACAATGATTTATTATATAATATGTATCTAAGTTTAATTTAAATACATTAAAATAAATACGCGCGATATATTATTGTGCAATCTCTGGTACATTAAATAATTCTGTATTTATTTATTATTATTATACACGCCCTATTCAGGCATTAACGTCATTTGTAAAATAGCAGAAAATTTCATCAGAAGTGCAATACACAAATAAAATATAAAACATAATGTTAGTATGTTTTTTCATAATCAAAATTAAAAATAAATGTAAAATGTGAAGTAAAGCAATTTATCCGTCACCATTGAGTTGAGACTCTGCAGGCAGGCACTCTGAAGGCTTTGAGATGTGGTGCAGGAGACATATATGCTGCATATACCATGGACAGCGAGGCACACAGATGTCTCCATTCTGCAGCAATTATAGATCTATGATAAACTACTCAACCGAGACGAATCTTTCCATTTTTTGGATTTAAGAGAAGATAAGCTCGGAGAAACATGATGAGGTGGGCTACGTTGAAAGACGAAAGAAGATCCGCTGTCGGACCAACCGAGCGAATAGCAATAGGCATGGAAGAAGCGGAAGAAGATTAAAATAAAACTAAATGTGAACAATTGAAACATACAAAATACAAATACAAAGAAAAATACACCAACCCTGCTAAAATAACCAGGTGTGGTGATAAAGATGGATGGATATAAATAAAACAATGTTATAACTCTACTCGAGTTGCGAGAGAAACTGTAACTCTCATCGACAGGTGAAGTATTAAACTAAATACACAAAAATATAGGAGACAAGACTTAGGTGGCAGACATATAAGTAATTAGGTAGTGACAAAAGGAGGGGGATGGGGCGGAAAGTTTAACAAATTAAGACCCGAGATCAGATTCCTTTTTATTTCAAAATTATTAATTTAATTACCTTTGCGCGTGACGAGTAGAGTTCGAATAGTTATGACATTGTTTTATTTATATCCGTCCAATTCGATGATAAAACTTTACGAAGTTAACGCTGATTCCATCAATAATATAGGTGTGGTAAAATAGTATTTCATAAAAATGATGGTTAACGAACCGATTGCGAGAGAGAGATACATGTTCGCAAGAGACATAATTAGTATCTAGACGGTAAACATGATCATTATTCAGGTGTAATTTCTCTTAAACACGCGAATGCATAGTATGCAAGCGGTATGTGATGTTCCAATTAGCAATCGTGACGCGGAGACGGAGACGCGCTGACGGAACGCTGATGGCACGAGGTGTCACCATAAAGCACAGCGAGATGCCCGACCTAATCTAATCTGGTCTGGTCTGAATAGGAGATCGGGCGTGTCGAGGTAGCGGCCGGTGCCGGCTCGGGGATCCGCCAACAACCGGGTCGCCGGTCGCGGAAGAAGACGCGGTCAACAGAGTGCAATTGAAAAAAATCCACAAAGATCGAGACACGATAATGGACGACGGTCCACGACGCGGAAAAAAAAAGTATCTTTCAATTAACATCCAACACCGCCGACAGAATAAACGACTTCGCGCACAGAGGGGAAAAAGTATTTAATGTGTAACAATATAATATAAATTGACGGAACAAAAACCTATCATTGTATTGCCGAGAAAAATTCATAGGACGCTCAAACTGTATATCGTGTATGTATTCGGACGCAATCGCAATTAACTTTATGAAAAAGGTCGGCAGCTCGAATCTCATTAGCGGTCAAACGCGTAAGTCGAAATATTTCAGCTATAGTTTGAAAATAGTGTCGAACATTCGCACTAAAACTATAGCAATTAAATTAATGAAATTTAAAAAATTAAACCTACGTTTCGATAAAACATAAACACAGGGTGCGGGTGAGGTGCCTGCCTACGCATGTCGTACAGCAAACTTCTAAGCGTTTTATAATTGTCAGTATTTTTATTTACCTTTCAAATTGTATTTTGATTGAATGAAACACTTTTGAGAGAATTATTGAACGATTAATATATACATAAATAAATTAGTTTTTGCATTAGTCGATGGATGAGTGCACCACACAAACACGCTCTCCTTACATTTGTTTATCGTGCATAAGTACATAGATAGGGAATGACATTTTGTTGAATGACAAGTGCGGTGGAAAACCATTAAATATACTAACTGACTAATTGTGTACGGTCGTGTGGTGGTAAGTGAACGCCGAATAGCGTTAGTTTATTTGCAACAAAAAAAATACGTGTACAGTTAAAGCACAATTTTAAAAACACCATTATGTTAATAAGAAACTGTTCAATCTTCGACCACAGGTGACCACAGAAATCTCTTTTTGGCAATAATTCAGAATACTATCGCTGCACTTCTGTCAAAAGAAGAACCGCCGAATTCCATCACACTGCGACCGGACGGGCGCGATGGTCCGCGTATGTCCGAGATTAGTGACGCCTTTCGGCCAATATAAATATTAACATATTCAATCTATTGACGATTTAGTACAAATATCAATCAATAGGTTTTGGACGTTTCTGATATACCCTTGCGTTCATAATATATCCGCGGTGTATAACATCCGAACTGTTAACATGTTATTTAAAAAAAGTGACATGAATCAATGTTTCCACGGTTTTAAAATTTGTTTTAGTTTGCGTGTCGAATATCTATGGTTACGGTTACGCTATATTATAATGCTGCGTATAAAACATTATTTAAGCCGATCGAATAGATTCTAGTACTTTTTCTAGACGTAATTCAGGATCATCGGTTTATATCATATACATCATTATATCATCAGTTAATATATAATATATAGTTATAGCGTAATAATAATCGTACAACTTCAATATGCCATTATAAAATATTAACTAAACTTACCAGGTCTTCATGTAGGTATGGGTGGACGACAATATTAAAACAGTATCTTACCTGTAACAATAAAAAATATATATTGAGATTTAAATAAAACTTTGTAAAGGTACTTCGTTAAAATTGAGCAAAAAAAGTACTGAAGTCGCTTTTTAATTTTTCCAAATTTTTATCAGTTTATAGTAATATTTTTTAAATAACAATTTGTGTGAATCGATTTACGTTATCATTCAAATCAATAAACAATAAGTTGGGAGATGTTACATGGCGGCCATTTTCTTTCAAAACTATTTGGTAGATATAATATAATCATATTAATTGAGGTAGATATAATATAATATAAGCATGGATCAAGAGATATAATATAAAGCACATACATATCAGATTAAACTTTAGAACAGAAAAAATAGCGATACCTACATAAAATTGATTATTTGTAATAATCAATATTAAGACATTTTTTAACATAGTGTTTAAATTATATGTCTTAAAATTGATAATTGATTTTTGAAATTGTTAACCCGGAGTGGGTAGGTGTAGGTATATATTTTATTAATTTTTCAGTTAATTAACGATTTTCTATCAGTTTGGTGTATTTAATAGTTCCGGAGCTTCTTGATTTTTATCTTCTTTCAACGTGGCCAGTCCATCGCAGCCTTTGGGACCTACAGAATCTTACAATAATTGTATCTCGCTGAATTAAATTTTCGGGCTCAAGGTTCATTTTTATTCTCTTATATTATAAGTTACATTTTATAGTCCATAAACTTTTCTTAGCATTCGCCTTCAAAAACTGCTAATTTGTTTTCTCCATTTTGGGTTTCAGGCACCACGTTTCGTAACCACTGGTCTTATTATTATTTTGTACATAGTTTGCTTCGTTGACTCGGTATTTTCGACCCCAGCAGTCGCTCACAGGTAAGTATAGAAGCATATGTTTTCAGCTAGAGGGCGGATTTTCAATTCGTGCGAGTATAAGTCTAGGTATGTAAAATGATGAACCCCTTTATATATAAGTTGTCCTACGCAAACATCCTAGGCTGCTCCTGTTCACGCGTGCTTTGACCGTGTACTGAAATTTATATGCAATCCGAACCTTTCGGAGTTAAAAATGATAGTTTATCCGATGAAGTTTTAATTATTGCTATCCGTTCAAAATTCGCTCAGGGTTTATTTGAATCGATCTCCCCTCGAGTGTGCACAACATGGAACCGAATAAGCGAGTCAATGCGAAACTTGTCGATACTGCTACGGACCGCTGCGGTGGAAATAGCTTTGCATTCTCTCGTAACATGTACATTATTGACACTATCGTGTACGGGCTCACCGCAGTCGCAGTCGCAGTCGCGCCCGAGAGAATTGATACGAAATAATGTAATTTTATCGAGAACTGCATAATAAAACTACACTCCGATAGAATTGAATTGCACGTAATGTTAATATAACAAGCAAGTGTAGATAGCAACAAACACCGATGAAAACTGAAACCCATTCAGAGATGACGAAATGATCTCGTTTCTTCGATAAGATGCGAATAGTCGACAAGTTGCAAACGATGTTAAGAAACGGGAGGTAGAACCGGCGGATTTGGTCACGGTCGGTCTACATTTAATAGTAATAATATTATAAAAAGAGAGGATTTACATCTCGACTTCCGCAAGTATAGACCGCCTTCCTCACGACCGTTAGAATAATTGTACTACTCGGTATTACATCGATTAAAGGACGCATGTTTTTCCCTATTTCGGTGTCTCTATATTCATGGCGTCTCACAATCGTTGTCAAAAATGTAGGTGCTTGCCGATGAGCGCGTGCCGCTGCTGCAATCCGGATGCATCAGTCGGTCGGTGTCTTTCATTTTAATCATAAAGTTATTTTCTACCTTAGAAAAATGAGAATGCGTCCTATAATCTGTGTAATACGATCGTAATATCAAGAGGTGATATGATAGGAGAGGGGTTCGGAACGTTATTTGCGGAACGAGCGGCATTCTACACACATTTGTCCAAGTCCAACGAAACATAAATCCGATAGATTGACACATTAATGCTACAGTCAAAGTATTATTACATCACTTTCTGTTCCAAAATGAAATGTTTGTGTAAACGGGACGTATTTATTACATTAACGCATATTATATTGTCAGCGTTGGGGAAATGTTGGGACAAGACAAAATGTTTAGTTCATGTCTGCTTATTTGGTGGTCTGTGTTAAAAATGCATTTTAATGATATATCACGGTTGACTGAATTTTCATCATTTTAGAAGGAAGAAAATAATATTAAAAAGTATCTCTAAGTGCCGGTAAACAATATCCGCTCAGTCATCAAATGCCACATCTCAGAAATACAACGATGATTGCAGGTTCGAAATAAAATAAAAATGATAACATATATATAAATGTATTTTTATGGAGGGGAAATTGAAACGGCAATATAATATTATATGTAACAGTGGAGTGGAGTAGTGTATTATAGAAAAATCAAGATTTGTGAAAATCGAATAAAGAAAATCATGATCTCGGCCTGGTCCTGGTATACACGATAATATCACGTATAATGTACAAAATAAATTGTAATAGTACGAACAGCGATCATGTGCTATCAACACTATCTCACCATTTCGACCCTTCTGCTCGAGCATCGTAACCAACAATTAAATCATTATAGTAGCATTTCGCGTATATTAGATTTTAAGTGGCAGTATTTTTATAATCTAAATAAATTACTATTATTAATATTTGCAAAGTGAACTTTGTGGTTTTACAAAGAATATTTCATTTATTAACGAAAAATTTAACCACAACTCCTATTCTGAAAATGTTTCTAATAATTTTGTATCATTAGATACATCAATTTACACATCCATCATAGTAACAATTTATGTTAGGTACTAGATGTATTTTAAAAATATTATTTTTAATAAGATTTTTTTTAATTAAATTTTTAAAAACAGAATACGTGAGATATACGGTTTTAGTTAAGTTAATTTGACATCCTGATGAAGGAGGTATTTTGCGAAACCGGTTGGTGTGTTAAAATAAAGTAACTCGTTAAATGGTTAAAACAAAGATAAATAATCTATATTATTTTATATTAAACAGAATACATTCTTATTGTGAAGTTGCAATTTTATAAAACATAGGTCTGTGATATTTGTCGTCAACTTATTGTGTTGGTGTAGCGTAATCGGTTAATGCATTTCCCCAGATAGGAAGAGATCCAGGTTCGAATCCCAGTAGCAACAACAATATTTTTCGATGAATTGATTTTATATGCATTTAATTTGTATTAAAACAGAATACATTTTAAAAAAATGAATGCGAAATACAATTAAATGTGACCTATTTTTACGTTAGGCATTACGGTTTTTACCCATCAGCGAGATTCTAAAATAATTAGCGGTGAATATGGAATATGGGTACGGACGCGCATATACCGCACATCCGAGGAAACGAATGAGCATCGGCAGCCGCTAAGATGGTTTCCCGCCGCCGGCTTGTTCCACTGTAACCGTGACAAGACAGGCAGGGACCACATCGATCAGCCAAGTCTGCGCGCCCGAGATTCATCTCACCATCGTCGATGGAACTCGATCGAGATGTTAACAGAACAAGATGTTGAATGCAAAAACAAAATTTTAAATATTAATTAAATATATTAATTACAAAGATATAAATATAAAATCAATTTTATCGAAAAATATTGTTGTTGCGCCACCGGGATTCGAACCTTGATCTCTTTCCTAGCCGGGAAAGGTGCATTATCCAACTATGCTACAGCGACAATATTTTTAGCGACAATTTTCGAACCTATATGTTACCTTTTTGATATTAATACATTTAATCGTTACATTATTTGAAAGAGCCTTTATACCTATACTTTTATTTTTAAATTAGTATTTAATATATCACAGACCTATGTTCTGAATAATTACAACTTCACAATAATAATGTGTTCTCTTTAATAATTAATATTTGATTTATTTAAATAAACAATACAATAATAATAAATTATATAAAATATGATATATAAAAATAATACCAGTGAAGTTTCTTCGGAATTAAACAAGGAAGAGTATATAAGAAATAGTACATAATAAACAAAAGAAAAGTACATTTTAACAAACCGATAAACAAAAAGTGTTTTACACTAAAAAAAATATAGTAAACTAAAAAATAGTATATATTAAAAAAAGTGATAAAACAAAAGTGTTTTTACACCGAACATATAAAGTGGAAAGGCTAAGGAGGGGAGGGAAATGGGATGCAATATATATGTTAATACAGGGCTATGGATTAGGTTATACAGCTTCGATAATTTGGTCTATCCGTCGAGATTTTGGGCATCCACTAAATACTTTATTATTTCCATTCACAATATAAACTGTTCATTTTAATTAATTATTGTTTTATTATACGTGTTCAACTCATAATACTGAATGATCGGAATTTACATATTTTTTAAGTGAGTTTTGTGGGTACAATAATAATATAATGTCGATTATAGTTAATACGTCGGGAACACCTGTAAAATAGAAATTCAACGACTGGTTTACGATACGACAAAAATTAACTATAGTACGACTGTAAACGAGATGTAAAAAAAAAATGCGATATTAAAATTCCTAGTAATGGTATCATTCAATATATATAATATTTTTTACAAATTGAGATTCAAACTATAAAAAATAGTATTAAAACCGAATCTGTAGAGAAATAACAAACAAATTCCAAGAATGATTTATTTTCTTTCTGCGTATAGGTAGGTGCTGTGATTCGATGTCAGACGCATCACTTTTACTTTCGGACATCTTTGTCCTCCCACGTTGGGAATAGAGGGGATCGAGTGGGACACGAGATATAACACCATAAATCATGTCACTTATAAACAATAGTGTAGTACCTGTAGGACCCTACCACGTGTAGAGAAATTATATTTAAATATTTTACAAAGGCAGACAAAATAAATTTAAAAGAGACAGACAGGCAGTTGATCAGATTGCTCGAAGAAGTGCGCGACGCAAAGCTGTTGTCGGTGGTGGTGATAGGGTTGTTTCACGCCAATCTCATCACTAATGTCTGCAGATAAATCATTCAAGGTCAGATGTCATCTGTTGCATTAGGGAATATTTGTGCATTGCTCGCGACCTTGGCACACTCGCCGTCGCACCACACGGGCCGCGGTGTCACTTCACAGTTAAATATAAATAGTGAAAAATTGGATTTGTTAAGTCGACACCGCGAACAAACGCCGCAATAAATGGCGTTAAAGTATCGCTGAATAAAACAAACCGAATTAAAATTATCATCGCCTTCGACACGAATCATTGGGCCGGGATTACACAACGCTACCGGCGGCGCGACGCTGGTGCGGGCGGACGCAATGGTGTGCACTCAGCCAGTGAGAGATTTGCAAAAGACGACCGCTGAAGACGATTTAGTCATTATCACCTTCAGGTAAATTCACGATTGCAGTCTATACAATAAAAAATCCTTTCCGGCAAATTTTCTTTGATCCAATACTAACAGAGTTGTGAATTTTTTAAATAGCCGCCATTTTGAAACAAAAAGGCGAATCAGGCTGGTTAACAAACGAGATATTTACCACAAAATCTTTTATATCCTATATACTATACATTAAAAATTAAAATAGAATATCTATCCATGATTTTTTATTAATAATAACATTATACTTATTTACATACATATTACATAATTATAATATTCATATACCTGCATATTCTGATGGTGAATGTTTGAAATGCGCGCCTCAAATTGATGTACATAATAATAAATAAATATCTATAATAACCTTATTAATAATCGCCGTCGTAAATTTTTAGAAAATCCGCTAATGTATTGAATGTCTACCTGCTCTTTGCACATTTTTATTGCTAGGCATTCTTATTAGCCGCAGAAGCATTCCTGACTAACGGCACCCTTGTACAAGTGACAAGGCTTCTCGGGAAAAGCGCCTATTCTTTCAGGTACTAACATAAGTATTAGATGATATTATGTAACCTTTTTACCAATATGATCAAGGTAAAGAAAAGGAAGACTACGAATCTAATACGACAAACGTATTCGTATTCCATATAAATTCAACAAGAATTGTAAATTATGCTTTCCGATCAATGTCTAGGGATAAAATTTTGCCAAGAGTCAACGTGCATATGAATGACAGCACTAATTCTGTATTGTCTTGTATAGCACGCTCTTACTGAAACAGTTCTATCCTTCGACGCCATTGGGAATTCCGGTCTAAAAAAATAGTATTCGAAGCAAAATTCAAACCGCGGACCGTCAAGTCGAACCGTAATTCTACATAGCCATCGCTCATTAATCGGCGTTGTTTCATGTCGGGCTTCACTTCCTAAAATATACATTAGCCGATATTTCGACAGAATCTCACGTCGCGATCTGTCGACGACAAAAGAATGACAAAAACCGTAGCCGCATTGTCAATTTTTGACACAGATTTCTAGAGCGGTCACCGGGCAGTTCGAGGGGTATTTATGAAACCGGCCAACATTTCTTGCGCGATTTCAGTTAGGCCGGCACGTTATGGTCCAACACGCAATAAACGGAGGGAACGCTGATTTTATCTCAATTCGTCAAACAAAAATAGTGAAGCATTCGTTTATTAACATTTAATTAGAACAAAAAAGTAATGTATACTTTCAGTTAGTTTTTGATACAATTTTATCTTATTTATATTTATTTGTTTATTTAAGGCATATGCAAGAGTACAAAAACGTACTTTTACAATGGATTGTTCTGTGTAAGTATGTAAAATATATTCACAGTCTCCTTAACTATACCGAAGTCCGTGCTAAAGGAGACAGATTCATCCGTTATATCCAACAGTGAAATATAATACAAAGATTTCAATGAGTGCGGTATGGTATCACATACAAAAATGTCCTTATAATACAATAGTTTTTCATCTTATATTTATATATCGTACTGTACTAATCGTCACAGCGTCGCATCGGTACTCTCCCTCGCACTGTCACCCCGCAGTCCCCATCCCCGTCTCCACATTAGTACTTGATATATGTTCCAACTCAATGTTTCTTGTAAGCGATGCTTTTAACTAATTAAATAACGATTTCATCATTTTGATGGGACAACGAAGGGGTAATCGTACTAAGAAATTATATTTGTCCTTAAAGCGATGCCATGCACAAAACTACATGCGTGATGCTGTATAGATCTGCAGAGAGATTTGCAGAAAAGAGAGAAAACGCTTTCTCTCAGCATGGACGCGGTTCTCGTCGCCGGTAGTAAAAATGAAAGCGAACAGGTCGTAATATTGATTTCGAGATCAGAGTCATTACGATTGGCTCAATGCTGGCGCCACGGACTCGAGATAAAGATAAAGACAGCTGAGAGGAAATTATTTGAAAATATTAATAGCGCATCAGATGTGGCGATTTAACACCCGACACTCGAGGAGAACGGAACACATTCACGTCAAAATTTGTGCCAATTATTATGAAATTCATTTCATAAATAGTCTTTCAAGAAATAACATCTTACTTATTGACCTCATGTGTTTGGACAAGGAAGGAAAACCAGAAACTCCACGAAAAGAAAAGATCTCGATTTGTCACGAAAATAACGTCTTCTAGCCTGGCAGTCGCCTATCCCATGGAGAATACGAAAATTACTCGAATAAAAGAAACAGCTGTTTCTGACCTAAAACACACCTCGCTTTGGATGTTTCATTGTAAAGTAAAAAAGTAACAACTAAAAACATTTATATTTAATAATGTATTACAAGCATTAGATATATTAGATATGAAGGAAGCAAGTTCTTCACATGCACAAAGCTAAAAGCCACAGGATGCCGAGAGGAATGGAGAAATGCTGGCGGGAAGATCAATCAAGGACCATTTTCCACTAAACTAAGCACGGACGATAAACTAACGAGTTAGTTTTCAGCATGACGAACATTTGACCACCGGGTCAGCAGGGGAGCGTCTTACCAAAGAACCAACACCTTAACGTAATTAAACATTAATCGAATGTTTCGAATAATATAGTTGACTTTTCATGGATCTTGTATAAAATAAATAGTAGCTATGCTATAATTTTCTGAGGAATTAATTTCGGAGTATCTGAACAAAGTCTGGTAACATATTTTTTCAGTTTCCTACTTTATTTATGGGAGGATCTGCCTAACAGAAATATAATACTGCAAATGGGCAGACTTATCAAACTCAGTGATTCGATTTCAAAATTCGGCGAAATAAATAAATTTCTGCCCAAAACATCCGCAGTAAAGATAGTATTAAAATTCTTGCCGGACACATCCTGTTTTATTTTAATTTTCAATGGATTACATGACAAATAGGTGAGAATTCAGAGTTTTATTTCGCTACTAACATCAGGATTTCTTAATATAATTTAGGATTATTTAATGAATGATTTGCCAATAGATAGTTGGTCGACAGATAATGCGTAATGACGCCTAAAAAAATTCACTGTCCATTATTGCTGCGGGAATAAAACATAAATATGATATTTATGAAATAAGAACAGCCTTTTCCATCAAAAATGTACGATGCGTATTAATTAATTTGATGGCGGTAATAAAGAAATGCCACAAAATATCGTGTTTATTCGTCGCTTGTAAATACCCGAGCGCTGATTGTAAAAATACCGTCACCAAATCTCCCTTCGGCCAATGGTCGACAGACTAAATAATAATATTACGTCCATAGAAATATTGAGCTGTAATAAACACACAGCAATACAATATTAATGGGAAACCAACAAAAAAGGAGCGGCGATAATGTACCTACATTTTACAGCAGAATTAACGGAAAACACACTGCAGTTAAAACATACATAGCGCGGACACTAACCGAAATAATTAAAATTTTAATCAAAAGTCATTTAGTTTTTGAAAATGTAACGCATTAATTACAAGCAGCAAATGAGTGAGAACATTTTGTATTACGTGTATTTCAACACAGACGCCCGTACATCATCGGCGAACAAGTTCCAACCTTCATTTTAATTAACAAAGTTTATCCAACACATTTCAGAAATAACAAACAATTAAATTTTATACGCTCAAGTTAAAGCGAGACGCGGATTAGAAGTGAACGTTAGTACAAACAAACTACTGCTCCACTCGGTAATTGAGTCGTTTTATATTATGGCAAAAACAAATAAATAACTCGATTAAAAGACCATGTCAAAAAGGTTTGTCAAGCGCACACAATAATCACAGCGTATTTTATTGTGGCGAGAAATAACGCCATCAAACAGTACGGACCAGTACAGAAAATTCCAGAGTTAAGCTACTCTCGTAATATTTGTGTTCGTAAAAAATACACATAGGGGAAGACGAGGCACATTTGGACAGTTGTAATTTTACCATCAAACATCAAGTAATTGGGTTCGTTTCAACGTCACTCACTACGTGGCTCTAGTAAGTCCCCATTGTGATATGCCGTCGCGTGTCGATTAAAAAATATATACATTTCAAAATTGAACTGTTTTTATAAGCAAATTTTTTAATTCACTAAGTTATGTAAAGTGTGTCCAGCGGAAAATTTTCAAGTTTAATATTAAAAAAAAAAAAATACGTTATTCTTATTTTTTATTTATACAAAATGGAGTTTAACGATGCGGATTTTACGTTTTATAAACAATATCGTCTAAACGCCGTCCATTTCTCTAAAGATACTTTTGCAATCGGACACTTAAATTTGCAAACACGAAAGAGCAAAGCGTTGGTTCAAAGGCAGCAAATTCAAGGGGGATATTTTCTTATAGGGCCTGAATTGTTTGAGGATTCGACTGTAAACTCTCGACTTAAGGTATCCCTACAAAAAAAAGTCGCACGGTGTAAGGTCCGGTGACCGAGGTGTCCAGGGTATGGCTTCGTACTTGTTGATTAATTTATTGGGAGAGATTCCCCTCAGCCTTCCATTGAAACTCTAGCTGTGTGTGGAGTGGCCCCGTCTTGTTGAAATTGTGTTCTGTTGTTAAACCCGGGAAACCGCTGCAGTTGAGGTACCAAAATCTCGTCGATCATTCGGCAATACACGTCAGCAGTGACTGTCTCTTGCTGGTTAAAAAAATTAGGGCCAATTATCCCTCGGGCAGAAATTGCACACCACACTGTCGTTTTTGGACAATGCAATGATGGCGTTCCCTTGGGTTGTCGGGGACACAGCATCTCATGTTCTGATTATTAACATAGCCGTCGATATGAAAATGTGCTTCGTCAGTAAACAATATGTTTCTAAGCGTTCGTGCTGTTCTAAAAAGTTATAGCATCGTTCTCGCTAAGGTTTCACGTAAAGAATAGTCATTTTCGTTGAGAAACTGCACGATTTTCAGTTGGTATGAGTGAAACTGTAGTTTATTTTTCAAAATAACGTGCACTGTTGATTTTTTTATTCCAGTACAGGCTACAATCTTCCTTATCGATTTACGCGGATTGCGCATAATTTCACGTTGAACTTGAGCCACATGTTCTGGCGTCGCTGCTGACGTTGATGGTCCCGGAGGAGTTAGGTTTGGTTAGGTTGATGGTCCCGGAGGAGTTTGGTTAACCATTGTCCCTTCTTGTCTGAACTTTTGAATCCAACCAACAGATAAGTTGCGTGCTCAGCCTATCACTTACTCGTCGAATATTAAAGTGAGTACAAAAAGCGTGACGCGCACGAACCAATGAATATTGCTCAACCGCGAACGCGCGGTGCGCTCCCGACTAGTGACTCATTGCGACTGGCAAATCCGCAAATCACGTGCGTCGAACAATACCCTTCCCGTTTACCTCACCCTGATGGTATATGAGCAATTACAATTTAATCTTGAAATTTTTCCGCTGGACACCCTTTATTTTTAAAAATGAGTATATGAGGCAGATTAGGAAAGTTTATAAATAAAGATCTATATTTATAACATGTGTTGGGAAATTACTAGACATCACACGATTGTTTATGGAGTTATGAATTTGAACATTTATTATCTAATAAGTATATATATATATCGTAATTTGAATAAAATTCTAGTAAATAAAGTGTACTTGTAATTATAACAGTTTAAATTAGTATAAAAATTCGGAACACATAAACATTGTTAAAGTGGTTTTTTTTTAATGTTCGGATATGCCTCTCTTTCCCCTATTAATTTTCTCCACAATATTTGCTTTGCAAAATGCTGTATACATGATTTTGTGGTTTGGAGAAATCTCAAACATGAGAGTTAATAATAATACAAAGGCAACGGGAGGTAACCGGTAACCCGTATCGTACCAATAAGACCTTCAACACAAAAGTCGCTAATAAAATATCACGTTTTGTTTGATCACGGGGTACAGAGTTTGATGAGAGCGGCTGATTGAACAGGTATCGGAGATTCGTACATTTAGAATGTATTCTGGTGTACTCCATGTAACGCGATGTACCAGAGAGACGCCTCGGTGGCACCGATTATAAGACGTGACGCATTGTATTCCAGTATGTTTTTCTTAATCAGACTGCCCGAGGAAAAATATTAAATGGTTTTAGTCTCGGTGTGAATTAATAAAAGTTATTCCGGGCAGTTACACTGTTTGCTAGCGGTGGGTGCACGCTACTCCACCCCACCCTACCTGTAATCATGTGTTATAAATTGAATTAGTTTTCCAACAATCTTCGCATTAACTTCCAATTAACTTTTGACAAACAATGGAAAGCCACGTTAAGTATGCAAATTGTGGCCGTTAAATAGCGCGTAAAAAACTAACCAGTTGTGTACGCTACCGATGTAGTCAATTTGTAAAGTTCTCGGTAAATACATATATGTATTATATGTATCAGAATACATATATGTATTATAAAGAAATCATCGCGTACTGCTGATCCACTGCTGATCCACTCGCTGACCCATTTACTCCGAGCCAAATACGAAACGACCGCTCCGCCGGCCAGGGTTATAGACTCGAAAATCGGACGACGGCTTTTTTGTGGGCGAATCTCGCTCGTAAAATTATTTTCGGGGGTCCGAATTAAGAAAGAAACGGTCGCAAACGATGTGACAGGCGACGAGACTGCCAAGTCAGATTGCGATATTTATGGACAATAAAAAATGAGATTTAGTTGATGCCCGCCATTAGTCTCTCTCTTTACACGACTTCCGAGCTAACCGAACATACAGCTGTCAGATGGCAGCGTAATATCGCGAGACGCGGAACAAGACGTTCCCGGTCCGGGCGATGGATTCCCGAACCATGAAATATCCTCTATACGAAGTGTCTATGCGGGACAGAAGTGAAAGTAAAGAGAAAAAAAAAATTTGATGAATCAATTAGAAAGAAAAATACAAATTATTATCGAGTTATGAACTTTTCCTTGCTTCCCGGGGAACTGCGTTAACAATTTCGCTATGTTAACCACTAAAAATTATGAAAAATTTAAGACTTACATGTGTTATGTAAATGACAGATACATCTATTATCTTGAAATAAATAAATTTTTTAAATATCATAGAACTATGTTCTAAAATTGCGACATCACAATAAAGATATGTCAAGGATATAGATAACTACAATATAATTAATGTTGCTCTTCCATGCACTTCTCAAACGTTACATCTAAATATACATCACACTAGAAACGAATGTAATTAGCTAGATAGACGTAAATAAAAGGTGAACTCGTTTATTTAAAAGCATTCTACGAAATTCGTGTACTACGCCAAGAAATTTAAAAACATACTACCAGATTTTAAAAAGATGTGATAAACATATCAATAAAATATCTAATATATGGAATAAAAAATATTTTTAATATGTTATACATACATTTTTATATTTGAATGTCGTATATTTTCTTACACTTTACTTTCTTTTACTCTTACATACATATATTTTTTTAACTGCAGCTACAAATATTTTTTTATATCTCGGACGGTCGAAGTGACTAGTTTCTGGCAACCCTGGCGAGGTAATTACTGAAAGTGCACATCTGGCACAAACGAAGGCTGGTAAGATCGACCGGCAAGGTGGATTTTGAAAATAAAACGAATTAATTTGGACACACAGAAATCTTTTTTTTAAGTGGCGACCATATGGCGCGGTGCGGTAGGCAGGTGAACACCCGGGAATAGTCACTGCGGCTTTGAAATTAACATCAAGATATTTTCGATTTCGTTTAGTCGAGCTTGCTAATGGTATTATTAACCGATGTCCTTGTGGATTCCACGTATTCAACTAGAAACCGGTTAATAGTACGAAAGACACCGGTCTACAGACCACAGCCCGACTGATGAATTTACCGCCAACCTGCTGACAAAAACTCGTTTCTACAGTATTTAAATCCCACGCGGGTGAGAGTGGTGTATATTACTTTACACTTCATATTTGAATACGTCCATCACTAATTGCAACATTTGATTATTGTTGCTTTAATCGCATTCGCAGAACCATGTTTTATTTATTGTTTGCATTACTGTACACAGCGATAATAAAATGTACACTGACATGTACATTGTGAACTAAAACATTTCTCATGCATTCATTCATTTGGCACGTAAATTAGTAAGAATACCCAGTTATATTTAACATACAAGTACTAAGATTACTATATGTCTAATAAAAATGTGTATTAAAAATAAGATATTGTAACATCAAGTCGTAGGTAAAGACTATAGAAAGTCATATTCTTCTGTTCAGACGTACCTACCTCTTTAGTCTCGTTCACTTTCACACGTATTCTAATCTTTGAAGCTGTAGCTCGGTTTTGAAGCATTTTACGGGGCAGTCGTCAATTGTCTAACAAATATAACTCTTTAATTATAACGTGGCCACTTTGCCGGACGAATATCCTTTCAGACCTTCGACTTGTTAAGGAGTGCAATTATCCCAGGTCTACATAGGTATGACAAAGAACTCTATATTTGACAAGATATTAAAAGACCGTGGTATTCTGAATATCTATACCTGGGAATTCACCAAGCTGATCGATCAACTTTTTCGTGGCACAATCACATAATTTAGTTAAATATTTTTACGGAGAACACATTATTGTTGTGAAGTTGCAGTTTTTCAGAAACATAGTTCTGTGGTATTTTTAACAAAAAAAAATGAATCTACTTGTAAGATGTACAGAAAAAAATTATTTAAAATCTACATAGGTCGTTGATATGGCGAAACAGGATAATGCGTTTCCCCGGGATAGGAAAAGATTTAGGTTCGAATCCTGGTAACGACCTTTGCGATGGTCGACTCGGTTATCATGTAGTGAGTAGAAATGGACTAACTTATGAAATATATACTGATAAAATTAAACAGTTACAATAAAGATTTTTAATACTTATAGTAGATAACGGAACAAAGTGTTTATATAAAGATGATTATTATAAATTATTTAGATTATGCAAAATCTTACCAGTTGACAAAAGAGTAAGATATTATAATATAATCTTATAAGAGGTGATAAACAATGTAAATATAAATACTGACCCTCACCATAGCTATCGATCAAATAAGAATGTGTTGTGCCAATAATTTTTAATAAAATCAGTAAAAAACGATGAAATATGACGGAAAATAAAGAAATATTAAGTAAAACACATTCTTATTTAAATATTTGATTTCTCTATTGCATTACATATTAAAAAAATGTTTGTTGCTAGTTTACTTTTACTATGTTACTTACTTAATTTTGAATTTGTTTTGTACGTACTTTAATTGACTATGTTTAATTGAAGGGCAATCCTTGCCGGCAAAAAATATAAATTGTTATGAAATACGTATGAAATAAAGTTTTTATAAAAAAAAAACCAAATGCTTTTTCGATAAACAGCTTTTTATGTATATCTTTCAAGTTGATTCATTTCATTTATTATAAAAATTATATTCTATTTTAATACAATTGTAATAAGGTATGATACGGAGATATAAAATGACGAGTTGTCTAATGGAGAAAATTGTATTAATATCTCGGGACCACATGGGAATATTAGTTAAAACATAATAATTAGTGAAATCGCGTGTGAAGATAGAAGGACAGCTGTCGCACAAAAGAGACAAATTATAGGAAACTTTATATTTTTAACGTGATCGTCATTCGGTAATGTAAATTAATAGGTAGCTACTAAAAATCCTAGGAGTCTGAGAACGAGCCAATTTTTTTTTTTTTGGTAAAAAGTGTATACTCTGGTTGCTTAGCCAACAATATCGCCACCTCAGAACGCTTAGATACGACAAAATCCTGTACTAGGTTCATTTCTGATCCACTCGAGTGTGTGATCACGGCCAATTCCATCTGGTGAAATACCAGGCACTCATTCATGTTTTAAACTATTACAATTTTGTTAATTATAAAAAATGATTTCCTCGATATTATAAAATATTATAAATATGTTTAATGCTTTATGCCCTAAGAAAGATTAAGATTCTATACAGACGAAAATATGAAAAGAAGTAGGATTACGAAAGGGGGTTTAATGATGAAACCGTATCAATATATCCTCTTTCGTATTTCGATACGACAAATGAAATGAAAATACAAATAATAAAAATGTTAATTTTAAACATATCCATTAGTTGTTGTAGTGGCAGTTACTTTGTAGTGCAGCATGATTGTTTTAAAATTCACACTAAACTAAACATTTGTGCCACAAACACGGAGTTATTTTATTACTGCTATAGTTTCGAGAAGTGTAGTCCCTCTTGCCAGGTGTAATTATACCTAACACCTGACAAGAGGGACTGCAGAGCGCAGAAAGATAGATGCCCTAGAAATACGACTACAGTAGCTAACAACGCTTCCATGGACGGCAGATACTCTAAATGTATTGGAATTGAACGACATCTATCTTCATTAATAATAATAAAGACACTTTGATAATACCAACAGGTTCCAAGATCTTCTTTGTACCTTCTCCAGGATACAATGAATACTAAAATTAAAAATGCAAGCATACATAAAAACAAAACTAGTAGTGGGAAACTAATTAGGAAGTAATGTGAAAACAAATTTAAAAGGTGACTATTTGCAAAAATGATTTGGTCATTTATAATGTTTCATTTGTTATTAACACTTTTTCTTATTTCTAAAATGAATAATTGATCTAACTGCATGAAACATGTTGATTTATCGATAAACAAAGTGTTTTTATTATTACTAATATAATATGTCGCCGCAAAGTAATTTTGCAATTATTGAAGAGCACCTATCTTCAATTGAAAAATTGCGTATATTTAAGAAATTATGATGGAAGAATACTATGGAGAGGTCACGGTACACAGAGCTGGATCACGATGCGATCCGCAAACAAGATAAAAACGGCAACAAACCATACAAAAATAGTCCAGAAATGCAGCTGATCGAAACAGTTGGAAACGCATAATAACTGCAGAATTAATTTATATATCAATGACTTAGATTGTATTGCCAAGAGTGAAATATCGGATCTGATTACCAAGCTTAGTAAAAATCCATTATTTATTTGTCGATAATGAATGACATTATTTTTGTTCGCTATCTTATGTCTATCATCGTGTCATACACCTCGAGCCAGCCCGACGAGGGCCACTCGTCTCGCGGACGGTGGCCCTCGTCTCCAGAACTGTCGACACGCGAAGCCGGTGTGTTACCGCTCTATTTAACTCCTCGGCCGGAAACGGGCCAGCGACAGTCGAGTCACCGCGACATTCGGCGGAACAGGACACCGCCGGCGCCGCTATAACCGTGATTTTGATGTCTTCCGATGCGGTGGCGTACATTTGCTAGCGAGTCGTGTCAATTCGGTTCGGTTAAACCATCGTTGTGAACAAACACTTCTTATCCACTTTCTCAATACGGAGTGGCGAACTCTGAATATGATTTAATAATGCCGATGGAATAATCAGATCATTTTTTTCATTTTGTGTAAGAATAAGAAAATATTTCCCTAAGCAATTTCTTGTACCAGTATTTGCGATCGATCAATGGTTAGAAGAAAAAAATATTTTTGAATTTCGTTAAGACTTTTGATTAATTCGAATAAAAATACGACAGGATAATTTTTCTTCAATGTTAAGAATGCAATCTTTAAAGTGATCGAGAATTGCGTGCAAGAGTCAAGAATCTTTTACTAATCTTCTTGGCATGTAGGAAAATGAAATACGTCCTGAGAATATAATATTAAAATATTTTCTCAGAATTGGTTCATACGATAACCATCGTTTTCCTACGATGTTTTGTTTTTTACTCAAAGTAATACGCCACCACGCTCGTAACGCGCGTCTACTACCAGAAAAAGTATGACGTGAATCAAGTCAGGACCATCGCGGTACAGCGTTAATAAATAAATTAATTTAGATACCAAAGATTAAGTCGTTATGCGTCATCTAAAAATATTTAAATTTATTTATAAATTCATTTGGATATGTCATTTTAGGTTAAGATGTGATCTGGCTAGTGTATTAAGATGTTGTATGGACGAAGAGAAAATTCAATGCGAGGATACTGTGGGAAAGGAGGGAAAAATAGCATAAACTAGCTAAACCCAATAAATTAATCATAATAACGGCCTTACGTCAGAAGCAACTTACAATCATATAATATGAATTATACCTATATTGCATTAAATTAATAATTAAAATCACATCAGATTATTTGTTTTTATATTGGGCAAACAACGGAAACAAAATAATATGCCTTGCGAGATATATACATTGACGTTATTTTAATTTTTTCTCATTTTTTTAGTAAGTCGGTACTACAGTATAAAAAAAAAATGAAATAAATCAATAAATGATTAGCGAAGAATGTACTTGTATAATAAATAAAATATTAAATAATCCTGTATTTTGCAATTTTCGACGCTGCTGGACTAAACGGATAAAATAAATAATATTCGGTAATACAAGTACTATGAATGAATAATTAAAAAACAAATATCGACAGTGAAAACGAGACGGAACAATTGTATTATTCACATCAACGAAACGGGTCTACGTTGTGTTATTATATCATATTATTATCGTTCGGTACGTCACAACAACACTTCAGCTTGATTTGCCGGGAAATGATTGTTTACACAATATTACACCATACCGTACCGCAATCTGCGCTAAACTTGTTGATTCTGTCCGAAGTTCCGCAAAGTACGCACAGCACGCGTCACGCTAATTTGGGGGGGTTCGCTTCCGGCCGGCTATCCATTCGTCCGTGCTACGCTTCTAACTTATCATTCAATTTTACATTTTCTTCAACAAACATTCTTACGACGAATATATGTACATGAGTATAATATTTGAAACAACATCATTATTATGCACCTCCAAATAAGAATTATATAGAACTATCTATGGTGATTTAACTGACAAATTTTAGACAGAAGAGATATTAAATCATAACATGCGCATAATAAATTTGAACTGAAATGTGCGCACGTCCGAGTCGGATTATTATTATTATTTATGACGTCCTACATTGTAAACCTATCTTGATTTAGGGAAGAGTTCGCGTTCTGGGAAGATGGAATAGTACGGCACTCTAGAGACGGCGAGTAGTCCTTGTACCGAGTCGTCTAATGCCTGCCTAGGGACAGCGACACCGGCCCATCGCCGCTCGAGTGGAACGGACGGAGCGGATCGCTAATGTCAATGTCTGCGGAGAAAGTAACAAAAAAGGTATAAAAGAGAAACCCAGACGTCCGCGCGCCGATTGTCTCCGCGCATGCGACAGTCGAAAAAAATCTGAGAAAAGTGAAACACCTCATCCGCGTTATGCGGGAAGACCGTGACGGAACAACGCCACCGTTAAAGTGTGTAATTTCCAGTCCCAGCACAGTTTTCGTACCTACTCCTAGGCATTCTAAAAATTACTAGGGAATATTTTTCAGTAGTGGAAAATAAACACAGCTTCATAGTCGGCAAACACGTTAGAATTTAGAATACCTAGATACTTGATAGATAGTGAGCCATACACTGTCGATGAAACTCGCCAAACCATAACCTTTTAGTATACAAAACACTCATCGAGTAGTGATTTTAAAAAATGGGTGTGCATTGGAGTTTATTTTTACAAAAGCAGACGCTACAACAATGAGCTTTATAATTTGTTTATTTGTGGTGGGGGCCAACGTCGATAGTTAGTTATGAGATCAAACACACACATATGGTGGTAATATTTTCTCCATCAATCGTTAAAATAAAGTATTCTAAAGGAAATACTCTTTAAAGGGAACGTTAATTTTCTAAATACTTTGTATATCTATTGTACGTCTGTTTTGGCATTGGTAACTAAGATTCAACTGTTGAAGGTATACTTTCTTTTGTAGTAGTAATTTGTCGAAGAACTGCCAGTCATCGTTACAATCGAACACAATCGCAGTCACAATAAGGGTTAAATAATGATCACTGGTCTGGATTCTCTCCCTCTCAGTCGACGTACTCATGACTGAGCATCGTGGTCCTTTATTCTGCTTCTACAGCGTGAACTGCTCGCCTGCCATCGTGATCCTAGGCCTTATTTAGTACGACATGCAGTGAGGCTCCGACCATGTCTGTCTATTTTGTTGAAGATTAACCTCTCGGCCACTGTTCTTGCACATTCTCTATTCTAGCAACACGCCCTGAGAATCTCGAGTACCGATATGGAGTTCCTTAATAATAAAAATAAATTCGTTCGTCTCGCAGTCCGCGGCACAATAAACATAAATATGACAATGGTCGCATTCACATGCTCGCCCGTACTTCCCAGACCTGGGCATTCGATGGAATAACATTGTTCGCGCTTTGAGGGTAACTGCGACTGACAATAAAGCGCAATGACAATAAAGGCGAAAAAGTGAGCAGACACGCGACCGGATCGCGATCGAGAGTGGCGAGCGCGCAGGCCGCGGGCCGAGTACCAGCGGTGCGGCACCATGGCCTGCGAGGGGGGCCGCGCCGCACAAATAAAAATGAACACAATAAATGACGAGATGGAATAAAAACTAATCGCGTAAAATGTAGAGCGGCAGCGCAACTTTCTAAATACGTGAGCGAGAAATCGACCCGGGCCCGGGAGGTGAGAGAGCGCTTCCGACGGGACCGGCCTCGTGAGATGAATCCACCTATACCCACCCGTACCCGTGCCACCGTTTCAATATTCATCACCTGCAACATTGAATCGTTTAACACAATTCAAACGAACTAAAGTTAAAATCACAATAAGAACAAAAATCCCTTCCGGCACTGGCCACGAGAATCAGATAAATTTTATCTATGTGTAAGTGTGTTTTTTTTTCTAGGTCCAACGTTAACGGAGTTTTAGAAAAGCCACCATTTTTAACAAGATGGCGGATCAGGCTGGTTTGCCGAAATGTTTAGCAGGTCAATTTTTCAGGATAGTTTGATAGGAAATTGTTCACAAAATCTGTTATACGCTATATGTATACATATTTTATTATATGTATGCTGTTAAGTATACTGGTCGTATTTAACCAAATACATATGTAGTAAGGTACCAGAAAATAAACTTCTAAGTACCTATCGGTAATTTCAGTAAATCATTTGTTACTTTTTACTGTACATATTATAAAATAATATTTTGAAAGCACAATACGATATAACGTATTTGCAGAAAGCAGGATCGTCGTGTGTTTTGTTACATAGTTTGTTTACCCGGAATTTGGTATAATTTTCTTCGGCGTAATAAATGCGCGCACGTGCGTTGGGGGTCTGAGACTAACCATCGCAAAAATCACTAGTCAAGCTTACTGTACTTTATTGATTTTGTTATTCATCCTTTGGCGGCTATTCTGTCTTCCGACAAACACTTTTCAGTGTCCTCGAAAGTTTCGTGAAGTCTAGTTGCACTGTACATTGTCTCTTTCAATATTTCGTCACTGCAATTTCATAAATAATTAAAATAGTGATATCCTAATCTGTACGGTAAGTGATTTTTAAATCATCTCTATATTATAGTTTATTACTGTATTATAATGGTAGATTAATTATATATATATTAAATAGATTGATAAATAATTAGATGCAATAACGCATCAACCTTTGTTCTAATTAATAGCATTTGAAAGTAGCCGATGTGTTTTCATGTTTTTATATAATACAGAAATGTCTACTCTTCACATAGAATACACAATATGTTATTAAAAAATATAATCTTTTTTATAATATATATTACACACATGTGGAAGAAATATTTTTTTTGTTAAATCTACTTCTTACTTTTTTAGATATTTTATATAATTTCGATAACCATGGAAGATTTTAACGGTGATAAACAGAATACAACAAAAAAAAATCTTAAATATATTAATTATAAAGATATACATATAAAATCAATTTTATCGAAAAATAATGTTGTTGCGCTACCGGGATTCGAACCTGGATCTCTTCCCTAACCGGGGGAGGTGCTTTATCCAACTAAGCTACAGCGGCACTATTTTTAGCGACAATTTTTCGACCCTATATGTTACCTTTTTGAAATCAATACATTTAATCGTTCCATCATTTGACAATTTTAATTAATATATTTAATTCATATTTAAAATATCACAGACCTATGTTCTGAATAATTGCAATAGACTACACCCTTTTCGAGTGAAGTAGAAATATCTAAAGAAGCTAAAAATATAAAAGTCTTTCGGAATAATGAGATTTTTTTCGAAGACAATTGATGAATCCTTTTCTGCTGTAATAGCACTCGTGGTTGCAAGAGGTAGCATACCGTTCGGCAAATTTTTGCATGTCTCGTGATTTGCGGAAGTTGTTAAAGTCAAAGGGTTACAATGAAGTACCAAATTCCCCCCATTGAATGAGAAATATTGTAATGAAATATGGAGAGGGAATGTGTGAAAAAATAATCAACGATTTGTCTTCTAGAATACTTAAGAGCCCTAGATTTAGTTAAACATTCGATAAATGGACTTCGATCAAGAATCGCCGTTATATTATATTAACGTCAACATTCACATTCACACTCGGGTTAATTTGAATTCTTGGATCGATGCCATCTGGAATGTGTATTAATATTTTAGAAAATAAATTAGCACAATTTAAAATGTCGCTAGATAACGTAGTTGCAATTACCATAGATGGGGCTTCAGTTATGACAAAGGTGGGGAAATTGATTTATATTAGTCATCAACTGTGTCTCACACATGGTATTCGATTGGCAGTAATTAAAGTAATATATAACATAAATATTCCTCATGAAATTATAAGCGAAACTATTATTGAAGATTCGGATGAAGAAGATTACGCTACTGAGGTTTTAGATAATTTAAAACAGAATCAGCTAAAGCTTCTTCATACGACGTTATAAACATACAAATGTTTTCACTTGTATCAAAAATACGAAAGGTTGTTTGTTAGCATATTTCGTCATTCTCCGACTAAAAACGATAATCTGCAGAAACATATCAAGGAAGACTTTGGAAAGAAACTTACATTGTTACTCGATTCAAAAACTCGTTAGGGTAGCTTACTTATGATGTTATAACGATTTAATGAAATAAAAAACTGCGCGAGAAAGTTTTGATAGACCTAAAAATAGAGATTGATTTTAGCAAAGATGATGTGTACAGCGCGGAAGTTCACCGTGAAGTTTATGGTTGACGAACTGTCAAAGCAGAACAGAGCGCAAAGCCGTACATTAAAAAAGGCATTAATTTCGCATACAAAGGAAAGAAGAAATATATTTTCAGATGTGTTACAATATTTAATTAATTCAAGTGTCGAGAATGATTGTGAGGAGTAAGATAAATTCAACCAACACAACAAAAATATAATTAGAAAAACAATTGTCACATTGATAAAATGATTATCAAATAAAAATGGGAGAAATCGAAAATGACGTACAAGTTATCAGACCAGGTAAGTCACCAGTTGCTGAAGTATCATTGAAAGCTGTAAGAAGAGAAATTTTATATTTTGATGAAGAAAGAGTCCGAGGAAAATATTTGGAGTTAGTATTCAAATACATTACAACAGTTCAGTCGACTAGTGTGGAGTTGGAGAGCTTTTCTGCAGCAGGAGCACGATGATATTATGTTTTTTAAAGGCTTATTTTAATTCCCCTTCTGAAAAATTATTTATGTAAATATTATATACAAAACTTTTAGATACTGTTGTATTACGCTATAACTTTGTGGTAATTCATTATAAATATTTTATACTTTTATAACGTTATACAATGTACAGGTATACTCATACTAGATAACTTTTTAACATCTTCATAATTATCGGTAAATTTGTATACCCTAATATGTAAGTATAAGCAGGAGCGTGCAGTGCATACAAGCAAAAAAGCTATGCATTACTAAAAATTTCGAGAAACAAATATAAATTATGTATGATCGTGAACGTATATTTAATTATAATGATATATTAATTATAATTATAATTAGCGACATCTGTGTACCAGTAGAAACTTAAATGCTTTTGTTCTAAAAATTACCATGACAACCCACCGCCGTAGCGCTAGTAGCTACAATGCGTCGATTGTAGCCATTCATATTACTCTCTTTTATTTTTAAGCTAGTGCTAGTAGACTCAAGTCATACAATTGGCTATTTACTGAATTGAAAATTCCTTTCGGTTGATCCGTTTTGTATGGAGTCGTTATTTATGCTGTTTTTTAACAGAATAACATTTGAAAAGCTTACAACTGCGTGCAAATCATTGAAGTGTCTACTTCCTCTATTACTAATTCGCGAATTTTATTATCTTACTATTTTTAGCATGTTGATTTCATGATCGTTCTTTGCATTTGGTGCATGAATTTGTTTTTCATTTGGGAAAAACAAAAACTATTTCCTAATTTAACCTTTAATAAAAATAATTATTTGCTTTAGTTATTACGTGAAGGATTTTCAAACAATAAAATAATCATGTTCAGTCGTAGAAAGTGTTCTTAAAATCGTCCATACATTTATCATATTGATTTTTATATGGGTAAGAAGGTAATATTTTATGTTAAAACTTAAAACTTTAAAAACATTATTAATAGTACTATAAAATTACAAATAAATACATGGTAGGGTCGTATAAATGACGGATTCATTTTGTCTAAAGATGTTGGTTAAACGAAAGTTCATAATCCTATGTACAACATATATTATATATGATTGTATAATATCATTGGTAACAACATATCCTAAATCAATACCTAGTGCACGCCACTGGGTATAAGTAGGCAGGTACCTGGGTTTCGGTAACTTATATATATGGATATGAATATACATACACCCAATTCTCTTTTTGCATGTTTTTTTTGTGATTTCCAATACTAAAATAACGATGCTGAATGGAAATATTGATGCGACATCGTCCTTGATGTCGTTTGAGACACACTGCAGAATAGAAAACTCTATACAGGAGTCTTTCACAGGGAATGTTTTTCTTACAAACATCTCATCTCATATCTGTGATGTAAATAAATTCAGTGTTTATACGTGGAGTCCAAATATGCTAATTCAAATCATCGTTCAAGGTTTTCTTAAGATACAGGTATTTTTAATATGATTATTTTTTGTTTTTATCACTTTAGAGATAATAAAAAAAATAGCTGAAACTGTCCCATTCTAATAAATAAATAAATTACGTACTATAATAATTATATACGGGAGGAGTGTCCTAGTTGTCTCAAATCAAATTGCCAGTATACAGAATATATTTTAACCTACGTGAGACTGCTAATATGACCATCGTCACGCCGAGGCAAATCCCAGAAACTTTCAGCGTCATTATTCGAGGTGTGTAGAACCTGCAGAAGTGTGAAAATTATTGTTTATCTCAGTAAACTACAAGTTTAGCTTAACAGGTATGTGATATTTTGGTAACAAGAAGTGTATTGAATTTGATTTAAACTACTTGAATTGTTTAAGACCGTTATACTTCATGCCATTTTGATTATTTTACTTCATTTCGTTTGTGTACTAGTTGTATCAACATTTTGGGGGTCAGTTGTCACATGAGACAACTGGCCTCGTCGATATTAAAGTTTTGTAGGAATTTTTTTTTTAAAATAATACAAAGGTGACTATTATCAGACTATTATGCGTAGATATAGAAAAAGGCTCACTCAGCGTGGTAATACACCTGGTGATGATATGATGCATGCCATCAAATAAGTTAAACCAGGTAAATATTTGCGCAGTGTTGCCAAGGATTTTAATATAAATTGTAAAACACTATATCGTAATTATAAGAAAGTGAACTCTCAAATTACAAACAGTGATCTGTCACCACTACTGAAAGTTGGATATGTTAAAGTTCGGCAGATTTTTGAAGACGAAGATGAAATTAAATTAGTAGAATATATGGCAAAATGTTCTTATATTCAAATCCACATGAAGTACGAAAATTTGCATTTCAATACGTTACATCACTTCCTTTTTTCCTGAGTCTTGGCGTATAAAATCTGAAGCTAGAATCGACAGATACGTCAGTGAAAAATCGTTTCGCTTTAATACAATCTTCTAAAATATTGCCAACACTTAAGCAGCTAAAACTGAGAAAAACTAAACGGGTATGTCTACCTGACAGCAATAGCGTAGAAGAAGAAGAAGAAGGAGAAGAAACATATTGTCTGGTATGCGTCGAAGTCTGGTCTTCTAGCGAAATGAATGAAAAACGTGTCGAGTGTATGGAGTTCAAGTCCTGGGCACGTAAAAATTGGGTTAGAAAAAAATCTAATTTTTTTCGCTGTAATAATTGTGAAACTGATGACGATGAGTAAAAAGTAATTGTGAATACGTTTATTGTAATAATATTATGTTTTCCTTTATTCCTGTAAATTTTGTTTTGATAAAACTGTCTTTTTTGTTTCAGATAGAAATTTGAGATATTTATGTGTTTAATAATTATTAATAATATATAAATATGTGATTTGTTAATTTAAGTAAATAAAAGCTTTTATTTTAATTATTACGTCGACCAAAATATCTGTTAATCATTTGTGACAACCTACCCCAACCTCAAAGGGGTATGTTGTCTCAGATTTCTTTCTGTGAAAAAACTTTTCTATTTTTTGTTTTTTATATATTGATCATTTAATTATATTTATTATTAAAGGTAAAGAATGACTGTATATAGAAACTAAAACTGTTTTTTGTGACGACTAGTACATTCCTCCCCTACGCGACAAGTGACGGCTGCAGGTGTAGGTGCAGGTACCACTGGGTAAATACACAATTGGCGAAGAGGTGGAAAGGAAAGAAAATTAAAGACACTTTTTTAAATATGTAGGCATCCATTATAAATGTTTCTTTGGGTATACATATTACCAAGTTGACCGGAGGAGTGCAAAAACACGTCATCAACTT
Organism: Eubasilissa splendida; assembly: GCA_031772225.1. Taxonomy (NCBI): domain Eukaryota; kingdom Metazoa; phylum Arthropoda; class Insecta; order Trichoptera; family Phryganeidae; genus Eubasilissa; species Eubasilissa splendida. The sequence continues at coordinate 766,622 of CM062857.1, forward strand.
TCGCTTAATTGTAAATACACAATCCAACAAACCTGTTTAATTGTGTGTCCAAGCATGAAACAAAATGTGCAAAAACATTTTTTTCAACTCATCAAAGCCTTTCAAGGTGACCGTCATCCTCCAAAGTTCATTAATATAATAATTCATAATAACTCAATGGTCGAAAAACACGTCTGATGCGAGTAAGGCACATTCGAGTGCCATCATTAGCTAATTGAGCACAGCCACAGTGTCGCCGGCATTGCTGATGGTGTCGACCGAAAAAAGCTACTGCAAGTTGCACTGAGGCGACGATGAATTTGTGTCATTAATCTTTATAAACATGTCATAAAGCCTGATTATACATTTTTGTGGAATGTAAGGTAGCTTTGTTTGACCACCAATTTAAAATCAACGATTGAGTGCACATTGGGATGTCTCGCATACTGCTCACTTGCCAAATAAATGCGATTCATTTTTTGTTGCATCTCTTTCACAATACGCTTGGACTTTGGTTACTTCTGTGTAGATATATCACACACTTTTATGTAGTTATTTTATTATTACTTATCATTTATATGAAACTACTAATTAAACATCGTTTTGAAAAACTAATAAAAAATAATGACCTGTTTTATTGACTTATTTAAAAAATATTGACCCACTATTTATGTGTGCATACATGTATATATATATACATGTACATGTACGCAAGTTAATTTTAAAACAGCGATCAATATTCAAATTAAACGTCAGCGCACGCAATTTACTTTCGTTTTAGTAATTAAAAATATATATTCCTAAGTGTTATAAACAATAATTAAAACAAAAACCGGTATAAGTCATTTTCCTGTTTAGAAGAATCCATTTTAAGATATTGTAAATGTTTTGGACAAATCATTTTTACAACTTCGCAGTGAGTGGTGTATTGTGTGATCGTCCATTTTGTAAAATTATTACAATATCATATTTGATTGAATTGTGATGTGGTCCGAAACGCCAGCCACAGCAAAACCAACCACCTACGCACTAATTTGAGGCATTTTTGTACACCTCTTTGAGCATTTTACTCAGTTATAAGCATACTAGTATCTGTCTATACAAATCAAAGAGGTTATATTACAAAAAGTGGAAACAAATGCGGTGATTTGAAGCTTTAGCGGTAATATCACGAAATTCGTACGGACACGTCGATTAGTCTCATCTCCCGCCTTTTGTTGGTGACGCTTGGCTGTCATTATTAGAACAAACTGCGCTTTTGAAGTGGTCGAATTAATCAAAATGGTGACTTGTGCTGTCAAACTGTGTTCATTAAACTTTAATATATTATCAATAGCATTAAGTGATATTGAATTTCACCAGTATCAAGTATTTTTTGAAGTTTTAATTTTACCTATACATTAATATCGGCACTTATCACAGAAACGCGTTAAGTCCAAATTTTTTAATTAATTAGTTACTAGAAATTAATATAGAATAGGTCATCGTGTTTAGGTATAATGAAAATACATAATACTGGTTAACTAATGAGATTTTATTGAATTTGAAAATAGGAAAATGTTAAATGGATGCTAAAAACTATACTACAGGGATACACTACAAAACACCTTCTTAAATAATATAATAATATTGATAGTTTAGTATAAAAAGCGTTAGATTTTTAAATGTAAATTTAAACAGTTTGACAGTTTAAACGTTCATTGTAAAGAAACGCATCTTCTAGATAATCATCAACTGCAATTGTTAAGAGCTGTGCTGGATAGGTTGTCATGTATATAATTTCGCCACAGTCAATGTACTCGTCATTTAAATTCTTTCATCCTAAATTACTAAATCTTCGTAAAAGAAACATCTATTCCCTGTACAACATGCTACCATTACGATATAAATAATCAAGAATTTATAGAAAATAATAATTATTTTAAATAACTTCCAAATTGACTCCGCGCTAATATTAATATTACGTGCAAATTTCGTCAGACAATACCGGTAAAATCGCGCGTACACAGGAAGTACAGTCTAAAAATAGATTATTCGAGTGCACACGTGCTGTTCCAACAAAACCAGAATCATCGCGTCACGAGTTCCTTCCGTATGAAACCATCAGCGTAGTCCTATGTATTTTGAGTGTGTTCTGTAATTTCCATCTTTCACTCTCTCCAAATTTGGTGATCGCTGTTGCTAGTAAGGGTATATAAGCGACCCCCACTTAGTCTTCTGAGCAGAAAAAAATCAACATCTATTCGACCTAGAGGCACGTCTGTGAGATTATCGGTCCACGATGTTTTCCGGTCATTCTTTTAAAATGTATCGGTCTCGTTAAAAAAATCTATCTTAAGAATATTTTTTAACAGTTAAAATATTCCTAACTATGTGCGGTAATAACTTACTCGGCATGTCGCAGTGAACTTATCCAAATTCCAAAGTAGTTACCTCCACCTATCGCGTTTGTAATATACAAAAGCTTATACGAATTTTTGCCGTAATATATTATCAACAATTTAATATGCACTAGTAAACTACCCGGGTTGTACCGAGAGGTGACGTCTCTTTGTGAATACCGCCGCTACTACCTAAATTCTCGATACATTTTATACTACTTTCTCCATCAGGCGATCATCAGCAGTAAGGCAACTGCTCCTGAAGACCTCGCATCCACCAAGAAGTCATTCCATACGCCTTCCATCAGCTTCCAGGAAGATCATCTCTACCCACCTTGAATTACTTCAGCAAACTTTATTTGTCCTGTAATACATTTTATTTCGACCTTAAATCTCGGTTGTCTATAACCCTTTGTCACTTTACATTTCCATAAGAAAATATTATTAAAAATTATTTATAAACCGGAGCACTGTTACTTATCAACAAGAAAATTCTGATCAAACTTGCCCACATAATAAAACCATATCCGACCATCTCTAGTTAAGCAAACATCTCGTTCCGTTATTTCCTGATAAGGCGAACCATATTTTATAAAAATAATTAGACTCGGTCGAGTATGATTTTAATATCCGTTCGGTGTCTCCCCAGTGTGCATGTTCTGGCATAACTTTGTATAAACCAGTTCTCAATTAAAGGAAACTTACAAAAAAAATTATTACTCTCTAGTTATCAAATATAACACGTAAATTCTGTTTAGGTATATTATAATTTTGTCAAGGGTGATGTGACGACCTTAATACTGCACACACAGAAATACCAATTCCTTATATTGTGTTTTCTAAATTACGATATGTGTTCATATGTAAACCTTTAACATTATTTTCCGTCGCCATAACATTTCAACGCTATACTGTCTTTGTCCAGTTCATAATATTTTAATTGAATATATGTCATTCTGTACTATATAAACCTTTTATTTCGATACCCTGACCACAAAAGCATATATTGAGTCGGACCTCGAGTAAACTTGGGACGAAAGAGAACTGTTCTATCCGCTGAGCTGGCAACTAGCAACTTCAACGTCAATAAAGGTAGGTCCTGGAGAACCTAATCACAGGTCTGTCTAGAATTAATAACTGTCTTAAATATTATAATATCTAAAGGAAAAGTTTTCGTTACAAGGTATTTGTCTATTCGAGTAATCTTACAAAATTATCAAATATTAAACCTACCAAAAGGCAGTATTACAATAAATTTGTAGTTTTTAGGGGTAATTAGTAAATGAAACGGAAAATCACATTTATTAATTTATTGTAATTATTTCATACTTTAAATACTATTTATCTCTACTTTTAAATACAAGAATCATGCTTTCTGGTGTGCACGTACACTGTTAATTTAAAAATTATTATGTGAATTAGCTATTTCGGCGTTACATCAACTAAGGGTGTACTTTTATTTTTCCAATTTGAAATTCGAGAAATTCTACGTGAATTACAAAGTATTTGTTTTACGGAAACATTAGCCGTACTTTTGTTTCCGTAACTACCCACTACCCAGCAAATCTAATCCTGTCTAATTTAGTAACGAATCCCTACAAACTTGGTCGTATTCATCAAACTCGTAAATTCAGTAAATAAAAATATATAACGAGTTTTAACGTTACATTATTTTTGACGATTTTAAAACGATTAAAAAACATCACAAAGAATGACTACGCAACATTTTGAAAAAAACACGATATAAATATCGACCTTAATAAGTAAACAAAATTAGTGTGAAAATAAAATAAATTTACGTAATTAGTTGTTTTGTGAAAATTGACTTATGGCGTTATTGTATGTAACGCCCTTTACGTTCGAGTATTTTCGAGAACTGCCAATCATTGCCGAACAACTCGAATGACCTTCTCACTACAAAACCTGGCTTCAAATTTTTTCTCAGAACAACAGGATAGTTCAACTCTCTGGATATAAATCCCTTTGATATAAATACTAGGAAGCTTGTCAGTCTAAATGCGCCTGGTATAATATTAATTAATTATTATTCATTTAACACACATAAAATTTATTTAAGACAGTATTTTAAAGAAATAACAAAAAATTATTCAGTATCCACAACATACGAACAATAATAAAAATTTACTCAGTGTCTTAGTACAACATTCAATGAAATGTTAAAAAAAAAATATATATATATATAAATTGTACAATTCATTCTGCAGATACTTCCTTCTATCTTCGGCAAACTGGTTACACTTAAATGGATTCTTATCAAATTTGATGCACTGGTTGACTGGTTGGTCGGTGTGACCTTCAATACAATGTACTTTTTATGAGACAAATAATTATAACCGCTCGCTTTGATCCCTTCAATTCTTTCCTCGTGACGTTTTGTTTATTAGATGGACGCCTCCTCAACACGATAATTACGATGAATATTTCACTAGTGTATTAGAAGTAATCTCCCAAGAAATGCTGAAAGCCTACACCCACTTTTTACGACTAAATATCGCACATCTAGATCTAAACTAAGACAACTCAAAAAAAAATTTTTTTTTAGTTATTATTGTATTCGGATACTGTCATATACGCAACTAACTTAGCTCCAGTTTTCTAATAGTGTCATTTTAGGATACATTTATGACCCAAAATGTTATTTAGTTTCATAACTTTAGTAACAAAAAATAGAGAAAAATGCCTTTTTATGAGTTGTCTTCGTTTTGATCTAGGTGTGCGATATGTATTATATATCTCGTATCTGTCTGATTGGCGTCAGTGGCCAGCGAGAAAACTTCATATTCCATTGAGCAAACTTGTTTGTTTTTGTCATCCCGCAATAAGCCACCGGCAGACAGCCCGATATCGATCTCGGCCCCACGGCGAGCCGAGGCGGCACGTGTTCACGTTTGACGGAGGAATTTTCCCAAGCGCCAATCGTTCTGTATATATTCCAGAGAATTATTTGTATGCGAAGGACGACCGAATCCGTGGAAGGTCGCGATTTTCAGGACGCGAGTCGTGCGGGTGGATGACCACCGCGAGCTGGTGCAGCACCGATCGAGACACGCGTGTCCTTGAAACTCAACTTTTAAAAACTCGCACTGAATCTCTTAGTACGTGATAAGTTTTGAAATTAAGAGGTTTCTGCGCAGACAATGTATGTAGAATCAAAAACAAACATACCTTGTTATAAAATTCAATAATCTTGAACGTAATATCGGGATACACAATAGGTGTCTTATTAATGAACGAAAATATAGGAAAAATACCTATAAATTCCAAAAACAAAGATGATAAATGTAATAATTCCGGTGTTTATAAACTTAGCTGTAAAGATTGTACTGCTTTCTATATCGGAAAATCATGCAGAAATTTAATATAAAGTAAATACAGGTCAAAGAGCATTTAAGATGTTTATATACAAATTTTGAACTGTCTGTTTTTCATATAAACAATGTTGGTCTTAAATGGAATAATTTAAAATCATTAGAAATACGTAAAGCGTGTAAAATTAACAAAAATATTATAAATGACTAACTAAATTTAACCACAAGTCCGCGTAAATAATTTTAGTTAGTTTATTTGACTGACTAAGGAAATGTATTTTCCGAAACTGGTTGGTGTATTAAATTAAAAAAGGTTAAAAATAAAGTTTTAAATAATCTATATTAAAACGATTTTGCACTTCATGAAGGAGAATACCCCTTACCGGTACTAAAAATATTATCAACGCGATTCGCATGAGAGTCCAATCAATAATTTTTTAGTTAGTTGTTACAAAAAAGTGTGAGTTCATCGGTATGCCTGAATAATAGTGAAAATGTGTGACATTATTATAGCAGATGATAACAGGTTCATTCTCAAGCGCTCATTCTTTTACTAATAAATATAGCTTTAATATTTCATATAAATAATCGCTTTTTATACCAATATAAGTTTCTCTGGACAGGTACCACTTTAATGCGTCGTTCTCTCACCAGGCGTTCCATTTTGAAAGTTTCCGAGAAGAGAATGAGTTTTCAAACATCTACAACAGAATCTACGCGAAACAGCCGTCAAAACAATCGGTGAAGAAACTCGTAGATAGAAATTAATCTACGGGAATAATACCCTTGTTGACTGAATCCACTACTAGAGATCTTTAGAATGTGACAGGTGTCGAGGAGGTGTCACGTTCGTAGCATTATCAATTAGTTTGATTAAACTTGAACTGCGATTTGTTTTTAACGCAATTGGCGTATAATATCACGAAAAACAATTTGCAATATTTAGGTACTTACATGTGGGAAATTATATGAATTGTAAAAAATCTATTACGACTATTAGTAGTAAAAATGTGATGAAAATGTCTGTAGCGCAAAATTAATATAACCCCGAATATTTTGGAAAACGACACAAATTTAAAACAGATAAGTAAATTAAGAACTTTCAATATGGGTAAAGAATAACTTTTAACTGAGGTCTCAATGATTAGATTTGCATTGACGGCAGACAGCCCCAGCCCCGCGTCCTACACAAATGGATTACTTTTGTTATTTGAACGGTAAAGTTAGACTCGGAAAGTCGCGCATAAAGAAAACTAAATAAATTAGTATTCGTGTCTGGGCATGATTACCAAATCTAGACTATAAATAAAATATTAAGTGATATTAAATTTTTACTCGCCTCTCGCGTGCGAAGGGAGAAAAAAATTTGGATTTGAAGGGGAGTTACAATTTTTTTTTTTTGTCGACGTTAATTTTTAATGCTCATAAATAAATGTTATAATTATAGTATTATTTCAAAATATGATTAGGTAACGCGAAAAAACAATTACGAATATGTGCGTAAACATAACTTTTCGTGTGCCGTATAAGGGTCCTGCCGACGTCGTCGATTACCCTGTCGGTGGAACAGTTCATCACCCTTCTGATTCTGATAGTCACGAATGGTCCTCAGCCAAGATGCCTGTCTCCTATCAATTACCACATTTCCATCGATATTTATCTTTATAACAACGAACACATGACCGAGATATTCGCTGCTCGACCATGAATATTAACTCCCTTATTAGTATCAGCTCTTCTTAATATAATATTTCAGAGTTAGTTAAACAGTATTTAATAAATATGTATGTAAACAAATTCATTTCAGTTGTATCATCGGTTACTATTGAACCAGGGGTGAGACTGTAATTCAAAAGATGCTAATAATTGTTACATAAATTAAAATATGATTTAGATAACGTTCCCCTCTACAGCATAATTAAAGTCCGATTTAAGTAATTGCATTTAAAAAAAAATTAATTACATAAATTAAATATTGCAATATATCATTAATTTACGCGGCGTATATTTTTTGGTGTAACATGATTATTTTAATTTTCACAACAAAACTTCGTACTACACACACGTTGGGTTATTGCCGCAACTGATTTATGCTATCACCGATGCTTTTCTATATGGGTACGTAAGATTAAAGATCGTCATTTCCTAAGGAAATATGCACGTAAATTTTGATAGCAAAATATTTAAAAGCTTCTGCGTGTTACGGCGTCACCCTACTCTACGGTAAACACTTGAATTAGTTAGAAAATGTCCAAGTGGCCGAGGAGAAAAAGAGATTGTGGATGAAGACATTAAACCAAACTAGTTTTGGAAGAGAGTCCCCGGCCAGTGAAAGCGGACCAATGAAGACCTCCGCCGCTTGCATTTGCAAGTAAAATGAACGACGATGGGATGCAAACGGCAAGCGCAGAACAACATAAGTGCGGAGTGCGCTGCAAAACTGCAATAGTAAGCTACTGCACCACACGCTCCTCACTTGGGTATACATTTATACAACTACGATTGAAAACTAAAATTAAGCTTCCGCGGCCACTAGATAATGCGGTTAAGAAGAATATCGTACATTTTTTATATTAAAAATGTAGAAAAATCTGTGTTTGAAATGTGATACAAAATTACGGTATCAGGCGTGTCTCATGTGCCGGCAATACAATTAATGACGGAATTTAGTAATATAATCTTTGTATCTGTCATGATATGATAATGTTTTAATACAAAATGTTGGCCTGTTTCCGTGTTCCAGGTCTCATAAGAGATAATTTTTAATGAATTAAGTATAATTGTTCGAATTACGAATTGTAGGTTCTGATGGACAGAGTCAACCTTACATCGTACGTATTACTGTTTGTCTGGTGCGTGCGCCACGTTCTAATCAACTTTCACATTCTAAAAACATGTGCTTAAATATTGGAACACGTCTGTTTGCTTTTGCAAAAATTAAATAAATAAAATTTTGAATGAAAATAGCCTTTTAATTATTCGTATGTGAATTGATTTAGTAGGAATTAATTTCATTATATTTTTTTAATATGAGTTAATAATTAATGAAAGAATAACTTCTTAAATGATTTCTATCTCGTAACAATTATCTCATTCCTCAGGGACTATTGACCATATGTGCAGGTATAGTTTATATACAAAAATCATATTTTATAAGAACACATTTTTGTTGCGAAGTTGTATTTTCAGAACATAGATCTGCGGTATTTTAATACAAATTAAATTAATCAACTAGAAAGATACACACAAAAATCGATCTATCGAAAAAATATTTAGTTGCTATCTATTCCGGAAGCAACTAAATATTTTTTCGATACATAGATTTTTTTAAATGTTCTTAGGTTTTCACGGCCGTTCAGAATCTTCTGTGTATAGTTTTTTGGGCTGATATGCCGTGTATATCTGACCTTTCTGGCCGACGATTCGGATCCCATTGCAGGGTACATCATCAGGGCTGATGTGATGTATGACTGTTAATTAATGTTCACTGGGTGTTTCTATATTTCAATTGCTTCTTTGACCAGGACGTGCGTGATGCCTCTTGGGCTTTCCTAGGATTTTCAGCCCAAATGCAAAATAATGGCCCGTATCCGTGCAGTGTTCAGCCAATGCCGATTTTCCTGGATGGCCGAGTTTGCATACCCGTTTATGTTCGTCAACCCTTTTGGAAAATAAAATTAAAAACTTCGCGGTATCTGGTGCTTCAAAACCATACGAGTCGAAGAGCCCTCACAGATAGTGATCAGACAGTAGATGGAACTTAACATAACACCACAACACCAGTGCCAAATAAACGATAGACCCTACTTTCGACACGGTGCTGCAAGCCAGCAGTACTTAACCACAACACTAACAGTCATACACACTTCAGCCCTGATGATAGACCCTGCAATGGGATCCTAAACGTCAGCCAGAATATAGATTGCTTGTATACCCTTCTAGTTGATTAATTTAATGTGTATTAAAAATAATATTTACAAATCATCTGATATTTTATTTTCTCCATGTTAATGTGATCAATTTAAAACTATTATTTTTTATCAGGATGCAGACAGAGTTGTGGTCTATTAGAAATATACTCTTATCATCGTCATATTAGAAACCATTTTAAGTAATTATGTAGAAAACAGTTTGCATTTATGCTAAATATAATTCATAGAAAGTTATTCTTTAGAAATCTAAAATAGAAAGACTGCAAAAAATTTTAAAAATATATCTTATAAAACGGCTAAAAACAAAGCTAAATAATGAATATTTAAAAAAATATGAATTTCTTTAATAAATATGAAACAATAATTTAGTTGACAAACATAAAGTCAATTCTATGATACCATTTGCGGTAAACTAAAAAAATCATAATTTGATTGATATTGTATAATATTAAATCTTTCGTCAATTGTGATGTACTTAGATTTAATAATAGTGGGCCAATCTTGCCACCATAATAATATAAATATTAACATTTGACAGGTGCACTGTCAGCGTATATATAAATGTCGGTGTGCGGTTAAAAAATTTCTCGTCCACGGATTTCCTTTTGGCATAATTTTAGCGTGTAAAATGAAAGATTAAATAAAATAAATCAAATAATTGATTGTCTATATGCAAATTGTCGATTTAACTATAATACTTTATAAGATTTCAGATCTACATATTGAGAAAAAAACGAATGCAAACATTCTAATTGATTATACAGATTATAATTTTCCACGTGGTTCTTCAGTATCTACTTATATTGGTGAAATCATCTCACATTTGTCACCAAATTGATAATCAATAATTCCAAAGATCGTGTGTGTCGGTGTCGGTTACCACACTTCTAAACACTAGGCTTATTTGTAATCAAGTGTTGTGTTAACATGGTTAAGCGAACGTGAAGGCACTCATCTCTTAACGTACATCTCATACGTTCGGTGTTTGCGGCAACAAGATGATAGACGTCACGTGGGTGGATGCTTCGGGAGTATATAGCAAATCGTGATGAGAACAAAGCCCTGTCGACATTAGCGGAACATTCCTCAGATAAATCATCAATAAATATATTGCTCAATGAAATGCATCGATGGTTTCCGACCGCAATGATCTCAGCTGTTGGAAACGTCTGCAGTAGAATAAGCTTTCACTCTTGAAAAACTACCGCGTTAATTATATTATACACATGTGAATTAAAATACTCATACTACAACATACTCAACTGCAAAAACACAAGAAGTCGAGTAGTGCAAACTTCACTAATATAGAGCATTTAGCACGATTTCTAATTATATGTAATTAATCATTATTAAATACGTTGCTGTTTTTTTAAAAATAATTCAATTTTCTATAAAAAATTTCAAAAGAATAATTCATATTTTTTCCGAAAACAAAACACACAAATTAATTATTCTCAATGGTTGTGCGGACGTAAGAATTCGGTTAATAAAGATTAATTGAGTTTTCGTTTAAGGTCAAATTAAAAATTGATAGAAAACTTTGTGGTGACTTTCTAATGGCGAAAATAGAAAATGATTAATTTAACCAAAGAGAAAATTATGTAAAAGTGCGAAGCAGGCCGAAAATGTTTAACGGGTGGTGGGTTTGTTTTATTTTCGAAAAAAAGGTATTTAGATATTTTTAAATGATAAATAATAATAAATTATTAAATAAATAACTGATTTTGTAGATTGTATGACTATTATTTAATATTATATACCTGGTATGTTTTTATTTCTCTAATATATTTATTTTTATACATTTTTCTCATGTAATATTTTATTTCTTATGAAATGTTATTTGTCTTTTAAAACACAATAGATGTAGTAATTATATTTTATTTAGTTATTCTTTTAAATATCACAATGTACGTAGAGTAAATATGTTAATTTACAGATCAAACAACTAAGTATGAATATTTTTAGCTTTTCATTATTCACCCTCGATAACTCGACCTTCTCTCGCTCGACTCGGGAGTCTGGCTGCTCACGCTTCACATTCACGTGTATCTAGAATGTGTACACGCGGATGTGAAGCGTGAGCAGCCACCGCGCTACAGATAAATATTTACCAATGTGTTGTATTATTTAATAGTCGCTATAAACGGAAAATTATCTGCAACGGGTCGAATTCAATATTTGAAAATAAAATAATTGACCGGTGTTGATACCGCTTTAATTACTGTTAATTATGTGATATGTGAAGGGCAACGGCAATCCTCGCTGTGAAACTATTCTGCACTTTGGCAAATATTTAAAATGGCCTATTAGTGATGGTTGCCGGGGGACATGTGTACAGCAGGGGGAATAAAAACGCCATAGTTATGAATAAACGGGTTTATTTTCAACAATCGTTAGCGGCTCGCACCGCCACAGTAAAAACATCAAGAGACCAGTCCCCTACTTTCGAAACATAAACAGTAATCATTTCCACACGATTAATCGTCGATGGTATCAATCGACAAAACTGTATACGGTGCGACGTAAAATATTTCAATAATAATGTTTTTCATATTGTTATAATATACATATAAATACGTTGAACATTTCGAAAATAGGTAACTCGTTCAATAAATAACAAGACTTATATATAAAAAAATAATCAAACTAAAAGATACTTAATATAAAACACATTCACCGCCATCGAAGTGACGTCTGTTGCGGAGACAATCCTTAATATTAAAAAATAACTTTAAATTAGCCAAATTTGCGAGACTCGGTACAAATTTCAATCGACAGAGAAAATATAACGTTGGGGGAAAAATAATTAAATTCAAAATGCCCGCGATGACTTATTTAGCCAATCAACCGGTACCGCAAAAATAACGAACGTCAATTAGCATACGTTCGGCAACAGTCTTCCTCGTAGTCCTGTCCCTTTCGTACACTTTAGAAAGACTCGAGGTGGAAAGAGACAGAGTTACGAATCGAATCCGGCACGATGCTCCAGACTTGAAATAGACAAATTTAGAAAGAAGTACGATCGCATGATATTAGAACATTATTTATATTTTAATTTGCCTCGGCTCAAATGTATGAATATCGATTTTAAGAGAATGAGGATCGCAAAGTTTTCATTAAAATAATGAATCCCACAGATGAAGTCTCCGAGTCGCGGTTTAAAGACGATATTCTAAACGACACCGAGAATTTCACCAGTGTGAATATCGTACATTTATTTTTTAATCAGGATTTAGTCTCAGCGAGAGACGGTTGCATTCATAATTATGTTCACAGGCTATATAAAGTGCCGCAGACGAAATGGGACGTGCACAATATTTATTACACTTTATAATAAATTACTCAACTACAACAAACGCGTCGGGAACAATTACTGTGCGGGTCATCGGTGCAACACTCGACTGTCTCGCAACATGTGGCGTGCACAATTTTTAATATATTACCGCGTCGATGTAGACATTTTTGAAATAGCGGATACATTTCCATTTTGCAATAGCGAGAACGCCGCCCCTGCGTTGTGAAGCAACGCGCTACGGGCGATGTACTCGAATAATTTATACGAGAGAACGTTTAATTCGAACATTAAACAATTTAACATAACGTTTAAATCGAATAGTGAATTGTGTAAAACTGCGCGACATTCAATTGAGAAAATCGTTGGGATATTATTGAATCAGTTCACGAACAGAAATCTCACCGAAGAACAGTATGGGATGTAACCACTACAATTGAGTGAGGTAAGTTACCGGACAGTCGGATAGTGCCGTTAAATGACACCGTTTTCCAGCATTGCGAGATAAGTGAAAGCGTTTATTGAAATGCAACACTCGCGCGTAGCGCACACACTACAAAGTTCATCCAGATAATAATAATATTAAGTTCGAGACTTTATTAATTGATATACAACATTATTAGTACACAGAGCCATGGAACACAGGAAATGCATCCGCAATTGAAAGCGTTACCATTATTCCCTACACTGTCAGCGTTATCCGATAGTCTACGGTAGCGAGCGAGAACTCTCAATCGTATCGGGGAGATCGTGTCGCGGAGAACGCGATTAAAAAAATTAAAAATAGGAAAATTGGCCGAGTGCAAAACCAAGCCAAAAATACATCCCTAAACGAGTTATAAGATAAACTATACAATATTAAGGAGAGCAGTATATTCAAATATATATATATATTATTATTTTCACAGGCGGCGAGGAAAGAGGCTCTCATTTGAGGTTACAGGTTGAAATAAACATATAAACATCGCAAATAGTGGTAGTGATATAAATAATAAATAGTCATAAATATGAAATCTGAACAATATCACATAAATAATACAGCCTAGAAACATCTTGAAACAATCAATATTAATATGAATTCCTGTCAAGGCGATAAATAAAATGCCACACTCTCTCTACACAAGCACAAAATATAAGTCGAAGAAGGTGTATATTCCGAATTCGAAATGATTCTTTTTTCCTGTATGACAGACACGTATGATTTATATTTATTTTTACCTTCGATACTGACGTCAACAGTATGCGCAGCATCCGAGATATTTTCATCTTTACATGAATCTGCTTATTTATAGAGTATATAAATAATTAAGAAAACAACATCAAGAGACGTGTTGACGGTAACCACTCGGCGACCGGAGTACTTACTACATTTTTAAAGGAAAATATGCCAGATTTCGAAATAAGACTATTAAAAACGGAAACAATGACATCTGGACTCACTCATGATGTTAATACTCGTACATACAAACACGACAATTTACAAGAGAATTAATTGTTGACATTTTTGATTTGATCGGTTTTTTGTGATTTTACAAAGACAAACGAATCTATAAATTGTATATGAAAACACTGCTAATAAGCAAACAAAAAATCTCTGTTTACATTTTCAATAATCGTTTATATATTATACAAATGCAGTCCGAAGCCAGAAAAATTGTAAAAGATAAAATGTACTTCAAAAACAACGCAGTGTGAGGCCCCCAAAAAAATAATTATAACCACAAAAATATCGTTCGCGAAACGTCGCACCATTCGGCGAGTCCACTTTTCAGACTATTAAAATTGACGTAAAGGTGTCATCAACATTGTCAGTGCCAAAAGCACGACTGAGAGAATAAGTTTTTGTTCCGCACAAAGAAATGGTAAAATAAAATAATTTCTTATGCGTGAACCGCCGCCTGGGCGCGGAGACCTCGACTGCTCGAGCCCTCCGTTTACAGATTTTATGTTACCAATTACGTAATTATTGTACACCACCCGTCTGCAAGTGAAATATCGAGATCGCCGACACAAAGTTTGTCCGAGAAAGATGCGGCTTGTACAACATGTACTTATTGAAAAGTTCTATTAATATTTACATAGTGCGAATCTCGATAAATCCAGTTGCAGAGAACAATATTCGACAAGACACCACGTGAATATGCGGAGACCGAGACCGATCTGAAGGCATAACTCGCGGTCCGAACCGCTGCAGCTGCGACAGTTTGCGAACTGCGCACCGACTCTACTTGACAGTCACTGATTGAGCAACGCTCGACACGCACTTTGAATTGTCGTCAGATAGTACACTTTTATCACGGATATCGTCACTTTCTTTACGGCTGGGGTAAACAAAAGCAGCGGCCTCGGAAACTGCGGCCGGAGACGTAGAGAAAAACTTAATCTCCAAGTCTCTGTGGCCGTTCAGCGACGTCACGATAGCGGACGATACCTCCAGACTGACTCCGCGAGACGAAGAAGACTTGAAGAGCGTTTCTGGAACGAGTCGAGGTTGAGGAGCAGTATCTTCTTTCCAATCCAAAGTGCTGGGAGAGTCCAGCGATTTGGCGGTCCGTCTGCCGGCTCCTATCACTCCGACCGACCTGGCGCTGCAGGGTTCCCCGGAAGCATCCTGGTGATCGGCGGTGACGGTTATATTGGGATCGGATCGGTGGGGTGTAGAACGCTTATCGTACTCCGATATGCGTAAGTTTTCCACAGAATAGCCGGGACACGGCTCGCTCCAACTTCTTCGGAGAAGGGAATCTTTATCCACGAAGGGATTTTTACCTGCAGCAAAGTCCAAGTCGCCGGGCGCCGTCAACAGAGGGGAATAACAGCGCTGATCGATGTCCCATATTTGTCCGGAAGGGTCGCAGTACCGACACTGGCAGACTGTAGGAGAACATCTACTGATCGCTTCGAATAGTGACGACGAATCGTCGGACTCATTCTCGTCCACATCGTCAACCCTACGAATAGCCCCAGTGGCGAAGGTCTCTCGCAGCGTAAAATCTCTCACCGGCATCAATTTCCCTTCTCCGATTTTATTATTGAGAACATCGTTTGCACTATACAACTTCATATAGTCTAGTAAACTGGAGTTGATTACGACAGGTTTGTAATTACTCGCATTGCGGTCGACGTCTGCTCCTTCGTGGCAATTGGAAATATAAGGATTCAAGGACAGAAGAGTAGAGTCGGGCCCGGGCCCCAGGTCGCCGGCCTCGAGTTTGCCGTCGGCCGCCGTTCCCTTTTCCAGGATATTGCTGGTGGGCGGCTTCCTGTCCTTCTTCCGCCTCTTTCTGGGCTTTATGATTCGAGGTAAACACGTCTCGGAGTGTGCCGACCCCGAACTTTCGTCACTCGTCACGCTCAGAGAATCCATGTTCACAGCCAAATGACAGTTCTGAATCGGAGTTCTCGACACCACCGCGTGATCTTTGTACTCGTAACGATTTTCTTTGGGTACATCCCTGATCTTCCTTACCGTGTCCGGCGCGGCGGGCGCGGCGGGCGCGCGCCCGGGTCCGAGAGGAGCGAACTGCCGACCGTTGTTCTGATACTGATTCTGTTTACGATTTCCATTGTTATTGTATCTCCGAGACAGGATCAGAGGGGCGCCGCGCGTGTGCAGCGCCAGCTCGGAGAGAGGCAGCTGGCCGTCGCAGAAGTCGGGGTGGCGAGCGCCGCCCGGCCCGGCGGGCGCCCGCTGCCGGTAGGGCGGAGCGTGCGGCTTGGCGCTCCTGCGGTGGCCGGCCGTGGAGATGAGGGGGACGCCCGCCCAGCCGTTTCCGCCTGGCGCCTGGCGGTAGGGCGGCGGGCAGAAGAGGCCGTCGGCGGGAACGTACGCCCCGCGGTACACGCTGTGCCCGCCGAGGTACTGAGACGCCTTCCCGCTGCCCCCGCAGCCGTCATAGTCGGGGTTTCTCCCGGAGTTGGAGATGAGATAGCTTCCTACGTATCGCTCGACGTGGAGACCGCCGGTCTGGGAAGCCGGGCTCATGGTCGGCCGAGCCGCGGTGGAGGCGTTCCGGCGCGAGACACTTAACCCATTTTCTCCGAGCGCATCCGTCAGCGGGACCCGACTGACCCACTGAGCGTCCCGTTCACTTTCTCGCGCTTCGCCGCGGCAGCGCGACTTCGAACGCGGATTTCACTAGTTCCAGAATTCCGTGACTGAACTTCGGGATCCGATCCTAGCACTCGGTGCGACGGGTGCTGATGAAACGATCGGACGTCGAAAATCGAGAAAAGTTTTACGATTAAATCGCGAGATCGCGAGCCGCAGATGTGTCGCTCCTGACGTCGCGGAGGCAGTCCACCGCGCGGCGGCTGAGCACGGACTGCCTGAATGGAGTAGCGGTGCTGGCGGCGCGCGGCGGTAAGTGGGCCTGTCAGGCGGCACACTTTCCACCCCACCCCGCCCCTTCTCCGCGCGCCCCGCTCGGCGAGCACTTTCTTGCCTAGGACAAGATCCGACACATGCTCCACGGTGAAGATCAATCCGAACATTATCTTAAATATAATTGTATATATTAATTATTTACGAAATTAATCTGGTAAAAAGCGCGGATATTTTACATTTTAAGGCATTTTTGGGTATTTTTATATTTTCTAGTTGAATTGTATACATGTGTAAACCGAGCGCAAATTGTTTGTTGCGCAGCGCGCAGGTTTAAAAGTGATGTAATAAATAAAAAGGATGAACTATTGTATGGACGATCGAATGTCCATTCGAGGTCTGCTAACATTTGAAACACGCTACATCTCCGCTGGAAATGGCGAAACCTCGCGTACACTGATACGTACTAAGGAGCAGCACACTTATAGAGATGTAATTTGGTCTCGTCAAATATCAAACTGGACTGCAGGGCAAACTGTTGCCAAGAATAGCCGAGTCAGTTTTTTTCATGTTCCATCTATCGAAAAATGATAATTTTCATCAGAAATATAATATTTACATTTATTAAATGGTAATTAAAATCGACGGGATTATTTTAGTTTTGAAAAACAACAGACATTTTAATAATTAGCATCAATGTGGAAAATCAATTATAATCGAATAAAAAAAAATCGTTACTATAAGTGTATGTGATTGATTTATTTATCTTTAATACAAATTAAATGTATTAATTAAAAAGATATACATATAAAATCAATTTTATCGAAAAATATTGTTGTTGCTACCGGGATACAACTAATAATAATTACAACTTCACAAAAATAATGTGTTCCCTTAATAATGGTTTATTTATAATTTATTTGATGTAGAAATGTAGTATTATTTTAACTTTGCTATTTTTAATTATAATAATATTTTTAATACATTTTTAACTAGCAGTTAAATTTAGTTGGTCGTTTATAATTTTTTAATTAGTTTTACACGCTTTATTTATGTATTTTATATTGGGTCGAAATTTTAATATAAAAGTAAAGGAGCATATGAGATGTTTGAACAATAGTGGTAGTAGTAACATTTGATAGAAAATGGTCATTGTTTCGATAAAGAATTGGGATTGTCAACTTTGCATGTAAACGGTGTTGGTCATACATTAAATAATTTGGAATTATGGTATATCTGTCTTGGATCAATTAATGTAGGTGTTGATGTTAGACGTGTTTTCTTTCAATATTTTACATGTTTTTGATTAAGAGCTCGCTCAGTATTTTAATTATGTGTCAAAAGTATTAATTTAACAAGAGCATTAGTTTTTGTAAATAGCAGCAACAAACTCCATAAACGAATACAAAATTAAGATTTCATCATTTACTTTGTCCGTCACGTAAAATATCCTAATATCAAATCCTTGCGTTTCCACCAGCATTTGGTGCTAAAGTTAACTAACAAATAACACATACATTACTGTAAATATTCATACGTTTGTACACTTTTCAAGATTAAAAAAAATTAACATATGTAGGTATATGTACAAGAAGAACATAATAAAAATAAGGTTAAACACAGAGTGTCTTAAATACTTTCATCAAACATCACTCTTACATATTGAAGCATTGAACATCGGAATATATGAACAAAACCAAAATCGTTACCAAGCCTGCGAAGTTTTTGTGTGGGTGCCTTTCTATAATCATTTGTATTTGCGAAGCATTTACATGAAACAGCGCCAGCGATCATCTGGTACACGGTACCGGTACACAGCGCGGGAACATGGTCCAATTAAGGACGTCCAGCATGCCTTTTACTATTTTTAATAAAAATAATAAATCACTCAAGTTCTTCTACGCGACGAGTTACTTAAATAAGGAATACTCAATTATAATTAAAAACTTTTGAAGGAAATTTGTCAGCCGACATAAAGGGAAATGTAATGAATACAAACAGCAATCACGGTGAGCTTTGTCTTTTATATAATTAATTCGCAACGCTATTCGAAGTCATAAATGATTGAAATAAAAATAATCTGGTATAATTAACAATATCATAAAGGTTTCGGTCACAATGAAGCGGGAACCCGAACTATGGGCATGCCTGCAACATCGTCCCACGGTACGTTAATATTGAACTGTGTTGAAACTCAGTACTAGTACAGCTTTGAGAGGCTCTATCGAAACAGCAGCACTCCTCAACAGGCTCTTAGGGAGATGGCTATCATCAATATTATACATTTTTCATTAGAGAAAAGGCGACTGTTTTAAGAGATATGGCCAATAATCTTTTATCTAATTACCGAAAAAACTCAAGTAACCTATACCATGTGCCAGCGTACGATGTTGTACATGTATTATAATACGATAATATTGACGCGTTTCGTTTTACCATTCGTGGTCGTGGATTCAGAAATCAGAATATTTTTCACAGGCTTGCCAAGAAAAACGAGGTTACTTAAAGGGACATGGTCAATCATCAAATACTACCGAAATTCTTCTGGGTCGGTTATTGTCGTAGCCGATGTTTCGCGAGCCACATTTTAAAGGGTCGGTCCAATTAAATCAGCCAGCCATCTCACCAAATTTTGTGTTAAATGAATATGAAAAGATAAAGCCTCTCAACGCAATAAGATAGAAAGTAAAGTATAGATAATAATTGTAAACACATTCACTATTCACGTAAACACGGATAAAGATAACGAGGAAAATATGACTCCATATCAAGTTACAAGATGTAAAACACAATGAGGGCGAATCTGCCGCTTACCTAGGACCGATTCAATAAACTCAAGGCTCCTATCTCGGTCCTACACATTTGCCGCCTTGTTGGCATTTTTTAATGCTACCAGGCAGCTGTTCGATAGCGCCCCGCATATTGATAGGGCGATACCTTACAGCTGCCAAAACAAGATTTGGCCTCATTGTCCCCGGTTGACTCACTTTATTAGTAAATAAATAAATAATATTTACAATACACAACATAAAGATAATATAAAATAATACAATTAACACGGCCGGGGAGCAGAGGGGAATTGAAGAGGCACTCGCTTCCGGGAAACGTAACGGCACAAAAGAATAAACATATATTAACAGTTTATGTGTAAAGCGCCCTTGAGGTGAAAGTTTTTACGAAAATGGCGCTATACAAATTATCCATTATTATTATAAGAGACTCACCCTCCACGTACCACTACCGGCAGATTTAACCCACAGGAACATTACATCGCGGATCATATTTGGGCAGAAGGTAGAAATAAACAAAATAATAATGATGAAGCTACTCAGCAGTTCTCCGGAGGATCTCTCATGAGAACAAAGAAGAGAACAAAGGCCCTAAACAACTCCAGATTCCTGCCACGCTCGAGCAGATCGGAGTTCCTGACGGAACCTCGATTTAAACACAGCGACTTGAACAGCGGTTTAAAAAGATACAATTTTGTTGTACCTATGATTTGATTTATTTATTTATCAGTACCCAGTCACTTTCACAGCGTCTGCTGCCATCTGTATGGGCCCTAACCAGGGAGAGGACCAACCTTTTGATAGGTACCGTGCGCCCGGCAAATATAGGCCAATTATAAACCTATTGATTTAAATCTTAATGCCGGTGCGTTTATTTACCTCCCGCTTCGTTAGCTTGCTAGGCGCGGGCACACCATTCCGTTCCTTCTCTTGCTTCATAATCGCTCTTTGTTTTAATTTAACTCATATGAGCTTGCAGCGATGGTTCGGTGTGAAGTGTCACTCCTTAAACACTTAAACACCCCCCCGGTGACATTGTTTTAATAATGTCCCGACACTAGAAGCGCGGAATGTTTTATTGTGTCTTATCACGTCGGACATATTTTTAATTATGCCGTATTCACGAATACACATTCCAATAAAATAATCGTTCGATCCTTTATCGACTTATCGTATGATTAAAAAATATTGCGTTCAATTTTTCTTATTTCTAGATAGGTCCCGCGTGTTCAATAAAAATAATAAAATTCGATATCAACTAATTTGGATAAGTTAGAAAAAGTGCTTTTTGAAAGTGTGACGGACTTTCATATACCGTATTACATCGAGCTTATTTTACTAAGCTAGAAAGAAAAGTAAGTCTTCGTTTCAATGCAGCATGCGTCGTAGTGGATTGTTTTTGAGAACATATTATGCAACAATTAGGGGGACAATTTGATTCGGTCAATGAGCGTGTGTCTCGACTGCAGCTTCCGAGGATCGTCAACGGCAAGTGCATACGCCATCGAGTATAAGACGCACCGAAATACTGAATACATATAATAATACGGTAGTATAATATATACAAAGCGACATCCAGCGTATTTCAGAAATAATATAAAATAAACTTAAATAATTAATTAGTACATATGTGGAAATAAAACACTTGCGAAACGAGTAGAATAAAAAAATAAGTGTTTTATTTCCATATATACTTGATGTTAGAAAAATTTTACCAACTAAATAAAAAATGTACATACATATGTGATTATGGAGTTCTACAAACTTACCTCGGAAACAGTAAATAAATTAATTAGTAAAAATTAAACCAAAGATGTATCGATGAAAGAATAAACCCACGTATACGAACGAGTAGAGGCAACAAGAAAAGTTTACCAGTAATAGCGATTGTAAAGTACCCAAAACTTCATAAATTCTACAGTAGCCCACCCCTCTACTAGGCATCTTCAGGAAGGGCTATGAGCAAACATGAGTGATTAGTTACTTAACAATAATGGTCAGATATCAAAATGGATAGATTTAATTTTAGTTTTATTTTATTGAGGGATTTTGACAGTGTAAACATATTGTAATAAACATAATAACTATTTAACATGTGATACTAATAATGAAAAACCACAAAAATATTTAGATAGATAAGTATGTTTAGATACAGAAAATTAATAAGAAGAAAAAAAAGAGGGAGAAAGGTGGGGGAGGTTGCAACTATTGTTGCGGTAAAAGGAGAGCAACATATGTTTTTATAGGTAGAGTGAATGGCCAAAATTGAGATTGCGGTCGTTCATAAGAAGAACCCTTTGAGCTTAGTAAGGCTAATGTTGAACAAATCAATTTCTGTAAATTTCTCATTATGGTATTTGCATGCCCGGTGAATGAATGAATTTTGTATGTATGTGGAAGAGTACGGATTGCCGGGTTGATCTAGATGGAACATGGAGAGATATTAATTCTAATTGGCTGGGACAATCAAAAGATAAGTATTTGGTCAGCACGTGTTCGTCGATGTTCTAGGGTCTTCATATTGTGGAAGTTTGCTGCATCTAAATAGGAGCCGAATGATAGATTAGATCTAACATTCAGATGTCGAATAAACCTATTTTGTATTCGTTCTAATCTCGCAATATATGTCATCTGTAATACAGTATTTTGAAGCAGTATGGATTTTGGAAGTGTTTGCAGGTTCGAAGTATGAATCCTAGCATTCTATAGGCCTTGGAGGTAATTTGGTCGACGTAATTTTTGAAAGTAAGTTTGCTATCGAGGATTATTCCTAGGTCTTTAACGTCGCTTTTATTTTCTAGCTATAGGATATAAATAAACAAAAATTATAAATACTTTAGTTTATTTGTACTACTCGAGTTTCGAGAGAAACAGTAACAATCATCGACAGGTTAAGGTGAACTAAATACACACAAATATAGGAGACAAGGCTCAAGTGGTAGACTAGTGATTAGGTACTGAAAGATGGAGGGGGAGGAGGCGGAGTTACTGGTGGAAGGTGGAAGGGTGGTTGTAACGGGAATATAATTTATATCCATCCATTTTAATGATGAAAGTCTACAAAGTTAACGCCGCTTCCATCAGTAATATAACGATCAAATATCGCTGGGGAGGTAGCGTGCCTTTTCTAAAACACTGCGCATACTTTCGTGGACTAGTCAGACGCAGCTATAATCGAAGAGGCGATGGCAATGCAGCATATAACGAAAGGTATTTTCCGGCTCGATCGCCAACAATGAAGCCCAACTCCACGGAGGAGGTAAATACGCGCCAGTGAATAGAATAGTCCGCTCTCCAGTTCCAACGTAATAATCCAACCCCATTACAAAAAAGATTCCCGGACATTCTGAAAAGCGTGAGGAATGTTTGATTCGGGTCAGTGCACACGCACACGCACGTACGCACGCATACGTACACACACACACACACAATTCCCGGGTAAATGGAGAATTTACACGGCTGCCGGGCGGGTTGAAAATTGGATCACCGCATCCAGATTCCTTCAGAAATGGAACACCTGGTGGTGTCGTGTCGTGTCGTCGGAGTGTCACAAAAAAACGCAAAGTAATACTCGGAGTTAAAGTTTTGTGCCTTTCGTTACCCTCGCTGTAAACGATCAACGAATAACGTAAATTAAATTTGTAACGACATTGTACTCCTGATTTGATTTTCGGGCTACGAACATAACAGAACGAGTGCTCACTGACGGACTGGCCAGCTCTAAAAGGAATAATAAGTAAATGGTGATGGTGACTATTTGATGCCTAGGCTAACATTGTTTGACTCGTATTACTCGACTTACTGTATATAAATTATTGAAAAAATGTTGTCAGTATTTTTTCCCTTTGTTTATTTTCGCTTTAGCCTGACGTAAAGTAGCGATGCAAGAAAAACAATATAATAATTTCAGTATTCTTGATTTGGCGGCTTCGATAATAGGGTATCTTTCTTGTATATGAAAGGCGTAACAGTTAGACAAAAAAACAAATGGTGCCAATTCAACTTCTCGGCAATTAATAACCGTATTGTCTTTAGTCATTGTGATTCATAAATTGGTTCGATACCTTCGAAAGGCCTAGAATAATGTTAGAACTTTGCGATCAAATGCGTTATGAGAATATGATTGCAGTAACAGTGCGATTTTCACGAAACCAGCTGCAGAAACCAACACACTTTTTATAGCAGTCATTTGGCAATATTTGGATATTGAAATCATCTCGAAAAAAAAGCAATACACAAATAGCTAAACGTGCCGAACGATTCTCGCAGACAATTGAGCATACCGAACCAAAGTACAAAGAAAAACTTCATCAAAAGATATAATTGAGCAATTGTATTAAGGATAGATCATTGGACAAAAGAGAATGTCCTTAGCTTCGTGAGCCGTTGTGATTTACGATATTGAGAATCGGCCAACTTTTATATGAAAAGGCCGTTTAAAAACCACACAATTGCCAGCCCCCGTTTGGCGTGAGAAGCGGCGAAACGGCGGACTGCTTCACAGTAACCGAACAAACAATGGAAGGCGTCATTAAAGGAGTTGGAGCAGAAACGCAACTGAAGTGTAATTTGACCTGAATATTCCAAGGTCGTCTAAAGTACTGCACTGTCGATACGGTTGAGGATCGAGAACTGTTAAACTCTCATGTGCAACAAGAAAATAATGTCAGGATGTGCTTGATGTCTGAATAGAGTTAAAGCATTCGGGCGTGTAATTTGCAAAAATAATTATGCTTATTCAGTATTAAAAAATATTTTAATATAATGGGCACATTTGTTAATTAATGGTCAATAAGAAACTAACTAAAGTTCGAACTAGTTGTGTCGTCAATTCTTTGACAACTTTTAAAAATATTTAAAAAATATATATACATATGTAATATAATAATTTATCATAAAATTTTGTTGAATTCCCAGAATTATGACTATTTATAAATATATTTTAAAGAGAACACATTATTATTTGTGAAGTTGTAATTTTTTCGGAACATAGTTCTGTGACATTTTAATACAAATTAAATTAGAAAGATATACATACAGATAAATTCAATTTATCGAAAAAATATTTTAGCTGTCACCGGGATTTGAATCAGGATCTCTTCCTATATAAGTTCGAAAATTTGTCGACTATTTACTAAGTTGACGTAGTGTAATTGGATATCGCATTTCCTCGGAGAGGAAGAGATCCTGGTTCAAATCCCGGTGACAGCTAAAATAGTTTTTCGATAAATTGAGTTTACCTGTAAGAACATTTTTCTAATTGATGCATTTAATTTGTATTATTTATAAATATGATTAAGTTTGTAGGGATTTTTCCCCGACAAATACACGATGCAAATATATACATTTGAAGTAGCAGTAGAAAACAGAGTTCTGTTCATTGTTTCTATATAATTATCAATCCCAGTTCATTTATCTTGCAGCACAAGGAAGAAGGTGGTCAGTCTTGTCAGACTCCCTCCCGTTTAAAACCGAAGTTATTCATAAAAAATAACCAAAAAATCCTCTGAACCTCCGAAATAAAATATCCGGGTACTGTTCGTTTACACGAAGAATTGCGGCGTTTCATTTGATCGGGACGGTAGATATATTTCCAGAGTGCTTCTCCAGTCGGGTCAGCAAACTATCATGTCGTCAGACATGTCATACACAAAAAACGGAGCTTAGCATAAAATATGGTCGCAGCGTGGAACAACCGTTGATGTATTTGGACGGACATGAAACATAAAAACCGCCCACGCGCCCGAACGGTACAATCGAGGCGACCAATTCTTATCGGGTAATCGGCGGGCCGGCCAAACAAACCAGCGTTTACACAAAAAATGGTACAAATTCTGCGCGATCCTCCGCCGCTAATCGCCGCCACCCACCACCGTCGGCAAACTCCAAAGTTGGGTAAATAAAGCTAAAGTGTTGTAAAATGACGGTAGCTTCACAGCAGCCGCAATACATTACCTGCAAAGATAAACCATATCGATAATTCATCTCGCGTAGTTACTTCCGTTATACCTACGTTATAACGATACGCACGGCTTTCACATACTTCGGCTGTTTGTTGGAAATATATTTTTATTTTTGTTTATCGTAAATGCGAATAAAAATATTTCGCGAATTTTCACTTTCTTTTGATCTTAGTCCATTAAATTTCCTTTGCTCGGTACTGGTTTTCTATCGCGATTTCTTTTCAACTTTTCCCATTTCATATTACACATTTTAATTTTTTATCTCTTCATTGTATTTAAAACGTTTGCATTTTACAATACAAACAAATGATATTTTTATTTACTTCATTATAAAGCAGAAATAAACTCACCGAAGAGAATCTCCCGGTGATTTGAAACGTGCGATACAAAATTGAGTAATGATTAAGAGAAATATGCGAAGCAGTAGACAGTGTGAGGTGGGGAAGGTAATGGATATATTATTATGTCGATGCGGAAACCGTTCAATATTATCCCAAATACCGCTAACGTTCGAAGAACGAAGCGAACTAAACAAGGAAACAGATTATCGTCTAAAAGAAGAGGAAAAAGAAGAAGAATTTCCGTGAGATTTATTTTTCTCTTTGTAGACCAGAGCATTAATTAGATATATGTGTAGGTGTATTATTTAAAGAAAAAATATGGATATAACCGAGTAATGCATAAAATATTCACAACACAGATTACAATACAATTGTGCGAGAATTCATCTAATTTCTTAGTGAGTGTGACTAACTATTGCAATTTATACTCTCAAACCTTCCCAAAATATGGCACTTATATAATCCTGCCTGAAGAGTACGACGAATAGGTACGATGCGGTTGTGCCACCAGCATAACATACGGTATTTTCTTGTGAAATAAAATGATGGATATTTCCATCATCGACGATTTTGTTATGATGATATGAAAGACCTATATTGATCAGTACACAATAGGTTCAGAGAAATGAGATATAAAGAAAATAATTACCAGAGATAAATTATAACTCTAATAATCAAGTATAATATATACACAAAACATTTATCTGTATTCAGAGTCCCGTTTTAAGGTCAACACGCAATAATGCGCAGACCTAAACCTCACTGAAGGAGGTCTTTCGTCGGCGTTACCTTAATTAATATTTCAAGTTGTAACACTTCAAATGACAATCAAAGTTCCTATTTAGTGCGCAAGAAGATTAATCATAAGTAGGTACTAAAAGGAATTTATGAAATACACTAAATGACGTCTCTTATAAGACAAACGTTGAGTGTCTTTGATATGAAGACACGTATGTAACATTTCTCGGCAAATGATATATCGTACAATGTCGAGTCACTTTACTGTAAAAATGTCAGATTTTGCGGAGGCGGTTTACTAAATGCTGATACAGTTTCCTTTTACGTACGTGTTTACTTTGACCGAGCGACCCATTGAATTCGCGAATTATAATGTTGCAAAAAGCCAACCCAAGACCGAATGCTTATTAAATAATCACATTCATTAAAACAAGTTTTAGGTAAGATTATTACTCAACACAACTTGCCTGGGCTATTGGTCAATATAAAGCGGAAAACCAATAAATTAAACTCACGGATAAAAATCTTGGAAGATCTGTCTTCCACGCAGGCTGGACAAAATACTTTCTTCAGCCAGTTTATAACGTCGTGAGTGGTTTTGTAGACCTTACCTGGAGTCCCGCAGAAAACATATACATATAAGGAAAACGCATTTACCACATGGTTCATGGTTTGGAGTCTACACCGTCATACCTTATACAGGCACTAGATATTATAGCAGTGAAAATCGAATTATAGGAAGATCCATCAATAAAAAATAGTATATCACTAAAACGAAGAAAACAGCACTCGGACAAGGCAACCTGAGAGTCACCCCAGGCGGCGAACAGGGGAATTAGTGATGAGCACAAAGTCACGAACTGTGAGTCAACCACTGATATCTTTGCGTCACACTCACCATCAGTGAGTGAGTATTTGAAAACATAGTGATTCGTGAAATGATTTTTTTAACAACAAATCCGACAAATTTATTTCAATTTTTCACAAATTGATGCATAATGACGTCATAATCATGATAACCACCGCCATCTAGTAAGTTCTGTTAACAAGTTTTACGCATGTTTGCTGGGAATTTATTTGACTGCAAAAAAGTTTCACGCATAAATATGCGTAAAACAACAAATGCCAGTAATTTGATCCGAAAAATACACTTGTATTTTATAACAATATTCCACTCTCTTCGTGAAGATATTTAAATTAGATTAGCTTACAACATGTTTTTAACGCAAGTGAAGTTTCATAATTATGATCGGTCTTTCTTGTTTCTTTATTTATTTCATGTATTGTGATATCGTGCGGCGCATGGACTTTAGTAATGAAATAGTGATCGCAGTCACAGTTTTTAATCACTGATATTATCGAATACTAATCACTATCACACTTGTGAGTCAAGAGTAGCATAGCAGGTAGGGCAACGAAGTATCTCTAGCGGACCAATAGAAGTTGGGTGCTGTGAGCTTCGGAAGGCAGCCGGGATAGCGACGGAAAACTGCCGCATCACGACTTGCGTGTAAAATAACAATTATGGTTTCCAACCTCTAAACTTTCAAACTTTCAAAAAATTAAAAAGGAACAAAATATTTCAGAAATAATATCACATTACGGAAGTTGTTACTTTAGGCAATTAAATTATTTACGTTTAGGCAAAAACAAAAAAAATACATTTAAAATGTATTATCATTGGCCCTTTGAGATGCTGGTCCAGAAAACGCAATTATGTATTAAACTTTTTGAAATAACAGTTTGAAAAACATAATTATTACTAGCAGAGGCCAGGCGGCTTCCGTAGAATGTATACTTGAATGAGGAAATCCCTTATTACATTACTTAACAATGCACCACATAATATGTACGCTTAGAGTTATCTTCAATTGATATGTTTATCGTCAGAATGTTATTAAAAGCATTAACATGAAAAATTAAATAATATGAAGAGGTAAAAAAAAAAATGAATACGATATTTTGTGTAAAACCATTAGAAAACATCGCAGACCGTCTGCTCTGAATGATTACAACTACACCATAAGAATGTGTTCTCCTTAATAAAAGCATATTGAATTATTCACAGCAATTTTAACAAATACTAGACGTGGGAGACATTAATCGCCCGATGCGGAAAGATTGTAAATAAACACTAATGTGTACTGCCATCTAGCAGATTTTTATACACTTACAATAGCGATAGCCACGAAGTGCAATATTAAGTGCATTTATAAAACAAAAGTAAAAACCTCTAGGAATTGAGCACACCTTCAAGTGACGGTCGTGTATCAACGCCCGCTCTAGGGATGGTGATGAGAATCATAAACCGCAATCGCGTCGACTGTTATTATAAAGCAACGTGTCGCTTACCAATCAGATCTCATCGTTTAATTAACGAGTGTGCGTGTGCGTGCGCGTGTCGCTCCGTCTGGCGAGAGTAAGGGCCTGACCTGGGCCGGTACTTTCATCAGTACGTAGTAATTATTATTTATTAGTTCAACAATTTTCTTAAGAGAGAAACGGAGGAAGCTTCGTTCTCGAAACTAATGGATCACATTCGTTATGTATTATATTTGCATTTACAGATCGATGCAAACCGACCTTTACCGTCAAATCTACAAGACTCGAGGATAAATATTTATCGGTGTACTCGCACCCTCAATGATGATTTTAATTTTTCTATTTATATAATCATAACAAATATCAGTACAGGCATGCCGATAGCGCAGCACATTATCATAAAAAAATAGTATCAATTATCACTATCCAGTTACTGTCCGTATGCACGTTCATTAGACAGGCCATTTCCAAAGTGAGTTGATACACTTGACCAGCGCGGCGACTGAAGCGCGCGAGGAGGTGGTGGTCAAGTTATTATTGAAGATGACGATTTCTAATGGAAGCATTTAGGCGGCAGCCGGAGCGAAAAAACCCAATCACATCAGTCAATCGACAAACATCCAGTACTTAAGTTGAATTGTAATTGAATAAGAAGAATGAGAGAATCTGATGAGAAATAGTCAACTCATTAATTTTTTAAATCAGAAAACATTGTCGCTTGTACGGGCGGCACGGCACCTCACACTGATGGTGATAGCATCACCTTAGCAGTCAAGCGGTCACTATTTTCACCATACAATTTAATGTCTTTAATACCGGTTTCTGTAACACTTCAAGTGTTAAACAGTCGTTAAACGGAATTCACGAGACGGCCACAAATTATATGAGGACCGATTAATTGTTAAGTGTGTTAATAAAAACACTTTACGAAAATGGATGTCGGGAGTAATAAATCACAACCACAGATGTCGTCAAGATTTATAGAACTAATCGTTCCCTCAAGATAAGAAGGATCGCGACTATGGAGCCCCTCGTTGATCTTCCTGTCAGTGTTCTTCAACAATCTCTCTCTCTCTCTGGATCCCACCACCGCAAGCTTCTCCACGCAGTCATTTATTATCGCAAGATGCTCTAAATATTGAAGAATACATCTAAGAAGAGTCTAAAATTTATTTTGAACTCCTGCCGAGCTGTCCGTGGTATTTTTAACATATAAAGTGTCATGTCTCATGCTCCACAATTCGAAGGCATCGATTTATTTTCAGTATAACTCAAGTATAGGGGGCGGTGACTCTCGCTTTAGCAGTGAACCTTGAACCGAAAAGATTGCATGCTTGATAATTAGTCGACGACGCGTCAATTTTCATAATTATTTGACCAAATCATGTCATTACTTATTTCGTCATTTTCAACATTTTCTTTCTCACGCCACATCATTACGTTTATTAACGAAACTCGTTACGTCACTGGCGGATCATATTTTACCTACCGTAAACATTTAAGCAGACTCGTTATTAGCGAGGTTACATCTTTTGAAAAGATCAAAGCGAATAACATGATACGGGTTGTCTAATTTCCTGCGTTACGTAAAGTTCGTCTTGTCAATGTGATAAGTGCGTATGTACTCTTTTAGCGTGAGTCGGCACTGCGGAAGGGCGGGGCGGAAGGGCGGGAAGGAAGGACTACAGCGAGCTCCGCCCGCGCCCTGCCCGGCGCGGAGCACCGGCCAGGTCACCGGTCACCGCGAATGCCAAAAGCTAACTTCTGAGCCTCAGATAGGCTCTGTAGAAGATGCCAACCCATCTATGACCTACTATATTGTTAGACGTATTATCTACCTACATATAAAAGGGTGACCAAAAATACAAATTATTAAAAAACTTAAAACTAAGTATGATATTCGATAGAGGATTCATATCGAAGCAAGAAAATGTCTGATATTTTGCACTTGAGTAGTAGGTACATTATATTATCTAATAATAATAATAATAACGATTAATGTAAACAAAGTTATCTAAATGATGTATTACCGGGTTATTGAGAATTTTTTACAAACCGTTGTACTCTTGTAGATCGCAAATTATAAAATATAAATATATTCTAAATAAACATATTACACTCAATTGAACGCAAATGGATAATAAACAAAAAGGTATTATATAAAATCCTTATGATTCTGGCCGCAAGCATTGCGTAGATTTCGCCTGTGGCTGAAAGTACGTTTTTTAACTTTTTTCTAATACTAAAGTCGGCGAAGTTTCGTCATTAAAATTTTATAACTTCATTTTGTTAAAAAAGTTACGAATTTTATATATATGCATAAACTTTTGGAGGTAGGTTGTTTGAAGTCTCCTAATCATGATTGTAAAAAATGCATTGAAATTTTCCAAATGTTGCGTCAAGATACCATCGATAGTACATAGTATTTCTATCGAAATCTATATAAATTCGAGTTGAGAAAAAGTAAACTTTTAACCTTAGCGTCGCTGATATAGAATATGTACAAGATGACGGAATAAAAATAAATTTATCATACGCGTGTCGCTGTACGATGGCTCTAAATTAGCGTTAAAATATCGGTTTTACTAGTTTGGCAGTCCTCATACAACACTATAGGATCAAAGATTTACTCGGAGTACCGATGCATCCACCATTCAAATTAATCATAATATTCAAAAATAGTTACTAGATTGTCAGAAGATTATTCTAAAATAGTTAGGTTGTGTATAACAAATTTTAATTTAAAAATGCAATACGCAGGTGCATCGACAGTTCATAAATATATTGTACTATCACTATTGAGATTGGGGACAGGGAGGTGAGAGAAGTGAATCGCGGTAAAATAAATATTCAGTATTTTTTGATAACAAAGACTCCACATAAGTAAGTCAATTTACTTAAAATAACATTGTATAAGATAGGTTTATAAGTGAATAAATCAATAAAAAAAATGAAAAATATAACGAGGGCACCGATGGTCACCCGTTACCCTTCTCCAGAGCGATCGACCTCCGATCCATTTGTTCTAATATGATGGATGTGCCGGGGAAACGTTGGGCCTTTAAGACCATTATAAGAAAAGAGAAGTATTATTGTTGTTTGGCTTCACCCACGCCGATCCGTAAATGGCCGCAGTTTATCATCGCCGGTACGTGTTCGCGAGGTGCTATCCTGGGGCTCGGTTCTCCGACCCTCCGATGGCGACGCGAGCGATTCAGTTACAAATTTAATCAGCAGACGGTTACGGGGGAGCGAGGGGGACGGACAGACGCGTTTTACGAGAACGCTCGAGTGACCATAATTAGGTTACTAAAAACTGTATCCGTACCCTTTAAACTGGGCCGAAATAAAACTGAAGAACTTCGGAAGTTCATTTTACAATCGACCCAATAATGCATACAGCGCGCATGTTCTATGCGACCAGTAACGAAAATCTACATATAGTATTCAACAACTAGCACCATGCCGCTTTCACCACCATACAGGGATAGGTCGATAGCATCGAATGCCACTCTCCCGTCTTGACATACCACCCTCGCTTCGTTCACTCGCATGTATCTTCTCATGCACGCTGATCAATCAAGTTAGAAGTTTCAACAATCTGTATGAAATAATATCTATAACTACAACTACTCTCTGTTCTCTGATCGTGCTGTCCTCGACACTCGTATAATATATTTTCTTTACCATTATATCCTCACTCATACGTCATACTTGTCTAAATAATCTCAGCAACATTTTCTTAATTCTCATTCGCTCTTAATTTGTACATTATTTATCGCACCGTACAATTTGTACATTATTTACAGGTTAACTTGCATTTATTTATTACGTTTTTTGTTTTATTCTTAATTATGTACTTTAAACGATGTACTAGGTACATTTTTATTTCTTTACCGGCAACAGGTAATGTACTCTCAAAAATATTTTTTGCCGTCGAATTGAATTCATCAGCCGAAACGGAAAGAATTAGCAGAATAGTGTAACAATAACAACCACTAATGTGACTCGGATGGCCTCCGCCCCGTAATGGCGGAGCAGCGCAATACTTTTCTTCCCGAGCCCAAAATGATATCAGATTTAATTGTAGCAATTTGTTCGCTAATACAGAAATACAGGTGAATTAATTTTTATGAGAATCAAATCATGTTGGAAAAGTTGCGCAGTTTTAGACGTTACGCGAATCATTATTTTATTATGAAAGTGCGTTAAACTGGCCGTACTTTTGAATTGCGACTTGTGTATCGGATGGAGTTAATCTCGCCTTGTGTGTACATATATTGAATGCATTGCATCGATTCTACAGCGATACCTCACCGCGACCAGTTGTATCCTATCCGGGCAGTACTTAGTGTTTTATTATTTTTATTTGAGTATTGGCACCGCCAAATTTATCAAGATCTTTCTAGAACATTTTTTTATAACGATAACAAAAAAATTATGAATATAAACATAATACTTATAAATGAAAACGTATTCTAAGAAATTGCTGAGATGGACTGCCGAAGGTGTGGGGTCAGCGTGTTGGATGAAGAGAATATCAACTGTATTAAATGTAATGTGCAATGTGCTACAAATATGCAGGTTTATTTTTTGACCGACCTTTACAAAAAAATGACGAAAATAAATTTAAGAAAATTAGAATGCGTAAATTGTAAAAAAATCCAATAATATATTAGCATAAATGTAGAATAAATATGGTTCAAGATAAAATACATATCAAATGTAAAAGTGGAAACATAATAAAATGGTCATCTTAAAGTACGCAGCTGCAGCTGTAGAATTATTTAATAAACAAAAAAAATCAGTGTACATCGCTAACCCCAGTCGCCAAGGCTTACAAGGCAATACTTTACACAATTGTGCCCACAACTTTTGATATAAATAAACAAGGAGAAAGGTTTGAAAAACTTCATAACTCCGTTACCACTTTGCTGTATGTACTACAGCATAATATATATATTTAATATTATTTTATTGACGTATAAAATGACTAATTTTCAAGTTTCAAATTCAACTCTGCTTACACAATTAGCCACTTCGCTAACTAGTTTCATAAAAAGCGTATTCTCCGTTTGTACCTTTTACGCCAAATTATACTTTCTCTAGACATTTAAGATGGTTATATCACATTCTCAAGATTATAATCAAATTAATGTCTTTCATACTAGTACATAATTACGAATTTACTTTTTCTTACTTAACGAACCTAATAAAATATTTGTGCCTAAAAAAATTTAAAATTGAAATGAAAATTCACATTTATTTTAATAATTTAAACAAATAACTTTGAAATGACCGTTGAAAATCAACCAAGTGATTGGAATAAATTTATTTATCATTATTACAATTGTAACCTTTAAAAAATAAATGTTGACAGTGAATGAGTTACCTATTATTAGTATCAGTCTACAAACCTAGTACAGCAGCTATTTTTGATTTTTCACTTGTTCTTTATCGCGCCACAATAAGGTAATTCCGATAAGTAACGAGATGGGGACGAAAGGAGGAGTGTAACGGATAATATATTCTCACCCGACATGCTCCATTATTAATAATATTATATATTTCCTTGAAACTAAAGGTATAAAACAATGAGAGCAGCATAGCGCTGTACTTACATATGTATAATAAAATCACTATGTGTTCGTAAGATGTTTTCTGCAACGAATTTTAAAACTTTTAAAAATATATCGTATTAAAGTGTGCAATTCTTCTTGTTCTTGTCTGTGCAATATGCTCGCCGTAAGTCTCTATGTGGACATCATTTAGAAGTTGTCTATAGGTGTCTGGCTAATTAGAAGACTAATTGCATTTTGTTTAGATTTTCCTCTATTTTCTTCCCTCAATTACATTTCTGGAGTATGCATTGTCTAAGAATGTGACCTATGCATAGGCCCTTTCGATTTTTCTTAAATTAATGTATATATAAAACAACATGAAGTGCTCTCTGTAGGTACCCATAGAAATAATGATGTTGTTAACTCGCCAATAATACGGATGCATCGGCTCTGTAACAAGTTGCATTTAGTTGTAGGAGCATACCTGAATTGAATAAATATTTGTACGTGAATGATACTTAGTTAACTTACCTAACGCAAGTACACCTACCTTAATACAGTTTAGAAAAACATTGTTAAAATAAGAGCATAGGTATGTATCTCATATCCAAATTCGTCTAATTTTTAATGAATTAATCTTATATTACAGAGGTGTAGAGTTACGACATTGCTATTATAGATATAGGTAATTATTGACGCATATTATATGTATAAAATATTGTTTTAAGATTCCTAATAACATGTAGGTAGGACGACACGTCGAAGCTAACTATGGGAGGAACGGAGACAAGCCTTTAAGCACTTGATGAATTCTAAACTTCGTAATGCAATAATCGGATAGCCAAGCAGAGCAGTAGGCGGAAGTGGCATTAAAATATCCGGTAAATCACCGGCGGCGGGACCCGAAAGTCGAGAAGATCACTAGGTTACTGTTACTGTGCCAGACCGAAATACGGCGTGGATCGAGACACTTCCCACGCCGAAACGCACACTTCATTGTGCGAGGCGGGCCGCTGGACCAGATCTTCGGGTGGTGCGGCGCTCTCTCCGGAGTACCGACCGGTACAATGGTGGGAGGCGAGGTGAGAAAGGTGACGGCACACTTTCACGCCGTGAACTGTGAACCGAGGCGCGCATCGTGAACCGTGGGCCGGAATTAAAACTAGTACGCTTTTGTTTAATGCGCTTTCTTTTCTAGCACCGGCCCCGGATCTGTCCGAGTCGGCTATCGGCTTCGTCACCAGCTTGTTCCTTCACATATACTGAATTATACTTTATTAATGACCGCAATAATAGAAAAATCGTAGAAAAAAAAGTTTTCCAAAAGAACTAACAAATTGAGGACATCGACATAAACTGTTAAGTATTTTCTAAAAAAACCGTGAATAGACTTATTGCTACATATTTTTGTTTCTTATTAATCACTAACGGACAGCAATTATCTAAAGAAAGAAAGGAAGGATAGTATGTTGTGTCCATTATCATCGATGGTTGCAATCGATGCTTTATGTTTGCACATTTCTCGTACGTGTAGATATCTAACTTGTAATTGTATTTGTAGTTGAAATTACACAAATTGCATTTCCATCTTGTTAATCAACGGCAGTGCGTCGCGCATATGTGATGACTCAAATCAAAATCTTTTAATTTGTACGTAATTATCAAATACACCATGAATTTTCCATCAAAATAATAATATCAGTGAACTCCTCAGAAAACTACATATTTTCTAGACAAATATTACAATCTGACCGAGAATGAAAACAATTCAGTGTTACAAACATATTAGGTTGATGCATAATTATCGGTCATTTATTCTAAATTATTGTATTTTCTCGATTATAAGACGCACCCTCATTTTTATACACTAATAATAAAAAATACAAACATTACGTAACATTTATTATAACAGACAAAGTCATACAATCACAATAAAACGTCAATTATTTATGTACTATCACCATCAGTCTGTAATTTCTTCAGATTCAGTGCCCGAATTTTCTGAATCACTTTTCGACTTCCGCGGAATTTTACAGCCTTGTAAGACGCCATCGATTTTAAGACGCACCCCGAATTCAGAGACACCAAATAGGAAAAAAGCGCCTTATAATCGAGGAAATATGATCTATTGTAACATAATTCGGAAGCGTAGTCACCGTAATCGTGGACTGGTCGTCGTTGAAGTTCTCAGCGAGTGTCCTAGTGGTGCAATTTTCGTCCTCTTCCACAGCCGCCAGAAAGGCCTGATCATCCGGCCCTTTCATGACTTGTCGTCTATGCTGATATCACCAGCTTTGAAACGAACAAACCACTCTCGGCATACCCTTTCGCTAATCGTGCTTTCGCCGAAAAGATCGTCGAGATCGCGAAATGACTCAGCAGCTTTCCACCCTTTTTCCAAGTGGTACAGCATAACGTGGATGCTTTTCTAATTTCCTAACCCTATTGATATTACGACAAATGTCAATTAAACGTAAAATTCAAAAAACAAATCGTCGAGAAAAAAACGGTGGATAATTATATATTAAGGAAAGTTATTATTATATCCAAGATTAATCAATACGAGCAGTTAAATACTGAAAACAGAATCTAGCGGCAAGATCTAGTGATCGAGTAGTCTCGGTTCTCTTCGGTTATCTTGGGGTCTTCCAAGATAAGGCTTCCTATTCTAGGAGACTTCCGACAATAGTGCAAATATTGATGTGACATGTATTCCGTGTAATAAACAAACAGAATAAGCGATATTAACGTTTTGTAATTCTTGAAACTGTTAGAAATACCGAATAGTTATAAATAAATAATTACACAAACAAAATTATATTTTAAAATTTTTATGCGGTGTATTTGATTATATTGTATTAAGAAGTGAAAATCAGAAATCCGAGTGAATGATACACGAGATGCTCTAATAAATAATGTAATGCGAACCGTGAACCGCTGTTATTGCGGAAAGAACAATAGCAGAGAGAAAAACTGAAGGAAAACATCGGTACACATACTTTCTAACGCAACATTTCTTCACACAATAAGCACAAAATATTAAATTACTTTTGATCCGAATCGTGGAGAGACCACGAACGTAAACAGGAACCCAAAAATGGGGGCACAAAGAAAGTCAAAATCCGTGAAGCGCGGTCACGAGTCACAAAGACACAATTATTTGGTCATTCGGGTTCTAGGGCTGCGAGCTGCGAGTCACAGAATCACCGGGTGAGCGCGAATGCTTTGTGACCACACTGCCTGCAGTGGACCGAGATCGGTTACACTAATAGATACACTTTCTCATGATTGAAAAACTATCCGAGTCCCACCAAGCTTGAAGCATTAGACGACTTTAATGGATTTTAAATTGTTAAAGTAACATTTTTAAAGTTTTTGGATGAAGAGGACACGTGTATCGGATGCGTCATTTTAATCCGCGAGCAAAATACACGGAGCGATGATCACTTCGCGTTCTGTACTATTTATTCTTCAGGCTCACTCGATCTGAATCTCCGAGAGAAATCCACGCCATGAACGCGGACCATAATAAGGAGGCTCCTTCGGTTTCTATTATTGTTGCACGATACGGAGGTGGTAGACATAGACAATTTTCGACACATCAAATTAGACTCGATATTTATACAATTCAATAGTAAACAAGAAAAAAAATCCAAAATCTTAACCAAGTTATGAGCGAGGTCACTTACCGAGTGAATTTATTCATTGTTTTTACGTATTCGTCAGTTTTTTAAAAATGTATTTTATAATCATAATTACACTACTATTAAGATACAAGAGAAAAACACTGCCCACCTCCATTCGGTCCATGGTCTGGTGAGGTGGGCAGGGATCAGATATAAAGTATCTGTTATAAAAATAAACGTCAGAGAAGAGAGGCGTAGCGGTAGCAAATAAGCTATTTCAACTTCAAGAGACTAATAACGAAAGCGTTCCCGTTTCGTATTTCCATTAAAAAATTGTGGGTGCTGGGCTATGGGTAAAAGTCGGATTAAAATCAAGTGATATTACATGTTACGTGTTGTTTAATTAATAAATAATATCTCATAAAAAATATAAATCTGCGACGACAAAATATAAGGTCTTGCGAACGAGTAAAATCCTGAGAACTCGGGTACAAGATTAGACATAATTTCCGCACGATTGACCAGTAATAATATTAAGCAGGTGTTGAAAACAAGGTGAACCATTACGATCAACAAATGGGACTAAAATAAATAAAATCACAGAACCGAATATAAAGGTTGTAAAACTATAATTATTTCATGAATGTGAGAATGTGCCCACCCTTTCATCATCATCCCTGAATCTCCGACCCGCTATGAGTCCTAGTCCTAGCCTTCCCGAGAATACGTCTCCATCAGTTTCTGCACTGGGCTGCTTTCCCGCAAATTGCTAACGCCAAGAAAGGATATTTTTTATTTATATTGTCTTGCCACTAAGACTTATTCATTTTATGGCTTTCGGCGTAAAGTTCCAATGCCTACACCACGCTTTATTTTTAAGACGGCTTCAAAAATTCTTCTTTAAAATGCATTACATATAATGCTGTTCTATTATTGTTAAGAGTCCAATTCATAGGTAATATGACTGACGCATATGCATAAAATGTTACTTCATAAAATACATTGCTGCCGTTTAATACGCAACCAGGACCTTCGAAATGTGGCGTATCTCGGTTGTGCGACCCTAGCCATGTATAAAGAACAGTTCTCTCGCTCGGTTTCCGCGTCGGGCCGATCTCTCCGGGAGAGAACAGTTCTGTAATTGGAGCCCGAGCGGTCGGGGGAGGGAGGCTCGCGCATGCGCCCCGCGCCGACTCCGAACAACTTTCTTTGTTCGCGCCGCGCTCGGCCCGGCGCGCGCCTTCCTGCCCGCCTGCCGTTTAGAAAGTTTCATGCGAGTCCACAGCCCACGGCGCGCAGCACACACTACACGGTGCACCATACACGCTATTGCTTCAGCGAGAGAATGATGTAGAACAGCGCATCTGAATCTATACGGCTTCAACTTTTTAGAAAGCTCGCGGGTTATATAATACTATTATATTAAATGCCACCCTTGGGAAAAAGTTTATTTAAAATTACAAAATACAATAGGTACATATGTTGATGACAACAATATTTTTAGATTCACAGTTCATAATAGGTGGTTTAAGATGCAGTTGTTTTGCGCAGGCTCTGAAGAGTAACGATGTATGCGAAATTCGGTCCAGGCGAGTGATGAAATATCCGGGGGGATTGGGTGGGTTGACTAGATTTTCCTCAGAGTCCAAGACTCCAACTGAACAAAATTTGGAATGGATGGCATTCAATTTAATACACATTTACATCGCAGGGCGGGGGAGGTGGGGGGGGGGAAGGCCAGGGAGAGTGCTTATTTTTTAACGTGGGGTCCCAAAGAGTAACTATTTAAAAAATAGTTTAGATCTGTCCAAGGACGTAGGAATATATAGAGAACAGAGACATTCAATTTTATGTGTATATACAAATAAATAGATTAATTGATTAACTTGATCTTTTATCTATTTTAATTATATAAATTTGTTTAACATTCATTATTATTAATATCGACTCGCAATGTAAAATTATGAAAGGGTCACATAGGTGGTTCGGTCATAAGGAACGGATAAATGAGGAGAGAATGGTGAGATATGTGACGCAAGCTTTGGTGGCACCAGAAATAGAGGACGCCCGCAGGAGACTTGGCACGACCAGGTAAACCAGATACTGAAAGATGGTTCTGTTAGTAGCCTTAATAATCGACGAGCTTATATGAGAAGATATATGAATGCGGATGAGGCGAGAATTGTGTGTCGGGACAGAAGAGTGATACCCGCGGGGAAACGGCGTGATGGGTAGTTAAACTCGTAAAAACATTCTGATACATATATAATTGAATGTAAATATAATAAACTATATAGGCAGGGTGAATATGAGCGGGATGCGGCCTCTGGTGTTCGGCCAAGAGCGTGTATACTCGTACATCCTATACTGTGGAGGCGCAAGTTCAAGGTGAATATGGAAATTCAAAACGGACAAATTCACAAAGCGAGGTCGGCGCCTACGATCGAGTCAGCAGGACCACCTACTACCTACTGAAGCGCATCACATCGATGCTAGCGACAAAATGAACGCGACGGGCCGCTCAGATTATTGACGTAAAAATGTAAAACAAGTAAAGCAACCGAAATCTAAAATATACTAGATTATCGCGCGTTTCTGTATCATATTTTAAATAAGATTACAATATCGTAAAATCACACAGCTCTGCGCATAAAGTTTAAAAAAATAAATTATACATCTATTTTCCCGATTAACTGAGAAATACAAGTTGCAAAATGATAAATCAATTAAAATAATGAAAAAATAAAATTTTTCATCAGAGATAAATTGGCCAACGTTATTCCAAAAATTAAGTTAGTACTTCTCTAGGAAAAATAAGTTTGAAATCGCGTTAGATAGGTTCTCACCTCATTAATTATTTCAAAAATACATAATATCGTTTTCCAAATAATGTTACCAAAAACATTAACGTGAGCTAGCTTAAAGTGTAGTCTGTTTATCGTATAACGGTGCCAGTTTTATAAATAATGAGTGGAGAACACACTGGCATTAATGGTTCATTTAAATAAAATATGGATCAATGTTGTCTTATGTTACGGTACATGTTCACTCACTATTTTAATGCAAAATATCCAAAAAGATCCATACGAAGATGTAAAGGACAATCTTTTTTTTTCTCCTACTATGAACAAATCTTGTCCCACAGAATAATAAAAAAATGTCCAATGATAATATAACATGGAATTGATTTTCTTAACGGTCAGTAATAAACATAATATAATAATATATTAAATATACTATCCCGCGGATAGCACGATACGCGAATGCCTTAATCCTGTAACAAAGCAACCGCAGCAAGCTCCATCTACTTTTCAGCCACACCGTGAGTAAATATGACAGCCCAGAAAAGTACCACGATGATGGATGGATGCGTTGCATCTGGTTGGAGGGGCCCTGGAGGTTAGCCGCGAAAGCGAACTGGACCGAGACACGATGCACGACGAGTCGTGTCTCATCTGATCCACAGTCCACTATATATTGTGGCAATACCGACACGAAGGAATTAAGAAAATTATTAAATAAATGAAAAATATATAATTGAATCGTCGAAATAAATAATGTCGTAGACAACTCGAATTAGATACGCTAACTTACTACTAGGACAGAGCGCTCAGCACACTTTCATTCTAGTATACCGTTCTTAAGGCGCGTGTCCACGGAAGGAAACGCGATGAGATAATCTCAGTGATTTAATTGAGATACATCTCAATACCGAGTACACGTGTTGAGATTTTGATTTGGGGATAAACTCAGGATCAGCTTGAGATTGGTAGGAAACAAAAACAAGTTTAGCATGTGCACACAAACGTCACCTAAAACCACCATAGATCCGTACAATGATCTATTCTGTCAAGTTAGTATAAATCATTAAACATTAATATAAGGTATTTTATCAGTTTTAACTGCTGCTGGGGAAATTCAAAATTACTCAACTGACGAACGACAATGAGATTTGACCTTTGATGTACGCGATGAAGTAACGAGCTGAGAGTTGTCACTGGAACAAAATCTCGAGCAGAAAATATCTTTAAAATCTCCCTCGCCCTCTGCTCCCGTTGCCCCTTTAATATTTTCTTTATGAAATACTTGACTTCTTTTCATTGTTGGTTACCTAATTTTACCCATTGTGTAAAAGTCGAACTTGTTCAAAGGGGTAATTGCTACATGTTTGCCCTATGGCAATAAATAATTGAATGTACAATAATATATAATTATTAAACAAATAAATAAGATGTACTCGTACTATGAAAGTAAAGTAACAGGACAAAGGTTAGAGCCGCTAGAGGATGTGTTCCGCGACTCGAGTAGACTGTTCCACAAATGTGACTCAAATAACGGCCTACTTCCCGATACCATTGTTTTTTTTATTTATTTTTGAGAAACATCATATATAAAAATAAGAGCATCACACAAACTAAGAAATAGTCCATAATAATCTAAAGAATAGTATATATTAGCAAACTGACAAAAACAAAAAGTGCTTTAACACTAAAATAAAAAAGTAAAAAATAGTATAGGTATATTAAAAAACTGATAAACAAAAAAGTGTTTTTACACTGTAATGGTGAGGAGGAAGGAAAAAGGGATGTAATAAAAAAATGGTGAGCCAGGTGCCTTTTAATTTATAACGGGGCCGATTTTTGTTTGTATCGAGGTCCGTACTATGTACTATGTACACTCTTATGGATTGCAGGGGCGTTTTATGTAAATGCATGTTTCAAAATGGCCGATACTTATCTAGCAGATACAAAAATAAGTATATGAGATGAGATGAGAATATCTGCTGTAACCATTTTTAGAGACAAGAATTTTTTTAAGAACATATCTTTGTTGTTAAGTTGTAATTTCAGAACATAGTTCTAATCCCGTAGCAACTAAAATATTTTTTCGATAAATAGATTTTTATGAATATCTTTCTACTTTCATTTAATTTGTAATACATTTGATTTATGTATTCAAAAAAGTCGTTTGGTTTATATTAGATTTAGTAGGTTGTAAGAATTTTTTTCATTTTACAATGTGTCGTTCATTTCCAAACCCTTCCATAACGGATTTTTAACAAAACCTAGAAATCACGTACAACGTTTGAAAATTGATTCTTTTTTATCTAAACGCATCATCAAAAAAGCAAAAAATAAATAAATCACAAATATGTTTTCGATTTTGAGAAATAGCGATATTTATAATTTTTACAGGGATTCGCCACTTTATACCATTTATAAAGATGTTTGAAACTCACCTTGCTTATTTTGAAGGTGTTTGTCACTCAAATTATTTGATCTTCTTTGGTACAAGCCATTGGTTAACTAACTAACTATTGGTCAGTTTCATTATTGAGTCGTTTGGAAGTTAAGTACTTAATTAAATAGAGCATTGACAAGAAACGTAATCTTCTTTTTGTTTTTTCTATTATTTATATGTATTACTATATGTTGTAAAATATATTTGAATCAATCGCAAGTACATCTTTTTCTAGTAAAACTGCATTAAAATATATATTTTTGAAATTTTCGATTATAGAGGGGTTCGTTAGTGAGCGACTCACACGCTACTGTATAGTCAATTCTAACCAGTAATGTTTTATATTCAATATGACAGCAGTTTTGTCTTCAAACTACA
The DNA here is from genome assembly GCA_031772225.1 of Eubasilissa splendida. Lineage (NCBI taxonomy): Eukaryota > Metazoa > Arthropoda > Insecta > Trichoptera > Phryganeidae > Eubasilissa > Eubasilissa splendida. The sequence continues at coordinate 810,818 of CM062857.1, forward strand.
AAAACAACATTTACAAATAATAATATAAATTAAACATATTTGATAGAACGTCACCTACGCTTCCCTCGGAGTGCCGTTGTACTCAGAGTTTAGTGTTGTTGCAATAACATCGTATGAGAACGTGTAAAAGTAAAAGAAAGACACTTTAAAACACAACAAAAAAAATGTAACATTTCATTATAAACGACACGCCATTCCAATATTTACCCGAACACGGTACACGGTACACGGTACACGGTACGCGGTACACGGTACACGGTACAGACCGCACGACCGAATAAAAAAACGATCGACCGACCGGTCACCGCTTGTCGGAGCGAGTCGATCATTTATTTGCAAATACAAACATTTTGTTGGTCGTTTTTCATGCCGTAATTGACTTAATGGCGTAAAGCCTGTAGTGCGAAATTGTACCGTCAATATTAATTATCGCGTTTCATTTAAATACACATGGAATCACGCCGTGTTATAAATGTTAATTAAAAACAGGTAGCAAATAATGATATGATGTTCATTGGCGGGCGACACAAAAGTATCTATCGTCGAACATAATTCACAATTTTATGTCATGCAGGTACGTCGTTGATATTGTTTACGTAAAAACAGAATTATTACGCGGTTGTGAACATGTATCAATGTAATGTTTATATTCGAAGCAACTAGCGATCATCTAAACTGCGATTGTGAGATTTGCGTTCGTCTGTAACAATGATTAGTAACGGATTATTTGTAATTCGGCGAGCAATCGCCGATGCACTAATATTATAAATGTAGGCACAGCCAAATGTCAGATAGCGATCATCGTAGCAACCGAATACAAAACAGTTCTGAGCTCCTCAATAAAGCAACTCTCTGCGATGACGAACCTAACTTTATATAAACGCTTTATACTTCCAATGTAAAGAAATAAATGAGAAAAAAGAAAGTATTTAGATAGTATTTTAACGGTGCATTTTACATTTGTTTTATTTATGTGCTGAAGACTTTAATTTCACCATACCCAATGTGAAAATGAGGTTAAAAAACAAAGCTAAAAATAGTCGGAAAACGAAAGATTAATTTTAAGAAACGTATCACTCGGCCAATAAGAGACTGGACACATTAAGGCGTTCGAGTTAGGCCTACCGCGCACGGGAAACATTTTGTCGTACGATAATTCAATCGCAAAATGGGAGCAAGTTTTTCAGACTTGAATGTCATAAAACATTATTTAACACATTTAAAAATATTTGTATAATATGGTTCATAAACCTGTTGGTTTCCTTAAAAATAACAATTTTAATGTATTTATTTTGTTCGCGGGGGTAGGCAGAGAGAATAGAGCGCCACACTGTACTTTCCTAACAAAATTCTCATCTTACATAGATTCATACATCTTCTCATTCATGCTGGTACAGGACCTACTACCGGTATACCCTGTCATGCCGAGACTTCCGCGGATGTCCTCTATTTTTGGTGCCATCAAAATTAGCGTTTCATATTTTCCTCAATTTTTAATAATCAGATTATTACATTAAACGTATTGTCTATTAAACTTGTTTTGTCTTAAATAATTTAAACTTAAATTTGTTTCGTCTTTCAGTAGTCACGGCGGACGACAAAAAGTTTCCCGCGCGCGATGAGCCTCGAGTACATTTTGCGCACGACCGATTTGCTACGCGAATAAAGGTGGACAAAACTTGTTATGCTACGTAGGAGAGTGAGCGGGTGTGTGTGCCCGAATTAACAATGTGAATCATGCAGCAAAGGTTTCGGGGTCGGCGAACGAAAGAGAAAGATGGGGAAAGTGGCCCGGCGGTAAGGATGTGAATACTGATGAGCGGAGCCGGCCGAGCCGGCCGAGCTGGCCGAGCAGGGCGACCGCTGCGAGGTACAGCAGAGTGTGGACCCGGAGTGGTGACGTACGATGGTGCGGTTGCGAAAATAAAATAATTAATCGAGTGTTTTACCGACCGATTTTTCAACGATTGTTACCGAATTTATAAGCGTGGATTGACTAATTCGATTGAGAATATGTAAAGGAAGCAACTTTCAAATTTGGTATAAAACATTTTGAATATAGGACTAATTTTCAATAGTCGACAAATCTAGACAAATTTATATTCAAACATCACAAAGGCAGACAGTAGACAGAACACCATAGGTATAAGGTGGTGGAGGTAATCGGAGAGATTACACGTTCGTTTATGCTGCCAAAAAATAGTCACTTTATCATTCAATTTTTAGATTGGACAAAATTTAAAAATTAAACAAAATTCACATTCCGATAAAATGCAGTTTTAAGATATATTACTGTATTTACGAAGAAATGAATGATCTGCTGTGTCTTTATAACTAACTCATTTAACTATCATTGAGCCATTTCCTAGCAGGGCTGGTAGAGAGGATAGATCGCCACACTCTTCTGTGCTGATGTACCACTTTCTTTCATACACTTCTCATGCACATTCAAACTATCCATAGTATTTCAGCCTGCAGAAGAATAATGTTGGTCTGCTGATTCGTACAGTGAAGGGAGTTCCCTTCACTTTCACAATTTTATGAATTTTGTGGCTTTCGACTCATCATACATCATAAAGTGGCTGGTTACAACGCTATGCCGCACTCCATTTTCAGATCCCAAAATTCTCCTGAGGATCCGTATTTCGAATATGCACATCTAGTGTTGTTTCATCTTTCTTAGTCCAAGACAGTTGATCACGTTAACTACAAATTTCTAATCCTCTGTATAGAATATGTTTTTACTTGAATCGTTTATTTTAAGTGAATATACTATCTTGTAATTTAATTTATAGGTTTTATTTGCAATATTTTTGTAATACGTTGTTTAAAATATTTTTTTTAAATAGTATTTTTTTTCACCAAATAAAATATTTAATAATGACATATCCAAATTTAACGGATTTTGGTAAATTATCTTTATCGTTTTTTTAGTTAAGGTAAAGAGAATGTACATAATGAAATTTGTAAAATTGTCAAAATCATTATCTATTCAAAACAAAAATAATATTTGTTTCGAGAACAGCTATTACATATATTTATTTCAAAAAGGAAATAAAATTGTGGGAATTTACTAATGTAATTCAATGCCGTTGAAATGATGACAAGATTGTGAATAGAGAAAATAATATTTAGATCCAGAAAAAACTTTTACTTACCGAGAAGACTAACGACAGTGTAATTGGGTGCAGATTCGAAACACTTTAGAAATTTCTCGTAATTCGGATCTAACACAATACAATGTAGAAAAAATCAAAACCCAAGAAAGAACAATTTGACTGACGAAAAAATTAAAAATAGTTTAAGTCAGAACTCGTGACAATGTTACCAACAAAACGAACACCTTTCGAAATATGGCGCAGTAAGCTTTAGTAACCATTAGAGTAGCCTTAATTCCGCCGAATAATAAACATATTATTATGACTATTAGGCAGATATTTTCAAAATATATATTTACCTATTTGTGTAATAATCTACTATTAAAACAATGGCTGTTTATGGTTGCAATAAAATCTTAATCACACTCTATTTTCAGATATTTTAGCAATTTATTACCAATCTTCTTTTCTGCGATTGCAGGTTGCGGGCAAAAATACGCTAATTTTAGGGAAAATAAGAACTACTCATAGTGACCCTTTTTTTACTTCACTTGCACTTTTTAAAATGAATGTTGCAACGTGTCAAAAACAAAGATAGTCGAAGGTACAGGTACACACGCGCGAGAGAAATTTTATTCAGTGTGAATGTACTCTATAGTAAGTAGAAAGTAAAAAATGGAGACACGTTTATGAAAATAAAACACAGAGATCACAAGCACCTGTAGAGAACTCGAGCGAATCAAAAATGAACCTTGAAGATGAGCGGAGCGGGGCTTTCTTCGCTTTTGTGATCGGGGTGTAACGCTAATTTATTCATTTTGTTGGCAAAAACTACACCTGTAAGCGATGAAGAGTTCCGCAGGAAACAAGAATCTAATTATACCGAACTTTGTAATTACTGTTTCAACTTTTGGTGAGCATAGATTACTAATTCTCTACATTTAGATTATAAATTAAACGATTTTCTAATTTCGCAATCTGTCCATTTGACAAGCAGGTAATGGCCGCATAATAAAATAAATAGAAACGGACGCGCGCCAAGCGACCGTGTTCTGAGTGACATTTCTATATCATCTTAATGAAAGGCATTTCAGTATTTTAGAAATATATATAAAGTTTTATTAAAGGCTCCCATAGAACTTTAAAAACAAAACGTTAGAAGATTTCGGAACATTTTATAGGAGGTTCGAGGAGAACTGTAATATATAACGAGGTTGTTGCGGGTGTTGAGTATCTTTGTAGACACCAAACAAGAAAAAATATACAGGGGTGGTACGGGACATCTAACACTTTTTTTTTTGTTAATTACCTATTCAAATCGATTTTTAAAATAGGTTAAATAATAATGAATAACTCGAGACACAACAGATGATGTGGGACTAGAGCCAGCGGCGGATATGGATGACGTAGTAGATTCCGTGATGCGTTGTTTTCATCTCCATGAAGGAGTTTTATTAGTGTGAAACCGCTCAAGCTTCTCGCTTAGGTTAAAACTGTGTTCGCGACATTTACGTAAAATATATTCGAATGTTGTTTGATATGAATTTATAACAGATGGATCCCGGTCGAGGTTTAATAATTCAACGGATCGAGTAATCGATTGGATTCGATTCAGTTCGATTCAATTGTCGTTTATTTACTACGTGCACCAGGATTCTGGAAAACAAAATAATTGGAAATGTCTGCCCACCGGGAGAACAGAACAGTATTACTGGGCATTCAACGTGACTGAATGGAATGACCGAACGAAAAGTTTTATACGTTGTCAAAGTTTTAATTAGATTTTCATGAATTTTAATAGGAAACACTAAAATTGCCCATGATGGAGAATTCAATAAAGCGAGAATAATCTCATGGAAAACCAGCCGAGGGCTGTTTGTGACTGCTAAATCATTAACGCCCGCCCCGTCCCGCAAAGGTATCTAGATGACCAAAAAACCGGTAAAGCAACAAATTCGCCAAACCTTGTTTTCACTCGAACTAGTAAACATTTCCAGCGAATTAATCTAAATGCGTTCGTCGTTCAATATTATATAACGAGAAGGAATCTCTATATATTAAAATAGCGACCTCCTTAACTGAGTGTATTCAAATGCAGACAAACATTGTATTTTGGAACCTTATACTCATTTCTCCGGTTCAAAAACACGACGTATTAATTACTGGAGTTAAAATACAACAACGGCTATTGGCACAAAATGACGCAATGGTTCCTTATTATTATCGTATATTCAGGTTAGGAAACATGAACAATGCCACTTGTAAATCACACACTGAAAATCCTTAATCCAAATTACCAAATATGCCGAAAATTCATCTTTACGCAAAATGTATGGTTTACGTAAAAATAAAAGGTGATTTACGTGTCGCATATGAAGGAATGACCTTCAATAGGAATTTACTATTCTTACTTTGAACAAGGAACGAGTGTTTGTAATGAGACAAGTAATTAGTTACTAAATTCTTTACACTTACAGATTATCAGAAATTCGTTAAATATCATTTATTACAATTTTATACTACAATATTGTTTAAAGTACACTGCACGCCTGTTTTGAATCAAATCTTAAGCCGTATCGCTAGTCTAAATAAGCAAATTAAATTATTATCATCGAAATCGTGTTTTCATCGAGTAAATTATAATAGTTTCAAATATAAAATACGTAAAAATAAGTTCATGGAAACATAAAATCTTTTAAATGAATTAGGTCCATTTTACCACCGAGAAATCTGGCACACGTATAAAAGATAGCGCCGTGGTTAGGGATAATAAATCTGTGGAAAATTGCTCTAGACTATATAAAACTGATCTCTCTCGCAAATTAAATCTTATCTGGCTCATACATTCAACACTTTCAAAACCAGTCCGTTCCTGGCACGGAAGAAAGTGCCCGGCCGTATCTAGCTAACAACACAACATCGAACAAAAACAAGGAAAAAAATAAATGAGAGAGTGCACAATTGCCGTCGCCGAAATGAGCACACAAAGGTGACGTTTGACCGACCGACACTGTTCCGATACCGGCCGACACCAGTGTCGCTAATCACCGAATACAATATGCACGAAATGAATCAGAATGCAAATGCATGACGAGGTCCGAAGAATGACTCGGAATAATGTAAGCCTACCACAACGCGGAGAAGCCGAAAGAGATCTCCGAGGACCGGTTTTTTCTGTGTGGAGAAATTAGTGTAGTCACGTGGTCCGAGTGGGAGCGGGAGAGGTCACGGCTAATGGATTCACTTCCGGCAGAGAAACGACACAAAGGAGACTTCTTTCGAGAAGTTCACAGCGCCGGTTGGATGCGAGTCTGCCCATTGTCCATCGAGGGGGAGATATTAACTGTTCGGAAAGCTCCTTTGTAACTGGGTCGGCGGACAGAAATTTGGTAAACGCGTCATGCTTAAATTTTGACCACAAATGAAGCGAGCCGGATCGCGATATGGACGTTGCACAAGTTAGAAAACTTCTCACCTCTGGAGCAAATGCATTGTTCCAGAAATAGATTTCAAAGCCTGACACGCGCAATAATAAATATCGAAAGAGAGCAATCGCCGAGCGCGTGTGGAAATGATGTCTTCATTAGTGTCTTTCACGAGAAAAAATTGTCGGTGGCAGTCGCTAAAGTTTTCGGACTGAAGTAAGTTTACTTGTATTTTGTGAATGTGACTTCGGACTTGCGGATAAAAAGGATTAATAGAAATAGTTTCTAACATTAATAAAAATAATATTTGATTTGAAATTCCCAATTTCAGGTAACCATAAAACTTAAGGGCGATATTTTTTTTTAAGATGACGCTTGTTTGTTTTTATACGTACAAAAAATAATAATCCTAAATGAGAAAATTTCCGTTTTTAGAATAGGAGTAACATTGAATATTCTTAAGTAAAAATAATAATTATTAATAACATATACTTAAAATATAAGGTAGCATAAAGTACGATATAAACATTAAGAATGACTCAAAACGATAGAGAAGAGGAATGTATTACGATTGTAAAAAAATATATAAAATAATAAGTAGTAAGTACAATGTAATATAACAAAAAAAGGTGTTATACAAAAAAGAAAGTAGAATAATGTTTAGAGTTTTGATCAATTGTTATTATTTTACTATTGAAATCATTATACTTTTTTACTATTTGTAAAGTTGCGCGTCAATATTTTGCCGAGCATGTCCAAAAAGGTTCACCATCCCTTTATCCCAGTATGATAATAGATGTATAAAACATATTAAATTTGCTATCGGGACACGTAACTTTATATTGCCGATAAGAATGCTTTATCGATTAACCTGTATTGAACTCGTCAAAGTTGATCTTTACACGTTACTTTTTAGTGAGACATTTATTTAACATGTGTAATTGATTATCGAGTACAGTTAGTTTGTATTCAAGGGACTATTGTGTACTCGCGGCCTGAAACTAATGTAAAGTGCACCGAGCGACTGCGCGCACACTACGCGACGCGGAAACGTATATTGATTTCACGGAATGTTTGATGTGTTGGTGCTGGTGCTGGTGCTGGTGCTGGTGCTGCAAGCTGCGGAGAAATCATATTAAGGTGATGAATTTATTCAACTCAATGGCTGTGTGTTTTCAATGAAATGAAATCATGCAACAGGAAAGGTTCAATAATAATAATCGTGGGATTGATAAAGTAGAAAGTTTGATCGACCTCAATGATTGGTTGCGCTAACATTACTACTTACTATACTTGGTCGTATTTAACGCAGAAATTAAAAAGATCAAACAAAGATTTTCAGAATTTGCTATAAATTTCATGTTTTAATATTTAAAAATATTTAACGGCATTTTAAAGTCAATATGTTTCAGGATTACATTAATCAATATAATCAAGTAAAATGCTTACTTCGGATGATGCCGGCATTACAAATATGTACTAAATTGTTAATACAAATTATAAATCGTACATTTTCACATCTTTAAGAATTACCTCCCAATAAAAACGCACATTAATAGGATCCATATAATTATTATTTAGTGAGAAATTATTGTGTTTTTGATATAAACCTCGGTTTTAAAAAGTAGCCGAAGCCTCAAAGCATGTAAGTAAATACAATATATTATTTAAAATAATTTGTTTTCATTATCAGAGTTTTTTAAAAACGTCGAAAATTGATAATATGTCCTGCAAATTGGATGGTTTATAACTCTATTCATTTTTAACATTTTGTTAATTTCTCTTAACTCAGAATTGTCTCAGTAATCTTGGCTACAAGATAATACGAATATATATTTCGCATATGCAAGAATTTTCCATATTAACACAATTTTGTGGCACGTGGAAAATGAATTTAACGTCGCGGTCTTTCCTAAAATGATTGTATTTTCTTAATTATGGCAAATAACATTCAGTACATTAATTTTACGTCAGTGTAAATGTCCTATTTAAGTAATATTTTTAATTAAAAAAAAGTCAAATAGTGTATAGATTCTGATATAAATGAATAATAAAAATTCACATTTTGGTAAAAAAAAAAAAGGTGAAAATTTGAATTATTATTAAATTTCATAACCTTCGTAGGAATAAAAATAAAAATATAAACACGAATACACAGATACAAATATAACCACGCCAATAATATAATTTAAGTATGAATATAATAATAATACGCCGTGGGTTATTAAACCTATAAAAGAACGTTCAGTTTAATTTTCAGTCGTAACATCCGCTTCAATAATAAAACGGCCCTTGAAGTAGTTACAATCCAAGGCAGGTTGGTTCTGCAAACTGGAATATGAAATGATCTTTCGTGGTTAACTTCGATTTGTTGCATCATACACCTTTCCGAGTATCCTTTTATCAATCACATACCTTTATATCCTTTCCTTACTTCCTCTTTTAAGGTTTTTCTCATACAACTTCTTAATAATGTGTAATTGATATATTTATTTTGAATACCTACAAGCATGTACAGATTTCTAAAATAACTAGAAAACAGCATGTCTTTGCGAAATTCTAGGGGAGGAACTACAAAACATTCGAATTTTTTCAAGACTGTCAAATGATACCGTCAACGTTTGCGGCATTTAAACTATCACGTTTTGGTAGCTATTATATAACGTTGAGCGTTTGTGATGTAATTAAAATTTAATAGTGATGGAATGAATCTTGCTACGATAACAGTTTTGGTATTTGATAAATGATTTATTTCGAAATATTGAAATTCCATGGACGGAAACGCCTACATCCTCTTTATATTTTTGAGTATTTAGATAATAATGACATCCTTAAAAATATTGTGACTTTCAAATATAATTTTTTAGAAAATTAATATACTCTTCTGTAAAGTGAATGTACGAAATATCATTTTCTCGGGACTTTTATCTATACGTAAAGCAACAATAATTATTAACACGTCTAAATATTTAAAAACGTTATAGAAAATATTTTATTCACCTTATATGTACCCAATGAAATGCATTATTTAATGTTTGATAAATTATTTATCTTGTTACAGGTACAAGCAATAGCAACGTTAAATGAAACAAACCATAATCTAAAGTGCTCTATTTACATATAAATATCTGATTGTACGCTAGAATAATTGTACCCACGCGCTACTTTACACACCAAAGTAAGAAACAATAGCAAAAATCATTATGTATTTTATTTCAATTTAAAGCGGTCGATAATTTGAACATCTACTGTACTTCACGGAAGGAGGTATAAAAGTGCATATCTTCGTGATGTGTACAAACATGGCTCGGGGTATCCGTAAACCTGCTGCTGCTGCACGAATACGTCACGATGCCAGCTGTTTAGGGGTTGTTGAGCAACAATAACAACCCAAACAAACGTTTCCTGAAATAGACTTCAACATGTGGAGATATTGAATCTATACGCTTTTATACAAAGTAGCGCCGTAAAAAGTAGATTTCCTGAAGAATCCCGCGATAAAGCAATATATAGAGTACTTACTCCATATATCGCTTCAAAAAATATGTGTATTTATAGGTACACTTTAATATACGGTCACCAAATATGGAGAGCGAAATCAAGAATCCAGACGACTGAAATGAGTCACATTATTGGACCGAGCGAAAAGTACCGACGTAAGAGAGACCCTCGGTATGAAATCCCTACTTCTACACGTAGAAAGATCACCACCATGGAACCAAGCTGGAAACGTCTTGCGAATGTCAGAGAAACGATTACCGAGATGTATATTTTTGGCAACTCCGGAGGTGACCCAGAGGGGTGGGTCGCCCCAGACTATGTTTGGATATTGCAGCAAATACATATTGGACAACTAGGACCAAAGCGGCGCAAGAGCAAGCGAGCAGCACCCGACCCTCTTAGGATAAGGGGACGAACATGACGATGTTCGAAAAAATATGTTTCATTGATAATTTTTAATATGAAATTGAAATAAAATCACGAGAAACGGAAACGCGACGTCATTCGTTTTTTTTATTGCGTTGTTCTTCTTCGACGTATTTTTGAACGTTTAAAGGCTCTAACTTTATATTATAATTGGTTAATAAAAGTAATTAGACAATAAGTAGATATAATAATTGAATGAATGATTTTATTAAATTCGACACGGTAAACGATTCCTTTATTTTATGCGGAGTTCAAATTAAGGTTTAGGGCGATATTTTTTACCGTACCTTACCGTATCTTAAAACATGTATAACTATTCAAGTCCAAGGAATATGTTAAGTATGCCTTAATTTGTTGAAATTGAAAACGAATGTAAACAAGGTACGTAATTCCGGAAATGTTATAATAATAATTTTTGAAAAATAATATCAAAAGTCAGAATGTTCGACCGCCTCGCCTCTTCGCATCGGCCGGCCGAGGCGTCAGAGCCGACGGGCTGCCGCAGCGAGACGCACCGCCAGCCGGTACGCTTTCTATGCAGCGTGCGAGATAACTAACAGAGCGCTCAAATTGTCGCTCACGTCGGCGTCGGCGTCGGCGTCGGCGTCGTGACTTTTCACATCGGCATACGAAAAGTCACAAATAACAATCGACTTTCTCTCGGAGTCGAGTACAAAAATATTTAGTATATTTGAGAAAATCTAAATATTACGCCTTTTTTTTGGAAAGACGTTTTACCCAACGCGGTATACACGACAACACCGCTCCATCAGTAGTACCCGAGTGTCGTATATATGGTGAAAATAATGAGGTGGCCCCGAGGTTGGCAAGTGGAGCACGGGTCCGAAGCTAAAAAAATGGAACTCGTGTTCCAGATTGAGCTCAGTATTTAAAAAATATATCCATGCATTCTAATACATAATACTAATTATGTATTGACATTCGCGAGGCAAGGATTTCTCACTAATGAGGCGGGCGGGGATATTATGTTACAGTAAAAAAATATATATACATAAAATGAATTAATTCACGTAAAATATTTTTCTTTCTTGTTCTCGAAGTAATTATTCGGGACCAAAATGCACAGCAATATAAACGTTTGCGTGTATCGCCACAAGGGCGGTTTAATCGCAATGAATTATCTGAAGCATTAATCTTTGAATTCGGCTACGCTAATGCGAGCACCGTACATAAGTAATACTTATTAATTACACACACGTATGGAACAACATTACAAAACAAGTCAGTTTGGAACGAACGTCAGAGAAAACGTTGCAGATGAAATATTAACATTTTAAAATATATATTTACTGGCAAAAGGCCAGAGCTTCCGTAAACTCTGATTTTCAAGGTAAAAAACCATAATATATATTGCCTGCATCATCTGCATCCACAGTAGGATACGATTAAAACGTTATCGCTTAACTAAAATTTTAAATATTTTAATAGAAATATGATTACATGGAATTCACACACGAATAGTATAGGTGTAACATTCCTAAGAAAAGACTAAGCCTAAAATCTTAATCAAGGTTAGTTAGTTATATGTACCATCGTCATCGTTCCCAGAATATTACATTTATTTATAGGATTGGTACTTATTATAAATTTATTATCCACCTGTACAGGTGAAGTCAAAAATCTCATAAAAATAAGCAATACAATACAACATGAATTACAAAAAAATGTATTCTTAGAACCCAGTCGTGTTCACGAGCGAAGAAAGATCGATCGCCTTTAATAATAAAATAGAATAAAAAATCTTCCCGACCCTAACTACTACCTACCTATCTATTCCCACAGAATTAGATCCAATGTGCAAGTCATGACGCAGTGTGATACCCTCTGTACAATCATATAAAAAGGAAGAACATGTTGATCCTATACAAAATGTAACAATACGATAATAAGAAATCATGGTTAAGATCAAATCAATTGACCACTGATAAAAGGAATAGAACATTTCGTTCGGTACTGAAGATTGAACGAGTTTTTAAGAACCGCTTCTCTACTTGGAGATGTGTATCGACATCTAGCGGGGTACTCGCGAACTTTTTCATAGCGGTTCGAGACTAGGATAAATTATGCCGTGGGCAGCAGCCGCTCTGGTAGCTTATAAGCTCTCCCGCTATACGCGTTTAGTGCTCGGAAGACAAAAATAAATAAAAATTGACATAGTATATGAATAAAACCATTTGTAGGGACTACTTTTTCTAAAATCATAGAGATTAAGGGCCATTTCATCCCTAAATTGAATGAATACTACAGAAATAAATTTTTAAAAAAAACGTTATTTTCTATAAAATATCACAGATGAACATTATTTAAATGTTGTAGGTTATTGAAAAAGGATTTAATAATAACATTTTTTTTAAAGAAATTAATTATTTATTTAATTGAATTAAATTAACTAATAAACTATTGTAAAAAATATCTGTCTTCATTCATACAACTTCGCATTTGCGTTGTGTAGGTATTAAAAAAAACATTCCCCTGGTTCTGATTCTAATTCAAAATAAGTAAATGAAAAGTAATAATAAATGTTAACCAGACAAGGACAAATTTGAAATATAAATATATTTTCTAAGTACGTAATGCATACACGAATATAATGCAATGACAACAAAGGTCAAGGTTTCCAGTGGCCATTTAAGTCAGTTTTATATTCATAGCACAATGTAAACGTATAAAAAATTGATTCTCAGGAATGGAGCCGTCCGGGGAACAATCGAGCTGGCAGCTGCCGAATAGACGCCGAGAAAGGGTAAATAAGATCCTACCCTGGATCGTCAACTGCAGATGGATAGGATAAAGCGAAGAAAAGGAAGAAGGCATTAGCGATGTAATTAGTAGTTGGCTAATGTTTATTGCGTAATTTTTAAGTGTACACATGTGACGCGTTTGTATCTTTATTTTTAAAAACAACGCAAAAAAATTGGACAAAGTAAACAAAAATGTAAAAAGTTTTGAAAGAAAAATGGTAATACGGAAACGAGAAGAGAATCAGTTTTTAGCGTATTAGGTGTAAAGTTTGTAAATAACGCGAAGTGTGAACAAAGTACAGATAATAATTTAGCGTGGTTTTTCAAGCGAAGAGCGGCCGACTCGTGTAGCACCAGCGCACCGGGTAATCATATTCCGTCAACGTCGCCGCGAAAGCTGCGACTTTCTTCTGGCCCCGTTCGGCCGAACTGCGATCGCTCCGCGGGGCGCTCCGTGCTCCGTGACACGCTCCGCGGTGCATCACGGAAAAGTTAATACGGGGGCGACCCCGATAGAGCGACTGCTGAAAATCGCAGATGAAATTTCCATTTCTTTAAAAATGTGTTCTTAATTCTTTGTCCTAGTATCGACTGAAGACTACCTCCGCGGATATTGTTTTGAGCAACATGCACATTATGATTTATTTTCATATTTCGCCACATAGCGTGGCCCGTAAGGAGTAGCGTGATCATATGGTCAGACGACTTTTCCGCATGAAGACTTTGTTGGAATTTTTTTTCGATTTTAATGATCATTTGTCAATAAAAATAGTTTTAAAACATTATTTATTGTTGAAATAATAATACACCGGGCCCATGGACCTCATAATGTTGGATAAATTATTGCTGAGATTTAATTATACTAGTTACGTGGGTGTTGGATTTAAGAAAAACATTTCCTGCGAAGATGGGGCAGTAATGAAATTACTCAGAACGGTCTAGCTAGAATATTGACGGAAGCTCTCGTAACAATATTTTACGAATTCCTTTATAGTAGAAATAGCTAAATATAATAATAGAGTTAAATGATCCTGGTCCACTTCAGTGTACCAGGGGCGACCGGCTTGGCTTGGCTTTGTTGTACAAAATCCGCAGTTTTTATGTGGATTGCATATGTGATCAGGCCTTATTACGAGGAGCTTATTGTCTATGGACAGTTTGCTCTTTCTACCCACCGTAGGATACATTACAGACAATGCACGCGAGTTTTGAATTCAGGATAGTACCAAAGATACTCGATATGACTGGTCCAAGTAATGGAGCTATTCTATAACTCGGTCGGTCCATCTTGCTGGCGACCGAAATATCGCTATTCATTCCTTGTACATTCTAACTTCTCCTGAATTTCCGACTCTTCTGGCGACGTGTCCAAAGTACATCGCCTTACATTAGTGCTCTACTTTAAAGTACTTATATTTATTTCCTGCATCAATTTTTTTCTCGCATTTACTTCCATATAAGAATGAAGTCGAGATATAATTTATAAAAATGTTCTTTATGGGCAGTTAAAAGTAATCTTTATTACGTTCAATACTTACCGATACTCTTGTTTCTATACCTATATTACAAAATTTGATGTTTGCTTTGGATATAATGCAATATTTATTATCCTCATACTATATTAAAAAATGTATTTCTCGCATTTTCTTTTTTTTGTGTATTGTAACTTTTTCTATGTTTTAAAGAGAATTTCAACAATATTATAGATGTATGAATGATGAGATAATTATAAAGCAGAGCTTGCAGAGCGGTAACACGTCTCGTACCAATATTGATGAATGAATATACATATATGCTTCGTTTCTACTTCACTTCGAATGATTTATTTTTTATTTTCTGACGGAAAAATAACTTAAAAGGTCGGTGAAATTCCATGATGTCCAAATCAACAAATAAAAAAATAACGTTGAACAATGGACATACAACATTACGCTCTCAACGGCCGAAGCTCTAGCTGTTGACAGGAGAGGGTATTAATTGTAATAATGAATCATCACGCGCGGACCCTGAACAGCCTCAGTTTCCGATGTCCCCGACCGGATCCGCGTCCACTTCGGCGATAGCAGGTGCGCACCGCTCGTGATGAATTAGAGGCGTAATGGACGGCCGCCGGCCACTCCCCGTAATATAATGCCAGATGTGTTGAGTTCAGAGATATCCACTCGCTCCGTGGCGCGAGACAAAAAACTGACCGTACCTGTACCTGTAATTGCCCCTTCAAATCGTACATTCAACGGACCATACAGAATTAAATGAAAAAGCTCGTGATAGAAATGAGAAAATGACGTACGCAAAGATAACATTATAAAAAGTGATTCACTAAAAATATTTAAAATAAGATTCAACGTAAAAACCCACTAAAAATCGAAAGTGCTGATGTAACAACGTATGTACCCATTTCTGTAAATATTACAAGTAAAAGTATAATATTCGGTGTAAGTAGCGCGACCAGCACGACTATCCAATATTGTATTACATAGTCATAAATAAATAGTATGAAACCGCCTAAGAAACTATTCCTACCTGTTAAGTGCGTGTAGGGCAGTAAATAAATAAATAAGAAATAAAAGAAAGCGGAAGACAAACAGACAGAGAGTGATGAGTATGTTACAAAAAAGATTTCAATAAAACAAAACAAAAAATTGATTTGAATTTTTTTTTATTATCTGCCATTAAAAGATTTTGACCTTCTTGAGACACCGCCAGCCATAGGTTGATTTAGTGGAAAATTTTGGCTTAAAGTTAAATTTAAAAACCTCAATCTCTACACATATAAAATAATGTAGTATTGAGTAGCTCGTTTGTCTAGGGGTTAAAACGCAAACCTAGTGTTCTAGCGGTAGGGGGTTCGCGCCTCGTTCCAGGAAACCAGCAAGTTAATCCCATTTTCATAGTACAAGCGCTTAGCTTAGTTTGAAAATAGTAACATGTATTCCATGTACGCATCTCTATTATTATTTTTTTTAAATAAAAAAAATGTTTTGTCTATCTGTTACATTGTTCCTCTGAACCGATTTTCACGTAGTTTTTGCAATCTGGAAAGATTTAAAGCTGTGTATCGTCACGCGTCAGTAGCAGGAGTGCGGGCAGTGAAGGGATACATGGCGAATACGAGTCGGAAAAACAGGCGCAGCGCATTCCACTCAATAAGGCAGCTGTTTAATATAAAGTGACATCTCGAGACAATTGTGCGCGTGATTTTCAGAGATTAATAGCTTTATAGAAAGTGTACGAGGGTAGATATCCCAGATTAACCAACTCACAATTTAATATAAAAGTGATTTATCTACACCCGGACAAAGGCGGATTGTCTGTTAGTACAATGAATACAAATTAAATGAATCAATTAGAAAGTTGCTACTACAGCGATCGACTAAATATTTTTCGACGGATAGATTTTTTGTACATCTTTCTAATTGATTAATTTGTGTTAAAATACCACAGAACTATGATCTGAAAATGCAACTTCACGGCAAAAATATGGTCTCCTTAACAATGAATACATTTATGATGTGAACACATTTTGAGGATTGAGTAGTCTTTAGTAGGACCAAGATGCCTTCTAGAATTATAGTCGAAGAGTTAGACCAAAGCGAGTTGGACCTAACGACGGATTCATTGAATGTCTAATTATCGGTGCGGTGATTCCTGCGGGGAGGTTTTGCTCCACCTCCATCGCTCAACACGCGAACGATGACTCGGCGTGAACCGCCCCCGCCCACTAATCCCATTCTCCCCGGATGGAAATGAAAGGAGCGCGATGACATCACATCAAACTAACTGCCGGACCGCGAGCGTTGTATTCCAGGACTTAAAAGTGACCATGGATATCACTGGCGCAACGAGGAATTGCCAGTCTAGCGTCGACGGCGCTTCCAATCGACAGAAGGTAAATATCACGAGATTATGAGAGACACTGCACAAGAGCATTCATATCATTTTCTGTTTGTTATACCGTGACATGTACATTATTATTTAATATGGATTTGCGGATCTGTTCAGGAATTACCTAACTAACTTACCATCACGCTGTTTCCCCGCGGGGGTAGGCAGAGGATAGAGCGCCACTCTTCTGTCGACACACAATTCTCGCCTCATCCACGTTCATACGTATTATCATACAAGTACGTCGATTATTGAGGCTTCTAACAATACTTTATAACTATTCTCTCCTCATTCATCCATTCCACACGATCAAATCACCTAAGCGATCTTTTTAAAAATTTATTTGACGGATCAAATAAGAAGTGACGATATGAGGAAATAGTATAAAGCTGGGGTGTAATCCTTCCCATCCACTCCTCTTTAAACAGTGTAAACACATTTTTTTGTTTATATTTTTATTTGTATATGTATGATATTTTTGTATTATGTCATAAGTTATTATATATTTGTATTGTTTGTTTAATAACTAATAAAAATAAATAGTAATATGTATACACTACACATATGACAAAGACAAAGTAGACCGCGAAAGATGTAGTAGGGTCAAATAGAACAAGATTCGAAAAACCTGAAGAGTAATGTATGTCGGGGTAAAAGTGTAAGCCATTCTATCCTCTCCTTTATCGAATGGAAATGTTTGATTAAGCGAGCAATTGACGGGTGCATAGATCCACAACAGATCAGACAAGTGCACGCAACGGTAAGTCAATTTATTTTCTTAATATGATCGCCGTCAATCTTTGTTATACGGTGGCATGTCGTAACATTGCGCACATTAGATGTAAGACGCAACAATAAGTGACTGAAGTCCGGTGGCGTGCGGCCGGCCCGCGAGAGATAACATTTTAAAAAGTGAGTAATAGACTTTTTAAATTATTCACCATTCGACGCGTTCTACTGCGTCTAAAATCCCCGAGATATTTCGCTCACATCGCGAATTGTTGAAAACCATTGTCCATAATAACTGTTGGACTTGAATCGCATAATAGGAAGAATGGATGTTCATCTGATCGCGGCTTTACATTCCGAGTAGCGACCGCTTTTTCAATTAGGTTCACGCTTATTTTGCCCCACCTAAATTTCTCTAGTATGAATAACCAAAATATGTCTCAAAATTATGATTCTTACCAATTATTAGAAACTCTTCAGTTTTGTTTGCTCTCACACATTTTCCTTGAAAGTGTACCGCAATGAGTCGTGGCGGCCGGTTCGGTTGTGTCACCCTTTGTCGCGCTCGACCCCGATTATCCGGTCCACTTGAGCGGAGGCGGTCACTTCTCGCAGCCGTAATCGTCGAAACTTCAATACGCGGTTTACGCGAGCGGTGAAATAGTTTCGGGCCCATTATCAAGTCCAAAACATCGGTAGCATTGTGATTAGATTCGCCTCTCGGCTCTTTCGACAACTCGCCCCACATTGCGCGGACAGTTTGTGATGAAAACCCTCGCGGGGTCACGTGGCCGTCAGCGTTGTGCCAGAAGAGGAAAGTTTCGCGCTCGGTTTCTGGGATGAAGAAACCGTCTTCTTAATTCAAGGTGGACTCGCACCGTCGCATTTATATTTCCTAGGAAATCGTCGACTACAACAATTTTCAATTGTCCATTCACTTTTACCTGACTTAAATAATATTTCATTATCCACCGGTGTATTCTTTAATATCTTCCAGGTCAACTGGGCGTTCGATCAAGGGCTAAACAAAACAGAATAATTCAGTAAAACAACCAAAACAATTGCAAAGCTATGAAAGAACGGGACAAGGGATCGATTAATATAAACCTATACGATTAATTGCGGAGGAACATTAGTCTCTTCATTTGATACTAATTGGATACATGACATCATATTATTCTTCATATCGGTAATAAGAGACGCCACACTGATGACTCTGGGTAGGCATCCACGTATGAAGCCCCTCGGCAACAACATTGTACATCGGTTTTGTTCATAGAGCATCGACCATCTTGGATGACATATAGTGTCGTTGCAGGGAAACTCACTTAGAAATTATGTTTAATAGGATTTTTATTTATTTGACATGGTTGTTTAATAAATCATTCGATGCCCAAGAAGATGCACAACGATGTGACATTCATAACGCTGGTCTGTCCAAAACATCCAGCCATCACAGCTCCGGAAGCGATTCATACTGCTCCATCACCTCCCGGGAAGATTAAAACCGAGCTGTTCTGTCGTCGGATCCACCACAGGTGAATTGAATTTAAGAAATGACTACGCAGATAAAAGGTGATTTCAAAGGACAATAATTACAATCCCTTGCTGCCTATCAATTAAGGGTATAAGATACCTCTACGATTTATCTGAGACACATCCGCCAATGTTTTAAATACATCACCCGCAGAGAGGATGGTCACCTGAAAATCCTCGCGGTGACTGAAAAGGAAGAAGGCGATCTTCAACTCGATGGACCGACCTGATCACAGACGCTACTGGCTATCATATCACAACGGCTCTTCGAACTGCGGTCTGCAAAGAAAGCTACAGGATTATCGTCTGGGGCACGATCTTCAGTAACCGACTGGAGAAGAATGTGTATAATCAGGATAGATACGGATAACCTCTTTAGTATTCCTAAAATAATTGCGGTATGATAAGGTGATGTCTGTGGAATGAGGACGGATGACGGGAGCACGCGCGTACGGGACGAAAGGGTATGTGTGTATGTGTGCGTATGGAGTGGTGCGTCAGGGAGAATGTTTAAGTATGACGGACCGCGGGAGAACGTCTCTTTCGCTGCACGTCTTCCAACGCAGATAGAACTAAGAACTTAATGTGATATTGTGATCGTGAATAAATTCCCAACTATTACCTGTACTATCGCACTGTTCACGTCATCATCTCGACCGATATTCACCGAGGAAGAGTTATGACTATATAGGTGGCGCCAACACAACACTAAGTATGCAAGGTAAGGAAGCAAAGGCAAAGAGTGTATCGCGCACAACGTTACTATTTTATTATTTCGCCCGGTGCGTCCGAGGATTCAATTTAACCGTAGCACAGCACAGTTTATAGTTTTAATCGTTTTTAAAAATATATTTGTCATCATCTTATCTCGCTCAGTTCGTGTTCGTCGTCATCTTTGGTACTTTTTTACCTTTTCGCTTTCGTTTACAATTCACATGGGCAGGTAGGTAGGTGGGTACCCGCGTGCGCGTGGGAAGGACGCACTCATTTATCTCTTTCCTATGAATAATTTCGGGCGTACGACGTGAAAAAGCACAAAGGAAGAATGATCGTCACGACCGAAGTGATTGGTGGAGGGCATTTGTCGTGGATTAACTCGTAATTAGCCGCGTCGCACGGAAATCTAACATCTGGGATGACTCATGACACGAAGAATGTCGGAGTAATATTCAAATTATAGACGTCCTCTATTTGTGATGCCATCAACACTTGTGTTACATATCTTTCCTACCATTCTCTCCTCATTTATTCGTTTCATATGACCAAACCACCTAAGCGATTCTTTTTTAATTATATTCACTACGTTAAGATTAGCTTTACACTCTCTTAATTTCTTCATTCTTCACACTATCATAAACGAATATGCTACATACGCCATTTTATTTCCACTGCATTCAGTATACTTTCATTTCTCTTCTGGCAGCTTCAGGCTTCACTTCCATACATCAATGACGGTACCAGAACTCTAATACTGTTGTGTACTGCTAGTCTTGCTTGGGTTTCCACAAGTTCCCATCAGAAATTATTGCATTCAAAGCGTCGTTCACCTTATACCCTGCAGTCACCCTCGTTTCCATATCTTTCTCAGCCTTTTCGTTATTATCAAAGATTGTAATAACCAAAAAAAAAAAAAAAAAGTAGACTGACAGCAGAGTGGAAATGCTGTCGCTCATGTGCGTGTGTGATAGAAAATCGATGTACGATAATATTAGAAGCTAATGTAGATCTGTTTGTACTGTAGTCGAAAGAATGGATCGTTGGAACGAATTACGGAGGAAAGAATAGTACAAAGAGGCGAATGTTGACGGTAATGGGAACAATGATGAGAGAACGCCAGAAACTTCAGCGCGGTATTCGATCCTCTCTTGCCTACCATTGCGGGGATACTCCGATAAAATATTCAATCTCGATTATCCCCGTAACGGTACAAAATGTTTACACACACCTTAAACATTCAAATATTGTGTGGACTATGCCTGTATAATAAAATTATGCAAATTAGTTTATTTAAAAACCGGTAGTTCCGGGCGGACGAATTCATACGACACAATAATGGTACACACGAGAATCTACGATGAAGTGACTAGGAAGGACCTCACCAAATTTTTGAGAGGTAATAATAATATTGTTTCTTACAAAAAAAATCATCCTTTATAATTGTAAGAGCTTAACAGAAACGACGTAGGTTCATTCATTTTGAATAGATATCCAATATTATATTTGGTGTAAAATAAGCGATATTCTGGTATCTTATATCTTCTTCTTTTTCATAGACAAAAAAAAGAAGAATATATTATAAAATTGAATAAGTGATAATCACTGTCGGTGATGAGTCCAATAATAGCTATCTCTGGCAAGAATATTATTGTTATCGACTTGTGTACGTTAATCAACAAACATGTACTATGTACCTACTGTTATTGTATTGTACGCTATCACTTATACACAAATTAAATTGTAAATTGTATACGAAACTGGCCAATAAAAAAATGTATTAATATATTTATAAATAATTCTAAATACAACGCTTACATACTCTGTAGAAAGTATTATTAACTATTACCTATTATTCGCCATAAATAGTCAAAACGTATAAGGGCCGGTTGTGTGATCAGTAGTAATTTTTACTATAGTAACTTTTTACCATCGCCCGTGGTAAAAAAACGTTAGCGAGTTGTTCGTACGTCAGTTTACTACTGTCAAATTCAGTCCCGTCTAATAGTGTGACAATGCGAATAATCATCAAATATCTACGGATTTTACCAAAATTGATTTATTTTTAATATTCACCATTGGCAATATGTACATACAATTTTATGTTTTATCTGTTACTTTGCTGGCGAAAATAGTCGGTTATGTAAATTAAACAGCAGGATCATCATCAGACGAATTCTCATCGCTAAAATAGCGGGAAATTGAATGATTCATTGTCGTATACTGCAATTTTCAAAGTATCAATGTGTCAGATGACTAGCTGTGAAGAGTCTGCCATTTTTGACCAACGATTTACGATTTTTACTATCCGATATTGGATGGTAAAATTAATTTACTATCGAATGTTTTCGCAATTAATTTTAACTATAGTAAAAATTGACCACTGATCACACAACTGGATAGCGTGTTTAATCGAGAGCGCGATGTATATTATTCAGGCACTTGAAAACCAAACAGTACTAATTATACTATGAACATAACAATCACCATGTCTTCCGTAGATAGAAGCGCGTCACGTGTCATAGCATATTGGTGAGATTTTAAAAATATACAACATTATTTATTTTCCATTTGTTGCATTTTGAAGATGATATAATAATAAAAGTGAAACTACCCCCTATTGGTCCAGATGATTTTCTTTCATTACTATTCCATGTAGGAGAACTTTCGTCTGTTTTTAATTTGTAATCTCTAACCTTTTATATCTATATTTATATTATTATCTTTCGAGTTGTAATTATTGGTTTGAGATATATGTGATAAGTTTTTCCCCAACCAAGTATTCCGCATTGTCATATTGATTCAATTAAGAGTTTGCAAATTACACGCTTGACATCCCCAAAGAAAAAAATAATATTCTTACGCGCTATAATTTGCGAACGAAAACCAAATATATATTTAAAAATACCAACGTAAAGACCGTCCGTGCAATTTTTGGCAACATCGAGAAAATGATACGCCCGGGATAAAAATAAGAGATACAACCGTTACCAAAAGGAGAAATGCAAAACTGGATTCCGAATTATCAGAATGATACCGTTTTTAAACGTGACACAGTCACGGCAAAACGTGTTGCCGGCATTTTTAACCTGCAGACATCTCCGACGTTTCGTAATTAGGCCATCGCCATCGCGCCTAATCTCGACTGTTCGGACGGATGCTATTTGAAACACGCGACCTCAAAAGTGTTCCCGATTCAATGTCGCAGAACAAACCCACTGATAAATTCACAATAACGCACCTGGCGCCTTATCACTAATTAGGTCAACTCTATTATCTCGTCACACTTTTTACTGCCCTCGTCCCGTCTGGCTGCGCCCTCCGAGATAAACCTTTCAGGTGCGTAACAAATTACGGATTTATCTCTACACTAAAACAACACGGGTTTTGCTCGGCGGCTGCGGCGCACGGCCATAATCCGTATATTCGCGCCTTTTCGTACAAAAATGAATATGTATGTTTGCCGCGCGTTTCGGCGTCTTTATTTATTTCTCTGTACGACTCGCTTATAGATGTATACTATCCGAGTAGTACTTGATATTTATTAATACATTTTATGTCGAGTAAATAATGAATTAATAATATAAAATATACAAGCGCCGTGTCCGCGGTGATTATCCGCTGTGCCTCGTATTCCCGTCACTACTTCGTGTGTGTGTTTATATATGTTCCGCACAGCATTGCAAACTACGGACGCGAGAAAAAGTGGCCCGAGAAATGAATGAATAGGAAGAGGCCATTTTTTCCGCGTCACAGAAACATTCCGCCCGGCATTCCACGCCACTGGATTCTCCCCGCCACTGTGTCAACAGACCGCCGAGTGGAGGGGGTAGCGGGCCGCTGCGAGACTCCGCCCCCACCAGCGCGCAGGAAAACGATATTTTTAGAATTAGCATAACTAGTCATAGGAAATTATTTGTAAGGAATATGTTATGTTAATAAATAGAGAATGGAAAGGGCGATCGCCCGGCGATAATATTACGCACCTCAAAAATCATTTAGGTATTGAAAACGAGTTTTCCAAGTTTGAGGTGCGATAATTAATTCCCCGGGCCATCGCCCCGGATAAGACTTATCAGGCATCGCGAGGAGCAATAAAAACTATAAGAAAAAATACTCGCGGTGCCTGAGAAAGTGAAATTATGAAGAGGAGAAGAGAAATGCCGGAGAAATTCAGAGTCTGCCGTCCTCCACTTCGCGGCGAGAAAAATGAACAAAGTTTCGAGATCTCGCCGCCAGGGGGTGGCTGCGCTGGACCGCAGCGGGGCGGCAGGGGGACGGATCCGGCATTGTGATTGGAGGAGATCTCCTGGAGCCTGTAGCGCTCGGGATGTTTTTTGATGAATAATAAATAATGGTCCAGTGGCTGCAAAGAGCACTCTCGTCTCATTCGTCTCTCGCACCACTGGACTAGAACAAAGCAAATTACGACTTTTCATTTCTCTCATCATTGGACCTCTGCTATCATCACTACCACCGAATCTTCTGGCTTCCTGACTTTGCAACGACTTTGGATCACGGACCTGGAAATTCACACGACTTGGCTGCTACACTGGACGAGATTTTTGGACCCCCCTGGACCGCTGCACCACGCTGCAGATAATTTTGTTCGAGCTACCACAGAGCGAACCGGCGAACCACCCCTGCATACAGTTCTTGTTTCCTGTACGGAACAATATAATATAACGTTAAACGTCTAAACAGACCAATATAATCCCCGATGTGCACTCGATTGTTATGATGCCGTGGAAAATGCACAAATGTTACATAATTACTTATCCATTTTTAATACAATTGTATGTAATAAAGATAAAAAACGTATTATTAACTTTGCCTCGTAAAATTAAAAAGAAGATAACCATATCGATATAATAATCTTTCTCCATCTTCTTGGATTACTACAGATATAACTGATTTCAGTACTAAGGAACTGGAAAAATGTTTGTTTACACCTCGGTGTGACTATGTAGGTTATCTTTTGTTGTAGAGATAAATTATTTTAATAATACAAAACAACAGATTGTGCATCACACTCTCCTGTCCTCTTCAGCATCAAATGTGTACATTTGTTATGAAAATAATTATAAAAATAATATACATTATTATCAAGGAAGGAATTTTAAAATGTATTCTTTCATTTTAATTAATAATTATGGTGCTTGTACATACTCATATATGAGTATTTGATCTCATCTCGAAGATTCTGCAATAAATTGTACTCTGTGCAAAATACAGTAAATACACATAACAGTTCGCTACGTGCCCATCTCTGAACTGTCGTTATGCAACATTCAATATTCAATGTCTCGAAACAAGTCTCATCCGTGTACTTGCACCACTAGTTGAACAGTAATCGGACTTGAGACTAAACCAGATACAGGAAGATGTCCCTATTGAAACCTCAACAATCAACGAGCATGCATCAGAAGATGTATGAATGTGGATGAGGCGAGAGTTGTGTCAGGACAGAAGAGTGTAATGTCTTACAGTGTCCCGTGAAAACAGCGTGATAGTAAGTAGTAGGTAACCAGAGATTAAAAGCACTGATAATATACTAATCAAAATACACATAAATAATAGAGAAAAAAGTTGGTTGAAAGCATATATAAATGTTCACAATATAAACAGACACAAAGTGCACAATCACATCTGTGTAACTAGTAAGTGAAAACAAATGAAAACCTTCCATGAAATTGCATCCAGAATCATTTACTCATCCCATATTTAAAAAAAATCAATATTCAAAAATACACAAAATTAATAATAAATATAAGATGAAAAGAAAAAAATATATCCTAAACAATGAATGTAAGATTTCACAATCTCAAAATATTACTATTGTACTTTTAAAATAAGCAATGTTATCTTTGTGGTTAAGATTCATATTTTTATTTTTTATCTTTGTTTGATTAACCACTAAAATGAGTTTAAATACATCTACCGGTTTCGAAAAATACCATTTTCTTCTTCAGGATGTCATAACTAACTAAAACATACATTGTTTCTTTGACAGAATCTATTTTTAAAAATCTATTTTTAAAAGAATTTTTTTTTTTTTTTTATTAAATTTGTATTAAGTAATGATTTGAGTTAGGTACTAAAAAAAAAAAAAAAAAATTTTTCTTTTTAAAAATAGATTTTTTAAAAATAGATTTTTAAAAATAGATTCTGTCAAAGAAACAATGTATGTTTTAGTTAGTTATGACATCCTGAAGAAGAAAATGGTATTTTTCGAAACCGGTAGATGTATTTAAACTCATTTTAGTGGTTAATCAAACAAAGATAAAAAATAAAAATATATTACTATTGATTCAAAATCATCAAATGCATAAAGGAGAATCATTCCAAAACTATTGCCAATGTGTTCTATTCACAATTACTAACAGATGACAGAAGTTACTGGACAAAATATGTATTTTTTTTAAATATTTAAAAATATATAATAAAATAATATCTATTAATATTAATAAAAGGAAGAAGACGTAGAAAAGAAAAAAATAAGTCAGATGTTCAACCTTCATTCGGACAAGCGATAAAATAAATAGTTTATTTTGAATTATTTTTAGAAATCATAATATGGAGCTATAAAAGAAATTATGGAAATAATACTAATATTAATACATTTTTTATAACATCTCATGATAAATGTTTATTGGATAAACAAGGCCAAAAGTACTAATATTCTGAATGATTGCGACTTTGACACAAATCTACCACCTCATTAATATTCAAACTGATGAAGATAACTGGAAAATAGTTATATTTTTTGTGAAACAAAATAGATAGTAAAATTGTTTTAGCATATCCAGAAGGGCAATATTATTAACTGATTAGTTTTATGGCCTATAGAATTTAGCAAATTTTTAGCATTCCTTAATTCATGATGAAGAATTAAATTAGAACTAAACATATTGTTTAATCTACAAATATCATTTTTATCTCCTAACATATCAAGGCCAGTATGCTGTATGACGCCTCTCAAACTAAAGATGAGATATTGTGTCCCATTTAGGTTATCCCTGGAGACATTTTCGAAGTCTACAAGAAAACCCTAGAGGTATTTAACCGGTTGACAAAGCTATATGCGTCCTTACCTTCAAAGTTGCAGTTATGGAAAATATTTTTAATATAATCTCGCCATTAATTAATTTATATATTAGAAATTTATAAAAGTACTAAAAATGAAATTATATGAAGTTGAATTTATTAACAAACTAATCTCTAAATTTCTTAGTACCATAG
Source organism: Eubasilissa splendida (assembly GCA_031772225.1). Lineage (NCBI taxonomy): Eukaryota > Metazoa > Arthropoda > Insecta > Trichoptera > Phryganeidae > Eubasilissa > Eubasilissa splendida. The sequence continues at coordinate 838,136 of CM062857.1, forward strand.
AAGAAAAACGGAAATAATCCAAACACATGACGTAAACAGTCGCATGGGTTTTCAGGGCCTTTTAATAATAATGTAATGTATTTCGGGCTGTTATGTTGTATACGTATATATTTTGGTAAAAATTGAGTTATCATCGTCCCCGATAACCACTAAAACGTCAGCTAGAAACAAAACTGGTTGAATAGTCCAAAAGACACATGACACAAACATTTGTAAAGTAAAAGAGTTTGAATTCAACGTAATGTTTTCCCAGTGGTGTGATTGCTCGGTGTGTAGATGTTTAAATAAGAAATTGTCAAAATGTTAAGCACATTACTTTAACCATTCCATTCTGTATGTTCCAATAATTCATAATTCGCATTATAAATGTAGTATTATCTATATTATGTTATTTGAGTTCTGTTGAATGTGCAGTTCCTCAAAATTCAGCCACTATATGCAGTATTCAGCTAGCCAATGTTATATTAGCGACCGAGCGGTTTTTACATAATACATTTTAATAAAATTTTCTGAATATGTTTGATTGGAGATTTGTTTATGTTCATTGGCTGAGGTTGGTTGTACTGTGGTAGACCACTTCCCTTATTTGATAATATTTTATTCAGCAATGAAAAACAAATTGTATTGATTCATAAAATACACCATAGGAACCTCCATCTGAATGTTGTGGCAGGTGAAACTACATTTGCATTAAATAAAATAATCAAACAATATCACTTTGATCAAAATTAATATGAACGTTGAAAGAAATATTATCATATCATTTTCAGTAAAATATAAAATTATATAATGCTTGCGCACGCGAGGCGACAAACACCGCACTTACCTTGTAGGTTGTCTAGCATGTACGTAAGCAGCTTGTGCGTGCCATTGTTCTCTCCGTAGATGGAGAATATCTCCTTGGACAGCGGGTTTCCATGGAGACCGAGGATCTGGAGGTGGAACAACTTGCCCAGCTCGTAAGGCAGTACGCGAAGGTAGTTGTGGTGGAGCAGCAACTCTCTGCAATTGTTACAAAAATATTATTATCAAAATAATAATAAAAAACTGTGTTTTAAAATATCACTGGGAAACTTACAAACTTAAAAATTACATGATTTCATAGAAAAAAAATAAACAAATCTACCAATTTAAATATGTAAAAAAAAATCCACCTGCATGTAAAATAATCTATTGAATCACATAGTAAAGAAAATGAACCGAAATATGTCAGATTTGAATTTACTTTTTTTGTGCGATGCCTTTATTCATTTATGTTTATTGTGGAGTCTATCTGGTAAACACCAATCGTAACATTTCTTTTGCAAGAGATATAATAAAATAAGAAATATTTATAACATGTTTTGGACAGTTTTTATAAGACAAATGTTAATGTATATTACTTGACAACAAGATTTTAAAATTAATCTCCCAAATGAAAACATGTCTGTAAGATATTATTATTATCGGAAACAATGTATTCAAATCAAATTTCAAATTAATTTAATAAGTACTTAATTATGTTGTAATGTTCTAGATTTAGATTAAGTTTTCTTATTGAAATTAGTATTTGTTAGTTGACCAATAGTCGTCATAAACATAAGGCAAGGATGTCCATTATATAAATATTGACTGTAAAATATGATTATTGATTAATGATGTTTGTATTGCTAAGGCAAACAACAACAAATGTTTGCCTCAGCACAGCAGCACAGGCGAAGCCAAGTGAGGCAGATATTAAAATACTAAATGTACACACAATATATGTAATAAATAAAATAAATTGTCTTTGCATGATTCGGTTGCAACTTTGGATTTCCTCGTGGTTTTCTTGTAGGTTTTGAATTATGTAAGTACAAAATATAAGACAATTTTGTTATCAATATTATGGCTTTCTTAAAAAATCAACTAAAACCGGGATGTAAGGTTGATTAATAAATTGCATTTTCATAAAAATTTTAATCACATAATTACGTTTTAACTTAATTGTATTGGGACAAGCATCTCAAAAATGACAGTTAATCGTGGATAAGGGCAGAAACCTGAGTTGAATGAGGTCGCCCAACTCGGCAGGCAGGCTGCGCAGCTTATTGCTGGAGACATCGAGTGTGCGCAGCGAGCCCAGACGGCCAATGTCCGGGGGCAATCGCTGTAGGCAGTTGTCGTTGAGGTACAGCGCAGTGAGGTGCGCCAGCCCCCAAAGTGCGGGCGCCAGGCTGCGCACGCCGCCCGTCACCTCCAGGGCCGACCACTGCCCGCGCCGCCCGGCCGCCCGCTCCGACTCCGACATGATGGTGTGCGCCCGACGGTTGCCCACCTCGTATTTGTCTTTGTTGCGGGACATAGTAGTACCTGCAAGCCGTACGCATCGTAATTAGAGATGAGCGATATATTGTTAATGATCAATTTATATAGATATTGGCAAGGAACAGGAGCTACAAGTTACTCAAGTACAAAAGTAGCCGTTAGTACTAATATTTTTAACTGATTTTATTAGATACATATTTGATCATGACTCAAATTGCCGGCATCTATCAGCATTCACAAATTGCAAAATAAACATTAAATTAATCAACTAGAAAGATGTACAGAAAAAATATCAAGTTGCTACCAGGATACGAATCTGGACCTCGTCCTATCCGGGGAAGCGCATTCTCAACTTTCGCTATAGCACTCAAATACATTTTTGACAAATAATGAATTTATATTCTGTAATATTTCAAATTGATACATTTACTATTACAATTTTAAAATTCAAATAGTAAATGTACATATGTACGGTTCGAATCCCAGTAGCAACTAAATATTTGTTCGATAGATAGATTTGATAATTTGTATTAAATAAACATCACTTTTATCATTCAATATACAAACTTGGTCATGTTAGTTTGGAAGAGAGAGATATTAGACCAACGAAACGTAGAGATAGAATGTGAAACTTTGAATTGTAGCCATCACGAGCAGGGTTTTTAAATGTCATTCATTTGCTTGTCTTTCAAACCTTTTTTTATCATAATGCCAAATCAATAGTTATAAATTTATTTTACATCCTTGTATGAGCGATTGAGCTGTTATTCTTTGCACTTTTGTGGGCAAAAATGTTTCTATCATCAATTGACATTCCAAACACTTATATATAAACAATATCCATTAATGAATTATTACATATTTCAATGGTAAATCATTTAGTCTACTGTTCCTTTTAAAGTTTGTATTAGTTATTTTAAATTAATATTGATAAGTTATGATTTTGATATATATTTATGTTTTATTTTTAAATAAATGATGGCGTTTATTATATAAACAATGTTTTTACTTTAGAACATTTTTTATTATATAAGAAAAATTATAATTATATTTTTATATTAAAATAATTTAAGATTTTATTGAGAATCTATTAAAATAAAAATAAAACAATTTTCTGATATCATTTTTGTATCATGCTGTGTGAGTACGTGTTGTGAAACTACTATGTAATTATAGTTTTTATAATGTTTGAATTTAAAATTATGCTGGATTTTAAATTTGTATTTGTCGCATTTATGATTACTAAGTATATTTCTTAAAGTTTAAAAATGAAGAAAAGATAAATTAATACATCTCTTTTACCCATATATTATTTGATTAACACAGTTGTTTGTTTTATAAATCTGATAAGTAATGTTTTTCGTTGTTTGATAAAAAAAATTGTAATCTAGACTGTTAATTTAATAAAAGTGTTTATTAACCAAGTAATTAATTTATAATTTTATTTTTATTTTATAGTTCTATTAACCTAATTTTGCTTTAAAATTGCTGCTAGTATCGCTGAGATTTAGCGATAAATAATGTTATATCAAATTTCACTGGTTGAACCGACAACGGTGAAATGTATCGATCACAATCTACCTTTAAATGAAGTATCTAATATAACTTGTGAAGTCGTCAGTGGTGAAAGTGTGTGGGATATATATTGATATATTGTAGCCTTCATATATTTGATGTATCCAGCTTCAATAATGCGATCAAAGAATTAAAAAAAAAAAAATCTTTTTATCTATTTGAGAACTGGTGTTCTTTGCGAGCCAAAAATGCCAATTCAAATTGCGAGCTAAAAAGTTTGATCTATAAAATAGACAGCTGTATAACCAGTGATGCTATATGGTGCAGAGTGCTGGATGGTGAATAAGGCCCACAAACGAGCACCAACAAATTAAAAATGCTCGAATGGGCTGGACGAGTGACAAGACTGGATAGAGTTCGGAATGAGTATATCAGAGGAAGTTTTAAAGTTTCACTGATCATAGAGAAGATGGAAGAAAGAAGCCAGACTGAGATGAAATGGTCACGTAATGTGGAGATCAGATGCACATGTCGTTAAAACTGCGTGAAGAATAAATACTGGCAGAAGATAATGAAGAAGACCACAAGCAACGTGGTGGTCAAATATCGAGAAAGAAATTAAAGACGCCCGCCTAAGTCAGGAGAGCATCCAGGACAGAGCATCCCGGCACTTTTGTACAAGGAAAGCTGACCCCAAGTAAATTGGAAAAGGGAAAGTTGAAGAAGATTTATCTTAGAACAAAGCTGTAAAATAATACTAGAGCCACTTTTAAAGAAATTAATGTTTGCGTATATTAACAGCTAAGTACGGATTTCAGACTGGAATCTTGTGCGTAACTGCCTATCAGTTCCGAGCTTTTTAATGTATCAGATAGATTAACAATGTCTATAATTAAACTTGCGAGAATATACAACGTATGCAAGGAAAGCAAAGCGGCTTTATTATGAATGTCAACAAGTCGAGAGCGATGGTTTTCGAGAAGAGGGAAAGCAAGACACCGTGCTAAATACTTGTAGGTAATGAATGTTTGGAACAAGTAGATGAGTTTGTGTATTTGAGAAGTATGTTTGGTAGAAACAGAAAGGCTGAGAAAGATATCAAAAGGAGGGTTGACAGCAGGGAATAAAGTTAACGGCACTTTGAATGGAATTATATCTAACGGGAACTTGTCAACCGAGGCAAGATTAACGGTACACAATGAAGTCTTGGTACCGACACTAATGTATGGAAGTGAGGCCTGGAGCTGGCAGAAGAGGTATGATAGTAGACTGAATGCAGTGGAAATGAGCTGATCTTAGTATAGTGAGCAAGATTAAGAAAGGGTCACTTATATGGTTTAAGAAGTTTTTTAACTTCTTGAACCCTTTCCACTCAACATGCTAAAATTGAATGCGACTTTAATTATGAAAACCACTAAGACCATGTGAAGCAAGGTTCTTAGGTAGCAATTAATTGCCAGCATGATTAAAGTTCACTACTCTCCAGTCCCTTTAGATGCTGTCTTTTCACAATATATACATACAGTTACAAAAGAGAAAGATTACAAAGAATAAAATACAATGATAAATCATAAAAAACTTAAATAGATACAGACATAATGCGATGAATGATACTTAGGTGGTTCGGTCATATGGAACGAATGAATGAGGAGAGATGGTAAGAAAGATATATGACGCAAGTGTTGATGGCACCAGAAGTAGAGGATGTCCGCAGAAGACTTGGCATGACCAGGTAAACCAGATACTGGAGGATGTTCTTGTTAAAAGCTTCAATAATCAGCGAGTTTGTATGAGAAGATGTATGAATGTGGATGATGCGAGAGTTGTGTGTCAGGACGAAGAGTGTGGCACCCTATTCTCTCTGCCTACCCCTGAGGAGAAACGGCGTGATGGTAAGTAAGTTAAACTTGCAGATTGCGAGGTGCGATCTTTTTCTATTTAAACCCTTTTATTTGGACTATCCCTCTTGCAGGAGACCGTTCTCTTGCTCTTGCCCCCTCAACTGTCCATGTGATCACAAACTTCTCGAGACTCATCATTTCTTCTGGCAACATGTCCAAAGTATGCGAGAATTCTTTTCCTGCATGTTGTCGAAAGTTTATCTGTAATCATTTGAGCGTCTTGCGGTCCACGAACACGCAGCATCCATTTTCAGCATTGCATCCAACACGTTCCTTTCCTTTTTATTAATGTCCATAAAAGTGAGATTGGTGATTTTTTTTTTTCCGTTTTGTGTTCGGGACCCGAAATGCATTCTCCAGATTGATTATCTGCTTCGAGGAGAAACCATCAATGCTATACATAACGCGAGGTCTGCTCATTAAGGGAGTGTGTCTGCCACACGGTAACACGCAACTTCACATTTCTTAAAACAGGAGCTACTGGACTATCCTACAAACATACGCACATAAATATTTACTAATAATAATCAACGTATTTCAAATAATTTTAGATTGTTTAAGAATGTAAAACTATTAACAAATGTAGTCGAGGAGAAATTTGAATGATTTTGACAGATTTACTATTTGTGAGAGGATCAAGTGACTTCAATGATTATTTTCTGACAATTTTTAAAATTGATTTCCGGTTTTAATAATTTAACAAAATTTTATATGGCTTTATCTCTTGACGGCTGATATCTTTTTATTTTGTGATAAAGAAACATGAAAGATTTTTTATACGGTTTTAATTATTTTCTATTATTATTTCATTATTACATTTTCACTATACAGTACCAAGTACATCATTGGCATATCAAATTATAGGCGCAGATCATAGTGTGTGTGAAATCGCCGACTACCAAAATTAACATATAAGGCTAACTAGCACTTTTTTAATATTAGTAATATTTATATCCACGATATTAAAAAGTAACTGGATCACTCATCTCTCTCTTACACTTGTAAAATACATAACCGACAGAAGTTTATAATGCAGATGCGTTAATAAAATAAAGTACATACCACTAATTGAGGAAACTATCAATGTTTTCTTAAAAAAGTTGAAGTAACAATCCTTGATGGACTTTCTCTGGATTTCTCGCATTTATGGTAAAGTCACTTAATTTCATCGCTTTGATTCAACTGCCGCATGGGGCATTGGGTTAACAATAAGACAGTTCAACTATGAATGACCTTTCTCCTGTACAGATATATTAATGTCTTATTGACCGCAAAAGCCCATTTGACCCACACATACTTATACTTATTCACAGCGCATCTCTGGAAATTTTATTGTAATGTTGAACATGCGTATTGCGTACTATAGATATTGAGAGACTGTAAACTAAACAGGTGCTCTTAATCAATGATGATGGAGAAGTTGGTATTTATCGCATTGGTTTTAGAATCAGGTGGGATGTGACATTTGAAGGGAGACCAATACAAAGAAGCATGTCAATTAACTGGAAGTAACGATGACGAAAGTGACTATTTAAAAAAAAAAAAGGTGAGAATTGCCTTCCTTTAATCTAGATAGATGGAGCAAATAGACAACTGGAATCTAGGGATCTAGCCCGAGGCGACATCATTACAATAAATCATGACATAATTGATACATAGTATACACACACTTAAAATTTAATTTATACTTAATAACATCGAAAGGAAGAAAGTATCCATTCACAATGACTCATTCATGTTGATCCTGGCACATGAAGACACATTTATTTATTACATAAATTAAAATCATTACAAACATCAATCATCAAGTTGATAATGTATAAATGTAAACAATACTAAAATGAAAATGGTTAGAAAAGCATTCAGATATTTTTAAATACTGACGTGAATTAATAATATTAATGTTGCGAGTGTATACAGGAATACAATGCACAGTTATGTTGTTTACAGTTGTTTAGGAATTGACAGAAAATACAAAAAAGAAGAAACAATAAAAAAAAAACAAAAGCATGCCGATACTTTATCGAACTTCACAAAAAGCATTGTAAAACGTCTTTACCATTATAATTTACTTTGTGAGGATTACAAACAAAAAAAGAGGTAGAAATAAATTAATTAAATGTGATTCAAGATTTCTTTTGAAGTCTAAAGGTTGGTCTAAGAAGCATGTCAGATTTGAAAGCTTGCTTTTGTGCACGCAGATATAGGTATAAATAGTTTCCCATTGAATGCGACAAATACATTACATCTGGTCAAAGAAACCCTGGAGTCAGCCACGAGGGCGACCCGGACCGGAGATACATTATGAGCCACGTCTCATCTGATTGTCTGCGACTGAGCCATGTCAATACTGATATGAAGGATTGAAGAAATTTCCCATATTAAATAAGGAACAAGGCTTTTAAATAGCAACCACCAATAACAATCCATTTTAATTTCGCGGGCTGCACAAACTCAAATAATTAGTTAATAGTTATGAAATACTTCTTGTTAAATACCTACACTTGGTTGTGTAATACCTTAGTATCTATTAGGTCATTTTAAGTACATAAAGTGCCCTTGAGGAGATCTATCTAAAAAATGCCGCTATATAAATGATTATAATTACAAATAAAACATAACTTCTTTGAAAATTTTTAAAAAAAAATACAACTAGACAAAATTCATATATTCTTACAATATATATAAAAACATTTTGACTAAAAGAGAAAAGTGAATTTACAAAACACATCTTAGAATAAGGTGTGTTTGCATTTTATTAACCAGTTCATTAATATTTAGAGAAATATTTGTAGTTGATAATTACTAAGTATTTTCTAAATGAGTCAGTAATTTTTGACGATTCATCTTGAAAGAAAATCGCGTTGTTGGTTAAATGAAAAATTCCGACAAGTCGTCAAAAGTCTTTTGCGGGCTGCAGGTTACCCTTGAGGGAATTAGACGAAAACATTAGAGGTTCATCTAAATTGTTAAAACTAACGTGCTTGGAAACAATAAAAGGTAGGTACTTGGAAATGATCTAATTGTAGAATAGGTAAGAGGAATAATATACTTTTCTGACACCCAAAACAACTTACTAACTTAATAGTAAATAGTAAACAATGCAACGAATCAGTATTAAACTATGATAATGTTATGAGAAAAGAATTATGTATTGAAACAATTATGATTTGAGAAACTGTGACTACAAAATGCTTAATGTACTAATTTAGCATGGTTAAAAATATAATATACACAGCAGCATTGGTCTCATCAATTTCATAAAAAAACATACACAAATGTAAACACTGGATACAAATTTATCAACAGTACATTGTAAATTAAACAAAATTAATCAAAACAGCATTAATTAAAAACATTTTAAGTCAAGAAAACTTTGAAAATATTCTGTGAAGTTATTTACTTTTAGTTAGCTGTAATAACTGCCATGGGGTGCACCACCTGAACACATTGTGTAGTTGAAAAGAACATATATGAGTTGTTCAATCAGAAGTAAAACAAAGTGAGCTACAATCATTGTTTTTTATGAATAAAATCTTAATACAAATAAATGCTTTGCCTGAGGCACATACTGATAGAGACCAATGACCTGCAAGAGAAAGGTTAAGGACAAATAACATAATAAAGTACTGTCAAGTGTGGTGCTGGAAGGATGTTTACATACCTGGAGTGTGCAATAGATATGTATCTTTGCACATAAATACATTTGAGGTCAAAGGATGGCATAACCAGCTGAAGGATGGGATGTGGAGCATTCCATAACCTCTGACAGGCGATTGAGATTGCGAATATACGAGGGACAATAAATGAATTAACGTCTTTGTTGATATAACATTGTAACACTCGAGTTGGCAAAAAACACATTAGTTTTCAGTGAAGTACAAAATGCTGAGAGCAATATAAAAATGCGTATTCACTGAAACCGTACAGCTGACAAGAAACTCCATACAACCAACACTGTTTTGGCCGAGGTTTTTTGTATCACTCGAGCGATTTTTCTCAACTCGAGAAACCGAAACACATTTTATACGGTTCTACATACCTTCATCTACCCCTTAAATGCTTAAAACCTTTGTTCGGGAGGATATTATACAAAAATTGACACAGTAAACACACAACGGCACTGCCTTGACAAACACTACGCTAAACGTCCATTTACCGACTAGCGCGCTCGACCGGCTATCGCCTGAACTAAATTCTTTGCAATCGTTCAAAGACGTAAATTTTGGCTAACGTTCTCCCGCCTGTGAAATAAAAATAATATACCTATTTGGTCTGAATTAAAATACCTATATTTTTATAGTAGATTTCGTATGTGTCCCAAACTAAAATATCGATTTCATTTTAAAGGACGAATTCAACGATTTCTAAATATGGCTTTTAGAACCAAAATAAAGTATCTCAATAGGAAGGTTTTCTTTTAATCCAAGTATTTTCAGATAATCCTACAAAACTTTTCTTCGATTTCCCAAATTTAACACTAATTATTTTATGTTAATTATGTACATTATTCTAAATTTGAAAGAAAATGTCTTTATTTTAACCAATTAAAATAAAGACACTTTCGGCCAACCGTGAGAATTTTTCTGAAGTCAATTAAAATGTATTAGATAATGGGCCTCTGTCAAACGTGGGTCCCAATGTTTTACATTTTACGAGAATCGATACTTTTCCTAGCACTAATAAATCAACTACACCAAGAAATGTAAGTTATTAATAAAAATTCAAAATCATTTCTCATGCGTATTACGAAAACACATGAAAAAAATTACGGATTTGTACAGAGTACCTCGCTTATGCGTTGGGTCAGGGCAGTGGCGTAACTATACAAATTGGACCCCAAAGCAGAATAGAAATAAAAGGCCTCCCTACTAAATAAGTATTTTATATAAGATATATGAATATCAGTACTGCATGGTTTATCCATTAAATAGTAAGAACAAATTTAGTCTCCAGTCTCATAATATTCGTAATTTACAAGGGATTTATAAGCAATTGCAATTTAAAAATCAATGGATTCACTTTAAGGCAAATTATTGCTGTGCGAAATTTTTGAGTATCTAATGTGGGCCCTAATACACTGCATTGGTGTAGTTACGCCACTGGGTTAGGGACATAGATAAAAAATATAAAGTTAGGTCAGACACTGATCCACGCAGGCTTTTTAAATGACCCACGCGTTCATTTTTATAAACTCAATTTTATATCATAAAAGAGAGAACAGACAATCAAAAATAATAAAATATATATTTCTAATGTCGAATTTTTTTTTATTTATTTCAAAGTGGACATTAGCTAGCTGATTTTCTATCGTATCACTGCATGTGTGAATGATGTACATGGTTATAAAACATAGTGTTTCGTCCTTTTGTCGCGAAGCGTGTATGACTCATGACAGTTAGATGTCTACCCGACAACAACGTTCGTATTTATTACTACGTACATATTACATATGTATGTGAAAAAACAAATAATTGAAATGAGCAATTAATTTATTGACATCAAATGAAATACTATGAGGGAAAGGGGTGACATGTCAGCAAAGTCAAGTTAGATTTTCTGAAATTTTGACACGTCGAGCCCGAAAGGTTCGCCATTACTGAACTAGACCATCGTCGCAAAGTGCTATAAAGCGAAGTAATGATTTTTTTTCAGTTACGAGTGAATATAAATGCCTAAAATATATATTCTGTGTACAGAAGATTCTGAACGGCCGTGAAAACCTAAGAACATGCCCAAATTACATTTTGTTTTTTTTTCTCATGAAAGTGAATATTATAGGAGACAAGAGACCACAGATCACAAAAGGTGGTCTGTGTTTCTTAAATTCTTAAATCTTGAATTTTGTTCTTACTATTGTTACATTTTTATAAAATATGCATATTCAGGAGCCTTTTATCCATTTTGTATTGGGACCCAAATGATTTATTTATGCCACTGATCAGAGGCAGGACCGGATTTACTATATGAGTTCCTAATTTGGTAAGAGCATTGAGAGATCATAGAGTCTGAAATGTCAAAACATTAACATTTCAATGAAATACTAAATGATTATGTGAACAAAAATTCAGGAGTATCATTATTATATATAAATATATATATTTAAAAAATATATATTATACTAAATTGTTTTTCGGGCCCTCCAATACTAAGGATACCTTCAAAGGTAAATCCAACCCTGATTAGAGGATTTATTTACCCCATTTTAAGAGTATGTAAATACATAAACATACAAATAGTACACAAAAATATATGTGATGAAACAGAAGCAAGAAAAACATCTATATTGCATAGACTTTTAGGTTGGGTTGGTATGTATTGAATTATGGAATAGTCTCTCAAATTTATTTTCATCTTCGCATTATTCATTTATTTGAAGTGAGAAACTAATAATTTTTGATGTCTTAGCACCAAGCAGCCGATTTAAAAAAACCTTATTCTACCCACATCAATAAAAACACATAAATCAAAGGATTTTTGTATTTAATTAATGTTGAAATAAAATATAAACATTTTTTTGTATGGTAAGTTGTATTTGCAAAGGAGCAGTAGGTCTAATGCTGATTTTAATCTTTTTTATAAACAAATTCCAAAAATTTACTAAGCTGTAATATAAGGATAAAAAAAATGTAAATAAAAAAATAATATAATACCATCAAAATCTTAATTTGCTTAGTACCTACTTCCACAACAAAACACTGCATCACAGAATTTTACTATAGGTATATCAAATTACCTAATATATTCAGATAAAATTATATATGAGTAATAAACTTTCAAAATCTATAATTATTACTAAAAACACATTTTTTTAAATGTTCTCACATTTCATTATGCAGGTCATGGTATTCAGTAATCACCCAGATGTAACAGTAAATTTGAAATGTCGAAAAAAATCCTCAAAAAATACATTTCATACTTAAGTTATCTATTGAAACATCTGATAACTGTGCCTAACTTTAAAACTAATTTCATTTCTTTTATATTTTACACTGCAGTACTGTGTTAACTCAAATACATTCAATGCATTTTTTATTTTATTAAATTCACATTGTATTGTACATACATATTAAATAATTATTCTGGTGTCATTCAGATTAGTACTTAGTATATTGTCAAATAAAAAACTTATTGATAATAAATTAAGCAATGTAAAGTTAACTGTCATATTGGTGTTCACCTTTTTTTGTAAGTATTAAATAAGTAAGTAAATTGCACCTGAAAAGTAGTATGCTCTTATTCTACAGATAATCTATGTACATGATATACCAGATTCTGGGCAGATGGACTATTTACTAGTGCCACAGATTATTTATTAAACAACTAATACACAGTTTTTTGTGGACTTTTAACATTATTATTAACATGCAGTTTGTAATTTCAAGCAATGCTTCGTATATTGACATACTCCACAAATCAAAAGTGGATTGGAGTACAGTTTTATAATCTGGTCACAATATTATTATGATCACATCAATTCCAAAGGCAAGAGTACAACATGCTTTTTGAGATGCATAAACTACTAGCGATCTGTGACCGGGATTCAAATTCAGTTATTATAATATCATTTTTTATTTATTTTAATATTAGAAAATATAATACATTTTAGAATTACCAGTAGGATATATATATATTTCATTTAACATTTATTTCTTCTCTATGAGAGTAGGACTCGTGTATAGAGAATGAGAATATACAAGATAATTTATGTTTCACTTAGTCTGTGTATATATATATTTTACTTCAGATACAAATTGATTGTTGTTATTTTCTATCAGTTTCATTCATCATCAGTTTGTAATTGTTCTAATTGTGATGGGAAGGTTGTTAAAAAATTTGTTGCCTTGACAAATATAGTGATTTTGGGTTGCGATATGTTTTAGTTTTGGAATATTAATTTGGTCTCTAAATCTTGTAGACCGGAATTCGCTTCTAAAGTTTAATTGATTTTTAATTTTGAAAATTTAGATTTTTTTATTATGTCTATTATTTTTGTCACTTAGAAATCTGTGAAAAGTTGTGTACTTGGATAGTCTTTTTTTTTTAGAATAATTTTTTGAGTGATTTCTAATTGTGACATTAAAGTTTTATATGCTCCTCCCCATCCAATAATACCGTATTACAAATGTGACTGTACAAACGCGTAATATATTATTTTCAGATTTGTAAGTGATAAGATGTTTCCGAGTCTTAAAAATATGTAGGCAGTTTTCCTTATTTTGTTTGTAAGATTAGTAATATGGTCTTTCCATTTTAGTTTGTTATCTATTATTATTCATAGGTACTTGATACAGTCTTTTTCTTCAATTGATGAACATTGGTTAAGAGTTTTCTTGAGTACAGGCTTTGGTGTGAATTTTAATATTAATTTTAGTGTTATCTTTCTATTGAATAGAAAATCGTAGGAAGTATGTTTTATCAGTATTAATCGATAGTAGGTTATCATCTGTCCACTTTTTATGGAATTAACATCCTCATTAGCAGATATATTAGCGTCAATCCAAGTTTTTTCATTAATTATTAGTACTGTATCATCTGCATAAGATATTATTTTACCATGTAATTTGAGTTTAAATATATCATTTAGAGTATAAGATAAATAATAATGGTCCAAGTACCGTACCTTGTGGTATGCCAAAGTCATTGGTTTCAGATGTGCTGCAGTGTCCATTTATTTATATATTTTGTTTTTGGTATGTTAAATAACTTATAAGCCATGATAAAACATTGCCATCAAGACCAATTATATTTTTTTGACAAAATTGATTTTATATGTATATATTTATAATTAATACATTAAATTAGTATTTACAATATTTTAAAGTTTATTATGTAGTTTCTGGTGTAATATGCTACTATCAAAGGCTTTTCTTAGATCTATAAATATACCAATGCATTTGTCACTGTCTTCTATATGCTTTAAATATATTAATTAGAAAGATATACATATAAAATCAGTTTTATCGAAAAATATTGTTGTTGCGCCACCGGGATTCGAACCTGTATCTCTTTCCTAATCGGGGAAGGTGCATTATCCAACTATGCTACAGTGATAATATTTTTAGTGACAAATTTTCGAACCTATATGTCACTTTTTTGATATTAATACTAATAATACACCTTCCCCGGTTAGGAAAGAGATCCAGGTTCGAATCCCGGTGGCGCAACAACAATATTTTTCGATAAAATTGATTTTATATGTATATCTTTCTAATATATATAATTAATATATTTAATTCAAATTTAAAATATCACAGACCGTCTGTTCTGAATAATTACAACTTCACAATAAGAACGTGTTCTCCTAATTCTATATGTTTGTTTATTATTGAGATTATTTATGCAATAGCATCTTGTGTGCTAATTTTTTCTATAAATCCAAATTGGTTCTCATTTATGATGTTATTGCTATTGATATATGACATGAGCTGTTTTTTTACAATTTTTTCGTAGATTTTGGCTATGTTGGAGATTATTGATATGGGGGTGTAATTTTTAATGTCTTTTTTATTTCCTGTTTAAAATATTGGTGTGATAAAACTTTGTTTATAGTTGGATGGGAATACTCCACTTTGAAGGCTAGTATTTATAATATGCGTTATAGGTTTGGTAAGAGGTAATATATTTTCTTCAAGTATTTTTGTTGTGATTTGGTCATAGCCAGGTATCATTTTTTAAGTTATTTATGATTTTTTTAATATAATTTTCAGATATTCATGGGTGCAGTTTGGTGGCGCGGTTAGTGTTTTGACATCATAATTTGGTGATATATTTTTTCCCGCATTTGAAAAGTAATTATTAAAGATATTAGCACATTTAGTGGCTTCTAAATCAGCATTAATTATAATATTTTCATAATTAATTTCCTTTACATTTATTTTACAATGATAAATAAAAAAAATTATTTTTGCATGTTCAATTTTTTTTTAAAAATAGTCTTCTTTTGTTTTCCTGATAAGAGGTAGTAAATTGTTTCTGTATCTTTTCTCGTATTTTATTAGATATTCGTTATACAGATATTTCTTTGTTTGTAGGAATATTTGTTGTTTTTTCTAATGGATATTATCAGACCATGTATAATCCATGATTTTATTTTATGGTATTTTTAGGGTTGTTTTTTGAAAATTTCTGTTAATGTATTATTTATTTATTTGTTGCACATAATTCAGCCTCATATGTAGTGGTCAGTTATATTTGTTTTCCAAATTATTGCTGTCAGTTTTTTTATGTTTGTCCTCATATGGTCAAGGCAAAATGGACGTTGACCTTCTATGCATCGAGTATAGTTATTTATGCATGCCTTATAATTATGTTGTCATTAGGTTCATATATTCGTCTTTGCCAATATGGGTCGAAGTAATGTTTATGTTTATATCACCCACTATTATATTTGATTTGTTACTAATATTCAGTAGAATATTTTTTAAGTCCTTTAAAAATATGGATACATTCAAATTAGAATTCTGCATATAGTAATTATATTATAGGTTATATTTTGTATTTTCATTTCTAATTTCAAGCAGTTTGTATTTTCTAAAAAGATTTCTGAGGTATCAGTTATTTCGAAGCATACTCGATAATATATTATTGTTTCACGGTTTTTGTATATTTTATTTTTGGTTGCAATATTATTATACCCGGGAATGGTATATAGAATGTCAATATCACATGTATGTGTTTCCGTTAACACTATGAATCCCGGTAAATTGTTTAATGTATTCAATGTTATTAAAAATTTGTCAAATTTTTTATTTACGCTTCTTATATTCATTTGTAGGATGGATAAAGCATTTTTAGGTGTGAATTTGCATGCATCAACATCATCACGTATTATTTCTTTTATGGAGTAATAGTTTTGTATTTCTTCAAACATTGTGTTTTCCATTGTAGTTTTATAAGTAATCAATTTGTTATTTTGCTATGGTTTTCATTATTTTTAGAATTGGGCAGTTTTGGTCATTAGCTGTATGGGCTGTGCATATATAGATGGAATGTTGGTTTTTAAGCAAAAGCTTTTTTATCTTGATGCACAATTCAGTCCAGGCAAGGGGAGGGTGAGATGTGCGGGGACTATATTTTTCTCAGGATCCTGGACCGTAACTGAAAAAAATCTGTATCAAATGGTATTTAATATAATTTACACCTAATAATATATTGTGGGGATGGTTTGCCTGTTTCGGGCAGTCAAAAATTTGATTTAGATTGGTTAAAGGAAATAGGTTTGTACGGAGACCAGACAGACGGACACACACTCAATATTGTACACATTTAATTAAATAAGAAAATGAAAATCAACTGTGGATTAAATTGAAAGTTCTTTAAAAGGTTTAACCCTTAGCTGAGGAGTATTTCTGCAGTCTCATGATAATTTAAATTATATTTAGTTATAATTAAAATTTATATAGTATTGTATGCGTTGTTGATAGTATCAAAAATATTAATGAAATCTTTTATTTTAAAATACAAGTAACTTTTATCAAAAAAAACAAAGATACTTTTAACAGGAATTTATTCTGTGAAACAGGAAGCTAATGCTTTACAGGGAAATAATCACAGACTTCCAAATATATAGTCATGAACTAACGCAAATTCCTTGTTTTAATATAGTGTCACCTACGTAATCACTTTGGTACCATTCACGCAATCAAATAGCTCCGTGACTTTTTTTAAATATATGACTCGATTGGAACGAAAATTTAAATGCTGACAATATAATGTTCAGTAACATAAAAAATACATTCTGTTTACTTAGTAAATACTTTTACTGTTGCATAAATGTGTCATAATCTGATTTATGTTTCCACAAAGAATGTGTGTAGAATTCCCCTCGTCCCGCAACTAATGTTTCAAACCCCTTTCCCTATATGTACACTTTAGTTCATGTCTATTCATTTAACTGGTCTGTGGAAAAAATACAATTAATTTATAAAAGGCAAGCTGCTGGTCCACTCCTGCCTAAGAAGATTCTATATTTAATTGACTGCTTTATGAAATTACTTCTTTAAATACACTGTTCTGGTCATCAACAACTCAGAAACTAAATATTTTCCAGAGTTATAACAGGTTGTTTAAGTTAGCTTACTGTGATGTCATTAACTTCTGGGCAATCTGAATCTTATAAATTTCAATGAGTCCATCCTTCTATCTTTTAAAATTTAAATTAAAGAGAGCTGAAAGAGGTCCTAGTTGCTGTGGAATCGAAATCCAAGCCACATATGTGAAAATAAAACACTTGTTTTTGATTCTACTTGTTTAATTTACTTGAGACGTGTTTCGCCTTGTAAGGGTCATCAATTTAGCTCAATATCAATCTCTCGCGTCTCAAGTAAATTAAACGAGTAGAGTCAAAAAAACTAGTGTTTTATATTCACATATATGATTATGGAGTTCTACAAACTTACCTCTGAAAAAAAGTTTTGAAAGTCAATTGAGAAGGTTGCAGTTTCGTTTTAATTGGTTGAGTGATTTAATACTTTACTAAATTTGGGTAGAAATAACATTCCTGTCAATTATTTCTACTTCTCATTATAAACTACCAAAATTAATTGCTTCAAGGGTGAAAGAAAAGTAAGTTCGTAAATACACAATACATATTTATAATAAATTAAAAACACCATAAATATTTAAGATTTTTATTTAATTTTTACAATCCTACGATAACACTAAAATAATTTATTTTTAAGAGTCTTAGATCTAAGCAGTTGCTTTTTCCTTTTCGTCATCATCAGAGTCACTATCTTCCTCGTCAACTGTAACAGATTTTTCTGAGTCTTTAACTCCGGATTCGATGTAAACGAACGAATCTATTTTATATTTTTGTGTGCACGGCTTGCTGTACAAAAAACATCTGCAAAAAGTAAAATTATTAAAAACATTCAATTTAGACTGTGAAATGTGCTGAGATTAAAATAAATTTGTGTACAAATATGATATTGTATCTCATGTGAAAATTATACTTCACAATGTATTCTGAAGCATTATTGTGTAAGTATGCAGTTTATTTTAGAAATATCATGAATTAAACAGACTTGAGCTCCACGATGGATTGAAAACATACAAGTGTTGTGATTTGAATAGTGTTATCAAAACTGGCAATACAAAGATTAAATTTAACTACCTACGTGCATATTTATCAAAATATTATGTTATAATATAAAATAAAATTAGCTTGCGTAACATAAGTACATAATTGGGATAATCAAATATGGTAAACATTAATTTTTTAACTAATTATATTACTTCAATACAAAAAAAAATATTTAATACAACCCTAAAGGTATTTTTGGGATAAGAATAGAATCTTAAAATTCATGTGGTGTTTATTAAAAGATGTTAAAATAAATGTTCACAACAAAGAGCGTCAAATTACATAAATTGTCATATATGTACATACATACACTTTTCATGAACATTGGATAGAATAAAATTTGTTACAGATTTATTTGTATTATTGGTATGACAGTATTTGATTGGAATAAGAGTCTGATGGAATAGAAAATAAGTTCCGGTGGGGGAATGAAAGCAAACAAGATATTGAAGAATAATTTTGAACACAAATTTATTATCAATTCTGAGTGTTTTGATTATTAGGAGTTGGAGCTGTATCAGTTGCCAGGAAAATCGCAAAGCTGGCAATTTTTTGATAAAAATTAAAATTAAACTGAGACATACCTCGATACAAATAAACCATCCCGTTTTGGTCTAACACTGTCAATATCTTTGAGCAAAGCGCTTAAATTTTCCTCCAGGTGTTTAGTCTCCATATTTAACTGAAAAAAGGTAAAACCAATTAAATAAATTATAATACAGTAAAACCGCGAATATAAACGAAATCCAAGTACCCAAAAAAATAAAAATTCGTAATAACGAATCCCCACATATTAACGAAATACATAAAAAAAAATTCTACTATATGTTACGCCGCCGTCGCAAAAAAATGTTGCGCGGCTTCAAAAAAGATCGCGAATCTGCAACAAAGGATGAATAGGCCATAGGGAACTGAATACCTACAATATTTAGTAGTTTTGTTATTAAACAATAAGCAAATGGATAATCAAAGAATTAATAAAGAACAAACCTATCACACCAATTGGAAGATCGTTTTGTAAATTCCAGAATATTGCAAAACACAAAAATAATTCAAAAATACAAATTTGATCAATTGAATCGCGACATTTTTTAATAAAAATGAGTCGTATATATTTATTAGGTACTTACCGGTAACGGCGGCAACCACTTCAAAATTAATGATACTATGAACCCAGGAAGAAGTTTGAAATGTTTTACTACCTTTTCGGCAGATTCGCCGCGCTACCGTCGAAAAGGCCATTAAACCGTTCGCAAACGGCAGATGCAGCGGCGCGGCTTTGTAAGTTCGAAATAATATTTTCATCTTTTAACATTTGTTTAGTTCGTTATAAATCTACGAAAATGAATTGGCATTTTTTCGGACGGGACAAAAATGAATTTGTTATAAATATTAAAGGGAATTCGTTAAATAAATGCATTTTTGTATTAAAAATTTGTTTTAGGGACTAAAATTCGATTTTTTTTTTCATAATACTCATTTTTCGCTAACGGGTTTTCGTTATATCGCGTTTACTTATTACAGTACAGTCTTATGAGTCATGTGGAAATAATGAAGACAGGATGTTAAAAGAGATACATGACACGAGTGTTGACGGCACCAAAAATAGAGGACAATGCTTCCAATGCACGCAATTGATGAGCGTGCATGGGAAGATTAATGAATGTAATTGAGGCAAGAGTTATGTGTCAGGATAGAAAAGTGTGATGCTCTATTTTCTCTGCCAATCCCTTTGGAGAAATAGAAGAATAACTTAGTTACTTTGTTACAGTGTAAAGTTATTAAATTGATCAAACACAAAAATTATTCAAAACATCATCATCAGCTATAGTCAACCACCTGAATGCCTTCCTATGACTCTACTAATATCATTGGCATACAATACGTAGACACAAAATTATAATACTCAAAAGAATTACAGAATTACTGAAAAATACAGATGAGAATGTAAATGATCAGTATTTATTTTTTATGACTAAGCTGGCCATTCCGAGACAACTGATGTGGGAGCAGTGCAATCCTGATTGCTGTGTAAAACACATGTTTATATATTCTTTCATCTCTTTGTAAATTCAAAAATGTCAAAAAGACAATGTGAACAATTAATTGATAAAACTGTTGTGACATTAGAAAATAAGCTAAAAATTATCAAAAAGATAGAAAGTGGCGGTAAATTTACCGACAGGAAGGGATTTCAAATTGCCAGACTACAGTACATTCAATTGTGCAAAAGAAATATAAAATTAAAAAGACTGGTGAAAAAAGTGTTATTTCCATTACATCAATAACAGTTTCATGGACCAGAAGTTAATTGATGACAGAAATGGAGCATTTATTAGGCACGTGGATTAAGACCTAAATCAACACTATGCTTGTACACGTAAGTACCCAAATCATAATAAATAAATCACAAAACCTTTGGGATCCTTTAAAATCTCAACATGGAGGAGAAGTTTTTAAAGCGAGCAAAGGTTGGTCAGATAGGTTTAGGAAACGATCAAACAATCAGATGTAGAGTCAACCGAAAAACATCTCATGAAATTCCATACAATTGTGGAAAGGGAAAAATATTCACCAAATTAAATTTTCAACATAGACGAGACTGAACTATATTGGAAACGAATGTCAACACATATATTTATATCCAAGAAGAGAAGATTGCTCCTGAATTTAAGGTTGCTAAGGACCGACTAACTCTTCTTCTCGGCGGAAATGCATCAGGAAACTCAAATTGAAACCATTGTTATTGATAGCAAGGTACACTAATTATTTTTTGCAATGCGATACAAAATGAACAATAAATATTTTATTAATTTATATTGTCGTTATTTAATGTATGTCATTTTGTTTTGTTCAGTTCATTAATAAAGCGTTTTTTTCATTTAAGTCCCCCGGTGATTGCGACCATGTCCAAAACGTAACCCCGTACTTCATTGAAGCTTATTATTTTTCTGCAATTTTTCAAGTTTGATCTTAGAGGTATTCAGGATTGGAATTTTTCTGCTGATTTTATCTATGACATCAATTTTTGTCAGTTTTTAAAATAAGTTTCATATTTTCAAATGGTCAAGGATTTACACAAATTACGAGATGTTCGTGCTATTTTAAAAAGATAGATTAAAAATAAATAAATTATAAAATAGGTTGTGTATTTAAATACAAAGGTTTCAGTTTCTTTATTAAATTAAACAAAACGCAACATTTCATAAACAAAAAACCGGATATAAAATCAATAGAACTTTAGCACATAGTTCATTTATAAATTACGAGATTCAATGAAAATTAATTAGGAATTACAAGGGTGAGTAGAAATATATACTTCAAAACGCGGCGACAATTATTGTCGAAATAACAACCAATCTTATAAAATGCACTATAGAATTTGGTATACATAAATACTCAGTTTGGCTGCGGTCTTGCGAGTTGCGAGCTCTAAGCGCACCGATTTATTATGATAAGTAATAGCGCCGTGATTGGCTAGGGGGTGGAGCCAGCTACAGATGTTTACGAAGGGATGACGAATGAATGTGTAGTTGCGGGAGTTTAGATTTAAAAACACGTGAATATGCGAATTACGTGAACAAACTAACTTTGGGTATAAAAAATGCATACGAACTACGAATAATAAGGTTTTACGAATTATCGGTAGAAATTAGTATGAAAAAAGTTTGAATTACATAAAAATACAAAATATGGGTACACGAATGAATGAAGTTTGACTGTATTAATATATTCTTGAAAAGTACTAGTAAAAACTTCTAAATCACTCACTCTTCCAATGGCTGTGTCTATCCGTCCAAAAGATGGATCATATTCATGTTTGAACGCTTTGTATTCAATTCCATCCAAGTGCATTTTCACACCTTTTACAAGATCTTTTTCCAAAGATCCATTCTTTGGATGTGGGAATTTCTTCTTCATTAGTCCCCTGAGTGGGACAATATCCAGTAGAATGTTTGGATGCGCAATGACATAATCATATTCAGCAAGGTTTAAATCTCCACTCTAAAAAGATTGTCCATAAGTAATAGAAAGTCAACCAATTTAATTACACAATAATAATTACAATTTAACCTGTGACAATTTAATTTTAATTTTAACAATAATTATTAATTCAATAAATACTATATTGAATTAATATTTATTTATTTATATTTAAAATAGAGTATTTAAGATGTCTTTGATTCACATTGATGATATAAATTATTATTAAATATAAGAAAAAAGAATATAAACATTTGTAAAAGAATATGTTAATAAAATTAATATATCTAGATTACCAGTATTTTTTTAACAAGTTCCACACCTCCCACCAGAGTGGCGCCGGCATCCATGATGGCGTGATATGACTCCTGTTCTTTACAAAATACAAGAATTGTTCTCTTTTGGTCCCTCTCAAAACCGTGTGGAATTATGCTCATTCGGCTAAAGTTATCCATAAACTTTGTCTGTAACAATAATCTTTAAGATTAAATAAACTAAAACCATTTTTAATTTTTTGAAAATAATTATTTAATAAATTCCAAGGAATCTTTGTCTTAGAAATTTTCAAGCGTGACAATAAGAAAAAGACAATTTGGAAATTTTTATCTTACATCATTCACAACAGCAATGTAGAAAATTTTCTAAAATTTAAATTGAGTCTGGGAGTAGTTAAATAGTTATTGTTCTTTGCTTTGGTAAATACACATGATAAATAGTACTGCGTATTTTCAAAGAAACTATACATTGTATTATATTAATAAACATGTTCTCATGAGGACTCTGAATCCGAGGCAGGTAGAAAAAGATATAAAAAAAATATTACCTTTTTTAGCATCTGCATATTTAATTCAATTTGTACATTCAAAAAAGCATTTGGTAAATTGAACATAGTGGGGTGGTGACTTTCCTTAAAACAGTTTATGGCTTCTGCTGCAGGGTACACAATCCATTTGTAATATCTCATAGGGAAGACATCATCAGTGCTGATTTTTTTATTAGTATCATCGATAGGTTTCTCAACTGTGGTGACTATATTTCTGAAAAATAAAATGTAAAAGAAATTAAATAAACAAACTAATGATTTGTGTATTCAAATCAAACGAAAATTGTATTTTGTACGTAGACAGAACACATCCTTATTATTAAATTGAAATATAATTAATAAATTTAAGAACCAAAATTTCTAAATTGTTTAAATGAACATTATTACAATTTATAAATTGCAACATTGTTAATTTATTAACTCTCACAATTGCCACATTTTATACAATTTATTAAGACTGAAATTGAGAATTTGAAAACTTGAATATTGATCTGAGTTGAATCGAGCAAATAAAAAGAGGATAAGAAAAGATATCAGAATAATATTTGGCTATTTTGATCTGTTTATCAAACATAGCGAATCAAAAAAATAATTTAATATTCAAGTACACCAGCTGCAATTCCACTTGGCATTTTGGGATTATACAAGCAGTCACACAGACTTCAGTGCTGTGTAGCTTAATCTTAAGAGTTAGACAAAAGTAAGATTATAATGCCAAACCATTCTTATTTTATCAAGGGGAACACATTCTTATTGTGAAGTTGTAATTATTCAGAACAGACGGTCTGTGATATTTTTTTAAATACAAATAAAATGTAAGAATCGAATCAGAAATCGGTTTGAATCCCGGTAGTTACAACAATATTTTTCGATAAAATTGATTTTGTATATATATATATTTCTAATTAATAAATTTAATTTGTATTATTATTTGGCAAACAAAATATTGTTATTGGGTTCTAAAGAGTTAGGGCAGGTCTTCCTCTTTGCTGAACTGCTTTACCGGACATATTATATACTCATCATAGTATGTGTACAATGCCTATGTAGAAATAAATGTACAGAAAAATACATGTGTACATACTTTACTCCTCTTTGATTGTGTGGGATGAAACCAACTTTTTTAATTTCAACTTTTACTTTCTTCTTTTTAGCCTTTTCTCTTGTTCCTTTCCTGGCGGCGAAGTCTACTGACGACACATTTAATAATCTCTGGAAAAATAAATGTTTAGTAAATTGTTTCAATGTATTTAGAATTACTTGATGATTTAAGAAATGATGCTGTCTGAAATTTAATATTTAAATTAATTTAATGTATAAAGAAATTACATAATTATTTGTTTCGACAACAAAATGTCTTTCATTTTACAACCTTCGAGCTATCAATAACTTAAAACTACTTCGTCATGGAATGGACCTAGGCCTAGATAGATGAATATCGTCAAAAATATCCTTCTTTCTCATAGCTGTTTCGCAAATATAATTTAAAAAAACGTTAATAAATGTTTTACCTGGCATGTTACTTGAGGTGCTTGAGATGACACGAAAGCCGACCTGAGTAAGGAAGGAAATTTAGCTGCAAAATAAATTCACAATATTAGATTCGGGGTCTAGTAGGTGAGCATGGTAATTATATTTAAAGATACCTAATTGTACGGCTATTTATAAGCTGTATTTTCAGGTTAGATGTAATTTATAACATTTCATTTACCAAGTAATACGGAAGTCATTATATTCGCAATGAACAGTAAATTGAGATTTTTTAGTAAACTTGAAGAGCGAAGAGGTTATATTTTTGACGTAGTTAGCGTTATTTAGTTTGATACATAGATAAGAGATATACTGTTTGATAGTAGTAGCGTATTTTTATTTCAAAACCTTTCTGGCTATTTATTTATCGGTGTTTTGTAACCAGGTAAATTTCATTTGGTTTCGATGAGCTGAATAGTCCATCGTTTAGTCGTTACATCAAGCGAGTTTGATAAAACGGTGGTTATTTTTAAAAATTAATTAATTATTGTAATTATGCTCTTGGTTCTTTCGCTAGAGCAACCCCGTACTCTAGTAAAATGTCACGCTACGCGTTTCATTCGCTAGGATCACACTTTTACACATGTATACAATGATTATGAGAATATTGGACACGTGGAAGACAGATAAACACGGAACACACATTAATTAAATATTTATTTATCTATATGGATAGGCAGATGTACATTATCATTAACTCTAACATATACTAAAGTTTATTCTACCTTAGATTATGCGTGCTGATCGTCGAGGTCTTCTCCAGAGACCTCGGTAGACGATGCGGCGATGCCGCCGATGGCTTCTGTTGTCTGGGCGGCTTCGTCGTAGCTGACGAGATGGCGAGCAGGGCAGCTAGCTGACGGCTGGCTGCTCGAGGCTGCTTCGATCGCTGGCTGAGTTCCTGGATTAGCGGCTGCTTCCGAGCTGGTTTGGTGTTCTGGATGGGCGGCTGCTCCGAGCTGACTTGGCGTCCTGATTATTTTTTCTTTTGAGGTTTGGGCTTCAACTCTTTCCTTTACCGGTTACGGACATTGATCTTCCACTGCTTCCTTCCTCCGACTTTGGAAGTCAAATTCCAATTACTTTTTTTTTTGATTTTCGACTCTCCACTTCCAACTCTCTCGACTTTTCCGATGTTCAACTGCCTTCGATACTCTCCCAATTTTCGCTGTTCAATACTAACTGGTTTCGGCTCTTGTCTTCAACTTTCCCGTGTTCAACTCCTCCTGAGACCCTCGGTGTTCAACTTCCTTCCAACTCTCCCGACTTTCGCTGTTCAACTCTCCCCCGATTCCCGTGTTCAAACTCCTCGACTCTCTTTATCAAAACTCAAACTCTTTTTACTTCCGTGTTTTGACTGGTCTCGGGCCATGTGTAAGCTCTTCTTATCCCATTGAAAATGGGGTGTCTCCCATCTGTTGACCTGCCCCCTTCCCGTCATGGGACGGACTACCATCCCATTAGTCCATCCGCTTCTTCTAGAGGCCACGCCCAACCCAAATCCAACCTGACACTTCCTTCGGTCTTATAACTAACTATAATTAATCTTATATTCTAATTATTTACACCTTATATCTTATATCTAGTCACGAATATCATTTTTGTCACTTGTTTTATGCTGGTGGATCATTTAATTACTTCCTCATGCTTATGGAAACTACATAATACACTTAAAAACATTGGCCTTGATGGCAATGTTTTATCATGACTAATAAGTTATCTAACACACCGAAAACAAAATGTAAAAATAAATGGACATAATAGTACACCTGAAACCACTGACTTTGGCATACCACAAGGTACAGTACTTGGACCACTGTTATTTATTATATACTCTAATAATATATTTAAACTCAAATTACATGTTAAAATAATATCTTATGCAGACGATACAGTACTAATAATTAATGAAAAAACTTGGACTGACACTAATATATCGGCAAATGTGGATGTTATTACCATAAAAAAGTGAACGGATGATAACTTACTATTAATTAATACCAATAAAACATACTTTCTACGATTTGATATTCAACAGAAACAAAACACCGAAATTCATATTAAAATTCACACCAAACCCTGTACTCGAGAAAACTCTTGCGAACAATGTTGATAAATTGAAGAAAAAGACTGTATCAAGTACCTTGGAATCATAATAGTTAACAATCTCAAATAGAAAGAACATATTACTAATCTCACAAACAAAATAAGGAAAACTGCCTACGTATTTTTTACTCAGAAACATCTTATCATATCTGAAAATAATATATTACGCGTTTGTACAGTCACATTTGCAATACGGTATTATTGGATGGGAAGGTGCATATAAAACTACAATGTCATAATTAGAAATCACCCAAAAAATGATATAAAAATTATTCTAAAAAAAGACCATCCAAGTATACAACTTTTCACAGATTTTAAAGTACCAAAAATAGCAGACATATACAAAAAAAAATCAATAATTCAAATTTTCAAAATTAAAAATCATTTAAATTTTAGAAGCGAATTCCTATCTACAAGATATAGAGATCAAATTGATATCTCAAAACCAAAATATATCGCAACTCAAAATCAATATCAAAATTTTTAACAATCTCCCCATCACAATTAGAAAAATTACCAACTATCATATATTTGTATCTGAAGTAAAAAAATATGTACACAGACTAACTGAAACATAAATTAACTCGTATATATTTCTTCTCTGTACACGAGTCTTACTCTCATAGAAAAGAAACAAATGTTAAAAAAAATATATATATGTAGCGATCGGAATTCAAATCTACCACCATCTCAGTCGGCATCGAAGCTAACGACAGCGTTGCCGGCTGCTGCTACAAGTCTGGCTCGATTCATATATATCCACTGATTATTCAAAATTGTATTATATTTTTAATATTAATTAATTTAAAAAATATATATATTCTTGTCTAGGTACATTTATAATCAAATAGCCTAAATTAATTATCAGTCATCTTGGGAGGAAAAGGTATTCTTTTCTTAAAAATGGAAAAATGGAATCTATTTATCATGGATATTTGGTGGTTAGGACGGTGGTTAAATGAAATAAATGTTGTTTGACGTGTTGAAGGTTTATTATGACAGTGTGATATGACAATGACAATGAAGACAGATAGAATGAATAAAGTGAATGAATGAAGATGTAGAAGGTGCACGTGTCTTATGAAATGAAATGAAGCGAATTGGCGGTCTTGCTCGGCGAGCGCGAGCCGGCAAGACCACCGTCGTGAAATGATGAAACTGGAGAGACTGCCTGGCGGTGAATTTGAATTCCGATCGCTACAGATATATAAAAAAAATAAAGAAAATTGCACTTACATATATATTATTTTTACACATGATATATTATTTGTAGAATATGAAAGGTTCTAGGAGTTCATTAATTTAAATTGTGATCTCAACCATGCGGCCCTTTCAACACCGCGCTAAAACACCAAACAAAGGAACTACCTTTTTTGTTTTCCTCACGTATGGACGTTTTTGTCCGAAAGTAAATTGCATCGGCCATAGTTCTTCGCGACCCTGGATAGTATATCTCTTATCTATGATGCTAACTAATTGTCAGGCACTCTTACGTAACGGTTATTTTTTTAGATAATTCATCGGAAATCGTTTGTCTTGGCTGTTACAACTGGTCTTTGCTCGCTTCTATATTTTCTTCTGTCTGTTTGGCGACCACAGGTGTGGTTGATTGCACTCTGTTCTTCGTGTCCCGTATGGTGGGAGACTGCTGTCCGAGGCTAACCGATAGATCCTCCTCTAAGGACTATCCTTCACTGCCCTTGTCGCGGTTGTCTCCAGCGAACTCTGTTACACTCATGCTGTGCCATTTCCGGCGAGAACTGACTTTGAATTACTGTCGGACTGCCTTCGTACTATCGAGATGAACTACTGAGATTAACTGCTGTGAAATGGCGTTCCATTCGATTTTATTATTTGCCTGTCGGCTGGGTCTACCCTCGCAGAACTGGCGCCATTCCATAGGTCCATCCTTGATAGTAGCGTTACGCCCTCATTTTAGGCCTAACTTTGAACCCCGCCTTCGTCTTTTAATCAAATCATAATTATTTACATAATTTAATTGTGTCCACCTAACCACATATAATCACTTAAACTTCGAATCCATTTTATCTGTAGGTATAAGCACTTAACATTATTTTCAAACTAAAACTTCTAGTCCAGTGGCACCATTATCATTAAACATTATTCTTATATTGAATTATGAGTAAACTTATTGCAAAACGAACGTTTCTCTTTTGGTCGTTATTATAATATATATAATTGAATTATTACATCCACTTCACCCTTTAAAACAATTAATTCTATACGACAAAAGACGATGGCCAGGTTTTTTAATAGTTATTGCGCAATTTTAAGTCGACGGTCCCTAGGCAGTTATGTTTACCACAAGGTCCGAAGGTTTTTTGTTTAAACTACGGTTTCCTCGCCATATGGCTTTGTAGACGCCGGTTAGCGTGAGATGGGCAAAATGAAATTTACTTAATTGTTTTTTATTATTCTCTTATTAATGTAATAGCTTCGCGTCACTTCGCGTCGAGGTATAACACTTTCTAATCGATTAATTTAATATGTATTAAAAATAGTACAGAACAATGTTCTGAAATTGCAACTCCGCAATAAAAATGTATTTTCAATAAAAAGTTAATATTTTTATTCTTATATACATAGAATACATATAATGTAAGGGGTCATTCTATTTTATATTAGGGCTCAATGCCTTTTTTCTTTCCATTTTGCATTGACGCCCAATTTTTGTAATTAGACAGTGAAAATAATAATAATACTGGGGTGAATCGGCAAATTTGAAATGAAATAAAAGTGTAATTTTCTCTGCAATTACTTTTCGGTTCTAATATTTGCTCTAACAATAAATGATTCACAATTATTTATATTTGCTTTATCAATAATGATTCACAATTGCTTTCTGCGGATAAAAAGAAATACATAATTTGGGAAAAGAACCATAGAGATAAAGCATAGACAATATATATTATTCCAAATAACCAATATGGACTGTCAAACATAGCTGTCAAAAAGGGATTTTTTTTTTTGTCAAGAATTGTTTAGAAGTTCGGGGTAGTGTTACTATTTCACTGTCGATAAACGTCTCATTCAATTTGGAATTGGATTCAAGTTGATTGGAATTTTTCAACAATGACGATTTATAATTTGTACATGTTTGATCGTTATGGAACGCTGTTGTATTATGCTGAATGGAATCGGATAAAGCAATCAGGAATAACGAGAGAAGAGGTTTGGAATTTATCATTTTTTATTTGTGTAATTTGGACGAAATATGATTGTGTTATTTATTTAAGTTTGTGGCTTTGAGAGGCACGTTCTCTAAGAATGAAGAAGGTGAAGAAAATTTCAAAAAGAGTGTGACCGCAGTGAATAAAGTGAATAGTGCTTTGAACGCAGTTATAGAAAGAATAAGGAATACCAGCGCTTCGTAAAAGGAATTCTGGGAACAACAATGTAATGTATGATAGTATGTGGTGGAATTGTTGTTGTTTGGGCGTTTGTGTAAAAATCTATACATGATAAGAGTGAAGAATGAAGAAATTAATTTAGGGTGTAGCATAATCTACAGAACTAAGAAAGGATAGCTAAGAGTATTTTGGAATGTGGAGCATAGTTTAAGAAAATATATGAAGCGACAGGGACAAAGGATATTTTTGAAAGACTTGGCGTGATCAGTACCCCAAATATAATAACAATAGATGAGTGTACTTGAGAAGACGTGAAAGTGATTGAAGTAAGAGAGGTACGCTAGGACGTAAGCGTGGCATTCTAATAGCATGATAGTCTCGTTAATCTATAGTAATCTTGATTTGTCTTAAATGTTATTAAATTTTTTGCAGGAGGCAAAGCTCATGTACGGCATGCTCTTTTCTATTAAGTCCTTCGTGTCCAAGATATCTCCTTTGGATCCGAGAGAAGGATTTCTCAATTACAAAACAAATAAGTACACTCTCAATTATATGGAGACGCCTTCGGGTCTCAAGTTTGTCCTGAACACAGACAACCAAGCGAGCGGAGTCCGAGAGTTATTACAGAAAATATACAGCCAAGTATATGTTGAATACGTGGTGAAAAATCCTTTATGCAACACAGCAGAGCCTATCAAAAGTGAATTGTTTAAAGCAAAGTTGGATGCTTTCATTAAACAGACCCCAATTTTCGCAATAAGAGCTGCATGATAAATATTGTAAAATTATTATCTTAAGTAAACTAATCGAATCATTAGTTATTTGAAAATGTAAATACAGCGATAATTGCTAGTTTTCAGATTAGGTAATCATTTCATTTTATTTAATCAAGCTATCAAATATTTTATTTGTATCTTTTTTCTTGGTCAATCAGTAACTGTAACTCAATGAAGAAACAACACTACATAACTAACAATTTCAAAGGAGAGGATATAAATATGTTTTATTTTATGCATTATTTATGGACTTGGTTTGAAATCTGTCATTTTGGTGGTGCAATTTTTTTCATATTATGTATTGCACGAGATCATCATCAGACGAACTCTCATTATTAAAATAGCGAGATATTGAATGATTAATTGTCGTATATTGCAACATTCAATGTATCAATGTGTCAGATGACTTTTGGAACAGCTGTGAAAAGTCTGCCATATTTAACTATTGATTTTCGTTTTTACTATTGGATATCGGAAAGTAAAATGAGTTTACTACGGGATGTACTTTCGAGAAGTAAATATTTTTTTACTAACAATCAAACAACCCGTTTTCGCAATTTTTTTTACTTTAGTAACTTTTTTAATATATTTTAAAGTTACTATTGATCACACAACCGGCCCTTAGTGCAGAAAATGTAATACACTAGAGAAACAAAGAGGACAAAAATAACGTATACAGTTTTATAAATACACACTTCAAGTTATGTATAGTTAAAATTCATTGACAGAGCAGACATAGGGCGACAGTTATCACATACACTTCATCAGCGGGAAAAAAGGACCATACAGATAGGTTTAAGTCAGGCTTGACAGTCACATATCTGTTAAATAAATTGTTAACCATCAAAATTTAAAAATATTTATGAAGTAAACAAAATATCACTATACCCTCTGTTATAAATTATTCTTGTATTATCACTTGTACTGCTGTGGTTTAGAACATTAGAAAGTTGCCTCTTCCCGTATGACAAACCTACCGGGTCAAAGATGAAATATTTATAAGCATGAAATTATTAGCCAAGCTCATATTAGAGCTATTGAAATCTTAAGCCATAAAGTAATATAACAAGGCATGGCCATTTGGAACCTGACAATTGATTCTATAATTTTGGTTTTCATTAACATGAGCCAGCTTGGAATATTTGAATTTTTGCAAGGAGAATTGTTCTACTTTAATATTGATGGATGATAAAGGCAACATATAGAAAGCTCTTGTTCCTCTGTTTTGTTAATTATTTCCAGCATTTCTGTACATAACAATAATTAATGTGGATTGTGTAGATAATATTGTAGAACACGAACATATGAAAAATTGCAAATAATTATACCATAGACTTCTTATTTTTCTTAAGTGCCTTCTCATATCGAAGGTTGGCCACAATCTTTACTTTGTTGACTATTACAGCTCCGAATACGTTCCTCAGCCAAGAGATGCAGCATCTTCCCCTTTCTCCTTTACTGATGATTTTCTTTGGATGATCATCAGTAATCTCATATTTAGTGACACTCATAATGCGACTGAGTTTCTGAAGTTTTCGAATATTAATATTTTTGAGCAATTGTCTTTTTTTATCCTTTGGATATGATCGGATAGTGGTGGATGTGGTTTTTCATTTTTCATCATGTCAGACCTGATGATGGTCACTGAAACTTAGCCTGCACGTATTGAGACATCATGGTGTTCATCAGAGAAATGACATAATTGTTACATCTCCCATTCTCTGCTGAATACTTCTATTGAGAAATAAGCTTAATAGATTTGTAATGTTGTGTTTATTTTCTACATTATTTAAATAAGGATTCACATGTATAACGGTGACAGTTCTGATTATGTTACATAGTTATTTAATGTTTTTATTTATAATAAATATTGTGTTTAGATTATTAATAATAATGAATAAACTATTTCAATGTTCAATTATTTTTACTATCACTGTTAATATCTATATATATAAAAATGAATGTTTGTTTGTTTGTCCCGTATGCGTTCCTATTCCGTTCATCCGACTGCGATGAAACTTTGAATGAAAGCGATGAAACACACGCCTGCGAAGGTTTCTGAATTAGTACAACCATTTTACAATAGGTGGCGCGCGAGTTGTTTCTACAATTGTGTATATTTCATATAGTTTATTGCCATGAAGCTTTGGTGAGTTGCTGTGCGCACGCCCGCAAAGGTTTCTGAATTAATACAACCATTTTACAATGCGAAAGTTCGCCGAAGAAAGCGATCTGCACGCCACGGCTATCAGTTTCATGGCAAACGATACGTCGTGAATGTAAAATTCGGACACGTTGATTGGCTATTTTTAGGATTCTCTGTGGCAAATTTTTCAAGAATTATCACTTTTTCTTAATTTAACAAATATGTGTATTTCATATAGTTTAGCGACAGTTTGTGTATGTTCGGTGTGACTGTAGGCACCTTAGGTACGTCATGTTGACTGAGATGTCAAAAACAACAATCCAAAATAAACATTTTGCGTCCAGTTGCGGATTGGTTAAACAAGCTATTTGTGATCTGTAATTGGTTCTTACCGAGATAGCTGGCCAATCACTGGGATAGCTTGGACGGAGTTGTTTTTGACTTCATAGTTACGTTTGGTATGCGCCTTGGTTACGTCAAACAATCGCGGGTTATTGTGAACAATTATCAAGTGAATTTGTAATAGTCGTCACAAAGCATTACTTTCGCTGTTAAATTAATTATGCCACCCTGCAGTTTCCGGTGCGACTTGCATTTGCAATGACTATCAACAAAGCAACAGGACAAACGCTACAAGTGTGTGGACTAAATTTTACAACATTTCTGTCACTGAGCGTGAGGAAAAAATATACATCACATAATTAATCATGTCAGCCTCCACACACACATCAGATAAACAAATACAATTGGTACAATATAAGGTTTGTTCTTCCATGAGCACAAATTGTTGTTCAAATAGTTATATTAAAAAACAATCTATTAAATTGAGTCCTGGAACAGAAAATATGTAATCTCGCTGAATTTTGAATTAAAACATATGTAGCTGGATAGATGATTTATTCGTTTCAATGTTACATTAGATCTACTGAAGTGAAACAGACCTATTGAAGTGAAAGATTGTTGCTTCTGGAGAGATGAGTCGGGAACCTAATGTGGTTACAATAATTTGGGATTATTCAGATTGGATAACAAAATGTTGTGAAGCAACAAAATATCACTAATTTGGCACCTATTGCTTATACTAAGCATATTCAGATATCGCAGTAACAATTCGTAATTGGGACAACCTAATTAAAATTTATACAACAGGCATTGTATAAATTTTCTTTTAACATACTCAGATAGGACTTTATTTTTTTTATGCATATATGGGAGGCCTGAGAAAAGCTTTGGTAATAAATTACGAATTGCTACCAAATTTATTGCGAACTAATATTTGCTATTGAAGTTTACCCCAAGGTCTCTGATACTCAAAACACTACAGAATATTGTTATTATTGGAATAATTGAAAACTGAAAAAAATTATTTTGTAATGTTATTGTATTGATTATGAAATACCTACTTATTTTGATTAAAATTAAAGAAAAGAGAATTTTAATTATTTCATATAAGTTATTTGGGAGATTATTAATGTGAAAATTTTGAGGTTATATGCCTAATGATAAGAGCTCAAGTTTGAAGCAAGTTAAGATATCTTTGATGAAAATGAGAAATCAAAGCGGTCTTAGGATGGTCTTTGTGGTACTCCTGACATTAAGCTGATTACTTGTGATTTAAACCTCTACACAACCACAACTTGAAATCTGTTTTCTAGGAATGTAAAAAACCAATTAGAAAAATACAAAGAGTTCTATTAAATACTCATTTCTCAAGTAGTATTTCATAATCTGCTGTATCAAAGGCTTTTTGTAAATCCTTATAGATTACATCTATTTGTTTTTTGTCATCTAAAGCAGAATGAAGAATATTCAAAAGCTGGACAGGGTTAGATAGTGTAACATCCATGACAATTTAGAGTAAGCAGGTATATTAAGTTAAAATAATATGTTTATGCATTATGGATTTTTGGGGGTTAGGACGGTGGTTAAATTAAACAAATGTTGTTTGGCGTGTTGAGGTGTTTATTGTGATGGATATAACAATGAAGATAGATATAATGAAAGGAATGAATGGAGATGTAGAAAGTGCGCGTGTATTATGAACTGAAATGAAGCGAGTTGGCGGTCTTGCTCGGCATGCGTGGGCCGGCAAGACCGCCGTTGTGAAACGATGAAACTGGAGAGACTGCCTGGCGGTGAATGCTTGAACCAGACTTGTAGCAGCAGCCGGCATCATACTGTCATAATAAACCTTCAACATGCCAAACAACATTTATTTCATTTAACCACCGTCCTAACCCCCAAATATCCATGATAAATAGATTCCATTTTTAAGGAAAGAATACCTTTTCCTCCCAAGATGACTGATAATGAATTTAGGCTATTTGATTATAAATGTACCTAGACAAGAATATATATTTTTTAAAATTAATATTAAAAATATAATACAATTTTGAATAATCAGTGGATATATATGAATCAAGCCAGACTTGTAGCAGCAGCCAGCAACGCTGTCGCTAGCGCCGATGCTGACTGAGATGGCGGTGAATATGAATTCTGATCGCTACAGATTCTAATATTTTGACAGAGTATTATAGAACCTTTTGACATGAGTGTCAGTCAGGTTGTGGGCCTTTCTTTACATATAGTTTTTGGATCGCTGGTTTTACATCATGTTTGTATATTTACAGTTATTTGGAGGATTGAAAACAAATTTAAAAAAAGTCACAAAAAGAATGTTGGTTAAGGAATCCTGTTACTATTAATGTTGTTTTTATACAATTTTTCAATACGTCCAGAAATAAATATTGTCATTGCTGATCACTTTTTTTGTGTGATTTTAAGGAGAATACCATGGAGGATGAGAGGTATATTTTTTATATTGGGTATTTTGGTCATTATGTCGGCAGAAAGTCTTTTGTAGTGTCAAATTCAATTTGTATTCAGAAATGCTTGATTAATAATGTCTGTTTTATGTAAATTATTGAAGCCTGTTAAATATGACATTTTATGAAAATAATTAAAGAAAAAAGAATTTTATAAAAATAGTAAAAATAAATATATGATTCATATTAGGCATCAAGAGATAGATAGTAATTCATATGAACATTTTAATCCTTATTACTTACTAACAATAGATGAAATTTTGTCTTCTATTTCCTTCGATATATAACAATTTTACATTAAATACATCACACATCATAGTCTTTTTATAAGTTAGGAAGTTATCTTGAATAAGTTGTATCTTGCATCCAAACACATCGAATTTTTTGTTTATTGTTAATTGTATTGTCGCTATTAAATATTGTATGCTCTCGATTGGTGTCAGACGATTCCCGGTGTAAATCAGTTGTTTTTCGTTATTTGCTATTTTTTACTTTAGCATTGAATGTTTGATCTTTTTTTGCTGTTTTTTTCACATATGATAAAAATGTAAGGTACACGTAGAGTCAATCGATTTGACCAAGTAAACGGTGAGTATGGTAGTCTCCAAATTGAGGTTGGTGGCAAAATTAGCTAAATCCATTGATGTGAGCTTCAAACACCTTAGACTAGTGATGTAACTCTCATCAGGCAGTAAAAATTATTAGACTTCTAAAATCATTTTCAAAACTGCTTAAATCCGTTATTTTTGTAGGCTTTCCTAGAAAAATGAGTTGTCAATACCATAATACGGGAGGTAGTGGAAATAGCATAAAAGACAACATTCTTGTTAATGTAAAAAATGTTTCTTCACATTTTCCAAAAGTAGGATATGATATCATGATATATACTGGATTTATTTAAAAGTAGACACTAATCAATTACTTATTGTACGTCAATTGTGTGAAAGCTAATTAATCTTAATAACAAGATTATAAATTGCATGTGGTACATAATATTTAGCTGACAAAGACTACCAATCTGAAAAGTCATCACATCTTGTTTTATAAAGTTTTACCCATTATTCAGGCTTTAATTTGATGAATTATTTAATAGTCTCTAATGTAACGGAGGAACAATCACGCAAGATGTAAAGTTCCGCGAGGCGAGCGAGGCGAGCGAGGCGAGCGGGCGACGCGCAGGCGCCTGATTATCCGTGGTCAGGCAATCCGCGAACCATTCAGTCATTCGTGTCGCTCGCTCCTGGTGCCGCGTCTGCAGTCGAGCCATTTTCAAACTTTCTCCGTATTTTGATTTCAAACGGCCGAAGTTTTCCGGCGAGCTGTCATTTCTTCGAATTAAAAAGTAAGTTACGCACATATTTTTCACTGAAACTATTTACTGATACTAAACTGGAATTTTGTCAATGTTTAAAAGTTTGCATTTTACGCGATTAGCGGTGCCAGATAAACTTTTGAATGTTTTTATGTTGACGAGCAGGTCAGAAATATTAAAAAATATATCTTTATGTTACACCGACGAATTTATGACTAAATATACAAATATGATTGAAAATTTTATAACGGATAAAACTAAGTACGACAATTTTCCCAAGTTTTTATTGAAATATAGAAAATGTATTACGATTTTTGAAATGACCAAACTATTACGTTAATGATAACCGTGTCTATGTTTAAAGAGTTGACGTATGAGACGCGTGAAATATCTTAAACAATCGAAATGTTTTTAGAATTTGTAGTTGTAGAATTGAATTGAAAGTTGTACAATTTTTAGAATGTCGATGAATAAAAAAAACACATTTAAATTTTATCTTTCATATGTTAAACAAAAATTTGGCATATCAAATTGAAATAAAGAATGTTTAATATGTAATTCGTAATTTCACCTCATGCGAGTTTCAGCGTAGTTTTTTTCCTTTTATGTTATAAAAATACGGGCCTTATTTTTGTTAAAGCCGTTTCTAGTATGCAAAAAAAATATTCCCAGAATACAAAAGTAAATATTTTTTGTCAAACGGGACAGCGTTCACTTTTTCCGCCGATTTGAAATGTCACAAAAATGAATGTTTGGGAAAATAATATCATTTAGGAGTACCATGTTCGAGAGAAAAGTAGCATTTATTGAAATATGGAATCTCCATCTTTTAAGTTGTTACTAACTATAAAAAGTAACTTGTGACTTACATCTTAATCTCCAAAGATGATGCCATTCTAATATTTATATGCGCATCGAAAAAGTACTAAATATAAATGTTTTATCAAAAATTTTCTATGAATACTTATTATCATTGGAGATAAATGATTAAGTTTATTATAAAATATGAAGCCCTATGTCTAGAGGGCAAGTGTTTGATTCTCGAAGGGAGCCAATTTAAAAAATGGTTTCAAAAAAATAAATAGTGCTCCTTGGGTTTTCTAATTGCCTTCTTATTATTCTTTAATATTATACTTTCCTAATCGATTTAAATAATATGTTCTTTATATCTTAATTAACAAATGTTTTATTTTCTATTTTAAATAAAAACAAATATCTAGATCAGTGATCGGCAACCTTTTTGAGAGACTGGGTAAAAAATTTCAATTTTGAAAATTTCATTTAATAAGTGGGTAAAAGTTAAAATTTTTGTATTATTTTTAAATAAAATTTTTATTTTCATAAAATAAAATATATACGTGTATGTGTAAATACAATTTTTATTTATTAAACAAACATTTATAAAAAAATATTTTTATTAGTTGCTACCTTGGTTTTGAATTTTCTTAAAAAGTTTTTCGATATTTGGCAAATATGTGGTTAACTTTAGTCGAACACAGGAATCGAGATTTGCTAGCGTAAGTCTATTCCGCAGCGTATTCTGGACACATTTCATTTGGGAAAATGTTAGCTCACAAGAATACGTGGAACCAAATGCTGATAATAGAGCAAATACAATTTTTTTAGGCATATTTTTTTTTGTGATAATGTCGCCCAGCATGATGATATTGCATGATATGTTTTAGAAATCCTGGCGAAGATCTTTAAATTTATTTGTCAATAGAACTGAACATTTGAATTCAATGAATTCTAATTCTATATCATCATCATATTTTCTTGGTGGGTAATTCGAAATGTAGTAATTCAATTACCCGCGGGTTGCCGACCACTGGTTTACATGCTACATAATTTTTGTTCAAAATATAATGTATATAGATTTTATCTATTATTATCCAAGAGTTATAAAATACGAAAGTCAAAGAAAATCGTACAATGTAAATTATAATATTAAAACATGATCATTTTTTGGATGACACCGCTAAGTTCGGCTTGTTTTTGAGTGGCACGCTTCCATTTACAGGTTGTATTTCATAGAGAGGATTATTCATTGTCAATCTTCTTTGTACAGCGGATTATTACACGATATAGATGCAATGTTTTATATTAAAATAAGGTTCTTCTAGATAATTTGATGATTAGCGTTCGCTTTATTTAATATTGCCACCGCGTAATGTACATACAAAAAAGAGTAACATAAAACGACGCCATGTTTTCACGCACGAATAGCATCTCGCTTATATCAAAAATATCTCCAAGTGACGTTTTCGTTGTCCAATATTTCAGTTTTTTTCCTCATTCAATGAACTGAAGATTTTTATCATTTACATATATATTAGATAAAACAATTAAATTGATGATTTGGATGAATACAAAAATATAGCGTTACAGTTTCATGATACATTATCGAGAGCATTTACTATGGTAAAATAATTTAAATGAATTTCCAAGAACTCTTTATTTTCAAAAAAAAAAAATTTGTCAATTGACAGAGATTTTTTAAAATTATTATTTCATATTTTTTAATTAACAAACACGTGTAAAATTTTACTAATTAAATTTTATTTTTTTTAAGAACACATTTTTGTTGTGAAGTCGAAGTTTTTCAGAACGAAGTTCTGTAGTATTCTGAGTACAAATTAAATGAATCGACTAGAAAGATATTCAGAGAAAATCTATTTATTAAAAAATATTTTAGTTGCTTACTAAATAGATAACTAGATAAGATAAGGTATGAAACGAATCACCAAAGAATATTGTTGCTAACGTTACTCAATTGGGTGGAATGAAAAAATTAAGTTTATATATATATATTTTTTAAAATTCATTATTTTTATTACAAAGTTACAAATAAAAATAATTAAGTTTCTAATTTAAATATGTATTAGCGATAGAAACATGCCTTTGATTAGTGTAATAAACTGTGTAAAATATTTAATTAGTAAAGTTTTTCAGGTGCCGCAAATAGGTTAAAGTTTATGAACCTTTATAAATATTTTCGTTTTTTTATGGTAAGTTTATTTACACAATTTATTTAAAAAGCGAAAATTTTACATTTAACTATTAATAACAGATATAAAACCAATAACATACATTTTTGGAGTGTTGCATCGATGGTAGAATATGAATAACAAAAATGTGATATATGTATTAATAAATTATGAATGTACCTATATTGTAAAAAAATATTTCCCTGGCGCACTTTGAAAGGTTTAAATAATGCTTTTATATTAGGTAAACATTATTTATAGTAGTTTAAATTAAAACATTTAAAAAATGTATAATTTTCCATGCATGAAAAATGAACTTTTATTACATGCAATAAAATATAATTTTTTAATGATCTTGCGGCAACTTAAAACATTTTCATACAGCTTTTAAATGTTAAAGTCTTGAAACTGGTTCCAAAGGCAATTTTGTCATTAGAAATGGTATTTTTAAACCCCAGGTTTCATTCCACCCTAGCGGACCAGACTGGGGAAAGAACCGCGGGGAGTGAAGACAATGACGTGTCGCAGTGGTGGGACGAGTTCGTTTGGTGAACAAAGACAAAAAGTAGAAAATGAAAATACTCGTTTGATGCGTGAATTACTGCAATAATTGTACATTTGAGTAATTCAATAACAATGCACCTACTTAAAAGTTCAAGTACCGCGCACTTCACGACTTTTTACGGTGGCCATTTATAATGAAGATATCTTTTTACACTGCTGCTTTACAATGGAAGAAATATTTATTTTTCAGCGGCACTTTCCGTTCTCCATTGTCGTCCGGCACAAAGAGCCGGCTTGATGACGCGGCTTTCAATTAACTTCATTCATTACAGAAGCTGCAGATTGAAATCTTAGCACAGCCGTTCAAAACTATTATATAGTTTTTATATCCGCTTCTGGCTGTTAATTGGTTTATTCTAAAAATAACATCGTGGAAAACTGTAGACCAGTGTTCTCATTGTGCCGGTAGGGGATATTTTTGCGCTGTGTAAAGAATAGGAATCGAAAATTTAGTGACTTTTCTATTTAGCAGTAATTTGGTAAAAATATTCGTAAATATCGGTTTATCGATAATAATAATTAAAATTAACATACAAATTACTACACAATCTAAGTAGGTATCTAATATTTAAGTTGATCAAATGGAGTGGTCGGATGGAAGAATCAGGATCAGATTTCCTCGCTTCAGAATCCTTCTGGGTGTACTGGGGAAACCTGGCAGGTGGTTCGCATTCTGTGTGTCTTCACATTCACTCCATAAATCCTGTTCTATTTGTTATCTTTCCAACGTGTTGCTAACACTTGCTAACACTAACCAGTGTTTTAAATGTGGTGAACTATTAGGTATACAATAACAAACATTAACAAATATTTTGAATAAATGACCATTTTAGACAACGAATTACTATTTTTGCTTGGGATGTAGTAGGTTTCATCACTTCTGAATGTTATTTAGCTTTGTCTTGGCGATATTGCTTAGACTACCAACATAATTTT
The DNA here is from genome assembly GCA_031772225.1 of Eubasilissa splendida. Taxonomy (NCBI): domain Eukaryota; kingdom Metazoa; phylum Arthropoda; class Insecta; order Trichoptera; family Phryganeidae; genus Eubasilissa; species Eubasilissa splendida. Next base: position 880,285 of record CM062857.1, read on the forward strand.
TTAATGAACTAAATAATCTACTATCACGCCTTGCATGACATAGGCCACAGTTTCTGCCCTGTTTCTCGCCTCATCCATATCCACATCCACACATGCAGTGTGGCAGCTTGTTAAGGCTTCTACCGTCTTTCATTATCAGATGATTAACCACTGGGAACGAAATATAACATATAAATAGCATTGAAAAATGTCATCGTTCAATAAAAATTCTATTTATCGTGAAAAAATAACGAATTATCGATAAAAAAGGGTTTTTATTCCAGTTATCAATAAATCGGTCGTGAAATGCCTATATATTTTATGATACAATTTTACAATGCGATAGAATATAAAAGTGTTGATTTTACTTAGTACTCTCTTGCGAAGAGCTGAAATGATGAGAACACGTATACCCATTTATGGATGACGTGTCATAACAATAAACACAGAAGAAATGTGTATATTGAAAAACACTTTTTTGAACCAATTTTCTTCCCCTATTCAGAATAAAGCGGTGCTTTTTACGTTAAGGAGCAACAATGGGTTTAACGAAAACATTGATATAAATTCACTTATTTAATCAAAACATACCTTGCTTGCTCAGATTACTCACGACTGATTCCACCATAAAACAATTCCTACATTCTTCTAGATTCACTTTTCTCTCTCGGTTTTTCAGTAAGTTGTCGAATTTATTATATATATCTAAGAATAATTAATGTTTAAATGAATAAACAATTTATTTTTAACAAATGATAACACGAAAGCGAGGCATACATTATTGTGGCCCGTGTCCACGGATACGATTTGACTCGAATGAGCGTAAATAACAGTACAGAGTTTAGAGCGTAGCGATCTATGAATAACATCCAGTACACACATACTTTTACCGACTCTTTGATATCAAAGTATCATTGAGAGATCACCGTGGACACGGATAATTATAACAAGAGCCCAGAGCAGCGCACAAGCAGTAGTGTTTATATTCAATCAAGGAAAGGTTTCAGTGTCGGGCGTGGCCCGGTCAGTGATGGACGTCGGATCTATCGTCTATTTTTGAACTCTATTTAATAACAGTTATTATAGTTTGTCTCGCTTAGTATTTAGCAAAAAAAACTTCGAAAAATTACTAGTAGCCATATAATTTTTTTCTTAATTTAAAGAAATTCCCTTTCTTCAAAATACATAATCGAACGAACACAAATCCTTTGAACTGTATTTAATGATTTTATTTTTTCGTGTAAACAGATTTATTAAAATTAAAAAATTGTTATTAATCTGGTACATATATCATTTGGTTATAGTTTTATCTCCAATATAAATTCGTTAATCGCCCACACAATTAATTAGAACACAAATACTTTTACAATTTGCGAAGTTATTGGAATGGGGGACGGGGATTTCAGTGGTGGATTAGCTCCAGCCCTGTATAAAAATGTTCTCCCCGAGGGAAAATGTATTCTTTGATGTATTAAAGAAACAATACAAACAAGTTTATCTCGTTTAAAAATTAATTACCTCTCTGGGAACTGTATACTTTCCCTGACTGACTCTTGACAGAAGACTATTTGAATTAGAGAAAGATGTCAGCTTTATTTTCCTCGTTGGGACAGATGGAAGGCAATTTTTTTAAAAAGGGACGAAAAAGTGTGTTTTAAAGATATTCCAGGAAGTGGGTATATGTTTTATTTAAATTTGAGTAATTTACAAAAAATTGTGATGTAGATTACTCGATTAACTCGATACGGCAGTTAAACACTGCTTATCAAATTGAATGAAAATATCCATACAAATCAATACATTCGTTAAATATCGGCCGCTTTGCGGCCACAAGAAATCGAAAAGAAAAAAGATATCGGCTATCGCTGATTGCTTTTCTGTTCTTGCATTCTGTATTGCCCTCTCTGGACAATTGTACAAAAGATGTTCTTACGTATTAACTTTGAAATATATATATCCACTTAAAGACATTCTATAAAATATGAACAAAACATTAATATGCCACATTTAACAGATAGATAAGGATATAAACCATAGAGTGCGACGTGATATGACCACGAGACATAGATGAGATGACAGGATGCTTTTCTTATCTATAACAAGATGACAGATGCCCAATTTACTGGCAAATGACACTACATTCAAGACGTCCAAAAAGTCATAGAAATAGATGGGGAAACGCAATATATAATAAGGATAATTCATATGTTATAAAGTGACGATTCATTATAATTACGCTGGCGTCAGCCGTATAGGTACCAGTAGAATCTTTAATTGCTTAGTTCAAAAACTACTACGACAACTAGTCGTCTTATGCTGCTGCTTCTTGTCTTATTGTATATATATATATTGCTATCTTCTGTTGTTAAGCTATCGTTCTACTCAATCCATATAATTGGCTACCTACTGAATTGAAAATTCCTTTCGACTGATCCGTTTTGTACGGAGTCTTTACTGATGCTGTTTTTTAAAAGAATAACATTTGAAAAGTTTTCAGCTTGGCTTACAGTATCTACTTCCTCTTTTACTATCTTACTGCTGTTAACGTTTTGTTTTCATGATCGTTCTTTACATTCGGGGTGCATGATGGATTTGTGTTTGATTTGGGAAAAACAAAAAGCAAACCGGCAGAACTATTTCCTACATTAACCTTTAATACAAATAATAATGTTTTTGTTATTTCGTGAATGATTTTAAAACAGTAAAATAATTATATTCAATCATAAAAAGTGTTATAAAAAACTTTAAAAAATATATGTGATATATATTGATTTTTATACGGGTAAGAAGGTATTATTTTACGCTAAAACATAAACTTTAAAAACGCTATGAATAGTACTAAAAAAATAACAAATAAATAAATGGTAGGGTCGTATAAACGACGGATTCATTATGCCTAAAGACGTTGGTTAAACGAAAGTTCATAATCCTATGTACAACATATATGACAATAATATTATTGGTAACAGCATAACCTAAATCTATACCTGCTGCACGCCACTGCTGACAAATATTTGTGATATTCATTATTTTTAGTTCATTATTAAGAATAGTGCTAAGAATTTAGAGATTAATTTGGTAAACATTTCATTCGATCCCTTTACTTACCATCACCCTGAAGAGGTGGGCAGAAAGGATAAAATGCCATACTTTTCTGTTCTGGAACACCACTCTTTCCACGTTCTCTTTCATACATCTTCTCATGCATGCTCTTCGGTTGTTGAAACTTCTAATAGCCATAATTGTTATTGGTAATACCGAGTCTTCTGCGTGCTATTCCTGATGCCCTCATACGTTCCACATGACAACCGTCTCAGCAACCCTATCTAATATAACTCTTGAAATAATATAAATAAATTTACATATATTTTTAAATAAACCACACACACAACTGTGATCCATTTTTATCACAACTATAGTTTCAAAAATATTCTAGTGATAAAAATAAAACTTATTTATTCTGTTTATTTAAAAAAGATATATGCATAAGTTAAATTAAGATAAGCATGTTGCACCACAAAGTAATTGCCGTATAATAAATGATAAAATAAAAGAGATAATATTGGATTAATTTTTATTGAATGCTAGTTAAAGTACCCAGCGTTGCCCGAGCTTTACGCAGAGTGAAGAGGCGTCATTTAGAGGGATAGGGGTAGTTTTTTCGAAATCTCAGGTAGACATTCATTTTCTTCTTATTTGGAACGTCAAGTGTGCAAAATTTTATCAAGAAGTACCAAAATTCTATTTTCAGGGGGTGGGAAAGGGGGATGGGGGTAGTTTTTCGAAATCTCATGTAGACAGTGACCTTCCTCTTGTTTTGAAGGTCAAGTGTGCAAAGTTTCATCTAGCTCGGAATAGAACTGTAGATTTGTATAAAAAACAAACAAACAAACCAACAAACACTCTTCTTTATATATATAGTTATTGTCCCTTGATAATATAATTAAATTGCAGTCAACAAAAGTTAACATTTCCATAAAATTTATTATTTATTTATTCATTTTCTAATTATTGTCTATTTAATGATATACATGCCTCAGATGGATTAGGCAGATGCCTGTATTCCGTCAACTTCCAAATTATATAATAAATTATTAAAGCATAGAAATTAATACAATAAAAAAAATAAATAAAAGGAAAATGTATATTAGAAAAAAAAAGTAAAAATAAATATGATTATCATTAAAATATGATTTCACTAAAAAATAAATAAATCTTATTAACAGATGAAGTTATTTTTAGAATAAATACATTTTTTGTAATTTTTATGGTTATATGTATTTATGTACTTTGATTTAAAATATATAAACTTTAATTTTAGTTCTTTATTTTTGCTGTGCGGTTAAAATATCTGATTTACATATATAAAACAAGAACATAATATTTAGCATTATTGCTGATGTGATGCCATCGTGAATTAGTAGATGGGTAGATAGAGAAATCGGTTGGGGTATCCTAATCCTAACTAAAATAATATCTATTTTCGTCATTGTTCTGAATAAAGCCGTCGTCGTATTGCGTAATATCAGTTATCTTCGAGCAATAAATAGCTAACCCTCGTCATAAGTTTCGTGTTTTTAAACATCTAAATTTGGCGGTTTATCTAAGAGATATCCAAAAATAACTGTGACCCTATCGGCTTAAAATAGAAACCATGACCATAAATTGACCGCTTGTATTATCTTAAAACAAAATTTGTGGCCTGTGTCTAACCACGAACCGCCCTAGCTATCTACACCCTGCACATAGTTGAACTTGTAAATAATACAAACATTATTTCTCTGGTATGTTTGAAATTAGCTCACGAAGCTGGACGCGATCAATGATTTCTACTTAATTAATATTCAGCTTTTGTTTCTGATTTGAAAATTCATAATTGCGTGGTAGGTAAGATAAAAATGATTCATGTTGTGATTAAATAGATTATTATTTACCTTTTAATATGTACTTGTCCTTATTCTGTAAAAATTATAATTGTCTTCTTCTTCGGTGGTTTCTCGTTACGAGGATGACGTCTCCAATGGTTGTCGATTGTGAGTGCAATATACTTTTTGACGCCATAGTCATCGATCATGGGCCGCGGTTTCCCAGTGTTCAGGATCTATGCTACATCTGCTCAGATTCGCCTTCAGGGTGTCTTTGAATCTTTTCCTCAGTTCACCCTGTCTTCTTTCGCCGTGATATAGTTGCGCAAACATAATTTGTATGAGAAGTCGTATACCTATACCATCTATATGCACGCATCGACCTGCACAACGTAGTTGATACTTCAGTATTGTAATTTCGATACTAGTAATCTTTGACTCTTCAGGACACCCAAGTTTGTTCCGCGCTCTTCTCATACCTAAGATCTTTCTCAAGTATCTGTTGTGATATTTCTCGAGGGTCTTTAGGTTGCAGCTATTATAACACCTATGAATTGCATCCATATAGGTATTATATTATCCTAGTGTGGGAAATAGTATAGCACGACAGATTAACACGCTGACGGTTTTGCTCATCAGTTCATCTCATGATTATCAAACACCCTTGATAGTATTCTGTTCTTGGTTCAGACGGGTATATTAGGTTTGTAGAGTATATTAGACGCACATCTTTTAAAAATATTTTACTTTGCGTGTATATACGACACACTTTAATGTATGTGCCTAAATATAATAATATATTATAAAACAATACAAGTTTAGACGCAGTGACGTCGTCTTTTGATCATTAGCGCACACTATGTGTACAAAAAAATGAACATATAATGTAGACAAGTTTAGTTTTGTAATGTACAAATAGGTATATGTTAGACACAATCAAAATGTCTATGCCAAAATTAAATTAACACTTTTATGAAATTAACATTATAATTTTTTTTCTTTTTTAACTTTAACTGTGTTACTTTGAAATACCCTGTGCATTTAAATATAAATTTAGCACCGCCTAACGAATGTTTATTAATTTCGGTAAAAATAATTAGCAGTCATTTGTTTAGTTAAAAATATTTTACAATTAAAAAAAAACAATTGCTGTGAGAATACAGCAGACGCTCGGAAGAAAATTCTTTCGTAGAATTATGTTTTATACTCAGACATGTCTTACGTAAATAATTTTATAAATTATAAATTCGTTTGAATTTTTTTCAGTAAAATACAAAATGGAAATTTCATTTGATCTAAACCTAACAAATCTAATTATGATTATTGTCGTATCTGGAAAATCCAATTCCAGGAGATCAAGGGTGGAATTATAGAATCAATCGTTGGAATTAGATTCCTTTGAGATTTATTTTGAAAACCAAATTACGGTATACATATATATCATCACGCCGTGTCCTCGGTCTCCGGGGGGCGGAGGGATGCGGGGTGGATAGGAAGTGTAAAGCGTCACTTGTTTTTAAAAGCTCTTAATTTTCCCTTTCTTAACAATATTTTATATTCGTAGGTCCTATTTTTGTTATGGTAAATGGTACAAACGAAGTAGCGTAACAGGGGTGGAATCTATAAAAAAAGTGGCTAAATGATGACGATAGTTACAAGAAAAAGTTGGGTGATGGTAGTAGAATTTACAAGAAAATGTATAGGGATGGTAGTGGCGTGGCACTCACAAGAACCAGTTAGAACTATTGAAATGTCATTACATTATTTAAAAGTAAATTATTAACATCCTAAAATACTAAGCGTTAAAGAAGATGTATGCAACTATTAAAGAAAGAGGTAGTATGGGAAGAAACATCTAAATTTAGCGGTGAAAAGCAATATTTATAACGTATAAGTATCTTAAAGGACCAAAAGCGAAAATATTACATAAAAGATACTGCAGAACGGCAGGCAAGTTTTGTTAAATTTAAAGCCATGAAAGTGGACAGGCGTACATGCAATTATTGTGCTTACATTAATCTAGTTGAAAAATTAGTTTTTCTTTTCAGCAGTGAAGTTTCCCAATAAGATTATAAACGGTTTCGCAACTATCATTTTGGCAATTTCTCGTTTAAAGAAGTTCGCTACTCTCCTCATACTCTAAGAGGAATATATTTTTTAATTTACACAATTTATTTACCGGTAATGGAATTTAGCCATATTTACCGGTAAATCGGTTTACCGAAAACCGGTAATGTATGCCCTAATTCCAGTGTATTATACCTCTATCACTACTTCCCTCGATTCATCTGCCTTCCTATCGAACTATTTTAAGATGGGTTCAAGATTTTAACACGATAACTTCTGTAGTTCTTATCAGATATCGATCAAAAATTTATGAGAAATTTTTTGACTAAGTTTGTTAAGCAGTTGATCCATTTGCTTCAAAATTCACAAACATGCGAAATCTACGTCATTCTCGAGACCAGCGGCGAAAGGGATTTTCTTCTTATTAAATCACTTTATATGAACCATGTGCAAACAAGCTATGCATGACAAGTCAAAAAACGTTATACTTAAAAAAGTTTATGCTAGGATTGCCAATGTACGATGTTGAATTGGGAATTGACTGTAACTAAAGTTGAATCTTTGACAGTTTTCGTGGTTTCCATTCTCCGTTTTTCTCGTGGTGAGTGCGGAGTGGTAGAGAGTGGAGAGGGGGGGGAGGTCTCGAGGAAATGCGAAACCAGATCCAAAGATTGATTCTGTAATTCAACTCTAAGTATAATGAATTTAATTTATTTGCAATTCACCCTGTGCGGCTGGTAACACTCAAATATTGTTACTTACGGCTAAATGTGTATACGCAACATATATAAAATACTGCGTTTGTACATATTTTGTACCATATAATATTAAGATAGTTTTTCAAAATTTGTGATTTAATGCTTTCATTATTACAAAGCCTTCGCTAAGTTATTATATAGCCTTCATATTAATTCACAAATTAGGCTGTTAGACTGAATCGCTACAACATAAATCAAAACGCACCTATCTAATTATACATCGAAGGTTTTGCAAGCTTTTAAAAAATATATAAATTAGGTTGCCAGCTGTAATGAAGAATTGCGTGTTACGTTTTTTTGAATATTGAATGGAAATATACCTCTTGAAAATAGATAGAACACTTTTACGAATTATATTCTTACACAAATCTCTTTCTCTTATTGAATCGTAGTCTTCTAGAGTGAAGATTATGATATGATTGGGATATTTTTAACAGGTCTCTTCAAAATTCAGCAAGATGGATGTAGTGCAGATCCTGATGCCTCATTCACCCGATCGGTCTATCGCAACGCATTTAACCCACTAATGACTGATCAAGATCGATATTTTGTTAATATCAAAACAAACACTATTTAAATCTTATTACTTAATTATATTGCACTTCCTCATTTTTTATCTATGACTTCGTCGCCATCGCTATTGCATATGTTATTGGATTTGGATCTGTACTTGTACATGACAAGATGTAAGTGGCATTGTCAGTAAGGAAAATATCAACACATTCGCCAAAGTAGCGAATATATCGAACGTGTTTTTAATATCTCTAGGTTAAGTTTTCTTAAATGTTTTTTCTTTATATATTCAATAACACTACGTAAATATATATTCAATTTGAAGTTAAGTGTACATTGTCTCTATTACGAGTAAGAAAAAATATACATTAGCGAAATCGTACAAATTTTTACGACTGGCAAGTATAGTGATCATTTGTCATCTCGCGTCACACCTTATTTTCTTATCTATGGTCGCACTGTCAAATGGTAATGTTTACGTTTGTTCAATAATCATTTATGTAAATCTCAGTTTTTTTCAAGAATGTCTTGTAAGTGGAATGACAAATAATAATTAATTGGATATATATATTTTAAAGTTGATATGTAAGAACACAGTTTGTACAATGTACAATCGCGCATTGTTTCCTGCTAGGACCTGCTGTCAGCTATTGTGGCCGCTTCATGACTAATAGTGGTGACCGTGGTGACCGTTGCGCAACCAGGACTTCCGTAGAATTTATATTATTATCTAAAGCAATATAATAAAGATAATATAATATTCGTCTATCGGCCACTATACTAGCCGCCTACACTGTCGCTGATTGCTTTTCTGCTAGTGTATTTAAAATATTTCAGTCGGATGTGTGATTTAATGAAATTAAATAATTCATTGTGAACAATTTTTTGTAAGTTTCATCTATTTCTTATAAAATGAATTTCTTTTTAGAGACTATGATTAGCGTTGCGCTTAATATTTATTATTATTACTTGTAACTACTTAAAACACTCCAATTATCGACATCTTTCGGCGGGCAAAACCAAATGTAGGAAGTCGACCAAAATAAATAGTTATGTTTTATTTTCGCCATGTATGACATGCGCATTTGATCATTCTTTTTACTATTTCTATATCTTAACTGTCAAATTGTACCGTTAATTTTGGATATGTATTTTCTTTAAACAATACTTCAAAAATAATCATAATATTTGCTTTTAGTTTCTATGTAAGAAACAGTTATGTAATTAATTATTTACACTACGTTTTCTACTTGTTTATGTTTCTAATATCGTTATGTAAATTTCTGTAAACAATGTTTGCCTTTAAAGATATTATTGGTTTATAACACTTTTGTTAGTGGTACACCGTACCGTACAATTAAATTGATTGTCGTGTTCTATGGCGCCAGAAGTTATATTTCTTCCTCTTGAAGAATATACGTAGAAGGGGTGACTGATGACGTGAATGATACGCGGTAGAGCTCTTAACAATTGAGTATTTATTCCGATCAAACTAGTACAGTTTACAATATGTTCTTAGGTCTATCTGCATTGGAAGACGTCGCGCATTCTCCTGCGGTCCGTCATACTCAATATTCTCCTTGACGTACCTACCTCTTCATACGCACACATACATAGGTGCGTTCGTCTGTTATCCGTTCTCATTTCATAGACAAAAGTATTGTAGAAATAGGGAATCATTTTCAACTGTGGAACATAATCCTCTATTTACTATTTCTAACGACGAAGAGAAGTTGATGTAGAAGAAAACGGAGATGAGCACTAGGCTCGGAATGTATGTTTTCTAATATTAAAATATTCGGCGGAAACGTTGCGCCAGTTTTAATGACGCACACCGATACTATTAAATGCTAAGTTAGTGGTAGTGGTAGTGGTTACTGGGGTACTTCAATCACTACAATCCCTGCGTGGTGAACAGCTGAAACCTCGAGAAACATTCAGCAACACACATCGTACCGAGGAACAGGTAGTAGGACAGGTGCGGAAATAAATTTCTTAATTTTTTTAAATTACTTACAAATACTTAAAAGAGTTTTATAAAAGTTGTTTATAATATAAAATTGTATTACATATTTCCATAAATTTACCTTAAATATAGTCTCACTAAAAAGATTTTGCCATTTAAATTAACGCGGATATTTTCTTTAACAAGGTAAAGGCTAGTTGGCAAAAGTTGGAAGTTGGGTACAATAGTAGCATCCATTTGAGTTGAGTTCCATGAATGTTGCGGTTACGCTTTGATTTTGGAATTACAATATTATTTATTTCGGTTGTCTAACAAAATTCATCATCATTGTTGATTGTGTCTCGTGTTCCGCTAATTTTAAAAATTGCCTATAGAAGCTACTTCTCTAAAATTTCAATGCTTTTTTACTATTGAGATCCCTAAAACACCCTCAGTTTTAGTGTATATGTATATGGGATAACGGATATTGTGAATATGATAACTCCCGTAGTCAGATTTTAATAAAACTTTTCAATATATGATAATAAATATTTTTTAAGAAACCGTAATATTCAAATGATTAATTATTTTTTTATGTTGTTACATTCGTTTTTTATTTTCAATATTTAATATATTTTCATGCTACCGAGTACAATTTTTTATTCGTAATTTAATTTCTAAATAAAATCCGTTTTTACGGCATTCAAATGAAATTAAAAGCGTATTACCGATGCAGTGATATCGCACAATGCCTACATATTTGGTGACGAGAAGCGACGGTGACTTCTGCTATCTGGAACCTCCGCACATCACGGTGACATCTCAAGAAGTTTCGCTCGAGTTTATTCTAACGTCCTTTAAGATTTAACCTTACTAGAACGGATAATTTTTTTTGTTTGAACTAAAATAATATGAATCTCTTATAATGAGGATAAATCAGGATAATCCGTTTACTTTTATGAACGTAATTTTGTCTCCGATTTTCTATAGATACGAAAAATGCCTAGTCGCTATAAATTTGGGAGTTTAATTTAAATCTTAATGGGCAATAAAAGTTTTTTAATCTCCCTCCTATTGTGCACCTAATCTTTCTAAATATATAGCAAAATTTATTTTAAAACTTAAAGGAATATTAAGGAAAATACGTAATTCCTCCTGGTAATTGAAAACTAATTTTATTTAATACAATAATTAATACGTACAAAAATGTGTAATTATAATCGGTTTTAGAAAAATATTAGCTCATAATTAAATATTTACTAACCGTAGTAAATAGAAGCAAATCGATGGTGCCAATTCCTCCTAGAAAAAATGAAATAATAATTTTTTTACGTGTTACGCCATTGTTGAAAAACATCAAGTGACAATAGATTATAAATACGCCTTAATTTTAGTATGTTTATGGAAATATTTAACATGTTCGCGGTCGAAATACAAATCGTTGATAGTAAAAACTTCTAAATTTCTCTAATATTCAGTGACACATCAGTATGAATTCAACTGCATCCCGCTGAAACGTGACCTGAAACGCCGGCTATGATAAAAACTGACCCACGGTAAAATAACCCAAAATATGGATATTTTTTATAGCGCCATTTTAGTAAAAAATTTCACCTGAAGGGCGCTTTACACATAAACTGTTTGCAATCCTACATTATCTTTATATTTAAAATTAAAAATTGTTTGAACTTATGGAAAGGATTTTTTGAAAAGCTGCGTTTTTAGTCTCTTCTTAAATATAGTATCTCATTAGTATTCATTGTTCCTTATAACGGAGGGCAAAGAGTTCCTTCACTAAACTTAGTACTACATGTACATTTAGTACTATGCGTACGTGGTACATCGTCTATGGATGAGATTTCTCTCAGAGATTCGAGTCGAGTGCGAAAGGACAGTTCAGATTTCAGCGCGAATCGATCTATGAATCATGTTTAGGTCGTGTATTAAGTCGGGTTTAAACCAATGGGACAAAACAAAATGTTTTTCTCAACAAAAAAAGGCATGTTTGTTAAAAACAGTTCTGAAAACAAGTCTGTCCGAGGACTTTGTTTTTAGTAAGCTAAACACTTTCCCATGTCGAGTCGGTACATCAAAGGAAAACAAGTTTGTTTCTGCTGTTTAGTCTGTTTGGTTGAAACACCCAAATGTAGGTAGTTTTGTTATCTGCGCCATTTGTACTCCACTCTTTAACTGAATGTAATTTTTATCAAGAGTTTATCCCAGTAATTTTTTTTTTGCGATTTTAGGTCCTACCAGATTAATTAACAATTAAAAATCGGTACTTGATATTCTGGTAAAATTGTGGAAGGAAGATCTTAATTTTCCATTCAACACAACATCATAATATAAAGTATTTTTAATTCGACCATTAATTAGAAACCAACCACAGCTAATCATAAACAAATCGTCGTCGGTGAAAGATATCATTGCGGGACTAAACAAAATGGGAAAAAGAGACAAACGCTAGCAACAAATTTTTTGAAACAGTCTCCTAGAACTGTTTTGAAGGAAACAAAACAAGTTTGTTTTGTTTTTTTTTTAATAAAACAGTTTTATTAAACAGTCTGTTAGGTGAAAACCCGGCTTTAGAATGACATTTTACAATACAGCACACATAGATAAAAGTTTCATTGGAAGATCGTCGTGGATACGGGATATTGAATGATAATACCATAACAATCGCTGTAGAATCACACCAGCACATAACGTGTCATATAAATATTTAATTTGTTTTCCAGATATTCTAGATATGGCCAGCTTTTTTAAATGTTATGTGACGCGCCTCTGTAGCTCAGACCGCAGCTCTAGCTTATCTGTATAGACGGGTTCTCACTCAAAACGGTAAATCCGAAATGTCCGGTGTCCAACTGCCAAACAAATAGATCCGGATAGGTTGGCAGTTGCGGCGCGGTGGATTTATGGATTCACGGAGGCGGCCATTATTGTGAGAAAGACACGCACTGATCGATAAACTTTAATATGGACATCATTAACGTCGAAGGGTTTTATTGCCATATACTCGTTCCTGACAGGCCGCTTCATGCTCCCCTGGACATGGATGGATGGATCGATACATCCTCGGCTGCTTCCGATTATATTTAAGCCGTAAAACAACTCTTGCGTGCTCATAAAGCGATTAGTTCCTGTTATTGCCCGAGCTGGTGTATCATATCACAGTATTATATTTTATTAGACAAGCTGTTTCTTATTTTGTTGAATAAACGAATTATAAAATACACACATTTGAAAAATATCAACGTGGACAATAAATGTATTTTTGTTGCGTTCAAGTTTTCGGCTATCGTTTAGGCAGTTTTCATTTAATTCATCAATTTTAAATATTTATTGTTCAATATGTAGTTGATGTTACAACAATTATTATATGATGTATTCAATTATCGACAAGTTTACATTAAATCTACAGATTGCAGTGCAGATGAACTTTACTTCATTACATATCTCATCAATTATCATTATTATGAGAAATGTATTTTTATGAATCAGTAGTAGAATATTATTTGACATTTTCGGAGTAACTGCTTCCAATACTGTGTCCCAGAAAATGGCAGGTGATATGGCAGCTAAAATTGTTTAAATAATAATACTTTATAAAATTTAACTCATACCAATATCCTGGTCACATATTCATATTATTACTACATTTAAAAAAAAAGCAATCATGACCCGTGTAGTTATGTAAAAAAAATATTTTTTTTGCGACCTAGCTTAAAATTAAAAAAACTACGAAATATAATAATTATCGAATACCCACTTGATTGATCTTGTGTGTTTAAACAATTCCGCGTATTACGCATTGCACATTGCGCATTATCCTTGGAAAAAAAGAAATGAATAAGCAATTAACAGTTCGTGTGCAGGATGATTTTTGAAAGACCGTTATTTGCTGAATTTCTCGCAAAATCCACTCAGCACAGCTTTTCCGATTCAGCCATTTATTTTAGAAATAGGCCAATCAATGCCTTGCAGACTGCCGCCAGGTTCGCCATTTCAATAACAAAGGAACGCTTCATTTTAAATATTGAATAGCGATGATGCGGTATTTCGCCAGGTTCTAAATACACTTTTAAAATGTTGAAGACGATGGATGACACGATGGTTGCCGGAGTTTTATAAAGTTTGAAGAAAGTTTCACAGCTAGAAAAGAATCAGAAAATGTTTTATTATCGATTAATGGAGAGAAAATATTTGAAATGAGGGTTATTATCAATTTACAGAAAGGTGGCGCGTTGTTGTCGGCACCCGCATGGTATTTTCACGCATTCGTGAAGACAAAAATGCGTTATTTGCCACATTTGTTATATTTCCACGCTTGTTCCAATCTATGCCAGGTATTGAAAATTAAATACAAATTTAATCTTGTATAATATTAACTAATTCATTATTTAGTACAGATAATTAATTCGTGGCACATTCTCTCGTCCTTTCACCGTCCACACTGGTCGCGGTCAGAACTCTCGCGGTTCGACCTACAATCGCGTTGAATAATTATGGAGAGGTCAGCATTAATTGTCTTCTAGAATTATATTATATGTTATTTTTGGCAATCGGGGAAGTTTTGCATGCCAACATAAATAATTAATTTTATAAATTTTATAAATTACGGGTCTTACCATAACTGATGACCGAGTTGATCACGTGTTGTATTATTATTAAAAAAAAATTATGGCTGTTGATTAATTATAATTATTTTTCCCATCCCAGAAATCGAGAGTCTATCTTTGGCCTACAATATAGATTTGTTGCTTCCACAAAATGAATGTAATCTGAGCATCTGAAGTCTGTAAAAGCAGCGATTAGGACGCCATTGGTAGTCTGAGAAGTCACTGATTTGAACGAATGACCCCCCGAGTCATCGTTAGCCTCCTCCTCCCCGCTCAAAGGGAATTTTAATGGGAACATCCCATTCTAGCTGTAGTGTGGAATCTCAATTAGATTTGATCGCTTCGGATAAGAAATGAGAATTACACATTAACCAAATTACCCAGCATCCCGGGGGAGTAAACACGAACGAGTGCGTCAAAGGAGAAGTTCATTTTCTTGATGAATTAGCCGATCAAAATACCTATCCCGGGAGTTTTGTGAAACCATAATATAGATTGCGAGTAACCGAGTTACAATTAAATACGAATATCGTAAAATTAAATTTTCAAACATCAAAATCATTTAATTACGCTCTTTACTTATGGATTTAATTTTATATTAGTATTTTCGTATTGGAAAATGATTATTAAAGCGCGCTCAGATCCATGTTTAGTTTTGATGCGAGCTCACGGGCACATCACGTCAAATTGAAATATTTAAATTACTCGTGCATAACGGTTCATTTATATACATATGTATATTCTGTATTACATATATTGTATATCTATTTTCATATCAAATAGCTGTGCGTGCAAAATAACTTTTTTTACAGTATACCTTTACCAAATTTTTCCCGTTTTTTAAGCGTTAACCATTTTTATAAAGCGTTTTTTACTTACTCTGTTAACCAAGTGTAATCGTTATTATATGGGTTTATTTAGATCTAATCGAATATAGTATAATATTAATGCGTGTACCTCTAGTCCGGATACTATTAAATAATGGTCCTGATAATGGGCTTTACAATATTATTAGAAACTTCGACCGCGAAAATCAGATACCTCATTTATACGTGAACATTATAAAAATTGTTTAACTTTTCATCATTTCACATGTCACAGTTCAAACTTGCCTGTAGTCTAGTGGTTACAATACTCGTCTAGTGATATGGTGGTCGGGGGTTCGAGCTTCTTTCCAGGAGGCCATCAAGTTAGTACTATTTTCATAGCACAAGCATTTAGTTTAGTTAAGAAATAGTAATAATATTGATGTGACGTATTCCTTGCACGCATCCTATTACAGTCGATAACACAAACAATAACGAACGTTAAAAATTATGTCATAATACCGAAAGGGTTGATTTATAGCCACGGAACTCCCTTGTGACAGTTTATTACGTATTACATGTACGCATCTTTATTAAAAAATATATATATAATAAAAAAATCCACTACTGGTCTTCAAGTTGCAGCGTAGGCAGAGTGGCTTAGATTTGAAAAATATATAAAATCACCCATTTTACAGCTCAAATCGTTACTTAATAAAATAAATAAATATCATTTTATTTATATAAAAAAAAATTTGATACTATTCGCAAACATTTATATTATTTTAAATTAAAAGGTTTTTTAATTATGAAAATATCAAATATGAAATAAATAGGTCATTTGAAAAAAATAAATAATTTATATGAAGGAGTTTTAATAAATGTAAGTATTTTACAAAGGCAATCAAAAACCCATGAGATATGCAGATTAATAAAACTGTCCTACAGTTTGGCAAATATTCAAAATTATAATATATATGTATAGAGTTGAAATAAAAAGTATATTTCCCGTATGTATCGTTTATTTCCTCTAGTCCCGAATTTATTTCATACAAAACACCCAAAAATAGATCTCATGGATCGTTCTTCTAGGCATCATTTTACGTTTAAATTACGCAACATACTTCGTAGCTAAATGCTTTGTTTCGATTAACGGCACTCGTAAACAATGAGTGGGTCATTCTAGATATATATATATATTGAGAGAGAGAGAGTCGAGAGATAGGTTCCATCAAAAAATATAGGTTTCACTGTATATGCCTATTCGGGGATCTGTATAAGGTATTATTAGGATTCTGTAAGCCTCCTAAAGAGTACACCATATTGCCTTGATGTGATTATATATGTATAGAGAAAAAAGCCGATGACAGTATGAAGAGTTGCTTCTTGTTAGAGATCTGAAGACCATAAATAAATCTACCTAAAAAGGGTTTAAAAATTGAACAAAGAGTTTTGGCCTCGGTTGAATAGTTTTTATTTATTTTGAAAAATAAAAGATTATAATAATGAGAAGAAGTTTGTGACTAGAGAAGCGGCTGCTTGTATTCACATATTGAAGATGATCAAATGTTCAGAAGACTTATGACTGATGAAATTGTTGATTCAATTTAATTAGATAAATTCATACTTCTATTATTTTCACTTTCCTGGGTGTGGGAAAGAGGATAGTGACACATCATCCTGCCCTGACACACGCCTTCTTCCAAAATATGCATTATGACAATTTGTAATAAATTGATTTTATTGTATCAAAATTCTGACAATAACTTTCACTTTAAAACTGTGTTCAAACGTGTCGATTTTCCTAGTAATTTAGGTGGTAACAATTTTTTTTTAGAAATACTATAATAGTAATATTTTTTAAAACAACTTACTGTTGTTTACAGATAAAATGTAATATATTAAATAACGTTTCCAAAATCAGGAATCACTTTACTTATTCTAAATTGTAAAGCGATATTTTTATAAAAAAATTACCTCTTGGGCGATAAACCGAATTCTGCCGAAGAAATCGAAAAATGAATACTCTAGATTTTGATGTTTGATATCTCAGTTTGATGAAAATGATACCTTGTTATTCCAAGCGCACGATGTGAAAATATATGAGTAAATTTTTTCAAGAAAAATTGAGATTTACGTAACAGAACTCATTATTTATTCATCTAAGATGGTTTAGCAAATTTTTAAATTGCTTTTCTAAGAAAGTACATATCTTCCAGTGATAGATTTTTACTCTCTTTTAAAGTGATATATTTGTTTTAATATTAGTGCAATTTTCTTATTCTCTGTTTCTCCACCAGACTTATATTACACAATTATTGTATATTATGAAACTAAATTAGTGCAGAATTTTCTCTAGAACTGCATCTGGGCTGTCTGCTAAAATCTCTAAGTACAAAAGTGGCGGCGAGTGAGCTGTACATTGTATTTTGTAGGCAACCTAATACTAATATACATCAAGGCGCCGGCGACGTCGTTTTCGTTCTTTTCTTCAAGCGTTCAAATTGAAATAGATGCAATCGAGTGCAATTGGGGATTGAATCCGATACCCTTATACAGAGCTGGGCTACCAATACATTCACAGCTTTTCGCGCTGTTCCGGGGAAAGGGCGGATTTTTTATATGGGCTCTTATACTGTTTATTATATGCAATAATTATTAATGCAATCGAGTGTTACTTATATTATGTAATAATACGCAATATACCGTAAAATAATTAATATCAATAAATGTACTTACCTACCTTAGATTGCAAGGGTGAAGAGTTCCAAGATTGACGCCGAAATTGAATTTGAACTTCTCTTTAGGAAATTATGGTAAAAAGTAATAAATATTAGAAACTGTCCTCAAAACTGTGCACAATTACGGTAAAGAGAAAAAACTGTGTACGTATGAAGTATGAAGGAGAATCGTTTAAAGCATCGTTCACAAATATGTTGCGTTGAACAACAAAGAAAACATCTAGAAGAAATATATAATATCACACATTGGCGTTTTTAAGCATTGTTAGACTATATAAAAAAAACGGCTAGGTCTCTTTTATTATGCACCCGAAATAAATGTATTTTACGAGAAATTTCAAAAGCCAATTAAGTCTTATGTTTTATAATACATTATGAAATTGCAGTTAATATTAATATATGCAATTGTAGTTAGGTACTGATTTGATCTAAGAATATTGTTTTTTCTTAATTTAACAAGGGGTTCGCCGGCCTAAGGCTAATTTAACAAGGGGTTCGCGCAAGCCCCTTCGAGCCCCCTTCAGCCAACCCCTGCCTTTATATAGTAGAATGCAGCATGATCGACGGCTAACTGAAACTTTTAAAGGCGCGCTCTGACACGGAAGGGGCATTGATTTGATTTGATCATTTCTGAATTTGTGTATTGAGACAGTCACACAATCCAAGTCGTACAGGCTAATATTTTATAAGCTCAGCTTATAACTTGTTTTCGTCTAATTGCCTTGACGTACGAATGGTGAGCTCCAAAATATTTAGTCGCCGCAAATGTGAAAATGAATAAATTGTGAGGACGGTTTATTTTCGTTTTCGCACATATATAAAAGTTTAATGCAAATCTCGTGTTCTCGCGTTTAATGGACAATTTTATTGTCATTTTTAATATATGATCTTTAGCAACAAGATTTTATCATCCCTTAAGGGCCCTCATAACTGAAAATACCTTTTATATTTTTAAGGTGAACCCTGAAACATTAATGTAACATAACATTAATGCGAGCCTTGTGTACTGACACAGACTTGGACAAGCGCTCTTTCGAAATTGAATGTCCGTTATTCAAATTCATATTTTTTTATGTTGTCCGTTGGAACTAATGGTGTAGTGGTAAATAAAAAAGTATCAGGGCGGTGTGTGATTTTAACCCCCTCCTCCCACCCCAATTTTTTCTTTCATGTATTCCCGAGGAAATTTGAAAATAAATATGTTTGGCGTTAAAGTAAAATGATTAAAGGCAGCAATAAATTAGCCTTTGTAAACCATGCGTATGTCAAAAAAATAATCAATCAACAACATGAAAATTTAGGGATGACTGTTTATTTAAGTTGAGTTCACACATTTCATCTGTCTCCAGGGGCGTGCGGTAAATGGTTGAAAGAATGGAATACCGTAGCGCGCCTAGATGATACAATTTTTAACAAAAAACTTTCACGTTTTGAAAGTGCTCCGGTCCTATAATTTTTTTGCATTCTCATAATATCCGTCAGCCGCACGATATTGGATGTACAAAATTCTATGCGGAACATTTTGTATCAAAATATTTTTTAAATGTACTTTTAAAATTTGTTTCGTGCCATAAAATGCGGCAGGGCACCGCCCCGACTCCACTACACCACTGGTTGGAACCATCTTGAATAATTCAATTAGATGCATCATATGTAAACAAGTTTTACAGAAAATATAATGTATTACTATCATCCCCGTCGGTCCCTCACGACTGAGGAGCCGGACTCGGGCGCACCGCGACGGGCTTCTTCAACCTATTATATCTTCTCTTCTCACGAGATACCCGACAATTTCAGGGTCGTTGAGAGTCTGTCAGTGATGTTCAGCTCTTGAAAAATACAGACATTCGGTCGTCTCCAGCACCACATCTCAAAGGCATTAATCCGTTTTCTCTCCTTCGCATCCAGGGTCCATGATTCCACACTATATACAAATATAGAATGCATCGGAGAATGTAGACCAGAAACTAGACTAATGCATTATAACGCCTGTCTAAAATTTAGTAACTGAAAACAAAAAATAATGTCTTCTTCAATATTTGCAAAATTACTTTATGGCAACATATTATATAAATAATAAGAAAAAATATTGTAACCTGAAGAAGGGACCATTGGTCTTGAAACATGTTGATTTCTCAATAAATAGTAGTTTAAACAAAGTGTTTATTCTTATTATTTATAAAAAATAATAATGTACGTTTTCTAAAATCTATAAATATTATCTCAGTTATATAAAATAAAATAAAAACAGAACATAAACAACTCTTGTGATAATAAATAATTGAACAAAACTGAAAAACATCAGTATTAACTTATTACCTAAACATTGGTAAAATTTCAAAGTTCAATTGAGCGCATCTCAGCCTGGGGTGTAACCTTGTGTACGTAAAGAAGGGAAACATCAAACGGAAAGAATGGGCGAGTGGGCGGGCGGTAGGGGTGCGCCGTGCGCCCATCTCGGTTGATCGCCCGAGTTGTGTAATACGAAATATATTCTAGCCAGCTATAAAAAGCGACTTGAAAGATAATCTTAAATCAAGCATTAATTTACAAGCATTAACAGAACACATTCGGTGATTGGTGTTATTATTTGTGCGGTCACAACTGTAAATGCTGCAGTAACTTTTCTGTCATCATCTTCCACTTCGGTCTTTATTTATAATTCTATTTTCTAAATAGTCTTCTGGTTGTGATAGTTTGCCGAACAAAAATCTTTAATAAATGTAAAATAAAGTATTTTGAAAAATCATTGAGCATTATTGTGCCTATTTATTTGAAAAAAATATCTTTTTCTTTTGTATATTATGAAGAAGTAAAATCTGAACGTATTGTTAATTTATTTGATAATAGGGTCCATTTGATTCAATTGGATTTGACGTAAATTACACTTAGTTTAAAAAAATTTAAGATATATAAATATCATCATGATCAGTCGTTTTATATTTACTGCTGGATGAGAGCCTCCCCAAGTATATCCCACTCCTCTCTGTCCATTGTTATTCGCTGCCACATTTCCGCAGAATTTGATGATTTCGTTGGTCGTACTGTGTAGTGTGTATCTACTGGGTGTAATACAGCAGGTGTATAATGCAAATACAAATTCTTCTTCTTCTTCTACGGCCCTACATCCCAAGGTGGGATTTGGCCTTCTCCGAGAGTTCTCTCCACCGACTCCCATCCCTGGTCATCCTGCTCCAGTCTTCTTCCACACAGTCAGCCGACCTTTTCCTTGGCCCGCCTCTAGGTCACTTCCGCTGGGGTATCTACTCGGTCATGATCTTTGGCGTCCTGTTATCTGGCATTCTTTCAACATGGCCAGCCCATCGCAGTCTTTGGGACCTACTGAATCTTACAATTGTTTTTGCTCAATCAATTCGATTCGTTTTTATTTTGTAAGTTCAATTTTATATTGTAGGTCCATAGATTTTTCTTATTAATATAATACATTAATAAAAAGAAAAATCTATGAATATATCCTACAAATATAAATGAAACAATATAAATGGTCAATACAAATTAAAAATTTGAATCGAAAATGTAAAAGCTGCGTGTGCCAAATCTCAACTGTCAGAGAAATAAGCATTTAGAAAAGTCATAGTTGTGCGATTGTCGATTAATGGAAATATTGAATTGATTCCAAATTATGTAATATATTGAATTCAAACAATTATAGGTCATCGAATCCGAGCGGCCAGAGATGATTTAGGGTCTGAAGCGAAGATAGATTTGCAGATACTCATATTTATTTCGAAGAACGAAGACTTCAAGCTTAACATGATTTTATAAAAATCTCATACAATAACGGTACCGAATTTTTGTACATACTCCTTGAAAATTTTACACCACTCATAAAATATTGAGAACTAGATCTATCACTCTCTGTAAATACATATATAAAGGACAAGGTACGGTTTCTGTCTGTAAATTAATTTATTTATGTCATCACGCGATGCTCAGATTGCCTTAAATAAAATAGATTCATCCTCATTTGACGTCATGCAACGTGATAATAATGAAGTAAAGTGCTTCACTTGGATGATGGCGTGTGATGTCTGTGCTCACAGATCTATATAAATAAACACTTATCAGCCATATAGTCCGTCGGGCACCCACTAAATGCAGACGACAATACACCGTGACGCAACTAGTATGAGAAACCGCCAGAGCTGCTCACTCTTCTCCTGGTCATTTCCTCGGACACATCTACTCGCACGCATCTCGGTACCGCCTTCAGTGAACGTCGTTTATCTTGAAGTTTGTATAATGTAACAAACAGTTCAATTTTAATTGTGCTTCTTCTGTAAATAAACGCAACTATACTGTTTCACTCTTAATACGCTCGCTCTAGCCGCACACACACACAAGTACAAACCCTATATTGGTAACATTTCATATACATACGGGAGAATTCGAGGAGGTATAGGGCCCTCGATTCTCACCACATACATCCTTCTGATACATTATAAATACAATCCTTATACTGGTGATCCTTTCTAATAAACACGAGCCTCTGTAATGTGAATATGATCTAGTCTGTTCAGTGTGATATTTGTTCAATTATTTATAAACAGATCACAAAACATTTTAGCTTTTACACAAAACTTAAAACGAGAATCTACAAAGGCTTTCAGCCGGCTGATGTTACCGCCCCGTCACGGGTGAGGCTGTTGAGGTGTACCTCCAGCGGCACGCGCGATTTGAAAGTTTTCACATCAGTTGGGGTGTAGCCAGGACTCGTGACAGCGCGCGCAGGGGAAACTTATTGTGGTCAGAGTTTATCCAGCGGAGGAATTCATTGTACTAATAATAATTAATACATTCACGTGGAAACTTCACCATCGAACTACGAGCAACATAATGAATCTAAAATTTGGGTTAATATTTTATTGATTTTCTTTACAGATAAAATAAATCCCTAATTGTAACGTACGCTTTTTGGACATCTATTGCGTATACGATGCAATCGTATGAGTTAGCTGTCATTCTTACATATGAAAACGCTACGAAGTAAATTAAGTTGAAAAAATACTAAAAGAACACGAGATATGTATTGTACCCGATAGTCACTTTTAATTAAAAATAAAATTATATATGAGCCGTTTAATTTCAAACCCAAGTTGTAAAGATAACGGATTTTTAATAATACCCAGAAATCCATATTTTAGGTATATGTCGCTTACATTATATGATCTTTTTTGGTACAAGCCAGTGGAACACCACTAAAAACTAATGGTAAGTTTCATTATTGAGCCGTTTGGAGGATAAGTACTCAATTATAGTGGGGTTTGACACGAAACTTAAATATATTTTTGTTTGTTCTATTACATTCAACTTTTTTTCGTTCAAATTTTCATCAGTATTCATCGTAATTTTCACATACATGTCACTTTGTACAGTTGAGGTAGATGGTTGAACTTCCACTCGTTTGTCGTTAACATTTTTTCTTCTATTGTGATTAATCTTTATTAATTATAATGTTGTAAATCTCAAACTTATTTTATTATTTTTTCCTTGAGAATGACTACTGAAGTGGATGAAGACAGTGTGGCAAATTCTGCACCAGAACCTCGCATCTCATGCTTTACCCTGGGTGAGCCGGTGGACGTCGCATCGTCGATGTCACAATATATTACACAATAACAATATATACACGCGTATATTTCTGGGGGAACCCGCGTCAAATAGTCCTGAGAAGAACTTTTAAACTCCCAATGTTTCGAATAAATATCATTACTCATTATCAAGGACTTTTTATCCTGAATACTGCTCTAAACTGACGAGTAAACTCGACCATTCGAAGTAAGAGCCAAAACGAAAGTAAGTTAAAATCTTAGTAGGTACTTAATATTATTAGTTGACGTCGCGATTAACTGTATCTAATGGTAACGATAAGTTACTTGTAATTTAGTTATTTGTTTAATAGTCACCTTTGTGCACTATTTGATGCGAAAGTAATCCGTTATATTTTAACTGGATAACAGACAACAATAATATATGCTGATCTGTTTGAGATATAAGTATCGTACTAGCCATGCATATAATATGACAGTCGCGCGCCTTTATCAAAAAATAGAATTTTTAACGCTATTTTGAACAGTACATATTTAAAGTTCTATTTTTAACGTTGTTTCCACGGGGTTCTTCGATAAAACATATTCTACACTTAAATCAGTGTTCAAAGAATAAGTATTAGTTTTAGT
Source organism: Eubasilissa splendida (assembly GCA_031772225.1). NCBI lineage: Eukaryota > Metazoa > Arthropoda > Insecta > Trichoptera > Phryganeidae > Eubasilissa > Eubasilissa splendida. The sequence continues at coordinate 904,781 of CM062857.1, forward strand.
CATATCGAAGGGCAAAGAAGTGCTCACAACTGGTAGAGAAAATGGTTCTCTCGCTTATTCGTTCTGAAATTTGAAAATTAGTGCGTCATCCTGTAACGGAAATCGTATTTTTAATATTTAATATGTAAAATGTTACATTGTTTATGACACAATCGTACACAATGTTGAATAAACATAGTACATGTTTACTTTCTGATAGATAGTTATTGTATAATTCGCCTTTGTTATTTTGGAGGGAGAGATAATTGAGAGCGAACAATTGAAATTTGCATATTTCACGTATGCATTCATATAAAATAATGACAGTTGACATTTCCCCGCCCGCCATGTTGAATTGTTTAACAAATGGCCGGCCGTGATGGTAGCGTTAGATGTTGCTATTATTTCACCGCCGTTGAGCAAACATTTACAGCGAAAATTTATAAAATGGAATATTCTTCAAATTGAAAAAAATAACACCATCCGAAATATGCAAAAACAGCAGGCAATTGAAAATATGCGATACCTAAATTATAATTTAAAAAAAATTGTAAAAAAATGATATTTGTTTTTTTATTAACACCTACTTACAACAGAACAGTTGTTTAGAAAATATCTTATTATTATACAGAACACATGAAATAAATCAACATTAATCAAGACTATCAAAACACACATATTTACAACGAAAATAAACTAATCCTGCGAGATTTATAAAAATAGCGATAACGTACGACACAAATAAAAATGTTGAATAGAATATATTTTTGGTATTACCCAGAAATGTTATACAGGTATTATCAATTTATTAAACGAGCCATGCAAGGTTTCAGAGTATTTAAATATATATTTATGAACTGTTATATTATAAAATAAATATTACAGCGTGCGTCTGCGCCTCACAACAGTGAAAATAATGTAAATAATAATAATGAAAATAAATAAATCTGTTATTTTTACAAATCAAAACTATCTCAATTATTATCGACAATAATTTGTCGATACTAATTTAAATTTTACATTATTTGTATTAATTTCGAACGAAGTTCAGAGCATTCTGGACAGATCTGGGTGTTTATCATATTCGTATTAAGAAATATCTAGTTCTAGTATCATGACATGTTTAATATTTGAGTAGTAACTTTGTTTTTAATCATTGCTGTTTTATCTTTTAATGCCAACCGATTTTGTCAGAGCTGTCGGGTAGTGAGAGGTAGGTAGGGTAGTTTTGTACTATAATCACTACGGTCGACCAAACATCACTTGTTCAAATAATGTTTATTTTGATTTAAAGTGGCCCACGTCCATGGACGAGATTTCTCTCGCAGATTCGATTCAAGTGCGCATAAGGAACAGTTCAGAAATTCCGCACAAAGCGATCTATGAATTATCACCTCGTGTCTTTTTTCGCGGATTAGCATTTATTATTTGTCAATACATACTCCTTTAATGTTACTTAGAAGTCGAAACTGTGACGTTACTTTAATACTGTCGTGTTTTAATATTTTTCACAATATGTTCTTATATTATAAACTTAAATCCCTCGATAAATAATTAAATTTAAATAAACAAATTATGTACTGTTTTTTTTTCAATATTCAATTTTTCTCGTATTGCAACTTGTCCCGTCAATCAATCCCGTCTCAACACAAATTTTTCTAGTGAAACAGGCACAGTCTAAACACAAATAAACATGTCTTATATAGATAATTAAATAAAGAAACTTTTTATTTCGCCATAGTATTTTAATCGAATTATGTATGAATGGGTGTTTAAGGAACGTTCTGTTTTCTACAAAATTAATTAAATATAGTATAAAACAGACAAAAATAAAGTTTTTTTTAACTTGAATGCAAATGGAGTTGAACGAAGTATTCTATTCCAATATGGCATTGTTCGTCTGTGACACAACAGAAGCTGTTTAATTAAGTTAGCGAATAATTTTATCGGTTGTTAGAAATAATTATTTAGAAAAAATGAAATTAATTCGATCACGAAATAAATCCAAAAGATTGTCTGGCATTGTCTGGCTGGTCTGTTATATCTGGCTATAATGACAAGCTTCCCTTAATGTAGCATTTGTACACCCTTAATAATACGTGTACAGGTCTCTGCTTTTATAATGTAATATTATAATCCTCTTAGTAAAATAACGTAGGGATGAAATGGAGGCATTCAAAAACAAATATTAGTTGGTTATTTTCAGTAGCTATCGTTCAATATTTGCGCTCAGTGCGTACACAAGATTTAGTTATTATTTAAAACAGGCGACTGGCAGTGGAGAGTGGAGAGTGGAGGGTGGAGGGAAGGGAGGTACTATTGTTTTGCGTAGGTTGTAAAAAGTAACGATGCACGCAAAATTTAGTTCAAGCAGGGGCGGGGGTGACTATATTTTCCTCAAGGTCCCAGAAAGTAACTGAGCAAAATTTGTAATGGATAATATTCGATATAATACGAGTACACGTGTGATGACAATTTGGAGAAACTTGCGATGTCGAGATAACAGGAGCAGACGAAGGGGAAGATCGATCGGACAATTAAATAACCGTGTTACTCTTTGCGTTACATTCTACCTGTCGTGTATGCTATACAGGACCAGGGGCGCGATTACAGGGGTATATACTAAAATACATACGTAATAATTCACACATCTATTCTATAGTATATATGTATAACTTTTATGTTTTATGAGATTTTGAAATGATAATTCGGTGCTTGTGAAGAGTTCATTTTATTGAAGACAAGTGAAAAAATGTACAAGATAACATGTTCACGGAGATGTATCGAAACAAGCAGACTTCCAGTTCTTTCTTGTTTGAACTTGAGATACGATCTAACCACTGAAGAGTCTTGCCACAGTTCATAAAGATAATGCTAATGGTAATGGGAATCGTGACATGATACAGTAGACAAGCTCAATTCCGGATTTTGTGCCGGGTGAACAAAGTAATTCATTGAATGCTATTAAAGTTTTGTTTCAATACATATTCGTTTACAAAGAACGGAAATTAGTAAGATAAAATATAACCGTACTATAATTGACGAGTAGACAAGGCTATTAAAAATAATGGTTCCAAGTCATAACATTCCTCAGATCAATTCTAGTTATTGAAAGGTGAAGGGTGAAGGGTGAAGGTTGATAAACCAAAATATACAAATGTTGCTTCAGAGTGTAGGTACATACATAACATAACAACATTTTATTTTCAATAAAAAAGATGTTTCTAGAATTTTTGATTTAGTAAGTACATTATATTAAGATGTAGAGTAAGAAGGGTACCATTAGTGATCTTGGTGAATCTAATTAAAATAACACTATATTTATATTTATATTAATATAATATAATTTTATTAATTGTTTTCCCATGTATTTAATGTTTGTATTTTTTGTTCTATTTTATCATAATGTGTTGCTCTTACTTCATTTATGACAACTTACTTGATAGTAAGTGAAAATAAAATATAAACATTACACTTTAATATGAAAATGTCGGAATTTCTAAGTATCCAAAGCTAGTAAAATATTATTAGAAATGTTTGGATAACAGAAAAATCGAATATATTTTAATAAAATTAACTAACTATCGCACTGCTTCCCCATGGGGACATGTATAGAGGACGGAACGCCAGACTCTTCTGTCCTGATACATGACTCTCGCCTTATCCACTTTCAAAAATCTTCTCACGCTAGATCGTCGATTGTTGAGACTTCTTACAGGATCGGTATATAGTTTACCCGGTCGTGCCAAATCTTTTTCGGTGTAGTCCTCTATTTCCATCAACACTCGTGCCATATTTCTTTTTTAACATTCTCTCCGCATTTTTTCGTTCTATATAACCAAACCACCTTTTGAAATCCTATTCGATATGCTAAGATAAACTTTACATTCTCTCATAATTTATTAATTATTACTCTATCGTAAATGAATTTGCCACATGATTCACCTAAATGATTTTATTTCCACTGCATTCAGTCTGCTTTCCCGTGGCGTGACTACAAAAATTGGGCCCCAATGCAGAACGAAAAAAGACCCCCCCCCAAAAAAGTATCGTGTATAATTTATACGAATATTAGTACTACGTGGTTTATCCATTCAATGGTAAGAATAAAATTATACTTACCGCAAAACATTCATATTTTCAAGAAAAAAATATCTAAAGTGAGAATAGAATAGGACTAACTTACTGGTCTCCTGAAACGAGGTGTAAACCCCTGACTACTAGATCACTAGGCCAGCGTCTTAACCACTAGACCAACAAGCTATGAAAAAATACTTGCTTCACTTTACGGCGATATAACCCGGAACACTGCCGTGTACATCGATAATGTTTTCACGTGTTATCGTGATACACGTGAAGAATTCTGTTCAATGGCTGTCAGCCATCATGTTGGTTATCATCGTTTCGTTTGCTGTGGCCCGGAAAAGCACTTCAGTAGACTGGCCAAACCATCTAACCGTCATACACTTGTGTATATCAATAATAATCAATATTAACTTAGCAAAATTAGGTATTTAATTTTGAAGGGTTTGTTTAGGGCCCCGATTCTCTAAAATTGAAAAAGTGTATAGGGATGTGGCAAAATGGCAAGGCGGTACTTGCAACACAACTCCCACCAGCCATAAAGACGTAAAGACGCCTGCACTGGACGGGCCGAGCCACGACCGATCTATCTATCGACGACGCCCGAGCAGCAAATCTAGAAGCCGCCTCTAATCTTGCTTCGCGCACCCAGTATTAACTTCTACCTTTATACAATGTAACGTAATTAAATTGAGTGTATCCGTAAGTATATTAGGTTCTCTTCTTATAACATGCCGCCGGTTACACTTTCATATCCAGACACATTTCCTAAAATACTGCAATACAAATACGAATAATATATAACACTCCGCGATAAAAAGAACAAGAGGGTATTTGGGTGAATATTGGGGTATCCGTACCCTCACACGAATCACATCATCTTCATTTCTTTCTGGAATCCGTATACACTACTCGTACACTCTTCCATAGAAGAATTAAAGGTACGGATAGACCAAAATACTATTGAATCTTTCAATAGAGCGAGACCATCAACATTATCAACAAAATAAAAAAAACAAAGACGAAAAAGATATTTCGCCAGTTCGTGTCGTCACGAAGGACACGAGGAGCGAGGAGCGAGGAGGGGTAATAACGGGATTTGCTTCCACGCGTCCCGGGCCTGCTCACCTGGGCAACAGGTAGATAATACGGCGCACGTATTCTGCTACTGATCGACGTTTATTTCCCTTTGTGGAGAAATCAAACACAAAAAGGTTCGACGCGAACGAACCGGCCGAGGGGTAGCGTCCGCAGGAGAAAGTACAAAAGGCTGGCTTCTAAAAGTTTGAAATTAATTTATTTTGAAATACAAAAATAAATCGCGCTTTATTTTTTTCAATTTCAAATACATGTACCTGATTGGCCAGACGTACACAGCGTACAGTTGAAAATAGAGAACGATAAATTGCTTTCTTTATATATAATATAAAATGGTGTATTGATAATAAAATAGGAACGTTGAGTAAACATATTATACTTTGGTATGCTGCTGCCAATATATAGTGTAAATATTTAAAAATATGTTATGATACAATATTACAATCTTTAATTAAGAGTTCTACGCTTTATTATGTTCGGCCACGAGTTCCAACACGAGAAATTTCTCCTTCAGGACTCTGGATAACGTTATTTAAAATTAATTATATTTATTCTCACAATCTTTAAAACATTAAAACTATATGTATATCTTGAGAAAAATAAATTTAAAAAGGCTACTTTATATATAATTATGAATTCATACATTCACTTTTCGTTCATTTGTAAGAAATATTTGAATCTCGGGACGCGTCTGGAATCCTTGCCGTGTCTGCAAGGATGTCACTTGTTCCAGATTCATTTTTCTTTTTTACACGCGCTCTGTACAATAGAATAATTATTTAATGACATTTTTTAAAATTATTTTTAATTTGGAAGCTAACGGATTATAGGTACTTGTAACATCCAACTGTCTGTTGGCAAGCAGTTACTAATCTATTATAAAATTGATAAAACATATAAATTCTTCTCTCAACATAATTATTTTTACTGGCTTTCCACCGGTATTAAAACATTTTCCAGAACGCGATGATGTGAAAATAATTCCGTTGACGTTCGACGCCCGTATCAATTATGTTACGTATATAAATATTTTATTTTATGATAAAATCGTTCATGGAAAATATAGTAAAATATTTGGAAAAAAATATGTAATGTGATATACTTATTTTTATGCACGTGCGTGATATGTGATATGTAAGTACATTGCTCTGTCGCAGATATCCCTCAGGCGCTTCTTTTTATTAGATTTCCGATTCCAAATATCTCCTGGGACGAAATTGTCGCGCTAACCTTGTCGATGTAATATTATTTATTACTTTTCCTAAGCACGACTGCTTCCAATAATTTCTTCGCAAATGTTTCTCTTTAAAAATATTTTTTAAATAACTTTCCATTTAATCCAATCGGGGGCAAAAGGTCAGACAACTGGTAATTTAACGCACTGGTAAATTGCAAACGACCCTTTATGAAAATTTGTCTGGCCCATAAATTCGATCGACTTGCTTTTATTGAAAAATTTAACCCTTATTTGATATCGCTTTTTAACGAGGTTTTTAAATTATTCCGGACCGATACCCGAGTTTTTCATCTCAAATATTTGGGATTTGCTGACTAACATTAAAGCTATTAAAAACGTTCGGGAGTTCTACAAAAAACAACTTACGATTGTCACATTTTGCAAATAGATTTTATAATTTCAAATCTGTAGTGAATACTGGACAAACATGAATATTAATCACGTGTGAAAATAAAACATTTCTTTTTGATTCTACTAGTTTAATTTTTTTGAGATGCGTTTCGCCTTGTAAGGGCATTATCAGAACCATTATAGAGATTGATAATTTTCTCACAAAGCGAAACGTATCTTAAGTAAATTAAACGTGTTAAAGTGTTTTTTTTTCACATATGTGATTATGGAGTTCTACAAAATTACCTCGGAAATAGGTAATATGAATATTTATAAATGGCACATTATTAGATACACCAAAAACAAAACAATGATAGTTTCTGAGTACTGCTTAAATAACTAGCAAAATCATTAAATGTTGGAGATTTAGGAATAATTCTGGATTCGAAACATTTGTCCGCACATAGATGATGACATTAATGTACAGATCTAAAAAGTTAGCAGGTTTCATAACTAGAATAACCAAATAGTTAAAAAAGGGAAAAAACTGCTAATTACTGCATAGATACTTAGCACGAATATGGTAAATCAATCTGGTTTCAACATTATGCGGTGTACAAACATTAGTTGAACCCGTACACAAGAGTTTCATAATCTTTTATATTAGATTAGGAACTAGCTCAATTCTGAGAACGTTTTATCAAAGACTGAATCATTTTAAACTCCTGGAGTTTTAAATTAATCCTAGGCATTATTTTCAAATTGAAACAAAACATATCAGTATACAAATCTTGATGTACAATAGAATATATTTTCATGAGTTGAACTTGCAAACTTTTCATTCGGCATGATTAGTTCAATCTATCTTATTATTTATTGATTACATATAATTGTAAAAGAGACTGAAATATAAACGACAAAATTACGTTTATAGGGTGCGTTTAGGGCTCTAGGAAACACTTTTTAACTCTCTGTTAATCGCACAGATATTTTAGAATTCTCTGGAATGTACGAGTACTCTCAAAGTAGTATAAGTAGGTCGAATCAAACAATCTTTTTGAATACTGAATCTTAGTAAAAACAATTAATCTTAAGAGAGTTTTATCTTTTAACATTTTTCAGTTACTTAACGTTTTCATTAAAATATTTGATAAAGAAGACGGAGGACTAAACGAATCTTAAAATCAATTAACTATTTCGCAGACTTTTGCGAGGAACAGTTTTAGGGAATTTTGGAAATATTATCTAATTTAAGACTTCTGAAGATGATGGACCAGCATCTCAACAAGTATCGCATTTGTAACACTAATTAATCTTTAGTTTACACGAGTTGAGAAAACTTGTAAGTAACATTTTACAAGAATTGACTTTAAATAGTTGTATGATATCTGACGTAAACTAAACGGAATGTTTAACTATAACAAATTTCAGAAATTCAATTAAGTATCAAATATTTATGTATTATTAACTGAAAATTTTAAATAATCTGAAAATATTATTTTATATTTAACATTTTCATCAAACAGATTGACAGCGGACTTGGTTCTACATTCTATAGCGTACATACAGACACAAATTACATATAGACACATTACTAAATCAATCACAATTTGAAACACAGAGTTAGAAGACATTGAATTATACAAAACACATGAAATATGAAAAACATCAACACAATATAAGAATATCTCAAATTAAATCAAATCAAGATTAAAATTAATTTAAAAAAAATATTATTTTTATATTGACTTTGTTCTATACACACGATTTTTGAGTTAATATCATGTGAAAATTGAACTAAATTAAATACAGATGACTGTGGCTGTGTAGGAGTGACATTATTAATTAATTTTTTTGTCCGAAATCAATTTTTTTTCCGAATATTTAAGAATAAAATTATTCAACAACTCATCATAATAGACAAGAAATTTAACAGACAAGGTTTAAAAAAGAAGTGACAAACATACCAATACACGACAAACATTCCATTATGTAACTTAAATGTTATTTTATCTAACCCCTTGGGCTTTTTATTAAATGATTATCAAAATAAACAGAATAAAGGTAGTGTTTTTTTAATTTTTCAAATTATGACTTGAGAACGTAAGAATAACGACCTTGAATGTTCTTGGCACCTTTGGAGGGAAGACAGCACAAGCGGGAGGGTTGCAGCAAAGACTGTAGAAGATGGAAACGCCTTATCGAGACTTTGCAATCCCCCCGACCCTCTTAGAATGAAGAAACGAAAATGATGATATATGTATATATACAGTTAAATCGTTTTATCGAAAAAATATTTTTGCTGCCACCCGGACACGAACCAGGAACCCTTCCTATCCGGGAAGTGCGCTGACCACACGACACCACGTCAACATTGTAAGTTAACGACAAATTTTCTAACTTATATGTTGCACTTTTAAATTGATAAATCTGTTATTCATTTATACATTTAATTTGTATTAAAATATCACAGAACTATTTTCTGAAAAACTGCAACTTCACAATAATATAGTGTTCTTATAATAATCAATTGTTTTTGCTTTTTGAGTTGGCATTAAGCTAATTGTTGTTTTTGTATATTGACCTCTCTGACTATTAAACATTTCACAAATTCTGTGCTCTGTTACCACGTGTGCTAAGCGTTTGTTTTTAAATTAAACTATATGTTTTGCTAAGTAAAACTACATTTTTTATTTAATCGCATCAGAGATACAACGAACAAGCGCGTATATTCATACTCATTAGACGTGCAGCCATCTGATTTATTTGTTTAATTTACTATATTCAACAACTTATCGAACTTTTTTAATGCATTCAATTTAACTTTGGGATAAGCACACTTGAAAGTTTATTTATCTGTCACTATAAATATATTTAGAATGTATAAGAGATTAGTTGATTGTGTGAAGTTGCAGTTTTTCAGAACATAGTTCTGTGGTATTTTAATACAAATTCAATCCCGGTAGCAACAAAAATATTTTCCGATAAATTGAATTTTTCTGAATATCTTTCTAATTGATATATTTAATTTGTATTATATTTAGAATGTATATCAAAAGTGTAATGTAGTGAAGACAGAATTATATTGTTTGTAATTGAAATTATCTTTTGAAATTCCACTAATGTACGGGTTGTGCAGCGTTCAATTAGGCACGGAGCTGCGGGTCGGCAGGGCTTAGGTATTCCCGTCGCGAGCTGAGCCGCTGAGCCGCCGAGCCGCTGAGCCGCCGAGCCGCCGCGCCGGTCGGGCCGGGCGATCGATGGATGGATTAAATTGGAAATTTAATGGGACGTGTTAACCCCAGCTTTACATAAACATATTTGCCTTAGCACGCATCACCGTATAATACGAGGCACTTAGTGAATGGAGTGGAAAGTGTCAGCCGGAGAGTGGGGAGACGGAAAGAGATGATAATAGGTATATTGAAATTAATTTTAATAATTTAGCTCTTAAAAAAGCTCCTCGGTCATTATTTGTAAATTAGTCATAAAAATTACGTTTGTAAATTAGTTTTAAATAACTGCAATTATAATATAGTATCAAATAAGTTTAATTAATTTAATAAAAGATAAACAAAAGAGTGCGTAGCGAGGTTTGCGTAAGCAAAATAAGGTTTAAAAATGTTAAGGATTTTTTTGTTTGACACAATCTAAATTGATTCATTTTCGAATGAGAATGATATAATACTCTATATGGAACTGAAGCGTGAATTCTCATGGAAACAATACTAAATCGACTTGAAACATTTGGAATGTGGATCTGTAGGCGGCTATTAAGTTGCGTAAAGAAAAATAAATCCGTAAGGCGATAAAAATTCGAACTAAAATATTTTGGCCATATCGCGACAAATCCTGAAAAAGAATAGATCCTGATTGCCATCTTGCTAGAAAAAAAGAGTACTAGAACAGGGCAATGGTTCATCTTTAACTACAATTTAATAAGGCGATGGTTCGGGAAATCCACCGTCAAATAAGGTAACAGCTATCCAAATACAGCCTTGAAGATTGATCATAATCGAGCTGCAATCAATCTTTACTTTATGAATCATGCCAGGACCTGCTCCAGATACATGCACGCAGTAGCCACTTAATTGTTCAGGAGTATTAAATGGAAAAGTTAGAACAAGCTTGTATTCATCATTACAACTTATACCTGATACCCCGAGGTGTGACAGCAGAAGTTTCAAATCAGTTTATTGGAAAAAGTGCCGAGAAATTTATCTCGCTATCGGCTATAAATGTCGGGCTGGGAAAAGTTTACTTTTCTCACTGAGATATTACGCCAAGCACAGGCTGATCCAAATTGTGTTCAATAAGTTTTGTGTGGTAACTTGATTCTTATTTAATAGTTTGTTTACAAACTGGAATGATTATCAAAAATGCAAATATCACAGGTCATTAAAAAAAAAGATTTGGTACACGGAATTATTTGAAAAATAATAACATTATCGGTCCATTAGGTGGAGAGAGCAATACTTCTAAGGTTTTTAATAAGTACACATAAACAATTATTTAACTTTATTAAAATAGTTTGTCTGAAGTTGTTTCAATAAAAAAATATTTATTTATTTTTAATCTAGTGCATACACACACATATATATATATATATATATACTCTGATATAAACAATATCAATATTTTACTATAACTTATTCGGTTAGTTTAATTTGAATCTATGTAATTTCTTGTGTCATCTGTCATTTCATTGAAAATCTTCATCCGCTGTACATCATTGATTTTTGAGATTTAGCCGTTTTCCTGAATGGCAGTCTCATTCTATCTCTTTCTCTTGTTCATGCTCACATTCATTTGCCTCAATTTTTCTTACAAATTCTAAAAATAACATTTAAATAAACAAACACCGTAACATGGAAATATTTTTCTGCTTAGAGATTTTTCAGCATTGTATTGATCCGAGTAGGTATATCTATTATGAAGAATAATCTTAGACTTTCGTATTATTTTAAAACTGACACAATGTCTCATATTCATTTTCGCAAATTTTGAAATTCCATATCAGTTTTTTAAATAAACGAATTGGAATAAAAATGTTCTAGAGTGGATGTCAGGTACTGAAAGTCGAAACAAGGGTCATCCCCTAACAAGTTAGACCTGCAATACAGAAAAGGATTGCAGAAAACAGCTAGATGCACAAGATGGAGCTGCGCTGAATGATTTTGGGATTTATATCTCACAAAACTATCGTTTAACTTCGGAAATCTAAAAATGATTTGTGTTTTTTGAGTCATCATTCTTTTCACATCACTTATCTAGTTGTAATCGAATATCACCCAGTACTATATCTCTCAATATGAAATAAGTCATGTTTATCATTTTTAGATCAGCAACATTAATATATTTTGCCACACATAATTTATTCTTCTTTCACGGCACTACATCCCAGGGCGGCATTTGGGTTCCTCGACAAGAGTTTTCCACCGACTCTATCCCTGGCCATTCTTGTTTAGTTCCCAGACCCTCTTCATCCTGCTCCAGTCCTCATCTTACATAATTTACGTATATTAATTTGTTTGATTATAAATATTGTAGGAGCCAAGATAATGATCAGATCATGATTTGAATAGTTGTGCCGTAATTCCACAAAAAAAAATTAAAATTATAAAACGTTATCTGGTTACAAGCTTTCACAATCCATACTTTAAAGAGAAGTTATAAGATCAAGGTCACGTCAAAGTTCTTAATACCCTAATTCCGTCGTGAACTGAGAATTTCTTGAAGCATCCTGTATTTTTATAAGTTAGTCCGCATAATGTCGAAGAAAAAATCTAGCCATCACAATTTAGGGCACCTGGAGAAAATGTACTTAACCTTTTGTGCGTAAAGATTTGGATGCCAGGATTAGGTGTGCATTTTTACTAAAGGCCAAAAGAAAAGGAAGCAATATCTTTATCAAAGTTTTAACAAAACTGTGAGGAACTCGGCTCCGGTAATATTTCAAAAGTATCAATTCTTCGCGATAGCGTCTCGGGAGATGGACGGGAATTACTAAAACTTTATATCTCCCTGTAGCAGATTTTATCTCTAAGCCGTACAAAAACTATCATCATTTATCTTAGTAAATATTATAAAAATGATGAAAGATTTGTGGAAGAGACGCGAGGAATAAAGATTTATTTTTTATTCCCAGATATATCCGGGTCACCTGCTGGGCGGCAAGGATATATCTGGGGCATTTAGGCAATTGGGTGTGGGTAAGGGGACAAAAAATAATTAAGAAGTATGGGTACACAGAATGCTTTAAACTTGTTTTATACTTGCAGCTGATTTCCGAGATATATCATTAGTGGATTAAGTGGATGCGGGCGATATCGGTATTACAGAAATACAAACGAATGTTTATATTATATATACGATAGTCCTGTTCCGCTTAGATTAGTTTAGCATATAAGAATCACTAATTAAAAAGAAAGAGACAATAGTCTAGGATAAGGGGACATCACTTGCAATCTATTAAGCGTCCAATACAATCATCTGAAATTCAACAGTTATTCGATCTTTTGTGATTTTCGGGATTTTTGCAAGTTATCTTTACAAAACGAGGGCTGTTCCATAAACATAATCGTAATGTAATTTGGTGAAAATGTAGCTACCAGATTTTTATTTAAGGCTAATAATAAAAGTTATGATGAATTTACTGCTGAAAATCACAAAAGTTCTAACTACTAAACCTTGATAACCCTATTTGACGCTCATTGCGTTGCTACCGATATTTTACCATAACCCTGCTTGAAGTACTGTTTCTGGGATACCCTGTATGAATGCCGTTCATTAATATTTTTTACCAACTCTCGCGTGTGGGGCTAATAAATCTATTTATTTCCGTGCATTTGTAATTATTTTGTTTGACCTTTGTGCAGCAATGTGTACATGTTCTACTATCACGTGACGCGGTATTGTCTATAGCCTTACAAGGTCAACGATTTATCGAAGTTCAGAATTATATTTAGTATTGCACACTTAACGATAAAAAAATATATTGTTTCGGTAAATGCCATCTACAAGGATCCACATTTGATCGAATCCTGAATAATCGTGAAACATAAAGATTATTCACCCATATCGGCGTATGACAGTTCAATACTTTTAGAAAAGTATCAGTGTAAAGCGTAAGAAAACCACTACTAAGGCTGCCTACCTACAACTAGGGCATGCATTACCGGTTTTAGTTAAACCGGTTTATCAGTAAATTTCACTAAATTCCATTACTTAATTACCGGTAAATATATTTGTAATTACCGGTATTTTGACATATTAAAAATATGGTATTTTTAACTTTTTAAAGTAATTATATAGTACTTACTTTATTATGTGACGATACTTATAGCGAGCAGAATCGGGGAGTCTTGTTTCATGGTTTATTACCTAGAAATTCTTAGAATTTTCTCCGACCTGTTGGAATAAAAAAACAAATTGTCTACTGGAAAGTCAAGCCGTTAACAACTTATCGCACGATTTAGTAAACGTAGAAAGAAGAGAAATGGTATACTTCAATAAAGAATAAATTTGAGCCAACTATTTACTCACAATTATTACTAATTATCTCACAATTGTTTCGAAGATCAGTCGCTTTTCTTCAGCAGAAGCGATCTGCACCAAAATTAGATCCAATTTAAACGATGACATATTAAAAATGTTATATTTTTTAAGGGTTTTAAATTAATTTATATTCTGAAAGAAAATTTAAAATCAAGTGTGTAATATTTTAATTTCATAAAAATAATATCACCATCATTGTTGATAAATTACCGGTAAGTAGATATTAACTTCATATTTTACCGATTTATCGGTAATGCTATATCTCGATAATTTTACATGCCCTACCTCCGACCACTAAGTACCATCTGTCATCTTGCGTAGTTTAATCATCTGTCAAATATATGTTCGTAATGTTTACGTTTGTTCAGTAATTATTTAAGTGGAATAACGAAGAATAATTAATTAGATATCTATAATTCAAAATTGATACTTTAGAACACCGTCTGTACAATTCCAGGGAGAGCAAAACAGAATGCTCTAGCAATGGAATATAGGTTCTGAGGGTGGCTATTGTTGCCGCTTCGCGGCCGATAGTAGCCGCTATGCAGCCAGTGGTGACCGCTGTGCATCCAAGGCTGCCGTAGAATCTATATTTCAATGCAGAATTTGTTATAGCAAGATAATAAGAGTGCACCATTGTTAAAGTAATATAATAAAGCCCTGGCCGTGCAGCGGCCACAATCATCACAATAGCCGATTGCTTTTCTGATAGTTAATTTATAACGTTATTTTAAAATGTGACTTGACCCCTTTGGATGCTGAAGCTTCAAAGTAATATATTGCGACACCATAATTCTTTGTGTCGTGATGTTGAGTCGGGGGTGATTATTTAAGCTTGACATCACGTGACAAGACCAACACTGATTGAATTCGCTAGACTGTTCCATTGTTCTGATACATCAATCTAATATGTTGAACATCGATTGTTGTTTTCTCCCCTGGGTGCGCCACTGAACCCAAAATTAATATGTATTTCTGTATTATTTCAACAAATGATCGGTGTAAGAGATTCTCCTGAAGCGACTACCTGACTTGGATTTGACAGCAGAAAGGTTTAGACCGGCAACCATGTAAGCATTTAGGCAGTCGAACTGATAATATTGTTAATTGAATATCAGAATGATAATATTGTTAATAGAATATCGGAATGATAATATTGTTAATAGAATATCGAAATAATAATAATAATAATAATAATAGCGATATTATTTATATTATGTTTGAATATAAATATAAGTATAGTTATACGATTACGAAAAAATATATTAGAAAATAATTATAAGTAGAGTATTGTTATCTTGATGTTACAATTTTAAAATTTGTCAAAAAATGGATGTATTGAAAATATAATGTTACTACCGGGACTCGAACCTGGAACTTTTCTTGTCGAGAGTACAAGTTATGATTTTGTTAACAATTTATTTTTACGCGTTTCACTTATTACGGTTTCTTCTGTTTAAGTGAGACAATTATAATTTTGAAAGGTAATCCCGCCAACCCTCCAACCCTCCAACCCGCCCTTGCTGTGGGGAGATATTCATTATTAAACATTCATGATATAATATAAAAGACATCCTTTTAATAAGAATATTAATATATTTTTAGATAGATACCTACAGCATTGTTGACTTTAAGTGTTATAGCATCTGTTCACCTCATCATCATCATCAGCTCTATCCACTGTTGGATAAAAGCTTAATGGCCTCCATTTTGATATTTATCTCTTACCTAATATTATAGTTATTGAATATTTCCCTAGAGGTCACCTCTGAATTCTTCTTCTATTCCGCCTGGTAAAATTCAATTTGTTGTCACGGCTCAGCCTCTATTGCAGCCGCACTCGATAGCGGCGCATATCGTTACCGTGAGCAGTCCTAAAGTCGCGTACGTAATATAACAGTGGGTTCCGCGCTTGGAATGCTCGCTTTAACGATTCGTCCGCTGATGGAAATCCTGTAGTCCCCCAGCAATTTTAAGGCCCGTGTCCACGGAAAGAGACACGATGAAATAATCTCACAGATTTATATTTTCATAGAAAGCAATCGCTTTATGGTTTGACATATTATATTAAATAAAATAATAATAACTTTGTATGAAACCACGAAACTTCGTCGATCATTCGGCAATACACGTCAGCAATGACTGTCTCTTGCTGGTTAAAAAAATAAGGGCCAATTATCCCTCGGGCAGAAATTGCACACCACACTGTTGTTTTTGGACAATGAAAACGTTTTTAATGGCGTTCCCTCGGATTGTCGGGGCACCAGTAATTCATGTTTCATTTATTAACATAGCCATCGATATGAAAATGTGCTTCGTCAGTACACAATATGTTTCCAAGCGTTCGTGCTGTTCCAAAACATTCCAGCATCGTCCTCGCTAAGGTTTCACGTAAAGAATAGTCATTTTTGTTGAGAAACTGCACGATTTGCAGTTTGTATGGGTGAAAATTTTTCAAAATAACGTGCACTATTGCTTTTTTATTCCAGTACATGCTGCAATCTTTCTTATCGGTTTACGCGGATTGCGCATAATTTCACGTCGAACTTGAGCCACATGTTCTGGCGGCGCTGCTGACGTTGATGGTCCCGGAGGAGTTTGGTTAACTATTGTCCCTTCTTGTCTGAACTTTTGAACCCAACATCAGATAAGTTGCGTGCTCGGCCCATCACTTAATCGTCGAATATTAACGTGAGTACAAAAAGCGCGACGCGCACGAACCAATGAATCACCGCACTTTAAATATTGCTCAACTATGAACGAGCAGTGCGCTCCCGACCAATGACTCATAGCGACTAGTAAATCAGCAAATCACGCGCGTAGAATAATACCCCTCCTACTTACCTCCCCCTGATAGTTTACGAGCAATTACAATTTAATCTTGAAATTTTTCCGCTGGACACACTTTATATTAAATTGATTTTAAAGGGTATTTATTAGTTTTAAATACGTCCTGATGAAGCTCGAGATAAGCGAAACCGGTTGACGTATAATAAATTTCGTGGTTTCATACAATGTGATTGTTATTTTATTTAACAAAGAGATTTAACTGAGATACATTTCGATACTATGTAGGTACACGTGTTAAAATTTTGATCTGGAGATTAACATTAAGATTAAGATTAGTGTTTGAAAGATACAAAAACTCAAATAGTGTACACAGCATTTGTGATCTGCATGATTCAATTTCTAAACGTCACCCAAAATTACCCTATCTATTCTGAAAAGTTAGAAATAAGTCATTAAACATTAACCTTAATATAAAGAGTTAAATTACAATAATATATAATGATCGTTAACGTGAGCAGGTACGCGGCCATTGGTGACCGCTGCGCGGTCAGGGCCTTAATACAATCTATATCTAAATGATAGAGCTTTCTCCAAAACAAAACACACCTAAATAAAATCTCGATGTAATTAAAATTATTCCACATTTGTAAATAACACTGTTAGCTGTCATAAGGAACAAAAATGCCACCTAGATGATGGTATAAGAATCACGGATAGACAATAATAAAGACAAAAATGATATTTTATCAATATAATGTGCATTATATTATCATTACTGACAATGTCATAACATAACATCTCGCGTCGCTTTGCCATCGCGACTAAGAAACTGCTTTAACAGCATAGATAAGAAACAGCGAAACAGCATACATAAGAAAAGATGACAAATGGTCGATATACTTGCCAGTCGTCTGGAACATTTAAGTAATCTTCAGCTAGTGATATTAAAAACACATTTTTGCTACTTTGGCGATTTTTTTTTGTTTACTGGCAAACGACACTACAGTCCAAGACATCCAATACTGTCCAGCAGGTCATAGTAATATAATAGATGGGGAAGCGCCATACATAATAAGGATTCCCTGGATGGAGTAATCGTAGTCATCTCAATTGTGACGGCGTTACAGCTTCAATTATGCGGCTCCGTCTGATTCCATTCTTAGTTTCCTGAAGCTATTGTGTATAGATCTTCCATAAGAGTGGAAAACCAAGATTATTTTGAATCACCGATATCTGTGTGCTTTGTGATAAATATGCCCAGCCGTGTAGTGTATTCATTAATCGGTAGGCGCTACAAGTGGCGATGGTGCCTTCTCCCTCTAATGAAAACGATATTCTGTCCAAATGAAATAATTAACTTTGCAAATAAAGAAGCCAATGAAATATTGCGTTTATGATTGTAGGAAATGAATTGAATTAGCTCTACCTCGTGTACTCCCTAGACTCTCTAAAATGTCTTCCTAACTAGATTCCCAGTCCCGATCATGATGTATTATGGTTCGGTGCTCGAGATGACGTCACGCGCGCGTCACACGTCGCACACGCGGCTGGCACCGTTCCGACCCGTCAAGTCGGGTCACTTTTGTTCAAGCCCTAAAAATCGTTTTTTAAGAAAAGTTTAAATGTCCAACGCGGTTTATATGAAAATATCAGTTTTGAAAAAAAAGTATTACTTATTTATTACCTATATTATTTTTTTACTGAATCGATATTAATTTAAGCATTATTATTTTTAAATAACCTTTCACCCCTAAAGGTTACCTTGATTTTTTCCGGGTGATACTCTCTGCGTGGAACTCTGGGAAAACATATAATAATAGTTAAGAGAATGAAAAAAAACGTAAAATATTATTAAAATGAATATACGGCCTATTATCATCAAATGAAAAACGTAAGCAAAATATAATTTACATAGAAACTTTTAAACAAGAAACCATATAATGCTAACGAATTCCAGATATATCAAATTACATATTATAGAAGCAGTATAGCGAAGGTTAATTTTCAAATAAAATCACATTCTATTGTGAAGTTACAAATGCGACTAATTAAAGTAAAAAGCAACCAATATATATATTTAAGCTTGACGATAATTAATAAGAGTTACTATGATTTAACGAGAAAGCATTTTAACAGCAATATAAAATCCCGTGTTCGAGTCCCAGTAGTAATCATATATTTTCATAGGTATATTTATTTAATGTCTCTTTATAATGTAAAAGGTATTTGTGATCGTGGCTGGATCTTGTTGAGTGAATTTTACAATAATTTGTCCTTTTTTCATTTTATAAGAACTTTTATTGCGTTATTGGATTATCATTTTTGATGTGAGAATGGATTTCTTTATTTTTGATTTTCTTGTTAACAATACTACTAAATACTACTAAATAACGATAGTTTTGAAATGCTACGAAGGTCACGATAGTGCTAAAGCATTTCTATTTTTAAAAATGTTGACAGTCTCGCATTTCTGCTAAATCAATTTATACAATATTTTATTTTGAAGAATATTATACTAAAACCTTTAAGTAGACTTTTATTTTATACTAGCACAAATCCCAGTGTTTCCCGGGTCTAAGAAAGACATTAGTAAGGTGAAAATAATAAATCTCTCTCGGTCGGTGGCTGTGAATCGATGGAGATTTTAATTACTCTAAGGGATAAAATATAGGGTATTAACTTTCTGATGGTGTTGAATTAAGATTTTCATGCTTCCCTTTTGTGCGTTAAGAATATTTTTCTATCACCAAAAAATTCCCTTATATCAATTACTATTAAGCTGAGTGAATTCTTCCACACGACATTAAAATATTAATCAAAATAATTAACAACTATTATTATGAAGCATATAAATTGATAAAGACTTGCATTAGCTAAGATATGTCGTAATATTACACATCACAGTTTTGTCTGTATAATATAATATAATATAATATAATATAATATATATGTATTAAACTTATTGTATAAACGCTTTATGCTCATTGACTAAAAGGGCAAATAATATTGAGATTATGTTGAATACTTTGTTTTTTAATATTAGTGTTTTGTCTATCTTGTATAAATTGATTTTTAATTAAATTTAGAACGTCGAAATTCATATCAGATCTAATAATGGAGGTTTGAGCGATCATTCTGGAGAAAAAAACTAGATCACCCCTCTGAATCCATAGAGTAACACCTTTCACTTTCCTACTTCCCTCTTTGCGACCGTAACTGAATTGTAACGTAATTGAAGTAACACAGATTTCATTCCACTCTATTTTACGAGGCAATGTTTTACTTGTAATTGGATACTTCTTCATTTAGATTATTAATTAAGTCTTTTTTGTACTTCATTAATTTTGTCATGGAAAGTCTCAGCAACAACATGGTTCTTGTAGAATTAAACACAGAAATAATGAGACAGGAACATTACTTTTCTTTGAGTACCAACTAAATGATTTTCATGAAGCTGTTCAAAATATCAAAACTAGACAGAATTAAGACATTTACCTTTCGTTTGAAATATTGAACATTATTTATTAAATTAATTAAACAAGGCTTCGAAAGTTCGCTATTGTGGTTTGATATTTGTGGTCTTTAGAGTTAGTTAGACGCGCTCCGATGAACGAACATTCTCAGAAATTATACCCACTATTATGACTGGACGTGAAGTATTTTGATTGCTTTATAAATATTAATGAAGTGCCACAATGTTATATTTTGACTGTTGAATAAATATCACTGAATAAATAATAAATCGTTGGAAACTGGGCTTAAGAGAAAAAGGGCTTTGAATATAAACATGGCCAGCAGAGAGTCCACCCTGAAACTATTGTTATTCCATTGTAGTTTAATGCTTCAGGGAGAATATTAATAACTATCCGCTCTATAGAACTTTATCTTTACGTTGTTGAATTTATTATCACTTTTTAAATGTACAAACGTGGGTCAAAAATATAAATAAATAAAATAAGCCAGCTACACTTTTGTGTATTATACATTTAAATGTATATTATTTGCTTCCTATTTAACATAAATGTAATAAATAATACTTTAATTATTGACCTATGAATATGACGATGGCGATATTAAATTCAAATAAAAATATTATGAACATTTTTTTCTAAAATAAACTGCGTTTTTCATTAAGACTCAAATTAGGAACTTTTTTGTTGCTTTTCTGTTGTGTTGCACCATCTCTGTTCATGCCAGATTTATTCATTGCAATTTTCAGCAATGAATTTTATGTTATTTTATGCTGTTCTCTGTGAGATTAAGTGCTATTTGTATTTCAAAAATTCTTCTACTATTGCCATATTAAACAACCTGCCTGCCCATCGCATCCAAGGATGGGTAAAATTTTAGTTAGTTATAATTCTTATGTATAAGTAGGAAGACATCGGTCGCTTTACAGTGTTAAAAAGTATAACTCTTTGCTAAATTATTTGCACTAAAAATGTACTGTTTTAAGTTAAACAGAATAGATGACTAACGGGTATAAAAATTATAATTAAATAGAGAATTGAACAAAACAACACTTATCCTAACTTTATTATTTATGTTTTACAATGACCTTTATAATAATTCGTAAACATATATTTTATATTTAGCAGCAAACTATAATTTATTATGCCACTAGACAACAAGCGCTTCGTTGTTTAACCATCACTTACTAAGATATGATTAACCTAACGCAGATAATATCGGGCAAAATGGAAGAAAAGCGTTACAGCGAGGAATTTGTAGAAAGCAAGATAAGAGAGATCTACTATATTCAACACTGGATGTAGATCGACTGAAGAAATAAAAAGTGTAAGATGTTGCAAACAACTTGTCGTGTTTTATGACATATAAATTAATTTATAGCTAAAAATACCGTCATAATAATAACGTGTAAGGCTAGATGACTATCTAACATGAATTGAACATTGTTTTCAAGCAGAATTTTAATTGCTGTCTTAATAATTCTGTACGGTCTGTTGTCAATATGTAAATTCTGGAATAATTAATTAATAAATCATTTAAAAAAAGCTGTAACCGAGAAAGGTATTGCTCATTACCGTAAAAATTTAAATATGAAAAATAATAGTTTACGTGATACTGAAGTAAGCTAATTAAAACGTATCTGATTTAATGGTCGGGCGTGCCTTTTTAGTTTTGACTCGATTTTATTAATTATTTTCGTACGTACATAATATTAACGGAGGTAATGGTAGTAGGAAGACACCAGGATCAATATGTTTTCGAAAGATTGATTATTTTTAAATTCATCTAACATCTTATCTAATTTTTTTCCTAAAATATTTTTTCTAATATTTTAATTTAAAAAAAAAGTCGTTTAATTATGTAAAAAACAATCCTTATCGTAAAACTGCCATGCAGTGTGGCAAAAAATAAAAATTATAATGAATATATATGTAATAAAGAAGAAATAAAAAATAAATAAATGCACGATCAGAATCCAGCACAAGAGTACAGCTAAAGCAAGTTGACAAATTCAAGTACCTCGGAGTGGAATTCTCGACGTGGACGTAGACGACAGGAAGGTGGAATAGACAGGAGAATCGGAGCTTTATAGTGTGATGATAAAGAAATCCGGGTGTCGACTCGTTGTGTGCTGTTATTATATGCCGATGATGCAGTATTAATGGCGAATAATGGACAAGGGTTACAGAGTCTAGTGAGTAGAGTGTACGATGTATGCAAGGAAAGCTACCTTATTATAGATGTCAACAAATCGAAAGTGGTGGTATTCGAGAAGGAGGAAAGCAAGACACCGCGCTAAACACTTGGAAGTAATTAATATTTGGAACATGTAGATGAGTTTGTGTATTTGGGAAGTATGTTTGATAGAAACGGAAAGATTAAGAAAGATATCGAATGGAGGATAACTTCAGGGAATAAAGTGAACTGCGCTTCGAATGGAATTATGTCTAACTTATCAACCAAGGCACGATTAGCAGTACACAGTGGAATCCTGATTTCGACATTGATGTATGGAGATGAGGGCTAGCGCTGGCAGAAGAGGAACAAAAGTAGACTGAATGCAGTGGAAATGAGATCGCTTAAGCGTATATGCGGCAGATCCATTCGTGACAGAGTAAAGAATGAAGAAATAAGGAAAGAATGTAAAGCTGATATTTGTATAGTGAGTATGATGAAGAAAGGATCACTTTGGTGGTTTGGTATATGATGCACGAGTTGATGGCATCAGAAATAGAGAACGCCCGCGGAAGACTTGGCACGACCAGCTAAACTAGATACTGGAGGATGGTCCTGTTAGAAGTCTCAATAGTCGGCAACCTTGTATAAAAGAGTAATGAATGTGAATGAGGCGAGAGTTGTGTGTCAGGACAGAAAAGTGTGACGCTCTATCCTCTCTGCCTACTCCCGTGGATAAACGGCGTGATGGTAAGTTAGTTAGTTAATTAGTTAGAGTTAAGTGTTAAGACCAAACTGACTATTTTTAAAGCTGTGTATAAGTCCATTTAAATATATAACTATCAATAAGACCACGAATCCAGGCTGTCGAAATGAACTATCTTAGGGGAGTAGCAAGAATAATATTATTAGATAGGAGAAATGGAGCCTTTACTTCCACACAGTGGCGTAACTTAAAAAAATAGGCCCCAATGTAAAACGGAAAAAGGGGCCTCTGTATATAAAATATAAGAATACTAAGTGCTAAGTGGTTATATTAATTAAATATTTTTATTTATTATCTTTGTTTTATTAACCACTAAAATGAGTTTAAATACATCTACCGGTTTCGAAAAATACCATTTTCTTCTTCAGGATGTCATAACTAACTAAAACATATATTGTTTCTTTGACAGAATCTATTTAAAAAAAATCTATTTATCTTTAGTACCTAACTCAAATCATTACTTAATACAAATTTACTCGAATAATTTTTAGGAAAAAATTTTAGAATGGGACTCGTAGTTAAATTTAGTTGGTTGTTTATAATTTTTTGATTAGTTTTACACGCTTTATTTATCTCCAACGATTCCAAATTATTTAATTTGTGACCAACACCGTTTATATGCAAAATTGACAATCTCAATTTTTTATCAAAATCATGACCATTTTCTATCAAATGATTAGCAAATTCTGAAAAACCACTATTGTTCAAACATCTCAAATGCTCCTTTACTCTTATATTAAAATTTTTACCCGTTTTACCAATATAAAATGCAGCACAATCCTTTCAACTAAGTTTATAGACACCAGAATTGTTAAATTTATCATCTTTGTCTTTAGAATTTGAGTAAATTTCCTATACTATTATTTGTATAAAATGCCGGTCTAATGTTTCGTGGTAGGTGTTTAGATATTTGATTAGAAAAGTTCTAAAATTTTTTTCAACCAGTAATGATTTGAGTTAGGTACTAAAGATAAATAGATTTTTTAAAAATAGATTCTGTCAAAGAAACAATATATGTTTTAGTTAGTTATGACATCCTGAAGAAGAAAATGGTATTTTTCGAAACCGGTAGATGTATTTAAACTCATTTTAGTGGTTAATAAAACAAAGATACTAAATAAAAATATGAATCTTAACCACAAAGATAACATTGCTGATTTTAAAAGTATATTAATTAAACAATACGAACAAAATCGGTGTCTTGTCTCCTGTTATATGTACACTATCATGAAAAAAAAATCTTTCCTTCACATTACGGCGATTTTCGCTTTGGTCTCTAACCTCATATATGAGCATAGTACTACCGTCCACATCGGCAATGTTCTCAAAATGCACGTGAGAAATAATTTTTATTTATTTTATTTTTCACTGTGGATTTTATAAATTATTAGCGCTGAGAAAAATATGAATATCGAAAATTTTGTAGGGCGCGGACCTTGTCTTGGTGTACTTTTTATTTTTTATTTCTTCTTTATTACATATATATTCATTAAAATTTTATTTTTTGCCAAACTGTTTGCTTATATAGAAACATCACAATTAAGGTTGTGCTAGAGGAGCGACTGATGAATCCAAGATGAATCTTCTTGACAATTCGGAGAAAAGGCTGCCGGTTGTTGCTGCCGATACGAGGCTAATTTTGGATCAACAGCAATAAAGACTTGAATGAAGACAGATTGAATTTTGCTATAATTTGTTGTCCAGAAATGACTTTCTAGACAGAGACCTAAATCAATGAATTCATTCATTTTAATTATGACCAACTTTAAGGTTCCCTGAAATACTGATTTCTGAACGAGCAAAATGATATCATGCATAGAAAATGCCAAACTAATTTTATGTTAAAAATGAAACCTTGTACTAAATTGTACAATGATGTAATTTATGCAATAGATTACATGAAATGATTTAGTTTAGAGCGTAATGTGTTACCAGGCACACCGACATCTGATAATAAGATTGATTTCCGTATCAGCTCGCCTACCGTACGTACCGAGGGCGTGTAGGTAGACTAATTGTCGGGGCCGATTCATTATTGATGTTAAGGGAAGGGACTGAAACTTGCGGTGGTTAACGTAATGTTACCTTTAATGATTACATTCTATAAAAACTCCTTTCATGATGCGTTACTGGGACGGCAAGGTTGATGCGGCAATTGATATCGGAAGGAGGAGGACTGCGGGAAAAACGTCAATGAAAATTTGTCGCACGAAGAAAGTGTGTAATTTAGTTATGATACTAATACTAATGTATGGAAGTGAAGTCAGGTGTTGACAAAAAAGAACAAAAGAAGACTGAAAGCATGGAAATCAGCCCCACGTGTGGAAATTAGAATCGAATAAAGGTCGGTTTGAGAGAAAAAAATTAAGAAGCGATCACTGAGATGATTTGGTCATATGGAACGTGTGAGCCAGGAGAGGATGGAGAAGAAAATATATGAAAGTAGACGAGGCAAGAGTGGTGCTCATGGACAGAAGAGCATCAGGCAGCCTAGCTCTTCGGGGAAACGGCGTAATGGTATGTTAGTCAGTTATTTTTAGTGCCATCAACACTCGCGTCGTATATTGTTCTTACCATCCACTCTTCACTCTTCACATCAAACAATCTAGGCTCCCCAATCCCTCTCTCCGATATAAATGTGTATTATTATATATTGAAGTCATCCGTTCCAAATTTTAAGATCCTAACAATAATATAGAACTCCCCCTCCCTCTGTCTGGACAAAATTTAGAATATATACGACGGAACTAGCGAACTTCTAGTTATGTTTATACCGTGTAAATGTTAAGGTATAATAGGTGCCTTAATACTAAATACTTGGTAATTCACCACAGACTTCAGACAAAGCAACCTTCTACGCCTTGTCGGATGGAAACAATCATTAAACTAATCATAAAAATGTAACCCGCATAAAACGCATATCTTTCAGTTTATAGCTCCTATAAAATATTGTAATATCAGACGGGGTAAGGCATATTATATAACGAATTCTATCAAAGGTCCACCAGCAGTTTGTCGGCCTGGAATATTCAACGATTCTGGAGCTCATATTTAAGGTCCCGCATTTTTTCTCTCGAGATATGACATCTGAAGAGGCAGGAATCCAATTGTGTCAATAAGGGAGATCTCCAATTCAAATGAGAACCACAGAATAAGTAAACATGATAGATATCTCCCATTACTCAATGAATTTCATACAGTTGAGAATGAAAAGTAGATAATATAGAAGAAATACGACAAGTTAACAGCCTAGTTAACCATCACGATGAGGACTGTGAGGATAGAATGCCACATTTTTCTGTTTTGACACACAACTCTCGATTCATCCATATTCTCATGCATGCTCCTGTCTTCCAGTATCTGGTTTACCTGGTCATGAGACGTATTTCAAGGATGTCCTCCATTTCTGGTGCCATTAACACTCGGATATATATTTTTCTTACCATCCTTTCTTCTTTCGTTCGTTCCCCATGTCCAAATCACCTAAATATCACTTTCTTAACCCTGTTCACTATTCACACTGATACATTCACATCTAATTTATTATTAATTTACCATATATATCATAAATGGATTTACCACATATGTGACGTTAAGTATCAAAGTGTGACATCTCCATTTATGGTCAAAATGGGTTATGATTGTAGTTTTGTAGATTATAAATCTCCTGTTAAGCCTACGAAATTATATCATTTTTTACAAATTGAAATACTTCAATTCATAATAATATATAATCCTATTATTTTATAGGCTTAACAGAAGTTTTATAATATACAAAACTACATCCACAACTCATTTTGTCTAAACATGGAGATGTCACACTTTGATACTTAACGTCACATGCGCGCCTGAGCGAACTCATTTCTGTTTTTTTTCGATTCTGTTTTGCCAACTCCAACTTTGCTTCCGTAGCTTATTACTGAAGATGACGCAGTAAGCAGGACAGTTCAGCCAAACTATGCCAGAATTGAGTAATGTCTTATTTATTTAGAAATTATTAACTAATTATTTCACCAATTACATCGTAAATATAAACTTTCTTGTCAAATACATTAATTAATGTTACACGTATTTGTATAATATATTTTTGAACATAAATTTTATGACTCAAGCAAGTGGAGAGAATTCGGAATCGATTTTACAACTGTAATTCATTTTTAATTTTAATATTCTTTATGTTCTATCATCGAAAAGTTATTATTCCGAAATATAATTAATGTGTCTATAAATATACTGAAAAATCATTCTATATAAGTGTAAAGTTCAGTTTCTCACTTAAGCGTAAGAAAGCAGATTGCAGGTCTTCGAAAATAAAGTCTTGCGCAAGATTTAAACGCGAGGTGAAGATGATGATTAGGATTGGTGAATAATGTCAAGACAGACCTACGAGAGGTAGGCAAGTGCCTATGAGACTGAAACATGAGGGGATTACGGATGGATAGCGCTCAGTAGTGAGTAGTGACTAAATAAAAAGAAAAAGAAGAAATAATTTCAAATGTATTTTTTTAATATAATAAAAACAATTACATTCAAAATCTTTCAAGAAATCTAACTGGCTTTCACATTTTCCCAACCGTAACATTTGTATGTCTCTAAACTCGACTAAGGTTCAAGTATCAAGGTGACGTGTCTCTTTTAGGCTTTAGATATTCTTCAATCGTCTCCGTATATTTTTCCACCGGTTTAACATACCACTCACGCAAGCCTGAAAGTGAAAAAGCTTCCCATCCGAGTAAAATAAAAATATTCTGTAAATAGAACAAAGGTAAAAGCGACAGGTCAGGTACCGACGCGTGTCTCCATTTTCTAAGAATGTATTGAATGTTATTAAACGATGTTTATATAACTAAATATATATTGTGTTCCATTAATACAACCATGACATGATAGCAAGGTAGGTATGAAAATTTACTAATTATTTTAAAGATATTCAGTGCACATATTTTTGAGTTCATCAATATTAGAATTAGAGGAACAGCTGCGTTTAACGTGATCAGCTCACACATCATTGATACTAGAAGAATTCAAAATTGAGCAACGTTTATATTATATAGCGCAATATAAGAGCAAAAAGAAGACGAAGAAAATATATGTGTCATTTTCTGGATAACACATATTAAAAGGGCGTCTATTGAGAATACACAGCGGTGCAGAAGGGGGTACCATTGGTTTGCGCAGGTCTTGAAGATTAATGAAGGAAGGGTGAAATGAAGTGCATATATTTTCCTCAGGGTTCTAGAGTACAACTGATCAAAATTTAGAACGGAATTGGAAATTTGGATGGCATTCAATATATTATGCATTGAGGCGAGGGATGGGGTCACTAAAGGGAGGGTAAGGTTATTTATATTTTGGGTAAGTTCTTAAAGGGTAACTATGCATAGTTTCATTTAGATCGGCCGTAAGATTGATAGAGAACAGTACCTACATATAATATATTGTTATGTACACATTATTGTCATCATTTACGTAATAAATTATATTCCTCCCGTAATTCGTATTAGTGCGAGGAATGTGGATTAACAGTGACGTATTTGCAACAACACCACGGCAGTCGCTCTCATGATTTGACAGAGATACGCCATATCGGTTGCGGTGTGTCAGTGTTCCGAGTTGTAATATTTTCTTTCCGCGGTGCTTCGCAGACCCCCTGTAGTTCGAGATCCAAATGTGTTTTCTTCAATTGTGTTCATGGAAAATATTTCCTACAGGTATGTACTACAGATTTTTGTAAATATAACGCAAAAGAAAATGTTTCAATAGCTCTGCGATAAGATAATCTGTCATTTTGTAGGCTTTTTCAATTGTGATCACATCCTTTGTTACCGCGAGTTTGCTGTCAAAGAAGACTCGACCGATAATCAATTTTAACGTTAATGACATTTGCTTCGGTCACGTGAGTGCTTTCGACTGATCGTGATTTTGTTGACATTTGTATTTACACTAAATATTATATCCGCGCGGTTACCAAACTAGGAATCTTTAAATAGTGTTAAAATATATTTAAAAAAAGAAGTACCTACACAATTACATTATATAGAACACAGGCAGATT
The DNA here is from genome assembly GCA_031772225.1 of Eubasilissa splendida. Taxonomy (NCBI): domain Eukaryota; kingdom Metazoa; phylum Arthropoda; class Insecta; order Trichoptera; family Phryganeidae; genus Eubasilissa; species Eubasilissa splendida. The sequence goes on from CM062857.1 coordinate 934,321, forward strand.
AATAAAATGTTGTAGGGACGGTTCAGTGGATACATAATATATCGCACATTAAAAATAAACGTGGTGTAATATAGAATTAGTCATCTTTCTGTTATTAACTCCATCTAGCGCGATCTTTGAAACTACTCTTTGAGTAAAACTCCTCACTGTTGCTAATTATTGTGCAATATACTAATCGTACACTGATTCTAAATTAATTTTTATAAAGCTGTTTTTCATTTACAAGATTTTACAACAAAATTAAAATTAGATGCAGAAAAACAAAATTTTTGGATAGTCTAAAATAAGCTGATGATTGATTTTCTTTGATATACAAGCTGGTCCATTTACATTTAGATACAAGAAAATATTATTTATATGTTATCCTTTTTTGTAAAGTTAATACATAAAAAAATGGAGCAATTATGTATTTAGTGACGTCATTGAAATATTGGTGAAAGACTCGTATAAGAACGAACTCTTCTAATGAATGATATATTGCAACAATAAGTTATTAATTAGGTTGTGAACAAGCGTCTCTCTTCTGCTTAGAATTTAATATAGGTAATTAAACTTACTTATTAGAAGATCCGCACGGATAGGTGTAGGTGACAGCACCATCTATACACGACACATAACAACGATTTAATATTGATATTACGCAACATATTTTGAGCGCGGCAGAGTTTGATGTAATAAACTGAAATTAGCCGTGTAACCGTAAGGCAGTTTGTTAGTTTGTTACGTGTACAAGTAGGTGTGGTGTATATATATGCGCGAACTGTAAATATAAATGTTGCTTACACACCCGCCAGCAACGGAGGATCGTGCTAAACCTCTGTAGTACCAATTAATGATATTCCATTTAATTTCGTTGGTGACGTTGCGGTTTTTCAGAAAATATCGTTCATTAATAATTAAATCATAGAAAATACAAATTAAATGAATCACCTAGAAAGGTATACAGTAAAAAACGATTTATATTAAAAATATTTTAGTTGCTACCGGAATTCGAACCTGGACTTTTTTCTATCCGGGGAAATGCGTTATCAAGTTTCGCCACACCGACCGAGTAAGTTGACGACAAATTTTCGCTCTTTCAAATTGATACATCTGTAATTCTATTTGAAACGATTGCGACAAATCTCAAATACCAAAATTAAATTAAGTAATTTTTATAATATTTGGATAAATTTTGATACAACTTGTATGGTTTTAAGGAGCACACATTATTATTGTGAAATTTCAGTTTTTAATAATTTGTTTCAAAAATGATTTTTCATTCGAAATTTTTCCGTGTTTACCATATTTACTTTAGTTACATAATACCATGTAAAAACATAATTATTAATCATGTTTTCAATTATTCTTTATTATTTACCTTCATAACGCCCATACGGGTTATTAAATATATAAAACAAATAATTGTATGCGCAGATCCACACACAACATAAAGTACAAACGCGTTCTTACTGATACTAATAATAGGAAAATAAAAACACAGAGCACTACATACATCGTTATATCATTACAGCATTCAGATAATTAGGTGTTTACAATAGTTATCCCGAAAAATATTGAGACGTATGCGTCACTTTTTATTTGTATATACGAGCGAAAATAGATAATATTCGTCCAATCATGAATTAATATTATTGAATATACAGATATGATTCAAAAGAATGTAAAGAATGTAATAAGGAAATAATGTAAAGCTGATCTTAGTATAGTAAGTAAGATTAAGAAATAATCACCTAGGGGTTTAGTTATATGAAACGGATGAATGAGAGAATGGTAAAAAAAGATATATGACGCAAGTATTGATGGCACTAGAAACAGAGGACGTCCGCGAAAGACTTGGCATAACAAGGTAAACCAGATACTAAATAGATAGAAGCCATAATAACCGGCGAGCTTGTATGATAAGATGTATGAATGTGGATGAGGTGAGATTGTGTGTCAGGACAGAAGAGTGTGTCTCTCTATCCTATCTGCCTACCCCCGCAGATAAAAGGCGTGATGGTAAGTAAGTAAGTATTTTATGTTCCAACCGACATTTGTAACCAAAATTTTTCATAAAGGGAAAGTTTTTGATTATTGTACCTAATACCTAATAACCGACAGCCAACAGCCAATCTGATTTATTAATTATGCAACCCCTGAAATTGATCTCTACGGGTGAACCGCCTGTTTAAACGTGTCGTGTTTTCATAATTGTATTCATGTTTTCACAATAACAACAGGGCAATTCTGTATAAATTAGGAAAATATTGAGATATCTATGAAATATAAATGTTTAATTATGTTTAAAAAAACTAGACTAATATACATAGATTATTTCTAGATGCTTGTCTGCATATTTAAGGTTTATTCTGCTTTAAGCATACTGCAAACGTGTTTATTACAATAAACTAAAAAATACACATTCAAGATAATTATAGATATATTTCAAGATTTCCATTTCCACTGCTCTTTGGGCAATTTTTAATTTGCGTGAGGATTCGCGTCTCGGTTCTGTTTGTACGAAAGTGCTGGGAGTACGTTCTGGTTGTAGGCTTTATTTTTAAGAGATTGTGGAATTTTGGCTTTAAAAAGATAAGCCCTGGCTTTCCGAATCCGGACTGCCCAACCCGAATGCGTCTTTTAATTCAGACCTGTACAGGAAGGCGAACTGGCAAGAGGGCAAAGAAATAGTAAAATAAAAACACCATGAACTTAAAAATAAAGAAAGTAAGTATATCACTAATTGTTATTACAATATATTCCCAATTTTGTGAATAATCCGCATTCATCTTTGACCCTCTCGCCGACTAGTGAACAAAACGTAATGACATATGTGTTTCAAAATTTATTTAGATTTCATTTGACAGGTGTCCGTTATTAATACTGATGTAATAAATGTAGGAATCTATTTTCAGTGACGAAAAATTATTTCATTAACAAACTAGACGATCATAATATCCGGCAGCCTTTTGAGTAAGTATCATTGTAATCGTTATTGTGTTATCGGATTCATCCAATGAATGCATACTATTATTCATTTAAGTATTATTGAAACCCTCTAATTTGAATAACTCTCGATCTTGAGATGCCTAAGCTGTCATTTTTGATCATGTTCTTGAATATAGACGTTTGAAATACCGAGAAAATGGTTCGAGGATATTGAGGTACATTCAAGTATTTCGAGCCGATGTATCTTCTCAGGCCCATCAGTGGCACTCGGAAACCTTCAGGAACGGTAAACCTGTCGGTAAACAGCTTAAATGCCATTTTGAATACGTCTTCTTTAGTTTATTTGACACCTGGAAATAAAATAAAAATCAGTTTATACTGGAACAATAGTAGACTATCCTACCATATAACTCACTGACTGTAATGGGGTTAGTTTTTGGGGTGACACCTGGCGTACTCGGCGGGGTCGAGGGTTCGACACCTACATAGTGGGTGACGCGTTATCGTCTCACGTGCTGCATCCCGAGTTCTAGTTCTAGTTAATTTTATTTCATCGACTTGAATAAGAATAACGTAAAAAATTGAAAGACAAAGTTGTGCTGTCAAAGTCTTAAATTAAATCTAAATCAAAACCGAGAAAACACAACTTTGTAGGATGCGAATGCTCGGCACACAACCATAGACCAGTAAATGGATAGCCATGAAATACAGTGTACATATAGGAGAGGTGTTTGGAAAATTAGTTGCGGGACGAAGGACATTCTGCACACATTCTTTGTGGAAATATAAATCCGATAGTTTATGACACATTTATGCAACAATAAAAGTATTTACTCTTCCAAAATTAAATCTTTGTGTAAACAAGGCGTATTTTTAACATAAATGCATATTATATTGTCAGCGTTAAAATTTTCGTTCCAATCGAGTCATATATTTAAAGAAAGTCGCGAAGCTATTTGATGGCATAAGCAGTACCAAAGTGATCACTTGGGTGACACCAAAATGCAAATATTGAAACAAGGAATTTGGAATTTGCGTTAGTTCATGGCCGTATATTTGGTAGTCTGTGGCGCACAAACCATTTTTATTATTTAAATAAATGACATCAATTTTTTTCTATTTTCAAACAAAATCGTAACGGATAAGAAAAAACTACCAAATGAGCACAGTCAATATGCATTAACGCAGTAGAAAATTCGCAATCGTTCGTCACAATTTTCCGGACTCGCACATAAGTGATTTTGAAACTGATTGTCAATCTGGCGAAGTTCAGTGTTTTTCCGCACCCATTGTCATTTCTTGCTCTGCCTGAAGTTATTTGAATAGAAATAGAAACTTCACTACAAATATTAAAATTTAATAATAGAAATTGCAATAAAGATGAAGGACAATTAATCGGATTTTAAATGTTAATAATTTATTTTGTTAGAAAAGATTGTAATTCTTATAAAATGTTTATTATTTATATTACCCATCCTTATATAATATATATCACGTTCATCAAATTGTTTGCTCCGCTATGTACATATTGAAAATAAATTTTGTATATGTATGTATAATACACTGAAATATTGTTATTACGTTTAGTAATATTTATATTCAAAAATAAAAAATTCAATGTTCAGATGAGAATAATGAATATCGATGTAAGAAATATTTTCAAATAAAAATGCTGGGCGGCGCAAGAATTTCGCATTTTGTTAGACCTCATATTAGAATTCCAATCATATTTTCAATAAATTTTTACTTCGTAAAAAGCAAAGTTATTTTTGTTTGTTTACTATTCAATACATTATTGTTCAATACATTATTACTATTCAACCCATTCTCGACGCTAATTTGGCTGAATTTATAATTACAATTTATTCATAAATGTTATGCCTAGCCTGTGATCTTTCGAGGGTGATTTTGCTTGAATAAACAAGATGATCTTATTTTTACATTTTATAAGGTATTACGTGAGTATGTACATAGGTATTTAACTTTTTATAAATTACGTAGTTACATATTTATATTCGCCGTATTTCAAAGAATATTACTTGGTTTTTCTGGCATATCGTTAGCTTCATTACCACTTACATTATTTAATTTAAAATGACCGCATACAATGTTAAACTTAAATGTGTCTCATTGCTATTTTTTTTTCTTGTGCTCGATCTATGCATCTTATAATTATTGCTAGCCATCGGAACACAGGCATTTGTACGCGGACTAGAATCCGTCAGCAACCAATTTATATAACGTGTTCATATTCTGTGTACATAGCAGGTATTCAACAGGGACGTATACTCCATACAATTAATTGAATAGCTATAATTTCTAAATTATATATTTATTTGATGTGTATTGTGTGTATTAAGTACGCGCAAATAACTCATAGTTCAAATGTTAATGTTTTAACTGGATCTATCTAGCGGAAGAATTTAGAAGTGAAAAATAAAGTTGCGCATGTGTTTCACATAATTTTTCGCATAATCTGGCGCAAATGTATACAAACCAAACGTGCAATATTGTGAATATACATTTCTCTTGACCAATGCGTGTTTGAAGCGGACATGAATGTTTGCGTTCCAATACATATTGAACGTGAAATTATTTTAAATTTTTAACATTTTACATAATAACTTCACTAAGACATAGTAATAGATAATGTAAATATTTTGCAAAAACGGAAATTAACTCACTCGTGTACACTTTTTTGAAAAACATTCTTCTGAAAGAGCGTACTTCGGTCAGACGAATACAATCTTTAGCGACAATACAGCCCATCGTACTTTAGCAGCGAAACATTTTACAAATCCGTGCCTAGTGTATGCCACTGGTATCTATATAATATATTAGAAAATCTTCTAAGGAACTATCAGCAGTTTTTTAGGCATCTTACTAGATCATGATGCCATGTCTTTTATAGAACTTTAAATATTTTTCCTTGTTCAGGATGAATATTATGTTCCAGGCCGATGTTGCTTTTGAATAACTAAAAAATAAAACACAATTTTTAAATTTAGTTTCTATTTATCAATTACTTGGTTTATTGCAATGATGTATAAAATATAACATTGACCAAGTGGCCGCCTCTGGCAGCGGCACAAATGCGTGGTCTTTAACTTCTCATTTAACATTCTCGCACACTTCGCGTGTTATTTCAGCAATTACATCTCAAATATCATTCTGTAGCATCGGAATTGTTGTTGGCTTATTAGCATAGACCTTTCTTTTCAAGTACCTCTACAGAAAATAGTCCAGGACCATCAAATCAGGTAATCGAAAAGGCCTGTCGATATCACGACATTACGCGGCCGGGAAAAATTTCTCGCAAAATTTCAAGCGTAGCTCGGGCTGTGTATGAGATGGCACTGTCCTGTTGAAATTCTGTGCTGCAGGTCCAATCAACCCAATTCGGATACCAAGGAGTTTTCCAACATGTGACGATAGCGATCACCATTAATGGTTACAGAAATGTCATTATTATTTAGATAAAATGTTTTAATGACTTCAACACGTTATTGACGCGTTAGATGTTCCATAATAAATTAAAATGAACTACTCTCTGCGACTATCAAATGCGAACTGAAATGGCGGCTAAATAAAATCGGCCTGGAACATAATATTCAGCCTGCTATGTCGTTTGACTATCATAACCGACATATCATGTCTTCCATCAAATATACGCTCTGTATTGCCGAGCTATCTGATTAAACATATCTCATTCTATCATTCAATCATCTACCGATTGTTACGTTCACCATTTTCTCAGTTATTCTCATGTTTCGCAGGCCCGTAACAGGGTGTAACGCAACACAACACAACACACGTATTGCACGATCGTGCATGTTCTAGCTGCCTGTATCTAATGTCAACCACGTCAGGGCTACAAGTATTTTAAAAAGTCGTATTTGTGCGATTATTTCGACTAGTTGAAATAATTTATTGATTTCTAATTGTATATAATAAATAAAATCATCGAACTTCGAGCGGCCAGACTGTGTCTTGTTACATGGTTTTGGGTCTGAAGTAAAGATATTGAATAATAATGGATCAGTTTTAGCGGCACACGTATGCATATGGGCACACAAATTTAGTTCTTTATGTGACGTGGATTTTTATTTCCTTTTTACATTTCTCATGCATAACTACGTTCAAAAGAACTAGCAATTGAAGGGAAAATTTAAATATTTTTGAAGGGTTCTTAGAAAATGACCGTGTCCAAATGGACACCGGTGACATCAGAGCTTATTTTTTTAATTTTACAAACACGAAATAATTGGATTGTAATGAACGAAATAATTAGATTGTCATAAACTGAATTTTCAAATGGAAATTTTCCTTGATATAGCTATGTCAAAATGTATAAGATATCAAGTGGCAGTACAGAGGCACCATGCTTTAATAATTTTATAGGCTTCCCTCGAATAAATTGCTCACACGAATGTCTTCCATAATATTTTATCATTGATTCATCGAATGACAAATTTTGTTTCGGTATAAATCAGTTCATCAAATTTTACAAGAGGTCGAACTGTCCATATTACAAACGCAGTGAATAAAACGTAATATTTCGTCAAATCGGTGTCGACGCATTGCTTGGCAGACTTTACTTCTCGTATCCAACTTAGAACTCCAATGTAACCTTTTACTTGGAACCACACTATATTGTAAATGTTCTATATTGCCGCCTTCGTCTTCATCGGTTAAAACGGCAGGATCTGGTGGTGATATATTATGTCATACTCGGTAACTTCATCATTATCCTTTTCTTCAATTGCGTCCAATATATCAATTACTGACAGCCCCTTTCCTTCCATGTTAGACATATCCCTAGAAGAAAGTGATTTAATAAATTTAAAAAATAATAAAATAATCTTGTAAATCATATTATTTATTTTGTTATGCTTACTGTCGCGTGTCTCCATATGAACACGCTTGGGTTTACGGTAATTTATTGCACATGAGTTTTGATTATTCAAATGTAAACTCTAGATGCTTATGCTTCATTCCATAAAAAGAAATGTCATTTTTCGAATCAACATTTACTCAGAAATCGGATCCCAGTTTTTTCGTTCGTAATATGAGCTGAGCACTTTGATAACTGATATTGTTTTCACTAAAGCGTCCAGAGCCCCGAAAGAAGGTCTGAATCGAGCTCTACATTACACTCGACTCACTCATGCAAATGAAATGGACGTTTTCTTAGAAATGACGCGATACAAGACCAAAATCGACAACAATCATTTTATGTCCATATGGACACTTCTGACACTAATGCTAACTATTGGGTCTGGCACTGATAGATTTTAAGATGAAACTTAACAAGATTTAAAAAATCTAATAAATAATATTTCTGTAACAGTACAGAATTTGTAAATAATACTTAAACATTTTCGACTGTTCATTTATTCATATTCCCTTTGATACAATAGAATTCTATTTCCAACAGAACTTCACGAATTAACTTATATAAGGCATTTGTCATTCACACGTCTTCGATTTTCACTCGTTCTCAAACACCATTCAAGATCGACCACAATAATTCTCAATAATACACATTCTCTACAGCTAGCATCTGTCTTACTCCGTATAATAAAGAAAGCTCTGAAACATAAATCAAAGAATAGAGGATAATAAAAAAAAGACGTAGTCTCGACTTCAAAAAATGAAAGGATATAGATGTGAAGAACCTTGTTTGTATTCTAACGTTTCCAATATTCTTCTATCAACACCGTGGTAGGATCATGGATGCTTAACGCTTCAGAAAGTAACAAGACTGATGCGGTATTAGAGGCGCACGTGAATACGTGGACAGCAAAACGCATAGATATCATATATTCTGTAACCGCATCCTTGGATACATTGCCCACCGTCACGACGATATTAAGCCGGAAGAACCTGTGACCCGTGGCAAATATTGTAGCGACAAAATAGTACGAGTCTCAAGATTCTCCGGTCTTCCGGTCTCCGGCCTTTCCGGCCCTAGCCGAAAAGGCTGATGAATCATTCACAATGGCGCGTGATTCTTTCAATAACGAGGAGCTGTGAAAAAAAAGTAGAAGAATCACACACCTGCCTGAAAATCATTCTCAGAATCACTTAACAATCGGCAGATTCAGTAACACAGTTCTAATTAGGTATGTTCGGAGTAAATTATTTATAATTTGTTTAAAGAATAATTTATTAAGATTGTTCAACACGTAACTGAGATTTAATCAAAACTTATGTGACAGGGTCTAACTACTTAACAATGTCCATATAAAGTTAGTTCAGCGAGACTGAACTTCACTTTCCGGTCGTTCCTTTACGTTAGAGACTTTCTCCTAACAATGTTGTCAGTAATTAAGAAATTTATTTGGATGAAAAAGTTTGTATTTGATTATAAACAAACCGCGCATTTCGGCGTAACCAAAATTTCAGTTTGCATCTAAATATCATTTTGATTCAAGAAACACGGATTTCGTGAATTTTTCTATTAATATTGTAGAAAGATATTATTGGTCCAAGTCAGATACGCTTGGTTCAAAAATATGTAATACAGATCGTTCGGTCCAAAAACATTTTGTCTCTGGTTACTTCACGGTTAAGCTAGATTAGAGTAAAACGATAGACCTAAATAAAAACGCGTTACACGTCTCATACACATGTTTCGTACCACTCCCGCAATAGAATATTCATATATAAATAAAATAAAAATAAAAATCTCCGTGGCAGAACGCTGAACTACACTACCGAGGAATCAAACAATACGTGAACTAGATAATTTAGAATTTATAGAAATTAAATTAATAACCAATTGAATTTAAACAAATAATTCGCTATTTAACATATTCGTTATTTCAATATCTACGAAGACTCCGCCCCCGCCTCGTAATTGATGTCGTTCTATTAATACTTTATTTTTACGGAATAGTTCAGTTGTACGTCAGATACGTTAGTATTCTTGACGAAGATACATCAGTATCAAAACCGGCTAACCTAAAAATAACTCACAGTGGTTTATACAAAGTTAAATATAGATACAATTTTTAACAAGTAACTTTAATAAATTCAGTGCATTCCGTGAGTAGTTTCTATTCTTATAACCAACCACCTGTCACACATATATATCCACATAGGCCCTCATATTTCTATATAGTTACGAGCCACAATACTCTCTGCGACACAATAAGGATGAATAATGGGGCATCCAATACCCTCTCACAAATCACATCATATTTAAATCTTTCTGATCTGCACTACACATTTATCCTTTAATCCACACACACACAATCACAATCACAATCACAATCATACTAATCATGCATAATCGCGAACCCTAATAGAACTATACAGCTTAACAATAGCGTTATCATCGCTTATCGCGGGCTTCCTTTTATGCCATGAAAACAGTTATCTGGTTGATATACCCTTTAAACACGCCGCATTGTTAACTGCTCGGCGATTCGAGTTCAATGCCCTTCTGGAGAGCTGGGTCGCTGCTCCCTATAACTATAACCTATAACTTTTCCCATTTATCCGTTAACGCTTAACATCTTAACTCAGATCACTGAACTATCTACTTAATTTCTGGTTTAATGCATATTTAACAGTAGACTACTTCATAAATTCAACTTTGTCCCTTCTACGGAAACACTAACCGACCAAACTTCGGAATACATTCGGTGGTCTGGTCCTTCCCAATCTTGGTAGGAAATCAGGAGCTACTCGCTGCTGTCTGTATAGTCTTCTAATGTGCCCCAACGGATACGCGGACCGTTGGTCTCTAGGGACGATTTGTATGTCTTCAAAAAATTGCGTTATTTTAATGGTAAACTCATAATTTCCAAATTCTCAGACTCCGGTCATTATTGGCCATCTGCCTTAGATATCGCAGCCACCTGATTCAGAGAGGATTCTCGGCATTTTCGATTATCAACGAGAATTTAAGTATATGTATATATATAATACAGATATGGGTATACAATTTCTCAGATATGTGCTGTGCGGTGGGCGAAGTTGTCAACCGATATTTTGAAAGATTCTAGAGAATTATTTTACAAATACATAGGGGAATAGAATTAAATAATAAACTTTGTTAAATTTATTTATTCACAGATGCTAATAGACGACAATGCTCAACTTAGCTGCATGTTTGTATTATATTTAGATTAATTTTTTTACTAACGAAAACAAACACAGTTTAAACAAAAAAGGCTTTCACTAAAAGGGAACAGTGGAAGTATTAAAAAAATAAGCGGTTTATAATTAAAATAAATTGATAGATTCTCATTTTGTCGGAAATGTAGGGATTTAAAAAATGACGTAATTTATTATAATAAAAACATAAGCTTGTAAATTAAAAAGGAAGAGAGGGAGAATAGGAGAGAGAGCGATGAAAAAATACCAGGTATTAATTAAGAGCTTTTACACAAATACTTTCATAACAGTGAGCTTTTTATTATCAACTGACGAGTCTGGCATTGGCTGGGATTCAAATTTAGTTATAATTTAGAATACAAGGTTAGGGGTTGGGTTGGGAGAGCGGGGTGCCATTACAGGCAGATCTCGATTTACGAACGAGTTCCGTTCTTCAAAGTCGTTTGTTATATGTATTTGTTCGTTATGCGTCAAAACACCTAAATAGGCATTTTTGCGAATACGATACAATCGTATAAGTCAGCGGTCATTCTTACATATGAAAAGCATTCTATTAAAAATTGAATGTGTACGTTTTATTATAACGATGCGCTACGAACGCAAAAAAAACATGAAAAAATAGAATAGAATAGAAAAAGAGAACACAAGATATGTATAGTAATAGTTCATTTTAATTAAAAACAAAATTATATGTTATACATGTACACTCAACTTTTATTCTTTCAAATTTTCACCACCGTTCGTTTATTATAATCATATCTTTGAGAAACTGAGAAACAATCGATTTATTTATAAATATTCCAAAAAGAAGAAAACATTAAAATTTGCTACATCGGCTGAGTGGCATAAACTGCTACTAACTTTAAATCAAACGCAGCGTATTACACTGGCAGTGCGAAAACTGTTCCACGACTGTTGACATATTAATAAATTATTTTAAAGAAAAAAATCAATATCGAAAGTTTATCTGAAATACGTGATTATTTACAGTTAGTAATAATTTGACAAGGAACATTACATTCAATTTTATATTTTTGTAAATGCTATACATTCGCTTAATATATCAAATTCTTTAGTAATCGAAAATCTGTAAATAATATATCATAAGAATTAAATGCGTAAAATGGCTCGTATTGACTAATCTGATATTACACTAAATGATAATATGAAATAATTTGAACTATATAAATCGGTACAAGTAGTAGCCACACGTAGGCAGGTACTTAAGCGTAGATTTATGGAGGACCTGCTTACGCCTCACAGACCTGGCTGTATAACCGGATATTTTACAGCCATTCCACGCCGAGGGGGTCCACCCTTCTTTATCGGTTCCACTAAACATACTAAAATTTAACGCGACTTTAATTATGAAATTCATTGATCATGTGAAGCAAGTTACTTGGATAGCAATTAATTGCCAGCATGATTCGCAGAATAAGTTTCATTTACTTCCCTTCAATCCCTTCAGATGCTGTCACAATATACATATAGGTACAAAAGATAAAGATATTACAAATAATAAAATACATTGATAAATCATAAACACTTAAATAGATACATGCATAATACAATAAATGATACGTATAAATATAAGATTAAAATACATTGATAAATCATGAACACTCAAATAGATAAAGACTTAATACTATAAATGATAATAAATGATACAGCAGTGACATTGGGATATGTATCTGGGAGTTCTCCTTCCATATGTAAAAACTTAAAATAGCCATCGAGGGACGTTGTTAAATGCGAAAACCTCTGCCAGGGGAAGGTAGGCGAAACACAATAACGCTGAGTCTCGCCAGGTACGGTGCAAGTCAATCGATAATAACTCCATAGTTAAGCCACGAGTCTACAAAAAAAATAATATATGTATTAGAGAATTTTGAAAGATGAAAGAAGAAAAGTGAAGAAATCGTCGCGGCGGTGCAGTTCAATATGTAAAACGTGCTAACGGCCTAGTTTGCCTCATTCCACGCCGGCGAGTACCGACACAATTCAGACGACAATACATCGCGACGAAACCGGTCCGAGAAGCCAGCTGAAGCGATCACTATTCCTCCGGCCATCTTCTCGCACGTATCTCTCGGTACCGCCTCCGGTGAGCTTCGCTAGACACGAACTTTTATTTACAATTTAACATGCAAACAGTATAAATTTATTTGTGAATCGATCAATAATAAACGCAACTGATTGTAAGTCCTGTTTCATTTTATAAACCTGCTCTAGCTGCAGCACCATCGCCTATACTCACACGCACGCTCCGTAATATTCATACACACTGCAACATTCTTATATAAGCGTGAGATTCCGATGAGGATTAGGGTCCTCTGTTCTCATCTCAGACGAGCCTTCTGATTGACTTAATTTTAAACATTTGTCGCTCCATCCGAGTGACTCTCACAATTATACACAATCAATGCAATCCCTGAATATTAATGAACATCTTGAAATCACTATCTAACGCTGGTTATGTCCCCTTAATCCGCGCTAAATAATTGTTCTGCTCTTCCTCGCTTGGAAGATCAAGAACCGGCGAATTCATTCAAGATTGGGATCGAATGGGCTGAAGCTGAGGTGTGTGATGTATGGTAGTAGACTGCCGTGTTCTATATGGACGTGGATGACCAACTGTAAGAAAGATGCGCCAGATGCGAAGAATGAAAATGGTAAAACATTCTATAGGCAGTCAAGATTCATCTTATGTTGTAGCACTTTTGTCAGAAGGAAATTTCAGGAATGTTTAATTACACTTCCATTTAAGCTGCAATCTATTTTAAATACCTTTCACATGATGCCACCGAGTAACTTTTACATGTGATATTTGCTGATAATCAATTCATACAATACTATTTTAAAATAATTAGTATGACTAAATATATCTGCGTGTTAATTGTTCGTGATATTTATCATGAATATATAAGTGAGAGAAAAAGTAAAGAAACACTGCACGGGTTAGTATTTAGTCTATTGTCGCCTACAGTAGCAAGTACTGTAGACTACCCTGGTACAAAACGGAACGACTAAGTTTTGCTATGTTTAGTGACCAGATCTGAATATTCCTTCCCTACTATCCCTTAGACTCCCTCTTTTCAGATTTTTATTATGTAAATCCACACAAGGATCCGTTCCGTGTCACCCTCGGAGCAGGTGGGGAGGGAGAAAGTCGGAGAGGGTTGTCGGGAAATTAGAGCGAATTAATTTATTATTCATTTACCTTACACTAATGATAATATTATACATTATACTTCAGTTTATATAACTAATGTAAAGTTAACATCATTTTACACGGAGTCTTTCCCAGTTTCGGTGTAAAAATTAATTTCGTATTATGTTTTGTTTGAAATATAATACATACATGTACAATTTATTTATTCTGTTCGTGTTCTTAATATACGTACATATTATACATTATAAACATTCTTATAAATATACAAAAAATGCGAACAAGCTTCATAATGTAAGAGATGTTCACTATCTTCTTAACTAGACCGAAGTCTGTACTAAAGGAGACAGATATATTATACTATTTGATAACTTTGTATTTATTAATTTAGTAATAATTTGGTATGTAAGTCTTATAATATATATCGGTTCTGTTAGAATATTTTTTTGCATATCTCGTTTTGGGTTTTTTATTTTGATTCTTTATGATTGTACGATTGTATTTTTGATTAAGTTTGAAGCTATAATTAGTTTCTTTGTTTATTTTGTTCAGTTTGATAATATAAAACAACAGATGGCAATACAGCACTGAGGACGTTAACGCGTCACGTGATACAATAAATGACATCTCCCGAACAGATTATCGGAAAACGAATCTTAACGTAATCCGAGTGTTAAGAATTTTCATCTTACACGTATATAATTTAATTGCGCGTGTGTACGGATGATCTCGAAATTTGCATTAAGGGCAGTGCAAAAATGAGCGCGAAGTGAGCTATGTGTATCGTTTATTAAATTTTGTAAGCAAAATGATGCAATTGCTGATTTTTACCATCAATTATTATGAAATGTCAGATCAAAGCTTATGACACACAATAAAAATGAAAAATTCCTTCTTTGCACTAGCACACTGGTACGGTCATCGGTGTGTTGAAATGAGTGTTTTTATGTCACCATTTTGAAACAAGGCGGGAGATCAAGCTGGCCGACTAACGCAGCCGAAATATTACCTAGGTCAATTTTTCAGAAATGTTTTGTCGAAATCTGATAAGAACGACGAACTTTATAATGTCCACAAAATCTAATATATTCCATATATACGAGAATATGTATATACAAGTGACCCAGAAACAGGGTTCTAAATGAAGCTTACGATTAGAGAACATTACTAGCAACCCATTGAAGATCAAACAGGGTGTTGTTCGAACTTTTGTAATTTTCAGTTCAAAAAAGTTAAAATGACTTTTTTTTATTAACCGTAAAAATAAATCTATTTGTGTGGTAGCAACATTATCACGATAGATTCAGTATTAATGGCACATGGCAGTTATTTGAAATTTCTCTAAAATCATAGATTTCTTGTAGATAGTTAACACTATTTACAAAAAACGCTATCTAACCTAGAAAAGACACCAATTCCATGTACTAGTGCTCGCGGAAATCTTAAATATATACAGAGTGTAACAGACCTAGTCCATAATATTTTATGGGTGGATACTCGACTAAATTATGAGTCGAAAATATTGAAGGAATATGTACAATCTGCACTGTTACGGAAAATATTATTGTTTGATATTATTTACAAAATCGTGTTAAGCTTGAAGTTTACGTACTGAAAAATAAATGTTTGCTAAATTATTCAATTATTAATCTATATATTTGTTTCAGCCCTAAATCATCTAACAAAAAATAGTCTAGCCTCTCAAAATTCGATTAATTGTTTGTATTCAATATATAATTTGAAATAAATACAAAATTTTAATCAATCGAAATAATTGCATAATTACGATATTTTTTGAAATGCTTAATCTCTGACATGGTTGAGATTAGGCACATATCCGTTAAACATTTTCTACTCGTAATTTAGTCAGGTATCCACCAATAAAGTATTGTGGACTACGTCTGTTACAGCCTGTATATAATACTTATATTTTGCGTTGAAATTTTTCGGATATTTTCGTGTAGTATAGTATTTCTATCGAAATCTACCTAAAAGAGTAATTTTTTCAGTCAGAAGAGACAATTTTTACAAATGTTTACTTATCGACCCGGTATAATCAAGATGCGATTTCTTCTTTCGCCCCCCGTTACCTCTTGGTGACCTTTTAAATGTCGTCCATTAGAATGGTGACCCATTAGCCCCATCTTAACCCCCGCCCCTATAAATGGCGCGAAATAATACGTCGTCCGCCGTGAATGGATGGAGCCTTACACCGCGTAAATGGCGCGAGGTAAGATGTTGAACGATGGCTCACTTTGTTTTTTTCCACCCCGAATACCGTAACCACATTTTGTAGAAACGTATCATTGATCCTCGCGATGGCGGTCTACACTTAGAGCCTACTTTTGTTTACAGGTCATCGTGGATACTGGGCTGGGAACCAGAATTAACTTAAAACGTGTTTTTATAATTAAAAAAAAAACAATAATTAATTTATAAGTAATTGATCTAGTAGATATCAAATTGTAACGATTACAAGGAGTACTATACAAGCGTGACTTTGAAAATTTAAAACTAATATCTCCGAATTTTCGAGCCATCTTACAGAACGTTCCATTCCTTTGATGAAAATAAATTTGATAATTAAAATCAATTAATAATTGAGAATTATACTTGGATTATTTAGAATCGCTATTATTTTATTAAAGTATAACCGATAATTCTTCAATTAATAATATAACAATACCCACTACTTTCGACATTACCCCGCGAGTCCCCCCATTCTTTTAATGACGATATCTTCCGCAATCGTCTTTCGGTTCATTATCAATAAATTATAGAAATAAGCGATAAGAAAGTTAAATTTAAATAATTTCACATTTAACTTTCCGTAGGTATAGGCAGATGACTAAACTATTTTACCCGTTTACCTGATCGTGCCAGGTAATTTGTCTGTTCCTGGTTGCTTCCAATCGTCTTCTAAGTTAATCTTCTTGAATTCAATATTACCACAATAATACTACTTAAAAATAAAAGTATAATTCTATACCTGACTGTATTTTAATTTTTTGTGTGCGATTTCATACTATTAATATGTTTGTTTGTACGAGTCTTGTTCCAAAAGACCACCAAGTCCTATTTTCATTGCACAAGCGTTTAGTTTAGTTTAAAAATAATAATATTGATGTATTCCATGTCTCTATTTCGATTTTGTATAAATAAATATACAATAGTTTAGTTAAAATAAGTTTAGCTGGCACCGAACTACCTCGTGGTCAGCTCACTCTGATTAACAAGTTCTAGAGTGAGGGTGCCTGAAAAATAAGTAGTCGACCATTGAATGTACTCGCAACTAAATACAACTTTATCAACAATGATTGACGATTATTTAACACATTTTTCTTCTTCTTCATCAATTGCGTAATGCTAATTCCAGAACTCATGACCCCTCGATGACTTCTGGAACTTGGTTCATAGCGAGTACATACTCGAAAATATGCTAATGCTCTAATATCAGTTGTCCTCATTCACCGCCAGGTTGGCATTTTTTAAAGTTAAAAGGCAACCTTGCCTCTCCGCCATGCTGCAAGAGCAACAAGGCGGCTATATACGGTTACCAAACAAAATACACCCCTTACTATCCGCCGGAAGAAATTTCTTTATTATTGAATGTCGTACATAAAACTCTCCAATAAAATTCTAGCCCGTTTCGATCGTGAAGTGAAAAAGTCGTTACCAGAGTTATTACGCCATTTACATCCGCCGTGGATCGGTTTGCACCTTAACAGACCTGTTCCCACAGGTATACAATAAAGTCATGAATCATTAATGTCTACGAAATCTTGGTCGAATACATGAAACGATTCATTCATCTCTCTCTCACATGTTAAAGATTATATAAATGTGTCTCTACATCAGTCAGTGAAATGTATAGGTATGGTGCCACGTCCCATATACAAGTACATACAGGGAGAATATTATGTTCCAGGCCGATTTTGTTTAGTCGCCAATTTGGTTGGTTGGTTTGCTAGTTGTAGCGAGTATTATGGAGCATCTAACGCCTCAACAACGTATTGAAGTCATTAAAACATTTAATCTAAATAGTAATAGCAATGCCGTAACCATTAATGGTGATCGCTATCGTCACATATTGGAAAACTTCTTGGTAGCCGTCGTTGGGATTGCAACACATGTGGTTTCAACAGGACGGTGTTACCTCACACACAGCCCGAGCTACGCTTGAAAATAATGTCAAAAAGTGGTGATATCGACTGGCCTCCTCAATCACCTGATTTGACGGCTCCCGACTATTTTATGTGAACTTGAAAGGAAAAGTCTACGCCACAAGCCAACAACAATTCCGATGTTACAGGACAATATTCGAAATAAAATTGCTGAAATAACACGCACGCGTGAAAGTGTGCGAGAATGTTATGAAAAATATAGTTAAAAGAGCACGCGTTTGTGCTTTACCAATGGTGGCCACTTAACCGGTGTTATATTTCACACATAATTGTAATAAATAAAATAATTGATAAATAAAAATTCAATTAAAAATTGTATTCCATTTCTTAGTTATTCAATAACAACATCGACCTGGAACATAATATCCACCCTGTATATGCTATTTATATTTATAATAGATGTGATTGATGTAATAAATAATAATCATCTATAATACCTGTGTTCATACATACATACAGCTAAAAGCGTTATTTTTATGTACGATGTTGAACGAATTATTTATTTAACACATATCAATTATAACTTGAGGTAATAGTCGAACTATTGTTTTAAATGTTTGTTTTCGCCTGGTTTTGGCACCAGGGTGAATTATATGTAGGGTTTATTCCGAACGGATAACTGACAAACAATTACGTCACTACCAATCCATCAGTATTTTGAACCAGGTTTTCTGTTACGGCTTCACCTCACCTCTCCTAACTTTAACTAGGGTATTCAGTAGGGTAAGTAGCGGGAGCGAGTATAACACTTTACATCTCTCATAAATTATGTTTAAATATTATATACACCAAATTTGAGTTCATGTAGTTATGAATTTACACGCATTCTTTTTATTCCTAAAATTCTTTAACCTCACGTTCTTAGGTTTTCTTTAGGTTAGTTCCTTAGGTTAATCTTCTGTGTACAGTTTTCTAGGGTAATCTGCCGTGCATATCTGACCGTTCTGGCCAACATTTCGGAAACATCAGCCAAAAAGATCAGATATACACAAAAGATTAGCCCAGAAACTGTACAAGTCTTTAATCTCCTCCAAATCGAGGATGTTTCAACACAAATCGAAAAGAGTTTCGTCCATGCATAGTAAACACTCTGATTTTATTAAGTATGCATGTTCTGTGCTGGAAATCTCCACCAAGCATTACTGTGCTGTACGCCTACTTCCTTGAGAATATAAAAAATAATGGGAGAGTTAAATACGTAACATTTAGAGCAAGGTACAATATTAGGTTTAAATATTGAAAATAAACGTTTAGTGAATAATTGGTTTGTCTAGTAAAGTGGTCGGTGAGTGTTCACGCGCTTCGCAGAACCGATTAGTTAGTATGATCTCGAGGGTTCCGCTCCCGCATTACACAAGCCGGCGAGGCGGTCCTTCGAGGAAGGGCTTAAGAGAAGGGTGGTTTTGGGGAGGGCAGCCAACCCCGAATCTGAGCAAGTCGAACCGGCGAGGTCAGGACAGGAATGTGGCTACCTCGCGGCAATACCGCGCGAGCTAATTAACTATCATGTTATGGTTTTTCAAAATAAATCTTTATATTGAAGCATGCTCACATAAATGATAATTCTTTACTATTATTATTGTTCATGTAATAAGTGGTTTCAGCATTTTATTTTGGCTCTAAATTTAAGGAGGAAATCTTCATTAATTATAAAACGTGGAGAGAGTTCGCTAAATAATATGACATCAATAAAAATGTAAAAAATAAAGAAGAATAAAAACTTGTCGGGTTTTTGAATATGCACACAACACAGAGTCGAGTCTCTAATCGAATTACGTGTGTAACGTTATTAATAAAGGCTCACCGATTTACTGTTACTTAGCTACAGAACTATTATTATTTGGTAGTAACTAATTTACTTTGGTAGGCCCCTGGGAAGAATGATTCTAAATTCTCATTACTGGCACTGACATGTTTAAATATATCCCCAATACATTTAACATACTAACAAATAGTGTTTAGTAAAGTCTATCATAGAATTTCTCATGCCACAAATCCCATTAAATAAACGTATAATAAAAGTACCTACATGTAGCAGTGGACTGGCAATACGTTAACAGAGGGCTCGCTTAATCTCAGAGCTATTCGCGGTGTTCCGGGGAAGGAACGCATTTTTTATCACTCTTCTACAATTATAGGCAATAATTATTAAATAAATTGAATGTTACTTAATTTACTTATATTATGTAACAATACCCAATATACTGGAAAATAATTAATATCAATAGCTGAAAAGTGTATTGACCTACATTAGACGCAGAAACATTTTCGTTGCAATTTCATATTTCAAAACAAACAAAACAATGTTTCAAAAGAAACTCCTTAGTAGATGATGGTTCAAAGTAATAAATATTAGGAACTGTCCTTCTCAAAAGTGTGCACAATTACGGTAAGGAGAAAAAAATATGCACGTGTGAAGTATGAAGGATAATCAATCAAAAATCGTTCTCAAAAATGTTGCGCTGAACATCCAACAACATCTGGAAGCAATACATATCAAATAACGGCGTTTTTAAGCATCGATAGACAGTAGACTAAAATATGGCTAGGCATCTTTTATTATACACCAGAAATACGGCTAGGCATATTTTATTATGCACCCGAAATACGGCTAGGCATCTTTTATTATGCACCCGAAATACGGCTAGGCATCTTTTATTATGCACCCGAAATACGGCTAGGCATCTTTTATTATGCACCCGAAATAAATCTCTTTTACGAGAGATTACAGAACGCAACGAAATGTTATGTTTAAAAGTTAATTTAAACCATGTACAGAAATTGCAGTTAGGTACCGGTTTGATCTGAGAATATTGTGAACAAACGCGTCGTCGTCGATTCCTCGTAACTGAGGATCGCGATCTTCATGAACCGTCCATACCGTGTCCTTGACAATACTTCTGCACTTTCCTAGACATCTAGCAGGCTTGAGAGCTGTCACCAGATAAGTACTTGTTGCTATTTCCATTTGGTCAGTTGGTAAAATTAGTTAGTGTCTTTGCTTTATTAAATTTTCAACTTCCTGGTCGGTGTTCGATCCCGCAATTCCGCGATTCAACCCACTGTGCCACGACCGGTTCTCGCTCATCAATATTGTAGAAGGTGTCTAAAAGTCTTTTTCATAATAAATATTCTGTTATGAAATAATGGATGGGTTTAATAAAAAAATGTTTTTGCATTTAAGTACAGTTCCTGGGAATTTATTTCTTAAAAATTATTTTTTCTAAATGTGATTTGTTATTTTGCTGGTACTCGTATTCTCCGTGATCGCTGCCATTTCTTCTGGGATATTTTGTTTTAAGGTAGCCTCATATGAAAAAGTCTATTGGTATCAAGTCGGGGCTACGTGGAGGCAGTTTATGTCACCTCATCGAGATATCATTTTTTCAGGGAAAATTTCATAAATAATTGGTAAGGATATGTTCCATAGCGTCTGAATTCCCAAGAACGCAGCTAGAGATCGACATTCCCCCTCCCTCTCCCGCTAGTTGCGCTAGTGTTGCGAATGAACCAAAATAAAAAAGAGTTTTGGGACACACTGTATTATACAATAAATGTACAATATGTAAAGGGAGCGCCTTTGAGAGAATTATGTATATAGATATATAGAAGGGCTAAGAGTAGTGGAGTAAAAAATGAAGATGAAAAGAATAATGTAAAAAAGAGTTTAAATTAAGGATACGATGACTAATTGAGGGCTTAGTGTTATACGCTGAACCGCAAGAGACTCCAGGAATTCACCACGGCAGCACATTTTAAAGAATTAAAGTGTTGTAGCTATATCTGGTACCAACTGCACCACCTTAATCGTCATTTATAATTGAATGAAATAAATATAATAAAAACAAGTTTAGCTCGGATGGATTGTGAATAGTATAAAAATGATAATATTGTTGTCACACAAATGCACAAAACTCAAGTGAATATAATATAATAAAATATCTAGGGTCACCACTTGAAGTCGCCAAAAATATCTGAAAAGGTTTTTTCAGAATAGGAATGTATTGCGCCATCTTTTCTATCTGGTCCTGTGGGAATACTACGAGACGATATTCTGAACGAACGAAAATAAAGCTAACTCGGCTATTTGTATTATTCTACAAATACAAATTTTGTTATTTCTATATACATTATGTAACAGACCTAGTCCACAATATTTTAGGGAGATATCTGACTAAATTACGCGTCGAAAATGTTCAAATTCCGCCGTGTTACGGAAAATATTATTGTTTGATTTTTTTTACTAAATCATATATATTTGTGAAATATATCCATCATTAATCTATATTTTTGCTTCGGGCAATAAATCTTTTAACAAAAAATAGTTTGGCTGCTCGAAATTTGATGAACTTTAATTTTTCGTATTCAATATATAATTTGGAATCAAAAAAATATTACAATTAATCAAAATGCGTAATTGTATAATTACATTTTTTTTTAAATTCTTATATCTCTGACATGGTTGAGATTAGGCACATATTCCTTGAACATTTTCGTTTCGTTATTTAGTCAGGTATCTCCCATAAAATATTATGGACTAGGTCTGTTACACCCTGTATACAGTATATAATGCTGATTTATTTTTAGAAATAAATGCAAATTTTTATTTCTACATTCTTAATATCCACGTTTTATACTAATATTTAATTTTATTTACAACCCTTAGTAAACTTACCCGTAGTATTAATAAAGAGCATCTTTGTTAACAATTTTCGCATCATACTTACATATATTCCTCAGCAGTGTAGTGGTTAGAGTCCCCACCTGTCACGCGAGATAAGTTTCGGTTCTTCGCCAGAGAGATAATTTTATTTTTTGACTGAATTCATTAATATTTTTTCAACGTATTTTCTGCATTTTCTTGTGGATGAACATTTTATACTTAGTATGGTGTAGGTTTTTGTAATAAGAGGCGAGAACGAAATTTTAAAATAATTTTAGCCACATAAACCAAATATGTCGTGTATAATATAGAAAGCGAAGACTTTTACCACTTTTACAGTAAGAATATAACGGTATTATATTCCAGGGAAATTGAAATATTCGAGGGGTCGATGACGAAAAGACGCACCGCCCTAAAAGATTACCCCCTCCCGACCCGTTTCCATGTCCGGGGACCGCGAACAAGTGAAAATATTTTTCTCACCGGAGGGCGTATTTGTAAACAAGTTTTTTGCACTTCAAAAAAACAGATTTGTACTGTACGGTAGATGTCGTAAACATTTTAAAATTAAACTCGTGTGGCGTGTTTTCTAGACGGCAAAGTCTCATTTTCTGTTGTAGCGAAGTACGCTCGACTTTACGAGAGGTAACATGTTTAAAGTTAAACTAGTTAATACTCGACCCGTACCTGCGTGAAAACTTGCAGGTTGGTGGTACCTGCGAAGTTTGGTCCAAAGTTTTTAGAAGTTGCCTGAAATTTGATCAATTAATATTCATGTGTTTGTTTAACTATTGAAATTAACAAAGGGTAGTTTCTAGGTTTGAAAGAAAATACTTTTAAAACTAGTCCTAGTTTTAACTTCAATTTAATAACTTAGAAATCTTTTGTAAATAGTTTACACTTTTTCTGATCTACATGAATTTGGGTCTTAATTTTAATTAATAAATATTAAATGAATCAATTAGAAAGATATACGGAAAAAATCTATTATTGAGAGAAAATATTTGGTTTTTAAATTTTTTATATATACCTTTCCAATTGTTTCTTTTTATTTATATTAAAAATAACACATAACTATGTTCTTAAATTATAACTTCATATCTAAGTGATTCCACGTGAAAACACCTAATTTTAAAATAAATGGTTTGATTGACCATTCCAGATATTTTATTTTTTTACCATAGTACCATTTTTCTACTCCCATGAGTGTGTAGCTCAAAACAATTTTTATTTTATTTTTATCTGCCACCATTTTGGGTCTAGGTTCAATTTTATTCGCAGCGACAAAAATAAACGGGGACTTGCAGAGGTTTTGAAAAAAATATATTGTTCTCTTCCTATAAAAGATAATAGATTCTGATTTTCACTAACATATAGAAGACAATTTCCTGACGATAGATCCCTCGACAGTTGATTTCTTGGACAGTTGATCTCTCTACCAATTGATCCCCCGGACAATTGATCCTCCAAAGCTTTTTCTAGTATTTATATTCGCAGATTCCAGCATCCGTGAATGTTATAAATAGGGTGGGAGTAAATTTATAAAAAAATTGCCTCGTACGAAATAATTTAATATAATTAAGAATGTTTTTATATTAATGATAAATCTTTTTTGTGTTGAATATTTACTTTTACGTATTGTGTAAAATATATTGTGTTTACATTTTAGTTCAGTGTTTAATTGTATTTGTATTTTAAATTAATGTATTAACTTAAAATATAGTGTAAACAATTATAAAACCATCACTTATTTAAATTAAACAATTTAAAATATAATTTTATATTTATTTCATAACTGAAAATGTATAGTAAGTTGGAAATAAAACACAAATTAAAAACATTATAAATATTTTCTGTAAACAGTTTTCTGAGCTAATCTGCCGTGTAAATCTGATCTTTTGGTCGACGTTTTGGATCCCATCGCAGGGTCCATCATCAGGGCTGATGTGATGTATGACTGTCAGTGTCGTGGTTAAGTACTGGCTTGCAGTACCGTGTCGAAAGCAGTTGGTGTCGTTTATTAGGTACTTACCGTGTTGAAAATTAGCCCAGAAAACTAAACACAGATGAATCTGAACGACCGTGGAAAGCTAAGAACATTTTTATTATAAACATTAATTATTGTTACTCGTATTAGCGTGTAAACCAACCCTTAAAAGTCAACAAATCGACTTTAAAATAGAGGATCGGCATTCCGACCAATTATTTTAATTATGTGTGTTTTATTTTATCTGATTTTAAGGTCATCTTTTGCTCAAGGATACGTGTACATAAAACCTGTTTCATTTTGTCGTTCTAATTGGTTTAGAAGTTACAGTTTCCATTCATTTGTAGGCTAGTCATGGTAGTTATCCCGTAGCAACAAAATATTTTTTCTGTATTGATTAATTTAATTTGTACTAAAATATATTTAAAAATAATTTGATCTTATTCAGCGGTTTTCTATCCACTGTTGAATGAAGACATCCCCAAGTGTACCCCGCTTTACTATATTCATTGTTATTCGGTTCCACGTATTTCTGCTGAGTATGATAGGTGATGTAAGTTCAGCGGGTATATCGCAATGCACGAACACATTTCCAGTTCGCGGTTTGTATTCGATCGGGTTGACTTGGTTGGCGGGCCGTTTGGTAAATATTATATTAAATAAAGTTTAGGACAAAAAATGAAATGAGCGCGTCATACTTCAAGTGGTTATTAATATTTCTCTTTGTTTTAATGAAAAGAACAGTGAGTCAAAATGTAAATAATGGCAGGATTAATTATTTTTTTCTTTATTCGGGAAGATTACAGCATTTTTAATAGTATACAATGATTACATTTTTAAGCCAAATTAAAAAGTTTCCTCATGAAATAGTATTTTTTTACTAACAGATATCTCGACTATGTACGAATTTAGACAAGCCATTTACATTATTTCACGCCAATTTCTAAAAGAGACGATTTTCATTGCGCAGTGGTAAAATTATTTTCATTTATAATCAATTAAAAACTATCCAATTTGTTACATAAAACAATTCTAAATAAATATGAACCTTTACGCAATAAGACGAATGTAAATATAGTAATTTAAAAAAAAATTGATTCAATGATTACATTTATCTACGGTTTATAGCTGAAAGTATGAACAATGACAATAGAGTTTGTCGATTCTGTTGTGTTAGGTAGGTAGGTAAGGGAGGTATCTGTTAGCTCCTCACGATATCTTTATTAAGGAAGGTGCAAATAAAATAAAATGTAGTGGCTCTCTGTATATACAGTATATCGCTGGAAAGGTGACACGTAAATTATACAATTTCATATATTATTATAAGGTATTATATATTATATAGGGTGTACGTGTTCCGATAAGAGCGAATAACCTCTGAACTTCTCCCAATATCCGTTTCCGTTTGGCTTTTGTACTTTTAATTAAGTGACCCCTCGGCAGAATGCTGCACGTGATTTTACGCCCTCCAGAGGTAATGGCCGTTTTGTGTATCTTCATTCAATAATATTGGTATTCAACTTTGGATAAATTTGAATTAATTCTGTGTGAAGGTTAACTGAAAACCTTTCGAGATATATTTCTAAATGAGCCAGAATATTTGAATACTATATTCAGATCCAGATTTCTATACTGTTTCGTGTCCACGAATAAAATCTTGTTTTCGCAACACGTGACGCGAAACAATTACGTTTACCTCTGTTCTCCATACAAAATGCATAGAGAACGTGTAAATTAATTACCCTTTAACATCGTGCCACGTTCACGTGTAAGATTTTCGACTCGAGATAATTTATGAGATAGGGATTATTCACCTGTGAGATTTTTTGTGAACAAATTTGTAAATTGTTATTTAATGAATTACAGAAAAAGGTAGGTTCTAGGTATTCAGGGAATGAAAATTAAAAAGAGACGGGTCAGAGTGATTGAATGCAGAATTGACGGATATGCATAAAATATTATATTGATTTGGCAGATTGTGCGAGTGGTGGTGCCTCAATCCCAACCCATTACTCGTGTGATCTGGTCGATGATCTCGGAGTGTATTGTGTGTGTGTGAGTGATTAGAGCAGGTAATGAGTTGATAGCTACTTACGTTTTTACGTCACTTAATTTATTACTTAGCACAGATTACAGATTTAGAGAAATATTTTAGCCGTGCAATTAATGCTTTGCACGAGAAGAGCGAGGCACGAGAGCCGGACTTCTAGATAGTTGTGGGCGCATTAGTATTGGCACCCGACGTCGGTATTGGGTGCGTTTTTAAGACTCTTTTTACGCACCGGTATATGCAAGGTGCGTTCAGGGTCGTCGACTGTGATGACAGTGGAGGCGTATGGTTCATGTATGTATGGTTCTATAATAGATGACGTTACACTCGGGTTTGAGTTTTTATCTATTTCTACCAATCTCAAACTGATCTCTTAGTTTATCTCCAGATCAAAATCTCTACAAGTATACACGGTACTGAGATTTATTATAATTAAATCTCTGCGATTTATCTCATCATGTATGATCTCATGAGTTTTAATAATAATATTGGATAATTTGTATTGCGCTATCTTCGTAAAACTCACCTCAACGACGCTTTACACATAAACTGCTTAAATTCTTACATTATCTTTAAAAATTGTCATTTAAACTTATGGAAATAATTTTTTGATAAGGTGCGTTTTTAGTCTTTTCTTAAATAAAGTCTCTGATGCATTCATTGTTTCTTATGACGGAGGACAAAGAGTTCCACGCTTTTGGGCCCGCCACCGCAAATGTCCATTCACTAAATTTAGACTTTTGACAACGGATCTGAGAGTTTAACGTATACCATTCAAATTGTCTGGGATACAAAGCTCTTGGAGATACAGAGCCGGTTGATGGCGACATATAACATATGTTATATGTCGCCTTGTACATCAACCGGCACAATTTAAATTCAACTCTTTCAGGGAATCAGAGCCAATGTACTTCATGCAAAAGGGATGTTATATGAGAGAATTTGGATACTCCATATATTATCCGTGCCGCCGCATTTAGAACGGATTTATGCAGCTGAAAGTTTGAGAGTAAAGTTTCATCCTTGCTGTCATAGTACACATCTCTATAATATAATCATACAATACGCGTTTGTGACGCTGTATTCTTTGTACGTAAATTTAAAAAGAAACTCATACATTTTATCGGAGTGTTTTTTTTTGTAAAATTCCTATCACCCCCAGCATGAGAAAAAACAACTTCTATTTACTTTTCACAAAATTCACTTTTAGTGCAACCATATTGTGGTTCCAACAATTCACACTGCCACCAGTGCGAAGAAGGCGTTGAAGAACTCTCCTGTCCCTGCCATAAGTGTCGCCTTAAAACTTGCCCAAGTTACACTGATAAATGTATGTGTACTGGGCTGAGAAATTTTCGAGTCAACCGGCTTGACCACATTTTAAAAATAGTTTTTGTAACAGGATTGAAAAATAATGCATAATTTAAAATAGTTTTAAATAACAATAGTCGGATTCAAATACTCACCAGCCTCAATATTTTTCTTTGTATTTAAAAACGTACTTTACTCCGCGATTAGGTCGATTGTTACGTCATAATCAATCCCATTCAGTATCTATATCTGTTGCTATTAACATAGAAGCTTCTAGACTACTGTCTCCAAAAATACTTCGCAACATATTTTTTACCGGCCCAACATAGTGATGGTATATATATTAAATAATATATATATATATATATTGCAGAATGTAATAAAAGTAAGTGCTCATTCGGAGTCCTTTTAAAATTGGCAACTAATTTAGGATTATATTTTGAAGATTAGCAAAATAAACTATTCTAATTCTAATAATTTTGTGTCAAGTAACGATTTAAGTTAGGTACTAAATTTATTTATTAAATAATTATTGTTTTTTATAATAAATTCTGTTAAAGAAACAAAAACATATGTTTTTGATTAGTTAAATTGAATAATTAAAACGGTATAAGTTAACAATTTAAAATAATTTAGGATTAATTAAAATATTTTTAATAAATACAAATATCGAAGCTATCGGTCTGCCGGCATTTCTCCCTTTGTTCCGCCGAGCTTATCCGCCCCCAAACTAAAATAAATAATAGTCGGTAGCTACTTGAATGTTTAGTATTGTGCAAACTGAACTTATTATTTTTAAGGAGAATACATTATTATTGTGTAGTTGCAGTTTTTCAGAACATAGTTCCGTGATATTTTTAATACAAATTAAATGTATCTATTAGAAAGATATACCTACAGATAAAATCAAATTTTATAATATCCCGGTGGCAACAAAATATTGTTTCGATAAATTGATTTTATCTGTATATCTTTTTAATAGACAAATTTAATTAGTATTGAACTTATAATAATATTTCGGTAATCATTTGTACATTGTAAACGCGGAGATAAATCTCGGTTAAAAATTCAAACTATAGATTGGAAAAAGAATTGGTTTACATATTTTTTAATCTCCAAAGTCATCAAGAACACAAATTGTTTTTCACCTCGGAGCATTGTGTGGACCTGAAATGTTTGAATACGTTAGCGTATGGATGTGCTTCGTTTCAATTTAATTAACACAGAACCCCTCCTCTCCCGAGGATTGCGCGCAGGGTGCAGGGTGTAGGGGTGTAATGTGTCGGAGTTTTTCATATTTCAACTGCCAGCCCTCCAGGCTTACCGCCGATCCAGCGCTGAACGGGAGGGGATGAATGGGCTGTTTCGTTAGTCGCTATCACTCGGAGAATTTTAATTAGCCCACATCCAATACGAGCGATATAAGATTAATTGACATTTCCATTAAGGAATGGGAGAGAAGATTGCGAAAGTTTCGAAGGGAGGAGATGAAGGAGTTGTAACTTGTATTATTAAGATACAAAATTGCCGATGAAAATTCCGCGGTTTTAGTAGTTACATCAGTTTTGTTGGTATTTGAAAATAATAATAAATCCAGCCAAGTCGGGTTGTTTATGCAAGACCCGATTCGCCAAATAAATAATATATAAGAAATATTCCCTTTTATTTCCTTTTTATATGTTTTTGTATTTTATATTAATATGTATTTTGGTTGATAGAATGAAGAACCGGATGAGGTTATCTATTAGTCATGGCGAATTCTATGTTTTGAATTGTTCTCGAAACACCGTTGACTAAAGGGTGCGGTGATATGAACATGCGTAACGACGATGGAGTAATATAACTTAAATTTTACACTATATTTTAGGGGAATTATTTTGGACCTCCTTTTATTTTGAAGTGCAAATATTTCATTTATATTTTTAAACTTAAAGTACTATACATTCTTTAAAACACAGCCGATATACACATTGCCGTAAAACTATAAAAAATAAATATATATATATACAACACTTATAAATAATTTTGTCACTAAACAGATTTTCTTCGATTCTCTTTTTCTTAAATTTCCTTTTGCGATCATATTCTGGTACCTATGATTGTTGCACTTATACGTTTTCGGACTATTAAAAAATATTCTTTAATTTTTACACCCCCCGCAATAATTATAGCATATTAATTTTACTGAAATGTTATTTGATTTTCAGAACAAAACTAACGATATTAAAATAAAATTCTTACATTATATGCGATGGATATTAGTAAAAAATAACGAGTTTCATTCGCATGACATTTGTGTTGAGATTTATCTGATTTTCAATTAAAGATCAGGACATACATTTATTTTTATTAGCAGTAGTATTTAGTAGTGCATTATACTAACTGACTTATCATCACGCTGTTTCCTCATAAAAGCCACACCGTTTTGTCCTAGTAAACCACTCTCATTCAATTCCGTACATTTTCTTATTCTCAAGCGCGTCCGTCAATGGTCAAATCTTTTAACAGGGACGTCCTAAGATATTTGGTCTACGTGATCATGCAAGGTCTTTAGCGGACGTCCTCTGATTCCGTTGCATTCAACACTCGTCACATATATCAAACTGAAAAGGAAAGTGACACTATTTTGTCTACTTTTCAGCGCAAAAATCAATGTAAGATCAGTATATTGTACAGGGTGACTATTATATTCCAGACCGATATTGTGTTGAAATAAATTAGAAATGAAACACAATTTTTTTATTTAGTTTATTACAATTATGTATAGAATATGACATCGGACAAGTGGCCGCCTCTGGCAGCGACACAAGTGCGTGCTCTTTTAACCTCTCATTTAACATTCTGGCGTGTTATTTTAGCAATTTTATTTCAGAATTGTTGTTGTATTATTAGCGTACACCTTTCCTTTCAAGTACCTTCACAGAAAATAGTCGAGAACCATCGATATCACAACTTTTTGACATTATGCGGCCGGGAATTATTTTTTTTACCATCCTGTCTTCAGTCATATGTTTCATACAAATTTCATACAAACAGATCTTTATTCGTTCTTAGTACGTTCATTATTTACTTGATCTAATTCTGAGCTTTATTTCACTTCTCTAGTAGTGTACTAACTCCATTTTCAATTATCCGCTATATTTGTAAAGACAACCTCAACGCTGTTATATTGGCAATATTGTGAATGTGACAATATTAAAATTCTCTTTCTTTTTACCATAGTTTAAGGCATCTAGTCTTTTAGTCAACACTAATCGGAACTTGGTCAATCATAGCAAATGAGCAAAGTTTCTTGCGTTGCTCGGCTTAGCTTAGCCCGCTGATGTACATATCTATTAGTTCAGAGTTTCCCCTTTTTAACAGTTTTTCTTCCAGTTCGAGGATACGCTCTCTCCCTTAGAAACTGCTCCAGTGGAGGTACGTAATAAGAAAACTTTCCGCGATAATCTGAACTGCTGACAGAACTAAACTTGTTTATTTTTAGTTGAGTGATTAATGTACGCTGGTAATCCTCTGTTGCTTCGCTACTTATTAAACATGTGTGCGGAAGAAATGCAGAACATTACCTTCAAATGTTGTTCCTGAAAAGCAATAAAAGCGACTAACAAATTTAAATTACATTGTTTAATGAAGTGAAAATATTCCCGGTAATAATAATGTACAATGAGTAAGAAACATTGATACGAGGATAAAATATAAAGCTTGGAAAATCACAATGCGCAAAGGTTCTGTAAATGATTGAAGCTTAAGCTGTGTATGATGACGGAAATATGTTATTTGTAAACTTACCTTTTTATACTCGGACCATTGTAGAAATACAGCATGATACACAAGTCTGATGAAGGTTTAATTTTACCTTGGTATTACTTGTTCAAGCATAAAATCATCCCTGCCACGTGCGGTCCAACCTTTTCAGGGTAGTTCTACACCAGATCAAGAAACAACTTCTGATATTTTTCTTCCCAATAACACAGTGACTACACCATTTTCCCTGCATTTTGGGATACATTGGATTTTGAAAATAATTTCAGTTGTGTTAGTACAGGATAACCTAAAAAAAGTCTCAATTTGGTGAAAAATTTTCAACTTGGTGATTCGTATATTAAATAAAACACGGGGTTTAAAAATAAGTAGCCGTAAATTTTCACTTATACTGAAAAAAAAACATGTATTTTAATCATCGAAAAAAAATAGGATAATTGTCATATAAATAAGAATAAGTTCAAGTGAGAAAATAATTACATATGTTATGATTTAAATTTCTGTTTCTGAAGATCTTGACAAATTCAACAAGATTTTTCAATTTTTTATTTCACTTGCAATATTTCGGTTTAAATCTAAAAATCCATTTTCGGAAGATTCGGAAGTCTTCTGTTTAATTTATTTTATTGAATCATATTGTATATTCTTCCATCTATTTCATTCCCAATTTTTTTGTTTATTTCGTTAAATTAATTGAGACATAAATTAGAATTATACATATTATTTTCACTTCAATTTTGCTATGACCATTTTACAGAATTAAATATACCATTTCAGTAAGCCTTTTTACATATTTTTTTCAAAATTTTCATTAGTCTTATTTGTGTGTAAAATTGGATATTAAAATACTTCTCGCTGTTTGTGCGTCGATAATGTTTTTAATAACATCAAACCATGCGTATGCATATATCAAGAAAATTAGTCTAGACTGGATTTTATACATTTCACATATTTTGATCTTTCGTTGTTTATTTTTTTCCAATTAATTAACAGAGTTTTGTGTATCAAACCTAAATAGGTACCTACCTTCCATGTTCTCAGTAAAAATGTAGTTTGACACCAGAATAATTCTACGTAAATTAAAAAATATTTTTTTCTTAACATTATTGACGAGCGGGAATAAATGTAACAATACATTGCAATGTCCGATCTCTCCGGTTAATGTTTATTTCTAATCTCTAATTTCATATTTCATTTAAAAATATTTGGGATTCGAGAAAAAGTGATTTCGAGTATATATTATTTTTCTCAAAATTGAAACTGCACGCCGGTATTTTCAACAGATGACATATGACTTTCCTTTCTACTCAGAGAAATACTATTTTCTGTAATTACTGCAGTTATGTCCTAAACAATCAACCGACAGAGATTAGACTGATATGAGCCCAATATCTACAGTAAAATTCTTCTATTTGGCTTGCTTAAACATTCCGCTGGTTATTTTTTTATTACAATTAGAGAAAATATTTATTCATTATCTGGTACATGAATCTCTTCAAAGTAGTCCTATATAGTCCTTATAATAGTAACACAGGAGTTAGTATTGAAACTTATTCTCCGTGAGGCTATCTAGAGCACGCGTCGTAATCCATTCCTCTTTTGCTCGTGACCATCAATCATGATTCTTCGTGTCTTTTTGGTTTTGAGGAATAAAAAAAAAATTAGAGGGAGACATATAGTTGAATAAGGTGATTTTGAAGTGCTTTACAATAATGGCTATGAGTGTCGGAGCGCTGTCCTAATGTACTATTCAGTTTCGTTTCAAATAATTAGGCCGAACACGCCCCACTTGCGCTCGTAATCGTTTAATTACCTCTAGATAGAATGCTGCATTAATGATTCGTACTATGGAGATAAATTCTCAATGCACAGTTCGATTCAAGAGACAGTTTAATCACGAATTATATCGTCAGTCCTTAATACATACAAATATAAGTAATTATATTCATTGGAGAGATGTTTAAAAATTAAACGAATCAACTAGAAAGATATAGAGAAAAAAATCTATCGAAAAAAAAATTGTTGCTACCTAGATTTCTTCCTATTCGACGAAGCGCGTTCCCCATTTTCGCTACAGCAATCGAATACATTTTCTTCAAATTTTAATCTGATACTGAAACAAATATTCTGTAATATTTTCAACTGATACATCTACTATTCCATTTCTTAAAAGCAGTCAACTTTATAAAATGATGAATCTGAAATATCTTTGAGTATAACCCGATATGAGATGCCAGAATTAAATAAATGAATCCATTTTATTATATTTTGAAACTTTAATACAACTTATACTTTTCTTTTTCTGTATGTCTTTCTTGATTAATTTAATTTGTATTAAAATACAACATAATTATGCTCTGCAAATGCAACTTCACAATAAAAATGTGTTTTCCTTAATTGAGAAATATTTCTGTGTTACTCAGCGTTTGCTAGGAAGTAGTTTTCTCTTTATCTTTCTTCTGATCCTCTTTATTGTTGCGATACACTATGGCAAATACAAACAAAGTTATTATTTCTAATATAATAGGCAATGTTGATTAATATTGTGCATTTAATTCAATTTGCGCACATTGCACACGCATCCCCATCCCCCTTCTCTCGAGCCCAACCAGATCACTAGAGATGACGGGCCATCAATACTAATTGAATTCGTATTAATGAAGTGTTTCATGGCGACCGGCCATAAATCATCTGGAGTGTTCTGTTTTGGCTGTACGACCGCGGTAAATCAAACCCAGAACTGGTGCGCAACTGAATCGGCTAATGACGGTGCGCCATGATTTACTTCCACCAGCTTCTGAAGTGAAATCTGATATCGTTAGTTATAAATGATGCGGATATTTTCATTCATTTAATGTTCAATGAAATGTATTCTTGGAGCGTTTTTCAGTCAAATCAAAATGACCAATGCATTAATTAAAATACAAGCAGGTTTAAAAAATATATTACGTATGTAAATAATATTTTTTTATCATGGATATAATTACATACCTGTTGGATTTAGGTACGCAAACATTTTATGAATTACAGTTCATAGGTATTCACGGGCGTTCAGAATCTTCTGTGTACAGTTTCTGGGTTAATTTGCCGTCTATATCTGACCTTTTTGGCTGAAATCCATAAAAAAAAAACATATTTTCGGCGCGGTTATATCCGGAGCTTCAAAAGAAGAGTCAGCGCAGATAGTGTTCTGACAGAAAATGGAACTTACACATAACCCAGCATTAACACACCTGTTTCAAAACAGTATTGCAAACCAGTACTTAAAAACGATACACCATGCTTTCGATACCGTACCGCAGGCCAGTACTTAATTATAACACTAATGATCGCATATCACATCACCCCTGATGATGGACTCTGCAATGAGATCTGAAACGTCGGCCATAAAGGTCATATATACACTGCAGATTAGCCCAGAAAACTGTACACAGAAGATTAAATGCATTATTTTGAACATGAAAACTTAACCTATTTAGTTTCTGTATTAATTAAAAAATTACAAGCGAAAAAAAATAAAATATATGCGGTGTGGTGAAATGAGCGCGCACAGACTAACAGCTGTTTATATCATTCATTTAGTCATGTTGCAGAGGTGCAAGGGTCGCTTAGGTGGTTTGCTCATGTGGAATGAATAAGAAGAGGAGAGTAAGAAAGATACATGACACGACTATTAATGGCACCAGATGTACAGAACGTTAGAACCATAGGAGTTTAGACATACTCAAAATATTGTGAACGTAAAAATACACTGGTCTAAATAATGAAAATGGACTTTATAGTCCAGTATATATATTATATGTTAACCATTTCGTCTTATATACAGATAAAACTAATATAGCTCTAATACTTCAATAAAATAAAAATTCTCATAGACATCTATGCTGTTTCAGGCAAATGAATATCAAATTTCAAACCGTAGATAGCGACAGCGGAGTTGTAAAAAATACTTGAATGATTTCTATATGGTATATACAACAATGAGGGCGGACCTACCGCTTACCCAGGACCGATGCAATAAGCTCAAGGCTTCTATCTCGGTCCTATTCATTTGCCACCTGGTTGGCATTTTTTAATTCTACTGGGCAGCTGTTCGATAGCGCCCCGCATATTGATAGGGCGATACCGCACAGCTGCCAAATTAAGATTTGCCCTCATTGTTCCTGGTTGACTCACTTTATTAGAAAATAAATAAAAAAATATTTACAATACATAACATAAAATAATATAAAATAATACAATTAACAAGGCCAGGGATACACAGAAGGAAAAAAAAATGATAGGTGTGGCAGTCACCCATGGGTAGAATTGGTGAACGTCACAATTATATAAGATGATCACTCAAGCCAGCCGAGGATAGGTAGTAAGCCCTGTAATACCCATGGCTTCCATACTTCCCATATAAAAACAATAGCTTAGTCTCTATGAGACATCTATAATATGTATCCATAGAAGTTATTGTAGAAAACTTTGTGTAATCAGATAAATTAAATACTGAAATTGGATCTGGACCTGGTAGAATTTTATTATCAAATTGTGCAACGTTCACGTGTAGCGTTCGTTCGTATGTTGAAAAATGTTGTCTCAACAAAAAATGTTTCGGAAACAAGCATCTTCTACCGCAATTTATTTTTACGTAAGCGAGGCGCTATCCGTAAAGCGCGTCAACGCGTGCTAGTATGTTGATATCATTTTTATTATTTAATTATAATATATGACGAAGGTGCGGGAAAGCCTTCCTGAAGTACAACGGAATCTGAGATACGGCTACAAACAGTCTACACGTTGATACCGTAGGGTGAGCTTTATGATCGATCGTTCTGCGGTGTGAAACAAATTCCTCCTACCGGGTCACACGAGACAAAGCCGTGTCAGATGACTCTTAAAAAAGCAGGCTGCTTAAAAGGATTCTCGAGATGGATTGTGTGTCACTTAATGGAGACATAAAAATGATATTATTATAATTTTTTGTGTAAACGTCTTAGCTCGTACTTTCCCTAAAAATTTCGACCTAGAGTAATCTCAGAAAAATATGTGACAACAGTGACGTTACCACGGAGATTACTTTTTTTATTCAGTACTAAAGTACGATTTGATACTTTTTAGTAATTAACGTGTACGAAAATCTGCAACACTCACATGTTCGGAAATCAAAAGGTATCTACACAGGTAAAAAACATATATATGAATTAAGTGCTTTACTTAAAATATGAATAAAAATAATGCATTCCTAGAATCTACATACATAAAATAAAGCACAAAACAACTGTTTTTTAACAAACGAATATTTAAAATGTCAAAAAGAAATTTCTTTCCTCCTTCCCACAACAAAAGATCCGGCCGACTAAAGCTCCAGCCGACCATTGATTCAAGTGACATTAGAATCCCGGTAGCGCAAAAATAATATTTTTCGACAAAATTGATTTTATATGTATATATTTATAATTAATACATTAAATTAGTTTTTAAAAAACATCATAGACCGTCTGTTCTGAATAATTCTAACTTCACAATAAGAATGTGTTCTCCTTAATAATATTTGTACTATATTTCTGTATTCATTAATTGAAGCAGTTTGGTGTTTTTTGATCAAGTATTGCGTGATCACCTCTCACTTTCTGTACCGATTACTTTCTGTACCGATTACTTGCTTGTTTGAGTATCGTTTCATCTCAATCGCTCCATGTATCATATATGTGTTAAACTTCCTTCCACTACTATTTAAAAAAATATATTGTTCACTTAACTCCTCTTTTGTAAAGTGTTTACCACCGTAAAATACATAATTTTGAGTGAGTAGAATGTTGTTTCTTCCGCTTATCATGACATACAAACAATGCGTAACACAAGAGAGATTGACGTCGCTTGACTTTCTCACAAAAGCGTTGGTTTTTCAAATTCAATCTGCCTGTGGCGCGGCGCACACTGGTTTGGCAGGTCAACCTGACCGAGTTCAACTACATCCGCTTTATTATCGTACTACACTTCCTTCATACCTGAAATATTGGTCGGAAGCCAATCTTCTGACCGAGTCTAGTATCTCAATGTTTAGCCGCTGCTCCGTGCAGGGTAGGTATAAAGTGTGCCACTCATCGTTAAGGAAGAATAGGCAGCTACTGTTAATGCATTCTGAGGACATTTTATAAACGTTTTCAAGTCAATGAATAAAAAAATAGCAAGGTTTAGTTTGATTGTTGTAATCAAGATATTTAGCTTTGTGCTCCATAATCCTTAGATCCATCTTAATAAGTTAAATTAACTATATCTACCTCTTAGGTGTAACCGACGTATACCATATAAATAAATTTGATATGTGAAAATAAAACACTTGTTTTTTTGATTCTACTCATTTAATTTACTTGAGACACATTTCGCCTTGTAAGGGCATTATCAATCAATAATTTAACTTGACAACTTATATTAATATTAATGTTAATCTACGAGTATAGTGAAGGATGGCTACATAATTTTATTTATATGAGATGAAAACATACAACACTATTCGTTGAAATTCTGAGGGTTTATATAAATGCTTATCAAATAAATTAAACGAGTAGAATCAAAAAGCATTTATTTTATTTTCACATATGTGATTACGGAGTTCTACAAACTTACCCCGGAAACAGTAAAAATAAATAAATTACGGTCTAGCTGAAATGAATCAATAATAGCGGATTGATATTGCCAGGTCCTGCAGACAGCATATTAGGGTGCCACGACACTATCGTACGTTGTAAGTATTATATTATGGTTTATTAAAATTCAACAAATTTTTCCTTTTACTTAAAAGGCATTCGCCACCGTGCGGCGCCTTTGTTTTTACTGTGAGCGTATTTCTACTCCGGCCAATAGGGGATTAATCACACCTGAGCCGCCCCGCCAGGGGCGCGCGATTCTCGCACGATAAGGGGGCAATCTGCTAAAATGTAGGTCAGTGGCGTAGAAAGTAATATATTACTCGGCAAGAACGCGCATTAACGATTCTTCCAGCGTATAGTCCTAATTGCCTGACGCCAAACATGTTTTTTTGATGTGCTTTCATTATTAGCTACTTTTACATTGCCGCTTGTGTAAGACGAATTACCGCTTATCGCATCACATTCAGAATGATTAGTAGAACGAATATTTTATAATTTGATGTATTTTTTACCTATTTACACGTTTTATTCTTTTTTATCGGTACAGTTTTAACCATTTACATGCCATGAGCGAATTACATAGTATATGACTAGACCACATGCCTCGCACGCACATTTTGACCTCGCAAAGAAGTAAGACTTGACATAAAAAATGACTTAAAATTTATCGCAAATAACCCAGTTTTAAGACTCGAAAACGTGATGAATAATTAATTTACAGTAGACTCTCGATTATTTGGCTTGGTGGAGAAAAAAAGATTGGAATAAAAAAACACCGGATTTGCCTCCGCCCAAAAATCACAAAAATAACGATGACACGAATATAAAATGGATATAAAATAATTAAAAAAGTAAACAATAAATCAACCGCACGCTTATTTCAAATTTACCATTTGAAGATTGCGATGCGCCCACTCGCACACCCGCAAGCCCGCCCACCCGCCTACCCGCTTGCATTCAAAATAAACGCAATCTAAGCGCGCCCAAAATAATAATAACACATTATCGACCGGGATTATTGGTCGATGACTAAATTTCTCTCAACGTAAATCTACAGGTTTGTTTTCTGTTATTTATCATTAATTTCACCAACAAAATTTTACTGGACGTATTATGTAATCAAATTTTAAATATTATTTAAAGAAAAATAATTTTTTACTGCCCCAGTTATTCGCAACCCGGTTAACCCGGATAAGAGCGTATTGCTACAGTTTCCTCCAAAAGGTCTATAAAATGTGAAGGAACATAATTTGGCTAGAACTAGAAAAAATAATTTAAATACATGTAAATGTGTACTCGTAGAATCTATTATGTAAATATTTTAAGAATGAGTGCGACACGCTCACTTATGTGTAATATATACACTTACCTGTAGATTAGCGAGTGCTGACTGGTGCCTGTTGACTGTTATTGAGGTTACAGGTCAAATATATGGAAATTGGGTAAGAGAACAAATTAAAATTTCAAATGACCTGTTTCAACAACCTTCAGTGATCGAAGATGGATGTTTCGATTTCTGTTAGAGACAGAATATATAATATGGCAAGCGCGTGTAGTTGGTACGTTCCGAAAAGCTGTGTAAACATAAATGAAATAAAAAGAAATTAATTGAATTTATTAGAAATATATACGGAAAAAAATTTATCTATCGAAAAATATTAAATTATTACTATTGCGAAATGGTAACGCTTTCCTTGTATAAGATTCTAAAAAACTGTGTAGACATAAATGAAATAAAAACATGTTAAGTGAATTTATTAGAAATATATATAGAAAATAATCTGTCAAAAAATATTAAATTATTATTTTTGCGAAATGGTAACTCGTTTCCTCGCATGAGATAGTTCCGAGTTCGTATTCCCGTAGCAACCAAATATTTTTTCCATAGTTTGATTCATTTTTCTGTGTATCTTTTTAATTGATTAATTTAATTTGTTTTAAATGTTGTAACTTCATATTCATAAATAAATTCATCATCCACGTCGATCCCTCATGATTCATGAAGATTCAGATCTCCATGAATTCCCACCCTCTTGACTATGCTCCCCCATTTTTCTCGGCATCCTGCAGATCTTAGTGATGTCACTAGAGAAGTAGTACAGGACATGTCCCACCCCCTTCCCCTCTACCGGCTAACTCTCTTCACAATATGTCCCTCTCTATTGCTGGTATCGGGTCCAATGTCTGCCCGCTGTTGCCTGTTTTCATGGATCATTGGCTCCCTCATTTCCCCTTCATCAGGTCACCTTATTCGCCCATCTGCTGTTTACTTATCCCCTTAGATCCTCGCCCGCGGATATTAAAGCTATGAGTATATTTTATTATTTATACTGGTTGTGTTGACGTCAGTTTCTTGTTTCTTTTTTCGTGTCCAAAAGGATCTATTTACTAAACGTTATACATGCCCAATACAGCACACCACACAGTCTTTAAAATTACATTAAAAGAACGCATTGTACGTCTCAGTTACATGTCTGTGCCTGTCTTACCTTGAACATATTTCTAATTCTAAAAAATAAATAATAAAGTATTATTAAAAACAACACATTATTATTTGTGAGTCGTCATTTTTTCAGAACACGGTTGTGTAATATTTAATACAAATTAAATGATTCAATTAAAAAGATATACATACAGATAAACTCTTCTTCTTATATATATTATATTATAGGCAATTCACCTTTCAAGAGTGATTTGTGCCATTAATCAAGTTAAAACTTTATTTTATAGAAAAAAGTACAATAATATTATAAAATCAGTCAAAACCATTGTCGTTCAAAATATTTGTTAATATATAAATTAAATGTGGCGAGCTAAGGGAAAGAAAATGACACAAGTTAACCGGGAGTTAAAAATTATCATTGACGAGATTACTGTAAAAAAAACCTGCGATCCGAAGTGAACAGGCAAAAAAGATACGGTCATGGGTTTCCTCCTCGGCACCACACTCACATATTGGGGAATCTATTAAGTTCAATCTGAATAAATGTGAGGGTACCTGGCAATGCCCACAGATAAACTCAATTTACCATA
Source organism: Eubasilissa splendida (assembly GCA_031772225.1). NCBI lineage: Eukaryota > Metazoa > Arthropoda > Insecta > Trichoptera > Phryganeidae > Eubasilissa > Eubasilissa splendida. The sequence continues at coordinate 976,176 of CM062857.1, forward strand.
AAAATATTTTAGATGCCACCGGGATTTGAACCAGGATTTCTTCCTATCTGGGGAAGTGCGTTCAATTACACTACGTCAGCTTTGTAAATAGTCGACAAATTTTCAAATTTATATGTTGCAATTATTTCAAATTGATACGTCAAACGTTCAATTTATTTGAAAGCCATCACTTTTTTTATTGCGAAATAATCGCTAGGAGACGCCAGAGATTTATCAATTTCATTTTATTTTGGCAGCTAAAATATTTTTTCGGTAAATTGAGTTCAGCTCTCTTCTCCGTTTTCTCTTTCTCTCTTCTCTCTTTCTTTCCGTCCTTGAAATGTTTGTAAACAAGTTCAGCGGGTTTCAAAGGGTCTTGGAAAAAATTATGTCCACAAATGATGGGATAAACCTTGAAGAATCTCCGGAAACTATCACAACTGAAATAGTTTCAATGATGAATGAACTAAACGTGGACGTCAACAACAAAAATGTTGACGAATTAATCTAATCTCATTTAGATACTTTGTCGAATGAACAAGAAGCAAATGAAATAGAAAATGAAAGCGAAGAAGAGGCTGACACCGTCAAGACTTTGACAATCAAAAATATCAATGAAGCCTTCATGCATCTTGATAATTTTTTGGCTATCATGGATGAATGTGATCTCAATACAGAGCGTATAAGTATGTAGGGCAATCAATAGACACACGGCATGTTATAGAACTCTTTATTAGGAAAAGAAAAAAAAGGGTGACATTCAACAACCTCTTGACAATTTCATACAGAAGATTCCTGACTCCTAATACGCATTGTTATTTTATTATGCATATGTGTGTGATTGATAAATAAATACATAACTGATAATACATTACATTTTGGTGTTTTCTTTACATGACTTTACTTTCGCACACATTTCAGGAACCAATTAAGTGCGAAAGTCGAGGACCGCCTGCATAACTATTTATATTAAATAAAGATTCATTAATTTACTCAAATTAATAAAATAAAAATAATATCTTGGCACCCAACCGAATTAATACTAGCTTCTTAGGAAGTTCAATAGGTATAAAAAAAAAAATTGATTTAATATGGAAATTTGATGTTAATAAACCAGTACATTAATTTTTAACTCAAAAATTTGGCATATACACTTGTAAGATATTTCGACTCTACATTTTATTAGGGCAATATAAAGATGATAGAGATCCCGCTTAGTCACAGGTAGTGGGATCAATACTCCCTTCCCTAAATCTTTTTGATTTAAAATTATTTTGGAGGCACCTGGTATCGACCCCCTTACCCGTAAAGGTGAAAATAAAACACACGGTAAAAGTAGGAATTAAAAAAATTGCGAAACTTTTTAATGCGGTTTTTGTGACAATTTTTTTTGAGGTACCCGCTGAATTAACGTTTTCTGCACATTAAAATACACCAAACATTTCAACTCGCCCTATGCAATCTATTTGTTAGAATCTACTTAACAATCTGAACTTTACAAGTCTAGGTCAAGTTGAACTACGATTAACTACAAAAGATTTGTTAGCAGCCACTCGTATCACTGCTTAAGTAAAACTAAAGCCACATTTCGAGCAATTATTCTCTTTGAATCTATCTCTCCCCGACATGGTTTTACAACTTGGTACATAAATGAAAGATTTGTATCCGCAACTAGCGGAACTGTAATATGTGAACGCCGAAATGTGGTTGAAAACTTTAAATGTCAACGTGCTCAGCGAGTAGGCAATCATGTTAGTGAACATCAATACATTATAAAGTATAAATGAGAATATTGTTACGGGAAGTAATTAAGAAATAAGAAATAAGAAAGTAAAATAATAATTTTTTTTTTGCTTAGCGCGAACTACTGCTCCCGTCATAGACGAAACGTTGGATAAAAGTCTGCGGACAGGTGAAGAGGGTGGGTGAAGAGAACAATTGATAGTAAAATATCACAGATTTCTTTTTCGCCAGATAGATAAACTGGTAAATAAGAGCCAATTCCTTTGTAAAAGGGTTCACCTTTATTTCAGCAATATCAGATGTGAGACTTTATTCCAGAAATATTATTCGGGATTTCTTGTGCTGTCAAGAAATTGACGCACATCCTCTAAGCTGAACTTCACACAATTCCACAAGAATGAGAAAAATACTGTCAATCTGTAATAAACTTCCGTTGTGAGTTGCGTCTCTTCTAACATCTTAAAAAAATATATTTATGGTACGATACAATTTAACATTATCCTCACCAAATTATTTTACAGACGTTTTAGTCATTTAATAAATAAAAATAATATTAGTACTCATTTTTTAATCTTCTGTTACCTCTTCCTGAAAGGAGCTTGATCGCTGACAGGTGGCTTATTCATACTTTACTGCTGCCATAGTTATGTGATTCCACTCCATAAACAGAATTAATTGAATCATTTTCAAGATGTGATTATGACGTGGGCGCCCATTTTTTTTTAAAGATGACTAAGAATAAACGTCATGGCAGTCATTTTGACGGCAATCTTGGTATCCATTCCAGCCAGTTTAACGAGCAAAAGCGGATCAATTTCTATGAACTCCTCGATCTCTCATAATCCCTTATAGAACCTAGCACTAGTGAAGAGATACATCACTACTGTTGATTCACTAGTGTGAGTGTGATTGATATTCATTGATATCAGTGATTGTAAATTTTATTAATTTTACGATAATATCATGATACATCTGTTGTTCAATTAAAAAAAAAAATCAATTTTAAAGAGTTGCGGCATATAAGTTTGAAAATTTGTCATCAACTTACTCTGTTGGCGTGGTGCTATCGGTGAACGCATTTTCCCGGATAGGAAAAGATCCAGGTGCAAATCTCGACAGCAACAAAAATATTTTTTTGATAAAATTAATTTTTCTGTATCTTTCTAATTGATATATTTAATTCGAATTAAAACACCACAAAACATGTTCTGAAAAAAACTGCAAATTAACAATATTTATGTATAATATAGTATTTAATAACACCTTATATAAAACATTTCTAATTTATTAATACCATATTTAATTTCAGCTTCTTAGCATTCAAAATTTAGCAAACCATGAACAAATTAAATAGATATGTATTTTAGTTAACAACACTTTCAAGTAGGTAATCACGAATAACATTATTTTAAAATACTTAATCACTATTGATGATTCTGAGTTTGAGATATCGATGTTTGAGTCATAATTTGTGATTTTTAATTCATCACTACCACTACATTACTAATTATTTTTATAAGTATCCACTATTCATGCGTCATTTTGGTTTTCTGGCTTTATAATAGGTTTGATGTTTATAACTTTAATTTTATGATAAGATATAATTACCTCTTATATTCTCCGTTTCCATATTTTGATCTTCCCCCCTCTCTCCTACCGCGATTGCAGCCACAATTAATTTAGTTTAATATTTAATTTAGTATTTAAATTAATGGATCAGTTAAGTCAGGTGCGCACGTCGTGACGAATAGTGAGATACAGTGGTATCAAAATCGGTCGACCTTAAATTAATCAATACAATTTTGTTATTTTTAAATATATTAATCTACTTTATAATACAAAATATTCCACGGTAAGCACATTATACTTCACTCTCAACCAATATTTTTGTCAATGTTTCCACGTTTATTATACATATTGTATATACTAGCCTTAATGCAGACAAGGCCTGATACTTTGAAAATAATCCCGTGCAATAAAACCGAGTTCATCTCAATGGAATTCAGACCATTGTCCTTGGTTCATTTCAAATAGTACATTAAATAGAACATCTCTAAGACAATCGATCCATTATTAGGCCCTTTATAGTATACATTTCTCGCTTTGTTTTTTAAATTGGGCTATCGATGCGAACTGGGGCAGTCTTTAAAGACAAAAAAGAAAAATAATTTTAGAGGGTAGGTACTCATAGTATTTGTTTTGTTTAAGGAAGCGCTTTATTCTTAAGCAATTACGATTTATCTACTTCACTTTGATTTGAATAATAAAGAAAATAAAGATAGATGAATGATTTTATAATCGTGCCAATTCTCAAATACCACCAACCGTTTGCAGTATTTTAATAATCACGATTTGATCGATTTATATCGAGCTACGCCGATAAAACATTGTAATCGATATACACCTATGTTATGTTTTTAAACAGAAGGATATTTATTTATTTGTTGAATGGTAGTGAAATACATTGTTTTTTTTAAATATCAACTATTTTTAATGTTTGTTGTCTTCTTGACTATATTTTGAATGAGTTTAGCGTACGGTATCGCTTACCTACGCGCCAAATATTTTGTTTAAAATATGTGAACGTCAGCGTTAGAATCACAGGCCATCAAAATAGAGTTAGAATGTTAGAAATTCAAAAAGGTTACTTGCTTATAAGTTATTAAAAATCTTTGTTTTAATGCGGAAAACATACGTTATTTTGTAACATAATTAACAGTACAGTACTACTTGCACTGTCAAAATAATATAATAAGGGATAATAAATGTTATTAAATATGTAAAAAAGAAAACATTTAATTAATCTTAACCTAGATATTCGATTAAAAACACTTTCAGTATATTTCTATAAGATGTACGATTCGCTACTAAGTTATTTTTCCTTTCCGGCAATAGAGACAAAGTACAGCAGTGTACGTGCATTGATAACGCAATATTATTTTACACAACACAATAAAGCAATCAAAACTTCAACGGTATACGTATTTGCTCGGGGGCCCGGTAATTTGTTGCTACTCACTATGTAGAGGTAGGATTGCTGAAACTTTTTCAAGATTGTCGTATGTTTTCTTTCCCAATATAATTAAATGTCTTCTTTTCCAAGAATGCGTTGTCGGCATACGTGGTGGTGGTGCAAAATGACTACTAATCTCTTGGGATATACTAATTTTGGGATAAGACAGCGTGTTTGAGAAACAGTTGTTTGACTTTGAAATTTAAACAGTTTACATATTTTAACTGTTTTAGCAAACATTACAGGTCACAGGATCGAGTCACAGAGATGCCAGGGGTGGAGCCTAATAACATCTACGGTTGTGATAAATGAAAATTTATTTTGGTTTTGCTTAAAAATTAAGCAAAATTATATTTGTAATGTTTAAAGCAGCTGATTTGTGATTTAATTTTAACTTTTGAATTAAAAAAACGTTTTTATTTATCACTAATATTTTATTTTTTAATGCCAGCTGGTTTCAAAGTAATCATTAAAGCAATATAAAACATATTCATAAATTTTAATGTTAAAGTTGTATTGCATAATTATTTTTAGCCTATCAGCGTAGCTATAATCGTTTTAATGTATTTTAGTTTTTTCTGATGGTTTTGAATTTCGGATTTGCTGGTCTCCCCTTTCATTACTATTTTCTTCTGATTTGAAAAATAATAGTTTTTAAAAAGGATTATTTAATTTAAAATGCCAAGTATATATTTATACGAGTAACATCTATGTATTCACTTGTATACACATACAAAATTAACATTCACCGTAACATTTACAAGTTTCTATTCCAACGGCACAAAAAAATAAACACAAAACTGAATTGAAATTTCATATTCGGCAGTGCTATGAAAAATTTCTGGAATAAAAATGCCAAAATTCTGTTATTAATGGTCCCGTTGTTATTAAATTTAACACATTTTCCGGGATTTTAATAAAAACAGCCGGACAATGGAATTAAACTCCTTGAAATACGTATTATTTGATTGTACTCGCCAAAACGAAAACAGAGCGACCTTATTTACAAATATTACAGATCACAGCTATATTTGTATAAAACAACAATGTTCATAATATTGTATAAAATAATGAATAACTATTAAAATATGAATGTTTATAATAAGGTATTAAAACATTGAATAATATTTTTAATTGTGACTTTTGATGATAAAAGATCGAGAGGCGGTGCGGTGCATACTTAAGTTAAGGTTTAATTTGAAGAATGTGCTTTTGATAAAAAAGCAATAATAATACGTAAATGATTCGTAACCCGAATAATGGTAAAAATTAAAATAAACGACGAGCATTTGCAAGATACGAACATTGAAGAGAGATCGCGAGTGTGGCGATCTATTATTTCTGCCTATTCGTATAGAATACATAGAGATGAATACGCATGAATTTTATTTTACACAACTTTTTAATGTTTTCTTTTTCAAGAATACTAAATGTTTTCTTTCTCAAGATAATTGAATGATTTCTTCCTCAAAACATTTGGTTTTAATAGAGCTGTGTACATGGAATTCACGTTTAATTAATATTTGTTTAATTAATATTGTTTAATTAACATTCTTAGTAATTTTGAAACAAAAAATAGTACTTCTTAGATGAGATTCGACCACTAGGAGAGAGTAAGAGTAGTAGAGTGCTAGACTAACGCGTACCGAGTACGTCAAAATAGTGTTTATTTCCAAGAATATATTTTAAATTCAGATATATAATTTGAAACATTGATAATTTTGATGAGATTAAAATATGAAGACATAATGGCTTTTGAATCGGGGAGCTCACAGGGTTAAATCCGTGAAAATTGACAAGGAATCCATATTCAACAAACAGAGGGTGGCAGGGTTAAGGGTCGGATGAACCTTTCCCCATACTGCGGACCACTAATTGGATAAGACCGTAAATATTGCCAAACTCTCCAAGAGTTATGGGGAAATTATCGGTTAGAATTACTGTCTTCATAACACGGCTTTATGACCCCGTGGCCGCTCAGGGCCAGATAGTATCTATAATAATAATTATAATTGGGTTGGCCCTACAACTTCCATTTTAACACAACTTGGTACATTGTTACGACAATAACTCTAATGTATTTATTTTAAGTCATTTTTGGTCACGAATTATTTTTGAAATTTAATTCTCCAATAGCTTTGGGGATTTGGTGCAAATTATTAATATTTAATGATTTCCATTTTCTAAATGAAAATGTAACATTTTTTTGATAATTAAAACAAATTAGATGAATCTCTTAGAAGGATAAACAAAAAAAAATAAGCGTAATTGGTAATTCATTTTCCGGGTTCGAGTCACAGTAATACATTACTTGCTTAATTTCATAAATTACTTGGCCACCTCATTCTGAAAGAGTTCGTATCGAGGTGGACATAAACTATATACACTTTTTATTTATCCTTCTAGGTGATTTATCTAATTTCTTTTAATTTTCATTTTGGTTCAGATTTTTTCTTCCATGAGTTGTAATGGACTTTATCTAACATGTCGTTATACTAGCTCGTTGTACTTTTTATTTTATTTATTTATTAGACTTTACTGACATGCATGTTTTTGTTGTAACATAGGTGAATATAAAAATAAATAAATAATATAACATGATAAACTTAACAATTATATTGCTATTAAGAATAATATTCGTAATTTATTGTGTGGGATGCAGTAGGTATCTCAGTAGCAGTGTAGGTACCTCTGATATATACAGCATTGTCCAGGACTAATTTGCTAAACCGCCTGTGTGTTAAAAATTTAGCCAGTTTTATTCGTACCATTGTGGTGTTATTTAATTGAAAAGTAAGCCGACAGAGATATAAAAAAAAATGAGACAATAATAAATTTTAGTGAATGTGTTGAAAATCTAAAGTGAATTATTAGTGTATTGTATTCAGATTAAGTTAGAATCTTTTGACTGATCTCTACCCAATCGAATCACATATTAAGTCCATATTTGAGTTAGTGAACGATTTCCAGTTAGTATTAAGTGTGTTGTACAGTTTCGGAGCTAAAAACATGAAGAAACGTTGAAAGAATATCGTTGTTGCTCTTGGAACAGGTGTGTAGATGTTTATTCGTTTTGTTGTGTTATGACCGTGATTTAGTGCTAGGTGTGAGTTGTCGTTTGAATGGAAATATTGTAAGTCTAGAACATTGTACTCTTAAAATAAAAAAATATGATGGATATCTAAAAGGGCAACCATTTATTACCCTGAGAATTGTCTTTTGGGCTCTTTTAGCCGACTCTAATACTGTTTTTACTGCTGCTCCCTTAACTAAAATCGTATAGTTAATTAAGAAGTAGCAGAGCGAAAAGTACACCAATATTAAGAGTCTAGAGTCTATTGGCATGAGGAAGTCGCGTTTTCAATTGTTTTGCTGTCATGTACGATGAGTGTATTATCTACTTACCTGTGTTTTGATAAATATTTAGATAGATTTATTTTATTCCGTACATCATACAAAAATATGTGTAATTTTTTAATGGCAAAGTTTGAAAAATATGAGGTTGAGAAATATTGAAATCTTTTGATTCGTAATTCTGACATTTTCGCTACCTAGCTGGAGCATACGGTCGCCACAAAATATTGGCTGCGTTCCACCATCACCGGGATCACGTCAGTCTCACGGTCCGTAGTTCCAACGAGTACAACCTGTGTTCGGTAGCGTGTGATATGACAAATGCGGAAACGATATGTCTACGAAAGTAATTACGCGACAAATAAGAAATTCAATTCGAAATAAATAATACACAATTTAAAGAGAACCAGTAACGTAAATTGATAAAGAAATTCTTCAGACAGAAAGTGCTCGAAGAAGATTAGAGGAATTAGTATTTCATTTTTGATGGAAGAAGATTGAAGCCAAGGCTTACGGTGTCGGAGAAATGACAAAAGAGAAGAACAGGATTAAAGTTGAATTGGAAAATTGCTTCTGGCGTAAAATTGGAATAATTCCCAAAAGGACGAACGAAAAAATATTAACTGTAACGGATTACTTAAAATAACACGTTCGATATACTGTTTGCTTTAATATAAGATAGATTAATTTAATTAATTAAGCGTAGCTATCAGTCAAAATACCTTTCTTTTCTTTTTTCCTGAAGATTTCATAAATAATTAATAAGTAAATCTTACGCTATTCAAGATATAATAAATCAATAAGTACACCATAAAACAAAAATTCAACATAATCTATAATACGTGATAATTTATTTACAAATGGTATGGTAGTCTATCATTTATAAGCACGAGATATTTGACATTAACGTCGCATCACACTGAAAGATAAAAAGGAAACGTGACACACCATGCCACTAGGGGTGGATTTATGGTGCAGGGGTCTGTCTAACTGGAAATTTTGGGGGCCTCTTTGTCTTGAGACAATGGGCCCCCAAAATAATATATTACAACATGAACTACGAACAGCAACGCAGATATAGAGACGATGTTTTACACTAAACTATCGATAATATTAGGTGTCTAGTCTAGAGTACTGAGCTCTCGAAATACGGGAGTCATTTTGAAAGTAAGAATCGTTTTGTCATAAACGCATAAATTGTTATTATAGCTCAAAACCTTTCTAATCACAATTAACATATTTCTTAAATTATTTTTTAATATAATTTTCGTTGATATCCAAGCATTTTTAAGACCGGGGCAAAAAGCTTGACGAAGAAATCTTTAAATCTTGAAACCCTCATTAAAGAAATCTTCCGCCTGTTCCATGAACCAGTTGTTGTCAGTTTCGTGGAGATCATCACCGGTTTAATTTCGGAAAAGATCGTCGGATGGCGCCAGGCTTGGACTATCTGAAGGATAGTTCAGTAACTCCCTCTCAAACTGATGAAACTCTTCTGCCATGTTTCGATCAACACGAGCATTTAAAAATGTGTCATTTGTTAGGCGGTGTCGTTTGATTGACTAATGAGCTGCCTAACTCAGATCTGCCTATAAAGAAGGATTTGATTTAAGGTGAGGCTGAGAGTCCCAACAGGTTTCACCATCTTGCGCCTCAATTTAATGCCAGTCCATTCATAATTTATGTTCTGTTCGTCAATTGACAGAATTTAAATATCCCCAGCAGCAGTGAATAAATGTTGTAATTTAATGTGTTTAATTTTTCAGAATAAATAGTTGTAGATATTTTGGTTTTATGTGATGTTTGTGCGTACGTGTCGAGTCTCATTGTCAAATCGAACGTTGCGTACATAGATTTGAGCTTTTATCTCTTTCTATCACTCTCAGTCTGATCTCCAGATAAAAATTTCAGTACATGTACAAATATACATGGTATTGAAATTTATCTCAAATAAATCTTTAAAACGTATCTCATCGTGTTTCAAGTCAAAAACACAAAATAGTTAAATCGAATATTTTCATAACCAGTGATGCGTCGATAAACACTGGGCTAATTGTGTGGCGATAAATATTGTTTCAAATATTTTCTGTAGGTAATATTAATTTCTCTGAATAATGAAATCAAACTTCTATGTATTAAATTTGTATTTTACAATTATGTACATATATGAAAATATTCTTATCATTATCTGATATGCTTGACGAATAACGTCTCGCTCAGGTGTCGGTTTTATTTCCAAAGTTTTGTTAAGTCCCCAATCTTCGTCACATTTTAGAAAGTTTCAACACAATAATTAATTATTATATTTACTTAATCATCACATAATATCATTTAAAGTTTAATTCAAGATTTTAATGAAGTTAATTAATATTTGTATTCTACGAACACGTATGATTTAATTAACTGAGTGTTTTTACGTGGGTTTTATACGATTATATAACAATGATTTATTCTTGTACGTACCTATATATTTTTTATAATTAAAAAAAAATATTAATTATCCTGTAGGTTAGTCCATACGTAAAGTATAAAAGCAAAGCCAATGACTGAGAAGTACCTACTGTTTGTCAGCTAGAATCATACATCATATTATTTAGGTATCTCTGGTGTTGTGGGTGGATAATTAATGATCAAGCAAGCGGAGCGTCTTAACTCAGATCTGCCTATTGAGCTCCGAACATCAAAAGGATCGCCGTGATTTCATTTATAGTTAAGGTTCTTCAGGTAGAATTCAAGACAGCCAACTCACGGCGGATTATTTAGGGCTGTGATGGATTAAGAGGAGAGCGAGGAGCTAGTCATTAAATATTGTATTCTCTCGCGATGGCTCACGCATCCCATTGAAAATGAGAGATTGTATATTCAAAATAGGTGACTATACATATTCACCCGTAGTAATATGAATGGATAAGATAACACGACTGCGCTGAGACAATTTTATTATTTAATTTTATTAGTTTTATAAAAAGTCTTTTAAGCTTTTTATCTAAATATCGTAGTTCTTCAATCGCTTATCACATTATGAACTGTTCGTCTCCAAGGCAACATATAGCGAAGTTTCAGTTATTTAATCAGTTACGGTGATCCTCTTTTGTTCTTCTTCCTCCCACATATTTAATGACCACAACATCTTTTTTTTCAACGTTCATTAAATCTTTTAGAATCATCGATAGCGCATAAAGCCTTCGAACAACCAAAAATTTCAGCAAAATTGAAGTTAAGAAGACTGATACATGCACGACACGTTTTCAGATGTAAAGCAACTTCAGAGCACTAAGGTAACACCAGTAAGAACTCACCCCCTGGGTCGCCTAAAAGTAAATTAGGCGAAAATGCTCAAAAGGATCTAGCGAGGCTATAAATTCCCTGTTGGGAGACCACAGCTCAAAACACAGTGGCCTGAATGACGGGTGTTAGGTCGCTAGAACCAACTATAATAATTTGACGAGCTTGTGATCTAGTGAATTCGCCTAGTGATCTAGTGGTCGGGGGTTCGAGCTTAGATCCAGGAGGCCATCAAGTTAGTCCTATCTTCATAGTACAAGCGTTTAGATTAGTTTTAAAATACTAAGAATATTGATGTGACACGTATTTAAAAAAAAAATTCATAACTCAAATCCATATTTTTGTATCTAATAAGTATATTAGCTCAGATATGAATCGGTAACACTGATGAAAAAAATATTCTGAATGTTAAAAATAGACGTAAATCTTGAGAAAAAAATAATTGAAGAAACGCAATGTACAAGATGTCGCAAAAGTATTTTCATAATAATAATTCTGTAATAAAATAATGGATGGGTTTAATAATAAAATGTTTATTTTCCACGAGAATTTATTTCTTAAAAACTATGTTTTCTAAATGTGATCCGTTATTTCGCTGGCACTCTCTAAACGGGAGGCAACATTTCTGAGAACTGCTCGGCACATATTCTCCGTGATCGCTGCCATTTCTTCTCGGATATTTTCTTTTAATTGGTCTAAAGAGGGAGGATTGTTACTGTATACCTTTGATTTAAGGTAGCCACATAGGAAAAAGTTCAAAAGTGTCAAGTTACGCAGAGGCCAGTTTATATTACCTCGTCTGTATATCAATTTTTTAGGAAAAAATTCACGAACAACTGGTAAGGATTCGCTCTAAAGTGACTGAATTCCCAAGGACGCGGTTAGCGATCGGAGTACTCCCTGCCCCTCTCACGCTCGTTACGTTGGTGCAGCGAATTGATCAAAATGAAAAAGACTTTTGGGACACACTGTTACGAATATAATCATTTAAAAAAATATTGAATTATGGGGCCGTAAATTAGTGAGAACAAACATATCCACTGCCTCTCGGAGAATATTTCCCGAGAGCGGAAATTCTTCGCTATTCAGTTCAAGCGAAAATCTCCCTCAGTTACGCAAATCCATTCGTTTATGAAAAACGAATAGAGATATGAATAAAACTCGCATCTCATAAAGTAATTAATGGGAGATCCCCGTGCAGCAAGAAGCTGAAAGTTCTTTCCGAGAAATAGGAAAAGGGAACAGTCTCATATTTAGAGGCGATGCACGGATCGTGCTTAGTGTTTAGACTTGTTTATTTATGAGTTATTTTAATTATTGCTAATTAAGGCACCATATCTCAATAATATTGATTTTTTTTGGAACATTTTTTCATAAACAATACAGCATTCATCTACGATATCCTCTCTTAAAGTACGCAGGTATATGCATGATGTTGATCAACGTTATTATGTGTATAACTTTTTGGTTTGCGCTTGACCTACGCATAAAAAGACGGATTCATTATTTTGTATTTGTTTACGTGTCGATATTTACACGGTTTTTATTTTATTTATTTATTTAGTAAACAAACAAATACTAACAGGTATGAAACTATAGTCTAGGAAAAAATACTCCATATTGTAGTTTTTTGGATATGCATTAAGTACATATGTATATGTGCATATATTCAATACTCTTTTAAAGAAGTATATTATTGACATATGAGTATTCAGAATTTTCTGTCATCCATGATATAAATATATAAAATTCAACTATATATAAAGGTGTCGCAATAAGAGCATACATTATTCATTCAAAAAGTTATATTTTTATTTCGTTGTAAAGTCCGAATGTTCCGACTATGTATGGAATGAAATATCAGACAAATGTGCACCACGACTCTCCTTGTAAACTCTCGCTCTTTTGATGAAATTTAAGATAACATCGTTGCATAATTAAGGTGTTATTATAGCAATAACACGTTGGATCTCCGCCTTAAGGTCTCTGATTGTTTTTGGCTTATTGACATACACATGTCACTACAAAAATACCCAATGAAAAAAGTCACACGGTGTCTAATCACACGATCTTGGTGTTTTTAGCAAAATTTCCATTCACCTGCTGATGTTCAATCGACCAATTAACAAATTGTCTTTGCTTGGGCTGCTGGTTTGAGTTCTTGAGTCAACTGAATCTTGTAGGCATGCAGCATCAGATCTTTCACGAGAATTTGCCGTAAAGTGCTTCTTGAAATGCCTAACTCTTGAGAACGATAACGAATCGATGTCCTTGGGTTTGACTTATTGTCCACGATGGAAACCAGTTTCCTCAATTTTTAAAATGAATCTTCTAATTGCTGACTTATTTGGAACATAATTTCAACCGAAAATTTCATAAAATTCCATGAAGTTTACGAAATGTTTCACACTCTTCAAGACCAATGGTCCCCTTTTCAGGATGCATGTAGACTAAAATTAAAAATGCAAAGATAGACAAAAACAAAACTATGAATATAAGTGTTGGGTAACTAATCAGTACCTCCTGTGAAAACAAATTTAAATGGTAACTATTTTCAAAAATGATTAGCTTATTTATAATGCGTACACCACAAATTGTTACAAACAGTGATGTAAACAAAGCGTTTTCTTATTATTAATTTAATAACTGTTAGTAATATGTTAAATATATATATTTTATGAGGCCACTGTATGCAAGCGCGCTTTTTCACACAATAATTTTCCAAGAAAAATCGCGACTAATGCCGCGCGGCGCGGACCACGTCTGCCACTTGAAATTGCCGCCCGGCCGCGTCGCCGATCGGGTTAGCCGTCTCCTTATAGTCCAATTTACGAAAACCTCGGGGGCTAATACACTTATTTGCATACCCCGTCTGATAAAATAATGTAATTTTAGGTGAAACTCAACTATTTAATACCGAAGTTAGGTAAAGTGCCGCTTATCAAACTCGTATTGTTTCCGTTCCCATGGCTCGGGGCCGATTTCCTCGAAAGCAGAAATTAAACCATTCTCAATGGAAACAATTTCCAGCCGACTGCTTCCGCGAGTCTGCGGAAAATAATTTGCACGGATACCGTACGGGCATAATGTATTTTTTCTCTCATCCGCTTATGTTTACCTCGAGATATATATTTTTTTAATATTTCTCTCGCCTGTCGTCACAGAGAGAGTACAAATTTAATTTTCTTTTTCAGTCGAAATTTCGAATTATTGTCGGCTAGCTAGTTACCTAACCTACCTAGTTTCAAAACAATTTGTTTTTATATGTTTTTGGTCCGCGGAATTATATTAGTGCCGTTTCTTTTAATAATTTTTTTGTCGAATATAAATTGGGTTGTTTTCTAAAGGAAAAAATACAAATGAGTTCTGTCTATTGTCAGACTTTTTCCATCTTTATTTATCTTTCGCATAATTTACATGTCTTGTAAACTTATTTAGGAAAAATTCAATTTAGTTTAGGAAAGGCGTATGTAAATATTTTAAAAAAAACATCGTACGTAACCTATTCCATGTCTACTCATAAAAGTTATTTAATTTTATGTAAACATGTCGTTGGGTGGAACGAACGAGTAAACGAGTACAAAATGAGTATTTGATCTCTCGTCTTAGAAATTTGATGGTAGAAATCGGTGTGGATCTATAAGTAATTCTACTTCTTCTTCATAGTGTGTTCAATGTTGAGCGTCATGGTCCTCTGCAGTATGATGATACGTCACTTTACGTATCTACTTATATCTGGTCTTCAGTCATCGTTGATCGCAGCGTTTAAAGAGGACCCTGATAACTCTTTTATTTATCCATTTTGTAGGAAATCGTCCTCTCGCTCGCTTTCCCTAACTGTTACTGTGATTACGAGTTTCTTGAGATTTCATCGTTTCTTCTGGCAACAAGCGAGAAATTTTCTTGTGCACGTTGTCGAAAGTCTTTCTAATCATTATTCTTGGAGAATAATACGCGTGTGCACCTCGCGGCCCACGGCACACGCAGCATAAGCCTCCAGCATCACATCGCGAAGACACACAACTATTCTTTTTTTCCTCTTTCTCGATGTCCATGTATCCATTTCATACAGAGATAGATATTCTATCGTAAGAGATTTTAATTCATTTTAGAATGGACCTTTGGTGAATTGTAAATTGATGCCTGGAATGTCAGGGTTCTGGTTTAGTGATTACCAATTTAGCGAATGCTCAGGTAAATCCACTATTTTGATTTGACAAAAATGACTCTAGTTTACAAAGGTTAATCGAGGAATACATCTCGCATAGCATCTCGGGTGTCAAATGAATGCTTCGATGTTTATTCTATAAACGTTGTAGTAGTGAGTTCACAAGTTCAGATCAATTTATCACAATACCAAGTGATTATTTATTTATATTGTATTTACGCTCTTATGGGCTTTTGCAAAATTAGTTATAAAAAAAAATGCGCAGAAACACAAGTAGCATGGAATATATTGTTACGAGAGAGACGGAGCGATCGGCGTTCTATCCGCCAAAGCATCGTTCCGTCCGTCATCGGCTGATCAATCGGTATGGGTTCGGCTGGAATGAGTTTTGCTGACATAACTTCAGCTGACGACCTTTATCTTTCACCTGTGGTAAATTTATAAAGTGTTGTGTAGTTCGGACTGTGACAGAATTATATCTAGATAATGAAAAAGGTTAATTTTCACTAGGTCAGCTTAATACAAAAAAGCATGATCGGATTACAAGTAACCTCTCTATTAGGGCATTAAATGCCACCAAGACAAACAATGGAAACAGGGATAACACTAAAGCACAGTTGAATACAAGCACTGCGGCAAGCCTCTCGGATAGGAAGTAATCCAACTGTACGCCATCACGGCGATGCTACGAAGTACAAATCCTGATTACAAAGATAATCTCACCTGCATGGTGGTAATCAGTTGTTCCATTTGACAATGACGAATAAATAATAATGTGCCCGATGACCGATGGACAGAGAACATCCCATTGCTCCATCGCAAATATTGACAAAAGATCATCGCACATCTCAGCTGCCCCGCGACGCCAATCTCTAATTTACTCATCTAGCCCTCCGTAGCCAGGAAAGGAAATTGTTATTTCTGAATAGGGCGAGAGTACAATGCAATTAGATACTATTTTATTATACAGATAGTGTACTAGTATTCCCAAGATATGATTCTTACCCTGATATTCCTTCTGATTGAGTACGTAATGGATTTGCCTCCGCGCCACGCGCCACACCGCGTGCCTCCCGGAGCAGAAGTGGTCCCGAGCGGTGTCAGGTACTTACGCGCGGGTCAGTGTTGACCGCCACATGAACACGGCGAGTTGAGGGATTAAATTCTTACATAACAATATATAAAAAGAAATTGATAGAATTAATTTAAAAAAGAAAAACAAAGGAAAATTCAGTGAAAAAAAAACAATATCAACACAGAATGGCAGAGTACCAAAATCAATGATACATAGTATAATGAGAGAGTTCGCAATATAAACAGATAGACCAGCCAGGTGTACGAGAGAGAATAGACTCCATCGTCAGGAGCCGGACGTCTCGAGCACTTTCCTCACTATCTAAGTGTCCCCTCCATCCATTCTTTTCATTCCGCCTAGTGTGGGTGACTTCTATGGCCCGTTCACCACATTCTGCTGGTGGCTCTGGTATCGCGGTTAAACCAGCTTCGCCGCGTGGCCCACAGGTGTCGCTGTCTACTCGCCACAGACTATTATGGAATATGGAAAAATTCGCTGATTTTACAATTTCAATTCCAATTCTTCTTCGGATTTCTGTTTCACATTTTACATGTTTTGAAATATTGTTCATATAGGTATAAACTCGTCAACCTCTTCGTAGTCCCTCAATGAATTGTTGCTTGTAAGAGTTTTAAATCGATTGACTGAGGATTATCGTTTTATTTTTAGTTACTTTTAGTACTAGTTTTCTACTCTATGGAATAGCTCAGTTATTTCATCCTCGCCTTCTGTCATAAGTATTGTATCATCTGCAAATCTTATTTTGGAGATCTTTCGACCCCCTTCCTTATTATGTATTCTCCGTATATATCAAAAGGATCAGGAGATAATGTACAGCCTTAACACATGCTTTTCTGTGATTGTGGTTCTGGGGGTTCTGAATGGTTTTGAGAGGAATTTATCTATTCACATAGATAACACATTTTTTATACACAGGTTGTGTTAACAGATATCTTGGTACTCCCATCTCTATTAGGATCATCCACAGGCAATCCCATTTGACACAATGCAAAGCCTTCGTGTAATCTATGAAACAGATTACCACGGGAACCTTGAATTCTTAGCTTTTATATGCCTTATAATACAAATACAATGAATCATCTACAATACAATACAAAAAAATCAATATCCCAAAAATGTTCGATTACTACCGAGATGTGAACTCAGAACTTGTCCTATATTTTATAAAATGTATTTTCATTTAAAATATATAAGTTGTAAAATTTATTAAAATTTAATTAAATTGATTGATTTAATTCTGGCGCCTGCTAGTGTGTATTACTCAAATTTATATGGGATTCATTGCAATATAAACGTAATTGCTTTTTAAAATGGAATAATAGATGGATCAATTATAAAAAAAATATTACAGTTCTAAATTTCCCCCCAGCAACTAAATATTTTTTCTATTACTATATTTTTATGTATCTTTCTAATTGATTTATTTATTTTGTAAATTGATTTACTATATTTATTGTATTTAAACATTAGAACGTTTTCGTGAACATCTTCCCATTATCAATAATACAATTCAACAAAACACTTTCATACAGTTATATATGGTGTGTTTGGAGTTAACGGTGGTGGGGGTGGGCGTGTTGGTGGAGTTAAAATTGATAATTTTGATTTATTTAATTTTTATTAAAAATATTATAGAACTATGTTTTGAAATCACAACAAAAATGTGATTTCATTAAAAATATTATATATGCTTTATGTTTAGAATTTGCTTCGTGTGCCTCTATATTCCTCGAATCCGATTTGTCATATCGGGATCTGCCAGTCAAGATAGTGTTTTATTCATCTATCAGCGTATCTGCGGTTGAGATTTGTCCCGGAGATTCGTCTTCAGTTCGCATAAAGGACAGTTCGTGGATTAGAATGACACCCAGTACGTGCGGAAATTTACTGACTCTCAGAGAGCAGTCTCATTTAGAGATCATCGTGGACAGGGGCCGTTACTTTTAATATATGCAAAAATATTTTGCCAGCATGAGAGATGAGTGAGACAGATCGACATTCTTGTTTTCCCCTTTTTCACATTTTTGCGTTGATCCTTTCTTATGTATTGGAATAAACTCAGATTCAACCCAGCCCTTTGAAAATGTTCTTATTCTTCAGATTGTGTTGTATATATCAAGGTCATGCTTTTGAGAAACTCAACTTCGATTCCACATTTTCCAGGTGACTTATAATTTCAGTATCTTAATGACTATATTTACTTAATTTAATACTATAAACAATGAATGACAGTTCTATCTTTGCTCAACTCTGCACTTCTCTGAAAAGAATCAGAAAATTTCTAACCATTTTTTTCATCAATATCTCTATTTGAGATTTGCAGTACGTTTTAAATAGGAAAAATACAATACGTGCTAGCTAAAACAGAAAACTCACTCTTGAAATTGTAAATATTGCAATTTATTTTCATATTATCAATTATAGTTGAATGATTTGCGGCCGACATAATACTCACACTAATATACTAACATTAGGCCATCATTTATTTTTCACCCATCAAAACAGATATTGTACTCACAGCTCGATTGTAGATCGTTATCATTTACGGCAATGGGTAATATATTACAATTTTATTCGCCATATCCTCAAATATTTTTTCTTAAACCAAAAACACAAGACTTAGAATAGAATTGAAGTTAAATGTGTGATCGCGTATTTATCTATAAACATGTATTCTCACGTGGATGGTGAATAAATAGTACTACATCTGGAGAGATATTGGAAAACTTGCGTTTACATTTCGCCGTGGACATATAACTTCATTCCCTCCTACCATCCGCGACCGGCTCGCCCATAAGTCGTGACAAAATTATTATATTTTATATTTAGTAGTTGACTGCAGCTGATAGAATCAAAAGTAGTGTTCGATCCATGTAACTGTTAGAAATATAAAAAAAAACAAATTAAATTATTAAAAAACTACATTTTTGATATTTTAGATTGAATTTATTTATATTTTTCCTTAGTAGTTTTTAAATTTTTCTTTTATTTATGACGCATTTGTTGTTTTATTATTTTCTTGTATTTTAAAACATTTATTCAATTAAACAATTATATTATTACGTGGCGCGTAATATAAACAATTATATTATTATAATTAATATATTTAATAAGTACGTTTATTTTATCGAAAAATATTGTAAAATTTATTTTATATGTATATCTTTATAATGAATACATTTAACTAGTATATAAAATATCACAGACCGTCTGTTCTGAATAATTACAACTTCACAATAAGAATGTGTTCTCCTTTATGATAATAAACGTAGTTGAGATATGCGTGTAGGTAGGTATATATCGAGAAAATTCGGGATTGTACGTGGTCAATGAATTAGCGAACTTGAACCTGAAGTTCCGAAGCTGTCGATTTAAGATGAACTAATGTCAGAAATGTACAGTGCCGTTTAGTAATCAAATTTACAGTCCATGTACATTATAAATCTGAATTAGGTATGTCGAAATACATAGAAAATTTATCGGGTGATAATTTTGAAAACAGGTTAGTAAATTCTTGGAATATTTAATACTCAGTATTTAATATCTGATAGTTAAGACCACTGTATTCGAAGTCTATTAATATGTGTGATTTTCTAGAAACCTGGCAGCTTTCAAAATTTCAGGTAACAAGATCGGTAAAATTTTCATTTCGGTAAAAGTATGTTTGGATTAAAGAGCGAGAAAATATTCCGGATAAAACTTTATCAAGTCTTGTATTTTCAGCCTCCCAATTGACCTTAGATCTTCGGAATAAAAAATACAACGTTTTCATTACAATGATGTTTTTATTTGAAATCATCAAAGAGTCTCCCTAATGCTTCCGAACAGTTCATTAGGAAAACTCCATTAGGAAAGCAAGTTTTACCTTAAAATTACATTTATTCGGATTTTTACGATCTTCGGTTGGTCGTAGCCTCAAGAGAATTGCGTCATTAGAATCCATCCGTAATGGAGTCTAAATACCTAACGAAGTACAGAAAAAACTTGAAAATGGTAGTGATATTATAAAGGTTGGCTGTGGAACTACAATCGTTATGATGAGTGCATAAAAATGGTATGAATTATTATCGAGAAAAAAGGGTAGAAACGCACTAGACATAATGAAAAACAATCTTAGATGGTTCAAAGTCATACATATCTCCACGCTCATATCTCATATTTATGTATTCATTCATATGTATACATATGTGTATGCAATATATAATTTAAGGTTTTCGCTATCACTATTATATGGTAATATAAATTAAATTAATAAATCAAAAATACTTGGTTATTAAAAAAACTATTATGTGGATCTGGTGTTTCTTTTAGGTTAGATCGCGTTTTTTTTTAGATAGTTTCCATGACCGTATCGAAACGTCGACTTAGATTTCCTCAAGAAAACTATCTTCAATATATTAACTGGGGTCTCTTCTGTGTTAGATCGCGTTACCTTCAATTAAACAGATATGAGACTATGACTGAGACAGCAGGATATAAAAATAGATTTCTCAAGTATTGGATACAACCAACTAACATTCATGATTACCCTATAATAGGTACGTGTTGTTAAATGTAATGAATCAATAAATGTTAATTTTTTGTGGGTTCTTGCGACAGGGATGTTTAATTTGTTTCCCCGGAAGGCTGGCAATTTTTCGTTACATCAGCGGCTATCGTCGTTTTCTTTTCTTTAAATTATCGCTCTTCGAAATCGCTTTCTTATTTAAAGAAGGGTATAGACATCCGATGTTTATTGCGTACCTACAGAACTTCCTAACCGCAATTTCGAGACCGATATTAATATTTCACCAAACTAAACGGACTCCCACGAAGTTGAAGCACGACACTTCCCCATGAAACTATATGTTTATCTGAACTAAAAGACGGTCCGCCTTTCAAAGCCTTAACTTTTGATATCAGTTCCACAGAATTGGGTAATAAATCCACTCACGGCGACTTGAGTGGAAAGTTTTCGATCCATCTACCCTTTTGGAAATATACGCTTTGAGAAAATTCGCTTCATTTGAGCCATTGTTCTCCATACTTTATATGTTTATTTACTAAACCGTTGATTCGAATTTTCCATTTATTTAATCAAACCGAAATGAAAACATTTTCTTAAAAAATAATTTCACCATAACTGTAATAGTATTCAAACCAGTGGCGTAATTATGCAGCCAATACGCTGCATTGCGCCCATTACACAGGGGACCCAAAAGGTCTTCGCCGTACGATACGTTTGGCAATTCTTTTTAAAATTCACTATAGCAAGAATGGAATTATAAAATATAAAAAATCATTCGTCCCGTGTATTATAAAAACATTATCGATGGACAGTGCAGTAGCATCCGTTAATATATTGGACCAGACCAAATCCGCAAAGAAAAATTGCCGTCAAACGACGCAAAGCTTTTATTGTAAAAAACACATTTTTTTCATGAAATATGAAAATTAAGAAAACAAGAGACCAATTTTGTTATTTTTTGGTGAGGAATAACCGCGCAAAATGCTCAGACGAGTATCTTATAATGCATATAATCACTTTGTATATTTATTCAATACCTATGTTTCTATTTTAGTTGCGACACTGATTCAACGAAAATTGAACTCATAACCTTATTATCTTAATCTACCATCTTTTTATGTGTACATTTATTTTATAATGCCACCAAAATCATTATGATGACTTTTATTTAAATGCCGTATTTAACCGATTATTCGATATAAAAATGGTGTAGGATATATTAGTCTATCAACGATGAGATAAATCTCAAGATTTAGCTGAGATAAATTTCAGGTACTGAGATTTGGTTGAAATTTTTGTTTGAATCGTATTGAAAATTTGAGTTTAAGCTCTGATCAGCTTGAGATTGGTAGAAAGAGGCAAAAATGAATACGATGTTCGGCTCGATAGCGAGAATCAAAACGTGCGCATAATTATCATCTAGAACCATAACTATTTATTTAATGTTTGTAAAACAGAAAGCATTCAATTATAAACATTTATTTCCATTTGTTATCAATGATTAATGGATTGACATTTAACGTTGACGAACAACAAGCGTGAAGTGAGACGCGAAACTGCGAACTCTGACACTACGAAACTCAAAAGTTGTCTCCAAAGAATCTCACGAATGCATAATGCCTGTCTCGAGTCGAAAATCTCACAAAGATTTCATCTGTGGATACGGGTCATTAAAATAAATTATAGATTATTAAAAGCACTAATAGGTTTTAAGAAAGACCCGAGGGATGTAAAGAAAGTATTAATGTTTAATGTGAGATTAACATTTAAAACTCGTTTAATTAAATAATTATGGCTTTATAAAACGTATTCTTTATAACCTTTTAAAAAGATTGAAGGAAATGCTTAAAAAATAAACTGGCAATGGAAGAAAGACAAGCATTAGTTACACTTTTCCAAAAAATATTTCTTTACTGAAAATTGTGATAACACACCCTAAACAGTCACAAGAGAGTTCCGTGATCATAAATCAACCCTTTTGGTGTTATGATTTTTTTATGACATCATTTTTAACGTTTGTTACTGTTTGTGTTATCGACTGTATCTTGTGTTGTAGGCAAATTGATTTTTTTTTTGTAAGTACGTGTCACATCAATATTCTTACTATTTTCTAACCAAGCTAGTCTCCTGGAACGGAGATCCCCGACCATTAGATCACTTAGTGATGTGTCTTAATCACTAGACCAAAAAACTAATCAGATTATTTAAAAAAATCTATATGAAAGTTAATACTAATTGTTCGTTATATTTTTAATAGGTTTATTATTATATATTACCAATTATGTATTCAAAAGCGGTATATAAAAGATTTTTCTCATATTAAATGACGCGTTATATGCTTCAGTTATTACCGTACGGATAAGTCCAACACAGAGTGGTACAAAGATGGTAACCAATCCGACAGTAGATATGGATGACACTAAAACTTCCGTGAAGCATTTTAGTCGTTTGAAAATTTTATGAAGCTGCTGGCAAAGAAATTATACTTCAAAAATGCTCCTATATACAGTGTAACAGACCTAGTCCACAATATTTTATGGGTGGATACCTGACTAAATTACAAGGAATATATGAAAATTCTCCATCCTTACTGAAAATATTATTTAATACTAATTAAATGTATTAATTAGAAAGATATATATATATATATATATATATAATCAATTTTATCGAAAAATATTGGTGTTGCTACTGGGATTTGAACTTAGATCTCTTTCCATTAACCAACTATGCTACAGCACGTAGCACTTTTAACGACAAATTTTCGAATCTATGTGTTACACTTTTTAAAATAATACATCTATCGTTCTATTATTTAAAAGCCATCTACTTTATTTTATATCACAGACCTGTTCTGAATAACTACAACTTCACAATAAGAATGTGTTCTCCTTAATAATGAAAATATTATTGTTTGAAGTTTTTACAAAATCATGTTAACTTACGTAACTACATACTTCGAAATAAATATTTGCGAAATTTATCCATTATTGATCTATATCTTTGGGCCTAAATCAACTAACTAAAACATTCTGGCCGTTTGAAATTCGATTGTCTTTAGTTTTTTGTATTCAATAAATAATTCTAAAACAATGAAATATTTCAATTGATCGAAATAATCGCCAAATTATTATTTTTTTAAATGATCACTGACATCGTTGAGATTAGGAACATATTCCTTGATTATTTTTGACTCGTATTAGTCAGGTATCCGCCCATAAAATATTATGGACTAGATCTAGCACACTTTGTATAATATTTTTAGAATCCTGATATTCTTGTGTCTGACGTGACTCTAACCTTAACTTTACTTAACCAAGCGCACGCTTTGATAATATTCGTGGAAATTATAAATAATATAACTACCCTTAGATTTACACACATTACATAAAGTATGATAAGTTTGCATAGAAATAAAATGTGCTTTTAAATTTTAAATATTTTATTCTCAGAATTTATTCCGATATGAAAACACTCGGAAGATTGCGAGACGTAGATACACATCTTCATATTATTGGCCCGGAGCTCCGTCCCGTGCCAGCTGTGTGTAATAAGGCATCTCAAAATTAATAATAACAGTACATCAAAGTTGTGTAGAGTGTTTCTTTGTTGAGTTTTACAACAATATAACAAAATCAAATTACTTTGTATAATCTAGTCGGAGTACAATATTATATTAGCATGAGCTAGAATTTAATTATATCCTACAAATATATATATTATGTAGATAAAATATTGTGAGCATTGATTTCTGATAAACTAAAGTTATTCCAGAAAGTACATCGTTACCATGGAAACAGATGGAAAAACAGGAGACAACAAAACGCATTTTTATTGTTACAGTTATGGGTTATTAAAAAAATAGAGAGGCTTCGATTGCTCGGCCACATACAGGGTGTAACAGAAATACTCCACAATATTTGATGGTTGGATACCTGACTAAAATATGAGTCGAATATGTGCAAGGAATGTGTGTATAGAAACTACTTAAGGATGGATTGAATTATTTAGATTATTGTACAAAGGCAGAAGTTAATAGTAGATGCGCGAACTAAGATCGGAGGCGGCTTCTGGAACTGTTGCTTGGGAGATGTCGATAAGGAGAGTGATGCTCGTGACTAGGCCGTCTGAGTGCAACTGCCGTATATGTATTGATATATGCCGTTGGTACCTTACGTCTTTATGGCTGGTGGGAGTTGCGTTATAAGTACTGCCTTGGTGGGTGCGTATCGCCTTGGTGGGTAGTTCAGCTTCGCTATGCGGTCTCTAGATGACGAGAGTGGAGACGATAGCCTTCCACAATCTCATACGCTCTCATCTTCGACTTAATGGAGAAGTTTTGCCATTTATTCTTGTGATTTTGCTCTGAGGACTGTATGTGATCAGCTCATAACTTTACCTCTAATGGCATTCCCAGAATTCCTGTCTTCAAATGCTTTTCTCTTTTGGAGAAAGGTCACATTCTTGACGGACTCTCTTTTGCACTTGAAACTCGTGATTGAAAAGTCACGGTTACCAATCATCGTTATAATCACACACCAATCAAATCAATCATAACCATAATCAGTGCAACTCATATCTGCTTTCATAAACCTCTTGAACTGAATATAATGTTATTTTAATTTTATAAAGTACTTTTAGTATTCTGTTACATTTTTATACACTGGCTTAAGGATATTATAAATTTTAGTTTTAATATAATGTATATAATTTGAACTTGAATGAGAGCTTCTGTTGTTCATGTTTCCTATCTTATAATTCTGTAATACAGAGTGGGCCATAAGTTTTTGGACTTTTAAATCGCCTCTGTGCTGGAACGCGCGAGTTTAGTCTTTGAAAAAAGTCGCAATGGATCGCTTCACGATGCGTGTTCTGCGTAAACAGTTTTACAAAAACAACGCTTCTTATGGGATTGTTCGGCGCCGATTACACAGTGTGAATCAATTTCCGAGTATTCATTTAATTAAATCGTGGATCCGGAAGTTCAAGGAGTCCAGTTCGACGCTAAATAAGGAAAGAAAACCAGGCAGCCACGGAGCAGGAGAAACGAAGAGAGTGTCGCACAAGTTAACGAGTCTGTGTAAAAAGATCCGGGCTTGTCTATTTGTGTTATAGTGTTTCAAAAGCTAGGTGCCAGATTCGAGAAATGCCAGCGACGGGATGGTGGATATTTAGACGACATTATTTTTAAGACATGATATACCCAATTATATTATCCCAGTGAAATAAACATTCATTATCATTCGTGTACTTTTTTTATTGAATTTTCACAAGTTATTGACTTATAGCCCACCCACGCCGAACAATCACATAGGAAACGTTGAGCGCGCGCTGTTCCTCCGTGAAGCGATCTATTGCGACTAAATTTCAATGGACCGAGCTCTCGCGCGCTGTTGCCCAAGTGCCCCTCCTTCGCGTGGTTCCCGCGCAGAAGCAATTTAAAAAATGCAAAAACTTATGGCCTACCTATACATGTTATAAATTAAAATAGGACTGAAAGTTCCCTAAAATAATAAATCACTTTCTGAAATATCTCATTGTCTCGATATTCAATTTTGTAGATCTTTGTTTTATATGAAAATTTATAGTAGTAGGTTTTCAAATATCAAGAATCTAAATTATTTATATGACAATTTATATTATTTTGGATATAAAATTCAGTTTGACATAGGGGGAATATGTGAATGACAGGTCTGGTGAAAATATTATATCTGGGATGAAGAAATTCACTATTGTCAGTATTCATACAGAAGACTGACGTAAGATCAGAAATAACCCAACATTCAGAAATATCAGAAATAACCCATAATTCAGTCATTATTTTATCCTTCTGTCTTTACTCACAAAACTTGTATATAATATGTACTGTAACTTGTGACAATATTCTGCTGAAGTTTGAAAAGTGTGACATCAATTCCGTGACAATAATTATTAATTTATACATCATCTAACAAAAGTTCTCTTCAAAACACTATATAGGATGTTCTAAATAAAATGTGTATAGTTTTGAATATAAGTATGACATATAATTCTGTACAAAAAATATTAGATAAAAATTTGGCTTAAAATGATCATAATTGATATATTAAGAAATACCCAGAGACGCATTGAATGAGGATCAAATCCACAAGTATATACCACCCGACGTTACTCCACTTGAATTTCCCATATTCCTAATACACTGTATTCTCATTTACGAACGAAACCTCCCTTTCCTCCACTTTCACAACCTGCACCTCTACAAGAGTACGTTAGCATGATACTTTATTTGGTTTAGTTATCACCCGATGATGATAAGAGGGACTATAGTCTTGTAACTATAATGGTGACAATGTGTGTAGTACAATGTTACTTTACTGAAAAATGATAACAAATTGGTTGCACCACGTAGTAACAGCCGTGGTAATTAATGATATTAAATTAATTGTTAATCGGCAATATTTCAATATGTCCAAGAAACAATTATTGAATTTTCACCTACAAAGGCACTGTTATTAAACAATTCATAGATATCTGATAGAGACGAAGCTAATAACAGTGCCTTTGTAGGTGAAATTCCAGTAATTGTGTATTCTTGGACATATTCAAATATTGATAATAATATACCGGTCAAAATAATAAAATATATAAAATTGAAAAAAAAAAATTCTGGCGTATTCTAGTGTAATGTGTTAAAAACATTTTACAGATAAATAATATTGCTTTAAATAATTTCAAATGAAATAATTAGATTCGTATCTTGATATATATGCTGTTTCAGGGAAATGAATTATCAAATTTAGTCCATAGATGGTGATAGTGTAGTGATACTCGAAGCGAGTCTACATATTAACGTACATATAACTTTCAAAAATTTGATAGATATGGAGATTGATGGGTGAGAATTGGTGAACGTTATATTTATATAAAATGATCACTTATAATTATCTATAATTGTTTAATTAGTTATCATTGCAAACAATGCGTTAAGGTAAAGTAGATCTGTTTGGGCATTCAATATAGGGACAAATATATTTTTCGTTTGTCTCGGTAAAAAAACATTTTAGAGCCTATTTCAATATAGCATTTTTTGTTTAGAATTTTATGGTATTTTATTTTATGCACGTTTCGATTAAATTATAAACCCAAAATTAATATTGTAAACAAATTATCAAATAACAGATCGACCGTTAAAACTGTGCATGGACCTACTTTAATGTATTGTCACCAAATATGATATCGCAAGGATAGAATGAGATTAAGAATCCAGGTTACCGAAATGAGGTATCATAGAGAAATAACAGAAGCATAATTAATTAATTTAGTGTGAAGTTCCGCGATAAGGGAGCCCCTCGGTATGGAGCTCCTACTTTTACGTTCAGAAACTCAATTGAGGTTACTTGGGCACGTCTTGCAAACGCCACACGAACGATTATCAAGACGCAACTCGTATTTCTTGGCAACTCTGGTAGAAAGACAGCTGGTGGATAATTTAGATTGAATTGGGAAAACAAAAATGACTTTATGAAGACAGGTCATCAAATGCATCATGCCGAGACTTTAAACCTAGAATAAGCGAATGAAAATTATGATGATGATGATGACAAATTATCCACAGTCATTAAACTCGTATAATGCATCATTAGGGATAGTAATTAAAAATATCTCTTTATTAGACGAAGTTCTAAATAACCCCTTATTATTCGTGTATGAAACTTCGGTAATATGAACTTGATAAACCCTTGACTAACAGGTTTCGGATATTTTCGGTTAAGCTGCCGCCTGCTGGGGGGACCAGACCCTTATCATTAGATGACAGGTACAACAGTTCTCAAACATGATGAGCACACTACCCTGTATCCAAGAATATTTTCATTTATGGGAGCCTGTTTATTCTAACAGTATTTTAAACATAATTGCGCTATCCGAATTGGAAGTTTTAATAATATTTCGTTTATCTATACTATTGTAGAATTTAGAAATCTAATCCTGATGGGTCCTATCCATCGAGTGGTATCCGTGTCTGGATAGTAGAAGCATAAGTCGACCTCAAGCCTGACGACACAAAGAGACATGCTGACCTCGCTTGAATGAAAGTCAGTCGTGCTTAACCAGCAGCTTCGCTGTTTCTAATATTTAGCTCACACAAATAATTTGTGCATTTTTTAACTGATTTTCTTGCGGTTATTTAAATATTTTCTGCTTTGTATCTACGCTCCATCAGCAGAATGAGTGAAAGATAATAATGAATAATAAGACAGTTGGCTAAAAACATACTATTTCAGTTATTAGTTAGAAAACTGAGATTATAAAATTTTAGCAGGACTGGGTCCCATTCAATGACATGCTATTAGGAACATTTCAATATCCGTTGCGTTTATAAGTAGCGTGACGTCTAAGCCGTGACATTGCCAGTAATGTAATAACTCTATATCAAACATACGTCAAAGATATTTAAATGAAAATTAAAATTAAAATATAAATGCATACAAGTACATCGCAACACAAATTGTAAGGAAATTCAAATTAATATTGCGAGTGAGATGTTGCTTTAAATTTTCTGTGGATAAACATTCAAAATATAATTAATTTAAGTAAAATCAAGTAATAAACATGTTGTAATTTAATATTTAAGCTTTAAGGTAACTTTTCTAGGTTCTATAATTTAAATTATTGCATTTGATACCTATTATATATATTTGTTAGATTGTCAAACTTTTGAATTCTCGCTACTTTGTTTCTAGCTTTCATTAGTGTTTTATAACATTATTTTCTCTTATAATTTACAGCTAACGATTCGTCATCAACGTTGTAGGTATATTTTTTGTTTGTCCATGTACGCCTACTCGTAGACGGTACATTTTTGATTTTTTTAGTAAAATAATTATATTTTTGTCGACTAGTGACCAAACAATAATGTACGTTACGACCTTAACTATTTACATATACATCATATTAAAGGTTTTCCGAGAAGGTGAAATTTCTGTTTGAGAGTGGTGATACATTATAGATGACAGTTCTAGTGAAGTATTGCAAAAAACCCTTATTTCGAGTGGTTTTCCGAAGGATGCCAGAAATTCAGGCTCCTCGGTTGGTATAAAAAGATTTCGCGGTAACAATAGGAGATTAAATCATATTTATTTTGATCGAGTTTTTTATAGGTAGCTTAAATTTTTTTAAGATCCTCTGCTCCACAATATTTTAAATAATTATTACAAAATAAAAGCCCATTTTGATGCTTGATATAGACATGAACTAATGCAAATTTCTTGTCCCAAGATTTTCATTTTGGTGTCACCTGCGTGATCACTTTGGTACCACTTACGTAATCAAATAGCTCCGCGTTTTTACGTTGACAATATAATATGCATTAATGTAAAAAATACGTTTTGTATACACAAAGATTTAATTTTCGAAGAGTAAATACTTTTACTATTATATATATGTGTCATAAACTATCGGATTTATGTTTCCATCAAGAATGTGTGTAAAATGCTCCTCGTCCCGCAATTAATGTACCAAACCCCACTCCTGTTTGTGCAATTTATTTCATGTCTTTTCATTTACTGGTTTGTGGGCTTGTCAAAAGGAAATATTTCGTATAATCATAATATCACATATTTTAGATAAAAAAAATCATCCTCATATAATCTACTATTACAGGGACATTTTTTTATTTTTTTAAATATACATTATTTTCAAAATAAGCTTGTGCTATGAAAATAGGACTAACTTGATAGCCTCATGCAACGAGGACCGCTAGATAATTAGGTGATTATCGTAACCACTAGACCACAACCACTTTTATTAGTAAATAGTGTACATTATTTGTTATGAAATAATTACGACAGCTGATTGTGGCTTGACTCTACAGATAGTCCGAGTTCCGAGTCCAGTATGATATAATTCTCTTATTTTTAATAGCGATGATCTCGAAATCACGAAATATAAGTGAATCACTGATATTTTAAGTTTTAGTTTATTACTGACGTGACGCAGTAAGCGTCGAAAACGTTATAATTAATATTTCATCTTTCATGTTTAATTGTTGTTTAAGTGCTGTGTTAAGTAAGCAAGGTTGTATTTTATTTTAATAATTAATTCTTTTTTTCAAAAAGTTAAAAATGTTAAAAGTTTTAAAAAGATAATTACAATGGACTTCCACAAAGTTCATCACGAAAATGTTGAAATATTTAGATGTTATTTTGACGTTGACGTTTATACAAGGAGTGTACGTGATCTGAATTATTTATTTTATTAGTTATTATACATTACTATATGTGTATTGCATCTGATTAACATCTCACTTTATTAAATCAGAGTCCGTATCGAGCTGGGTTAAATAAATGAACTGTCGACTGTATTAGACCTACTAGTTTGGAAACTGATATTGAAACTTATCGATAATAATTAAAGTGATAACAGTTATACTTTTCAATCACTGATATCATCGAATACCGATTACTTCCACACCAGTGTGTTAAGAGTAGTGATTTATATCTTCACTCATTTTTAACATAGCGATATTGTTTTACATGACCCTGTTAACATGTACTATGTAATTAGATATATAGGGTACTGTAAAATGTAAATTCCAACTCGCGTGGTGAGCCTTGTACGCTCAACCGCGTATTGTCTTCTTTCGGGGGTGACTTTGAATCTTGATCACCTCACGAGTCTAATCCGTTTTTTACTGTATATTTTGACCTGTAAAAATTAACGTATTTATAAAAGCCTACTTATTGTTCTGCGGATTCTATTTTTTTTATCAGTGCTCTACTAAAAGCTGTCACGTTGGAAAGAAGAAGGGGTTTCTTAAAAAAGGCACAAGGAATAAAGAGAACACAAAAAAAATTGTGATTATATGTATTAAGATTTTTTTTTTTTAAAATAAACTTCTATTGAAATTCCTGCCGCGGAGGGTCAGAACTCGGAACAAATGACACTCACGTACCGGAAGGACCTCCTCTCGGCAGTGATTGTTGTATTCCCGTCATATTCTGGGAAGCTTTCCGGAAACCATGTTGGATTCGTGACGAGGTGACTTTCGGGTGGATGTTCTCTCGCACACTCACGCTCCAAAGTTTTAGGACACCGTCATTTTTAACTTGACGTAAAAATTATGTATTTTTCATACTATGGTATATTTATTAATATGAATAACGGCGGTATTATATTCTAAATAATGACAAACATGTTATCATATAAGATTTTTAGTAAATATTCTTAAAAGAAAATTTACTATTTATTTTCACATTTTTGTTATCATAAAAATAATTATCACACCACCCTTAAATATGTTTTTTCCTACACATTTATTTCTCGTTGAGTGTAAACTACTAAACACCAGTAATAACGTTATATTTTACTGTCCGCCGTAAACTTTCTATAAAATATCTAGAAATTTTCACTATATTATATACGTTCTATTTTACCGATAAAACAAATGCAATGTTAAAAATCAGATGATAATAATCGTATAGTAAGAAAAATTTGCATAAATTTAATGTGATGATTTGAACTACGCACATTTGAACGCTGCGTAAAAGTGTTCGATTGATTAAAAACACGGAGACATTAGTATCGAAGAATTCCCCATAATTTTCAACAAATAATCGTGTTAAAATCAGCTTCTTCCGCGCTCAATTTATTCTGTCCTTTACGCGTTTTTCGAAATATAAATATCACCGTGAACACGCACATTCGGCGTAGATTATTTTTAATGTTCGCAAAACGTCATTAGTCAAACGTATTAACGAATGACGCAGCGATTCAGTTTTTCGAAATATAAATTGAGGATAATTAACTACCAAAATATTTTTTCATTCACAACTTTTTAGTACAATTATTCTACAAAACATTATATTCATTGAAAGTGCAACTATACTGTTCTAAAAGGTGCCAGTTCTCTTGAATTGTCTTGAATTCCAAATGTTGTCAACTATTTATAATATATAATGATGTTTCGCCTTCTTTTTCTTCAGTGGCCCTACAGCCCATGTCGAGCCTTGACCTCTTGAATCTTTCGACCCCATATCCTCCGGTTTTACAATTCATCCTTCTAGCAGAATAGAGGTCTTCTCACTCACCATTCTTCTACCACCCAGGTGTCCATTAGGGATTAGTTTTAAAATAAATTATTTAACGTTTCTTATTTATTTTAATGATCATTTTTATTAGTATTTGAAACCACCCTCGGACAGGCAAAAGGCATAATAGAATGGTTCATAATATTTCAAAAATGCATCAAAAATATACGTATTTGTGGATCAGTGCTTCCAGGATGATGATGAAGAGATGTTGAGGAGTATTCTAGTAAGAGCAGTATTTTATTTGCTTGAAAAACTTTCCTTGCCTGTAATTTTAGTACATAGTCAAGTGTCAATTTTGAAAAGTGATCGTTGTGAACTGAAGGATACTTCTAAAAAAAAAAAATCATGTAAATAGGTGGTAATTGTTAAATAAATTTATATTCCTCGGTAATTTTAATATTTTCAAATTCCAATTTTTAAATTGACTAAAAATAGAATTAAAAAAATGTAAATTATTCATATAATTCGTACATATTGAAGAAAATGACACTTACATTTAATGTTCGGTTTCTTTTCAAATTTCCTTACTCGTGACACAGAGAATGACATTGGGATTATTATACACGTATATTAGATAAGTAATTTAAAAATATATCAATGATAATGGTGGCAACACCCCACCCCACCCCACCCCAACCCGCCCGTACGAATTGATTGTGCTTGCTCCCGTGAACTCACCGCCTGTCGAGTCTGTCAGCTGACAAATTGATACCTTTCGGGGGTGTGAAAACGTCACGTTTTTAAATGTATGGTTGCGACGTGGAGTGATGGGATGCGCTCCATTTCGATGTGAAGCCTTGAAGCACCGTGACACGTGACATGTGTCAGAATTTAAGCACTTTTGTAGTAACGCATCAAAATATTATACGTCAAAATGTAATCCGCTTCATACGCACGTAGACTGCGGCTTTTTAATTTAATATATTTTTAAATATTATACATTTATCTTCTCTAAATGGCGTGTATTCTTGGGATAAGACACACTGAGATAAATATCAGATTTATTAGAGACAAATCTCAGTACCATGTACACGTGTTAGAGATTTTAATCTAGAGATCAGGGATCAATATGCGATTGGTAGAAAGGGACAAAAATCCAAACCCGAGTATACAATGTTCGATTTATCAGCGACACTGTACATGTGCCCACAAACGGCACTCAAAAACATAAAAAACTACAACAATTTATTCTGAAAAGATAAAAAATAGATGGCTTCAAATCATAATAATTTATTTCGTATGACTGCTGCTGGGGAGATTCACATTTATCCAACTAACGAACGGAACGTCAATGGTCAATAGATTCGTATTTGAGTTTGATGTACAACAAGCGAATCTTTGAGACTCGGTGGAAGCTGAATCTATCTTGGAAGATTGTCCTGAGCCCAAAATCTTATCTATGAACACGCGCCATAAAATAAGTTTGCGGGCGATTAGTTTTCGTTTCGACAGTCACCTAGTATCTAATAAATACATACACTTCGCCAGATCTGGCAGAATTTTTGGTTCGCGATTCAACCCTATCGGTTGATAAAACATTACTTGCAAAATCAATAAAACATTTTTTATGTAATTTTTATTCAGAGAGAAGCGAGCTCCACAACTAGACGGGGTTTGGTATAAGACTTAACATCTCCTTTCTTATAACGACTGAGAGACCATTCGTCTTGTGTTCTGGCATGTTCGAATTGATCCAGGAGCTAAGTACCAGGCGCAGGAATACACGGAACGAAGGAGGTATAGAACCATGTCGGCTTGAAGCCCGTATTGTTCACTTAACGTGACAGCGTTTTTTTATAAATCCAAATTATAATTGTTTTTCCCCCGCGTTCTGGGCAGCTATTGTTTTACTGAACTAACGAATTATTTTATTAATAATAACTACTTTAATACAATACATAGTTGCGATGAATATAATTTTATGTATTTTGCAAAAAATATCATACTGTTTCACGATACCGTAATAAAAAGTCATAAAAAATTAATTTAAATGTTAATTTTTGAATGACAAATTACTTTAAATTATAATAACATATATAATTTAACTATAAATTATAAACTATACAATTATAACTTATAAATTAAATTATTATAACTTATTTTAAAACGTTTTATAATGATGATTAAATAAAATCATTTTTTGAATGAATTCAATTCGTCATATTACGTCATCATCATGTCCATCGTGTCTGAAGAATACTTTCTTTCATGATTGTGAACCCTCAGGTAGTTAATCTCAAAGCTCTGAGGCATATGAGAAGACAACAGCTGCTGACTGACTTCTTTTCCCGACTTCATCTTAGCTTACACATAATTTAATTTACAGAACTAATACATAAGGCCGCTAGACATTACTATTTACTCTCAATATATAACACAAATAAAAAATTTCAAATAGAGGAAAATAATTCGACTAATGATGAAGATATAATATGACCACAAGTAAGATGAAAGAATGTCTTTAAATATCGTATAATTATTGTCTGAGTTTGTCATTCTGTCTGAATACTGACCAAATGTGTTTATTACAGAATTCTGTATTAACAACATTTTGATGACAGAACATACAACATTAATAAAATGTGACAATTAAAATGGGTCACGACATGCGTGACATCCAACTTTAATATTAGTATATACTACTTTATTATATATAATATATATATTTATGTATTATATTATATTTTATGGGTGGATACCTGACTATATTACGAGTCGAAAATTTGTAAGGAATATGTGCAAATTCTTCACTGTTACGGAAAATATTATTGTTTGAAATTTTTACAAAATCGTTTTAAGCGTTAAGTCTACGTACTTCGAAATCGTTAAATTATTAGTCTATATCTTTGTTTTATGCCCTAAATCATCTAACAAAAAATAGAATACCCGCTCGAAATTCGATAACCTTTAATTTTTTGTATTCAATATTTAATTTAGAATAAATACAAAAAAATCAATTAATTGAAATGTTTATATTTGTTAAGATTAGGCACATATCCCTTAAACATTTCCTACATGTAATTTAGTCAGGTATCCATCTATAAAGAATTGTGGACCTTTTGTTACATCCTGTATATCTATTTTTTTTTTAATTTTCACTATATTTATTATATTTTATCGGGTAACTAGTCAGTCAGTGCTTGCGATAATTGCATATTTCGTAATAATTGCAAGCAAATACCACCCGAGTAATAAATGTGATATATGGGCTAACATCGATACTTGCATAAAATATGTTGTGTGTTCAATTCTAAAAAAGTTTTCATTTGCTAACAAGATATTCTAATTATTGACGAAAAAATAAAATAATAAAAATTTTCTGGCAGACGACAAGAGAATTAATTAACAAGCCGAAAATTGGCAACAGTAATTCAAAACTAATACTAACTAATAGCGGTGTAACGCTGTCCCGCAACTCATGCTTTACACCCTTACAAAAATCTGTAATTTTATATCATCAAGTCAAAAAACAAGCTCCTCGTCGAAGAAAACGACATAATGCAACTTATGCTAAACATGATGTCATTGCCTTAGAAAAATGTTAATAAGACGAATGTATCAGAAATTAAAAAAAATAGTGGAATTTCTGTGTGAGAAATATGATGATGTAATAAAAAAATTAAATACTATGTTAGAAATTAACACTGAAATTGACAAATTAAAGAAATACATCTCTGTTAAATATGCACAAATAAAAAAAACTAGACATAAGACTTTTTGTCTGAGCAAGCAGCACTAGAAGACTATACTCTATACAATAGAGTCTATAAAGATAGTCAGAGCTGAAAAACTTCCGAATGAATATACTCTACTAATTTAAAAGAACAGATATTAACAAATTGAATGTTTTATCCTGAATGCTTTTCATGTTTAAACTGTAGTTTTTATTTATTTTATTTTATTTATTAACTCTGTAAAATGTTTACCTCAGCACGGGCGAAGCAGTGAGGCAGATATTTAAAAAACTGCTAATAAAAATGTTACTGGATAAATACGCAGAAACTCGTGAAAGTCTTCTTAAGTTTTCAAGGCCGTTCAGAATCTGTACAGTCCTGATGATGGACCCTGCAATGGGATCCGAAACGTCGGCCAGAAAGGTTAGATATACACGGCAGATTCATCCAAAAAACTGTACACAGAAGGCTCGTGTCCACTGTGTCAAGAAAGTCACTGTTTCGGATCACTTTACTTTACTTTTAATTAAATTTTATTAACGTCAAATGCTATTATGAATTTTGTATTAAAGTAATTTATTTAACTTTACGTACCCGAAAAACATAAAAGACCGAAACTCGAATATTATTAGAATATTTTATCCAACAGAAGTATTAGGTAAAACAGGATATTATTTTAAATCGTTATATGCGAAATAATTTTGTGCTAGGCACTGGGCGCCACAATCGAGAAGCACATTTCTACAAACTGGCCTATCTATTATTTCCCGCCCACCTATAAAATTTAAATATTTCGCAAACATTACACGTACTTATACGGTATCTTTCCGTAAGAGTAGGCAGATATAGCATTCAGATTTTGGTCAGTTACGGCACGATATTAAAATTTTTGACAGTGCACTAACGAAATATATATTATCGAAAAACACAGTTACATAGATCGAACACGTGTATTATGTCACGCCTGTGAAAAATATGTTACAAATACAGTTTTATAACGTCTTTTTGATCATTTTTTTTCATTCTAAATTAATCTTTAAAAGAATGTATACTTTTAATAAAGATGAATTTAATAAGATCATTAAAATCTCTGATTAATTTCATCATATATATATATATATGTATGTAGGTACCCAATAATTACTAATAAAAATAATACACATGTATATTTGTGGTTACACATTAAAACAAACGATGCCAAAAGATCCCCATAAAAGGTTTTCATATCAAAATAAAAGGCATTTATATTAAATTGAGATGTATTGTTCCCAGGATTTGGAAAGGCCTGGACCAGTCCAGAATCATGCTGTGGATCATGAGGCTCAGGGGAAGTAACAACAACAGGGTGGCGGCCACTGGTAAGTTCCACACTTAACACCCTACACTGTACACCACCTGAGTTACCACCCAGTTACGGTCGTGATCACAACAGCAATGGTCAGTTCTTTGTTAATTTAACCCTACAAGATAGACATCAATTTATTCCGGAATTCCAAATATTTTTTTAAGAAAATATAATAATACTGTAAGAGAAAAATATCGTATTTAAAATGAAAGGTTGTTTTCATTGTACATCTGTAAATGTAGCTAAATAAAAATATGAGCTTTATAAATAAACAAAAAACAAGTAAATAAACAAATATCATATTTATAAATGAACAAATAACAAGCGAAACGCGTAAATTCAAATATAAAAGTGAAACAAAATACATTAAAAGCATTTTAAAATAATACAAAATCAAAGTATTTTGGAAACATTAGTATCATAAATGGATTTCATTCTATTTTTATTTCGATTTAGTAGGTTTTTGATGCGTACATTGACTGCAGTTCAACGACGGAAAGTTCACCGACTGGAAAATTAAACACCTTTTTCTTTTTAACAATACTAACAAAGCAGACGAAGCCCAACAAAACATATTCTACACACCTTCCTCACTCGTTGCTTTCCCAGCGTCCGCGTCGCCCGTCGGCCGTGTGTTATGTCGGAAGAGGGAAGGTCTGTTAAAAACAAAAGTCGACAAATCACTTTGAAACGACTCGCCTCATGCGACTTGTGTTAGCCGTTCATTGTACCTATATCTATATACACCCGTGTACGGTGCGTTACCCTACCACATGTCGTAAATATTCAGTGCTGTATTTCTAAACTCTTCGTCTTGTAAGTTACCGTGCAAAAATGGTCTAATATGAAATTAAACAAATATTTTTAATGAAAACACATTTTCGTTGTGAAGTTGCAATTTCAGAGCATAGCTCTGTGTAATTTCAGAATCTCGGTAGCAACGCATTATTTTTTCTATAAATATATGTTTTATTAAGAAGAACACATTATTATTGATTATTGAAAATGTGTTTACCAATTATACCACGCCAACAGAGTAAGTTGACGACAAATTTTTAAACTTATATACATCTGTTATTCCATTTTTAACACCATTTTATTGCGACAAATCTCAAATATTTTTGAGTAATATACGCCAGGAGAAAATAAAATAGCACAGAACCATGTTCTGAAAAAACTTCACAATAATAATATGTTCTTCATAATAAATTAGTTGTATCAAAGTTTATTCAAATTTAATAAAAATGAATTGATTTTATTTCTGGCGTTTCCTAGCATTCGTATTAAAAATATTTTTAGCAAAATTCAAATCAAACTTTATCCGGGCGTCTATGTAGAGAGGATATTGAACTAAGATATCATAAATGGGCTAAATAATTAAACAAGAGTGTGAGAAATAAGAATCAAGGTGTGACACTTTAATTCTTGGAATGTACCTTTAAAAAAATACATATTGAATTGTAGTGTTTATGTCACCGTACATCGTACACCGCATCTATATACTGACATAAGACTTTCTCATTTCTGGTACAGACCTGGAACTCATTTTCCCGAATACTGTTGAGTAGTTACCTGTCTCACGTTCTGTTGGATATCAGTTAGTTTATAAAATCTTCGTTCCTTCGTAATTTTGAAAATAGCCCGATGTTACAGGGAGCTAAGTGAATAGGTAAGATGATACGATTGGATAATCGCCCTTTTGGCCAGAAAGTCTCTGTAAATTTGGATCGCCATTTGTACGCCAAAGTGCACATATAAATACACATTACTTTCCCAACGGCTAACTAATGACTGGCTCTGGCATGTATTAAATCAAACATATGTAAACACGTGATCCCACGATTTCTGTATAATGACGTCACGGATGATCACGCGGCCATTCAAGGAATTAGAATGTCACATCTCGCCACAATGATCATGAAATTAAAGAAACTTACTGTGATATAATTGGAATACGCATTAAAATACCCCACTTTAAAGCACGGAAGATTTTTTAAGCACTCTTTTGAATAGGCTACTTATGTTATAACAATAAATGTAAAAATTAGGGAAACATCAGATTATATTATACTCTTCAACCGTTATATTACATTACAGTACAATTAGATTATTAGCTGTCCGGGGGCTGGAATTATAATAGAATGTATTTATATAATCCTTAATTACATTATTAAATTTTTGATCACGCCAGCAACGGTTGATAACTCGCAACAACTGTAATGAAATAGGCGACCTTCTAGTGAGCTTGTGCTAATGTGACTGGACCGGTGTTTTTGTGGCTTTGAAACTGTAATGAAAGAGATTTCCAAACAACCCTCGCTTTCAAACCGTGCCCATTAACATATGTACGTTCGTATGTAGAATATATCATATAGATACTAGTACAAGAAGGTATACGAACGTCACTATAATTACTATGTCTAATAAATAAAAAAAGAGATTGGTGCTCTAAAATTAATTAAATGCGAAAGAACATATACGATGGAGTAAAGATTGAAACAAATGCGATGACAGATAACTTAAAACTACTGAGAAATATGTATACAGGTTTTAAAGGATACGATTTAACAGTGTATTAAAAAAATATTTTGTTCCATAAAACGAATTGTTTGTGCATTACAATAATAAAAAATTAACAATAAATAAATAATGTGCGTATCGAGTTCCCGGTTTAAATACGTGAATATATATTTTTTGATATTTATTTGCAAGATCAAATAAGTGGTGATAATAAATCGTTATTATTATTATTATGTGTTCGATGATTGGTAATTGATTATTCGTAATTCTTAAATAAATAACTGGTACACCAGAAAGTGAACCTCCAGCAGATAAATCTTAAGGTGAACACATTAATATTGTGAAGTTGCAGTTTTTTCAGAACATCGTTATGTGGTATTATAATACAAATTAAATTTATCAATTAGAAAGATATACAGAAAAATTCAATTTATCCAAAAAAAATTGTCTTGCTACCGGGATTCGAACCTGGATCTTTTCCAATCCGGGGAAATGCGTTTACCGATTACACCACGCCAACAGAGTAAGTTGACAACAAATTTTCAAACTTATATGCTGCGTCATTTCATTTTTAAAAGCTTTTTATTGCGACAAATCTCAAATACCTTATTATCCCGGTAGCGACAAATATATATTTTCGATAAATTGTATTTTTCTGTATGTCTTTCTAATTGATACATTTAATTTGTAGTTAATTCTTGGTTACCAATCATCATTAAATATCAGTTACCAATCATCGCCACACTGAGGGTCACATAGGTAACAGTTTGCCATCAGTATATAAAATACCTTATACGGAATAAATATTTAGATTTTAATTAAAAACACCCGTCACTCTCAATTAAATATTTTTCTAAAATGTTTTATTAAAATTAAACTAATTGCTCGGGATGAGGGTTGATTTCCGAATGGTTTTCTAGCTCATTACTTCGACCAAGATATGAAACGAATACCAATGTACGTACAAAGCAAACATCCAAATTCGGTTGACACAGGCCCGTCGCGTGTTTGTAGAAATCAGTCCGGCAATAAAAAAGAAGTATCGGAGTAAACAGCGGAGAGGCAAATGAAAATCCGCCAAAGAAGAGGTGGGGGAGACCAGTGGCGCGTTTAACACACGTGCCCTTGGCGTTCGTCTAGGATTTTAAGGGCACGCAATAATCATTTTTGAATTTTATTTTGAGCCTAATGAGCTCGAAAGTCCTTCAGCGTTGTTTTCGTTACGCAGGAGGGTGCACTTATTTTATTTAAAACAAGTAGAAAACTAGAACTTATGATACATATGATAGTTCTATAAAATCTACTTCACTGATACTGAATTAATCAAATATACATACTTGTACGTATTGGATTACACACATTTTTTCAGTTTTCAGTTGTGCGTACCTCGGTATTAATAGTTAGAATCGGCACCGGCATTACGCACAGGCGGAGCAGGGGCCTGCATGTGGCGGCCAAACTAAGGGGCGGACGAAAAACATATCAATATTGATAAACAAAATCCCAAGTTGCAAAACGATAATAGTGTGTAACAAAAATAATCCAGGTATAAACAATCTGAGAAAGCAAATCCACTAAATAACATTATAGTTATTTCCTAATAAAGCAGTAATTTGTAGTCAACACTAGTGTCCAGAAGGTCTTTTGG
This sequence comes from Eubasilissa splendida, assembly GCA_031772225.1. NCBI lineage: Eukaryota > Metazoa > Arthropoda > Insecta > Trichoptera > Phryganeidae > Eubasilissa > Eubasilissa splendida. Next base: position 1,018,579 of record CM062857.1, read on the forward strand.
TAAAAAGCCGCCCTTGGGCAAGTTTCAAAATGCCGACCTAACAAAATATCGCGCCTAACGTGTGATTTAGAGGGCGGCCAATTTGTGGGGATGCTTTTACAAAAATTGAAAACACCTTCACCTAAGTTACTAGAGCGGAAAAAAAACCTTGCCTGTGGCGGCAAAAAGTCTAGCGCCGGCGCTGGTCAGAATATTATCATATAAATATTATTTTTAAATTTCTATATATTCTAATTAATACGTATTTTAAGTATTGAGTGTGCGTCCCTGCTATTGAGTACCGTCTGTCCCTGAACGCCGTTGTATTCCAGTCTATTGTTCACCTCCTGAAGGCCAATACTTATACTGTCTATTCATCTTCATCTGTCTTGTGTGACGCTCGCATGGTCTCCAAGCGCAGCAATCTCTTCGAATTAATTTTCCTTAGGATACTCGAAGAGTCGTACAGCGCTATACTATAAACCAATTTAAATTCTTATACTACTCATAAAACTATACAAACATTACACAGGTATCATCATATTTTAGGAAAGATATTTTTTAGGATTAATGGTCCCATTAATGACAGGTATGTTGGAGATTGAGCTATAACGTGGAACTCTACGAGGTGTAAGTGTTCAAATGAATAAAACTTGGAATACTACGCTGACTAGGACACCTGCTAGTGCATCGCGCGGAGAAACAAGAATTCGCAAAAAAAATGTGTTCATTGATCCGCAAGAAAGCCAAAGCTGGGACGGCTGAATGGAGTTAATAGTCGTGCTTTAGGGGTGGAAGATGAGAACTGGGACAGATCTTGTAGACAGCCGAGACTCATCCTCAATTACATCGCTGCTGATCTGAGATAATGTCTGGAAATCAGTGTACGATAATATTTATATCTGTACATTCATCAATTATGTGAATGCTCAGTGTGTCGAATAGAACTGATTGTTTTGTTTCTTTTTTGGGCAGATCTGAGTTATGATTGCATATGTGTTATATATCTTCTTAGGCATCGAGTCGTATATTAAACAACCATATAAAAGAAATAATAATTCCACTACATACAATTTCTAATTGATATTACCTACAACAACTCTATATGGCATTCAAGATGGCCGACGATCCATCTATCTATCAACATTTGTAAAAACTGATATACAACGTTGTTGTAGAGAGGTCTCGTATATAGACTAAATAATGACAAAAGTAAATATAGCCGCGAACCATGAACAATTAGCTGAGAAGCACAGATAAATGGAAGGAGCTACACCAACAAGAACATTGTTTTTAAATATAAGAGAGAGAATACGATTTTAATGCATAGATGATGCAGTTCCTGATACAATAGGCAAATAATACACAAATAAAATAAATATAATATGGCTAAGAAAGAAAAATAATGATGAATAATTGATTTTAAACAATTTCTTGAAGATAATAAATAAATAACATTAAACAAAACGATTAATCATAAATTTAAAAAAAATGATTCGAGTTAGCATAAAGGTTTAAAAATAATTTGAAGCCCTAGATCCGATAGGTCCCGTTGAAGGCCAAACAGGCATAGCCGCGCCCGGGGGGAGGCACCAGGAGCACGAGAGGAGGCAGTGAAAAATCACGCAAAGCGATAACGCCCAAACCAAACAGCCGGGCAATTTTATAAGCCCCCCTTTTTATGCCTTCCTCGATCGTCCGTTAAATCGTCCAGATTAGATATTTCGAAATTAGAATCGCGCCTCCCGCCTCGGTCGGGCCCGTCGTCAAGTTTTGCGACCACGTACGACCGTAAACTTTTTATTTGCCGGCCTGGAGAGGGATGCTTAAGGGAAGGATATTTTTTCCAATTGCTTTCGAGCGTTTCGTTACGGCCGTAAAATATATTTATGGCGTAACTTTTAATTACCGGACTTCAAAGTTCAGTCTGTCCGGGTCGACGTTTAAGTAAATGAACATGTTGTTTTTATTGTAACATGTCCCTGGGGAGGATGTGTCACTTTACAACTTTAGTACGTGGAATCGGCGTTACAAATGTTACAAATGGTCGGGTGTGAAGGATATCTTTTATTGATAAAATGTAAGATATTTTCCGCAAAATTCCAGTCAGAGATTTAATATATAACTATAAACTTACATATTTTTTAATAAATAACTCATTGTATTGTGACGTTACTACGATATTTAAAACAAATAAGACAAATCAATTTAAAAAATATATTTTGTTACCACCGGGATAAGAACCAGAAACTTTCCATTGCCGAGGAAATGCGTTACCATTACGTTACGTTAATCATTTAAGTTTACGACTAATTTTAAATTTGCATATGTAATCTTTTTAATAAATTTTCTATTAAATGTTTTTTTGATAGGTAGATCTTCTTAATTAATTCATCATTATTGAATTTTTTTGAAAAAGGTTCACGGAGTACATAATGTCACATTATTCTTACTATTTTCAAACTAAAATCGGACAAAATGTTATACTCTCCCGGATTGGGGGTTCGCACTAGTTTGATATGCGATCCCGGAAAACTTTATAGTCCGTAAATTACTTCAGCAGAAGAAACCAGAATTTGACCAATTGTAATATAAAGGGTGATAAGCGAAAAAACTACAATGTTATTCTCATATTTTATTTATACAAAATGGAGTTTAACGATGCTAATTTAATGTTTTATAAACAATATCGTCTAAATGCCGTCCATTTATCTCAAGACATTCTAGCAATCGGACTCTTAAATTTGCGAATGCGTTGGTTCAATGGCAGCAACTTCACGGTGGATATTTTCTTGTAAGGCCTGAATTGTTCGAGGATTGTTGCTGTAAACTCTCGACTTAAGGTATCCCCACATAAAAAGTCGCACGGTGTAAGGTCCAGTGACCGAGGTACCCAGGGTATGTCTCCGTACTTGTTGTTTAATTTATTGGTAAAAATTTCCCTCAGCTTTTCCATTAAAACTCTAGCTGTGTGTGGAGTGGCCCCGTCTTCCTGAAATTGTGTTTTGTTGTTGAACCCGAGAAATAGCTGCAGTTGCGGTACCAAAAACTCGTCGATCATTTAGCAATACACGTCAGCAGTGACTGTCTCTCGCTGGTTAAAAAAAGAAGGGCCAATTTATACTTCGGCCAAAAATTGCACACTATACTGTCGTTTTTGGACAATGCAAACGTTTTTGATGGCGTTTCCTTGTGTTGTCGGGGCACTAGTATCTCATGTTCTGTTTATTAACATAGTTATCAATATGAAAATGTGCTACGTCAGTTAACAATAAGTTTCCAAGTGTTCGTGCTGTTTCAAAACGTTCCAGCATCGTTCTTGAACCAATGAATCACCGCACTTGAAATGTTGCTCCACCACGAACGCGTGATGCGCTCCCGACCAGTGACTAATTGCGACTAGCAATTCCGCAAATCACGCGCGTCGAACAATACCCCTCCCACTTACCTCACCCTGATGGTTTATGAGCAATTACAATTTAATCTTGAAATTTTTCCGCTGAACGCCTATATTTACGCATCACGGTAATGTCCAATCTTCAATATGATTATCTAATGTTTCATATAACGTCTTCTAAAACACTGCCTCACAAAAACTTATCACGATGAAAGCATGGCAATGGAAAATCTATTTTTATTTTATATTGTGTACTGAATGCTGAACGTCGTGGTACCCTGAGGTATTTGGAACTTGGCGCACAATCATACAAACGATATATTTGTACGGCTCGTAGTTCACGAGATACATTTGTACGCCTCGCAGCTCATGCGATAAATTTGTACGCCTTGCAATTCACGGGATACATTTGTACGCTCGCAGTTAACGGGATACATTTGTACTCCTCACAGTTCATGTTCCAACATGTTTCTTTCCTTCTTTTTTAACTTAATACTGGTCAATTACATTGATTACAATCACATTAAGAGATAACCTCAGAAATACATAAACGTATATCAGTAATGCTACATAACCTAACCATCTGATACATCTAAGTTACTACTACTTGTGGCTCGAACACCCGACCACTCGATCATTAGGAAATCGCTATATCATTTTAATTTTCACAATAAAACAAATACTTCGCACTAGGAAAATTAAAATAATCATGTTACACCACAAAATAACCGTCAAGTCAATTAATGATATTAACAGCTATATTATTTACCTAAAGTAGAAATCTATTTGAACAAACTCACCAAATAAATAATAAAAGTAAATAATAGATTTTAAACCCGCTCGTGTGCACATTAAAAGGGGACCGACCATTATTATAGTATTAAGCATAATATCCCCACAGGTTAAGGTTTGAATAGAGACCGAAAAATATTGACTTGTTTTAGTAATTTGGTCACGAAATCAGATTTATTTATGTATATCCTTCGGGAGACGCTTAATGGAAACCCATTGGCCAATTTGATGGAGGGCGAGAGGCCAGTATGAATTTGGAGATAATATTTATGAGCAAAGTGTATCAAATACATTTCATCGTGGGATTTGAGGGTGAATCAAAATCATAATCCTTGTGTTTTCATATATTACATTTTTTAAATGTTCAAAGTACTTTATAATGTATATAAAAGTATAACAGTAATGTGTAGTAATGTGGTGATAGATAGATCTATGTTTAAAGTAAATATTGAAGTAGATAACAGTAATTACAAGAGTGTAAATAGGCTAAGTTAAAGTCTAAGAGTCTCTTGTTAAAAATATGATGTCGTTGGTTTTTGGTATAAAACATTTAATCATTTTTCCAGAAACGAGATTAGTTTTGACAAGGTTACCGTCCCAGATGTGACAGAACATTGAACATTTTAAATGTATTAAACACTAATATCTATGAAACTGTAGGTTACAACCAAAATTATATAGAACAATTTTATTATTTTAAAATAAAAGGAAAACAAATACCTACTGCCAATAAAACTGCGCCACGAGCTGCTTAATATTAACAGAATGTCAGTTTGGCATCAAAAGAGTAGATTATAATAAACTGCGATGTTTTCACTTTCAATTACTGGCAATATCAAACAAGTTCTGCTATCTAATAAATAAGTCTAGATATGATGAACAAAGAGCAACAGAAATAATGTTGGTAAAAAATATCTCATTATTAAATATATTTTAATTACAATTTTATGACTGCTGTCCTTGTCTTGTCTATATCTCTATTTTTAAAAACAATTAAAATGATGGAAGCATTTTAATTGTAGTAAAGATTTTTCATCTAAACATTACTTTAAGTTTTGAAATCAATCGAGTCGCCCAGCGGCGGAATGGCCCTAGTGAAAAATGTCGTATTTAAAAGTAAATACACCTGTTCCGAATTCGTAATTATTTTATTTTTGATCGGTGAACACGCATACTTCATACATATATTCCATGACTTGAAACAAATTATTATTTTAAAATAGTTTTGTTCCCTCACCTAGTCCACTCTCAATTTAGTATACATTGTTCCCTCAGCTCGACTGGTTCGTTTTGTATTTGTAAAATTCGTCAAGATTTAGAGTGGAAGCTTTGTCCTCGCTGAGATCGTTCGTTTGGATCGTATGGAAGTGCCTCCGTCTAGCAGCTCGACTGGTTGTTCTATTTGTACTGAGACTAGACTCGTCGAGATTTAGAATTCGTTGTGATCAGCGTTAGGCGTATTATCCAACAGTATTTGTGCGCGTGAAGTCATAGTGTATTCATTAGAGTTGCCTGTCGTGCCGTTTAAGTATGGGTGAACTACAGGAGAAGCTAGGGATGGCGTCATCCGTCAGGTCAATCGAGCTGTCCTCCTTATCCTGTAAGCCACCCTGGTCTGCTAATATCGTGGGATTCCCTCACCATTCCTTATTTCCCATTTCCTATTCCTATTCCCTACTCCTATCCAACTACCCATCCACCCATTTCCTCCTTCTATTCCATCAGCATCAGCACCATTGTGATAGGCGATTTAAGTCGGTCACAACACCGATACGTTCAAAATAAATTGTTTTGCTTTGGTTTTTATTAATGTACTGGAATTATATAATTATAATGATGTTACACGTACATGTTTTTTAATACATAAAAATACGAAATATCGTCTTCTTTTCAATCACTTGTTTCTATCTCCATTTAATCACTTCGCAAATGAACCACTCTACCGTTATGCCACTCGATTTAAAATAATATTTTAGTATTTAATTATACATACATGTCCATAATGCAATTGAATTATTTTATTAGCTATATTTTTGTCACATCAGACAACTTTTTGAATGTAATATTCGTAGCATATTTATTAAAGATTATATGAAATGACATGTTTAAGCAGTCGTAAAACGAATAAAGGTAAATGTGAAGTAAAGTGAACGTGTGAAGTTCTAAATGTTTGGTATGTTTAGAAAAATAAGTGCTATAACATAAATAAATACAAATATATAATTAAACATTTGAGATAATGCATTGTTTGTTATCAAAATAAGAAACTGATGGAACACAAGAATTCTTCGCCTTTTTGAAATTCTTTGTTAAACTTCACCACTTCATTCATTGCGGATGCACTAAAATGTGCAATAAAAGATCAATAAAAGTGCAATAAAAGATCAATAAAAGTGCAATAAAAGACCCCCAGCCCAGAGTTTCAAAACGTTCCTCTAAAACTTTTTTGAAATCAAATCGATTCCGCTACCTTCCAGATGCTAAACATGTTCTTAACCATTTTGTTATTTCTCCATTATACCGTGGTGTCAAATTATTATATAATTAGGGTTGATTGCCTATTTAAAAGATGAAGAAGAAGAAGAAATTAATGTATTTTAATTTACTTTATTACATATACATTTTTAACATTAAATTTTATTTGAAAACTAGGTACACTTTGTAACAAGCTTAACCATTAAAGAACTTATTAATAAAGATGCAACAGATTTGTTACCCTAATGAAGGAAAATGATTTTTCCTAAACCGGCTGGTTTAAATAAAGCCATGTGGTTCAAAGATAATTAGGTGGAACAAAGATAATTAAAGCAAATTAAATTAATCTATTAGAAAGATACACTGAAAATAATCTATTTATCGGTAAAATATTTGGTTGCTACCGGGATTCGAACCAGCACCTTTTTCTATCCGGGAAACATGTTACCATTCCATTACATCAACCGATTTCGTTTATAACGAATTTGGAACTTATTTTCCGTATATTTCTATAATAGATACATTTGTTATTTCATTTTTAAAAGCAATCAAATTTATATTGATTCATTGGTCACAATACAAGACAACAAAAGACCAGTTCCAAGAGCAACAACGACATTCTATTAACTACATGGTTTTAGCTCCGAAACTATACAACATACTTAAGAGTAACTGAAAATCGTCCACTTCTAATAAGATTACGTAATCAGAAGCATTGCTGTCCAACATTTTAATTTAATCAGAATATAATACCTACACTAATAATTTACTTTAGTTTTATAACACATTCACTACATTTTTTTATTTTCTCTATTTTTTTTACATGTCTGTCGAATTTTACTTTCTTTATAATTTTAATTAAATAACACCACAACAACACGAAAAAAAACTATCTACTTTAACACAGATGGTAGTCTAGCAAAGTATCCAAGACAATGCTATATGCATCAGAGATGGATACCTACTGCATCCTACACAGTAAAATAATAAGTGTGTTATATAATTGTAAGTTGACTTCTGATTTTCAAAAAAAAATTCAATAAAGGTTTAAATAAAAAAAATTAATTTATATTAAAAATACTACAGAACTATATTCTGAAATTGTAACATTACAATAAAAAGTGTTTTCATTTAAAAAAAAAGTTATTTCTTTAATTTTATTTAAATATGTCTAACCACAACGTTGCACCGTAAAGATCTAAAAATATTTGTTAACTTCTAATTCATGTCTCATTCGTATCCGTCGGCAGTTGTCAATATCGTGTTTCAGGTGTGTCCGGGGTTTAGTTCTCCGCCGGGAAGATATATAATATATTTTTTTATTGAACTGAATTTATGAATATTTATTTCAAATTTGTTTCTATGGAGGGATGGTTTGATATATATTTCTGAGATATGTAATGCGTTTTTTCCACGTAATTTAATAACCGTAAATTTTTGTTTGGTTTGTTATCAAATTTAATCTGTTTTTTTACACCCGATATTTGTCTGAAGCGTAAGTGTATTTACACTAGGTAAAAGAAAACGTGCTCCCTGCCACAAATCCCTGTTTAAAGGAGGTTTATGTTGACGACTAAAAATTTTTTTCTCTCACGGTGTAGGTATATCATTGTATAGAAATGGAGTTTAATAAAGATACGGCTCGGAGAAAAGCGGCTAAGTGTTACATTGTTATGGTCTGAAAGTTTCGCAAAATCTATGGAAAATCTCTAAAATGTCCCAGCCGAGACGTGCCACTTATTATTCAGTTCTCGCCAATGGTATTGAAATAATAGACCTTTGACATTTAATTACAGCGTCTTGATATTTATCGGCTAGGAGATTGTCATCTAATTGTGATTGGCTTATGAATATCGAATTAAGCACGCAGCAACCAGTGCAGTATTTATTTATTATTAAATTATTTAATATTGTTGGTGGCCAGTTATTTGAGGTTTCAGAAAGCTATACCATAAATAGTGCAAAGATATTCTGCATTGGTGCAGAAAGATCGCTATAGGATTGTTGGAATATAAAATGCTTAAGGCTAGGCGCATACATACAATTTTTAATCGCTCAACTATTTAGTTGTATGTCAAAAGGCTATTGAATCGTATGGGAGTGCGCATATTATCGACATGATAAAAAAATTTATCCATCGTCTTTTGACAAAACATTTAATTACAGCGTCTTGATATTTATCGGCTAGGAGATTGTCATCTAATTGTGATTGGCTTATGAATATCGAATTAAGCACGCAGCTATATGTACATTGCCGAGTCGGACACAAGCGCTAGACTTAACAGTCGATTCGCGACCCAATCAGTGAAATTATTTCATTAAAACTCTGTTCACTCATTCTATAAAACTTTTATGGATATAATATAATATATAACAATATAATCTGTTGCTTATGTTTTGTATTCCATATAAAGCAAAACGCAAACGAGTTCATTTCTGTTTATAATTTTGCAGGGCATATCCTGTGAGTACGCACATGAATGTTGGGAGATCTCATTGACAACTAATTGATTATATGCGCAATTCTAACAACTAATAATTTAATGGAGTACAAATCTCGCGGTTCATCGATTTGGACTCAATAGTTTAGTCGCAGTAATAATCCATTGTATGCATCTAGCCTTAGCGTTTGACAGCTGTAGAACGTTACCAAAACGATGAACGACTGTCGAAACATGTGTGTTTCGGTGAGTATCAAAGAGATTAGTTTGTAATATTAGGTACTTACCCAGCATTTCAGATGTGTTCAGTGAGTTTTTCACCCAGTTAGTTATCGGTCAGTGAGTTTCTTACCAATTATTTAAGAGGAATTATTTGTTTGCAATAGTCCCCGCCGAATCAGTATTGTGGTTTGAAGTACAGGGTAATGGAGTTGTACTATGCAAAGTGGTATATTGAACCATAAATTGTGTGCCAATTGTATCTAAATAATTAAAAACACTTTTTGAAATTTTATAGCAAAACTCTTCCATGCGAGATAATTCGTTTAAGGGTTCGTGTCCATGGATCGTGTAATACGAGACGAGAGTGAATGATGATAACATCCATCATCCACGTCGGTCCCTCATGACTGAAGATCGTCATCTCCACGAACTCCTGCTTTTTTGATTATACTCCTCCAGTTTTCTCGGTATCCTGCAGATTTCGTCAGATAAGTGCCTGATGTCTTTTCCACTCGGTCGGTCCAACGTGTGGGAAATCTTCCTCATGTAATATAAACATTGTCTATTGCGAGTATGGCGATATATACACGTAGGTGTTCAGAGCCATCAAATTATAATAGTATTTATTTTGTTTATTCTACCAGTAGAATGGTAGATTTTTTGATGTAGCTTGCGTTTCAGGTATATGCAAGGTTTATCGTTCACGGTGTAGTCAAATTGCGCAATATAATTTAATTGTTTAATACGATATCCATTGAAATGTAGACTATAATGTCGACTACGGCAATAATCGCTGAAATAAAATTGAACCAACTGGTGTGTCGCTATTTACCGTTACTCTAAGCGTGTTGCGCGCACCGCGGGAACGTGCCATACGGCGCGTGTAGTCAGTCCACTGAAATAAGATGTACGTTTTGGGAAATGGGCGAAATTAAATATTTCTCTTTTAGAATATAGATAAATACAAATTTGAATACTATGACAATAATTGTGATGTGAATATTACGTGATATATATTCTATTTCGATTTATTTCGCAAAAATTCTAGATAAGTAGGTACAGCTTATTTCAAAGCACTGCGTGCCGCTGCTGACCACGTATTGATATTTATAACACTGAATCTATCACTGTTCATTTTATGGGTGGGAATACCTAGCTAAATTACGAGTCGAAAATGTTCATGGAATATGTGCAAATTCTGTACTGTTACGGAAAATATCATTGTTAAAAAATCGTGTTAACATTAAAGTCTACGTACTTACACTTAATTAATATTAGCGAAATTCTTCAATTATTAATCTCTATCTTCGCTTCAAGCCGTAAGTCATCTAACAAAAAATAGTGTAGCCGCTCAAAATTCGACGACCTTTCATTTTTTTGTATTCAATATATAATTTGGAATCAATAAAATATTTCAATTAATCGAAATGATTTTTTTGAAATGTTTATTTCTCTGATAAGGTTTAGATTAGGCACATATTCTTAGAACATTCTCGACTCGTGATTATGTTAGATATCCATCTATAAAGTATTGTGGTCTAGGTCTGTTATACCCTGTATAATAATTTTTAGTGTAAACATAATAAATAATATATACAGTAAAAATATAGTTTCAATATGTCCCGCGCCAGTTTTTCCTTTTTGTGTTCATCAAACTAGACAGCCCGAAAAAATAATTTTTCTTTTTTTCCTTTATTAAATGCGATGATTGCCGAGCTTCTGAAAATTTTAATTAACGAAACTCAAGCGGGATCTTTTATAAATTCTATCTTCCGTTCTTTTATCCCGTCCAGAAATTCTTGGATTGAAATTTGAATACGCTCGCACCGGGGAATTCTGAAAGCCGTAGAGGGCAATTAATTAATATGAATTATATGATATACATTTTTTTATATTTCGCAGGAAGATTTTTATATTTATAAGAGTCGTTTATATATTTATGAGAATCTGAATAACGAGACCTTTAATTTACAAAAAAAGCCTATTATAAAATATTTATAAATTTTCTTTCAAATTTAATAAATTTGGTTTTATTTATTACTACGTAACAAATAATACCTATGCCATACACACATACCCAAAACATGGAGTCTCAATAAAAGAGACGTCCAAAACCTTAGAATAACGCCTAGAATAGAACGCATAGAAAAATGTATATTGGGTATCAAACGAAGAGACAGGAAAATATAACATACAAGAATAGTTGATATAATTGAAAACGTTAATAAATGGAATGGAAAGACGGATAATCGTTGGACAGAGGTAGTCACTCGGCGGTACTTGAGGCCAATCAGGAAGCCGGCAGTTCTCTCTAAAATCCGTCGGACTGACGAAATCATCAAATTCTCCGGAAATACGTGGCATCAAATAACAATGGACAGAGAAAAGAGAGAGGCCTTTATCCAGGAATGATGAAGATAAAGATGTTCTTAGATTTTCTTGGCCGTTTAGATTTTTCTCTGCACAGTATTCTGAGTATTCGAGTTCCATCACACCAACCCTGATAATGGACCCTGCAATGGGATCCGAAACGTCAGCTAGAGAGGTCGGCAGATTAGTCCAGAAAATTGTACACAGAAAAATGATGATGATGATGATACCGGTGCTGTACATACTCGACCTATCGAATATCTCAGAATGATTTTGAATAATTGTTAATGATAAATTAGTCAATTCGGTCATGGGCACAAAGACACCAGTGATGCGGCAAATATCTTATGTCGGTGTGGCCTCACAATCGGATGGTGAATTACATTTTCATTTATTTATTGCTAAAATAATAATACACTCGAGTAGATTCCAAAGGTTAAAAATGTTTTCCTTGTAAATGTAATAATGTTACATTTGATCACTTCCAAAGATATGGCCGCGTAGCAGCAAGAACATAGCTGTCCGTAGGGCCCGACATATAAAATCTTATCACATGCATACGAGGAAGGCGATGCGGATTATGTTATCAATATAAAGCGTCAGAAAATATATAAATCGAAGGAAAGAATGAATTTTTGAATCTTCATTCAAAAGTAAATATATAAAAGAAGAAAAAAATGGTAAAGAAACTCGTGATTTAGTGTCACGTTAGGAACGAAAATAATCTCTTGGGCTATTTTTAAAAGTGGTTCCTACTAAATTAATATTATGTATTTACATAGTTGTAACGTTATTATGATTATATATTAATTCACTCAACACGGTGGTCGGTAGGTATTCTAGAACGAAGAGCCAATTATTAAGTAAACAGAATCTCAAAATTTTAAATAAATTTTCACTGTAGCTGTATACATTTTATGACGAAAAAAACGAGCTAAAATCAAGGTTTTTATTTAAAACTAACAATAAATACAAAAAGAGTGCACTTCTTAAGTCATTTTTTATTTGATTCATGGATGATAATGTTTGATCGCATAAATAGATAGAGCAAAAGATTGTGAGGATATCAAATCCTAGTTTTTTATTGTGATAACTAGGAAAACTATTCCTTTTATCAAATATGATTGTATATCAAAATATGAGCTGGAGTTGAAGTGTCGAAAATTCCTATGAAGAGAGCCGCATGTGGCTCGCGAGCTGTGGTCTGCCGATCCCTGACCTAACACATACATTTCTTCCAAAATTTGAATAATATCCCTAAAATTTGTCTTGACCTACTAAGACAGGTAATAAAAAAAATGTAAAAGTTGTTGCTTTTAAGAATTGTACAAGACTAAATCTAACGATCTTTGTAGAAAAGAAAATTATAAAAAATAAAAATATGAAATACAGGCGTTCCGCTAACAAACGAATATAATATTTATTATTATGTAATTCTGATGAACAATATATTATGTAAAGCTTCATTTTGTGGTTTTAATTTGTGGTTTCTTTTTAAATTTAGTTTTATTTATAAGATTCGCCTTTGAGAATTACAAGGGAATAATTTATGAAAATATACGAATTTTTGGACAATAAATGATAATATGGTGAACGCGAGGTTATTACAAAAAAAAATTAACAACTTAATTCGGTAAATCACAGTTCTATCACATTTAAAAAATGACTAGAAAAAATAACATTTATTTGCTAAGTATTATACATAGTACAAGTTAATGACATAATTAACTTCTTTAAAAATTCAAGTTTTTCTCTAAATTGGCATTTCTTGTGTATGTTATTAGTGTTGTTAAATTTATAAACCATCGGAACACGAAAAGTATCTAATGCATCTTTAATGTAAACAAATTAAAGAATGGGCGGTGGGCAGTCACTGAGCAGCTCTTCCAGACCACACGACACACAAGTCGTTATAAATGGCTTAATTGTATTCAATGAAACACACCGGATAAGGATTTATATGATTTTAGAACCGCAAGCCTCTAAATATAATATAGATTCACCCCTGATATTCCTCCCCCTATTACTACTCGCGGTAATAGTTTTGAAGCTGTACAATTGTAAGCAAATATTTTAATTAAAACAACTTGGTTTAATTTTTACTGTTTCCGAGGCAAGTTTGTAGAACTCCATAATCACATATGTAATAATATTACTTGAGACGCGTTTCGCCTTGAAAGGGCATTATCAATCAATTTCAAATCAATTTAACTTGACAACTTGTATTTATAACTATAATGTGGAAGAGCTATACAATTTTATCTACGTGAGGTGAAAAGGGACAACATTATTCATTGGAATTCTGAGGATTTCCATACATTTTTAATGCTTCTAATTTATTTTAATTAGTCAAATATATTTTTGCATTTATGGTTATGAGTCCCCTCCATCTGGTGTATATTAAAAGAATATGTATTGAAGAATCATTCAAAATATAAATTTCAGAATACCATAACAATGAAGAGTCAGTCGAATTCATGAGGTTATTCATATAAAGGAGAGTAGACTAGTATCTAACCTACATTTTCTTTACAATAGAGAAAATTCCGTTTCATTTCCTGTACAGAAGTACCTGTAAAAGTCATCTCTTTTATGGCAAATAACATTACATAAACAAGGAAACGATAACTTGAGAAATTATTGTTTTATTATTTTTTTAAATATACCAAACATTGTCTTGCACACACAAGTATTATTTTTATTACGACTTTAGAGAGGTGCAGTTCCTCTCATTAGGTGTACATCTACATCTACATCTTAAGTTACTAAACTAAACTCTCTCTTCCACCTGCCCTCCTTCCAGACCTTTAATAGCTTGTAAAAAATAAAAAATAAATATCCATTATATATTTGTTTGTAACCTTTTGTATTCATGTATCAAAAATACTAAATAAACAATCGATATCTCTAATTTAGGCTGAATTTATTCCATGACATATATGTGGTTGACAAGGGTTGATTTTCTGTAGGGTGTTACTCGTAAATCATTGATAAAGGGTACTAAGCTGATAATGACAGTGTTAATTGAGTACTTACCCTATCCCCGCAGAATTTAGAATAAATCATTTTTTTACACCGCGGATTGTCTTTGACTACCTTATTTTTTATCTATACAGAGAACCCGGTAGATGGATGTTGCTAATGTAATTAATTAATTTAAATTCATTTACTTGTTTTATTCAATGTATGCAAATCATGAATTAAATCTTTTCGTATCTTGTTCTCCTGTAATCTGTGTAAAGTTTGTCATTATTTATATGACGGATTTTAATATATGCAATTGTACAATATATACAAACATTGCGCTATTGTATATGACTTTCTGGATGTGGCGGTTTCGAACATAGTGTCATTATGGCTATATAGTGCTTGATTAAACGGTTAGTTCTGTGAGACGCGACCAGTGCAGAAATGAACGTGTTTTTAATATCTCTAGATTAAGATTACTTAAATATTGTGTGTGTTATAATGCATTCGAATCAGGATATTGTTTGCTTTGCCTACTGAAAACATCACCAATAATGATATGAATATGAAATTGATGAATATTTGGAATGATCTGATCTGGGGTGGGTCCCAGATACTCCATTGAAGTCAATGAATATATTAGTTTTCTAACTTTTAATACAATTTTTTCAATTTTATTATAAACCACCTTTAGTGGATTGTGCGTTTCCAGGCGGGAGTCGCCACTTTGGTGAGTTGATATTGAGGCCTGGAAGTGCACTCAGGTAAATTCACCTTTAGACTGCAGATCAGAAAATTTTACGGAAATATAGGCATCTGTAAGGTACAATAGAAATGAAAGGCTTACTTCGGATTCGATTTACTGTTTATTCGTTTACAATTTGTTAAGTTATTTCTTCTTTCTGCCTCGGCTTCATGTTCAGGGGGGAGGCATCTAGCCTAACTGGTTCTCTTTTAAATATTATCAAGTCAAATAGTTATGAAATGAAAGAATATTTTTTTATAAGAAAGTTTATTATATATATTTTATGATACTTGCATGTGTTAAAAGTGGAAAGTGATCAATTTACTTGAACACTTATTAATAAGGCTATTCTAACATAATTATATTGAAATTAACATTAAATATGTGTTTTCATCATGCCAGCATAAAGTTATGTACCAAATTGTCTATGTTGACGCTTGTCTGATGTAGATTATGCAGGTCCTTCACGTAAGGGATTACCTCTTAGGATAGTCTTGGATCCTGAACGTGAAGTGTGGCCAGCTGCGGGTGGTGCCAGCGTAAGGTAACGAAGTTCAGGCTTGTAGTTGATTGACCACAAGACGATGCCCAATTATCTAGACAAACCGGGACTCTGAACGCGATGTTCTTGAGCAATAGCGACAGTCTATTCTCGCTACACCAAATTATATTGATCAACATTTTATAGATTCACATCAACGATTAAACGCAGAGTACATCACAGTCTAAGCTTAAATTCGAGGCGCACAGTTTAAATTTTCCCCGGAATCATAATCTATAAAGCGCTTGCTTGATATTTCAGAGACGACATTGATTCTTTTTTTTAATTGAAAATTAGATCCCGTCTTTGTGGAGCGAGTTCTCTCGGCCGAGATTTTGTGAAGACTGACTCATAAGGTGATGCATCCCTTATGGTGCATTTGCCGACGTGACTATGGTCACGTACGCCAGTCTTTCTTCCTTATTGCTGTACCCACGCTGTATCGGTGCACCTACGACTAACAATACCGAGTTTTATTAGCCTCCGTCTCTTACTTCGACTAAGTGTTTATGTATCCTTGAATAAAATATTATTTTGGGTAATTT
The DNA here is from genome assembly GCA_031772225.1 of Eubasilissa splendida. Classification (NCBI taxonomy): domain Eukaryota; kingdom Metazoa; phylum Arthropoda; class Insecta; order Trichoptera; family Phryganeidae; genus Eubasilissa; species Eubasilissa splendida. Next base: position 1,035,053 of record CM062857.1, read on the forward strand.
CGTATTCCAACAAGTTGGAGAAGCGAAGAAGTAACGACCCCAGTCGACCGAACTACAAAACTCGCATGCGACCTGCTGGTGTGTGTCGCGATTACAGCAACTTCGCCACATGGCCACAGAAGTCGCTCTCTGTCCGCCTTATACTCTTTAAAATACAACATAGGACGGGCGCGAAAGAAGTATTCCTGTGAAAAAATATAATAATATAAATAATTACTTGCCTACGTTACAACATCATTACAGTGCTCCTATTTTTTAATTTCTGACAATGTTTTCTATTTGAAAAATGTACCTTCGGAACAAAATAGTCACGTATTCACCTAATACGTACTTTTTAAAGGAAATTGGCGCTTCACTACAATATTATTATACTTTCTTATTATACACAAAAACATTATTACTGAACATAGGGGAACCTGTTCCACAATGACATACCAAAGTAAAATGATATAGTGAGTATTTATCAGGAACTAAAGGCTTGGTAATTGGCAACACCGCATTACTATAGAGAAACGATGTTTTCAAAAAGTTATACGAAGTTGTTTCGATGTATTGTATTGTAGTGCGATGGTATTTAAAAAATATATAGATTTACATACTTATACTGTTAGTGCATATATTTTTTCATTTCTCAATAATAAAATTTACTCAATTTTGAGAATAAAATTCATATCATTGTGTGATGGACATAAAAACTACCAAGATGGTAAAATGACCAATCAAGTGCTCGGATAAAATGACATAGTATGTCATTTTACCCACCTTACCAAGTTAGTGTATAGATTTACTGGAATATTCTGTGTATTGCATACTAAGTTTATTTTATTAAAGTTTACTTGTAATAAATAATAAGCAATATTTGAATATGTCCATTAATACAATAATTAGATTCTCATTGTGACATAAATGCTGTTTCAGGGATATTAATTATCAAATTTAAGTCCATATATGGCGATAGGGCTGTGGTACTCGAAGTGTTTGCACATATTAACATGTATACAACTTTAAAAAATTTGATAGATATGGAGATTGATTAATGGGTGAGAATGGTAAACTATACATTTATATAAAGTGATCACGTAAACCAGCCAAAGACAGGTTGTAAGCCATGTAATTACCCATAATTCCATATATTTACAAATATATAATAAAAATAGCTTCATCTCTATGAGGTATCTATTATTTGTTTAATAAATAATGGTTGGAAATTATAACATAAAAACGGATAGTCAAAATTGAGACAGTGGAAGAATGCAGAATGCCATTGATGAAAGATTCCATGTATTAACAAGTAGTAGTTAGTATGTAGAAGAAGTAAAGAGCAAAGTAGCAGACCGCAAAGCTGCTACTCGGGCGAAAAAAATATTGACATTTTAGATGCTGAAAGAAAGTAAAACAAATATATCACATTTTGCTGAATGTGACGACGATAAAGACGCTGTTGGCATCTTTTGTAATGATTTGTTCAGCCGATCCAATAATGTTTTTATGGGCACATCATGAATATACTAGTCTACTTAAAATGACAAAAATGTATACATATGATCTTTGGAGATTTAAAAAAAAAATTAATTGTCGAAACAATTTTATTAATTTATTTTATATAATTTCTTCCTTGGCCCTTACTAAATTTAAATATTTCTATTTTACAATCAGATAAGTAGAAAAATGTAACTAAACAATATTAAAGGTATACGTCATTTACCTTTAATATTTTATCCGGATTAAATGACACAAAAAGAACTTTTGGAAAAGGCTAATAACTTTATAATTATAATAATTATTTTATTTTATACATTTATTTTATTCGTAAAACATTTCATTGTTTCCTATTCTTTTAATAAAAAAAATCATTTTGATCAATTATGATGGAACTTGTATTTTTGCTTATCCTATGTCATTTTAGGAAAGGTTCCCCTATAGCATTATTACTGAACATTGTTAATATCTGAATCGACACTATCCTCATAAATTGCGTCATCTTCAGTCCCATCCAGCATGTTTAAATTTCTTGTCTTCTTGAACGACTTCACAACGACTAACAACCCACTCACAGACATGTGAGAGATTAGATAAATAGATAGGACAGAATATGTAAAAACAAATATGTTTTACAAGTACCTAAACAATGTGCAAATATTTTATAAACTGCAAATTTGACTTACAACGTATAAGTCGCAGTTTTTTTATCAAAAAGAATTAGGAAAAAAGTGCGACTCATAAAAAAAATACGGTATCTTTTTCCTTTCGAATATCCATACAAATATTTCGAAACAAATTCATATAATAAACAGTTTATAATTTATCTCTTACTTTTCTATACGATGGCTCAAGATTTATTTTTTTCATCCCATACTTTGTAGTTAAAATTAGTTAGTACCTAAACCAACATATAATTGGAACGACTCACGCGTTAATATTATCCTAGGTCAGTTGTAGTTATCCATTAAAAAATTATGTCATTTTTATCTGTGTAATACGTTTTTATAGCCTTGGTAATGGGGAGCGGAAGTAAAGTCGTTACTTCTGGCAATATTTTACCCTGGATTCCATAAGGCGAAAGACAAAATGTAAACACAGTTTTATTGTCACCATGGCTCCTGTATCTTTGTATTATTATTCTAAATAAGCGTTCTTCTTCCTAGCATTTCTACCCTTCAATAATTGTGAATTGAATTTTCCTCAGTTAAGTATTAAAAACGTACTTTACCCATTTCAAAATTTATTTCCAGATTTGTATTATAAAATATCTAAAAGATTCTAGAATCGTCGACAGTATAACGTACACAGCTGTACGCATTTCAGTGAAGGCTTTGAATATATTTATGTCTACCAAAAAAATGTTATTCTGGGATTTTACGTATATAGTTTTTACGATCGCTATAAATCACAAAAAGAACGAACGAAGATTATTTAAATAAACTTTATAAAGTAATTTTAAGAAAAACAATTGCAATTTATGTACTAATATTCCTTTCCTTGACACGTCTGAGTGCCATAATTCTCGAAGTGATATCTCTCACAGATATGATGGAAGCATTCATTTTCTCCTTTCATTGCCCGTGCCGTGTATGAATTGCGTACTCGCTTCGAACTGTGGGTTGATGGTTTGGGAACTGGGAATATTTGCGGTAAATGCACCACATTAGGATAGGCTTGTCCTTGAACTCTCCGCTAAACAAAAATAGTGGCTACAATGGAGATCCTACCAAAACAAAGTAATTTTTTTTTAAATAAAATACAAAGAACAAAATTGTGGCTGAAACTTTGATCTCGAAACGACATAAAGGACTCGACTTAGTTATTTTGTACGCAGTGTAGAATAGCCAATAGATATATAACGATATATTTCCAAGACGCCATAGCAATAATTAAAATATACACAATACATACTGTATACAATTAAGTACATAATGTATCATAAAAAGAAATGTAAACTATTTTTAAATTTTACTGTATTCATTTATGATAAACTAATGTTAATCGAGAGATATTGTACATAAAAATGACTTTTATGACTTTACAAATTGAATACAGTTAGCATACGTCATTGATGTGATTCGTTATTTATAGTAATGTTTGTTCTGGTCCTAAAATATAATATTTTATGTAAAAAAATAATTTTATTTTAAAATGTTATTACCTAGGTATCTATCTACATGTTGCAATATTAAATCATCTCTAAAATTGAAAATATATCACAGGTCTTCTCTAGGATCATAAAATAAGGTTACCCATTCTGCCGTTTAAAAATAAAGGATATAACGTCACATTCGTCTGTCGTGGCTTACCACTCGCCTCGTTAACTTTCATACATCCTCTCATGCACGCTTATTGATTGTTGCTTTTTATAGAGCCGTTCTCCAATATCTGGTTCACCAAATCTTGCCAGGTGTACAGGTGCAGGTCCTGTTCGTGTTACATATATTTAGTTTACCATCCTATTTTCACTTGTACGTTTTACAAACCAAACCATCTCAACAAATCTACCTAATTGATTATGCTATAATAAGTATATTCGCATATAATTTGTTCAATTTATTGTACATCTATTTTATATAAATGCACTTAGGCGACCGCAATCAGATTACTTTCATTCTTCGTTTGCCATTTTTATAAGTATAAATAATTCAATGTTATAATTTGACAATTTTATATTAATAGTACTTAACCACGAAAATATAATACAAATTAACGAAAAGTACAAATTAAACAGTAAGATTTTCTTAAATATATTATATTGTAAAAGAATTATAAATTATGTTATAAACAATTATAAAGTATGTCATGACCTTTATGGAGAACTCGCATTCATGTACATTCCACATTAGAGAATCTAATTTTTTATGGTGTTAAAATAGTATGACTCTTGACACAATACGCCAAACAATTCAATTAACGCTTACAAAGAGCGCGAGCAAATCTCCCGCCAGAGCGAGCCGCGCACGAAATCAAACCTCTCGTCAAATTCGTTAATAAAACACTTTAAACAACAAAGAAAGAAACTTAATAGAATGTCGTGACACCTTCTATTGACAATCTTTCCTTCTCGGATACGACTCGGCCTAGATAGGAATTTATAAAGAAGTATTTTAGTATGTTGAGGGTCTTCTTATTAACAAAGTTTTCGCGTTGTGTGTACACTGACTCATATTAAACGAAGGCTTTTCTTTAAAACTATGCCGATATTTTTGTATACAGACCTTAAAGCCTCGATTATTGCAGGTTATTAAGAAATCTTGTTACGAGGTTTTATTTTATTTATTTATTTGATATTTGTTTGACATAATTTTTATATACATCAGAAGTAAACAAACAATAATATACTTATTTATTTACTGTATGGGATATAATAAGTATCCACCTCTGATATATTAAGCATTGTCCTGACTACTCTGCTAGACTATCGTCTGTATTAAGGTAGACAGTTTTTTCCGTGTTGTTGCGGTGCTATTTAATTAAAATTTAAAAGAAAGAATAAGATTCGACAGAGATATATAAAAAAAAAACATAGACAATAAAAAAGTACATGTGCATGTATTGTAAATGTAAAGTGACTTATTAGTGTATTGTATTGTGGTTAAGCTGGAATGTTGAACAGCGATGCTTCTGACTGATCTCTACCCAATAGTTGGATAATGCACCTTTCCCGGTTTAGAAAGAGATACAGGTTCGAATCCCGGTGGCGCAACAACAATATTTTTTGATAAAGTTAATTTTATGTGTATATCTTTCTAATTAATACATTTAATTATTTTTAAAATATCACAAACCTATGATCTGAATAATTACAACTTCACAATTAGAATGTGTTCTCTTAATTGTACGGTATAACATATTTAAATAATCAGTTTAAATAAAAATAAAGCTATTTCACACAGATATATTTTTGTTTCGCTATCTATTTTTGAGGTTTCAATTGTCTCCCCGACGTTTCAGACACGCCATTTTGGTTTACAGTCTTTCCTTAAGATTTTTTAGACGTTCTTCTGAATTTGCACTTCCGCGAAAATACAAAATAATTTAAAATTTTCATAAAGATGAAAGAAAGAGAGGATACAAGGGCCGCATGCCTATACCTAAATACTTTACTGAAAGCTGGCACCCATAACTCAATTTCGTAAAAGTCAGACATTTTTTATAAAATTTTCCCTATGCCTTAAATGTACGTATGTGGGCATGAATTCTAAGTATGAGTAAATATCACATTTTTTTATTAATCCTTCATTTTATTAAGCAAAATGGGGAATCATTTTTCAAATTAATCTGAAGATAACATTTTTCATATTTTTCGTGTATTCATAAATTTTTATAATTTGAATTCACCATTTTTTGTATCGTATGTAGAAGAATTATTTTTTAAATATATTTATTTTCTATATATTTTACAAGTTTAATTGACCTTATACCTGTATTTAACGTGGACTAAGGCTAAAAATATATTTGTATCTTAAGAACACAAAGCATCTACTAACAATAAATTTTTTTTGTATTAAATACTGTATAAACTTAATAGCAATATTTTGTGAAATTTAAATGAATTCAATTTTATAAAAAAACAATTCGCTTATCCAAAATATATTCACAAATATGCTTTGACCATTGCAGACAGATTAGACTCATTTTTGAAGTGAATAAATAAGCTGTTTCAAAACAAAAATCGACTGAACTGTTGAGGTTCGACCATCGCTCGCTGAACGTTACCTCATTAGAAATGAGTCGCGGAGACGCGCCTCGGTATCAGGAATTCCGCCGTCGCGTCGCTCTGAATTGGCAGTATCTCCCGAAGAGTGCTCTAGAAAGGGCGCGAAATTTTCGGGATAAAACCCCTCTCGGGAGTTATTAGTTTAAAGACAATCTACCCCCGGTTAGGGCCTTCGGAAGGGTAATTGACGAAGAAGGAATTGGCAGCCCGCCGGTACCAAGGGTTAATCATGGAAATTTCGCAAACATTTGGCATCCATTTTTTCGGTTACAAGGATTTTTTCAATTACGTTCATTTTCTTATTGTTTATTTCGCATGAAAACGTATTTAATATACGGCACTTTTGCTTTAGTCATTCCGGGTAACATTGAGATGTTTATACATATATTTTGTTTTGGAAACACTCAGCTGTAAGTAACTATTTAAATTATTAAGTTTTCGTACAACTTCATTTAAATTATTTTGGCCGTAAAATGTACGAAAATAAAGAAAAATTGTATTAAAACTCTGTTTTATGGTAGCCCAATGTTATATTTATAGTTAGGTAACATTGGACTTCAATATTTTTGATAACCTAATTCCTTGATTTTTAATTATATAATCTTTTTGAGTAACATTGAAATGTACTTTTTTTGTTATAAAAGACCCCTATACTGGAGAATTTAAAAAAAAGTTATGACTTGGTACTGTTCTCCTAAATTAAATCATCTGATCTAAGCTAAGGTACCTGATTCGAACAAATGAAAAACTTGTTATGTATATTATTTTGTTTTTTAATTATTTGACGAAACAATCAGTCATGAAAGGCTAAATATAAATTATTTGCCACATTATTTTTCTAATCTTATTAAAATATCATTCCCCCTTCATACACAATATAGCAACTTATAGTGAGTGGTTAACAACTTCTACGGAGACAGAACAGAAATCACCATTTCACAACTCTTCAACAAACTGTCTGACAACCATAGTCTGCATTACAGATTTACTTTAAAATAAAGCACATAAAGATATTAATGCGAATATTCAATACATAATATTAAAAAATATAGCATAGACAGCAAAAATAGTGAGTTTTGAAGGCGTGTGGTGTTCTAAATTACGTTTGTGTACATTCGGTATAACGACCAGTATTCAAGTGAATTAAAGCAGATGACATTGCGATAAGACTGCCATTATGTATAATTTCACAGAACTCTCTCCCTAAAAAAAAACGAAATACAAAATATTACATAAACTTATGTTTATTTATAACTAATAAATTTTCATGATTAGTTTTTAAATAAAAAGGGTAGTAAATGTATCATGTATCAAAATGACAAAAGTATTTAGGTACCTCGGCTCTACAATTTTAAGAATTTCCTTTCGCCTGTCTCGGAGTAGACAGTGATTCGTTTCTCATTTTCTGAAAATTGAAATAAAAATATATTATGGTATCTCGAGAAGATATGAATAATAGGACAATTTTATTGCCTTTGAAAAGATTCTAGGTCGCGAGAAATAAAAGTTCGTAAGTGGTTGAAAAGGGGTGGAATGTAGACGACATCGTTTTAAAAGAAATCTGAATAAAATATTTTTTGTAAAAGTTTTTTTATCGTTGAAAATATCGTGGCATTTGTGTGAAGCACTTATTTGGTCTAATGGAAATATAGTCGCCTATTGACCGAATAGTCAGAAATCGATCCTTGTCTCAGAAGTTTAGCAAGTCAGCCATATCGTAGATGGATTTCGTTAGAAAAACTAGCTATTGCATAAGGTCTCACATCGCAACATTCGGATAGTTACAATATTCTTCGAGCATGACTGGGAGATCCCAAAAACACCCTGTAAAAAGCTGAACTGTATATGGAATACGATGGATTTTGTGGACACGATGATTCTTAAACTTTAATAAAACATTAATCATGTACATATCTCGACTAAGTTTATTAGTTAGCTTGATCCGCCATCTTGTTTCGAAATGGCGACTCTTCAAAAATTATAAACATTATTACTCCATTAATATTGATCCTAGAGAAAAAAGTAAAAGCCAAAAGGAAAAAATAGAAAAATATACGAGTATGTTCCTTTAAAGAGACCTTTGCAGACGAAATCTGCCTGATTTTTGCTGCTAGTGTTGGTTGAGGTTGTATTTAAATTTAGAATATAGTAAAAATATTATTTCATTGCGCAAAAAATTGAATATATAATACGTAAAAATTCACCCAATCACAGGGTCGATATTGACCGAAACACGTAATAAACTGCGTAAAACTACGATAAATCTATTGGGTCAGCGCCTTACCGCCAAGCGCACAGCCCTAATGGAGAATTAGCGAAGACAACATCCATTATTGATGTTGAAATAATAGTCCGTAACAATCTTACTGGGTCAAAAGTAACCCGACGCTACCGGTTAAAGGTTAATACTATTGTTTTCCTTTAGGATGGACATTTCGGCGAACTTCTTATATTTATTTTCAGTAGAAATCAATGTAGGTGATTTTGTATTTTATAAATATTTTTCTTTGTGGCGAGTTGTTTTAAAACAACAGCGTGCCTGTGAGAATATATTTTTTTACAACACTTCAACAAAGAAAATAATGCTTTTAGAATACCAGTGTACTGTTGGCGGGAAAACTTTTATATTTTCATTTTTCAAAGACGGAAACGAGTTTCGGCACCGTTAGAAATGTTTTCAAAGTAAGCCTGACTTGATTTTTAATTAATCTACGACGACTTTATATATTATGCCGTCACAAAATGTGTCGTACTTTTTTCACGGTCACGTGTTTAATTTCGAACTTTGTAGAATCAGGATGTTCATAAATTCGATAACGGGCGACAATGTCTGCCGCTATCTGCTCTTTACATAGTGTGACAATTGCGAGCCGGCAATAGCGTGCGATACAAAAGTAAATGAAGACATTTATTCCCATATATTTAATTTTTAAAAGTATTTTAATTGTAAAACAAATCATACTCATTACATGAAAAAATCAGAAAAAAGATCGTTCGGAAAGAAATCAATTTTTTTTAAATATAATAAAAAAATATGTTAGGTTAGTGAAATTTAAACTGTCTATTGAGTATGTTTTAATTTTTTCGTATACATTTTTGGTTTATATAATTCGTGATTTTTTTCATATTATAAGTGCGTTTTAATTTTTATTGGATATGAAATACAATACATTGGATTTAATGCCCTCAGTTATATTAATTCTAGGGTTCAAAACCCGCTTAACAAAATTCATGCTTTAGTCTTGCGGGTGCCGTATGCTATGCTGCGACAAAGTGAGTGTACATTCCACTGCTAAACATTCTATAAATAGCACAATAATAACATCAAACCATTTTACAACCCACACCCATAGCAACGATCAGCAAGAATGCTACTAGCCGGGCGCAAATTAGTAACCATTATTTGTCAGTTCATATACACGACGAACTGGGCGATCTAATATTCTATGATTTTTTCCATTTTCTTCGCCCGTCCCGTCTGTTTTGCCGCCGAATTGCGTCGTTAGGAAAAGCTGAACGCGTCACTGAATGAAGTGAAAACTTTGACAATGGCACAGCGTTAACAATGTTTGTAGGTCGCACATCGTTTTTAGGGAGCTTTGTCGAATTATTATTATATCATCGCTTGATATGTCACGAGAGTTTCGTTGGAGGTCAAGTGTGCCGCTTTAGTAAAAATATTGAAAAATACTAAAGTACAGCCTGCACCATGACACTACACGACGGCACACTGCCTGCAGCACCTCAACAGTTCAATGTAAAAAATTTCTGGAGAGATAAGGGATGGTCAAACATTTTTTGTAAAGGATTAGACAGTGCCTACTTTATTAAAAAAATCTAAAAATATAAATTTATTTTCTGTTGATTGTACCCTGTATTTTCGTAGTACTCAGTCTACAATATTTAATTGTTGAACTTATTTTTAAAATTTGAGCCGTATATTTATAAAAATCGCGGACGTCCAAGCTCTTTGTTTGATTTAAGCCATTTAATTGATTTCAAATGATACACAGAAGACACAAGCTAGTGCAATAACAACATCAAATGTGAATTGTTGTTATTGCATTTTAAATGAGGAGTTTTCAATAATCGTCACTCTATGTTCTATTTTTCTAACAATTTTGTTATATTTTTATAAAATATTATCATTAATAGATTATTTATCAATAAGAACCGAGAGAATATAAATGATTAAACAATCAAAAATGCTATTTCAATTAACTTTATAACTATACAGAATTTTTCAACAAAGCTTGAATAATTCAACATTATCAGAATACACAAAACATTTGAAATTTCAAACGAGATATCTATATACTCATAAATGTAGTTTCAAATTTACATTCTTGAGAGAAAAATAATGTAGTTTTTATGTATACTTTATCGGTTCCCTGACGTTTGTTCCTACGACTAAAATGTTAAAACAATCAATTAAAAATGGTTTATCACAATTCGTAAATGTAACAATATTTAACATAATAACGATTTATTGTAAATATGAAAACGTTCTTAATCGTTCTTATCTGAGATTATACTGAGATTATATGTAATTTCGTACGAGATCAATATTTGTATAAATTTGCTTCCACACTATTTATAACATTCACGGATACTGGTATTTATGAATATAAATAGATACTTGAAGAAGCTTTAGGGGATCAATCGTCCGGGGGATCAATTGGCAGAGGGATCAACTATCCTAGGGCTAGTGTTCAAGAGATCAACTGGATCATCAGAGGGATCAACTATTGGGGGGATCAAACGTCGGTGCACCTGCTTTATATAGTCTTCAAAATTAACTTCAAAACATATCTTCTTAGATTTACTCCTAGTTTTTTCTCATCATTTGAGGTCAGTTCTGCACCTTGGAAGTCCTGTCTTGCGATAATGAGTTGTCATGTCTATTAGTCCATGTCCACGGATGAGATTTTCGACTCAAGACAATCTCTGATACAGGGGTTATGATATATTTCGGAGACAACTCTCACCTTTCTTAGCCCACTGAAATTCACCGTTTCGTGTCTCTCGCTTATTGTAGACCAATCTTCAAATGTCAGTCCATATGAATAATAGCCCAAGTAGCATTTAAAATAGGGTAAGTGACGTTTGTGTCGTTTCTCGTTATCAAATCGAACGTCGTGTATACGGATTTGAGTTTTTAGTCTCTTTCTTTAAATCTCAAGCAAATAAAAACCTCATTGTGTATGCATAATGTTAAGATTTATCTCAACTAAATATCTGAAATTTATTTCATCGTGTTTTATAATCTTTCCATGGACATGGGCTATATGGTCTTCAAATATTCGAGGATCGACGACGTCTATGTAATTAACGTTATTTCACAGCTTCTTTGATCACCTTTATTGTTCAGTGGTGCTTTCGGCAGGTGGTCATTTCCGGTTTTCCCTTTTTTGAGAAAAGGAGCAATCTTAACCTTGACAATTATTAAAGCCATCTCTTACATAATAAGTTCAGAATTATTTTATTATAGATTTATCCTTTCTACTTCAATCCCTATTTAACTTACACATCTACTCAGACTCGACCATTTCTCCATATATTGTGGACCATGTTTTTGTACTCGCAAGTCCACACTTGTGATGATTTCATATGGGCGCTATGAAATCGATTAGTAACAAAAATATAACTTTAGTAATTAAAAACAAAGTTATTTAATTGTTAGAAACTAACATTTATGATATTATAGGACTAACTTTACCGCACTGTTTACATGGGGCTCTTTGAGGGGCTGATTAGTTGGAGGTTAAAGGCAAACTCGATCTGTTTGTTTAAATTCAAACTGAGTTTGGTTAATATTGATCCTTTATTTAGAGACCTCAGCAATAATGAACGGTACCAAAAGATAATAGGTTACCTGTACCAAAGAGAAACACATTAAATAGCGATAGCCTTCGTACAGGTTTTTCTTATTAAGCGGTGCCTATTTTTCAGGTCACCCTCGGGATCTGTCGGGCTGCTATTGTTATTGCTATTGCTATTTTTGTGAATAACATTGCCGCATCCTCCGTACTTGCCCGATCTCTCACCGACAGATTACCACCTATTCTGCTACTTGGAATTCTATTTAAGGAATATAACGTTTTGAACTCAGGCGGAAATAATTAGGGGGTTCGAAAAATTTACAGAATCCAAAAATGAAGATTAAAAAAAAAGCTATTATTATCATAGTTTCTCGTTGGGAGAAGACCATAAAAGCGAGTGGAGCTTATTTTGATTAAATATATTTTTTTATATTGAAAATATCGCATTTTTATTTTCACATACAAATTCGGCAATTTCATATGGTAGAGTATGGCTGCTGTAAGAATGCGGTTGGGATTTCTATTACGCACATCCGGTTGAATATATTAAAAAGTGATCTGATATAACTAAATAGTCAGACTCGCTTGTAAACCAAACAGTGAATAATTTTAATGAATGCTGTTTGGCGTCATATTGGACTAGGCGACACCCCTTCTTTAAATGCGTTTTTGCCTATAATATATATAATTTCAGCCGTATACTTACACTGGCCATACTCTACAACCTAATATATCCATGCAAAGTGTAAAATATTTGCCTCATCATGGGTGAGGCCTAGTGAAGTCGGCATTAAAACACAGCATTTTAAAAACTTTATACATATTGCGCTTGTTATTATTAAAACAGATAATGGTTTAGATAAACGACGCGCCATATTATTATCGGAAATTTTAGGTGAAAAAAATAATACGCGTGGATTGATTATATCATTTATTGTATAACAGTGGAATAATAAAAATATCAATATAAAATTTTAAAAAGATTTTTTAAATTTAAATCTGTAAACAAACAATTCCATTCTAAACATATATCAAATATCTCATAGAGGCAAAGTTATTTTTATTATATTTAATGGAAAATATATGGAAGTATGGGGTAATTATAGGGCTTATGACCTGTCTTCGGTTGGCTTAAATGATCACTTATATTAAGTGATATTTGATTTATAACAGTGCCTTTGTAGGTAAAAATCCAGTAGTTGTGTGTTCTTGGACATATTCAAATATTGCTAATAATTCTATTCTACTTTATTTTTTATTTGAGACCATTAACCCGATAGGCAATATTGAAATAGCAAAGTTTTCGACAAGCCAGTTTCTAAAAGACCAATTTCCTGAAAAAAAAAAGTAAAATACTCGAATGTTGAATGATAAATGTATGTAACTAACAAACTAGCTTTCATAGGAAAATAAGCGCTCGGTCTGTGAGAGCTGAAAGATATTATCATACAAGGGCAAATAATCATAAAATCGTTCCAAGAATGAAAACTACTTTTGGTCAAAGATAATTGGAAATAATATCAAAACTTTAAGTGACATTAGAGCGTTTAAAAATAATATTGTAAATAGGTTGTTAAAATTGGGTAGAGCTAAAACTGAAATTAAACTATTGTCAATTATGATATAATTTTTTAAAACTGCATTAATTGGATTGGGATAATAATTGATTTATGAATTAACATGTGTATGTGTAAGCCTGATGTTGTGTTTCTGCGTGTATGTGTATTTGATTACGAGATATAAAAAAAATACGATATTGTTGGATATGCATGTAACGCACTAGTTTGCGTTCTTTGGTCGACATATTTGAGTAAATACTTTGTTTTTATCACTGTACATAATTGATATTTATCCTATACATATGTTGATTATACTGCTTTTAATAAATAAATGCTAATAAGCCCCAAAACCGGTTTGCCTTGTGGGGCAATGCAATCATCATTCAGAAATTTTATGTGATTTATATAATTATGTAATGTTTTATGTATGTAATGTACATATGTATGCACTTGTATAAAATTGTGCAAAATGATATAAATTATACTTAATATCAATTAAAATTCTCTACTTATTTAATGATTAACCAAACGATAAGTTAATACTGTTTTTTATATATTAAATAAATATTACAAAATTCGTGTGCCGCTGATAGTATTGACATTCTTCTCTTATAAAAGAATCTACCCACGAGAACCTCATGATATTAGATTGAAATCTGCTTGAAGATATACACATACTTCAGTTTGATTGAATTTTTATTTCTCCGCCGAGAGCGTTCTTATTTAAAAAAAATGTTACAAAGAATTAGCATTCCCTGAAAGGAGAAAATTTGTCAGAAAAAAATAAGCTGTATCACAACTTTGTAAATATCCCGGAATCGGTGTTCGCCTAAAAGACTTTGAAATTTAAATGTGATAATTTCGAGTTGTTATTGAGATTTAAAATTCCTAACTCTGTGGGATATTGATACATTCATGAGTTAGTAATTTGAGAAAATAAACAATTGAACATTTTTAAAAAGAAGATAAAGTTTGTTGTGAATAAAAACGAAAAGAAAAGACTCTTTAGTAAAGTTTTTCTTTAGTTTTTTAATTATAATGAGATTTATTTTTTCAGAATTTTATTACGAGGCTGAAATAATTTTTGTAATAAAACTTTTGCATACACAAAGATATAAATTAAGCAATATTCTTGAAATTATATTTCGTTAATTCTGCTCTTGTTCGGGAAAAACACACTTTACTATATGCTACGTCATTTATCAAAAGCTCTTTTCAAACATATATTTATTTACGTTTTTTCGGAATTAATAATCAAATTGGATTTTTCATCCTCCATACTTCGTCTTTTCAATCCATTCCCCTACGATTCATTCTACATTGTCGATTTTCATGACCTTCTAATTTGTTCATTCTTCACCGTATCATTTATTTACATTTAACTCTACTTCAGTCACAGATTTGACTTTCATACATTACAGTACTAGAATTCTTTGTGTACCACTGATTACGGTTTGGATAACATGTTTCCGATTGCATTTATTTCCTAAGTTAAAAAAATAATTAATATCCACAAAAAAATATATTTTACTTTAACAATTTTTAATTTCTATTCACATACTCGTTAAATGAATTTTTTGTATTCTATATATGTATCATTTTAACAAAAAATATTTTATTTTAACTTTTTAACCTTTAGAGAGGATGTTACGCCACACAAATCCTATCTAACAATTGCTCATCCAGTTTACAACCCTTACGTCGTAATCGATTTTTTAAACCACTTAAATAGTACCCTTCGATGGCTTAACAGAACTTTCTTCGACGTGATCTTTTCCAGCTGCTTTTGTGATGACGTCTAGTCCTTTTCTTTTCACCCCGTATTTGAGCCACTAAAGCGACCTTTTTAAATCTTATAAATCAACCTCTTGAATCAACCCATACTTCGTTCTTTACCTGGTATATCTGAGATATTAAATAAGGGAGACAAGGAATTATAGAAGAAAAAAAAAAGTTTTATACATATTAAGTACATAGAAATATTTATAAAAATTATACTTTATACGAAACTGGGGAATATGGGTATATCACAACCAAGATAAGCTACTTATAGCTACGCCTCTGCTGCCTTCTATCCTCTGTTGCGGAGTGTGTCCGAAGTACGAGTGTGTAGCTTTCCTTGACTTTTTAATATATATTTATTAGTAATGTGGGCAACCCGGGCCCTACCAGTAGCCTTTATACTGGTATGGTAATGTTTTCCTTGTTTTCTCCTCCAGCGCACAAACTGCGCATTTGTTCATAAAATTGCACAAAAGATTTATTGTTCGCACACCGTGATTCCAACTTGGATGGAACTTTGATCCTGACTTACTCACATTTACTTTCATACATTATTCTTTTCATGAATCCTCGTCGACTGTTGAAGCTTCTACCAGGTCTGTCCTCCGTTATCTGGTCTATCTGATTTTAAAATTTTATTTTATTTAATAATGTTATAATTACAAGATACAATACAATAATAAGTTTTTTTTTTAGTTCTACAACTTCTCTAAAAATACTTCTGCATAAAAAAGGATTATATATTACAAATTATTGTTTACAATAACTAGCGTATAATAAAATAAAATATAATAAATTAATAGCAACGATATAAAAATATTATAAATTTCGGGGTACATATTTATCTATAAAGTATTTTTTGATAGCCTTGATTACTTTTCATTCTTGGGTAAGCAGTTAATTTTTTCTTCCAATATGCGTATAGTGGTGTTGTACAAATGACGTGTTAATTTTTGAGCATGAAAATACAAATTTAAACCTAGTACGATTTTCAGAATTAAAATGTTTTTTTTTTTTTAATATTTGAATAATATAATTTTTTTTAAGTAGATAACAAAATGTTAGTACTTTGAATTCTTTTAAAAGTAATTTTGTCAGATAATCTTTTGGTTTTTTTAGTATTACTTTTATGAGAAGTGTTTGTACATTTTTTACTGGAATCAGGCTAGTAATATAATGATGTTGCTAGATCTTTTGCGGACATTTTCTATTCATTAATTCATCAACATTACATCACATCACATTACATCACATGCTTAAACCGCCTCAGCGATTTTTTCTTATTTTATTAACTGTGTAATAAGGATAAATAATCCCACTTTACGGTTCAATTCAATACAACGGTATCTATTATTTATTGTGATATATTTTACTTAAGTATCATTTAAAAAATGATCTGAATCCGAGCGCTTCCTTTTCTACCTACTTTATAAGTATATTTGCAATAGAGGATCGATAACCACAGGCACTAACGCGGTCACCCGTTCCAATGGGATGCGCTGTGCAAGTTCGTGTAATAATCAGCGATGAGATACCTTTGACCGAAAAAGAAAACAAACAGATTAGATTATAATTCTAATAAAGATTTAAAATGATAATAAAAATAAATGGAATGTAAAAGAAAGACAAAATAAAAAAAAAATTAATATGAGAATTTAGTACAAACATATAATGTATACTCAATTTTCCAATCTAATGATGGGTAGTGGTATAATAATGAATAATAAAAATTATGTAATTTATTTACTATTACTTTTCATTATTTATTGACTACATAAGCGATAAATTAATTTTGTTTATATCGCAAAATAAAACATTTCTTAATCATTCATTATCAAAATCCTCTTATGGTTGTATAAGTACCAGAAATGGTATTTAATTCACTCTCTGTAGCAAGATGCAGATCTTATTTTTATCTATTTTATTACAGTTCAATAATACAATGTTGGCTACTCCTGTAATACAAAGTACGCGCAGCAGCTGCCGATCGTCTCTGAACACGAGCATGAAAATGAACATGAACATGTAGCAGACAGTTGTTTATCAAGCACGTCTCATATTATGCCGCCTGTAACACTCGCACGTTGTAATCAAAGCGCACAACATTGCAGTTCATTGAAGAAATTCAGCTACAAACTTGTATGCAATAAAATCATTTTTTACATATATTATATATAATATATTTTTTGCTTGTAACAGGAACTCGAGTTCACGGTGCATCTCGAGATGATACATATAGATTTCGATTTATTTTCTGTCTTGATGAAGGAATACACGTTCTGACATGTTAAATAATAAAACCAAAGTAACTAATTTACTAGCTTACCATCATTCCATTTCCCAACGAGGACAGAGGCGTGGCAGAGTAGCAGAGTACGCAGACTAACTAGAACTCCACCCTATTAGGTCTGATGTACAACTCTCGCCCTTCCCAAATATATCTTCTCATTTACGAGTATGGAGTATGGAACTGGCGTCTTTATAATCGTCTGAGAATGGCACGTGTTACCGTGCCGAAACGATTAGATATTTTTCCTCAATGAAACCATCTACGAAAAACGCGATCTAACCTAGAAGAGATGCCATAGACTGGTGCTGATGAGATTTCGTTTGCGTGAAATAGTAATCATTAAAAATTGAATTTACTTATTAAATCATAGTGCAGTAAATAAATGTATTTCAAAGCAGCTCTCAAACTAGCGGTTTGGTTTGTGATTCCGTAGAAGTACCGCTGCCCCGATGGGTGAGCGGCGGCGCTATGGTGTAGTGGCCTTTCAAAGCTTTGACGTTAAATTCGCAGAGCTTTCAGAGTAAATAAACACATTTTAATGCCCTTACGTTCGTAAAAGTAGAATTAACCGAGTACAGCCTGTATTTTTTTAGAAGCATTTTCGAAAGCGCTGCGTAACAACGTTGTAAAAAACTGTGATATTTAATCACTAACTAAAGTGAAAAGTAATGATTCAAGTTGCGTACTTTAGAAATGTTATTTATTTACTTTTGAAAGAAAATCTATTTAACTGCTGAAGATATAAAACAATAAATTTAGTTTAAAATAAAATTAACATTTCGCAGGGTACTGCTCGTTTCTTCAGATATTAAAAATAGCTGTATTAAATGTAAAATTGTAATAAAACAATTAATTATATTTGAGGTAGCAAGATGGGGAAAATATGAAATATTGGAATAGGCGCTATTCAAAATTCGTAACAGTTTTGGTAAATGCATTTTTTTTCTGCCAGCTTGTGCGTCACATTTTGATTATTTTTTCGAAAATTCTTGTACTACCCCTATACTTGACATTTTGACCAAGTCGAGAAGTAATATATTCGATTACTCCCAAGTATGTTACAAACATTTCTTAAGGAAGTAACAATCGGTTACTTCCGACTTCAGTCGCTTGTCATATTATACAGTTAGATAGGGCACATGTTTAGACTATTTAGCTTCTTTTCGTGACTATTTCTGAACAGTCGTGTATTTATGTGTGAATTCAACTTACCTGGCGACGAGGATCCATCGTGTGTTTCTCTCCTCATTGATTGCCAATATCTTCCCAATATATACAGCCTCTATTCATATCCAGTCTCAAATCTTATAAAATTGCCTTTCCTTTCTGATTTTTTATATCTTGCATGTGTAGTAAGAATAGTTTTGTGATATTTTGTTTGGTAGGAAGTTCACCTAAAACAGCTACATATTGTATTATTTACTTCCACGCTTCTGGGGTTTTATTTAAAAGAAAAGATTACATACATAACAACATACATATGTTCAATATATTTGATTTCATAACCGTTACCGATTCTTCTCAAATTTTATCTTACATTAATAGAAAATAAGCAATCTAATGCTAACACTTATAAAATTACCAACAGTCCGTACTTGCCGTTGCCAGGGATTTAGGTAGTGTGAAAGGGGAGAGGGGGAGAAAGGTATCATTGTTTTGCGCAAGCCTTAAAGAGTAACAATGTACGCAAAATTTGGACTAGCCATGTGTGTGCCACTAGCCAGGGGTGGGGTGTAACTGAACAAAATTTTGAACGAATGGCATTCAATATAATATACAATTATATAAAGAGGAGGGTATAGAAAGTATCTACGCAAAATTTGGTTTAGATTTGTCAAAGATCTGGTGTTGGATTGTATAGAGAATAGACAAACGGATACATTCAAATATATTCCATGTACAGTTTTCTGGGCTATTCTTCCGCGTGTATCCAACTTCTCTGGCCGACGTTTCGGATACCATCGTAAGGGCCTTCATTAGACAAAAATAGTCTCTAAAACCGTACACAGAAGATTTAGAATGGTCGTGAAAACGTGAGAATATATTCCATTCACTATATAAATCATAATTAAATGCATTCTGCAAAAAAGGAATATGAAAAATTGGCCTAAGCCTATTAACGTGCGCTTTTTGCTTGTTTAAGCTTAATTCTAGCTAATCAGCTGAGCTAAATCTAAATAATACATGTCCAACATTTAATCGTTGTAGTATTATTAAGTAGTTGTATTCAGTACGTAAATCATTTAAACGTCTGACACATTTACATAAAGAAATTTATTTTTCAAGCAGTCCCTCTTAAACAAATAAATGTATTTTGTAAAAATTGTTTCTACCAAGTTTCCGAACACTACAATATCAAGTGTCGTTTTAAAAAACAAAAACATATTCCTTTTATTTTCAAGGTACCATATATATATATATACACATAAACAACATCCATTTGCATGTTAGAACATGCAGTTCAGGCGGTGAGCATCCAACGGAGCTCGTCTCGCTTGTTCACGCCTCCGTAAAGCGGAACGGAAGACTATCTACATTACTTTATTTCCCCCGAGTCTCGACCTGAAGTTAAAAAATAGTATTCCTAGTGCTAAATCTTTAGTCAGATTCATTTATCTCGTTTTGCACTTCAGCTTCCCACATCTGGGGCCTATAACGACCGATCGCAAAATTCATTCGGCTAATGTACAATAATATTATATATTCAATATGGTTACTTTTACCTTAAATTCCCGCATAGATCTGATATAATCAAGGATGACTATTGTACGAATGAACAGAGTTTATTTTAATTTATACACCTGTCGTTTGTCTGGCGTGTGAGCGAGCTATAATAATTATATTTTAATCTAATATCGTTGACATATTAGATTAAATAAATCACAACCACTTTGTATGAAACCACAAATTTTATTACACGCCAACCGGTTTCGCTCAGCTCAAGCTTCGTATATATTAAATACGCCCTGACGATAATAATTAGTTATATGATTTATATTATATTCTCTCTTTTTCCCATGTGTATTCATTACACTGTAATAAGTGCTAAATATTTTTAATTTGTCTTCATACATAATTATTTTTTCATAAGTTACAAGAAACCTGTAATTTAACTAGTATCCCAAGTCATTTTTATAATATAATCCGTAAACAAGAGAAAGAGGAACATCGGTCATCCGTTGCACCGATCGAGTGGAAAAGGCAACTCCAACTTCTCTGGCGAAAGCCCTTCAATATGCAGGATGTCGAGAAAAGTAAAGAAGCGTAGTCAAGAGAGCTGGAGTTCATAAAGATCACGATCCTCAGTCATGAGGGACCATGGTGGATGATAATTTGAACTTAATTATTTAATACGAATCTGTTTAGTTTTACAAAATAATAATTGAAAATAAAATGAGAGCATAAATAAATAAATCCAGTTAATTCAATACACGTTTTAAGGCTTTGCACAGGCTTACTTTAATATATACTCACCAAATATGGATTGTCACGGGAATGAATCCAGAAGGGGAATGAGATATTTTAGGGGAGAATAACATAGCAAGAACAACATCATTGGACTGCTCGACAAGTACTCGAATAAGGGAAATCCTAGGCATGGAGCCCTTACTTTTACATTTTATAGAATTTACTCAATTGAGGTTGTTTGGACACGTCTTGCGAATACCAGAGAAACGATTACCAAGTCGTGTCTTCTTGGCAAATCAAAGAGATCAGTCATCAAATTCTGAAACAGCGCAAGTCCGGGTAAGTATTGTAGAAGCGCGATGTTGAGATGATCAAAAGATATGCCAGTCCATCTGAGTTTTTGAACCCTCAACCTTCTTTACCAACACAGCGCGTCATAATTACTCGACCGCAAGAGCCACCTCGTAACGCTCGCGTTCTACCTTTATTCAACCGTTAGGTATAAATTACAAATAAACAATTAATTATTCAACTGTATTATATTTCTAGCTTAACTCATTCAGAAGTAATATTATTTTCAAAGTTATCTCACGCATCGACAATAACCGATTCGTCGAAAATAAATGTTTCAAAGGCCCTTGAAAACGTCATGAATATTTTCCATGAATTCGAGGAATCGTGTTTTTGTGAGTAAGAATCATTGCATATGATTACACTCCGGCGCCCTCAATTCCCCGAAAATTATAATATTTTAATGACTTGAGTATCGTCTTACGTAAAAGCAATATATAAATTTATACATTCCGAGGATATTTCGAGGCAGGTACGCGACGGTTTTTATAACGTACATCAAAAATGTCGTTAAATTATTCAAAACTATGTTCAAAATAATATCTTAATAGGAATTTTCTAGAAATATAATCACACATATGAAATTAAAACACTTGTTTTTTTTATTCTACTCGTTTAATTTACTTGAGACGCGTTTTGCCTTGTAGGGGAATTATCAATCTAACGATTTAACTCAACAACTTGTATTTATATCTATTGTGACAAGAGTATACTTATATTATAAAATTGTTATACAAATATGTACAATTAAAATCTCACCTTTGCCGGGTAGCTCTGTAAACAGAATCGGGACTTTTAACTTCTCAGGTTTGGTTGTTATGAGTTCAAACTCATGTCAAGATATACCAATCCAATAAATAAAATATTATTCCTGATATAATATTAAACATATATTATCCCCTATAGAGTTACAACATCACAGCTAATACACAAAAATGTTATAAAAAAATTTAAACTAAAAATGGGTCCCTATGAAAATCTTAGAAGTGACAAAGTAATATAATTCTGTAGTCGTTGAAATTAATTAGAACCTGCAGGTATGGAAAAAGGAGAGTACTAAGTGGAATTTAATTATTCTAATAGCTTTTACATTAAATTAATATAAAATCATATTTTTATTTATTATC
Source organism: Eubasilissa splendida (assembly GCA_031772225.1). Lineage (NCBI taxonomy): Eukaryota > Metazoa > Arthropoda > Insecta > Trichoptera > Phryganeidae > Eubasilissa > Eubasilissa splendida. The sequence goes on from CM062857.1 coordinate 1,057,597, forward strand.
TTTACATCTACCGGTTTCGAAAAGTACCATTTTCTTCTTCAGGATGTCATCACTAACTAAAACATATATTATTGTTTCTTTGCCAGAATCTATTTTTTTTAAAAAAAACTACCTAACTCAAATCATTACTTAATACAAATTTACTCGAATAATTTTTAGGAAAAAATTTTAGAATGGGACTCGTAGTTAAATTTAGTTGATTGTTTATAATTTTTTGATTAGTTTTACACGCTTTATTTATCTCCAACGATTCCAAATTATTTAATTTGTGACCAACACCGTTTATATGCAAAGTTGACAATCCCAATTTTTTATCAAAACCATGACCATTTTCTATCAAATGATTAGAAAATTCTGAAAACCCACTATTGTTCAAACATCTCAAATGCTCCCTTACTCTTATATTAAAATTTCTACCCGTTTTACCAATATAAAATGCAGCACAATCCTTGTAACTAAGTGTATAGGACACCAGAATTGTTAAATTTATCATCTTTGTCTTTAGAATTTATGAGTAAATTTCCTATACTATTATTTGTATAAAATGCTGGTCTAATGTTTCGTGGTAGGTGTTTAGATATTTGATTCGAAAAGTTATTGTGATTGTGGTTAAAATATGAATTTTAACCACAAAGATAATATTGCTCAAATGGTTACGAAATGAAAGAATATTTTTCTTATAAGGAAGTTTATTATCTATATTTTATGATACTTGCATGTGTTAAAAGTGGAAAATGAGCATCTTACTTTAATACTTATTGATAAGGCTATTAAAAAATAATTACAATTAAATTAACATTAAATATTTGTGTTCATCATGCCAGCATTAAGTTCTCTACCAAATTGTCTATGTTGACGCTTGTCTGATGTAGATTATGCACTCACGTAAGGGATTACCTCTTAGGATGGTCCTGGATCCTGGACGTGAAATGCGGCCAGCTGCTTGTGATGCCAGCTTAGGGTGACGGAGTTCAGGCTTGTAGTTGATTGACCACAAGACGATGCCCAATTATCCAGGCAAACCGGGACTCTGGACGCAATGTTCTTATGCAATAGCGACAGTCTGTTCTCGCTACACACAAATTATATTGATCAACTATTTATAGATCCATCGGGACCCTTTTTGATACTTTCACATTCATAATTAAACGCAGAGTACATCACAGTCTAAGCTTAAACTCGAGGCGCACAGTTTAAATTTTCCCCAGAATTACAATCTATAAAGCGCTTGCTTGATACTTTTAGAGACGACATTGATTCTATTTTCTAATTGAAAATAAAATTTCGTCTTTATGGAGTCAGTTCTCCTGGCGGAGAATTTGGGAAGACTACTCGCCTAAGGTGATACATCCCTCCAGGTGCATTCGCCTACGTGACTATAGTCACGTTCGCCGCTTTCTTTATTGCTGTACCCAAGCTGTGTCGGTCCACCTGCGTCTAACAATACTTGTTTTTATTACCCTTCGTCTCTTACTTCTACTAAGTGCTTTTGTATCCTTGAACAAAATATTGTTTTGGGTAATTTCGCATTCTAACAGTGTCGAAGCATCAGTCGGCGGTATACTGTTATTTAAGGTATTGATGTAATCAACTGGGCCACTGCCACTTGAAATTATCCATTTATAAGGGAATGGCACTTCAGTTCATTTCCTTGATTGTTTGCACTTTAAAAGGATTAGTTAGATTGTTTGTAGCTTTATGTTGAAGATGAGATATAAAATTGTTCGGAGTAAGAATGTCTTATAGTTTTTTCAGATATTCACTTTTTAAATGTTCCGTGACAAAGATAATACGAGCGAGGTCTTGTTATTAATTTAATTCTTTATTTTCACAAGTATTCACTTTGAAGATGTTCTAACGGAGTTCTTGTTATCAATTTAAGTATTTATTTTCACAGGTATTTACTTTTTAGATGTTCTTGCGGGGTCGTTGGTATTAATTTAATTCTGTATTTTCACAAGTATTCACTGTTGAGATGATGATTGCGGGAGATAAGGTCACGCGTGCATGACTGTATACGGGTATTACACACTTATTTGGGTATCACAGGAAATTGACTTTCTGAATTTGTACGGGGATCAGAAACGTTATCAACAACACCTATTAATAGTCCGGCGACAATAAGGATGAGGGTCATACCGTTTACCTCGCGACCCAGATAATGACTGGTGTTTTGAAATTAAGTGCGTGAATATATATTTAAATTTGCATTTGGGTATGACCATTCACCGCTGGTGGGGTTGTTTTACGCACGGGATAAGCGCCCTAACTTGTTTCAAATACTTCGTAGTCGAAGGTCAATATGGCGTGACATACATTGTGGAGAATTGAAGGGGGGTGAGGTAAACAGACGGGTTCATCTTCACGATGACGAAGGGGTGTGGGAACACTTCCGGGCGCATGAAGTATTTATTTTTCATAGTGAGAGAAATTGTAGGTGCTGTATGGGTCTTTGAAGGAGTACAATTGATATTTTATTTGTTTTGCTTGGAAATGATTTTAAAAATAAGTGTGTATTATTGAGATAGAAATATATATACGACACTATAGTGGCAGACAGTTATAGAAGTTTATTTGCGTGAGATGAAAAGGGACAACATTATTCCAAGGATTTCCATACATTTTTGAATGCTTCTAATTACTCTCAGTGACCATTATGTTTCAACACATTATAATTCCAGAATACTACAAATGTCTCTCTGGCCGAATAGTCTTCTTTCGTTGTAAAATTATATAGCTATCCTTTTCTACATATTACCTATGATATTAAAATATCATTAGTGTTAAAATAAACGAGTAGAATCAAAAAAGAAGCATTTTATTCAAACTCTACAAACATGCCTCGGAAACAGTAAAAAAAAGAAATATGATCGTTCTTTATACGACCGATCTTACGGCTTTTAAAATGTCAATATTGATGTTGAAAAATAGTGATAAAAAGTTTGTTTATTCATCTTTAATGTAATTTAATTTAAAAATACCTTTAGATGACAACAATCTGATCATTCTGCTCATGACTGAACATCGAGGCTCCATGTTGAGTGCTGCACTTAGTGAGATTCCGGTCATCTTGATGAAGACCGCTCTCTTCTCTCTTGTTTGCCCCCGTTCTAACTTATAGCGATTACTATCATCTCTCCGTTCAAGCAATCGTCCGAAGCGGAAGAGAATAATTTTGCTTTATGTTATAGCATAATCTTCCATGTATATCAATCTTGAAAGCGTGTAACACGTCCCTCTCTTGAAACCAGTGTAAATATGTACATGTTAATACAGATTATTTGACTTTGCATTTAACCACTTAATAAAATATTATTAAAATGACAATCGGCTTTGTAAAATACCATTTCCTTCATCGGAATGTCAAAATAACTCTTAATAATAGATAATCTATATTAAAATTAATATAAACCACAAAGTTCAATTTGCAATAAATATACCCGCTATATCATATAGGTACTGTAAATATTCATAAGTATCTCCTTTCAAATAACCACTATTCTTTGGAATATAATAATTATAATTAAATATAATAATTATTTAGTATGTTATTTAGTTTATTTATCAATTTATGTATCAATTATCATTTGTAAAATAATTCTATTATACATATAAAACTCTTTAATATCTTTAAACTATCATTTCTAGAATCAAGTGCTCTTGATCGGGAAGGGGTTAAGAAAAAGGAAATGATGTGTTTATTGGAAAATGTTTGTTATTAAATTTAGTTGACTGATATTTTGATTTGTGACGTGACATTTGATGAGACGTACTTACTTTTAAAATTTCTAAATGATCTAATCATCTAAGTAACGGAACAATAGTCTTAGAAGATGTGAAATTTAGCTGATGTACTTCCATCCTATACGTAAAATATTGAACTTTTGAAAAATATAAATGAGTTTTTTTTATATATCAAATTCTTCGACACAAAAAAGGCCACATAATACGATGTGTTCTCTTTGATGTATTTATTATTGAATTCTACATTTTATTCGTATTTAATATTTCATAAATGTGATTATAAAAGAATTTCTCTTGAAAAATGGAGCTGACACGGATGTTCTTTCTGTAATATAATATGTCTCTCTTCGATGCGTCTTCATTAGCAAAAGAACGCGTACATTCTTATTTCAAATTATACCTGATTGATTGATTATAATTGAATTAACGAACGTACTATAATGCCTTCCCTGCCGAAATAATTTTTTCGAATTTTGTATTCATTAGCGCTGAAGCTATCCCTTGGCTGCTATTTAACTAATAAAACTAGTAAATTATTAATAAAATAATAATTCTGTGAAGTAGTAACATTTAAATTGTAGACAAACTTATCAATTGTGAAATCATTATTTTTTTGCAAATAAAAAAATAAGATATTCGTTTTCCACCAATATAAATAAATACCTTTGTAAAAACACAAGTGGCTCCAAAATACCTTAACAAATTATTGGGCAGAAGCCAACGCTGACGTCATCATATAGTCTAGAGAATTATTAAAATTATATAATACAATAATAAAATTAAAATATCTGATTTAATTTTGTACTCTAATTATTTATATGTTGCTTATTTTAAAAGGTTAAAGCTTAGCACAAACGACATTATACATTGTTTTCAGATAAAGATTTTATTGAAGCTAACCTACCTAAATGTTTTCAAACATGTTGATATTTGCAAAACGTAATTTGAAAAGATGTAAGGCGTGAAAAATGTTGTACATAGAATACACCCCATACTCTCCTACCCTTGAAAATAATATTCCACCCTCTTGCATAATTTTGACATATTCGTATTCTGGGAATATATGATCGATAGTAATGTAGACATGGTTAAAATAATGTACCTTTGAAAATATATAGTTAAAAGGATATATTTTTAAAGGGGTAAATTTTTAGAAAAACTACACAGGGGTTAAAAATGTTTCTAAAGTCTTCCCCTGGTTCGGGGCTACGCGACATCGCCAGAAAGGTGAACAAAGTTTTATTTTTACCGTAAATATTCTGAACATATTTTCCGTTCCATTGAACCACATGAACCCGCAGATCGATTATGCTAAATAGTTGTCTCGAAAGGAAATTCAAAATATTGTCCTAGTACTGACAGCGTGGCAGGACATCTTAAACACCTATTGCAAATGAAGAACAGAAGCTGATTGAATGTAATGGAAATTACCATTTTCAAAATAATGTGTTAAATGCCTGAAAGACTGCGTGCGCACGTTTTACTTCAGAATTTGTGTAAAGGATAATAAAGAATTAGTAGGACATGGGCTGTCTGTCATTCGTTATGTATTGTATTATGTAGGCATAACAAAATGACCGACCTTTATCGCCGATTTTTCGAGATGCGAGAGCACACACCATAAGGAGGAATATATAAACTATGTAAAAGTTTCTGATGAAAGGATAATTAACCAGATATACTTGAATGGTCCGTGTCTACGAATGATATTTCTCTTGGAGGTTTGTCTCTAGTGCACCTAAAGCAGCAGGATAAATCAACTAATATTTTTTTCAACTAAGACAGAATGATAATAATACTTATCGCTTATCAGCATACCAGCCAATACCAGGTCAAACATTAACAACAGCGTATTTCCCTATATGAAATTTTTCGTCATATCTGTATACAATAATAAAAATAAAAAAACTCAAAACTAACGTGTATCTAAGTGTTTATCTTAAAATTAGTGTGATTTTTGATACTGAGATAATTTTTTAACTATTTTAGCCAAGAGCGATGATTGTTCGCGCGTATCTCGAGATGTTCAAAACTAAGAATGCCAGATTTTATTAACATCTCATTCCTGATAATAAATGTGTTTCGGGCCGCACATAAAAGCTTGGCGGACCGCAGTTGAGTATGGCTGACCTAAAGGACAAAGCGGTCTATGAATCATTTCTCCATATGTTTTCTCCCGAATTAGAATGACGCAACCGGTACACACTTTAATATTTTTTAAGAATACATTTTTGTTGTGAAGTTGCAATATGAAGTTGATTGCTTTTAAAAATGGAATAACAAATGTATCAATTGGAAAGATTACAGAATTTTAGTTTAAAATGTATTAGATTGCTACATTAAAATACTGAACACGCTTTCCTTGATAGGAAGAAGTCCAGGTTCGAATCCCGGTAGCAACTTTTTTTTATAGATAGATTTTTTCTGTATATCTTTCTAGTTGATTCATTTAAATTATATAAAAACACCTTTATAAACTAATAGAGATCAATTTTTCGTGGACCGGAACCTTAAGGATAGTGTGGATGGTTCAAGGGGTGTAGAGCGACCACATGAAATCTGAACATTTATGACAAAATCTGAAGAAGAACATCGAAGAGAAAAAGCGCGTGTGGAAGAAGCGACTGCTAAAAATGTATGACATTCCTGGCTCTGTGATTCATAAAAAATCTGCGTTTCATCGTTATGAAGAAACATTTTTAATAAGAGGTGTAAAACTAGGCTTTCTGCCATAAAAATATACCTCTGCAATTCCTAGAGGTCTCTTTATGGGTACACATATGCATTATGGAATACTAATAACGCGGAGGAAAGAACGTAATGTAATTATTTTTGTTTACTAAATAATAATAAAATGATAAAAGTAAAATAAACATTCGTAATCCGCTTTATAAGAAAATATTATTTCCGAAAAATAATTAACATTTAGACGATACTTTTCCTTTTTTAGATTACCTTAAATTTTAGCTGTTGTTTCTGAGAAAGAATGCTGAATTCCCAAAAATGATGAAATTTTGTATAGAAATTAATGTCTATTAATTAATTAGTATATTTTCATCACGCCGCGCGTCACTTCCAGGTATAATATTGATATTGTATTTAATCAAAAATCGTTCATAACCATCTCTCCAATTTAATGGAAAGACTTATATTATTAAATTTCACTTTCAAATTTTTCGAAGGAAAAAACAATATCTCCGTAAAATATTTTATGAAGATCATTATTACATTCCCGAAAACCTTCTAGTTCTATCGCTCTCAGTTTTCAATTACGGCGTCAAGTATTAGGAGAAGATTAGTGATGTTTTACACCACCTTCAGGGGCCGAGGCCGTTGTAGGGGCGGCTATAAGGTTTCGAGGGGCGGCAATAATAGAAAGCACACAAAGGGCTCCCCTGTGAAATAGAAGGGGTGGTTTTCTTGATTTTATGGCCAACCCTCGTAAAAGTACGGCAGCACGATTGAAAAGCGAAATTCTTACATGTTCTATTATTGTCCACGACAAGTTTATTTACTTATACACTTTGTATCACTTTTGTTGACTTTCGTGACATTTATACAAAATACACGTACAGAACAATAAAATTACAGTAGTTTTTGATATTACAGTAGATAACTTTGGCATTGTAAGAGCAACCGCAAACTAACTTCTTACGGAATACTCTTTGGTCGTAGGAGAAGGCTTTGAGATTTGTTGCACCCGATTTTGTGATTAATTTTAAGTTGTCGGAATTAGTTGCCTAATGGCTTGGAAACAATAAAACCTATCCAAAAAACTTTGGATTTGTTTTGAATGTTAAAATCTTAGGAATAACTTTGTAAGAGATTTGATTTATTGGAAATTTATTAAGAATTATTAAACAAAAAATAGAATACACCTACAACAAAACTTTGGATGATAATATTAAGCAACAAAAAACTTTTATATTTTAGTTTCGACAGATTTTAGTGCAATACGAAATTTTTAATATTATTTTGTATGTGTATTTGGTTACGCCGATACGGATGAGTATATTGAGGTGCACATTCATTACACGTGACTTCTGACATGACATACTGTCATTGTCAAGTGTCTTGTGTGTCAAGTGGTGCCAGAAGTGAGGATTGAAAGAGCAAGTATTATTAATGATGAAAGAATGTGAGTTTACACAATACACAATAGAAATAGCACAAATGATTTGAAAGAAGATAAAAAAAATCCCATTAACTATTAAATTAAACATCACTAATTATTAAAAATGTTCTTAAATTTAACATAAATTCTAAATGTTAATTTAATTCATTGACTTTTTTAAATAATGTTTAAATCTGAAATGTTATTTCCATAAATGTGATAAACAAAAACTGTTTACAAACACCTAGAATATTTTTTGTTTGTGAAGTGTATACATTATTTATTCAGTTTAACTATTTATTGAGACAAATTTAATAATTTGTCTATTTTGCCAAATGATGTATTTCTTATAAAATGCCTTCAATACATTTATAAATTCGACAGTGGATTCAGTTCTCTGTTAAAGTATAATTGTGTCAAGACGTGGCCCGTATTCATCGATATATGTGCTAATTATTATGTAAGTGGTCTATGTAATGTTTCTTTCGTTTCGAGATATTTAAAGGTTTGCGTTTGAATTGATAAAAAAATATTTTTATATCACATTACACAATATTTCAAAATATATTTAGTCTACTAGATTTATAATTTATTTCTACCTAAATAACCAGATTAGTTAATGTCTTCCCCACTTGGTGAATATATTAATATTTGTATCGAATATTAATATTATCTGTTATACATGCGGATTTAATTGCATTTATAAAAGTTTTATTCGATGTAGGGATATGGTTTTATTTCTTTCACCTCTCCGCTACCATCGCAATGTGAGGGACTATTTGCTGAAGATCTGCTGAACACACTACTTGAGCAAAGAGGTGGGACCTCACGCCACTTGACTATTTTATGGAAGCACGTCAAAGATAAGGTTTATGGTGCGAATCCGGCAAACCGGATTAAAGAATTAAAGCCAGCTAGCTGTAGGGGTAGAACGGTTCATGGTATATAAAATTCCATTATTTTGCGTTATCAACAGATCCTGGACCAGAATGATTACATCAGTTCACATGCTTACGATAACTTAAAAAATTATATTTTATTTCTTACTGTTTTTAACGTGTTGATTTCATGATTGTTCTTTAAATCTGGTACATGAATTGGTTTTTGATTTGGGGAAAACAAAAAGCAATTGGCAGAACTATTTCCTACGTTAACTTTTAATATAAATAATTATTTCCTTTAATTATTAGGTGAAGGATTTTCAAACAATAAATAAATCATGTTTAGCCATAGAAAGTGTTCTTAAAAACGTCCATACATTTTTTATATGGATTAGGAGGTATTATTTTACGTTATAACTTAAACTTTAAAAACACTATTAATAGTACTCTACAATTATAAATAAGTACATGGTAGGGTCGTATAAACGACGGATTTATTTTGTCTAAAGACTTGGTTAAACGAAAGTACACATATATTATACATGATTATATAATGTCATTGGTAACAGCATAACCTAAATCTATACGTACTGCACGCCACTGCTTACATGGTATGGATTTTTTATTTATTTAAACATAAAAAAATTAATTTAGTCAATGACCTCTATTTTTATCTTCACAAATGCGATCTTAATGGGCCTCAGAATGTCATGTAAACGATAAATAAAGTTATAATAAAAACACCGAAAATATATTTTTTAAAAAAGCCAAAAAAAAATCAAATTTTCGAAGAAAGCAAACATGTTGCGGCTTGACATTATAATTAAATAATATAATGTTTAGTTTTAAATCATTTTATTATATACGTACACTATTTATTTTCAGTTGGACCCATCCACCTTAGGACAAAATAACATAATAAATTGGTTTATAACTAAACATTCTATTATTTAGTTTGTTGTTTTGTTTTTTTTTAAAAATAGATTCTGGTAAAGAAACAATAATATATGTTTTTAGTTAGTATTGACATCCTGAAGAAGAAAATGGTATTTTTCGAAACCGGCAGATGTATTTAAACTCAATAAGTGGTTAGTAAAACAAAGTTAACAAATAAAAATAATGAATTTTAACCACAAAGTTAATTTTGCTAATTTCAAAAGTATAAAAAATTCTAGATTGATTTTCTTTTATTTGATTTGCAAAACATAAATTTCGTTTACAAAACATTGAGTTTATAATAATTCGAAGTGTGTATACATTCAAACAAATTGTGTTTTTTTTAATACAAACGAGAAATAACGATCATAGTAACAATGAAAATATTTTAAAAAAGAAAACAAAAATAATAAATGTATTTGGGGTGGATTACACGTTATAATGATTAGTTTGAAACGCGATTTTGATATCCCCAGTCGATAAAAAAGTATCTTTTAGGGACCAGGACCAGATGTCGCCTGATTTCTTCCGTTCAGTTCAGGGTTTAATTAAATTTCATTTTGATGATTGTCGTTGGCGTCTCTCACGTTCGCCGGAGATATTTCCGCGGAATTTATCCAACTACCGCACCTTGTGGACGTGCCCCTGCCAGTTAATTGGTTTCAGCGGTGTTAATGTGTTGTGCGGAGTCAGTAGCGCGGAATATTTATATTACTTTTCAATTAGTATTTCATATTTTTTCAATACACTAGAGGAGATAGTCTAATATTTTTGTGTTATGTATATTTTTTTAATTAAATAAATGTTATCGATTAGACACGATGTCATATTTTCTTTGTAAACGATTACACAATAATTTCGTATTTATGCGTAATGTCTCACAATTATTGTCACATTATACGTTAAAAATAACTATTTAATATTTATTTTATTTACTTGTGTACAGTGTCATTAGAAATTAAGAAAAATACAATAGTAGCTTTACAGACAATTATAAAAAATTGTTTATCCCTTCTCTATACAAAGCTACACCATCTTGACCGATGTAAAGTAAATTGGATACTTATTCTATAAAATCCTATAAAAAAACAAAGGTACCATTACCCTTCCCTCTTCTAATATGATCATTATACTTTAGGATCCTGCGCAAAATACAGGTATCCTCTTTCCTCCCCCTATCCCCATCCCCTTTTCTGGATATTCATGTGTATTGTATTGAATGCCATCCAAGTTTTCCATCCAATCCTCCCCTCTCCAAACAATGAAGAAGGCCCCATGTAATATTATCGAAGTTTCTAAAATTATTGATAACGCATGATTTTAAACGTTCATAAAAAAGTACACCACACAAGTTGACATCACTTCAAATTATGTTCACATTTTCGTATTTCTTTCGGTTATAATATGAAAATCTATACCATATTTAACACTACCGCCATGTAGTACCTATTCCGAAATTGAAAGAAAGTCGGTTTGAATTTTGAACAGGTTGAATGAGCTTGATGGAATGAAAAACTGAGATATTCACAGATATTTACATATATTTGATGAATCCAATGCGAGACGTTATCGACGGAGGAGGCTGAGGAAGAAATATACGGACATAGAAAAGATATTTGTCAGAATTGTGTGAAAGGGTTGATTCACGGAAAATCCCGAACGGCCCGACTGAAAAGGTAAAATGGTACAAATTTTCAATAGGTTCCCAATCGCGTTCGGAAAATACATGAGCTCGTCACGTGGACGACATTTGAGTGCTGTCTGAGAGCAGATCTGTCTTTCTTTTTACTAAATGAATTTTGATGTCATTTTGAAAGTATGGGAAGCTGCATACATTAAATAATGTCTTCGTATCACAATGATTTTGTCTGTGTGAAATTTTGTGACATTTTTTAAACATTTATTTATATGTGTATATGGTATGTATTACTAATATATAAATTAAAAACATCAATTATGCTTAAATCTTTATTAGCTTCACTTTTTATTAAATTGTAAATATTGTTTCTAGGAATAAAAACCTTAATCACAAAAATGGCGTTTTATTTTACGTAACGGTTAGGTAACTAAAACTTAAGATAAAGTACCGATAACAATAACACGTCACGCGCTCCAGCCGCTATCGCCCGGGAACAGTTTCTATCGCGAGGAAGAAAATGAAAGCTTACGTAATAGCTTCTGTAACATACTTTTGTCTTCAAGAATAAGTTGTATTCTCATAAGAATTGAATGTAGCATTTAGCTTTTTACGTTTTTTTAGAGAGACTTTTAAAAAAATGAATATGCGTATACGGAATACATGATACATCAATATTCTTACTATTTTCAAACTAAGCTAAACGCTTGTGTGAAAATAGAACTATCTTGAACCACAAGATCACTTGGCGAATATCGTAAGCACTGGACCACAATCACGTCAACCACGACAGCTTCTTTATATAATTGTTTAATTCCCATTTTAGGACGAGAACTAAAGACTTCGTCTTACTTATTAAAATTTATTTTTTTAACATTACAATAGGCCATGAGGCACAATTACTGTAGAGAAACTCTTTACAAGATTATTATGTATATTATTTTTTGCCGAAAGCGTTTTAAGGTGATTCGTGTTAAAGATTATGTAGATTCATTAGGGTCACCAATAGGAATTATTTGCATCAGAAGGATGTGGGCGGTGAAAATAGAGGGCCCTATACCTCCTCGCTTCTCCCGTATGTATATGAAAAGTTACCAATATCGAGGCTGGTATTTGTGGCTAGAGCGGGCGTATTATGAATGAAACAGTTCTTACGATAGTTGCGTTTATTAACGTCATTAATTATCAACATTTTATTTATTTATTATACTGTAGCTGATCAAGTGTCAAGAACCCTTGAGAATAATTTAAATATTATTGAACCATCTATTTTCAATAACCCATCCTCACACTCACACATATCTACTGGCTTTCCTATTAAGCCCTTAAAAGCCTTAATCTCAGCAAACATCGCATGCATGCATGTTATATACGAGTACGTATGCGATGCCTGGTGTATACAAGCATTCTAAAATGTACTTGTATAAGATACGGCAAGTAAATTGAATAACTTACATGCCTGCTTGAACCCCAATATCTATTTAATATCATTCTTCAAAATTAACAATATATAAATCTAGATACTGGTGAATATTACAGAAAATTTTAAAATACAAAGTTATTTTAACAATTCGTTCATAAAGGTTGTTTTTGAATTGAAGCCAACCGGTTTTTCAACGTCATGGCTGGGACAGATTTTATCGTAGAGAAAATCTACATTCAAATGGAATCACTTTCAATCCGTCACGGTCAACATTCGAAGTTTAATTCATCCATTACTATTATTCTAATATCTTTCGACTTCGTGCAAAGAAAAATCCTTTCGGGTGGATTAGAAACCTTTAACGATGTTTTCACGGGCTTTTTATATTATATTAACATTTTTCGCAGTTTGAAGTTGTAATTGCACCATCGCAGGGGTGGGGGGTTTAAAGATTCGACTTTTTTTATTAAATTAAGGCCGTAAGCATTTTTCTTCCTTTCCATCATAATATATACCAAGCTGGACGGCCATACCCAAACAGAGGAACTGTGTAATGAGAATTTCCCCGTCCAAGAGCAGCATTATTTTTATTTAAACCTTTATAAACGTACATTTTTTTGTAAATCAGAAGTGAACATACAATTATATGCAGTAATATGCATAACGCATTGCCCTGGCTACTTTGATAGACTACCGTCTGTGTTAAAGTAGCCAATTATTTTCGTGCTGTTGTGACGTTATATAACTGAGAAAAAGACAGAAATATAAATAAAAAAATGTAGTGAGTATTGTAAAACTATAGTGAATTATTAATGTGCCGCCCAAAGAACTCAACTGAATTGAATTTTTTTTTAGAAAGTAAAAAATATCGAGCATAAACAATCTGTGAGTGACGAGATGCTCAATTTAAAAAAAAATCGCTTATATAGCATTTACACATTAGTAATGCAGTGAAGATTAGTGATAAGCTCAAAATTACGAACTGTGTAACAACTAATAATACCTTTGTACTAATACTACTAATACAATTATGAAGTGTGTATAATCATTTGAAAATACCGTGAAAATATTGTTAACTAAACTAGTTAAATTAATTTCTTTCTTGTTTGCGATGTATTGCATTGATTTTTTAATTATACTGTGAAGTTGTGAATTGAATTTGCGTATTACGCGTCGGAACGTTAAATGTTAATAGTGGAAAAATATAATTAAACACAATTTAGCAGCGGTGTGACTAGAATTTCTGCGAAATAAATCGAAATCAAATATGTATCGCGTAGAGTAGCTTGTTGGTCTAGTTGTTAAGATATAGCCTAGTGATCTAGTGATCGGAGGTTCACTTCTCGTTCCAGGGGACCAGCAAGGTAGTCTTATTTTCATAGTATAAGCGTTTAGCTTAGTTTGAAAATAGTAATAATATTGATGTGACATTTTATTATAAGCTAGTTATTGTAAAAAATAATTTTTAATATGTAATCCTCTTCTCTGCACAAGTACATGCTTTAAAGAAGTTGTAGAACTAAAAAAAAACTTAATATTGTATTGTATCATTGTAATAATAACAGATTAATAAATAAAATATTTTTTTTTTAAATTAAGCAAATAAATAATAATGGTACTATGGTTGTTCAAATAGGAGACTTTTAGAGGTAGGCATATTTATCATCATCATCACTAATGGGTCTATATTCTCTGAGCTTAGTCTCCTCAAGAATTTTTCTATAGTCCTGGATTTCTATTCCAATTGCAATTGTTAATACCAACTAAATTAATAAAAAGTTATGAAATCAATTTAAGATAATAAAAGAAGATGTGTAAAAAGTACAGCATAGGTGGTCACTTATATTGTTTTTAATAATACCTACACATGATACTGACAGATAAAAATTAAAATAAAATTGTATTTTTGACATAAAAAAAATTGATTTGACTGTATTTTGTATTATGCACTGAAATTTAAGACTTTAACATTACATTTAATTTTATTTGCAATTAAAAATTAATATATATATATATATATATATATATATAAATGTATTTCGTGTACGCATCTCTAATTACTGTAATAATTATCGACATATTATTCAAATTTTAATATGTCGTAAAATTCTGTCAGATAAGTATTTAATTTCGATTTATTTCTCAATACGTACAGGCACGTGCAGCTTGTTTCAATATTGTGGATAGTGATATTATCATGAAACAGTCACAGTTTTTAGTCACTGATATCATCAAATATGTACTAATAACACTGACAGCAGTCACTCAAAAGTAGCAATTTATCGTTTCATTAATAACAGTCTTTCAGGTGAGTGAATTGAAAAATCATCATTTTATTTTGATTTTCAATTAAACTAAACTCTGTTGGATTATACTGTAACTACTATAGTTTCGAGAGGTACAGTCTCTCTCATCGTCAGGTGAAGACTGATGATGAGAGGGACTGTACCTCTCGAAACTATAGTAGTGATAATAACCTAACGTGTGTGTAATGCAAAGTTTAGTTTAATTAATTATTGAAATAATCATATTGCACCACAAAGTAACTGCGATGTCAGTAAACGATATTAATGTCCATCTTTTTCAAAAGAACCTCTAAAGAGTTCTTCCTGGGATCAGCAACCCATGGAAGACTACTAATGCCTTGAAGATTGTGGTACAAATCTACGAAAGAAAACGATATTATATGATTGTTCTCTTTTAATAATGTTATTCCCATATTCAAATGCTCTCATCAAAAAATAGTTTGTCATGCGTCATTAATAGAGTATATAGAGTACAATCAATAATTCAGACTCATCCCTTTTACCCTCAAACCCTTTTTAATTTAAAGTTAGTTAAATAAACTTAATATTACAAATGTTAAATGATTTGACATCGAACATGTTGGAGTTCAAAGGTAATCTAAATAGGTAGTGAATATTTTCCGCAGTGCGATCAAAGTAAAATGTAAAACGAAACAAGCAAACATCCGTCCGCTGCCGTCTTCGCGGTACTTGCGAGTGATTTATAGTTTTATGTAATTTTTTACAAATGAAAATTGATGGAGGTCGGCTCAGTTTGCATATATCATGAAGAACCCACATTTGTCTCTCAAATATGAATTTACATTTTCTTCCTAGATCGCCCGACCCCGACTGCGACCCCGCGCCCACGCTGCTCCGGAAGTCTGCCAACTGAAAGTCTTTACATATATACGAGTCAAAAAGTACATATTTCAAGTATATTAGTACTATTTACCTTTTCAAATCATTTTCTGATCACCGATATCGTCTAATTTCAAGTTACCAATACAAATATTAAACTAATATATATAGTAAGTCAGGGCCGTGCACTCAGTATAATCAAAAAAACTTCGCATAACTATAATTTCTGCCTCATACAGCATTCAACGGGTCGTAATCGATCGGGTAAAAGATATCATTCAATATAATGCAAGTTTGAATCGGAGGAAAGGAGGGAGGTAGTCGGCGAGAGAGGGAAGTGTATAAAGGGTAACCACGCAGAGTTCGGAATGGATGACATCAATATAATACACATTCATATTAGTGGGAGCGATGGATTCATGTCTTATGCAGGGTCCTACCAAGTAACTATATAAAATTTGATTTAGTCTGTAAAGATAATTACTGTGCACGTGTATCACAAAGAGTATCTCAAATGTATGCGAAGTAAACGCAATACTTGCACGCTCGCGCCGTGTTCTGAGTTTTGAATATAAGTCTTTCACTTGACGCGTTGCAAAATGTTACTTCTAGTAAATTGTTTAGAGGGTTTATTATCAGAATTGTTTACCCTTCCAATTAATGTATTAATATAAAACACATATGATGTTTATTACAATAAGGTAGTTAGTAAAAGTGTCAAAGCGATTAGCGCTGATGCACTTGTAGCAGTAGATTTGGCGGACAAATCCGAAGATCATATTATTTTAGGCGGACTTAAATGTATGCGTAAACGTTTATAATTTTCCTTAGAATAATATTTTTTTTTTAAAGAACTAAAAATAACTCACATGTACACGTTTTACAATATTTTTTCTCTAACATTGTATTTATTTAAGTCTCCATCTCCAGTTCAGATAAATACAACCTCTAGTGGCAATACAGTCCAATGTATTTCGACAACATATGCTAAAACCACGTCTAGTGCTCGCCACTGGTAAACGGTTTAAGTTATGTGACGATAATTGTAAATAAAAAAAATGTTAATATGTTAGTGGAAGTCAAAACTATTAAGTTAGGAATATAAATTTTAGGCAGCAAATTTAGACCCCTCTACAAAAATATCATTTAACATAAATTTCAAAATGTTACTAATGACTTCACATTTTAAAATTCATTAATTATTATAAATATCTTCTTCATATTTTGTGTTCGAAATTCGTACTGATATTTAGGTGATCATCACAATAGTAATTAAAATTAATGCCAGCTAGAATTATTGTTCTGATTTTTCCCCCCTCTCCCGTCTTCCTCGCAAGCTCGATCTATGTCAATTTGCCAGCCCATTGAGCGCTCACGTTTTTTCGAGTGTGATTGTAAACGAGCAACCTGGACATATTTTGTGATTGACACGACCAGGTGCTCTCTTTCAGTTTAATCCAATTATGTGCATTGTCTTATATTGGAAGATGGTCCTGTAAAAGCTTCAACAATCGTCGAGTATGTGTGAGAAGAAGTAAGAATGTGTGTGTCAGGATAGAAGAGTGTAACGCTCTGTCCCTTTTTCCGATCCCTGCATGGAAACGGTATGATAGTAAGTTAGTTAATTATGCTTATGAAGAACATTCCGAACCCCTTCATATTTCCCAGTAAGTACCTACCGCAGTTTCAAATCCTATTTTCCATTCCGTACCACTTTCCTCCTTTCCTTCTAAAATCTTTCATTTTATATATTTAAAAAAACATACGTTAATACATAAGTTGTTTTTAAGGTTATCGACCTTTCTAAAGTGGTATCTCGAAAAAAAAAAACATATTTCACAGACATTTTGACCCTTTTTTTAAACTCGTTTTTTTATCGTTAAGTTTTCCAGTCGAAACAATTTCAACCTGCCCGTTACCTGTTCAAGTGAATAAAGTCCTGCATTAGTTGAATCAATTTGATGTCTATTCAAGTATAAGAATTATTATGAAATATTCTTAAAAGGACGACAGATAACATCCCTCTTGACGGATATTTTGTGGAACGTATTATCACATGTCTAACACGTGCGAGACATGAACTGACAGGCAAAGAATTGGAAATAGAACAATTTATACATATTATTTATTCCATAAAGTACATACATATTAGAGGTACACTTCAGGATTTTTATCTATTGTATTTCATGAAAATCTTTGTCATATTTATGAAGAGTTTTTAAATCTAAGTCTGTGTACGTTTGTTTGAATAAAGTAACTTCTTAAATCGTGTCCTACAGAAATACGGAAGCCAAATTGAATTGAATATATTATTGTGTTGACGGGTTTCGCATAATGACACGATTTCAATGGAATAAAAGATATACAAATAATACATATGACAGTATTGTTAAGAAAGAGTTTTTTTTTGAAATACAGTCTATTCAATTCAATATCGCAAACTTTTTCAACTTCACTGTTTAGTTGTTAAATCAGAAATGTTATTTATAAATAATATTTAATGCAGTATCTAACCATTGTATGACAGTCCGTTGTAGTGGTTCTTATGAAATAACACACAAAGTATTTGGAAGATTTTATTGACATTGAATTTCAATTGGCATTTTTTTTGTTACTTTTTAGAATATTTAATGCCACTGTTAATAATTTAACTCACGAATATCCATTTCTAAGCACTTTCGGGCATTTCAACGACAAATTAGATTGGGGCCATTTTATGCATATATTAAAATATTTACGAATTTGGAATATTATTAGACCTCAGAAAATGTGTGTAATAATACACGGATTAAAACGTCGGTGAAACGTTACAAAAAGTACTAAGTACCTATGTAGTTGTAATATTACAATATTTTCAACCTTGAGGTAATCAAACCAATATTAAGAGAACATAAATACATTTACATATACCTACCTAGCAAAGATATTAAATAAAATAGATGTTGTTTTTAAAAAAGTAAGAAATAAAGAAATAAAATTTAATTTGGTTTTTATTTGTAGATTACGTAGTTTATTACAATTATATATAAAATATCGGCCAAGTAGCTGTCTCTGGAAGCGGCACAAATGCCATATTTTTCATAACATTCTCGCACACTTGGCGTGTTTTTTCAGCAATTTTATTTCGAACATTATCCTGTATCATCGAAATTGTTGTTGGCTTATTGGCGTAGACCTTTTCTTTTATGTACCCCGAAGAAAATAGTCTGTGATCAAGGAGGCCAGTCGATATCACCACTTTTTGACATTATGCGGCCGAAAAACTTTTTCAAGCGTAGCTCAGGCTGTGTATGAGGTGGCATCGTCTTGTTGAAATAACACGTATTGCAGGCCTAATCCACCTAATTTGGCCACCAATCAGTTATTCAACATTTGACGATAGTGATCACCATTGATGGTTACGGCATTGCCATTATTATTTAGATACAATATTTTAATAATTTTAACACGTTTTTAACTCCATAATAAATTGTAATCAAATATTATCTACGAATACTAAATATGAACTAAAAAATATTTTCCAAACCAATATGATGGCTAAATAAAATCGGCCCGGAACATAATATTCACCCTGTACATCGTTTGACTACTCCTTCTGAAGGATAACATCTGCTATGGAAATCTGTTATGAGTCCTCGCGTCGCTGAGGAGCCCTATCCTCGAGCCATATCCTTCCACAAGTGGGCAGAGGGGTTCTGAGAGACGGATATTCATACTTTTTCTTTCTCTTTTTCCTTTTTTCGGTTATTGCGGCTGCCCTCTTCCGTTCGCATGTTTCCCCGGCGCAATGTTTTTGTAACGTACGTCCGACGTGAAGTGGGGCGCGAGACGCGACTTTGATTGTAGGCGGGGGACTATCCGAACAATCTCACGAGAATATATTTATATCTCACAAATTGTCTCTAGATGAAAATCTTATTCGTGAACACGGCCCATTTATGTCTTTTCACATTCTAATCCGTCATTCTAAATTTTGCTTAACAATATGTTAAAATTGTATTACCGACATTAGTCGGCACTATGAATCGTTTGTAATAGATATATAAATATCAATAATATAGATCGCCAGAAATAAACAAATATGTACGTACTTCTGAATCGTAAAAATAAATGATCCATGCAAGTGTGTTAAAGGGTTTGGCGAACAAAGCCCTTGAGTCGTATATAAACGTTGATTCTTGACTTTCTGGAGAGAAAATTTAAAACATACATCTTGTCGCTTACTCTTCCGCGGATGTACCTCCCCAGATAAATCTCTACAGAGAGAAATAAAGATAATATTTTCCGAGAGATGAAAATGAAAACCTTCCAAAAATTCTCTTAGAAAAGTTTCTTTTGAAAAGAGTTTCTAAGCTAAGGTATCTTCAAGTTTAATATCCACGGGCATCCGCGATACTATACAAGTACATTGTGTAAAGTCTTTCAGACGCGAGTGTACGCATTATGAGATCCACCCTTACCCCATCTCGGGGCGGTGTTCAATAATCAAACACAATAAATAATGTTTTCTAAATTACGACTGACCTTTTCAAGCAGCGACCTTTATTTAAATATCGCTGTTTTCAAGCATCTTTGTTAGTACAGCAGGTTCAGCAAAATTCATTTTAAAAGATACTTCTCGATAAAACAAATCGTGTTTTAGCATAAAACGGAGAATTAAAAAAAGAAAACAATATTTTTTAAATATTTATACGTAAATAATGCCCATATTTTTTTATGCGTTAACTTTCTAACTCGAGTTCCCAATCCCAAAATAAATTTATTCGTACTATGTAAGTACATAGTTAACTACAGAAAAATCTGTTGAAAAAAGTGCTCAAACAAATATGTCATATTTGTAGTCATTTTGTAGTGTATTTAATTAAATACTAATATACATAGGTCAAATTTATATTTGACACTTTTTAGAAATTTACGTGTTTGAAAAACCACAATAATCGTTCAAAAATTGAAATACTTTCACATCGCAGTGGGAACTTCATTGTGAATTCAGCACCTACCTGCCTAAAAATTTTAATTAAAAATATACTACATATCTAGCACCTCTCTACCTATACTAAGCAACCGTTTTCTAATAAATGAAATTTCAAAATATCAATAATAAATTAAATAAGATTTCGTTTCTTCCTTCTTTTTCAGTGAACTGTATACATAATACATACACGCAAGTGATGTTTACATATAACCATGAGAGTACTAATTATTGTACTTAATCGATTTTTTTAAATAGTGTAAGTTAAAACAGGTATACGTTTAGCCTGTCAGAAGCCAGTCACTCAATAAATTGTAACTTTTAATATATAGGTATATATTTAAATAATATTTATGTTTAAACACCATATATAAAATAATAACGGGGTTCACTTGAGGAGTGAGCAGCCTGTATGCAGCTGGTTGGAAACAAAGTTTACAGTCGGAGTTTTAGGTAGATATGCAGTGGATGCAGTGGAGACAGTATGAAATGGCTTGACAAACGATGCCACGGAAATTGCAGGCGACCTGATACGATGAAGCAATTTCCTTTAAACCACAGACTGCCAAAGTGTGGAGAAATCGGTTTAAAATATATTAAGTTTTATATCAATATGTAGCACACCAACTGTTTAGAGACATTTCGGAGCTAGTTCGTAATCAAGACTCACGTGACAATAATAAATCAATAAAATTTGAAAATTTCAATAAGATATAATTAATTTTATCCGTATATAATGCGATTTTAGATAGTATTTGGTTATAAGCTCAAAAAATCTCTTCCAGCGCTGATTTCAAAGTTAGGTAGATTTAGTTTATGTATAAAACTGGCTAACAAACTTATATATACAAATAAACTTTGAAATGAATAGTGATTTCGAGGTCTTCCGATCAAAGTTGCATTGAAATTTTCTAGAAATTGCGACATGAGAACCTCCGCAATAGTCTCATCGAAATCTACCTAAAACTATATACGTTCAGTATAGAATTCAGTGTAGATTCAGTCCTTTTATTTCCCCAGCTGGCTTATTCCGGGATTCGCTTAGATATTAACGTGAGCTGTGTGAACGCTCTAGTTAATGTTGTGTCGGGTGTGCGACGCTTGGACTGCTCACGTTAATGATCTTCTTCGCAAAAGCGATTACGCCCCCCTGCGGACGTGCTGAGCATCTGAAAGCTGATATATTCTTACTATTACATTTCATAAAATCTGTACGGTTCTGACATCAAAAACTTTATTTATTCCAAATATTTGGTACAATTAATAAGTAAATAAAATGATGACCTTACTCGCAGCTACTCGGAACAGTTGTACTGTGCATAACTTATACCCTTACTTACAATTCTTCAGCTAGAACGTTCTTCTTCTTGAAATGCAGGAAATTTTGAGTCATTTTTATATTTTGATTACATTTTTTTTTATGCGTTTTTTAACATGACGTGCTTATTGGTCTAGCGAAAAATGAAAAGATAATAATAATATTGATGTGAGATTATATTTTATGTAAGCGTCTCTATTTTTAAAGAAAATAGTGGATTTTTAAAAATCAGTCAAACAAAATTTCCACTGAAGCATTAAACGGATCGTTTATATATTGATAGGCTTGCCTTAATTCTCTTTAAAATATTAATTTATTCTGAATTACTAAAATAAAATAGAATAATAAATAATAAAATATAATAAACATGGACTATCAAATATCCTAAAAAAAATATACATACATATGTTGTGAAATGTATAAAATATGCTGTATACGATCATGTACATATTGTGACGGAACGAAAGTAAGTCACTCATTTTATTTTAAGTGTATGCCACATTTTTCTATTCTCTTATGAAAATACCATAGCGAGCGTCTACCAATCGAGGTCCAGCGCGATTCAAAATGCTGACACGCTGTCAGAGCGGAATGCTTTAAAGTTAAATTAAATCAGGATCGTCCTGCTTTATAAGAGGGGTAAATACCAAAAATAAATTAATACTATTCCACTTACGGGAAACAATCGTGTCAAATTTGCATTGTGTGAATTCTTATTTCTAGGAACGAGTAGAATGTTCCCTTCTTAAAACATTCATAATTGTAACTATGGAACGGGCCATCATGGCGTCCTACTGAGAGAAGAATTTTGCCCATATCTCATATTTTGACGGAGATGATTTTGGGAAATGGATCATGTTGAGTGAGGTAATATTATTTAGCATCAGTCATGCCGGTCACGATGGGATATTATCACAGGCTCTAACCATTATTGACGACATCCTTTGCTGCGGCAACGCATGCCACTGTAAGCTAAAATATCGGCCCAGATAATAATGGTGCGGTGTCTGCGTAATCTCAGAGAAGTGACCTCATCATTCACTCAAGTTTTGTGATTTAATATAATAACAATGTTACCGAACAAGAGCACTGCCAATCTAGGAATTAAATCTTTTACCTTAACTAAGTTATAATTTGCGTCATAACTGATATAATAATCCATTCCCTCAGATATTAATTTAATAAATTATATTCCGATGTAAACCCACTATCAGAGGATTATTTGTTTGAATATTGAAACACTATTTTTATATTTTTCTAACATGCGATTGTGCATCATTTTTATTTGAGATTAATGTTGTTACTTCACATTTTAAACTTTATTATTCAAAATTCAATTTTGGTATATAATTTTAATTTATCATTTAGTATGGAATGTATTTCCTTAAATTCTAACCGTAATAACGTTGTAGAAATTATTTTCCCATTTTTTTTGTCAGAAAATACATGAAATATTTTTTTATTTTTTTTCCGTAAGTGATGGAGAGAAAACTATGAAAAAAAGGTGAGTAGGTAATCTTGACGTTGAAAACCCATTTCTCATGTACTCCGATGAAGTGGTCGATGATGGTGCGAGAACCCCTGGCTCACCCCGTAACAATATATTACATTGCTTTCTAAGAATCTTTGATAATACAAAAAGTATCACATTAGGCGAAGACAGTTGTGACTAAGTAAGTGGCTACGAAGTGTCCATTTAGTTGCGGAACAATGTTAAACACCGGTGACAGCTGATTGCTATTTTGTCTAAAAATAAGGACCTAAAGAATTGTAAAGTTTCGAGCCGCTGGTCTGGTAGAATAAAGAAAGAGGCAATAAACCATTGGCTCTCGGCCAATTTTATTCCACTTCACGGCTCGCGGAGTGGAACAATAGTTTCCGAACCAACTTTTAAAAGCACTTTGCGAGTTTTATTTAGCCATTGCTCACGTTTCCCGCACAGTGAGTGCCGATTGTAATTAGAGGTCAGGTTGGATATTGTTCAATTCATCTTATATATAATAAGCTAATAACTTTCTATGTGTCCGGATACACAAATTTGATAGGAAATTGATCACATTTCCTGTTTGCACATTCACTGATTTTCTCAATTGATTGATTAGGTAGGTCTTTCATTTATTATTTTATAATTTACGGAGCATTAACAGATTAAACAATGCACAGAAAAATTATGGTGTGTATAATAATTTCAAATATAGTCATTTAACCTTTTACAAACGCTCATCACGTGCGTTTATTATAGGGTCTCTACCTACCGCAGCTTCTACACCATACATTCTACACTGGGTATGAACCGTGCATTGACAAAGAAATACAATGTACGGGGTGAATATTATGTTCCAAGCCGATGTTGTTTTTGAATAACTAATAAGTAAAATAAATTTTTAAGTTTGGTTTTTACTTAACGATTATTTCAATTATGTATGGAATATGATATTGGCCAAGTAGCTGCTTCTAGCAGCGGCGTGATCTTTTAACCACATTTTTCATAACATTCGCACACTTCGCGTGTGTTATTTCAGCAATTTTATTTCGTATATTGTTCTGTGGCATCGGAATTATTGTTGGCTTATTGGCGTAGACTTTTTCTTTCAAGTTCCTTCGCAGAAAATAGTCGGGAGTCGTCAAATCAGGTGATCGAGGATGCTAATCGATATTTCGACAATCGACTTTTTGACATTATGCGGCTGAAAAAAATTGTCGCAAAATTTCAAGCGTAGCTCAGGCTGTGTATGAGGTACACCATCATGTTAAAATAACATGTGTTGCAGGCCCAATCTACTTAATTTGGCCACCAATCAGTTTTCCAACGTCTGACAATAGCGATCACCATTAATGGTTAAAACATTGTCATTATTATTTAGATAAAATGTTTTAATAACTTTAACACATTTTTGCAACGTTATATACTCCATAATATATTGTAATCAACTATTCTCTACGAACATAATATTCACCCTGTACGTACGTCAAAATTAATATTACAGCAAACATCTGAACAAATTAAAATGAAAAATAAATGGAAGCATAAAATAATACAATTTTTTTTTTTACATATATGTGACCTATTTGTTCTGAAGGGACATCAGTAAATAGAAAACAGATAAGTCCATTTAAAAATTGTAATTAAAAAGTAATATTTCCGATAAATATATAAGGTTTCTTCAGCTTCGAATTAACCCAGCTACCTACCCATAGTTACTTTATAACAATGATGCTAGAATAAGGCGGCACTGCACAAAAAGGGTCACGCCTAGTTA
The DNA here is from genome assembly GCA_031772225.1 of Eubasilissa splendida. NCBI lineage: Eukaryota > Metazoa > Arthropoda > Insecta > Trichoptera > Phryganeidae > Eubasilissa > Eubasilissa splendida. Next base: position 1,083,027 of record CM062857.1, read on the forward strand.
ATTTGAAGCACGGAAAAAAAAACCAAAATGCTTAAACACGCATGACAATATTGACTCGGGTGACAGAGCTCGTGGAGTGAGCTGTCAATCTTTATATATTGTATTTTTTATGCAAAGTGACCAGTGAATGACCAACTGATATATATCCTCTCAATATTCGAGACTTGCAAGCATTGTTCCATCTGTGCACGCGCACCCTGTGGTTTATAAGATCCTCAATAATATTTTGTTATCCATGTCCTGTGCTACGATCATTTATCAAAAGAGAGCAGCTGCCACCGACATACAGGGACATTCTTTTATCCATATAGACATTTTTATAAAAACATTAATATAATTCACGTTTTATTGGTGAAATCGCGATTCTTCAGAACATATCATTCTTTAATAAGTCAACCGAAGTAAATACGTCTATGAAAAAATGCAACAGTCAAATCATTCTTCTGACATTGTTTTTAATTTGATTTGATTACCAAGGAATATTAAAATGCTCGTCATAAAAATGTGGCAGTGGCAGCTGTGTTTTTTCAGAAGAAAGATTTGTCCTTTACATCTTTTCAGTGACATATTCTGGTTTACTTATATTATGGTATGCAAGATTAGTCAGATTACTATTTGTGTGTTAAAATAAACATTGTGTATAATAAACTTATTTAAATAAATTAATATTTTATATATGTCTTTTTTTTGTCCTCATTCATGAAATTCACAAATTAAAATTGAAAGAATTCAACACAAATTTTCAATGTTCATAAACTTTAATTCTATACTTGTATACCTATAAATAGAAACCTATAAATCTACATTCGGTATACAAATTAATTATGACATATTTTTTAGTGACCTTTCCGAGTTTATCACACTTGTTGTGTAGATGAATTTCAAGTGATTTAATATTTTCTAATAGAACATATTAAATGATAAGCCTTGACGTCCTTGATTTAACTGATTTAGTTTCATACCGTGTTACTTGAAGTACTAGGTCTCTAGAGCTGTTTAATGTTTCAAAAATATATGATCATAATAACCCATCATTGCAGACTTTTCATCACCTTGACAACCAATTCGGTCTGGAGATATTTTATTGTTACTAATAATTCGGTGCTGTACTTAAATAATCGGGTGTTAACGTTACTTTAGTTAGTCTATTTAATTTTTATTATTAGTAATTAGTATTTTAGAATATTTGATGATTACATGTTGATGTTAGGCATTGATAAATAAATAAATATGGCCTAGTATGGATTTCATTAAAAAACATAATTATTATTTTTTATATATTTATGCAATCCCAAAATAGACGGTTTATTGTCTATATTATCTTTTCCTATACGGTTTTTGTTGAGTTTATAAATAAAATTAATCGGATTTAAGAGAACTCATAAGAACGACAAAAAAATACCCAGACAAAAAATATATCATATGGACAAAATATTGAAATTTGAGGATATCTGATATTTATTCATATTGGTAAAACGATCATTCTAAAATCTCCGTAACCATATTTGAGTACCCTCATCTATCACAAGAATTATGATTCTCCTGAGCTTTATACTCGTACATATACACCAGGTGACCTAGAAATACTGAAGTAAAAATAGAAACTCTATCCAATAAAGGGTCGACTCCATTCCAAAACGAAATTTGATTCAGATTACATATACATATGTATATTTTTTCATGAGTTCTACAAGTTATGCCAAATTCTGAATTATAAATAATATTCTTCAGGATGTAATAACATTATTTCCTCGAGTGTAATCAACATTAAAACAATTATCGCCCTTCGTACATGGTCACGATGACCTCCGAGTGCAGGCTTCATTTGCCACTTTGTTACTTAACTGGATTTGAAAAAGTATTGCTCTCTGAATTTTTTATTTTTGAAACGGATTGACAGAGCTTTTCATCCAACGATGTGTGTTCAATAATAATTTAATTGGCTACCAGAAGATGGGTACATACCAACTATTCTGTGTAAATTATTTTTGGACTTTCATTTAGTGTATAAGAATTTCGCCTGTATTTCAATACGTCAATAATTTCGTCTGTGATTCTACGTGTGTGCAAGGGATGCATTGTTTCAGACTTTAAATTGTGTTTAGCGGACGGATAAAAAAAGTTCAATATAAAATCGCGGCAAGCTGAGTGAAACAGAGATGAGGACTAGAGGACAGTAAATTCGTACCTTAACCCTCTGAATTAAAAAAAAACTGAACTGAAAAACCTTAAATATTGGATTTATTAATTTTTTTTTCTGATTATAACTTTTTTCAATATGAAGACCTCATTTGTATTTCTTTATAAAAAAATTCTTCTAAAACTTTCACTTTCTTATAAATGAGTATTTTCTGTATTTGTTTGTGCTTGTAGAGAAGTATTATTAATTTTAAGGAAAACACTTTTTGTTATTGTTGTATAATTCCATTTTAGAACATAGTTTTGTGGAACTTTTAATACAAATTAAATTAATCAACTACAAAGATACGCAGAATAAATCAATCTCGGCATCAACTGAATATATTTTAGAAAAATAGATTTTTTCTGTATATCTTTCTAGTTAATTAATTCTTTTATTATTATTTCTGTCATAGATTTTAAAAAATGCTACAAAATTTGAAATATATTTACAAAAATAGGCCACAATTAGATTTTATTTTAGATATGAATTTTTAGACGGATATTTTCTAATTATTTAATATCGTATTTAACAGTTGATTCATGACACGCGAGCATAATTCAATTATGTTTTTATTCCAAAGGTAAATTGTACTAACAGGCTTTTATTTTCTAATATTATTTATGTCCGGATCACCTGGTAGTGAACGCACGTAGTACGGTACAGAGAGCTTCGTTATCTCCCACCTCGGTAACACGATCGGATGATTGCAGTTAGTCGCCCCGAGCTACCCTGAACGTCGAGTCGAGTATACTCGCATAGTGTATTGTGCATAAGTGGATATCTTAACTTTGCTCTCATGGAAGCCGACACCTTCTCAACCTAACGAGGTTGCTGCAAGTACTCGACTGTCTTCACTGGTTTTAATTAAACGTTTGATAAATAAACGATCGAAGGACAAAGTGTAAATTGATTATATTCTTCAGTTTTAATTACTAAATTTGTATTTTACTTGCGTTAGAGCGTGTAATATAAATAAGAAAATTCTTTATAATAGCATATTATTCGCAATATAGCAGTAATCGAATTAAATAATGAACAATTAACCCATCATTGCTTATTTTAAAAACCACACGTCTATTTGCTAGTGTAGAACATTCACCGCAAACTGTAAAAATTACATTAATTTTAACAAGCGAAAAGATAGAAAAAGGGATACTTATAAAGTCACAGCGTACAGGAATATAGGTCTATGCTGAGACTCGATTATGACTAATGACTAACATTTTTAATGCATGTTCTCAGATCTGCGCAACAGTGTAAATTTATCTGGGCTTTTCTGCCGTGTGTACTTGACCTATTTGACCGATGTTTCGGATTCCATTGCAGGGATCACCATAAAGGTGTATTGCGCACACGGTATTATAACCCAATACTTAATTAACCCAATTAATTTTGATCCTAGAAAAAAATTAAATAAAACTTTTTTTATATAAATCACCCGATTTATCTTGGTACATATTTATGACTCGGATTGAATATACGACATGACTGGTATTCTTTGGCAACATATTTGTTTAAAAAAGTAACGAGTTTGACGAAAGGAAAAAACGGGTTTGGACACATGCCTTGCACAGAGTTATAGAAGGGTGGAAGCAGAGCCCCCGCGCATATGGGCTAGCTCGCTGCGGTTTATTAATATGAGCGTGTCGTGTGATTCAATCGCATTGGAGAGGTGGAAATAATGAGCGGAAAATGAGGTCACTTTCGATATTGGATTTTAGCACGATTTAAAAAACAAAAATTAAAACATAGTGATTTATTCAGACCAGAAAAAGTTTATTTTAATAATAATAATAACATGTTTATTCCAGCGTGACCGTGTTGTTTATGCAAGATCCGATTCGCCTTAAAAACAATACATACAATGTAATACATTCGTGTAACAAAATAACTATGAAACGATATAAAAAAATATTACGAAATGAAAAGCAAAAATAAGAATTACTATTTTACTTTAGACTCTCTTGTACATTAGTGTATTCCCGGCATCAAAAAATACTTGGAAAACCTGATTTAATTTTTTTTAAAAGATTTTTTATATAAATATTCACGTGTTCTTATTCTTAACAAAATGTCAGCGTATTATATATATTTCATTGAAAATTAATTATTCCTCATTTCTTTTATATTTATACTTTTAAAATTAGCAATATTAACTTTGTGGTTAAAATTCATATTTTTATTTATTATCTTTGTTTTATTAACCACTTAATTGAGTTTAAATACATCTTCGAAAAATACCATTTTCTTCTTCAGGATGTCATAACTAACTAAAACATATATTATTGTTTCTTAAACAGAATCTATTTTTATGTAGATGTATTTAAACTCAATTAAGTGGTTAATAAAACAAAGATAACAAATAAAAATATCTTTTATATTTTATTCCTCGAATGCGATCCTCATTAATTTGATGTTTTCCACCCTATCTTTCCAGCAGAAGTCAGCTGAGAGAGCAATAACCTCGTTTAAATCTGCCATCTTATGATGTTATGCATGCCTAATGTCTAATGTCTAATGTAATGTATTATTATGAGTACGAATAATGTAAATCACATTACATTGTTTGTCTCCTAATCGACAGATTCGGGGTCACATCATCACTTGACCCTTGACCCAGACGTTCAAATAGTTTTTTTTATTAAACTAGCGCGGTGGTTCTGATTTAGTAAAAATGCCGTTAATAAATATAAATAAAAAAATCTTTTAGAGAATGAAAAAACATAATGTGCCGTAAAATTGACGTGCTTGTGGTCTAGTGGTTACGATATTCGCCTAGTGATCTAGTGGTCGGTGGTTCGAGCCTCGTTTCAAGAGGTCATCAAGTTAGTCCTATTTTCAAAGCACGAACGTTCAGCTTAGTTTGAAAATAGTAAGAATATTGATATGACACGTATTCCGTACGCGCATCTCTATTTAAAAGAAAAAAATATTACGATTTATATATTTTCAATTTTTTATATTCCGACAATAATATTGACTTAATATAATATGTAAATATACGAGTATATATAAACAATATAGATATTGAAAATAGTACTGATTACCACACGATACTAATTGAATAATTACAATAAAACCTGGCTCGACCAACTACCCGAATCACTCAATGCCTATGTACTCATACCTACCAATGACAAATAATATTGATATCACATCCTTAAAATATGAATCTAAAACAGTTATTAAATCAATTCGTACGCTTTTACTTCTTGATATTTTTTTAAAACTGATCGGTAGTGTCGGTGGAATCGGTAATGTATTTTGTTAAACTGTAATGGTAATTAAACAACAAAATTAACACAAATTAAAGAAATAAAGGATATAAAAGAGTTTAAAAAGAAACTAAATGAACACTTCAAAAGCACATAATTGGACAATAAACAATATTACAGAATACTTCAGAAGCACACAAATGGACAATGAATAGAATATGTAAGGTATTATATACAATTATTGTAGTGTAACTCCCTCTCCAAGCTCAAGAGCTGGTCTCTTTTTTGGAGAGGTAAGCGAAAGAAAAACCATGTATGTATGTAACCATATGTATGTATGTAACCATATGTATGTATGTAACCATATGTATGTATGTAACCATATATATGTATGTAACCATATATTTAAAAATTGAATTTCTTTTGCCATTGTATTTTCGCTAAATTAAATAAATAAAAAATATGTTGGTAGAAAAATCAGGCAATATATCATTCTAGAAAAAGCGGAGGTATTCGGCATGATTCCATGTCAGCAGAGGTCCAAAATGATATGTGCAATTTCAGTCGACATGTCAAATTCATTATGGTGGGAGCCAGAAACGATTTGTAAATCTAAGAACCTCCCCACGCGGTATATTAAAAGTCAAATTTGGGGTGCTTTAGACTTTAGCTTGATTAAGGGCGAGTTGTTTAAGATCAGTCAGCGATTAATCGGCGGGCATTTGCGAAAATGTAATCAGTACTGTAATAAATTAGGTAGTGTTTTAAATAAAGTTGGTATTGTCAAAATTCCACACGGTTGAATTAAGATAATGATTTATTGTTTCGGCAATTGTGTTTGAAAAAGTATCCTATACAATTCTTTCCGTTATTTAACGAAGTAACACAGTTGCCCTTATATAGATATATTATATTATTTGAACTAGTCCATCAATTATGACTGGAAAAAAATCATGTTTTTGAATTTATACAGAATGGTTGGTAGGAATCTACAAAGGTTGGATATACAAAGCTTACTTCAGACTGCGCCATCAGCCTGATGAAAGTATTTTATTCACGTAACAAACCTTAAAAAAAACGAAATTTTAATAAAAAGTTGAAATTAATCTTTAGAAATTCGTAGCATATTTTTGTACCATATCTTCTAATTTCCTTCAAAATACAGCCATATTTCAATAGCAATATTTTTTAGCATCTACATCTTAAATTATTACAAATTTGATCGATTTCATTGTAAATTTAATAAATTTTGGAAACATTCTTTTAAAACTACTTCAAATTTTGTCAGTTAATATAAATCATTATCAGTCGTTTTCTATTCACTGGCGAATGATAGCCTCCTCAAGTATCCTAATTTTCTCTTTCCATTGTTATTCCCTACCACGTAGCAATATACATATATATAGCATTCATTAGTACGTAAAAAATTAGGCTTTACGTTTTTTTAGCCCGCCGATGTATTTTTTTTTTAAATTGACGCTAGAATACTTACGATATTTACTCAGCTTTAATTTGTCTGCACTATGTTTATTATAAGTTAGTAATATAATAAATTGTAACGTATCGAGTGTATTATATTGAATAGAACGCGATGAAAAATTCTTGTAGCGGAATAATTATTATTATTATTAGTTGTGGGAATAATATTTTTGAGAAAATTCATCAAACATTTTTCATATTTCGGTCTTCTGGGAAATCTTTATTGACAAAACATTCTTGTCCCATTTTAGAATCTTTTCAAAACTTCGATTTCATCCGTTTCAATTCAAAGTACGCCTTCTATTTTTTCGTATGTTAACATTTTTGTACAAATTATTCATTTAAATATGGCAGATATGTCACACATTAATATATTTTCAATCTAAGAAACCATGTGAGACACATAATAATATATACCTGGTAACTGATGAATATGGAAAAAGGTATTGAACAAAGATGATGAGAGAATGACGGAAACAGGAATACATGAACCAAATGAAGATAAATACAATTGTTGCCTCTGACCAGGTGAGCATGACGTGTGACGAAGAACAGCACAGATGAGAAAGTTGCATCGGCAATAATACTGTTATTAAACGTGTAGGGGTCCTGAACGCATCGCACAGTACCTGGCCGTTTAGCCAGGCGCTATACATAACCATTCAAATCCGCCCAGTAACAACAGAAAATCTATACGACAATACATCGCAACGCAACCGATTCGAAAAGCAAGCTGAAGCAATCACTTCTTCCCTGGCCACCTTCTCGGAACCACCTCCAGTGAGAAATTCTAGTCACTAACTTAACTTTCTGTGTAAATTCTTTTTTGTATCACCCCACAATAAACGCCAACTGATTGTAAGTTCTGTTTCATTTAACAACCTTGCTCTAGCACACTGTTTAAACATTCGTAACATTTATGTATACGCATGAGATCTGGAGGAGGATTAGGGCGCTAAGACTCACCTGAAACAAATCCTTCTGATATTATTAACCTACAAACATCAGTCACCCCACACTGGTGACTGGTAACCAGTGACTTAAAACATAAAGCAAAGCAAGTTCTCACAATCCCTACAAACGCTAGACGAAGATTATTATTCTCTAAAGCTGACCTGATTTTGTAAAACGTTGTTTTATAAGGCGTTGCCCACGATTTAGATTAAGTTATGATTTAACACTTACTGCTCGGTGGGTCAAAACAAAACACGTCCAGCGGTGGTGGATCATTTTAGACCCACCTCAAGTTTTCAGTTCAGAATTAGGGTGATATGTCCGGGGTAGTAAAGTATAACAACAATATTTTCTTCAGAATCCCAGAATGCAATAAAAAAAATTGGATGGCTTTCAATGTAATACACATTTATTAGGTGGTGTGGTAGCCAAAAAGATGTAAAAGAGTGCCTGTGTTATCGTAGGTTTTTAAAAAGGTAATAATTTTGTTTAGTTCGCTCTAAGTGTGTAGGACTGTAATGTAACAGACAGATATATATATATACATAAAACCAAAATAAAATCATTTCGTTTGTCTACTTTTTAATATTATCTTTGATAAAAAATAAAAAAAAACTTCAAATAAATTCCTAAATATTTATTTGTTTAAAATTTTCAAATATTGCTTAACATTTTCTTTGTGCCAGTTGATCATGTGTTTATAAATATATTTTTTTTTTGGAGTTTAAATAGTACATATGAAAAAATAAAGGTAATTACTTTACTAGACGTGGTCTGTCCTAAACCTGTACAGTTTTTAAAAGTTTTAGTTGTCTATAGGTAAGTAAGTACAATCTGAAGTTATAAAATATTATTGAAAAAAGTTATTATTATTGTCTGTAATATACAATAGTTGGAGACAAAAATGTGTAGGTATTTAGATTAGCATAAATGACAAATTAGATTCATTTTGCTTTCTACCCACATCAAGCAACCACTTTGTTATTTTTGGTTTGAATTCGTTAATCACTTTAGGCTTTTTTAATGTTCAGTGGCAAGTTGTTAAATACTCGCGGAGCACAAAATAAGAAAGTTCGTTGAGCGAATTTATTCTTAGTCTTTGGATCGGATCGTGGAAGTAAAGATAATTTTAAAAAAAAATAGTTTTAAGATTGCTCTGGTAAACAGTTGTCTTTTATTCAAAATTTGGAAGGATTTAAAGAGTTCTTCAGAGTTATGTCTAAATGGACTCTTGTTTATTACTCTGATGACCCATTTCTGAGCCTTAGTTAGAGAATCCATTGGAGTAAGAGCTGCATCGCCCCATGTACATATTGCGTAACTGATGAGACTCTGACAAAGTGAATAGTATGCTATTTTTAATAAAGTAATATTCGTGTAGCTGCGTAAAATTTTGAAAATATAAATTAATTTTCTCACTTTGGAGCTTACTCGATCGATATGAGGAACCCATCGTAAATTTTCATCAATTGTTAATCCGAGATTATTATCCGAATTTTCTCATTCGATTTTTCAATGATGTCACAGTTACATATTTGATTTGAGTCCGAAATTAATGTATGTATTTCAGTGTAGCAAAGTAGCCAGGACAAGGCTGTATATATCAGAGGTGAAGTCTACTCCATCCCACACAATAAACTACGAGTATTAATTATGTCTTATGTTTATTATGTTATAATATATTCACCCCTGTTAGAACATAAATATGTATGTCATCTAATAAATAAATAAAATAGTATTTGGGACGACGTGGTTCTCTTGTTTTTTTAATGAAAGGCAATAAAATATGTTTTTTTTAGTTAAGTGTTAGTAGGTGATTGTCTAGAGTACTTTTGATTTCTGCAGTAGCTAATTCTGCCCTTTTAAATGTTTCATCCCACATATCACCATTTATAATGATTGCAGTATCATCAGCATAACTAATCTTAATTCCATACTCCAAAGTTTTATTTATATTAAAACTTTCATAATCAAATACCAGAAAACGTTTCTCAAGTTCCGTAAACATAAACATCACAAATAAAGTGGAAAAATAACATACTTATACAAATTTCAAATAAATATGTTATTATTCTTACCTTATTGGTTACCTGGATGTTTTAACTGTTGAACAAGAAACAAACTTGTATTTAACCATCGATGACTAAAACATGTCTATGGTAAATAAGTTTGTCTAATATAATATACTTCAGACTCTTAAAAGGCAACTAATCATTGTTTGTCATGTGTCATTTCAAGTGTCATGGATCAGGAGCGGGAGACACATCTTGGAGAAATGGAAGAAATATCGCATGGACATTCTAGTAGGTTTTACCGGCTCTTCCATATCGTAAATCAACTAAAATCTACTTTCAGTTGTACCGGTAAAATAGGAATCAATTATCGGCAATCCAAAATAACATTACAATTAATCAATCACATCTTTTTACCAACATTTAAAACAACTCATCTGATTAAAGTGAAATCTCAGAGAGCATTTTCAGCTGCAGGTTTGATTTACACGAAACTCAAAACCAGAATGTAAAACTGATCTTAACGTGGTGAATAAGATTTAAAAAAAAATCGCTTAGGTGCTTTGGTCATCTTTAACAAATATATATGAGAGAAGAAAAGTTTGAGAATGTGTTTTAAAGAAATAGTAGTTAATTTTAAATCGTTTGTTAGTTGTTTTTTTCGAAAGTCTTGCTCCAAAAGTCAGGTATTAATGCGCAGTACTGATACGGGATCTAAGACATTGCCTCCAGTACCACATTTCAAAAGCGTCAAGGTTCTATCTCTCTCTCACCTATTCTCAATTGGAGTGCTTTTTACGGTCTATGTAAATCCCACCATCCCAGTCATTTTGGACCTTTCTCTTAACGTAGTATATTTTCCGTAGTAGACTAATATCTACTTAATAAACTAACCAGCAAACTAATCCAATTTGATCTTACAGGATAACGTCCAAAAATAATATTATTCCAATAATTTAGGTTTTATATCGCTGTGGATTTTAATTTTTATGTTATTTATTTGATGTGAATTTTTTTACTGATTTATTTATGTACGAGTACAGGATATCTGCTTGAGATGAAAATTTTTGAAGAGCAGATCCCGAATTTTGAAACTTTTACAGGAGTGTGATTAAATTCAACTTGCATCCGAATCGACATTATTTTAATGTAAAAGCTTAATGACATATAGAAGACATTTAATTTTACAAACCTCTTATGAAACATGAAACTGTACATGATGAACGTAAAGGACCGGTAGAGATGATGAGTACAAAATCACGAACACTAAGTTACATTCACTAATGGTTATTGATTACCTAAAAGTATCGCGATACATGATTCTTCTCTGAAAATATTGTCAAGTTGGGTAGCGCCGTCGAGAGTTTTCTATCAATGTATTTATGAAAAGTTGTTGGCAAGCCATTTCTGTTGTGTTCGCAGTTTGTATTTTTAATTGACACAATGGGAGAACGCATAAACAAATTAACAAATCTCTAGATTTAGCTACGATTTTACTTAGTGGCTTATTAGTTCTGAAACTTATGTTGAATATCACAAATGTAAATAATAAAAATTTGTAAAGAATACATACTTATTATAATTAATCAAAACAGAATTGAAATGGTGATCACAATCGCATCTTTAAATCACTGATACCATTCAATAGCAATCACAGACGAGTACAAAATCTGAAAAATATCTGTTACTAAACGAATACGCAATAAACAAAGGTCTTATAACTGCCAGAAAACGTAAAATAAACCAAAAACTTGAAGTTTCTTAATAAAAATCGCTCAGTGGTTATGTTTCAGCCGTCACGTACTAGATTAATGCTTAGTATTACCAAAAATACTTTAAATCATCATAAATTATACTGTATACACATTAGTAGGTACTCATACCAGTTGAAAGAATGTATATGTGTTATATTTATTAATATATTAAAATAATATACAAAAATTTAATTTAATTTACCAAAAGCATGCAATGTAATTTTTTCAGTCCTGCGCAAAAAAACTTCCCTCTCCGCCTTTCCAATAACGCCGGGTACCGACAGCTATATTACATAAACTTTATAAACGTTGTTCTAAAGTTAACAAAAATTGTGACGCAGTTTCGTAAATTTTACATAATTCATTTTACATGAAACTCCTGTAATTATGATGTCCTAACATCATTTAAAAACAGAAAAAACCGTAAAGTAATGATTAATTATTGGACCAGTTTGTTATGACTCACCTTGGTGAAGGGCTTTTTTTCACTATACTTGTTTTCAACCTTTAATATTTTTAAAAAAATATCCGCATAAAATACTTTAAATGATTAATTTGATATCTAACAAAATTATCCTCGTTAAAACTTCTATACTACCAACGCTCAAATCGAAATCTCCAGGATGCGAAAAACGCGAATAAATTAAAACAACTTAAATTGAAAATATAATACGAGTATTTCAGCATCGCGTATCAGAAATACGATATTGCTTAGCAGATTTTCAATCAGGGCTGGAGGCGGTTTGTAATCTCAAGCCAACAATAACAAGTTAAATGGACTCTAAATAAGTTTTTAAAATAAATATTTCAAACAAGCTGAAATCGAAAATAATGGAAAATATTTCAAAAATGAATTAATCATTCGTTGTTTAGCAAAATAAAATTACATAAAATATTAATGTTTTTCATAATTCATAATTTCATGTCTAAAGGTTTCCAGCGGAAATATTTCAAGAATAAATAGTAATTGCACATAAACCATCAGGGTGAGGTATGTAAGTGGGAGAAGTATTGTTCGACGCGCGTGATTTGCGGATTTGCCAGTCGTAATAAGTCACTGGTCAGGAGCGCACCGCGCGTTCGCGGTCGAGCGATATTTAAAGTGCGGTAATTCATTGGTTCGTGCGCTTCGCGCTTTTTGTACTCAATTTAATATTCGACGAGTAAGTGATGGGCCAAGCACGTAACTTATCCGGTGTTGGGTTCAAAAGTTCAGACAAGAAGAGACCATGATTAACCAAACTCCTCCAGGACCATTAACGTCAGCAGCGACGCCAGAACATGTGGCTCAAGTTCGACGTGAAATAATGCGCAATCCGCGTAAATCGATAAGAAAGATTGCAGCCTATACTGGAATAAAAAAATCAACAGTGCACGTTATTTTGAAAAAGAAACTACAGTTTCACCCGTACAAACTGCGAATCATGCAGTTTCTCAACGAAAATGACTATTATTTACGTGAAACTTTAGCAAAAACGATACTGAAACGTTTTGACAGCGCGAAACATATTGTTTACTGACGAAGCACATTTTCATATCGATGGCTATGTTAATAATAATAATAATAATGCATTTATTCCAGCATTATCAGGTTTTTTTTAACCCGATAAACAAAACATGAGATACTGGTGCCCCGACAACCCAAGGGAACGCCATCAAAAGCATTTGCATTGTCCAAAAACGACAGTGTGGTGTGCATTTCTGCCCGAGGGATAATTGGCTATTATTTTTTTAAACAGCCAGACACAGTCACAGTTTTTGATACCGCAATTGCAGCTGTTTCCCAGGTTCAACAACAGAACACGACGAGGCCACTCCACACATAGCTAGAGTTTCAATGGAGAAGCTGAGAGGAATTTTTCCTAATAAATTAATCAGTAAGTATGGAGGCATACCCTGAGCATCTCAATCACCAGATCTTACACCGTGCGAATTTTTTTTGTGGGGATACTTTAAGTCGAGAGTTTACAGCAACAATCCTCGGACAATTCAGGCCTTACAAGAAAATATCCGCCGTGAAGTTGCTGCCATTGAATCATCGCTTTGCTCTCGCGTGTTTGCAAATTTAAGAGTGTCTTGAGAGAAATGGACGGTATTTAGACGATATTGTTTATAAAACGCAAAATCTGCATCGTTAAACTCCACTTTGTATAAATAAAATATAAGAATAACATTGTAGTTTTTTTTTATTTATTCAATATTAAACTTGAAAATTTTCCACTGGACACCCTTTACAGAACTTTAAATTTTTGATTTTTTTCATACATAATATTTTATACGTACACGAGTATAACAGCTATCACTTCTATGTTTGATGGCGTTGGCATGTGGAAACCTAGACTAACATTTCGGCACGGTGACACGTTCCATTTTCAAGTCCTTATCTCAAAAACGATACAGTATGACAATACTGGTACTAGTGCGACCATTATAGAAGACATTTCTCCCACGCACGTGGACTATTGTACCGTATCTTTTAAGCAATGCTATAAAAATAATAAGTGTGGCTGTGCCAAAACATCGGCCTAGGTTTCCTCAAGTAAGCCACCTGCAAACGCGATGAAACCCAGTTATACATATGTAGATAAGAAACCAAACAAGTGTAGTCGATAAAATGAAATGGCAATGGGGGCGGACAATTATTGGACAAACGCAGTCATTCGGTGGTATCCGAGGAGAATCAAATGGCCGACTAAAATACCAATTTTTAAGATTTTTCTATTTATCCTTCTATGTAAGGGATTCATTTCATTGTTTAATATTGATCAAAGAACTAACTATGTTCTATAAACGCAACATCGCAAGAAAAGAGGTATTCTTGAAAAATACTAATTATAAAAAGACTATACATATAGATATGTGTTATTTACCTTTTGTTTAATCTTAGATAGTTTTTAATTAGGTACATAGATTTAATGTGTAAAAATCACAGACCAGTTAATGAATAGATATGAAATAAAGTGTACATATAGGAAAGGCGTTTGGAACATTAGTTGCGGGACGAAAGGCATTCTACACACATTTTTAGTTGAAATATAAATCTGATAGTTTTTGACACATTTATGCAACAGTAAAAGTATTTTCTCTTCGAAAATTAAGTCTTTGTGTAAATAAGACGTATTTTTTACATTAATGCATATTATATTATCAGCATTTAAATGTTCGTTCCAATCGAGTCATATATTTAAATAACATCACGGAGCTATTTGGTTGCGTAAGTCGTACCAAAGTGATCACGTAGGTAACATCAAATAGAAAATATTTAAACAAGGAATTTGCGTTGGTTCATATTTGGTAGTCTGTGTAAAAATGATTAGTTAAACAAGGTGTTATTAGTAAATATTTTGAAGCCTTTTATTAGCAATTAACTGTATAAAATACATTGTAACTGTAGTTTCCAAAGCTTTATTGTAATTAATAGCGATATTAATTTACTAACTAATAACGATTTAGATTTAGTTTCTCAGATAAATAATTTATTTCCTACGTTCGGTGTGTAAAACACATCTGAACTTCAATAGACCTAAACAGCAAAAATCCTTTTTGAAAAAAATTAAATTTAGTAAATATTATTAACAATCGTAACAAAATAATTACGTATATAATTATGATACTACCCACACTATTAAATCTATTGAAGATGTTGTTTTTGAATTTTGTTTTGTAAGTCTTAAAACAAAAGTGATTTCGAACGATAATTGTTTATTATTTTAAATGAAAAATTTATTATCCATTTTATGTATATTTTTCTGCGCTGTTCTTCCGCGTGCCTCCGACATTTCTCTCTGACCAGAATTAGATTGAACCCACCGATATTCACCGACCTTTACCGTATTATTATTTTTATTAATTCAAGCATCATTTTAACTAAAATAGGCTAAAATATTAGCAGATTTTGTAAAATTGTTTTTAAACGAAAGATTGTTTTCAATATTATTTCCGTGTTCTATAATCGGATCAAATGATAGAGACCTTATGGATGTGGAGATTGCGCAAAACTTGCCGATTCAGACATTCTCTTTCTAGGGATTATTTCGGAAAGCTCTTGAGAGAATAACAAAATAAATAAAATCGAAAAAATCCGTCGTCTTCAAGTAATAGAGAGTATTTGTATTGGGTTTTAGGCAATCACGCTGGTACCGAATCATCCGCAAAAAAAAACAGCATTTTTTTTTCGAACTCGCCCAGTGATCAGGATACATGATATTCAATTCTCATCCCGAAAAGACCACCATGTTTTTATAAAAATTATTATTACAATTTTTTTACATAATCACCCACAAAGCGTCTTAACTACGTGCTGTCTGCAAGTTCATATTTTTAATTAACGTATGTATATAAAAATTAAAACAACATTATGTACTAATATATGATACAATACTTTAAAAGAACTAAACATTTGAAAGAACTTGTCTTCAAGAAAACACTTTCAATTAACATACACCAAATCAAAAAAAAAAAATTAGAACAATATTGAAAATATTCATTATTTTAAATGAACCTAACAAAAACACATGTAATTTAATATGAGCCAATTCTTTATTTTCGTCTCAAAGTTTAAGAGTTAGCTCTACTAAGGTAATATACTGGTAGTTGATCAACGTTGGGACGATAAATTACAATATTCAACTTGCTTGTTGGTGATTGTAGTAATTTATTGCGAGTCCCAAATAGTAAGTCTTATTTGCCACAGCACAAACCACTTAAGTCAGTTGGAATAAATGCGTATTTTTATAATGTTTACTGTTTCTGTAGACAGTTTCTTTTTAGAATAAAGATACTATTATTCCATTATAAATAATAAAAATAAAAATCCATATTATTTCTACATTGATTAAATTTATTTTAAGGCGATGTTTCGCTTTAAAAGAGCATTATCAATCACGATTTATAATGCCTTTTATCATCATCATCATTATGATACTATTGCCCGGGGTGAGTTATGGCTATTGCAAGGAAATCCCTTTATTCTTCTCTGTTCTGCACCTTGTTTCACCAGTCGTTGATTTCGAGAGGACGCAGATACCTCTGCCCTAAGATGATTTGATTGGAAGGAAAGGTGCTTTTGGAGGCTGAACAGAGTCATTCGGGGGCATGAAGTGTGGACGGGCTAGCTATGGTTATATTGGTTTGGTAGGAATAGCCAAAATGAAAGAGTTATTGAACATCATCGGTCTGCGTAGGGTGCACAAGGCTACAGGCTAACCTTACGTATGTTTACCGTTCATGATCTGTTTCCGATATATAACCTGGCATAAACAGTTTAGTCCGCACTGAGTTGCGTCGAGGTGGTTCCTGTGTGGTCGCCGTGGTACTCGTACTTCAGTTGTATGAGGAGGATGATAGTAGGATCTCTAAAGGTTAATACCCAGAGACAGTGTTCCTAAAACGATCTACAATCACACAAACACACACACACCCGCACCAGTATGCAGTGATAACAACTCTAACTATTTGTTCCTGGCTCTATTCGAGATGCATTGTTCGAGACACCGAGGATCATCCTGCAGATTAACTAAACTATCTATCGCACACCGTTGTCACATGACGTATGTTTTCAGACGCACCCAAAGGAACCAAGGGAATTTCCTGAGAATCGTACTGTCATGTCACAATCATCACAATTAATTACCTTCAGTGGTGGACGCGGCCACGGATTGGCCATTTTCCTACCGATACTGAACAGCAGCATATTGGAGATATAAGGACCTCGGCCATGCATCTTGAATGAGTCATAACAAATGATATTGTTCACTGAGACACCGGCCGAATCTAAATTTTGGATCATCATCATCATCATTACCTTTTGAACGTGTTGGGTGAGAGGGCTCGGGGTTAAGCACCCGTCGTCTACCGCGAATAGGCACCAGGCGTACGGGTATCTTAATCTGGGGATAGGGGAGCCGAGCGAGCGCAACAGACCGGTGTCTAGAGAACTTATCATAATCACGGAACATATTTGCCAAGCGAGGCATTTAGCATGTCGCATGTTGTTTCACATGTTCACATAATTTATGAACAGCTAGGCGACGCCGCGTGGCGGCCACAGTCACGAGGATGAATCTACGACAAATAGCATGTAGCCAATGGAGTCGCTATCTCTGGTTTATGAAATGTCAGATGCGCACACGATGAAGAGACGAGTACTTTCATCGAGCCAAGTACCCGGCCCTTCAAAGTCGTTGGGTTTTATGATAATGCCTTTAAATAAATAATTTTCTAATCTATTCATTTAAAAACCTCTGGTCGGTCTGTTTGACTGATAAATTTCCAAAGATACTATATACAAAGAAGGAATCTGGACAAACGTTAACGCAACTTTCTTTAGATAGCTTAAGATAAACAAAAATCACAAAGAACCGACGAAGAGAAATAATAGACCCTCTTGAGACGAGAGGAATTCAGATATGGTTGTTGGAATTCTGTTCAATAATTGGTTATCGTCAATATATATCAGAGATTTTTCTGTTTGCGTTAAAACCTCGGGAAGTACAATACATTAGCATCCGAGGTATTTACAATCGATACCAAATAGATTGGTTGAAGTAGTAATCGAATCATTATATGTGGCTGATCCTACAGTATGATGGAATCAATTGCCTCCGCCATCGAGTGCGCACACGACGTAGTCAAGTTCAGCCAACTCTTGAGATCCAGGTTGCTGAGAGATCTCAAGATCAAAGCGCGTCAAGGGTACTTTAAAAACTGTTTTATTCATAATAATAATAATAGGGTCGCCTGGAAGCTTCAGAGTCCCGACCTTTGGGACCAGCGGCGGCTTTAAAATTTACCAAACACCTAGGACTATTAGACCAGAAATATTGATTCAAATATATTTTCACAAAAGTCATATTGAAAACGATATTAGCTGCAATAAGGTCAAGTATAAAGTTATTATTTCAAGCTATTTACGAATTAGTTCGGAGAAAACCTGTCAATAATTACCAGAAAAATTATATTTTAAAATATACACAGAATACCTTCTACTATCGAATTAAATAATTATTGAACATGTGAAAATTAGATACCTACCTAGATTGGATACGCAAAGCTCAACTGACAAAATAAATATTTTTGCATATCCAATCAATTGTAATAGTGTCACATATTGATTCCAAATTAAGACGAAATAAAAATTCGAAATTAGAATATAAAATTATTCGGAATTCGGTCGAATTTTTTTCTATCAATGCTAATAATAAAAAAACAACTTACTTCATTATTATTTATTATATAAAAATATTCAAATAATATAGAAAAGAATGACATGTACAAAAATTAAAATTCCTGAAAAAACTTCGGAACACTTCTATTGTTATCCGATTACTCATTGTATAGCCGTCAGTCTATGATCGTAACAATATTTTATTTTTATATATTTATAATTCGGAATTCGTTATGAAATTTTCAGAATTCACTATGAAATTTTCGGAATTCTTAATTATATGTATGAGGCCGACTTTCGGAATTCTCAAAATTTCGAAATTTCGTATTTATTGAAATTGTGGTTTTGCGGGTTTTTGGCATATATATACTTTATTTCATTTTTGATCATTACTATTAAAGTGATTATAGCATCATCATCAGCATCACTGCTAAGTGAAAGCCTCCCACGATCTGTCAACTTTGGCCATAGTCTGATCATTTCGTTAACTCTACGAGACATAGTGTGTCATTTTTTTTGTCTCTTGAATAACTTTCTTTAGACTATCAGATGATTCAGCGTAGATTTTTCATATAATGCTATGTCATCTGGCACTTCTGAGTTGATATTCAGAATCCAGGTGTCATTACCAAATGTAATAAATGTGTGAAAAAAATTTAATAATACTGTGATTTATCATTTTTGAGGAGGTTGAAAGCTAAGCACTTTAATTATATGCATGGTTTGACGAATGTTGTGCATTTTATAATTACGAATAATAATTTATTGAAGTATTCAAATAATATCCCATCTACTGTTCAAGAAGCTCAGGACGATAGGAACCACAAAAAATAATGTCTTGTTAATGGTTATTTCTTTGTTTATTTTTAAATCTGATGCAGATTTATTTTGTCCACTTTGAAAATGGAGTTAGAAGATTAAATATCAGATGTTCCGATTCTTTATAGTTATTAAAAAAGGCTCAAAGAGGTTACAATGTGTAACCCTGTAAGGTTTGCCTTCAGGGAGGTATGTTGCGATGTGGGAAGGAGAGGCTGGAGGAGTTTCCGAAGTCTCATGTTGCAAATAGTCGAGAAATGGACTAAAGTATAATTTTCTTTTGAACTATTAATGCGCGGATATCATGTTATTATTATCGTCGAGAGTAAAAAAAGATTTTAATTATTTTTTATAATCTTCGCACGGTATACAAATATAATCTTAAAAGTTTTTTTTTGTTTATAACATTGTTTACACGAAGTAACCTGTTAAAACTTCTTACAAGTAATGATGTATTTAAAATCAATGCATGTCGTATTATTCAATCTTTTCTATTTATAATCTCCCCAATTTAAGATTAATCCGTCCTCCTAACATGTTTTCTTAATGTTCCGAGTGTCACGCACCTTAATACATATTTTTGTTAACATTATGCGTTGTTAAAATGAACCCTACTGGCGGTGGACGACTACAACTGAATACAGTGTGCTTGAAAAAATAAAATGAACTTTACTTTCTGGATTACCTTCGTATATAAAAAATATCTTTACTTGCGCTCTCTCGGCGGATTTCACGCACCGTGGTTACGCACCATAACACATAAATACAACTTACTATCACTATTATTATTATTACTATTTTTATGTATAATAAATTATTGCCTACCGAGGCGAGGATCGAATCGCCAACTACTCGGTCATCAAGCGAATCGTCAGCACTAGGCAAAGCTAGGCAAACCAAAAACATATCAAAGTAACGAGACGACCGTTATATTATTTACTAGTACATATAATATAGTACGGGATTCTATTAATACAGTATTGATTACATTATTAAACCCAGCTGCTCAATTCATAACAGTAATATTTCAGTAAATAATACAGCGACCGATACAGGAAATATTTCAATACAATAGGATATACAATAGCCAAGCTTGCAATGTGACAAAGGCAATACACAATTGTATATTAGGCTTCTACATTTTTAATTGGATTAGGGTTGTAATGAAATAGGCACAACCTTTTGTGTTTAGAAGTTCAGTCTGCCTTTGATGAATTGTATGCCTAATTAGGACACATTTTAAATATTAACTTCTGACAAATTTTATACACAAAACGGATGCTAGAATAAATAAGAGATGGATAATGGTTATAATTACAATTTATGATAATTGAATAAATTTTCAATTAATTCTGATTTCAAAGACTTAAGTAAGAAAAATATGTAATATAATTAATACACGGGGCTGTTAAAAGCAGTGTTCATTTATCAAAGAAATATTATATTATAAAGTGTAACGATCACTTGTTCAAAATCTCCTCCACAGGTGTGTTTTATTTATACTTTCGCGAGCAATGGTAGTCGCTGGGCGGCCACGGTCAGTGATTTTGTAAAACCTATTGTTCCGTATACGTAATTATTTTTTATTAGTGAAATGTAGTAGGTATTATTGTCACCAGTTTTCAGTTTTTTTGTCCTGTCATTTAGCCCATACCCCAGTACACATTGTTCCTTCAGCTCGACTAGTTTGTTTTGGATTTGTCACATTCGTAAAGATTTGGAGAGGAAGTGTCCTCGTGTGATCATTTCGTGTCGGATCACTAGTTCAGTATATATCTGTCCCTCAGATTGACTTGTTCGTTGAGAATACTGCCGCGATTTTTATGTTTTGTGGATGGTAAATTTCATCAAAGTTTTGCCGTGGCAGTTTTGTTTATTGGGCTGAACTTTATGATAAGTCGGTGACGGCGTCATCATCAGACGAGTCGAGCTGTCCTCCATCCTGGTCCGCTATCGAAGGATTCCCTAATTCCCTTATCATTCCTCATTCCCTATTCCATTCTCTACTCCTTCCAACTACCCATCCACCCGTTTCCTCTTACCATTCCATCCTGTCCGATTCTATCATAACCCACCACTGTCGGTTACACCTACTTTTCAATTTTTAAAAGATTCTTTATTACCAAACAATCAAAAGTTGTAAACCACAGTAGGGCACAGTCTCAAAAGAAAATGAAAATGTATTATTGTAACGCAATGTGTACTACGTGTTGTATGATATAGAGGTTAGGGTGGTAATATAATGTACCTACTTCACCTTTGATAGTTAACGGTCGACTGTGGCATTTGCACGTTTGCTGGTTGCTGTCTGGTGTGACGACTGTTACCATATACCTGTAGTCGTGAAATGAACGTAAAGTAGATTTCACGTAGGGATTTAATTGTCTTAGTATAAGTGATACTATTTGTAATACTACATAATGTTAGTGTATTGGTGCCTCTGTATTTTAATTAGTCATTTAATGGATGGAGCGGTCGTTTGAAATTACTTAAATTAATTAGTGAACAGCATCCACAACACATATGAACGTAATTTTTCAAGTGAAATAATAATTAATCATTATTTATTTTATTTATCATTGGTAAAATTCAATAATAATCGTTTGAATATATTTCTTTTGATTTTGAAGTTTGAAGTTGTGCGCGCAACATAATATATACACACATTTTGGTTTTTGTCTTCTAAGGTAGCTATTGTAAAGATGTATTATTAGTCACGTTTTAAATAGATGTGCACTTCTTTTTGTAATTACGGACCTTTTATTGAACGTTACCGAATCATTAAATGATCTGATCAATAACGTTATGTGTACTCCCTCATTTAGTAAATAATGCATCTTTATGTTCATATACCTATATAGGTATATAATATGAATCTCTCTTAACTATCTAAAATCTTTCATACACAAATATAGCCTTAAGTAATATGAAAAACACGGAAAAAAGGCAAAAACATTATATAAACCATTTGATATTCATATCTAGTTGCATTTAAACGAGTCACGCGATGACATTAAATAGGATTCTCCACCCTTGAGCGACATTAAGTATTCACATATGTAAATATGTGCATTTATGCAAAACTTATGCACTTCACGAGACCACGGTTGAGACAGCTCAAGTTTTGCGGCCCATCTTTGGAATTCTTTAATCACCCGCAACTTTATTCGGAATAGAGAAATTACATTTTAAAAAAATGCGTCATATTTAATTTTGTTGTTTACGATTGGGAGGGTGTGTGTGGGGTTGGCGTAACTAGCCCTTGTGTATCGAAATTTTGAAGAAATATTATAGTCCCGATAGCTCGAAGTGGTAATAGATTTGCTGTTCGAACTACTGCAAGACAAATACGTATTTGAAGTTCGGACCATTACCACTGTGGGGCAGACGAGCAGTGGTGTAGTGCTAAAAAAAGAAGTACCGGAACGCTGCTCCCCTAAATGGGAAGCTCTTCCGGTACTTCCGCTAGTAAATAAAAATAACATTTATTTTCTTCTCTCGGACGTAGTTAGATATTTTTTCACATACACTAGTATCTCTCTCACAAAAATCAGTCAACAAACAATAACGAAAAAGTCCTAACTTCTCAGTAGAATAAAACGATTTAACACAAAAATGTTGATAAAAACATAAAAACGCCCAAGACTGACAAAACTATATAAGTGATGACAAATCAAGTCTATCGAACCACCCTTTCCTTTACATATGCGCGTGCATCCCCTGGGCAGGAGGTTGAGGGATGAATCTCTCTCCTTTTCTCAGTTATTGCGTATTATATTATATATATTCAACATTCGTTGCACCATTTAGTGAATCTGGTGACATATACATAATATATAGGTAGGTACTACAGCAGTTATCGCAAGAAACAGGAATCTATATTTCCGTCAATGTTTTTTTAAATAATTGTATGTATTGCGATGTTTTTTCGATATTATGGTTTTTCGGACGCTTACTGGATTCACGAAACTGCGTTAAAAAAGTGGCGTTAGAAAATTTAGTCATATTTTATATGAGGTTCGCTGGTGGAAAAGTTACGAGCATTTAGTATCTTTACATGTACCGATGGGGAATAATGATATACGTATCTTTTGTTTTAATAGACTCAATATAAAAACGTTAAAAAAATGTAAATTCTGTCCGGTTTGACGAGAAATATATTATAATTTTTGTATGTAACTTTAGTACCGCCAAAAAATACTTTAAAAAACTCCGGACAGTATTCACTTTACGTGAAGAGTTTCAAAAATTCTAAGATGGCCTCCGCCGCGTCAACACGAATTTATCAAATAAACTTTCGAGTGTTTACTCTCGGCTTTTAAAAACAAAAATATAAAGGAATGAAGAAAAATCACATACAAATAAAAGCTTAGCTCGGTGTCTGACGCTTCTTTCCCTGTATTTAAATTTGAAAGAAAACTGATAAGAGTGAAGAGGATATGCGACTGTTATATTCTCCAGGTACAAACATTTTTCAAATAGAAATAAAATGTACATTTCTTACGTAAATTTAATTTTTCGTAATGAATAAATTTTGAAATCATTTTCACCACTCATTAGCATAGGTCCAATTAAATTAGAAATACCTTTCTGATATATGGACTGCTACTCAAATTCAGTGAAATTTGAAACATTCTACTAAATGTATTATAGCATACCTGCTTTTTCGTTAGCACATTTAATGTTGATTAATTAATTAACGCTTATTCTAGCATTCTCTTTACACAGTAAATAATTAACACGTAATCCTAGGTTCTCTTTGGATTATGTAAAATACTTATTAATATTGTTAAAATGATACACGATTATCTCTCTAATAATTAAAGCATGTTATTATACGTATCACAGAGGGATTCGGACCGTATAAAGAGAAAGAAAGGAGAATAATAGGGATAAAGAAAGGGGATCGCCTGAAGCTCATGGTGAAATATAATATGGCCAGAATGTGACATAATTCGGAAATTTTGTGGTGTGAATACTCACATATCCCCGGCGGTACTCCATACATTTTTAATACTAAAATAAAAACTAATTATTAGGAGAACACATTCTTATTGTGAAGTTGTAATTATTCAGAACATAGGTCTGTGTTATTTAATTCATATTTAAAAACTAATTAATTACGAAAAATTGAGACAGAAACGCTTACCAATTCACTCTGACTTATCTGCTACCGATCAGTTGATTTGTTAGAGAACCGGGCGTGAATTTAAACAATTCATCGATTTAAAATATTTGATTTTGAAAAGAAATAGCTGTTTTGATCTCACATATATTTTGTTGAGAAATATGTTTATTTAAATCAATCAAGTTTTTTTACAATATTATACCTGTGAAAATTAGTAGTTCAATAAATTTGTTTATGTGTAATTTTATTTAAATATATGTAATGTTAAGTATTTTTAAGAAATTATTTCAGATATAGTTATGATCTTTGGCTGTGTGAAATCGAGCGTGTATCGTAGGAATATAAGGCCGACGCTACGAAAAATTCTTCAAGAGACATATTGAACAAGAAAAAAATTGCTTTAAAATGTTAAACGTTCGGATATTGTAAGTCGTAAAATATTTTAACCGCGCTTGAACCAAGAATATTTTAACATAAAATATTTTGACATCTCACAGTGCTTTTTTTAGGTTTATGAAAAATATTTTCAAGAGGAAATTTTCTTTGTGATCTTGTCGATCAACAGATGAAATAATATGATGTATAAATGATATATTGACTTGTAAATAGTTCACCTTATTTACGTATGTAGCCATCTCGTAGCTCCGACATATTTTAATGACATCCCTGCATTCAGTAACAGGCAACACTTCAAGACTTTTCTCATTTTTAGTTTTAACGAAGCAGTACAGCCACCAGCCACCCGCGTAACGAAGCAGCACAGCCACCCGTATAACGAAAATAGAATCTCTCGTCAAATAGTTTCAGGTACCTGAATCGTACAACGAACGTTTTTATTTTCTGTAAAAAATATGTCGTGTAATGTGAAACAAAGGAATAATAATGAAAGTTAAAATGTCTAGAATTTAACAACAATTTTCTTGCCATTGTCTGATGTAGGTGTAATATCTGCGTGTGTTCCTTGTCGCAGCTGATAATATTTGGTAGGTAGGAATGAAGGCATGTTTTCAATTGCTATTATGCAGTCTATATATAATAATATTATATTTCTATCTCACCTATCGTCTTTGTCGTCTCCCTTCTTCCTTCCTCCTAATACATTCATCGGATATCTATTATGTGTCCGATCCTGTTTACGTTACTGTTACGTCACTGTTTACCTCTCCTGTTTACGATAGTATCAACTATTATTCTTGTAGATGAAATATAATACGGCATGTAAGATATATTATATAAGGAAACATATTAAATAGTTAATAATAGGCGGGACACTGGATACCTTACTGGAGCTTTCACAAATGAGACTTAAACATCTGAGATTTGCAACCCTATTTCACACTAGATATTACAATATTAATCTAGACTGTTTCTTTCCCCTTCCTAGAATTCTTAATTACTACAATGAGACCTCGTCCGTTAATATCTGTTTATCTAGATACATTATTCATAACACAGGCGTATAATACATTCTTACCATAAAGCCGAGTTCGTACTATTCGCTTTTACGAACGCTGAGAACTGTTGCCCGATATCGTTGGCCTTGGAACCCATGCGCTTTATACATGTGCGATAGTTTTAATACTTTGGTGATTCTCCTCAATTGACAATTTGTAACATGTCATTATTTTCAAACTGCGTTTTTAACATTCCAATCTCAAAAATGTAATGTAGCTGCGAGTTAGAAATTAAATGACGCATAGGTATGGCAAAAAGTTCTATGTCCAGACTTTATATAATATGGAAATACCGCGGTACAGTCTCTCGTGCATTCTATATATTTTTTATATAGTGTGAAATCATAGACCGTGAAGGTGGGAAAGAAGGGAGAGAAGACGGATTGATGTCTTTGACATGTGGTGCTGGAGACACATGCTGTGCATACCATAGACGACGAGACGCACGAATGTCTCAATTCTGCAGGAATTCATGGATCATTTTCCTCTCTCTCAACTAATGAGGAAAAATGCTACTCTTGACTCACTGGTGTGATTGTGATTAGTATTTTAGAATATCAATGATTGAAAACTTTGACTGTGTTCACAGTTTCATTATTCGTATCGCAATACACAAAATAAAATTTAAAAATTGCGTATTTGTTCATATTATTACAACTTCATTGCGTAAAAATCATATTTTATTATAAATAATTAATATAAATCTAATTTAATATCATCACAAAATAAATTTTGAATCACGAATCACGATATTTCCAGTTATTCAATCACTGATAGTGAGTATGACTCAAAAATAGCAGTGATTGAATGACGGTTCGTGATTTTGAGCTCATCATCATGAAGGACCATAGTGGATGATAATTATACTTATATTTTTCTTACGACAATCTATCAATCATTGCACTTGTTGATAATATGTCTAGTTAAAATAAAATAAGGTGTAAGCGAAAATGAAAGAGGACAATGACAAAGAGCTTAAAGAAAATTTAAAATAACATTTGTATTATACCGAATACAGTTTTTAAATAACATTTCTCAGATACATAGATGTAATATAAATTAACACAAATACTCGATGATTGCTTTGTTAGAACATATTTTTTTCCAAGTCCCTCGGTACTAGAATGACTTATTCCAGAACTATTAGTATTAACTGCGCACTCTGAGAAGGGGTAGGTCTCCTTGTGGCTTTAAGGGACATCGGAGGTGGTTCAGAGAAGAAACGGCGCAAACATGCGTGGGAGCCTCAATAAACCAATGGGGCGCAAGCTGTGGTTTGTTGTCATGGCAACAGTGTCCCATGTGCGATCCCTGTGGCACTCCAGACAATCTGTTCGGAATTACTCACTTCACCTCAGTGGTGCGTAATGTTTTGTTGTTAGATCAAAGGAAACCTAGCTGAACTGAATCAAGGTGGAATTTATATAAACTTAATATTTTCTTGAAAAGTCATTCTTTTTTTTTTTCGTTCTTAATGTCCGTACTACAAAAACTGTAATTTTTTAAACCATAATACATTTCATTTATTCATAAAAAAATCGATTTATGTCAAAATATTCTTCGATTTAAGAGTTCTAATATACAGTATTTACAGGAATGAAAAATATCAGTGTACTTAAAATGAGTACTATCTCTATTTTGACTTGTGACTGATCCCATTTATTTTTATTAATAATTTTCATTATTTGGCGCGATAACCGTACTTTGTCATGTAATAGAATTGACAGCAGATCTTGATTGTTTTATGTTGCCATATGACACGGATGGCTATCAAAATATGTTTTTTTCATATTACTGCGCGACTCGGATGGATAAACGGATATATATGTAGGATTTCATATAAAAAAATGAAGGCTGCACGCAAAAGACTTAATTTGTCAATTATCAAATTTTTTTTTATTTATATTAAATACATAAAAAAATATACATATAAATCTTTAGTTTTCTAGAGAACTCAGTATAGTTATATGAAAACATTTTTTGGTTTGATTATATAAGTTTTGTTCAGAGGAAAAATGTATTTCTTTCTGAATTGTTTCGGGTTTACTTTCACGTCGTCTTCTTCGTAGTCAATCTTCAGTAATGACCGTTATGATATCCTGCTATTTTCACTAGTCTTCTTCATTTAACTCGGTCCTGGATAGCGTGTTTTTTGAGCTTCAACTGATATATTTGTATTGGAAATCGTCACTTTTCACTTACTGGCAACATGTTGTACATTGTACATTTTTGTAACTATTGCAAACTTTTGTATCGAGAAATAATGTTAAATTCGTGCTATGATTTATAGTCGAGGGACTTAAAAACATGAATAATTTATTTTAAAACCTGATTTTTCCAAGTTTTTTAGTGTTGCAGTACTCGCTCCCTTTGCGGGGGAGAGAGTGGGACATGACAGCGAGCACCTCGCGGGCAAGTCTCAAGAGGCTCTTCATCCGCTGCTCTCGCATTAATTAGAAAACTCAGATGCGGCACATTCCTTCAAATAAACAGCATCTAAATAATATAATACTACAAATTAAAGTAGATTATATGTCATTTTATTTTATGTTATCATTGAAAAACTAATTTTAATAACAGCTACAAGTCCATCCTGACGAAGATCGATAGGATCGAAAAAGGTTTATTTAAAAAAATTAATAATCACGTCCAACCACAAGCGCGTTACTTTTTACTTCAAAGTCAAAAATAAGTAACTTAGAAAGAAGCGGGGTTTACGAAATTTTATGCGGAGATTGCAATAGTAAATATATTAGACAAACCTCTAGAAATCTCAATATTAGATTAAAAGAACATCGTCGTTGTCTAACTAGTAATAACTTTTTCGAATTCGCAAACCACATCACAGATAATAATCATTATTTTCATTCGTGTACTATTAAACTTCTTCATCCCGTCACGCGTAAAGGTAATAAAATGAATAATTTTGAAAGTTTAGAAATAAAAAGGAATTTGAACTTGGGTTAAATAATATTACTTTCTCCAACTTATGTCCTCTCTTCTTAATATTCCCGTTTCAACCACTCCTCCACATTCCATCACTAACTCCCTCCCCCCAACTCTCTTCTGTCAGTACCTAATTACTTGTATGTATCGCCACCTAATGTTTGTTTCCTATATATGTGTGTGTATTCATTTTATTACTTTACCTGTCGATGAGAGTTACTGTTACTTTCGAATCTCGAGTAGTGCTAATAAATTCAAGTAAAATTATAACAGTATTTTATTTATATCCATCCATTTTGATGATTAATACCATTTACTCAAAATTGTAAATGTCCGTGTATAAAGTTACTTTATTTTTTCCTTCTTCATATCAGTATGGCGCCTTCAGTCAGTACGACCTCACACCTGGGTCCAGGCTCTCTCCAGCCAGATGCGATGCATCTATCCACCGTTGTGTGGTCCTGGTCCAAGTCCTGGTCCATAAAGGTTCCTACAAGCATAATAAAAAAAATAAGATCCACGAGTCATGTATAATGTGCTTACTTTTAAAATAGATCAAAAAATCTATAAAAATATAAATATTATATATGTATGTACATAACAAATAAATGTATCCAGAAATAATCCCACTGGTACGAGCTTCGGTTTCCGTGAAACATATTTTCCCGCATTTGAAATTCTAAGTCGTACAAAAGGGTGCATGGCGAAATGTGTGTGAATTTTTACGCGTTACAATATTACGTATTATATTTGATAAACTTACCTACAGGTAGATGATATAAATCTTTCATTTGTACCTTCATGAACAAATTTGTTCAGAAATTATTTAGGAAGATGTTTGATTTACTTAAATCAAACATTTTTTCGCGCATTTAGAATTCGAACTCAAATACCTGAGGCAGGTTTCTGGCAGGATAAACATGCTGTAGAGGTACTGCACTGGTAGCTTGTATCATAGCCCGAACGTTTCACCTTACAAATGACCCCCATGTACGGATAGAGTGTATTTTATTTCTAGAATATTCGCCATTTTCTCGTAGACGAGCTCTCGCTTTGCTTATTTTGTTAAATTGTATTTGAATATCGGATTTCCATCCCGGCGTTGCTTCACTTCGGATAACTTCAGGTTTCAGGTGAAGATTTTGATTGATCCTGAAGACAAAATACTTTTTATGGAATCATTTTTAATACAATGGTATTTATTTATATTGAACAAATCGAGTATAATTCCATCTTGTTTTAATGGTAGGGTTTAATTTGTAATAACTATTTTACACATCGGCTACTGCTTTTGTTTTACGTAACTAATGAGGGGGGACCCACCGCAAACCCGGGACTGTTTATAAGCAATAGCTCCTATATCGGTCCAACTATTTATCGCCAGGTTGGAATTTTTTATGCTAAACAGGCGACCGTACAACGTGACTCAGCGCATAAACGTCCAAGCAACGACGCACGACCGCCAATCAAAACATCCCTCATTACACGAATGATCTCATATAAAAATCTTTATTGTGTAAAAAATACAATTTATTTATTGACATACATATTTCTGTTATAACAGAGGTGAATATATAATAAAATAACATGGTAATATGTTTATTGTGTGGGATGGAGTAGACTCCACCTCTGATATATACAGTGTTGTCCTGGCTACTTTGCTAGACAATGCACGGAATGTAATAATAATACAACAGTGATACAGTAATAACACACAGGCGCCGGGGGACAGAGGAGCAGAGGGGCAACTGGGGGAGTACAAAAACACTCCCTCACGGGAAAAAAGTCGGGCACAAAAAAAAGACGTGAAGTTGATTCTCTACCCGAGCATCACTAACGGCAGACATTATCCAGGAAACAGCTGAATAGGTTAAGTGCAAAACATGTAGTACCTATCTAAGTTTAATAACTGATCATTTTCCATGTGTCTATTTTCCCTTGCATTTACAATCTCTTCATCCAATGCTGATTGATACACGATATATATATATTTATGTTTTATAAAGTATTACATTTTAGATGCAAGAATATAATATAATAAGAAATATACATAGATATATGCACACACTTTTTACATAAATAATTCAATGAATTAAGTAATTTATTCATCTTCGTCTAACTCTCAGTGAGAGCAGGCATGGTCGTGAACGACGTGTATGATCTCTCGCCACCTATTTGCCTTATTTCCTATGCAGTCTAGGTGTAGGCTCCGCATCGAAGCTCTAACTAGATCCAGGTCCACAGTGCCTGAAACCCTTCACGAAATCTGGATCCTTACACCCTTAGATTTAAGACTTGCAACTTTTTCATGATGTCAAAATGAGGACTACAATAATGCTAATGAGTTTTGTAGGGAAAAATTCACTGAAAAAGCCCACAAATCCAATCATCGAAACGCCTTTTTTCAGAGTTTGTTTTCCCAAGATCGGTTTCTTCTATTACTGTTGGTTCTTCATTTTGTTTATAATTAAATTAGAACTACGAATAAACTACATAAAATTTGAAATGTTTTGGATCGTATAAAAACTTTTAAAGAACACATTTTATCCATTTCAAAATGTGTGTATCAATTAAAGTTTTTTGTTGTTGAAAGGGGTTCAAAATTTACATTCCCTCTAAACGCCACCGCTTTGGGATCAAGTTGTTTGTAAGCTGTGACATACAAACTGGGTGCGTATTTTACGTCATCGTCTACACTGATAAAAATCGGACGTGGTAATTTATCCGAATATTAGTGTTATATCCGAGTTTCTGTATCAGTCGTTTGCTGAACTACATTGCTGAAGAACTATTTAAGGAAATGTCATCGTAGACTATTTGTGGATAACTGGTATAAAATTCCTGTTGAACAAACCAAATGCTTGTGGAACATCAAGAGCAAATAGGAAACAAATGAATAAGTTCGAGAATGAAGAAATGAAAAGGGAGGATGTAAAATTTTTCATTTCTATTGACTTGCTCGCAGTAAAGTGGTACGACAAGTGCGGCCCACTCTATCTACAGTTATGGGAATATATTAGTGAATTCGTGGACAGTTCGAGAAAAACTATTAGGTTGTACAAAAAAAATCTTTTCGGTTAATAAATATAGGTACACTAAACTCTTTCTTTCTACATCGAGTAAAACCAGGAAAAATCATGACTTGCAGAGAAATTCGTGTAAATCTCATCAGCCAATTGGTGGAAAAATACCACACAGAATAACCATTTTCATCTGGATTTAGACTTACAGAAAAACATTTCCATCACCCTGTGCTCCAAACAGAAGCACAAGGAAGTCGAACTACGAGGAAGTGTGATGTGTGCAGCCACACAACAATTCGGCTAAAAAGAAAAATAAGAAACTAAATGTATGTGCATCGAGTGTAAAGTGGCTTTACCCGTGTTTCAAGGACTAACATTATATATAAATATTAGTTTGACATGAACATCAAAAGACTGCATAATTAAAATATTATTTACTTTATTCAATAATACTAAGTCCGTACGTTTGTGTTAAAAGCATTTCTGTAAAAACAACATCCTCTTTCAACAGGGCAATATTTTTCTTGGTAAGTAAATTTTCTTTGCTAGAAATTATCTGCTCTAATGCAACCCGGATTAGGTATGCAAATTTAATTAAGTTTTTATTCATCAAATGTATTTATTTTTGGGCGTCTAAGAAAAAAGTTGAGATTTTAATAACTAAAAAAACTCACTCGTTACATTTTTATTCTCAAAAACTCTCTCGCAAAAAGGTCTTAAGATTAACTATAAAAGAGTTTAATAGGGAGAAGAATAAAGACATCAATTTATAAGTATGTTAGGAGAACACATTCTTATTGTGAAGTTGTAATTATTCAGAACATAGTCTGTGATATTTTAAATATGAATTAAATATATTAATTAGTAAGATATACATATAAAATTAATTTTATGATATGCATGTAAAATCAATTTAAAAAATGAATTAATAATTCTGGCGTCTGCTATCAGGTTACTCAAAGGTATTTGAGAATCTGTAAAAATAAGGTAGATGGCTCTTTCAAATAATGGAACGATTAAATGTATTAATATCAAAAAGATAATATATCAGTTCGAAAATTTGCCGCTAAAAATATCGTCGCTGTAGCATAGTTGAATAATGCACCTTTCCCGGTTAGGAAGGAGATCCAGGTTCGAATTCCGATATCGCAACAATAATATTTTTCCATAAAATTGATTTTATATGTATATCTTTCTAATTAATATTTATTTACAAGTATGTACCTAATATTTCTAAAATTGGTTTGGTTGTTAATATTACCGACGTAGATACCTAATATTATGACGGTTTTTTTTATTTGAATGGATTTGCTCAAATAAATTAGTAATACATTATCAAGGAGTATAATAAATATCTGCTCGTTTTTTTACATGAAAAGATACGTTACGAGAGTTTAAAAAAATGGATGATACTATGTATGTTCAAATTTAAATTCATTCACAAGTATTTTATTATAAAAAAGCAACAAGTAAATATACATATCTTTCGATTTATGTGATTTTATTTTACGGTTTCACCTTAATGCGGTTAAGAAAAATGATGTTCAAATAACAACCGATTTCCGCAGTGGATATGTAAATTTCGTCTACTAAATTAGACATCCGTATTGGAGGAAGAATTTCGTCTACTAAATTAGACATCCGTATTGGAAGGAGAATTTCGTCTACTAAATTAGACATCCGTATTGGAGGGAGAATTTCGTCTACTAAATTAGACATCCGTATTGGAGGGAGAATTTCGTCTACTAAATTAGACATCCGGATTGGAGGAAGAATTTCGTCTACTAAATTAGACATCCGTATTGGAGGGAGAATTTCATCTACTAAATTAGACATCCGGATTGGAGGAAGAATTTCGTCTACTAAATTAGACATCCGTATTGGAGGGAGAATTTCGTCTACTAAATTAGACATCCATATTGGAGAAAGAATTTCGTCTACTAAATTAGACATCCGGATTAGAGGGAGAATTTCGACACAATAGCTATTCAACGAAAAATAAAAGACAACGATTGATCAAATAATTTTAAATAAAGCTTAACACCGAAAGTGTTAATCGAGATGAACCTGAATTAGTACAGCACAATGATTTTTGGGACGACGTTAGCGAATAAAATTGTAACATTAAAGATCAGCAGTGTAAACAAGGGCGAAGCAAATTAATTACATATGTTACCTTTTTCGCTTTATTTTATTCTTATATTATATAGTTAGAAGCAATGTATCGAAAATAAATATTTTTACTGAAAAATAAAAATGTTTTATTAAACCTTTCCTTGATTTTTATTTGCGTGCTGTATTCGTGTTATGGAAACTTTATTCGACATTTATACGAGTTTCGTACCTCGAATCACGAGATTTCGATATTCTAGAACGTATCTTTCATTTTTAAATCAATTTCTTACGTGTATAACAGCATCAGAAATACCCATCGTAAAATGTGATAAATAGAACTCCAATAATATCTTGGCACTTACAATTTTTTCCATGATACCGACCATAAGGTACGGTGAGATTCATTATCTCCTTTAATTTAGAACTACAATAATCAAATGGCAAATAATACAGATCAAAGAATTAAAGGCATTAATATCCAATTCTTATTCTTCTTCGGCGGTCTCTACGAGCCAGTAATTAATTATCTATGAAAGTAAGCAATATTTCAACATTTTAAATGCAGTAAATGATAATAAATCCAGCACCACACTTAAAACCAACACATTAGAACTCACACTGTGTAGAGTAACTAGAATATTCGATGACGGTTAATAGCGCTGAAATTAAATACTTTTAAAGTAATTTAAAATGAAACAATGACCCTGTAAACAAAAACCGTGTCGGCCTCAATACACCCTGCTGAATCTCTGCCCGTGGTAATGCCCCGGCTCTTTGGTTATCATGTCAACCATCCATAAACTTATGTTGATACTGAGAGTAAGGCAGCTGTTGTTGCTGGATACCGATGATTTATAAATTGGACGGCGATACCTAATTACTGACTCCATTACTGAAACTCGCAAAATTATACATCTTTAAAGAAAATATTAAATCTAAATATGTGGTATGGAGCACGAGGGGTGCAACAGGAAATTAAAAAGCAGATAATCTGGAGAGATGGCTTCGGAGTTACCCCTGTTTACAGATCATAATTCCCACCACAACGGTATAACCATATCTAAATAAATGCTCAGATTACCAACAAGAGAAATTTCTGACATTTGGACACAAGTTTTAACAAAAATATTATTATTGTAAATATAATCTACATGATATCCTTAAACAAGTCCAGAACACCAAGATTTGACTAAAGTTTATCAAAATAGAAAGACTTCGGTTGTTGGGCAATGTGGTATGGATGACTAAACAACAAATACCGAACCTGGCCGTTTAACCAAGTACTTTACAACCATTCCATACTGCATCCGAAATAGCAATGTAATTAAAATTTTAGCGAGCTAGAGATTAGGTGTCATTATATTGTAGTCATTCCAAATGCTAGGGGAATTAGATAACTAACTACGCTTACAATCGAATACTTCAATTGAATTACGTCATATGTTATATTTATTTATTTTTATATTATTTAACATTGTTATTTTAACCACTTAATTAATTAATACTCCAACCGGTTGAAGAAAATACAATTTCCTTAAACTAACCAAAACCATGTATGTATATTACGTTATTCTAATTCTAATGTTTATAGAAATCTATTTAAATATAATAATTATTTAAAAATAAATCTAGTACCTAACTTAAATTGTAACGACGATGGAAGATGTGGAAATTGATTTAATGATACAAAATTATCATAAAAAAAAATTGAATTTCAATTGTGGTTAAATTTAGTTGGTCATTTATAACATTTTGGTTAATTTTACAAGCTTTATTTATTTCTAATTCAGATTATGCTTATCATAATCATTTTAAATTATTCAATTTAAGACCAACATTGTTTATATTTAAAACAGACAATCTCAAACTTTTATCAAAAGCATAATCATTTTCTAATAAATGATTGGAAAATTCTGAAAAACTGTTACTATTTAATCACCTTAAATGCTTTTTGAATCTTACTCTGTTTTGCCAATATAAAAAACCAGTAGAATCTTTACAGATAAGTTTATGAACATTGGAATTATT
Organism: Eubasilissa splendida; assembly: GCA_031772225.1. Lineage (NCBI taxonomy): Eukaryota > Metazoa > Arthropoda > Insecta > Trichoptera > Phryganeidae > Eubasilissa > Eubasilissa splendida. Next base: position 1,119,301 of record CM062857.1, read on the forward strand.
TATTTATTTTATTTTATATTTGTACAACATGTAAACTAATTTATGTTTTTTTTTAATATTTAACGCAAACTTTAATTAATTATAAAAGTGCTTAAAAACAAAGTAATAAATAGTTAAATATTAAATGTATTTTAATTAATAAAATAATAATTACAATGTCATGTACCAATACATGCTACAAAATGTCAAAGCAACAACTTAAAACACATAAAATGTCATAAAATAAATTATTTTGGTGTTGGTGATTGAAACGCGTTTGAGTGAAATTTTGTATGTATGAGATATATGAAGTGAACTTACTGATGAGAAAAATGAATAAAGCTTAATTTGATTTTTCAACTTGTAAAAAAATGCCTAGATCGGAGTTTTTTTCACATTTCTTAAACGTTTATGGAACTATTTATAGGCGAATTCATAACAGTATTCGTTATATAATTATTTACATGGAAGAGTGGTGACTCTCTCCAACAAATAAACATCTCAGATAGCAGTATATGAGGTTGCTCAAGAAGCAATTTATTTAACAGTGCGTAGAAAATTCAAACCAACTTACGAAAATATGGAAAGCCAATCACATAAAGCAAGCAATTAAAATTATATTGTTTTTTTTAATTTTCACAACTAAACTTTGCCCTACACACACGATGATTTATTGTCACTACTATAGTTTCTAGAAGTGCAGTTCCTCTCATCAATAGGTTCATTGACTACATCTGCAACTATGCCTGATTGGAACATATTTTCTTTTTTCTGAAATAAACATAGGATATACTGTACTATATATTGTAACACAAATATAATGAAAGAAATTTTCTAATTTTCACTGTAAAAGTTCAGGGAGTTCATCCATCTAAAAACGATACATTTAAAGGTAAAGTCGATCTGCTTCCAAACTCTCAAGCTGCTCTATCGAATATAGATCCTGAAATATGAAGAACAATTTATCAAATAGTCCTTTAACCTGTGTAACTTTGTGAAGGGAGTTTGAAAGTTTTTGAAGGATGATATAATTACACCCTCGGCACGATTACGAACTCGATAGAACCTAATAAATATTTATTTAAGGGTGGGTTATAACCAGAGGCGTGCAGTAGGCATATATTTAGGTTGTGCTGTTACCAATTATATTATACAATCATATATAATATATGTTATACATAGGATTATGAACTTTCGTTTAACCAACGTCTTTAGGCAAAATGAATCTGTTGTTTTTGTAACTGTACCATTTTTTATTTGTAATTTTTGAATACTATTTCCTACTAAGTTTTAATGTAAAATAATATCTTCTTACTTATGTATATAAAATTCATGGAAACAACACGTTGACAACAGTAATATAGTAAAAGAGGAAGTAGGTATTTCAATGATTTGCACGCAGCTGTAAGCCAAACTGAAAACCTTTCAAATGTTAATATTTTAAGAAATAGCATAAATAAGAGGTTAGATTACACTAAGATTACTTAGAATATTATGATCAAGCGTCTTTTTATAACATATGTATTATTTAATTTTTATTTGTTTTTTTTTTAATTTTCAGTAATACACAGGTTTTTACTTACAGTATGCATTGCACGCCCCTGATTATAACAGGTACTAGCGTCTTTATTCTACACCACACGTTCACTCGTGCTAGCTCCTGTGTCGTCATAAATCAATTTATTTTCCAGGGACCCCCAACGTGATCACGAAAATTTAATCCCTGCTGTGTTTTCCTTCGATAAGCCTAATTTAAAAAATTACATTTTCTATAAAATACATATTAACATTATTTTTTCGAAAATATTTTTTCATTAATTTAATATAGTAATTAAGAAGATATAAATATTTATTTATAATATACAGATTATCAACAGGTCGTTAGTAACCCTGATAAATAGTCCAAGAATGACGAAAAGGTACAGTGAAAAACATTTAAGACAATTAGGAGAATGACATGTCACAGAATATATATTTTATGGTTAAATAATTAAAAACACTAAAAAAAATATTTGAATGTCACGTTATGTTGTTATATATTAAGAAATAATTTAAAGTCAAGCAAAAAAAGTTAATGATTGATAAAATTATATGTACACAACACAGATAGGCAGGTACTAGTGCATAACACAACTACAAGTTTTGAAATTAAGTTTAATGAACCACATTAAATTTTTAATTGTTGAACGAGAAATGCTCAAGAAGTATGTGAAAACTCTATATGTAGTTTATATTGAGTTGTGATTGCTTTATAAATATTAATGATATGAATTTCGAAAAAAACTTAGATTATCTTCTTAACGGTTGATAATTTTCATATAAACATATTTTTATCAAAATTAGATATGGAAATGATTTTTCTCGATTTAGTGAGATGTGATATCGCGTATTAGGCGGGTGTGAATTCAAGCAGATGAGATATAAAAAAATATTAATAAATCTATATAGGGGATTATATTTGAAGGAGCCTTAAATAATCTATGAATGTGTGTGTTTTTATATCGTCTAATATATTATTTTCAATTTGAGCCAAAGCCACAGTTTCACGATATGTGATGTCACAATCTAACCATCAAACAAATTTGTGTAGGCAGTACCAGCAATATAACCTCGGCTGCTATAAGCAGTCACACTAAAAGACGTCAAAGATCCACATTTTTATTTTGGGTCAGCCATTACTCTTCCAAAGAAAATCTCAAAAAATTGATAAGGTTAGAGTTTTTCGCGCAACTGACGGAGTATTGTGAGAAAGTGACTTGCAAAATATGGATCTGTCGGGATAAGCAAAACGATGACAAGTCACATTTTTCTTTTATAGATCGCCCAAATCGAATTATTATAACTCGTGTGCTGCCTGTTGGAGCAATAAATCTCTGCCCGACCCCGGCGGGCGGCAAATGCCTACCTGAAATTTCCTACGATTTTTTTAACGTTAGTCATCTTTTGCACCACACCCGATATCCTAACCTACCAGTCGAACCACCAATACGATTTCAATATTTCGATTACTATTCATTATTCATTCGATGTAAAAATCATACTTAAAATATTCAATACGTCTACAAGCGTGGCCGCCCGCGAACCTCTTTCGAACTCGTGTCTCGTATCTCGTACTTTGTGCACATTTAGAAGTTCTCTGATGTTCATGCTAAATTGTAAGGATGAGTAAACAAGACAATCAATATTTGTTGTTATCTTAAACAGCGGAACACGTATGTATGTATAATAAAATATTAAATACTTCTTTTACGTATTGAGATCTGTCGAAAACAAACGCATTTGCCTAATACGTCAGCAACATACAATATAAAAACACAAAATAAAATAAAATCTATATGAAGCCGTTTTCTTCCTCATTTTTGGCATTTCACTTTCGTAGTAAATTCTTCCCATTCTCAAGTAAAGCGTAGTATTAAATTTGAAATGGGCAGATTTTGATTATTGTATCTTCTAACAAGACCATCTTCCAGTATCTGGTTTACCTGGTTGTGCCAAGTTTTTTGCGGACGTCTTCTATTTCTGGTGCCATACTTGTTCCAAACATTAATTACCTACAAGTATTTAACTCGTTGTTTTGCTTTCCTCCTTCTCAAATACCATCGTTTTCGACTTGTTGACATTCATAATAAGGTCGCTTTCCTTGCATACATCGTACATTCTACTCACTGGTCTCTGTAATTCTTGTTCACTATTCGCCATTAATACTGCATCATCGGCATACAATAAACAACATACAATCAAATCGCCCATTTTCGCTCTTACAAAGTAACACTCAGTGGCGTGTACTAGACATGGACTTAGGTTATGCTGCTAATATCGATGATATAAAAGGTTAAAGGTTGTATTCATTAATCACTCTTTCAGAAGCATGTTTTTGTGTAAAAAGATTTACACAAAAGTTTAAAGTTATTAACGGAATATATATATATATATAAAATATTTCCACATTTAAAGTGCATTGGAATGCATACAATCAAGTCCGCTTCAAAGACACACTTGCAGCGTTTTGCAACACGTCTGCTCGAGCGAAGACGAATATTCAGATCACCGCGCGGTGCGAGACTTGCGATTAGTTCGTATATGTTTGAGATAGATTTTGCGATAAAACACATGCACAGCTTTATTTGTCAGTTCTAAATTCTTCCGCTAGTTATACGGTTTTAGTTAATTCGTTAACATGAAAACTGAATTATATTTGCGCGGATTTACATAACAAATAAATATTTAATTTAAATTTATTTCGCAAAGATTATAGTTATGCACAGCTTTTTTGATTGTACCGAGTGCACGCCCCTATAACAATATATAATATAATGTAATCTATTAACGAAGCGTGTTTAGCTTTAGTAACTCAACCACGACGACATTTTACTTAAACTTGTACTATAAATTTTGAATATGTCACATCAAAGTTGTATTGTAGATTGTTGGTGTAGTGGTCAAGACGTTGGCCTAGTGATCTAGTGATCGGGGGTTCGCGCCTCGTTCCAGGACACCAGCAAGTTAGTCCTATTTTCATAGCACAAGCGTTTAGCTTAGTTTGAAAATAGTAAAAAGAGTGAGACATATATTCCGTGTACACATCTATATTTAAAAAAAAAAGTTTATTACTTTTTATTAATTAAATTGTATTGTATAATAAAATAAAAATGTGAAATTAATTAATTTAATTAATAGGTTAACGTGGTGAAATGGTAACGTATTTCCCCGGATAGGAAAAGTTCCGGGTTCGTATGCCGGTGCTATGTATACCTTTCTTTCGGTTTTCCTGTATATCTTTCTAATTGATTAATTTACTTTGTTTAAATATTACAGAACTGTATTTTTTTATTATATATTATAGAACAAAATTTTTCATTAAAAATAATGAAAACGCGTGTACCAAAAAATAATTTATTAAATATGTGTGCGTTCTATTTCCATAACGCATTCAGTATATACTTATCCAGATTTTGAAAATTTGATATTCAATTTTTGTTTTTTACGTTATTTTAAAACGTCGTATTACCGCAAACTACACGTTGTAATTTTTATCTACTGTCACAAGAATGATTTACTAGAAACGGTTGAATTTCCTGTAATGCAATTTATGGTATGACGTCATTCTTTACGTGTTATTCTGTAAAAGTAATTTATATGGGTCATAATATTTATCGTTTCCTCTCGTCACATTCATCACTTGAATTCATTGTTGATGAAAACTTTTACAGGAATTCGGATTCGTTAATTAATTAATACCTTCGTGTCAACATTTAAACTTTCAAAGTGTTATTTTATCGCCAATCTCGCTGGGAAACCTACTTTTATATTCGTTTGAAGTGCTGTTCAATTAATTTTTAAACGCTCAAGCGCCTACGTGCTGCGCGACTATTAACACATTTGTATTTGTAATTTTAATATCATTTTGTCAACATGTGTAACAATAAAATAAAATTAGGTGCTGGTACCTCAAAGGTAGATACTTTACTTTATAAAGAGGCACAAACACATCCGTACGTCTTGATCATGTTTTTGAATATTTGGCGCCAAATATTGTACGTTTTTTAGGTGTTTTATATCGTGTATATATGTAAAGCTATGTTGGTTACTTATAAATGCTAGATGGCGATATCGAGATTTCAATAATGTTACAAAATATTAACGATGTTTATTTATACTCATATCGCACAAAGTGATAAGTCTCTAAGGCGGCTTAAATTAATAGAAGTATAATGACTCGTGTCCATGAATCAGATTTCTCTCGGAGACTCATCTCGAGTGCGGGCAAAGGTCAGTACAGAATTCAGCGCGAAGCGTTACAGGTCAATGTACAAATATTTGTTATTAATTTTGGTTAAATTAAAACATTTATTACAATGGTCGTGACTGAAGTAGTTATATATGTAGTATTTATATTTTGTGTGTGAACTTCTGTGAACATGTGTGAACTTTTTAGTTTTTTATTTATTAATATTTTCCTTGGTTTTCTTTTTCATAATATTATATTTATTTCGTAACTTTAATGTATAACATAATATCTATTATCTTTATGGTGAATCGGGTTGAAAATAAACCTGACCACGCTAAAATAAACACATTATTATTTTTATTATTATTATAATCGATGTTTAGCGAATTGATAATAAAATATATGTTTCATTGAAATATTTAAGCTTGTGAGATTAAACGTAAAACTCAAACATTAATATTTATTTAAGCGTTTGTATAAAACTGTTTATATCTAAAGTTAATTTTCACCAGCTGGGTATTAAATGACCGTTTTAAAATCAGTAAATTTTCCATTAGAGCATTTAACTTAAATGTAGCAAGGTTACTAAAAGTATAAGTCATCAGATATCAACAAAGTATTACATATAATTAAAAATTCTAGAATTGTGAAAAATCGTTTCAACTTGTAATTTCACCCTGACTGGCGCACTGCACCCAGACCGCAATTAACCTACATTTTTCAGCGTATTTTTTTATTGCACGAATGAATAAATAAAAGTCTATAAATATTTTTCACATAGAACAAACCCATCATTTATAAATTATTCCTACCTGCCACTTTTTTATACGTGAACAAATATTTAATAAACCTGACATTAGTTGTAATTAATTACTATATTTTGGTTCTATTAGGTTAACGTAAATTAATTTTATAACATAAGCGATTGACTTAGTTTAAAAAGCAGTAAGAATGCTGATGTGATTACAATATTAAATATGTGTTACGGCGTGTCCACGGGTGATATTTTTCTTTGAGATTCGACTCGAGTTCGCTTAAAGATCAGTACAAAATTCAGCTAAGTGCGATAATATAAATATGTAGAAACAGATATTAATATTTCAGTTATAGTCGCAAAAAAACCCATATTATGAATCTATAATATAAAAATATATATTTTAGATATATAAACTCTGTAGCATATGTGCTGCCCGCCGCCAAATTGCACAACAAAAGCATCGAAAATAGATAATACAACCCCTAGAGGAGTTCAAATGTCAAGAGAAGTTTATATCGAGTGCGGTGCCATGGCACATTGCCAATATTCATTGATTTTGGAACACCTCCAAAAGGAAGTGGCAAACGTCAGGATAAACAACCAAACACATATGTCTACGATTGGCTACTCCTGGATTGGCGTTATTTTGCACGTTACTGCAACAGATGGTAATGAGGATTGATGATTTCCTATTTACGAGTAAATCCCCAAACCGGTATGTCTGTTAAAAATTTTACATAATAAAACTGATAGCTCTAACTTATTCCGTCTAATTAAATTTCATGTACCCGCCAGAAATATTACTTACCATACTATTGTAACAATACTGAGACGGTCGCTCAATTTAACTCTCCATCACGCAGTATACAAAACTTGGGTAACGAGTATGCAGATGTCACTGATGTATGAAATATAACATTACCTAAATAAATAAAAAAATCTAATAAATTTGTTTATTACTGGCAGATCAGTATAAGTAATTTGACACCATCGCATATTGTACGGTCATACACTGCAATTTTTTAATATTAATTTAATATAATCTTAATCCTTTTATATATATATTTTTTTATGTGTCTATGTTTTCTGTCTTTTTCTTTGCGTATTCAAGTATAATTGTGATTTTTACTTTTTTCAACAGTTCTACACATTGTTTATAAAAAAATATATATGGATTACTTTCATCTCAGTGCATATATTCAATATGTGAATACAAGTACAATAAATTTTGTACTAGTATTCACATATTGTAAACACTCCATTCTCGCCTCCTGAGCCGATTGCATCGTATACTCCACATTCGATCCACCGTATATATTCTACAAGCGTAGTATAGTAATAATAATCTACTTAATCCTCACAGCAAACCAAGATGAGTATCGCAATATATACGAACCCGAATGGTAAGCCGATGTGAAGGAAGCTCAATATTTATATCAGGTCCTTCTGAACTCATCTCACAACAATTACACAACGTGCTTTTTAACATCTTTTCTATCATTTTTTTTCTTTTATTTCCACTTTCTTCCATATTTTGATTTACAGGTAGTATAAATCAAGTGTGTTGTGAGGCCAATGTTTACTGATTAAACATTTGTATTTTATTGTTGAGCGATTAAACATCGACATTAAATTAATTTGTTAGTATTGTCATAAACATAAAAATATTGGATTCGCTGTCAACTAATTACCAAATAAATTTCACGTTATCGCAGTAAAAAATTGAGGTTTCTCGGTCGTTAGGGGCGTGATTAGTGGCTCAATCGTTATTGCGATATTTCGTGCTGTAATAGGACAACCTGCTTCTTGTTATGTAATTAAATACATTTAAATTAATTTTCATCGCTTCCTGTTCACATTACTTATATTATTAAATTAAGTATAATAAGTATATATCCGTTTCAAGAAAATAAATTTTACTTGAAATTTTTTTTTTTCAGGAAAACAAGATTTTTCACAGAAACAGAAATATCGACTCGATAAACAATGCCTACTATACGAGTATAGTGTGTCAGGTTCTCCACCGGCAAACTTCTCAATGCCAATATATGTACATATGTATGTAACTCAATATGTGTAAAATACAGCCGAGTGAGAAGTTTATTTTCTTCTCCGATATACTAAGAAAATAATGATAGAGCATGAGTTATATTATATATGTATTAAATTTCAAATGATATGGTAAAGATATTTTATTTTTTGCAATAACAATATCGTCCTCAGTATGATTGCAATGATTTTTCTAGAATAATCTGTAATTTTCTGAAGATGAGATTTATTTATAAAGTAGTTGTATTATCATCTACGTACAAAAATATAAAATATTTGTCTAAGCATGAATATAATTGTGTATAGTAGAGTAATTTTTTATCAATTCTAAAAATAACGGTCGTAGCAATGGAGCGATCAGAATATAGCCGGCGATGATTGTCTTCTGCTAAAAAAAAAAAAAATTCCCTTATATTACTACTCGGTGAAGCATAAAATAAACATAAATCCACTGACTGATTTTTATACGAATTAAGAAGTACGAACCAACAGCAGTTATTAAATACTACAATTTACTTTTTCAATCCTTTTTATTTTTACATAAAAATTTAAATATAACCCATAAATTTCAAAATTCTGATAATATACTTTTTTTATTTTTTTATTCTTATTGTGAAGTTACAATTTTTCTGAACATAGGTCTGTGATATTTTTAATGCAAATTAAATATATCAATTAGAAACATATACAGATAAAATCAGAAAAAGATCCAGGTTTGAATCCCGGTAGCAACAAAAATATTTTTTTGGAAAACTGATTTTATCTGTATATCTTTTTAATTGATACATTTAATTTTAATACACTATTTTTATATGGATATTCACAATGATAAAGATCTGATCTTTCAATGAGACTTTGATCTCTGAGAGTCAATAAAGGTACGCGTATACTGGACGCGTCATTCTAATCCGCGCGAAATATACGGACTGATGATTCATAAAGCGCTACCAATTTGTTAACCAATAAAATAGCTGTTTTCAAAACACGTTATTTTCAATAATCAACATCTTTCTTGTACTAAAACTTAATCGCAATCGAGCGATCAGGACGCTCGCACCGGCAACGAAGGTCGACCGTTCGAATCCCATTAGCAGCCACGCGAACTAGTTCAACTTCCATACCACAAGATGTTTGGCCAAATTCGAAATTAATGGAACATATATTTTTTTAATAAATATACATCTTCACATGCATAAACTTCAATACAACTTATTTCAGTTTGCAAACAGAATATATATTTTCACGAGAATATTCTAGTACCTTTCTGAATAACAAAGGACTCGGAAAGAGACTGGCGCACTTTAGGTGGAACTCTTTGAGGACCCGCATAGGAATAAAATGTTAATTTCACAGCAGCTTAACAAATTGTAAATAAAATAGTATAGTTTCCTCAGACAACATTTCTAACCCCACAGAGACAGATATTATTTATTATTACAAGCATTTATTTATATATTTTGATAGACCGATTATCAACAGTATTAGTGACTCTACAAAGACATACAAGTATTTTTTTTAAGAACCCATTTTTGTTGTTTCATTCCCAGTAGCAACTTAAATATTTTTTCTGTATATTTTTCTAGTTAATTAATTTAATTTGTATTGCATTAAAGTACAATGTAAAAACAGTTCGGAAATCAACACACTTTTTATGGTTGTATTGTGATAATTAGTTCTAAACTGGAAGCTTCAATCGAACTATTTATTCCCTAATACATGATTAAGAATTATTGTACTTATTGTACAGAGACAGCATTTATAATTGTTACTAAATATCATTTACATTAAATGTGATGTCTAAGCGGTATTTGTATACGTATTCATGCTATTGTAGCGGTATTTATTTACTTTAATCATGCAGTCTATGCGGTATTTGTTTATTAATTTTAGATCGTGGCTGTCGAAAGAATGGTTGGTTTCGATAATATGGTTAGAGAATTCGGAATTTTTTTACGCCGCACGTTACCATATTGGAGAATAATAATGAATAATCTTGAAATGACAGAAATCCAGAAAAATTTGAATTCGGAGAAAACATTAATGAACAATATCACATTTTCAAATACTTCACCGCCATTATCGATATTTCCAAGCCACTCCCATCCTTACAGCCCCCATAGCCAACTATATTTAATTTAGTTCAATTTACACCTGTAGATGGGAAGGACTGTCTTCCCGAAACTAATAGTGATGACTCAAAAATTGTATATGTGTATAGTACAAAGTAAATATGAAGAATATATATTTTTTAAATTAAAATGTCACACCACGAAATAACTGCCAAATCAATCAATGATGGTATTTGTTTACTTTAATCGTGCATTCATACTCTTTGTAATCTTTCTTAGAACTTTATTAATTTTCAATCATATCCGGTGACTGGGGTCTTTCTTAATATCGTTTTGTAGCTTACGTAAAGACAGCTGTAATTGTTATAAAGTTTTTATTCAACATATATTCATCCTCGTTATTTAAATATTACTTGTCTATGCAATTTGTTTAATCAATGGTCAGTGGTTACACAGATAATTCTTGTTTTTGTGAACAACCTGTCTGTTAATCTTTTAAATACCATACCATGAGCGATACTACGTTAAACGTTGCATGTCACGTCTGGCTATAGCCTTGATAACACGTACTTTTCGACCACTCAGAGTCGGAGTTCAACACAATTTTAAATATCGTGTGTTTGAAATTATTCCAACGTCTGTGGACAACAGATCCCAGCTTAGAAAAGGCATCTTTAGTTAACACCCTTAAAGCCTACTCCTACCCTATGTGGTGTCCCCAATGTCAAATATGGTTGGCAGTTAAAAAGTTGAGAAGACCGTACACGTAGAAGTGCTCGAGAGTGACAACAAAGGCCAGCACGTAGTCCACAGTGACTCGGTTATATAAATATTGTATGCTGTATTTTGATAATATAATAGATATTTTTTATTCGCTTTTTCTGTAATATATTAGGGTATTAAAACACATCATTGTTTTTAAAATCCTAATAAAATATGCATTTTTATGTTCAATAAACTATTGCATTTATCTCACAATCTAGCTGAAATAAAAAAAAGATTATTATTTCATGTAGAGAAAAGTGAGGAACGCCTCAAATGTATCAACTTTACAGTAACTTTCGAGAGAGAAGTGTCTTCGTGAAGAAATTATTTAAAAAAAATATTTCGATGTACGGATACAATAAAAAAGAGAAAGATTTCACAAAAATAATTTTTAATTTATGAGAACTCTAGCTTTTATATTCATAATATTTTATTAAATATTTGAATTATACTAATTTGTACCAGTTTCAGAACTACAAATAACAAAGTTCTCCTTAAAATACTAACTCCGTGACACTTCACACAATTAGTTCCATGCAGACATTTAGAACTTGCGGAGAACTAGTGCGCTTAGCGGGCAGTCTGTGTTTTAATCGACCGTGTACTTTGAATTAGCACATTATATATTTATTTATAACGCAACAAAAATGTACATATTAATAAAGTGAAAAAAAATATTCCATCGATCAAAAGTTGTATTTATCGAAATTGTAGATTTTAGATTTAATGATTTCGATACAATTAAAATGAAATCCAATATTGGTCCAATTAAAATCAAAATAAATAAGAAGATATAAATAATTTCAATAATTCAATTTTTATGTTTTATTATTTCTTTTATTATTAGAAGATATAATACATTTTAAATTAAGATTATCACATAATTATATATATATTTTTTACATTTTTTTTCTTCTCTGTGGGAGTCGGAGACATTGTGTGTCAGCTAGTCTGTATACATATTTTTTGGTTTCAGATACAAATTTATAATACTCTAATTTTTCTGATTGTAAGGGGGAGATTATTAAAGAATTTAATGCCTAGACAAATTAAGTTGTTTGGAGTTGCAGTTTTGAAAAATCATCTCAATAATCAAGCAACAATAATATTATAATAATTTTAAAAAATTACTACACAGCTCGTAAATTAATTCGTTCTATTTATTTTCTTAAAAATAGATTTTCTTACACATGTGATGTTTCTTTTAAATGCGTTTGAAAGTTGAAGATATTAAAATTAATACGTATTTAATGTCACATTTAAAATACTTAACCAGATAATGTGATCCAATACCGTTATTATGCTTCAAGCAATTATTATTTTCTTCACCCAGAACCGGTGTTTATATGATCCTATTTTGAAATACGCCACAAGGTATTCTGTTATATTTTCATAATTGATGAATAAATAAAAGTTTTCCAAACGAATAACTTTTCTGACGTGAACAAAATTAAACCACTTTGTAATGTTTATATTAGACAATCAGAAGAAATGATCATCGTTACTGTTTTCTAAGGCTGCAACATTCTCAGAGTAAGACATATTTTGTGTATATATATAGGGTGTAACAGACCTAGTCAACAATACTGTATGGGTCGAAAATGTTCAAGGAATATGTGCAAAATCTTTACCATTACGAAATTATTATTGTTTGAATTTTTTACAAAATCATGTTAAACTTTATGTCTACATACTTCGAAATAAACATTTGCGAAATTTATGTGATATGTTTGCTTCAGCTTCTAAATCATCTAATAAAAAAAATAGTCTTGTTGCACGAAATTCGATGACCTTTAATTTTATGTATTCAATATATAATTTGGAATCAATGAAATATTTCAATTATTCTAAATAATCGCAAAATTACGATTTATTTGAAATGATTATATCACTGACATGGTTAAGATTAATCCGATATTCCTTGAATATTTTCGACTTGTAATTTAGTCAGGTACCCATACAATACTGTGGAATAGGTCTGTTACACCCTGTATATGTATTAATCACATTACATCATTGTCGCTCATAAAAACCGTTAATCTCAATGGGCGAGCCATATTTCAAGACTCGATGAACAAAGAATAATTTGGTACCTAATGGTTTTCACGAAACAAGAAAGGCTGCCCAAAATTTCGATGGATAGACGAAATTACCAGAGCAGTGAGAGTGACATTGTTGCTGTAGGACCAAAGAAAGTGGCAAAATTAAGAGGAAACCTTCATCTGGAAGTGGACTGACAATGGCTGATGATGAATATAATAAAAATCAATTATACTAGCTCACGACAACCATTTTGAAAATCGCTATTTCGTAGTCTAATCAAAAATTATTTTATTTCAAAACTAAGTATCGAATTCGAGTTGTTAATTCGTAATGTTTAGGCAAGATTGCTTCGGAAAGAATTTTTATTTGGTTATACATGTCAATTTCGATTTAAAGCCATAGTATTATTTCATTGAATACGTTTCAATTGTTCAATTTATAGAAAGTTTGCGTTAATTATTGGCTAAAAAAAATGAATATTTCTGCCAAATCCTTTCGTTTTGAGTTTAACCGAGGAGCTACGGCAACAGAGACCGTGTGCATCTAGTGGTACAAAAAAGGTATCACCTATGTATATAACCAACGAAAATATAATATAACCATCACTTATATAATAATTATATTACTTAATATAATATAACCATCACTTCTTAGGTGAATTGCCAAGAACTCCGTCGCCTTAAAGCCGCAATTCAAGAAAAGCGACCGAAAAACGTCAACAAGTTATTTTTCTGCATGATAATGCCCGTCCGCATACTCCTAACATTACAAAAGCTGTTTTTCAAGAGCTTTGTGGAGAAGTTATTGCACATCTGCCTCATTGTCTCGATCTTGCTCAATATAATATCATACAATCTCTTTTAATAACGATGCTGCTCTTCAAAATTGGCTCTGTGACTACTTCACCTCTAAACCATCAGATTTATCAAAAAAGTGTTAAGACAATGCGAGAAAATGTATTATTGATTTGTTTTTTATTTTAATTACATTCATTTAAAAGTTTACTAACTTAGCATGAACCCAATATTAAGTATATACACTCTCGTTTATTATTTTTATGCAGTTTTGAAGTTATGCGGTTTATATTTCAAAAAACTTTTTTTTTAAATAACTATTTTAGACCAATTTGATATGTTGAAAGAGTAAAAAATTCGGAGAATTTTGTCTGTATATGCAAACACAGTCTGCGCCAGTACAATTCAGCCGAAACCGAGTGAAATTGGGCATGTCTGGACGCGCTTCTCCCCTCAATTGTTTTCAGAAATTATCTGTGAGCATTCGACATTCAGACGTGTCGCAGGTACGTTATTTACTTTAAGGGCCGTTCTTATAAACGTCAGATCAAATATGTTGGTAAACTAACCGACAATGGTCCGGTAGTAAATTTTACCGGCGGTCACCCTAAAACCGTCCGTTAGTTTACTGCTAAATTGTCTTATGGTTCCTACAGCTGTCAGCGACAAAACATAACCTAAAAATTTTCGTGCGGGTTTTTATAGTACATATTTAAAATAGATATTATATAATAAAATTATTGTTAAAATTGTTATTTACTTTAAAATTTCATATCACTGTCGAAAGGCGTGTTTGCAACGGCACGTCAAACTACGAATTAGCAATTTTAGAAAATTATGGAACGTATCCATTATTTTTATCCGTGTGTCTAGTCTTTTTTTATGCGTTTTCCTGTGGAACGTATCTACCGCATAAAAAGAGACCTGAGTGTATCTTTTAATTATTTAACTTCCAATCAAAACAGTGCATTGCGGCAATTTCGGATCTAAATATTAAATTTACGAAATACTTGATGCTCAAAACAATTGGGTAAAATTATTTTAAATTTAAAAGGGATGGAGGCCATGGTCTCCAAATTATTATGTTGCGAGCGGTATTCAAAAAGATCCCCTAATGCTCCCGTAGTATAATTTGACTCTATCTTAATAATTAGTTAATAACTGTTTTATTTCCGCAGCCCAACTGGTTTAATGATGGCGTAGCGGGATGTTAACACAGTTTTCGTCTTTAATTACTTTTGAGCTTTAAACGTACAGGATAAAATAGTCTAGTTTACTTTGGCAAGGTTTCATGATAGCTCAGGAGTCGCCAACTCCCATTTCGTTTTTCGCGAGTTACGTACGTCTTTTTTTGTCTGTTTATTTACATATAGTAGCAGAAACCAATCGTCTCTATGGTGGCCGCTTACGGCCGCGGCTGATATTTTTGTGAAATCTATATTTCAATTTTTAAATATAATGTATAATTATCAAAAAAAGGGAAGTGGTACCATAGTAGGGCAAACTTCACTAATTTACGCAAACAAATACCCAATCAGAAATATTCCTTAAATTATTAAAAAATACGTAATGTACCGTTCCGGCATGTTGTTCCGATATGTCCGCTATACTGCGTGGTCAAAGATCGACTGCTGACAGATTTAATGAATATATATATTGTGTTTTTATAATTTTACTTGTGTTACATAGCATAACATGTTGAAAATATTTCATCTTATATCTAGGTGCTCAACTAGGCGACGCCTGTATCAAAGCAGCCTGATTATATTTGCTTTATTTCATTGTAATTCGTCATTCACATTGATAAAAACACGTTATACATAAAAAAGAAAACGCAGAAATAATAGCGTATTAGTATGTTGCTAGTAAACATAAAATAGAACAGTCATTCTAGAGTGAGTCCATTTAGGAAGGCTAATTTTCCGAATCGTGTAAAATGGAGTAATTTCTGTTATTGTTAATAATTTATTTTATTTTTAAATTTATAATATTTCATGTTCTGATAATGAGTAAATTTTTAATTTCTTTTCTGCCTATTTTATTAACCAGCTGACGATTTTTTCTTTAATTTTACATTTTATTTTTGGATATTCTTTTTTTAGCTAATTAAACAATTTAAGAGCTATGCATGCATAGCTGTATATATTATATACATTTATTTATATTTCCTGCAATGCGCATCATATAGAAATCAAAATCTAGTTACAAAATACTTTAAAAATATAATATTTTTAATGAAAACACATTTATCTTGTGAAGTTGCAATTTCTGAATACTTTTAATAGACATTCACTTAATCAATTAGAAAGATATACTAAATAAATCTATTTATCGAAGAAATATTTGGTTACTAAAGGGATTCGAACCTGGAACTTTTCCTATTCGAGGAAACCATTCCACTACATCAATCGATTGCGTTTACATAAATTTGGAACTGATATTCTACATCTATTATTTATTCTGTTTTTGAATTCCGATAGGAAGCAAGTATTTTTTCGATAAATATATCTGTTTGATTGATCAATTTATTGTTATGTTTAACTATGATAGCTATAATAGTTACCGTTGCACGCAGTAACGTCCGCACGTCTGTGTAGTAAGTTGGCAAACAATTACTTTGGCAGCAGCAGCAGTTCAGACTCAGACTATTCCTTCAAACATTATACAGGTGAATATTATATTATGTTGTTTTTAAATAACTAAAAATTTATACAAAAAATAATAATTTGGTTTTTATTTATCAATTATTGAGTTTATTAAAATATGACATCGGCCAAGTAGCATAAATTCGTGCTCTTTTAACCATATTTTTCATAACATTCTCGCACACTTGGCGTGCTATTTCAGCCATTTCATTTCGAATATTGTTCCGTAGCATTGGAATCGTTGTTGGTTTATTTGTGTAGATTTTTTCGTTCAAGTATCCTAACAAAAAATAGTCGGGAGCTGTCAAATCAGGTGATCGAGGAGGCCAGTCAATATTACCACTTTTTGACATTATGCGGCCGGGAAAATTTTCTCGCTAAATTTCAAACGTAGCTCAAGCTGTGTATGAGGTGGCATCGTCCTATCGGAACCACATGTGTTGAGGTCTAATGGACCCAATTCGGCTATAAATAAGTTTTCCAACATGTGATGATAGCGATCATTACTAATGGTTACGGCATTGCCTCTTGCATTCTGAAAGAAATAGGGCCCAATGATACCACAGCAACTGTGCGTCATTGTAAATGTTGTTGAAGATTTTCAATGCCCCGATAAGGGCTGTTTTGTTAATTAACAAAACCCGCCAAGTTGATACGAGCTTCGCGGCTCGTGATGATGTTTTTACAAAAGTCGGGGTCATCAATATTGAGCTACAAAACATGTTGCATGTTGTTGAGGCGATAGATACTCCATAATAAATTGTAATCAACGTCTCTCTACGATTACCAAATGCGATCTGACAAATATATGCTGAACCAAAATGGCGGCAAAACTAAATCGGCCTGGAACATAATATTCATTTTGTATACGACATAAGTGTGGATATCGTAACTAAGTAAAAATTTTCTTCATTATTGACGAGTTTCACCGTAATATTTTCCTTATTTCTATCCAATTTCTTGTTTTCATTTTTGATAATAGTAACCTCCTCGCTACTGGCACCAGTTATCTTTACTCAGTGCTGTAGATTCATAAGTTCCATATGTTTGGGCCACGTGATTAGTCCAACTCGCTTAATTGAATGCGACACTTTAATTATATTTAAAAAGTGCCCCAACTTGTCCTGGTCGAAGTTGCGGACCCCTGCACTAGCCAGTCCTAACAACGTAACGTGATGGCGGAGAATAGCGCCTTTACAATCTTTATTCGCGCGGTACTTTACGAGGGTTTGCTCTGCTATGATTTGGGTTTATTTTTTTAATGTCATGTTGTCTACATAATAAATTGTATCATTTAAAGTTTTGATAGTTTTATAGCATACTAGTAATAATAATTCAATTAGTTATTTGGTATTGTGAAATATAAATTGTTTGACAATTTTCCCTAAAACAGACTTGCCTAGTTGAGCGATGCATTTTAAAATCTGTGTAAAATACACGTAACAAACTGTCTTTTTTTTTAGCTATACAATACTTATATATTATATGTGTCTAAATTAATAAAAATAGAGTAGTAATCTGATAAAAATACGTGACGAAAAAAATGAGCAAACAAATACGTGCATTTAAACCAATTAAATATGGCAGTTTTTAATTGTTATTCGACAAATACCAAGTCAATTGTCAGCCGAACAAATATGTCACATCGTGCACGAGTGAGGTTGGCGAATTCTACAGCCAATAAGAGTCAAGTGGAAATCTTCAAATCAACCAATTAGGAGCACCAGTAGTGCTGTCATAACCGTATTTTGTACAACTCGTTACCGTTGTGACTACGTATTTTATTCGGTACCCATAAATGTCACATTTACATTTGAACACTTTTTCGAAATTTGATTGTTGGAATAGCCTCAACATTCTCACGTTCGAAAATTAAAACGTTATTTCACGATTACATTTATACAATATAATAATTTCAACATTTTTAACAGGACAAGGAATTAATAAAAGGGCTTATTATAAATTAGTAAAATACCCGATTGTATTTTATAGATATTTAATTATCAGATATTTTAAACTGACAAGAACATGAAAATGTTTCTTTTTACGATACAGACAGAAGATAATAAATAATAATAGTTCTTTTATGTAAGTATAGTGTATAGGAATACATATTTATATATATATATATATACTTATTTATTTATTTATCTATTGTTGTCGTTATCCGCGAATATGTAAATGGTACTCTTCGATTACATTTTGTCAATCAGTATACAACGTTTTATTTAATAGGTGTTTATCAACATGTCATAATTTTTTTGTCGGACTGAGAAAGGATAAGGACGGTATGTCTCACACATAAACATCCTTGGATAACATCCTTGTAATAAAATAATATTTTGTAATAAAACGTTGTATACTGATTGACAAAATGTAATCAAAGAGTACAATTTACATATTCGCGGATGACAACAACAATAGTCATCATATTTATTTCAGTCAATACTAATAAGTTTTAAAATGTGACATGGTAGCCATTTTATTTCAAAAATTGTTTGTATTAGAATAGTTTACTAATCATTGATAAAACAGTACATGTCGAGAGATGTAATATAAAATATATATCACAATTAACTTTCGGAAATAATGAAATAATGATAATACAAACATTTTATTACAACTCGACTTTAGTTCATACTATGAACTTCATATAATGAATACTGTAAATATACGTCGACAATGTGATTCGTTACACATCAGATAGGTTTTCATAAATCGAATTTTATATATAAAAACTATTTTGTATTAATTGTTCGTTTCAGTACAAATATTTATAGGGGATACATGACGTAACATAACTACTTACTCGGGCCTATCTCGGTTAGTTTATTATATCTGTATTTAAATCCACCTCGTTGTCACGCCACTGCTAATAGGTTGTCACAACTTTGTTGTACCACACGATGAAACATCTTAGCAGGGGGTATGTATTCATCCGACAGCCATACAGTCCAACAAGACACTACCAGACAACCAGTAACTACCGAGACCGCTCACTCTTCTCCAGGCCAGCTCCGCGGACACATCTACTCGTAATTACTGAACTACGTTTATCTTATACTTTTTATAATGTACCGAACAAGCAAGTGTAAATTCAATCTGTAAATAAACGCAACTATCGTAAGTACTGTTTCATTCATAATACGCCCGCTCTAGCCACAAATACCAGCCTCTATATTGGTATCTTTTCATATACATACGGGGGAAGCGAGGAGGTATAGGGCTCGATTCTCACTGCACACATCCTTTTGACACAAATAATACCTATGACCCTAACAAGTCTACATAATCATACACACAAAGTCACCAAAGGTGTACCAGGCTAAGCCGAAAATCATTATATATGGTTATACTGCACCCTGATTTGATTTCATTGATCTTGGATGAAATTTACCCGTGCCTCTGTTTATAGTATGTCTAAGTTTATGCAGCACGTCACAGATAAGGGCTGTTTCGCTTTTTGCTACACCGATGAAATATTCGGCAAATTCTCAAATTCTCGCCCTAACTGGCCGTGTTCTACATGTTGTCTATATTTAACTTCGCTTTGTTAGATCACTCAGAATGAGTGACGGATGTTTGAAAGTTATGTAATTCGGATCAGAAGGTTTTATACATTGTGAGGCTGAAGGCTCTCCTCAATTCTCACGCGCGTTTATGTGTGTCGCAGTGTATATAAACGTGGAACGTGCAAGTGCGTATATTTGCTGTGACTAGAGCAAGGTATTTAATTAGAACAAAAATTAGAAAGTTAATTTGCACAAATAAAGTTCGTAACTAAAGATTCGTTTCCGAGGAGAAGTGGCTGACCTTCGTTGGCTTCTCGGATGTATCCATATTGTTATCCGCATTGGGTCGGTACGCTTCGGCAC
This sequence comes from Eubasilissa splendida, assembly GCA_031772225.1. Taxonomy (NCBI): domain Eukaryota; kingdom Metazoa; phylum Arthropoda; class Insecta; order Trichoptera; family Phryganeidae; genus Eubasilissa; species Eubasilissa splendida. The sequence goes on from CM062857.1 coordinate 1,140,005, forward strand.
TAAATGGCTGTAGAGAGCTTGGATAAACGGTCAAGAATTATGCGGCGCATTCAGTCCTCTACAAACTTTCGCCTGGAGACCACTCTCGGTTCACGTGTACACATTACAGTCTAAGAGATTTGAGTTTGTTTCATGCCTCACTCCACGTTTGTTGCATTTCAAATGACCAATGATGTTCCGTTCGTCTTTTGGGTAAATTTCATTCTCCCGTGCAGCAGGTAAACGTGATAAATGTTTGTGTAATAATTGAATCAACGGTTTTTCTCAAAGAATCTCAAATACATTTACCCGATAGGAGACGCCAGAATTAAATGAATTAATTAGCAAGTAAATATTTTTTCGATAGATAGATTTTTTCGGTATATCTTTCTAATTGATTAATTAAATTTGTATTAGAAATCTTTTTAGATCTGTTCACAGAAATAAAATTAGCTCATTGTAAATTCTTCGGACCAATTCATTGAAGTCGCTTCAGATTAAAAAAGAGAAAACTTAAAATTCAGCTAATCATCTCATTTTATTCACGATTTATTAATTGTTAATCTTGAATTTAAATGAAAAGCATGACTTGAAAAGTATTTTCAGGAAAAATCCCACTTCCAGTAATTGGAGTTGACTGAAAATTAAGTAGTCTCAAATTGATAAGAAATCGATTATACATATAACTTTATTAAATTAAATAGGGATGTGTTTCTTCAGAGGCTTCTCATGAAAACATGATCACGAAAACTACGTTACAATTAGTGCGTTTCACACATTGTTATGTGTGTTTTATTTTCCCTCTCATTTCAAAAATATATATTTTATCTTAAATATACTAATTAGAAAGATATACATATAAAATCAATTTTATCGAAAAATATTGTTGTTGCGCCACCGGGATTCGCTGTAGCATAGTTGGATAATGCACCTTCCCCGGTTAGGAAAGAGATCCAGGTTCGAATCCCGGTGGCGCAACAACAATATTTTTCGATAAAATTGATTTTATATATGTATATATTTATAATTAATATATTTAATTAATATTTAAAATATCACAGACTTAATTAATAATTACAACTTCACAATAAGAATGTTTTCTCCTAATATATTTTATCATACAAAATCAGATTGGCGCTTCTACTGAACATGCCCCGCCACTAGTTCCAAAGACAGCAAATGTTTTGGGATGCAGTAGGTATCCATCCACCTCCGATATATAAAGCATTGTCCTGGCTACTTTGCTAGACTACCGTCTGTGTTAAAGTAGACAGTTTTTCCGTGTTGTTGCTGTGTTATTTAATTAAAATTAAAAAGAAAGAATAAGATTCGACAGAGATATATAAAAATATATATATAGACAATAAAAAAGCGTAATGAATGTGTTGTAAATCTGAAATGAATCATTTGTGTATTGTATTGTAATTAAGCTGGAATATTGAACAGCAATGCTTCGGACTGATCTCTATCCGATTGAATCATGTATTGAGTCCATATTTGTGTAGGATTTTCAGTCAGTGTTAAGTGTGCTGTACAGTTTCAGAGCTAAAAATATATAGAAACGATGAAAGAAGAAACGAAACAGGTGTGTAGATGTTTATTCGTTGTGACCATGATTTATTGCTATGAATGAGTTATTTTTTTAATGGAAATAAATTTATGGCGTAAAGAGGCGTATAAATGTGATACCTTTTGTAAATTTACGGAGTTTTTGTAAGATTAAAATTTTGTACAAAATATTTAATGTACCCAATGACTACTTACAAGTATAGTTAATTAGCAAAATGTTATATTCCAGAATAAATGTAAAATATTTAAGACCCATAAAATTATAATTAATATGCTTACGTAATAACCACCTATCTTTTATGCGGAGCGTTTCCATTTTTCATGAAGGCTTTTATGACCGAAATTCTTGCGTAACAGCCTAAAACAGCCCCATTCCGCGAACAACGAATCGTAATAATATCGTAAACCGTGGTTATGACGCAACACAAAAGCGAAGTGTGAGCAGTGGACTAATTAAATCCAAAAAATACGGTGTCGTCGCTTCTTTGTTATCCGCGAGACTTCCAGAAGAATCCGAGAAGGGTGAAGAATATAAATGGCGAGGAGTCCTGGGACAAGTCATTTGATGAGGTTATTCTTGGAAGGGCCAGAATGTATCATTAAGCAGCCCATTCACGATGCTACATTATACACTACCCTTTTCTATAAATATTGTTGAGGATATAACTGTAATCCAAATATAAACTACAGATATAGATAGACACCTTTATTTTGTTTGAGTATGGTTTGATTTATTTGAGTATGGTTTTATTTGAATATTAATTAATTAAATATCAATATTTCTATCCTTATGACGGCAACATTGGTTTTATCACTACTGAATCTAAATTTGTCAGGATTGACAAAACGTCCAATGTATACAATAACAACAAAACATAATTGTAGCGAGGCAATAAAATAATAATTTCTTCACGGACGTGGTTTTAATCCAAACAAACACACAAAAATAAACTTAGAATTTGAACACGAATGTTTGAATCCATGTAATGCTCCTTTTTAAGATTTGAAAATAAACCATCACGTCAAATGTGAATATTTCTATCGTTATGACGGCAAGATTGTTTCCAACACTATTATATCCGAATACAAAATGATTGACGAAACATGTAATAATAACAACATTGTTAATGCTTCTTTTTGAAGATTAAGAAATAAACCATCATTTCAATAATTTTATTGTTACAAGCGCAAAATTCTCCATTGTTTTATCTGAGTACATCACGATTGAAGAAATGTTCAATGTTACATCATAGCAATAAAATGTATTGTTAAGATACGGCAGACGGTTGGTTGTATTTTATAATATAACCCTTTTAACTATGCACAATGTCCAACATGGCTGAAAAAATGTTAAGTGTTTTTAAATCATGACAATTAAAAGAATCTAGGATATTCTGCCAAGAGTCGGTATTACACGATGAAGAAGAAATTATATCATAATGAATCACTCACACGAAAATTCGTACACTTTGCGAGAGAATTTATTTATTTGATATTTATTCTAACTAGATTCGAAAACACGGTGATTCATTTGATTTTTTTTCAATTCAGTGTACGGTACTCTTGAGTACTCTATGTGCGACTAGACCGCTTAATCTACTATTAGAGTATGGCCACTGTAAGAATGCGGCTGGGATTTCTGCCATGATCATCCGGCTGATTGGGTTGAATATATTAAAAAGCAAGCTGATACTACAAAATAATCAGACTCGCTTGCAAGCCAAGCGGTGAATAATTTAAATGAATGCTGATTGGCGTTACATTAAATGCATTTATGCGCAGATATTTTCAACCGTATCAGCGCTACTCGCTTTGATGCTTTTACTGACTTATTATTATAAACATTTAAATATAAAGTATTTTATATTGATAGATTCAGTTAAAGGTAGAAAAGGTAAAAAAAAGTATATTGAAAACCTTTTATAGGTACACGTGCCGACACTGTATGAACAGTGCCGCTTTATTCTATTTTATTATTATTAAAGGAAACTAAAATAAATTAAATTACTCTTATTTTTACTATTCATTTTTTGACGCTTTTGAACGCTGACCGCTTATTTGCACAAGTTGATGTTCGTACCTAAAAGGCATAAGACATAAGTATGGTTCACGCGAGTTTTTTGGTATAGATACTCGAAGCGCGAAGTGAAACGCGAGGTGAGGCGCGAAATAACTAAGTTCTGAGACTTGTTTACATGGTGAGCTTAGTGGAGATATTGTACATTTAGTGCTTATCACTAGCGCATTTAAACTAATTGAATATGCCAGTTTTTAATTGTTATTCGACAAATACCGAATCAATTGACTGCCGAACAAATATGTCACATCGAGCATGAATGAGGTTGGAGAATTCTACAACCGATAGGAGTCGAGTAGAAATCTTCGCTGCAACTAATTAGGAGCCCTAAAAGTGTTGTCATAATGGTCTTTTGTTTAACCAATTGTCTACATGCAGGAATTCATTGACAAATTGATGTGGCAAATGCAACAAATGACAGGTCGTACGCGGGAGCAACTAATAAAAATAATGCACTCATAACGAAAAAAACATTAGATTAGAAAAATGGTAAGCATACTAATCACTGGACACTTAAAATGTCTTAACTGTATTTATTATTCGTGTGGTCTTTATTATTAAATTATTTTATATTTTAAGCGTTAGAAAAAAGAGTCACTTCACTTAACGTAATCACGGCGCGTTCCGGTCACTAAGGAGCCGCTACTGCGTAATGGGAGAGCCGTAATTCGAGGCGCGCCCGTATTTTTCGGCTAGTTTTCAACACCGTGATAGCTGTAATTCGAATGGGATGGCGTTCCAAAATTTCTGAACGAAATTTTATCAACATTGTTGAAACGTTTTATTTGTATTGTCGAAAAATAATACATGATATGAGTGTAAATTATATTTTTGCCCAATATAGCGAGACACTAAATCATTGCTTTAGGGCGGGGATTCAATTCCAGCTCATATTTTCATCTACAATCATATTTGATTCATTGAATGAAACATATGACACAATAAAAGAACTAGCATTTGTCATTCTCACAAACTTTCGCTCTATTTATGCAAACAAACATCCTCTCCCATAAATGAACTGATGATAATTTACAATCCTGCCTAACATTTAAATCGGGGAGTTAGATGCGAGACATAGACCGAAGCTTTCAAATGCGATGCGAGTCACCGTTCTAACTAGAAAACTTTACAAAGCCCAAAAAGTATTTTATTATTTAGGTTTTCTTGTTTTATAAATAGTGCTAAATTTTAATTTTCTTGTTTTATAAGCTTGTAACTCCCATATATTATATCCTTCTAAGTAGCGTACGACTATTGTGAATTTAAGTTTTAAATTTAATTTTTGATTTTATCCTGTTTTTTTTCGTCATTAAAATTGCAGTGAAAATTAATGTTGCGGCTGTGCCATGAAAAGGTTGAGATTCTGTTTACTTAATATTTTGCTCTTCTCTCTAGAAAGTGTGCGGACTCCTGCTCTAGGGCACATTTCGATAAAATAAACTATACTTTAAGGGTACTAAATATGTATGGACAGATTTTGGGTTACTTTTTCATTACATAAATATAATACGATAACAATTTTGTGCGTGTCACCGGGATTATTTATTGATTGCTTCGACTTCTAAGTACTTTTGATAGACAGTTGTTGGAAATTGAGAGTAAAGCGTGAATTTTTGAAATCGTGGGCTCTAAGACAGAGAATATTATTTTGGAACGACGTATAATTTTGATGAAATCAAAAATATAAATATTCTCATGCGTGATACATATTCTCAACTAAAAATTGTATATGGATAGATAAGTATCTTTTTCGTTAACGGCTTTTGATAGGGTGTCGGGTGTCAACACACAATTGACCGAATGAATAATTCATGTTAATAAAATATAATGAGTAATTAGCTTCATTAAACGAAGCATTATCTCGCGTATGCTACCGGCGCCGGTGCTGCCCTGACCCTACTCTACTGTAGTCTGTTCATAGCCCCGTGCATGGCTGCGAGGAGAGCTGCAGTCGTCTCGGACAACCCTTGCGTGCGGGTGGTACTGTGCACCTACACCATAAACAATCCACGAAACCATGGCAGACGTTATCCTCGTAATGAAGGACCGCCGACGCTCACGAGCCGAGATTTCGGGCGAGGGGATTATTTTGGAATAGAAGATTTGTGGAATCTATGTAATGTGCAATTTATGTAATCGTGATGCATGTATCGCCCCTTTCTGCCTTCATATCCTTTGTCTACAAATTAATATAAACATTATTTATTTTGAAGGGACAGTTAATGTAAATGAATAATTAATAAATAAGCAATAAACAAATAATGAACAAAAAATGACCTGAAGGGTTAATGTAAGCATTTGTCTTTATCTAAAGAGTATCTAATCTGAACAGTATCTAATCTGAAGAGTATCTACTTTATCGGGACTAAAATATGTAAACAATGAACTGATTGGTTAATCTAAATAATAAAACATTCTTTATTTAGAAGGTTAGAAGGGATAAAGAAATAAATATATGTTGATAAGCTCAGTGTGAAGGTCTATCGTTTCAACAACTTGAACGCAACATGCAAATACCTAGGTGCAAAATTGGGCTTTCATCGACCTTAAAATCACGCCGATACCGACTGAAAAACAGACAACAATACAATGCACCCTCAGCCGCCCAGAGAGCCGGTCTCGGCACCTCACTTCTCTCGCGGCCGCCTCCAGACTAGTTCATTAACAAACGCTTCACGTTATAGAACTGCTTACACTTGTATCTGTAACTGTATTTCGAGTATCAATAAACACAGATCTATCGTGAGTAGTATTCCATTGTTCATTCTTCTCTGGCTACACACTCTCGCACACGCAAACGAACAGATAAACGTCCGATGTCAATTTATTTGGGGGCAGTCGGATGTATCATAACCTATCTTATCTTAACATTAAACACGACATCTTTAACCCCCCAAACAAGTATTAAGAAAGCAGTAAGAATATAACATATATGTTACAAAAATGTTTATTAATAGGTATCTAGCGAAACTATCACTTATTATAGAATTTCACCCCTATCTTTATCGATCGGGTCACGGTTCAGCGAGCCGGTCGTGAATAAAATGAATGGCATACGACTGCTAATCATCTAGAGTGAAACCGCACAAATGGCACAAAATATTAAGCTGACGATAGCACTAATATAATTGTTCGTTAGAATCGGAAGCAAAACGTTAGTAGTAATGATAAAAATAGTTCTAATGGAAAATTCTCTAAGATTAATATTCTTGCCGAATTCCATTTGTAATTAAAACAAAATAATTGTACGTGATTTGTTCACGCATGGCCACAAAACATTATAGTCTCAGTGAGAGATCATCGTGGATACGAGCCATTAGAGTAAAGACGTGGAAAATGTACGTTGGGAATCACAATAAGAGATAGGAAAGTAAACGTGTGAATAATAGAACAGACAAGAATAGAAATAGAATATAAAATGGCATTAGGCAGGTCACATCGACGATTACTGTTATCCAGTGGTATCCGACAGGCTACCCTAAGACCTGCTGGACTGATGAAATCATCAAATTCTTCAGAAATACCTGGAAGCGAATATCAACGGTCACGTGGGGAGGCTTGATGACAAAATAACTTAATATATAACTTATTAAGGAGAACACATTCTTATTGTGAAGTTGTAATTATTCAGAACAGACGGTCTGTGATGTTTTAAATACTAATTTAATGTATTCATTATAAATATAACATCTGGCGCTATAACACAATTGATAGTGTACTTCTCCGGATTGGAAATAGAGATCCAGGTTCGAATCCCGGTAGCGCAAAAACAATATTTTTCGACAAAATTGATTTTATATGTATATATTTATAATTAATACATTAAATTAGTTATTTATTGTTTAATGCCAACAGAACAACGTATCCTTCATCAAGGCAGTTTAAACTTAATATAAACATATATTTTTATTTTTAAAACCGCTATTTATTGATACATCAATAATAATATGCTTGCATTTTTAATTTTGTTATACTTCGATTCCTGAAGAAGATACCATAGGTATCAAAACATGTTGATAATAATATGTTGCCACAAAGTAATTTCGCAAATATTGAAAAAGGAAATATATTTTTATCTTTATTTTTGTTGATTATTTAATTTTTTTTAAATCACCCACGTTCGATGTTCGAGTATCAAATGTTGCGAGAGTTGTGGAAAGCGGACCTCGATGATCCTAACCGGATGGGAAAATACTTTGATTAAATGTGATGGGTAAATTCTAATAGTTATTTACGATATTTTGGTGGTATTTATTATATCAAACAATTTTATGATATCTTAATATTTCAGAAGTTCAACATTGACGGCATTTTGTCCACATTTAAATTATCGTTATTGGAATACTCGACCTATGAAAACATATTGTTTCTTCGCAACATTGTCGTCATTACGATTCATTCATTTGTAAGATGAAAATAGTATACACAGATAGTTTATGTATAAAATATTATGTAAGTTACCAATCTGTAGAATATAAACTACAGGTATAACTGACATTTACATCGCTTTGTCTCCAGGAAGATTGAGAAGCAAACAATATAATTATTGCTGTTTGAGACTTGTCGGTCTTCGCCATACAACCTCTTGTAGATAGCAGATATCTAGATTAATTTATTAGTATTTAATGAACCAAAATATTTATTTAGATACCGAAAACAAGTGATATTCGCCGAAATACTAATTATACGTACACCAACAAGATCCTGAGAAATATTCAATTTACTATAATATCTCATTCGATGAAATATGCGTAATTGGTTTGGAAAATCTGCTTCTTGGAGCTTGTGTATTACTATAAATTTACCTTGTATTCAAGGTGATTTTTTTTTTAAATTTGTTGAATCATTTGTAAATTTAGCAATTGTTAATATATAAGGTGATTTATTTATTAGATTCTTCATACAAGTATCACATAATCTTAGTAGATGAGTTGATACAAGCATTTAAAAATAGTCGTATATATGCGATTATCTCGTGAAATTGTAATATTTTATTGAATACAAAAAAACCTAATTTAGGCCCTGAAGCATAGATATAGAATCATTATGGGTCAATTTCGAAAATATTTATTTCGAAGTACGTAGAATTAAAGCTTTATTTTGTAAAAATCTCATAATAAATTTAATCAGGTATCCACCCATAAAATATCGTAGACTACGTCTGTTACACTCTTATAATAATATCGAGCCAAGAAGTATCGGTCAATTCGTTAATGGTATGCACAGTTTTTATATGAAAAAATAGCTCCATAACAGACTAGCTGTGCTCCATACTAAATAACTAACCAATACACAAGTGCGCAAATATACAAACGCTAAGGGTGAAAATTGTTTGAATGTTTTAACACATTCACATTCTGTGGAAATAAAGTAAATAAATAATTAACATGTTAACTTTAGGAACGCGGAGTTCCGACTATTTTGTTTTCAATTTTGTAAATCCTTTTAAACAATACACGTTTTTAGTATGTTTAGTTAGAAATACAATTTGAGTAGGTATACTCAGTAAAGTAATTTACATTCGAGGTAAAAAAAAGTAACAATATATTATAACGTTATATCTGGTACCTACCGCGCACGACATGTGATGGGAGTTGACATTTACCAAATGGCAACACTGCACCGCGTAAGGAAAATTTCTCTGTGGTATTTTGGTTTTTCGAGCGCGATGGAGCTGCTCCTGATACTGTAATCACGAATATGTGATTTCATATTGAATTAAGGAAGGGATGTGAAGCATCCCTTACTTACATGACGGCTGAGAGGTGTTATGTAGATGACAATACTATTTCTTCGTGAAGGATTACTCACAAAAAAGCTGGACGGGGATACGATTTGGTCTCCTCTGCTTCTTTTATTCTCAATTTGACTTATTTTACAAGAAAAGAGGACTCAAGGGTTCTTTGTTACTTCAAAAGGAAGTCGACTACCCAGCATTCTTGAAATTTGACAAGTAAGGAGACGCAAGTATTTTACGGGTGCCTCGGAACCTCAAGACTGTACGAAGACGGTGGATTGCTCATGAAGAACGAAAACATCTGGTGGTCAAATTGTTGTAAACTAAATTTCGATGTGAATTTTTAATATCTTATGTAACGTATTATTTAGATTTAATTTATTTATATTTATTACAGGCCTGACATACTTTTTTCTAAATAGAGATGTGTACGCGGAATGCATGTCACATCAATATTTGTACTATTTTCAAGCTAAACTAAACGCTTGTTCTATGAAAATAGGGCTATCTCGCTGGTATCCTGGAACGAGCCGCGAACCCCCCAACCACTAGGCGATGAAATTATAATTTATTATTTAAAAAGGGAACTAATGTACCACGGTATAACTTAATTTAACTAATCAACCTCCATTATTATTTGTCATCAGACTTCTTAAATTAATTTTAATACGTAGGTAATGTACCATTTCGGAGATTTTTTAGCCTTCCATCGTGTGACCAACTTTTGATTCGAATTATAAAATGGAAAGAAGTGTACTTTGTGTAGAAAAAGTAAAAGAGAAAAAAAATCTGATCATTAATTAGACAATTGTTTCTCTTTGGTAAGATTGCCTCAAGGAATTACCGCTTCTACAGTATGCCTGTCTATTCGACTTATTTATGTTGCAAAATAGCTGCAATAATTTGGCATTCATGCATCGTATGAATGAAAATACCCGTTTACAGCTATCTCTACCAAAGAGATTGGATATATGTATAACTAGAGAGGCACTTTCAATAGAAAATGAGGAATGAAGTACACTGTGAATATTATGTTCCAGGTCGACGTTTTTGAATAACTAAAAAATGAAACATAATTTCTTAATTTGGTTTTTATTTATCGATTATTTGATTTATTACAATTGTGTTTAGAGTAGCGGCATAAATGCGTGCTCTTTTAACCATATTTTTCGTAACATTCTCACACACTTCGCGTGTTATTTCAGCAATTTAATTTCAAATATTATTCTGTAGCATGGAAATCGTTATTAGCTTATTAGCGTAGACTGTTATTTTCAAGTACCCTCACAGAAAATAGTCGGAAGCCGTCAAATCAAGTGATCGAGGAGGCCAGTCAATATTTTTGACTATATGCGGCTGGGAAAAAATTCTCGCAAAATTTCAAGCGTAGCTCGGTCTGTGCATGAGGTGGCACCATCTTGTTGAAACCACATACGTTAAAGGCCGAATTGACTACTAAGAAGTTTTCCAACATGTGACGATAGCGATCACCATTAACGGTTACAGCATTGCCATTATTATTTAGATAAAATGTTTTAATGACTTCAACACGTTGTTGAGGCATTACATAATAAATTGTAATTAACTACTCTCTACGGTAACCAAATATGAACTGACAAATGTCTGCCAAACCAAAATGGCGGCCAAGCAAAATTGGCCTGAAACATAATATTCACCCTGTACATGAGTGATCTCACGGTCGTTACCTTAGCTACTGGGATAACGTTATTGTATTTTGAAACTATCGCAATGATACATTACGTTTTTATTTTAATAGTTTGTATTCTTAAATCATTTAAATATAATTTCATCGTACGATGCTGTATTATTATATAATATATATTTAAGAGTATTATATTATACACACTACCTGCCAACATATTGCGCATACAAATATTAACAAGACTAAAAAAAAGACTTTAGAGACTGCTGTTTTGACCGTTAATGCCCCACCAACAACTGCTCCGCGTGTGCTAAATAGTCTATCAAATTAGATTACTTCAACCACGATGATGGTAAAATTCGCTTTGAAAATTTATCTTGAAAACGTTCAAACGTTGTTGAGTCAAAAGGTCTCAGAAAGTTTAGATGTCTGTCAGATAATGTGTGACGAAGAGAAGTAAATAACGAATTAGTCTCGCATGGCAATGACAAACAACTAACAACAATTCTACCACATATCGAAAATACGTTAAATGTGTAAACCATTATTATATGTATTAATTTACTTTAGTATAATACATTATTATATCTATGAAAATCATATTTTACCTACTAAACTTTATTTTTATATTATCTATGTTATGTTATTTCGTTTAGTTATTGCGTGAAGGATTAACAAACAATAAAAGAATCATGTTCAGTCATAAAAAGTGTTCTTAAAAACGTCCATACATTTTTATATGGGATTATTATTTTACGTTAAAACTTAAACTTTAAAAACACAATTAATAGTACTCTAAAATTATAAATAAATACATGGTAGAGTCGTATAAATAACGGATTCTTTTTTTCTAAAGACGTTGGTTAAACGAAAGTTCATAATCCTATGTACAACTGAAGGATTTATTTGTAAATATTTATCTTCTCTTATTTTTATATCTTCATTCCTTTTATTCTCTGTTCAGCTAACATTCATAATTTCTCTTCAGCACCATATTTCAAATGTTTTCAACCTCTTTACATACCTACATCAGTTTAGCACCTACGTCAATTTAGCGTATTGAGATTCTATGTGTTAAAAGAGGTGTAGATGCTCTGTTCGCACCTCACAGTACCCAGCCGTTTAACCAGGCGCTTTACAGCAATTCCATTCAGCCTAGTACCGACCAAAATTTAATAACAATACATCGCAAGGTAACAACTCCGGGAAGCCGCCACTGCTGAAGCAACCACTTCTCTCTTGGCTGCCTTCTCAGGCGCATCTCCAGTGAGCACCTCCTGACATCTAACATTATCTGTAATTTAACTTCGACCTATGTACGCCATCAATTGAAAGTCAATGTTTTATTGAATACACCTGTTCTAGCTACAGCTCATACATATACTCTAATTAAAATTTTATTCCATTTTGTTCGATTCTTCCCTGTTAATTTTCGACGTCGGACACTTTTTCTTAAATATTTTTTCTTTGTGGAATCAATCTAAGTTGTAGATATTATTCGCACCCAAACTATTTTATTATTACTTCATACATACCCCAAAAAATAAAGTGGTAAAAATCGGTGTATTTCTTTAGGGCTCGATCAATCAAAGCAATTTCAAAATTGACTTCATTTCAGTGATACCAAATTGGTATACTCCATTGCTATATGTATCAGTGTAATTTATTTTTGTAGCTCTGTGCATAAACGCTCTCCTACCTGGAATGAACCCTTTGAATTTTCAATCCGTTCCGACAATCGGAAGTAGGATATTTCTTAGAAAAACCTAAAAATATATATTAGGTATTTAATTTTAATTTTATTGAGGGATTTTGACAGTGTAAACATATTGTAACTATTTAACATATGGTACTAATAATGAAAATCCACAAAAATATTCAAATACATAGGTGTGTTTAGACGTAGAAAATAAATGAAAAGAGAAAAAGAGTGAGGAAGGGTGGGGACGTTGCAAGTATTGTTACGGTAAAGGGAGAGCAAGATGTGTTTATTGGTAGAATGATTGACCAAAATTGAGATAGTGGTGGTTCATAAGAAGAACCCATAAAACAATTTCCACACGAAAAACTGTTATACATTATATTAAGCTCTTTGACGTTGAATTTAGATTCGTTTAAAAGGTCCGTTCATAGAGACAATTTTATCTGGAAAGCAGCTCTAATATTCGGTACGTATTACTCGGTGAAGTTAATATCTCTGGTGCTAATCTTAAGACGATATTTATTTAGCGGAGGTCCGCGTGTACCGCGTACAGTACGGCGCAGGCCTCGATGGAGCAATATAACCAATGGCACTAGACCGTTCAAACAGATTACGTAATCTTTCGCCAATGATTTTACAGCCTCTCGACACTTCGTTTTGTCGCGATGTTGTCATGTTAATGTTTAAAATATTCATGGTTCGTAATAAAAAAAAATATTCGGTCGTCGTATTTTTTGGGCCCAATTAAAAATTGAATATCCCGTCCTTTACAAAAAAAATTGTTAAGTCTTAAATATACCTAAACGATTTTTAAATATATAAAATAACATTAATTTTGTTGGAAAATTTTATTGACGTATCAATACATATTATAATATTTAGAATACAAATACGGTTATATGAAAAAAAAAACAGACAATAGTGACTTTACTTGAAACATGCTAATTAAAAAATAGTGAATATTTTTGTTAAGAAATAATTACCTGTAGATAAAGAAAAAATGTCAATCATTTTGTGTGAAGTTTGAAGCAAAGCGAAGTTTGGCCAGAGGCAGGCCTACATAATACAAAGACCTACCTTTGGGCAATCAACAATATATATTGAGCAATCCCATACGAATCCATTGTTCCTAGTGCAAAACAATTTAGAATATCCCAGTGCGTGACCACCAGTCCGTAACATTGAAACGATGGTCGATAATGATTAACTGTTATATAAAATATATGCTTATATATTATATAAGCCGGTTATTTCTTCCTTCAAACATTTCCGTAATTTTTCATTTCTTCCTCTCTCATACAGTATCATAACAAATTAAATAAATCACTTTTGTAAAAATTGCACGACGTACTCCAAGCAGTAGTCGTTCTACCTTCGCTGTTTCCATTGGGCTGTGGAATATTAGTCATATTTTTAAAAGAAAGACGCGATGCTCAAAAAATTATAATAACAGTATAAAGCCGCTGTGTTCGTATTACAGAGTTGAATAAAGTCTAGAGGCGAGCTCGTAAAGCTGAAATTATTAGTGCGTTTTCAGATGATGAATTTTCACAGTCGGAGGCTTACAGGATTCTGAATAACAATGGAGGAACGCGATGGACCGTTACTGTTGGAATTTGTGTTTCGAAACAACGCATGTTTTCATTATTTTCGTTGCTGGAGGCGTGCGGCAGAATGTTGAGTAAATAGTGATTGTTTTAATTTCAATAATGGTGTATTTTCCCGTTAGAAATAACACGCTTGTACATATTTGTATACTCAAGCGGCATGTTCTCAAATGATGTATTTCATGTTTATATACAGGTAGAAATTGAAAAAAAAAAAGTATTGTAATTGGCTCTTTGGTCCATGACCGACCGCACAACCGTCCGGGAATCTGTAGCCTCCGTCCTCGCTGCATCCTATCGAACGTTGTCCGTCTCATCTCATTCTCGAATGTCCCAAGGGCCGGTGTTCGGTGAATTCTTCCAAATCAATTGCTCGAAAGTCAAATTCTTCAAATGTTACGTTGCCTGAAATACAAGTTCCTCGAAATCTTCCCGCAATTGTTCGACTATCAATTGATCGAATTTGGTTATTTGAAGGGTGTTAATCCAGTTCTGTGAGATATTATTACATGACAGATGACAACAAACATTCCATTACTTCTGACGTATCACGCGATATCACTTTTTATCGCATAGCATATTATCGTGTGTACTGTTTATCATAGCCCATATAAGACATTAACGTGTAATATAAAAAAAACATAATAATATATTAGTTAGAGAATTTATACCGAGTGATGAATTTGTTTTACTCGAGATGTGTTCAGAAAGTTTGGAGAAGAAGCCGACTGATTTTTATCCTTTATTTATTTTTGTTTGAGAATTTCTTTTCTCGACTTGCGTAAACATTTCATTGTTTGATAAGACGAATACTTTTACTAAATAAAGAGCTTATTTCATCACTTTTTCGAGGAATTAACATTCGAGTAATAGGTTTTTCGAGATATTTGTACTTCAAGTAATTCGTTTTCTCGCAACTGATTTCGAGCAATTTACCTAGAACCCTGAAGGCCGAGTTTTTTGTTGACGTTCCCTCGTGGACCCGGAGTGCTCTGGAATCTTCATATCTGACGTGTCCTGCCTCTATAACTTCAATATTGCTATGAATTTAAATAAATACGAAAAAATGTCTTCTCACGCATTTTTTATAAGATTTTCGCCATTCGGAAAGTCTTTTTGTTTTTGTTTCATAAATGTCAATACTAAGATAAACCGACGGCGGGATATTCAAAAATATTCTGTAAGGGGAACATTTCGATGTCAATAAGTGTCAGCATCCTGCGTTAAGGACATCTGTAAAAGAGACGTGAAGACTTCCATACTAATGAATATAGGCAAAGGAATCCATGATAAAGAATAGTTAAGCCGTATGAAAGTAAAGCGACAATGAGCGAAGCTACAGCTAGATCCTACAAGAACCTTCAATTCATCGTGATCTGCTATATACATCTCGTGTTGGACTGTACAACCATCTAAAGAAGTGCCGCCTACTTTAGGCGCCTTCATTAATCAGGGTGATGCACCTCCATCGTCAAAGGTAGACGGAAGGAGACCAACAAAGTGCTAAGAACTTGACTCATTCATTCGTTTATGAAAATATATGCAAAAGCGAAAATTATATTTAGTGAAATGGTCTAATTTGAATAATGAAAGATATTAATGGTTGATTTTAAAAACATTATGAAACTGGTGATTTTCAAAAACTTAGTCAGTGTGTACACACCGTACACGGATAAGACTTTTATATCAAAACTCGTGTAAACGAAGATGTAGATAACTGTCATTCGTTGTCTATTGTACGCAGATCTGAATAATGGTCGTTCAGAACCTTCTGTGTATAGTTTTCTGAGCTAATCTGCCGTCAAATTGACATCATCAGCCCTGATGATGGACCTTGCACTGGGATGAGAACGTCGGTCAGAAAGGTCAGATATACCTACACACAAAATAACAAACTTTACTGAGAAGTTTTTTTTACTCGCTATTGACACAAGTAGTTTTTTAATGGCTTATTTAATATTTAATAATAATAATTTATTCACTTACGGTATCAAGACTTTCACTAAGATTAATTATTGTAATTTTGCTTAATTAATGTAATAAGCTTAACTGAGATTAATTTAAAACTAATTGGTGAATAATTAATTTCCTACTATTATTAAATTATTAATATATACTAAATGAATATTAATAAACTGAGTCTAAAAACTATTTTACGCGTTAGGTACCAAAAAAGTTACATAAACTTCGCCGCCACTGTAACCTCAGGCTTCAAATTAAATACCTATCTAGTCAAAATTCTCCCGCGGCCTGCGCAATGAGCCAATTCAGCAGTTTTTCTTATCTCAAACCTCGGTGCTTAATGCTATGCTATGCTATGCTATTTAGTTTTGGAGGAGAACCCCCAGCTGATGACTCTGCAATCACATTTGGGAAAAAATGAGCATTAAAAAAACTTTATAAAGCTATCAAAATAAAGATTTTACCAAACGGTATTTTGATAATATCTTTTCAGTCAGAAAACGTTTCTTTAGATACAAGTCAATGCTGTTTCGACTCAAATAGTTGTTAATGTAATAAAAGTCGTGAAACTTGAATTGTTCTTCGTGTTATCTTTAAATTATACAATTTGTAACAAACTCTCTATATTGAAACTCTCAAGTGAAACTGCTACAGTGAGACTGTCCGAGTACTCTCTATTCACGGATCGAGTAATATTCCTAGATTATCAGGTAGAAACACAAGATTGCCCGTCGGCCCTACCTACATTTCATTTATACCCATCAACCATTGTGCAGCAAGCAACCTTTATGTCATTGGTGTCAGAGAGTCATCCTTGGTGGTTGAGTCTTCCTTAGATTAAGGACCTACATATAATATAATACTCAATTTTATTTCCGTCGGGTACTTTTCGCACAAACTGGCGACCTAATGCGGTCGAACAATTATTGTTGTAATATATTAATTTGATATCTTATTTACACGATGCAATGTGATATCTAAAGGAAATGATCGAGTTTAATCACATTTTTTCAATCAAAAAAAGTTTTTATCTAAACAGTATTAATACCTTTCCCGCCATTAGTGTGTTAAGATATTAATATTGCGTTCCACAAATATGACAAATCTTCGAGAAAAGAGTTTATTTTGACACCTTGTGATATAACCAAAAAAATTTTGAATTCTTGTTTCAAAAATACATTTCTCAATGACGATAAAATTAGGTAATAGATAGCGCGCTAAAAATGTTTATTTAATTTCATTGTTACAAAGGTATAAAATTTTCAAAAGAATACCTAAAATTTAATATTTGTTGTAAGCTAGATATTTTTTAAATAAATAATAGTTCGAATTTAAAACGATTGGTATATTTGTAGTAGCCTTCGTCTAAATATTCCTAAATCTATAATAATGATTATTTGTTGTTGTAATCACTTCATTTTATATTTTGTAAATTAATAACTCATTATATAAAAAAATGGTAAGGTTTAAGCGCCAACCATAATATTTTATTTAACACCTATTATAATCAACAGACAAATTAAGCTTTGTTAATATCATTATGTCCGCGTCACTCAAAATCAAATCTACAAATGGCGGCGGTCGTCGGTTCGTCGTGTGTGGTGGGGACGAGGCCAAAATGAATCTGTAAACGAGAGAATATTATTATCTGGCAACCTTAATATAAGGTAAGGTCAGTCAAAGTGACACGGGCAACGTTCTCAGCCAGTTCAACGCCTTTGGGCTTTGAGATGTCCCCCGGGAGCGCACAGATTGGGCAGGTATTCTCAATATGTTCCGCTGTTTGAGAAACTCCGTACACAAATAAGGGGGCCTTATTTAACCACCATTTGCGTATCAAATAAGCACATGCGACCCATTCACTTCTAGAGCATCGCTGGTCCAGGCTGGTCTGTTGTCGAATCCGCCGCCTGGCCAATAAATATGTGGCAAAGTTCTAACATTTATTTTTGTTCCCGCGCTGCAATATGTTTTTACTTAACCAAAATTTCTGAGTCTTAAATAAACCGAATACTTTGGGGATAACTTTCACTTATCAATAGAATAATACCGAACCCCTAAATTATTTTAAAACTCCAAACCATATGGATGTACTCTGATCCAAGGTTAAGGTAGGTACTCGTACTTAAGAGTCTTAGAAACAATTAATTTATTTTTATGAAGTATCCTAAATCGACATGTTTCATTGCAATCATTTGTATATAGGTAACTTGCATAAATTTTGATAAAGGAGCACTTGAGATGCCTAAATAGCAACAACTATTCTGAATTCGCCAATCACCTTTTGGAAACAAACCATTCTTTTGACATTAACAAGGGTTTAGAAATTATACATACAAGTACTAGGGGTTTACAGTTAGATAAATTTAAGATTTTATAAATAAGTAAAAGTGTTAATAGCAAGCTAAATATTATAAATAACCAAACGCTTTTTGCAAATAGTCACATTTTAAATTTATTTTCATAGTAGTTCCTGATTAGTCACCGACCACTTCTATTTTTATAGTTAAGTTTTTATCTATGCTTGTATTTTTAATTTGAGTATTCATTATTTCCTGAAGAAGATACCATAGGTATCGAAACATGTTGATTTATCAATAAATAGTGGTTTAAACAAAGTGTTTCATCTTATTATTTATATAATATGTAGCCACAAAGTAATTTTGCTAACATTGAAGAAGTTTTTTAATTTATTTTTTAAATCAAGTTAGGATATGTTCTAAGCTAGAATATTGATGATGTTTTTTTTATGAAACAGAGAATGCGAAATTGTTTTTTATAAATAACAGCTATTTCGTCACCCACTGTCAAAGTCAAGGTACCCTAAATGCGTGCGGGTGTCAGATCAGTCTTTTAGTTTTACATTGGTCAGTTGAATAGGTGTTCTGCAACAATACCACAATCAATTCTAACTAAAATATTTGATTTAAATAAATGATTTCATTCCTACATTTTAATAGATATGATTGGGCGTTTCACTTACACTGTAAAATGTTGTACAAAATGTGGCACAAAAAATACTTTTTAAATGTCTAATTCTTAAACTATTTTTATAAATAAAGATTGTGACTTTTCGTAGAAGAATCTGACTGTAATTCATTTTTTTTTACATTTATCCATAAGACTACTTAAGAAATCTTCAATTCGTTAGATTTCCGCGAGAAATTATTATCGTCGATCAGGTCGTCCGTCGATTAAAGTTTTTTTTAATTAATTAGGCTTAAGCCTCGGTTTCTTGTGCTATGAAAACAGGCTCAGTGATCGCTATCGAGATCATGAACGCGAGGGTCCTCTCCAAGTGAACGTATTATAAATGAATTATTTGGCTATTCAAGTTGAATATGAATAGAGCAAGGTTAATTTTTGTAAATTAAATATTAGCTTTTTCTCGTTTAGGAAAAATGGTCATCAAAAAATTTCTGGAATTGACGCTTAGGTTGATTTTCTAGATTGATGAATGCCAATAACTCAAGTCCTACCTGTTACGTACAGAACATTTCATATCATTTCCATATTTTCAGGTGTTGGTTTCATCAATCTTCAGATAACTTATACGGTGTGATAATTATGTAAAATTAAAGACGATTAATGCAGTAGAGACGCGTGTAGCTAAGGTGTCCATCTAGAAGATTCGAGAAGTACGCGGTCAACGAATTAAAATAAAACTCATTAAAACATTGTTTGAATATATATATGAATATATATTTAACAGATTAAACTGCTATAGTTTTAGAAATTTATAGTATAAAAATTTATAATCCGCGCGTTGTCCACAAGTTGTTTAAAACATTATAATTGCTAGCCTACGCGGTACCGAGTGGACGCGGTAAAAAGAGAACGTTATACATTGAAACATAACAAATATTATTTAATAGTCCACGTTGACTGCGCAGAAACCTGAATAGTAGAGCGTATACGTAATGAAGGTGATTGTTACACCAACCCTCAAAAATAGTGTTATATTTGAATGAGAGAGAGGGAGAGAGAGTGAGAGAGTGAGGGAGATAAACGTACCATAATCTGTCAAAACTATCTGTCTATTTTTGAGGGTTGGTGTAACAATCACCTTCATTTCAATATTGCAATTTTGAGAATAGGCCTGAGTATCCACACGTTTCCTATTTGGTCGTTGGACGCGGTAAAAATATTACGTTGTACATGTAGATACATATATCTGTTTATGTAGATTATTTTATGTTGGTGAATTCTCGAAATATTTCATATTGTGCATACCATGTTTCAACACGTTCGTAACTCAACACTAATTATCTCACCGAAAATGTCTTCCCTCGTTAAAAAGCTAGGGCGACGTGCTGTGTCATTGAAATCAGCACCTGCTTGCTTTTGAGTTTCTTTTGTATAAAGCGCTTTGATATTGAAGGGTAAAGATATTTAATTAAAATATTAATGTTTTTTCCAGAGCTGTTTAAAATTTGTGAGATCTCGAAATAGACTTAATTTGACGACGGAAACCCCCAAACAATTTGAGTTGTAGCTGCGCGCAGCATCTCCGGCTCCGGGTTACACCCGATGTTCCCTTTGACGCTCCCGTTCGCCTCCTCGTCCCGCATTTAGGCTGTCTTTCAGCCCTCATTAAAGGGGTAGCCTACCTTTGATAAGAATATCTTTAAAAAATGTTTCTCTAAATAAAAACGAGCTCTTTAATGATCTCGCTGGCCACAGAAAAAACCAATAAGTTTAATTTATTCTTAAAGTAAAAAATGTTTGACATTTGTTGAATATTTGGATACATTTTAAGTAGTAAACAAGATATAACTTTTAATATTATAATATAATATTTTCTCGATTCCTAGCATATTATTTACTTATTTAAAATTCCATTTAAAGTTAAAAGTTTATATAAAAATATCAACGTAAAAGAATTGTGTTAACAAGGCGTTTTCTCTGAAATAATGAAATTTAAAATCGCCGCAGAAACGATTTCTTCTTTTTATAACGTCCCAGCTGTCTGTCTACGCTCAAGTTATGTCTTTATCTATGGTTTATATCTTTTGACAGAAGAAGAATGTGAAGTAAATTTTTCATCGGTCAATGAATGACATTCCGTTTACGAAATTTGACATTGAGCATAATTTAATAATATGTTTATATAAGCAGACGTGAAATGTCTTCGAGAAATGGTATTCATGGATCAGGAAAGAATAAATTGTATTACAATTTGTGATTTCCTTAGATATTAACCCCATTCGGTTCATCGTTTCGTAGAAAACCTCAGTTAAATTAGCTAGGACACATTGTCAGGATGCCAGTAAGCATTTATTCTCAATGAGACTGATTTCTGAGAGTCGGTAAGTGTACGCATACACAACAACTTGAGTTTATTTGCACTACTCAAGTTACGGGAGAAACAGGTCAAGTATTAAACTAAATACACACAAATATAGGAAGGCTAAGGGCCGATTGAGTGATCAGTAGTAACTTTATACTATAGAATAAAAAGTTAATAAATAAATTTTGCGAAAACGGGTTGACATAAAAAATATTTACTTATCAAAAGTATATCCCGTAGTAAACTCATTTTACTCTGCGATATCCGATAGTAAAAACTGTTCCTAAACATTGATACTTAGAAAGTTGCACTATACGACCATTAACCATTCAATATCCCACTATTTTAGTGGTGACAGTTCGTCTGATGATGATCCCGTTGTTTAATATATTATTGTACACATTAGCACATATTACGAAAAAATTTCACCACCAGAGTGACAGATTTCGAATGCCTTTGCGAAAAATCCATAGATAATGCATATTTCATGATTATTTGTCACGCCTTATATGCTTTGACATTAGTAAATTTGATCTATTAACAAACCGCAAAGGATTTTTACTACGGGCGTTAGTAAAAAGTTACTACTGAACACACAATCGGCCCTTACGTGGTAGACATACAAGTAATTATGTACTGACAGAAGGGGTGGAATTACTGGTGGAAGGTAGAGGGGTGGTGGTAACGGAACCTAATTACTTCCACCTAAACCTTCCTATATTTGTATTTATTTATTTATTTATTAGATGACATACATATTTTTGTTCTAACATAATTCTAAATAAGAGGTGAATATATTATACATAATAAACATAAGACATAATTAATACTCATAGTTTATTGTGTGGGATGAGTAGACTTCACCTCTGATATATACAGCGTTGTCCTGGCTACTTTGCTAGACTGAAGTCTGTGTTAAAGTAGTCAGTTTTTTTTTCGTGCTGTTATTTAAATCATCGACTGGAATAAAAAGAGAAATAAAAAATATGTATAAAAAAAATTAAAAATATGTAGTGGGAGTGTTGTAGGACCAGTGAATTATTAGTGTAGGTATTGTATAAACTATATCAGAATGTTGGATAGCCATGCTTTTGATTCATCTCTACCTGATTGGATCATATATTGGGTCCATATTTGTGTAATCTTATTAGAATTAAACAATTTCCAGTTGGTACTGAGTGTGTTGTATAGTTTCGGAGCTAAGAACATGTAGAATCTTTGATAAAATGTCGTTGTTGCTCTCGGAACTGGTGTGTAGATGTTTGTTGTTTGTCTTGTGTTGTGTCCATGATTTATTGCTTGGGGTGAGTTGTTGTTAGCATGGAAATATTGAACGAGTCTCAACATAAAGATTTGTCTTATATCTAGGACATTGTACTCTTTAAATATAATATCTGATGGATATCTAAAGGGACGACCAATTATTACCTTGAGCCGACTCCAATATTGTTTTTGCTGCTCCTCCCCAAAACTAAAATAGCATAATTAATTAAGGAGTAGCACAGTGCAAAGTACACCGATCTTAAGAGTTTGTAATCAACTATACATCGTATTCCTTTAAAAAAGTAAATTAGTTTTCTTATTCGTTTAGCTAGGCTCGATATGTGTTCTTTCCAGTTAAGATGATCATCGATCAGTACTCCCAGATGTCGAATAATTTTGACTCGTTTGAAGCCGTGTTCTTGTTTGTTTTTCATGTAAGATGAGTGTAGGACTTTGATGTGGTGTTGTTCTTTCGTTAATACGAAACCATACATATTTTGATTTTTTTGTGTTAAGTGATAGGAGGTTCGTGTCAAATCATTTTTTCGCCTTGTTCAAACCATCCTGTGCACGAGTATTGACCTCTTCCCAAGACTTACCCTCAAAGCAAAGCACAGTATCATCCGCGAAAGTGATTATTTTTCCATTGTTAAGAGTCATATTACAAAAGTCATTAATATATACTAGAAATAAAATAGGGCCTAAAATGCTTCCCTGTGGAACACCGTGTGTTATCAATGATGGATTGCTGTATTTTTCATTGTTTCGGACAATTTGACGTCTATTTGTTGAGTAATCCTTAAACCAATTATATGCTGTGCCCCTTACTCCTATGTTTTCAAGTTTTTTTTAGCAATAGTAGGTGCGGTACGGTGTCAAATGCTTTTGCTTGCAAAAAAGATTGATCAAGAAAAATCCCCATGCATTTTTCCCTTGTCCAGGTTCGAGACGATATATTCCACGAGAGACATGAGGGCATCTTCTGTATTGCGTTTCGATCGGAAACCAAATTGTTGATTGGATAGAATGTTATTTACATCTAGAAATTTGAGGAACCTCCGTTTAACAATATTTTCTAGAATTTTTGAAAAAACACTTTCGGCTTTTATAAATTGGGCATAACAATGAATCTTTTAGCACGATTGGAAAGACTCCAGTTTGTAGACTCAGGTTAGTAATAAATACAAGTAGTTCGGTTAAGTATTTCTTTTACAAGCTTGATTGAAATACCATCTTTACCTGGAGCACTATTACTTTTTAATCTCTGTATAACTGTTTTGATTTCATGTGGTGTAGTCGGAATTAAAAATATTGAGTTTGATGTTTGTGAATTTAAGTGGACATTATTACATAACTGTAATTTATTTGTGTTCATTCTGAGTAAGTGTTCATCTGAAATGTTTTGACCTATTGAGGAGAAGTATTTATTTATATAGTTTAAGATATCAGTCTGATTTTCATCAGTGTTTGGAATACTTTCATCATAAACTATTTGAAATACTTTATTACTTTTATCGATATTAGAATTGGTGAATTCTCTAAAATTTGCCAACATTTTTTTGTATTGGTTTTATTTTGTTCTACTAGATTTATATAATATAGTATTTTCGCCGTTTTTGTTGCCTTATTACAGATATTTCTATATCGCTTATATTGGATTCGTACTATGTTGAGAGGATACTGCTGAATATTTTTGTGAAGTTTGTCGCGCTTTCTTAAACTTGAAATTAGGCCCTCTGTGATGCATGGTTTTGTGTTTTTTCTAGTAGAGTGAGATGTGTAATACTGGTTTTTTGTAATGTGTTGCAATATATTATTAAATTCATTAAAAGCTGAGTTTACATCCTCGTAGTTATATACTGAATTCCATGCTTCCTGTTCTAGATCTATAATCAGTTCGTTGAAATTTATACATTTTCTTCGCAAGTTGTTAGTCTTGTGTGATTTTTTGGTGAATTGTTCGATGCCCACCATAACCGAGAAGTGGTCGGTTAGAGGTGTTTGACAAATTACTGCGTGTATTGGAGACTTGGACTTAATCATAATATGGTCGAGACAAGATTTGTCACGCGTAGGTTTGTTTATTGCTGAGAGGAATTTGTGGTAAGCTAGGACATCGAGGAAGGATTGATGACGTCTATATTAAGGTCGCCTGTGATAATTATTTCCTTAAATTGTGAGAGAGTGTATTTTATGTATTTAGTGTAATACTTTTTCGAGTAGTGCAAATAAATTCAAGTAGAGTAATAACATTGTTTTATTTATATCCATCCATAACTACGGTTATTTGACAGCCATTTTTTTTAGTCATTATTATTCTAAAACCTAAACACTTAGTGACAATTCGATGACAAGGGTGCAAATGTAAAGATTAATTTGTACCTATCAAAAAAAAAAGTTTTATTTTATTTTTTAAAAAGGACACCAAAATCCATTATAGCTATCAGATGGAGCAAAACTAATGAACGTGTGGTTCTAAAAATGTTCAAATTAGGAATAGGACCAGAGACATGCACCGTACCGTCCATTGCTCCTAGACTGTATAACCAACTGCCAAATTCAATCAATTTCTCAACACATTTTATAAAATATTATTTTGTTGTTAAATTTCACATTGTATCATTATAGTTCTTGAATATGTTTTAATATAAATGTCGATATCCATCCCCATAATTCATCATCATTCTTATTTGGAGTTGCATAACTCTATTGTTGCATGTGTATACATATATAACTCATACATTTTATTTGTATTCAAATCAATAATTGGTGTAAATAACGACAACTATAATGATTAATATTTTTTGAATTTTCCTTGTCTGAAACCCTTCGCGAGCAGTGCTTTCAACTATTCACTGCACTTAAAAGTTGAACCGTGATGTGAGCCAAATGTTTACTCATCAGTAATATACTCGCAGAGAGCGCGATAAAAGTTTCCTTGCCTCGGCTCCATAATCCCGGCGTCGTGTACAGTGGCGCCCTTGGCGGTGCGCTGAACCATTCGCCGATAATAATCATAACAATAATAATTATATTTTAGGAGAACACATTCTTATTGTGAAGTTGTAATTATTCAGAACAGACGGTCTGTGATATTTTAAATATATATAAATAAAATTGATTTTATATGTATATCTTTATAATTAATATATTTAATTCATATTTAAAATATCACAGACCTATGTTCTGAATAATTACAACTTCACAATAAGAATGTGTTCTCCTAAATAATAAAGTTGTATCAATGTGTCCAAAATTTAATAAAAATGAATTGATAATTCTGGCGTCTGCTATCAGTTTACTCAAAGGTATTTGAGATTCTGTAAAAATAAGGTAGATGGCTCTGTCGAATGATGGAACGATTAAATGTATTAATATCAAAAAGGTAACATATAGGGTCGAAAATTGTCGCTAAAAATAATGTCGCTGTAGCTTAGTTGGATAAAGCACCTTCCCCGGTTAGGAAAGAGATCCAGGTTCGAATCCCGGTGGCGCAACAACAATATTTTTCGATAAAATTGATTTTATATGTGTATCTTTATAATTAATATATTTAATTCATATTTAATAATTATATTATTATTTAAAATCGTGAAACGTAAAATGTTCGACATACAGTATCAACAAATTTCAGACTACACCAACTAGAAGAGTTACTTTTACTGGAGAAGTGGATGCTTCTGCAACTAATAATTAATATAAAAACTAAACTTCCCAACCTATTTCCACCACAATTTTTTTGTAAACATTGTTAAAAAAATAAACGAAAATCTGTAAAATTCTCTGCGTTGAACCGATCGACTGAAAACCACGTTACATGAAGTTCAGTAAAAAATAATATAATACTTTCCACTTCTTAAAAGTTGTAGTGTAGCCAAACAAATTTATATATTTTTATATCTGTTCTAATTAATTTGAATTATTTATGCATTTTTAAGATAATGTTTAATTATTACTTTGTAGACATGTAAAAATTTGTAAAATATTTTCCTCAACGCGGGCACAACCCAGTGAAGCTGACACTATGAATGCAACTGTGAAAAGCAATTTGTTTATAATAAATAAATAAACAACGTATAATATAATACTTTGATCTTTAGTCTTAGAGATTTGTCGGAAAAGGCCGGTATACGTTACGTAATTCTACTATATGGCATGCGACAGTAACTTTGTATTTTATGCACTCTCGAGTCTAAGAATAAATCTTATCCGCGTACAAATGTCATTATACCATAATAAATCTAAAGTTATACACAAGATCGCTAATGGTGGAATAAAAGACAAAGATATTGAATCACATAAAAAACGTCAACACAGTCAATTTAGGAACATCTTAACCTTTACCATACCGTGATATAAAATACTCGTACGCAGCCATGCTGTCAACTCGTGTTACCGTAAGAAATTAACCTTTAGAATGTGAAAAAATGGTTTCGAAAAAATGGTTAGTGCCATACATACATAATTTACTTTAAGTATTGAGCATTAAATATTTAAAAAATATGTAATATTATAATTCAGAGTATTTATCAAGTTCTGTATAGGAGATTGCATTGTACAATATAACCTACCATTTTATCTATCTTCATTTAATTAGTGAGAAAGAGACACCATTATATTCGTATGTTTGTTATTGTTTTCACTGTAAAATTAATGTGTGATTTCTTTCTATTTTGCCACAAATTGTATTTTTGTCAACGTATTAATTTTACTATGGAATGAATTAAAAATTAATTATTTTTGTAGGATTCGTCTTACATAATTAATTTTTCACTAGTCATTTCTAAGCGTAAAAATTTTCCTTCAAATTAACTGAAATATGAAGTGTATGTTGCGTGTATTTATCGAAATATTACAGATTTAATTAGAACGGTAGACCCGTGTTACTGCATGGTTTGGGAAGGGTTAAAACTACTATCCATCCGACTAGAATAAAAATAGAACGGTCGCGATTTATTTGCAGTGGATTAAAAACACACGACGACTTTCCACAGCATACGAGACAATTAAACATTGGCACACTTAAAAAAGAAGCAACAAACATACTACAACTTGTACAACACAAATGTTATTTATAATAGCCCTCTCGAGGCTTCTCATATTATTATAAGTAAATAAAAACATTTCAGAAGACCGTGAAATGAGGAGAGTTTTAGACAGGATCGTATCTCGAGGAGATTACGATCTTCAATTTTAACGAGTACAACTAAAAAAGTAATAATATCCCCATACAGAAAAGCATCCGTTAAATTCATCTCGTTAACATCCTAAACTTTAGGACAAACACAATATTTACATCAACCGCAGCTGTGACCATGGTCGAGTGATGGCGGAGGCATCGCCCGCGCCTGGGGCTGTCGGGATATTTTTAAGGGTTTTCCATCCCTTAGTCACCCACCCTCCCCGGACCCTCTTGTCCCGTTGGCTTGTCTACCTGAGACGCCTATTAGATCGGTCACCTCTGTCTTATTAGGCACATCGCAAGACGTGTGTCTCACCGCAAGCAAAATGAAATACACACGTTATATAAATAAAATATGACAAATACAATTGATATTAAGTTAACATCTAATCAATCATATTGCATGAATAAGCAGATTGCATAATAGGAAAGGTTTTAGTATTTTCTAAAGAATCTAACTCGCATCTCTCGCCTCTTCCACATTCATCTTCTCCTCGTGCGAGGGATCTTCTCCATTGTTGAAGCTTCTAACAGGATCATCTTCTAGGTTTACCTAGTCGTGGCGAATTTTTTGCAGACGTTTACTATTTATGGCGCCCTCAACACTCGCGTCTTAAATCTTTTTACTTCATCTCCTCATTCGTTCGTTTCACATAACCAAATCACCTAAATATTGCTTTCTTAATCCTATTCTCGATGCTGTTTCTTTATAATAGACTGTTAAATCTCTTGTATAGAGAGGGAGATCGATTACATTATGTAAGTACACAAAAATAATATTTTAATAAAAATACAAAATAAATAAGTAAACAACAAATAAAGTGCAATACTCTGGAGAAAATTGAAAAAGTGACGAGTCAAATTTCATCCGAGTACCTACCATTTTTTTTATTTTGGGCAAAAAAATATTTTGGCAATTTTTAATTCTTTTTTCATTATCTCTTCTATGTACTTCTGTTGCACTGTGCTGTATTTTATATATATATACTTCTGCACTCTGAAATATAATTTCTATATAATCAAAAAGTTCAATATCTAACGACAACTAAATTTTGTTATTTATTAGGTTGATGCATAATTTTCCGCTGTTTTTTCGCGACGTTTTGTTTTTTGAAGTTGACGTTTAATTGATATTTGTCATTATATAATTCTTTAATAGGGATCGGAAATTCCAGAAAGGGCGGAAAAGTGAAATTATATTGTAACATAACCAAAAACTAAAACAAACTCAAAACATATTATATACAATTATCTTCCGCGGCATAGTCACCGTAATTATGGACTGATCGATGTTGAAGTTCTCAGCCAGCGTCCTAGTAGTGTAACTTTCGTCCTTTTCCACAGCCGCCAGAAGGGCCTGCTCACCAACTATGAAGCGAACAAACTCTCGGCATGCCCTTTCGCTAATCGTTTCTTCGCCGAAAAGATCGTCGAGATCGCGAAATGACTCCGCAGCTTTCCACCCTTTCCCCAAGTAACATTATGTGGCGTATATGTGTATGGTTGTCGATACGCATTTTAATTTCCTAACCCTATTAAAGAATTGTTTTATGACAAATGTCTAATTCAAAAAAACAAAACGGCGGTTACGTCAACCAAATATTTATATCATGTTGGATATCATTATTCCTTGTCACGTCCATTCCAAGATATTTAAACTGTTTAACCCATTCAAAAACCATTACATTAATAAATTGTTTTTTTAAACAAGAACATTGTAACCTTATTTAAAATCACATAATTTTTCCGCACGTGCCTTGGCGTCGGCCGCATTTACCGAGTGCCAGCCACCACTGGCTGCCGCGGAGGTAACTCATTTACATATTTGTGACGACCCTCATAAATTCCACCCTTCACAGAAATTCTAGACAAACTCACATATATTAGAATGTATAGCCGTTCCACCCAACCCGTCCTGACCTTATCAAGTGCCAATCAACACAACGCTCTGGCGGCGCCACGCGTCACGTGATCGTGCGCGAAGTTAATGCTTTGGTTTACAACTCACTATCGCCGCGAGGAGGCAACAGCACAGCTCCAGCTCCAGCTCCAGCCTCCCGACTGACGAGTGATAACATCTCGGTTGGTGATTTATCCTACAGCGAGCAAATAATTGACGTGAAATTAGCCAATAAATGAACAGTTATCTCGGAAAGTAACATTTTGGTGGACGGATGTCAATCCACAAATTTTATTCACATGTATTTTATTTTTAATAAAGATGATAAAAACTTTCCTTTATTAATTACTTTCGAATACATTCATAAACGTAAGATCTATAGAACATAACATATATATATATATAATAAGGGGCTAAGGGGAAACCGCTTCAAATTTTCTGTTTAATATAGTATTATATAGCATAGTAAGAACATAGTAGATAATTCAACGGCGTGCAGTCACTACTTTGAAATAAACTATACCTACTTAGCTAGAATGTCTGCGAAATAAATCAAAATAAAGTATGTATCTCGTAATATTTATATCACAATTATTATCATATTATTCAGTCAGATAAATACTTCATTTTGCTTTATTTCTTAAAATATATAGTTAACTACAGCTTATTTCAATATAGGTAGCCTGGTAGGTATAAATTTTAATGAAACATTAAATATAGCATTGACAGCAAAAAAATGAAATAAAGAATAATACTAATATCACACAGTCAGCAAGCAGCAGCAACACTAACAAAATTATCCTTCCGTTTCAAATCTCTGTTACATGAGCACCATTCTCAGCCATTCAACAACTTTCTTTTGGAAAAGCGCGGGTGACAGAATCTGCTTTGGGTTGGATCTAAAATGTTATAAAGTTTGGGTGCTAGGTATAGGTCTTTGTCCAAATGTAATCTTAGATAATATGATGACGATCAAATTATCAGAGAATACGCCATTATTCACTATACAACAATGTGTCTTAAATCTAAAGCTTAAATAAGGTATTTCTTAAGAAATTCAAATCATGTCGCAGAAAATGTCAAAAGTGATTCGAAGGTCGAAGGGTTTAAATCTCACATCGACTTAGATTTAAATAAAGGGTGTCCAGCGTAAAATTTTCAAGTTTAATATTAAATAAATTTAAAAAACTACGATGTTAATCTCATATTTTATTTACGGAAATGGAGTTTAACGATGCGGATTTTACGTTTTATAAACAATATCGTCTAAATGCTGTCCATTTCTCTTAAAACACTTGCAATCGGACTCTTAAATTTGCGAACACAGCAACTTCATGGCGGATATTTTCTTGTGGGGCCTGAACTGTTCGATGATTGTTGCTGTAAACTCTCGACTTAAGGTATTCCCACAAAAAAAGTCACATGGTGTAAGGTCCGGTGACCGAGGTGTCCAGGATATGTCTCCGTACTCAATTCCCCTCAGCTTCTCCATTGAAACTCTAGCTGTGTGTGGAGTGGCCCCGTCTTGGTGAAATTGTGTTCTATTGTTTAACCCGGGAAACAGCTGCAGTTGCGGTACCAAAAACTCGTCGATCATTCGACAATACACGTCAGCAGTGACTGTCTCTCGCTGGTTAAAAAAATAAGGGCCAATTATCCCTCGGGCAGAAATTGCACACCACACTATCGCTTTTGGACAATGCAAACGTTTTTATGGCGTTCCCTCGGGTTGTCGGGGTACCAGTATCTCATGTTCTATTTATTAACATAGTCATGGATATGAAAATGTATTTCGTCAGTAAACTATACGCTCGTACTGTTCCAAAACGTTTCAACATTGTTCTCGCTAAGATTTCAAGTAAAGAATAGTCATTTTCATTGAGAAACTGCACGATTTGCAGTTTGTATGGGTGAAACTGTAGTTTCTTTTTCAAAATAACGAGCACTGTTCATTTTTTTATTCCAGTACAGGCTGCAATCTTCCTTTTATTATTTTAATTTTATTATCGGAGAATTTATGAACTTGTGGGAAATGGGAAAGTTTGGAGAACGATACAACGACTAGTTACATAACATTTATCAAAATCTCAAACTCCATCCACATAAACTGCAGCTGAATTGGAAGACAGTCATGTGGAGGCAAAGTATTGATACAATATTGGAACGCCATTGAACAAGGTATCCTTTTTTTTTCACAAACAATTTTCTCATCGATGCAATGAAAGAATTTGTCATTTTACTAATGTTACGGAGGGAAGTTCATTACATGTTTATAGGAATATGGGGAATGAATGAACGATCTACCATTTACTACGCTGCTCAGCGCTATTCTCCTGTATTTACAACATTCATTTTTAAAACCGATATTTTCTCGGGCAATAACGGGTACATCCAGCTGATAAAATATATATTTCGCGACACGTTAAGGCATAACAAATTCCTATTGTGAGTCGAATTTTCCAACGCGGAAAGTCGGAATTTAGTGCGGCGCGCTCTGTTGAAATATCGCCCAAGTTTCGCCCATCACCGGCAGAGGGCGAGCGGGAAAGTTCCACGCACGACTTTTTGTCAATGGCGGCAGTCACGGAATTTATTGCAGGGTGGGGGATTTGGCCTACGCACATGCAGCTTGTTCGGAGATCGATACCATCCCCGCTGAAACCCTTGTAAAACCATTATGTTAAACAGCGTGTAGCTACGAGTTTAATGCATAAGAAACAACGTTAGCAGTTCCGGATTAAGAACAGCGTGGCCCTAGGCAGGACCTTGGGGATTCTCGGGGCTTTAAGCAGGGCCCCAAGAAAATTACAAACATATTTGATTAATTAGTTTTCGTGTATTGAATTTAGTTTTCGTGTTTCACTAGGAATATCATATGTAGTACAACATGGAGGAAATTTAGGTGGTACTTTGAGGCATAATATAATAATAGATGAGCGGGACTTCTCCTGTAATCTGCTACTGACTCAGTAAATAATGTTATCTTAATCTAAATTAATGAACACGTGGGGGTCCAGGGGTTAACTCCTATAGTCATGTTAAATTATTTGTTAATTTATGTTATGTACATTAATGTTTTCTGAGAATCTGACGTCTATAATATTTGGCACATAATGTACATATGTACGCGGTATAAGTGATTGCAAATTATTGACACAAAACGTAAAAAATCTTACTATTGGTGCCCCAATGTGAATGGTCGGGCGAATCAACTAAAATGGTATTGTATTCAGTCCCTTGTATTTTTAACCATTTGTGTTCTCATGTTTGCTCTAACTAAAATGATAAATTCGTCACTGAACAACGATAACCGAACAATCTGAATTGCAATACTGAATTAACTGTATTGACATTATTACTGTATCAAATCGAAATCAAAGGGCATTTCATCATAGTCCAGCCCTGACCGTTAGTAGTTAGTGGGTATCCAACAACGATTCTCCACCAATAACGCTCTCGCCAGCCTGATAATCGGGGCGGTGAAGCGGCACATTTGCTCGCGACTTACGCTTAATACGGCGTTAATAATGGAAATATTATCGCCGGATGGGTGCGCTTCAATAAAAACATTTTTTACCCACAGACTCATGTAACGACTTGAATAGCGTTTACACGCAACTGGCAGTTCGTAGTCAGCGGTGCCCGACCTTCACATTTAGTTTTAATTTGGTCCAGGCAGGGGGGTGATTATATTTTTATCAGGGTCCTAGAGTGCATCTAAGCAAAATTTGAAACTGATGGCGTTCAATACAGTGCACATTTATGCGCACGTTTTGCGCTGAGTACTAAAGAATAACTATATAATATTTGGTTGAAAATGCAAAGTTGTCAAAGGATTGTATAGAGAACGATCATACTTACATACATATATATATCCGTTTGCCTTCCTCAGTTTATATGTACATTTCGAGGCAATATCGACATTTTTCCTTATGTTCGTAAAATTATGACAAGTTATTATTTTTTGTAATTAAACTAAGTAAATAAATCAAAATAAATATTTTTCTTTCGTGATATTAATAACATCAAGACTTCTTTATATCCCACACATTATAAAATATATTTTGAGAAACTATGATTTCATTAAATCAATTTCCTGACTTACTTTTTGTATTTTACTAGTATTTATATACATTTTTAATGAAATTTACTAATATTATACTCGGTGTTAAAAATGTCTTGTTAAATCTTTTTTTTTTATGTATTTTGTAACTTTTTAATCACAGAAATGAAACAGAAATGAACAACATACATATAAAATATTGTAAAATTTGTTAATTTATTTATATATATATTTAAGTACGTTTATTTATTTTTCTGGTGTAGAAATTACATTAAACATGCAGGCTCTTCAGCATAGCGTCTTTTTAGTAAACTAATGCTCGGATAAATAAATATCATTCATAATAGACTCTAAATATGACGTACAATTATTATCAAATTGTCTATGTATATTTCGTACATTTTTCTTTTACATATATCATACCCTTAAAATAACAAGATACCATTTGCCATTTACGTCAAACTAAAACATTGAGCTTCAAAGTTTTGAATTTTAATAAAATAAGAACAGTTCTGAATGATGAATGTTAAAAACACGTTATTAAAATCGCATTAAATTTACTTTACACATTTAGTTTTTCTTTGAATGAAATAAGCTAAATAAACCTATATATCATTTTAAAAAGCGTTTAACTAATAAATGATTAAATATATTAAAATGGAACCGAAGTAATATGAACTAATTTGGTATATTTCAGATAACCGACCAGCGCGGAAAGAATACAACCAACTGTCGTCCAAAGGAGGGATCGATTCCAGTAACACCTACATCGCGAGAGACAACCGGACCTTCTTAGAGGCAAACGGGAACGGATCTTGTTCCGAGTCCGACGCAAACTGCACAGACATCGATGACTCCAACGACGACGTGGATGACAGCCATTGCCGTAGTAGTAACTGGAAGAAAAAAATCCAACGAAATTCCGAGGAGATTGAGCCAAATTTGCTAAACGGCTCACAGTCAAATCCCACAAGCAAATCTCACAGCTCCCATCGCAGATCCAACTCTCAGCACGACATTTTCAGTGATGATTCAGATTGCGGTGAGTACATTCTATATTTATTGTTTCGGAGGTAAGTTTGTAGAACTCCATAACACTTGTTTTTTAGTTCAACTCGTTTAATTTCTTCTTTTTTTTTTATTCATATACAAGTTATTGAATTTACCTAAAATGGTTAGATTGATAATGCCCTCATAAAGTGAAATGCGTCTCATGGAAATTAAACAAGTAGAACCATAAAACAAGTGTTTTTATTTTCATATATGTAGTACATTCTATATAGCAAGACTTTGAGATTTTTTAAATTTGCTGAAAACTTGTTGAGGCAATAAGCTATTTTTGTTATTCTACAAGAACAGTTTGAAAAGTTTCCGGAATGACAATGAAAACAAAATATATCTGATTCAAGTTGTATTTAATTTTCAACATAATCCCTTCGAACACTTAGTATAACATTTATTTAGCTTCTCGATTCCCTCTTGGAAGCGACATTCTTCGAGGCTCCCAAAACAACCATTTTCAGTCTCAATTACCTCTTCATTTCACCGTCATTCCATGTCTTTTCGGCCAGAATTTTTTCGTTTCAGGAACAGGTAAAAGTCCGAGAAAGCCAAATCGGATGAATACGGTGGATACAGAAGGATTTCCAAATTAATTCTGTTAATTTTTGTTGAACGATTGCATTTGAATAAATGGATGCATTGTTATGTCCAATTCACTGTTTTTATTACATTTTTGTTTCTGGTAAGAATGTGTTGAATACGTGTTTGCTCTGAATTGAGCAAAC
Organism: Eubasilissa splendida; assembly: GCA_031772225.1. Taxonomy (NCBI): domain Eukaryota; kingdom Metazoa; phylum Arthropoda; class Insecta; order Trichoptera; family Phryganeidae; genus Eubasilissa; species Eubasilissa splendida. The sequence continues at coordinate 1,175,786 of CM062857.1, forward strand.
GTGGCACCTATCTTGAAGGAAGTTTTTTAAACCAGATTCATTATGTAAAATAGCTATAAACTACTCATTCATAAGAGATGCTCATGACTTCCTTAATTTCAAGCACTTTCAATAATTCAGCGATCTGCTGAAACTATATCATAATAATAATAAAAAAGAAAAAGCGTCCAACCTGGATTTGATTTTCATTGTGGTTTTGAAAATAGATGACCGCTACAATTTCGTTTTTATCTATAATTGAAAACACACAACGTTGTTTAACTTGAATACTTTCAAAATAAGACCGATTTGTCATTTACAGCCAATTCATATGAAAGATTATTTGCTTACACAATGACATAAAATTATTTGGAAAAAAGTAGCCCCCTAGCCGCGATATCGGAAACTTCTCAATCTACCCTAATATTGTTTAATATTCTTACAGTTTATAATATTTTTCAGAATTATTTTTTGGTGATTTATAATCATTATTATTTATTATACTCCAAAATTTCCTAGTGGATTAGTGCTTATTGTCTAAATAATGACATTTCAATATTATGTTTAATCTACCTTTGTTAAATAATTATATAATATTATTATTACATATTTCATATTGGAAGCTGTCGGAATGTTAACCCAGTACAGTCAGTTCATTTGATATACCGTTATTATCTAATTGTAATATTAATCATTTGGAACATTTATATATTGATACAACATAAAAAATAGCATACTTACCTCAGACATATATATTATGTCACCCCTGCACTCCCACACTTTCCCTCGTTGGTGCATACAAAGATACTAAACGAAATACCGAAACAACGATCCTATATATTACAGTCCATCCGCGAACCTCTTATAAAATGTGCCCCCTATCCGCCACAATCCTTTTTCATTAGGTTAGATAAAATCCAACCGCTGCATGATATTTGATGTACAAAATTCTAGAAAAGTCAGTTCCATGTCAAAAGAAGTACCAGTGGACGCCCTGGCCTCACTATACCACTGGCTACAATTATGTTTCACCATTGACTGTATTTAGTGTCTATAATTAGTCATAATTGTCCTAGTTTTCGAAAATGAACACGTCTCAGTTTGTCTTATATTCCAAAATGAAATGTTAAATACCTCAAGGAAAATTTATTTACTAATTTCATTTAATACCTAACAACATATGAACTTGTTATATAATATACACGAGTGAATAACTGCTATCAAATTGGACTTACGCCTTTATCTTCTCATAATTAAAGTAAGACACAAATAATAAACCTAAAAACATTTCCTTTCCCTTTGCAGTCTTATTGCGTTTGCGACGTGGTGCCGTATCTTCGCTGTGAATTCGCCTTTAGAGCGCTTTGCTTATGGCGTCATCGATTTCGACATTGCATACGGAAGCTAACTTTTTCTATGGTTAAGTTGTCAATTTAGTGGGCTGTCAGCGATCCTATGTGTTTATATTATAATTCGGTCGTCGGAAACTACAATTTATTTAGTTATTTTATGTCATATTCACAATGGCCAATCTTAAATCTGATTTAGATGAATACTTACTTCAAAATGACTCATCGAGACGTGGATTCAAAATCACTCTCCCTACGATTTCGAAACCGAAATGGTTTTCGAAAAGCGAGGATGAAACACCGTCCAGTACCAGTACGTGGTTTTCAGAAACTCAAAAAGAGTGGTGCCCAGCCCTGGTAAGTAAATCAAAAATAATTAACTAATCTCATCAATATATTTTTTCTATATATTGATGATTGATTGATGATATACTGAAGCTTTTCCTGCTTTGCAACGATGGCAAGTGCTATTAATGTTTTGTTTATCTTTTCAGAGCCGAACTCAAAGACTGATTGGTTTTGCCACTTGTATGATGTTGGGTCTTCTTTGCTTCATTTTATCCACTCTGTATATCCCTGTTCTACTTCTAAAAGCGAGGAAATTTGCTCTTCTTTATACTCTAGGAAGTTGTTTCTTTATATCTAGGTAAATATTTTATTGAACTTTAATCTATATCACCGCGTCCACAACATTGAGATAATGCTAAACAACCTTCTAAATGATATTTTCGACGGGGCTGGGGATAAATAATTGTTTGTTTAAAAATTTTTTAGCGATTTTAACTTAAATTAACCTAGGAATTCTCAGCCCCTTTATATTAATTTGTCACGTTCTTAACAAATTAAAATATTTTAACAAAATTTTGTTAATTGGCGTTATAACTTAACACTTGCGATCTATATATCTTGATTTATTTAATTGATCAAATCGTTAATAAAGATCATCATAATTAGAAGAACCTCCGTGAACAATAATCCATTTTATTCATTTGATATAATTATATTAAAAATAATTGTGTAATCAGGCCGATGTTGGTAAAAAATACTTATCAAAAAGTGTTTTAATTTTGAAAATTGTGATTTCAATACTCTGACAAGTGCTTTCTTCGATGTTTTAAATCAAATTAAGTGTATATCACTTAAAAATATAGTTACGACCGGGACTTGAACCCAGAATTTTATATTGGCAGTGGAGTACTTTCCTAATTATGCAAAAAAAATATTTTAATTGCCATCAGTTTTATTGTTTTAACACATTCATGGATGGCTTATTATTGTTGACAAATATTGTCAATATTATGATTTTTATATCCACCAAAAAAATAAAGTTACGTGAGGAAAAGATGGCTATAGCCATTGCGGAATACGCGCAAATGTATAGCAAGTTGAGATTATGTGTCCCTACAAGAATATGTCTTTGTCTAAACCTGTATGGAAGGTTCTCAATGATTTATTTGTCGATTGTGCATTTTCAAACTTGTAAAATATTTAAAAAAGGTTAATTAGGAAGGCACATCCAAATATCCGCAAATGTGTTAAAAATGTTATGTTTTTAAATTGTACATCAAAGATGTTGCATCAGATTTGAATCAATTTAAATTTTCAATACCTGCATAGGTACCATCCTCCAGATTTAGTTAGAAGGAAAAACAAAAGTTGTTTTAAATGTTCACTTGAACCTACAGTCTTATCTTTTGTCAAACTTCACATTGAGCTTTGAAAATATGAATAAAATACCTTATTCAGAGGAATGAAGTTAAACATTACAAATATATGTTTATTTTTTCTAGTTTTTCATTTTTATACGGGCCGTGGAATCACATCAAACAGATGTTTTCTAAGGAAAGAATACTAACAACGATAGTGTACGGCGGAGCATTAGTAGGCACCCTGTACTGTGCACTCCACCTACAGAGCACAATACTCACAATCGTTTTTGCAGTCCTCCAAATATTTGCATTAGTTTGGATAACTATGGGATCGATGCCCGGAGGCACAGCGGGGATGCGATTCTTCGGCAACATGTTCAAATCGTCCGTATCGAGTACTCTACCCATTTGATGTGTCTCAGAATGGTGCTCTTTACTTCTGTAATTAAGATATAAAATATTAACTATGATGTGTCTTTCTAAATAAATGTATAAATTATTCAGTTTTACAATGTAAATATTCACATATACAAGATAACAATTCAATTCAATTCTCTCTATCTTTAACCTAACTGATCGCATATCTTTATTTCACCCATTTAATTCTATCTGAATATACATGTTGATTCTGTCATGTACAATTTTGAAATAATATCTCTTTTTGCAATACATGAGGTAATGTATATATTATATAATAATAAGTCAGATCCGGTTGTTATTAAATTCATTTGGACCACTGGGTCACTCAGTTCTAAAGTTAAATTTTACACCTACAGAAAGTGTAATCGATGGAGTTCATTGTGGTAAATAGTTGCATATTTTAATCATGAAGGTTTCAATTAGGAAATAGATAAGTTTATTTATTAAGATTTAAACGTCTTTTTGCATTAGAAAATAATAATTACGATCTCTTTTTTCATGCAAACTATTAATAACAGGCTTATATAATTAATGTGCCTGGACTCACAGATTGCAATAAGCTTCCTCCTGAGATAAGGGAGACCGGATATTGTTGAGTTTAAGAGTCATGATAAATATACTACTATTTCAGATATATATTAATATGTTTTTAGTTTATCTGTAATGTGCCTTTGGAGTGATTATATCACTAATACACTAAAAATATGGCCCGAAATATAGTGTGTATATATATTTTTATTTTTCAGTATATCCTTAAAAATTGTGGTAAAATATCATTAATGTTCTTGCCTCATTATGTTATTTTTAATATTTTTATTTTTCTGCTGTTAGAATTGTAATTGTTGGGCAAGGTTTAATATTTATTTTATTTTTAATTTTAAAATAGTGGTCAGTTTTTACATACATTTATTAAATTATGACATTATGTGAACCAAGGGGAATTTCTCTACAAAAAATTTCATTTTTAAGTTTTCTGTTCTCCAAAGAATACTAAGAATATTAATTTTATTTTGTAATATTTGAAACAATAGCTTTGTGTTTAGTCATTTTAATAATTATTGTGAAATAACTTTGTATACAACCACTTTAGTATTATTTATGAATATCAACAAATTCTAATATACGTGATACTTCACTTCGGTCTGTTTTGGACCATTAAGGCTCACTTTTCACAACCCTAACACTAAAATATTTTTTTCCTAACGTGTAATTGGAATGTTAGTTCACAGTGCAAATTTTAAAAGTGAATCTCCAAATAATTGCAAACCAATGACAAAATAATAAATTTAGATATGGTTATATTTTGACATCCTTTTTTGGTCTACAGGCAAGACACTCACTCGTCTAGTGGTCAAGTGGTCAGTGATTTGAACTTCTTCCTTAAAGATCACCAAGAAGTTTGTACTATTTTTATAATATAACTTGAGCACTTAGTTTTGTTTGAAAATAGTTAAAACATTGATGTAACATGTATTCCACATCTTATAAATGTTTTATTGGCTAAAACTGATTGGCATTAAATTGATGTGTACTAGGTTGTTTCTCATTAATTATTATTTATTTTTACAACTTCAAACTATTTGTTATCCTTCAAACTTTCTTTGTATTACATAAAAATTAATATACATTTTGTAAATAGACTTAATTACTTTTTCTGATATAACTTATCTATCTATGGGAAGGCATATGTTCAACTAGTATTTTTATTAGTTGAATTGTTTTTTAATCTATTGCAATAAAACAACTAAATTTTAAGTCAAATGTACCTATATATATAAATTTTATTGAATACCTAATGTGACACATTTTCCCAAAATGAAATATTTGAATAAGATCATGATATATCACCAAAGGCTGATAAATTAAAAGACCTATATACATAGTAAGAAAAACTGTCAAAAATTTTGGATAGAGGTAATTATCAATTCTGGACTACTTTCAAAAATTAATTTATAACGTTTGAATGGCCGATTCAGGCTTGCCCGTTGACGCGAATATCAGAGTTCAGTGCCACCAGAGGCCATCGGTTTTGAAGCACAACTCATTTAGTGTAACATTTACAAACCCTACTCCAAGTTAAATAGCTTTTTGGGCATATTCACATCTGATTCAATTTTACTACTTAAAAAAATATATATGTATAACATTGCACACTGAATTAAGTACTTTTTTATTTTTGATAAAGTGAAATGTTTCCATAATACAAGATAGTAATTTTAAGAACCCTTCAACGCTTGCGTAATTCTTGCGAGATAGAAGATCTACCAGCTGGTGCACAACACTAAAACTCTATCAAGAGTATAAGTACTTGGACAAGATGAATCTCAACTTGGAAAATAGAGATAAATATATCTAGTGTACCAAAGATGGAACTGGGAATATGTAGTTTGTAACTCTCCTTTATAATTGCAAATATTTTGAGACAATCCAAATACTAAAATAAAAGTGCAACAGAGTTGGTAGGTTGCTGACCCCCGTGATGAAGATCAAAGGCTCGGAAATATAAACATTTAACGTAATTTCAATCTCGTGAGACAACTATGGAGGGTTCAACGCACAAGTCGCTTGGCTGCGCTTGAACATAGCCAATGTTTATGTCACATCTAGATACTGTATATCTTGATCTTATATTTGTGCCCATTATTATGAAAGTGGTCTAAGTCAAGAAATTGAAAAAAATTAGTTTTATCAATTATTTCATATCACATTGTTTTAAATTAATATATGATGCAAATTGTGAAAATTTGTGCTGTTGATCCAAACATACTTTTTAATATTCTTACAATAATAAAAATGTTGTATAAATAAAAAAATAATAATGTATGCGTTTAGACAAAGTAAAGAAATGCACCTTGTTTAATCACCAAGATTAATGTTGAATACAGTTGATTTTAGATATTTTAAAATTCTGTCAAATACCTATATAGAGTAGAATAAAGTTAAAAGTAACTCATATTTATTTGTTAAACCATATCCCTGTTCTATTAAAAATACATGTCATCCCAGAATTTAAAATTTTTCATAATATACCTTGGAAGTTGGATGTCTTCTACTCCCATCTCTACTAGACTATTGGTATTGTGTGGTAACTTCATTATTTGAAGGGGTAATATATTTCAGGCAGTTTCGAACATTGAGCATCAAAAGTATTTTCTGTTTATATTTATTTCATTAGTTTCATATGCATATATGTAATTGTTTTTTTAATGATGTGCATAATCATTATGTAATATAGTTCCAAATATTCACCAGTTTTTTTTCTACAATTGTGATTAAAAATGTGTAAGTATGTAAATATTAATTAATCTTTAGAATTTTTTTAAACACATACAATACTTGCTTATTTTCAAAAATATAATGTATTTATTGTACTCTCTTCTCCTAAGTATCCTCTGTAATGAAGACTGTTTATCTGGTGCACAAGATTATTTGGACTATTGTGATAAAAATTGTATATCAACATTCTTGAATCAATTTTATAATAAAACATTTTTAACTATTATTTGGTTTTTTTTCTACAAGCACCTTATATTATGAACAATATTAGATAATTAAATGTGCTTTACTGTTTTACATACTTTTATTAACAAGTTATAAAAAAAAATGATATTCTAAAATCTAAACCTCCAATTGTTAAATCACACTTACCAATCATCTTACAATTAAACACAAATCACAATCTTATCACTACTTCACATTGATTATAAAATGGTAAAATATCCTCACATGACTAAAATATTAAAAAACAGGATGTCGACTGATCACATATGTTCTAGGAAAAACTTCTTTGCCAGAAAAAAGTTTCTCTTCAAAATATCTCAAATTCTTAAATCCATTTGAGAAATTATTATAGAAATGATGAAATAATTTAAATAGAAATACACACTTACTCTTTGTTAACTAACTAACTTATCACCACGTCATTTCACCGTGGGGATAGAGCGCCACACTCTTCTGTCCTGGCACACAATTTTCGCCTCATTCATTCATACATCTTCTCATACAAGCTCAAGTATCTGATTTACCTGGTTATGCCAAGTTTTCCACGCACGTCCTCTACTTCTGGTGCCATCAACACTTGCATCATACATCTGTCTTACCATTCTCTCCTAATTCATCCGTTCCATATGATCAAGTAGTCCTTCCTAATCTTACTCTTTATCATCATCCATTTTATTTATAATCATCCATTTTTCACAATATATTCTCCATCTCTCATACGTTTATAGATAATCATTTTATATTTATTTTCTAGAAAAAGAAATGTATTAGGTGCATTCCTTACTTTTTTCAGATGAAGCCTTGACATGCAACGTTTGTGATAGATCATTTCCCTGTCAACGTCAACTGGACTCGCACCAGCAGAAAAAACGACATTTTGGGTAAATATAATAATTTTGAATTGGTTTATATTATAGCAATTTATATTTTTCTCAACCATTCTCTAATTAGGTATTCTTTTAAATGATTATACATATGAAATCCTCATACGTACAATAATATTACAATTGTTCAACAGATTTTGATAACCACTTTTAATGACAAAATATATTTAGATATAATTAATTAGCTAAACAGTTCAAATATCTTTTCATATATGTGCTTACATTATACAAATGAATGTAATAAATGGATATGATTTACTTTATCTACTCATTTATGGCAAAGATTTCAACAAGTAAACAAAATATCAGGATAATTAAAAAATAATAATAATGTTTTAGTTTTAAACCACTTTATTATGCACATATACTAAAGTCAACTAGTTTCAGTTGGGTTAGGTTAAGTTAGGTATTGTCCTGAAGAAGGTTGGGTCCAACCAACTAGTTGACTTTAGTATGTGTGCATAATGAAGTGGTTTAAAACTAAAACAATATTTTATTATAATATCAAGCCAGAATGCATTTGCTTTCTTTAAAAATTTAAAATATCAGAAATTCAAAAAATAAATAACTAAATATTAGGTTGATGCATAAGTAATGTTGTATTTTTTCAAGAAAACAAAAATAATTTTTTTGCATAAACTTTATTAATTTAGTCAATTACATAATTTCCATTATTTTTAATGACTTTCTCCTATCTTTCTGTCAACTTTTTAATCCCATTTGAATAGAAACTTTCAGGTTTCGATGCAAAGAACGTGTCTAGTACTGTTTTCACCTCCTCCGTTGTATTAAATTTTTTTCCATTTAAATAATTTTGTAAGGATAAAAATAGGTGAAAATCAGAAAGAGCTAAATTAGGAGAATAAGGTGGATACTTTAAAACATCCCAATTTAGCTCCTTTAATTTATGTTGTGTTATCATCGCAGAATGTGGCCGCGCATTGTCATGGTGAAAGACGACACCCTTGCGATTGATAAGTTCGGGTCGTTTTATTACGAGTGCCGACTTTAATTTTTGAATCTGTTCACAGTATCTTTCAGCATTTATTGTTTGGTTAGGTGGCAATAATTCGTAATAATAAATGCCCTTCATATCCCACCAAACACAAAGCATTTTTTTTTTTTTATGAAGTTCTGCCTTGGAAGTGGTTAATGGGACGTGTCCTGGCTTGACCCAGTGTCGCTTCCTTGTTTTATTATTATAAACAACCCATTTTTCATCTCCCATCACTAACCGATGCAAAAAAGGCTCATGCTCTTGTCTCGCAGACAAGGAAACACATGTCGTAACTCGGTCTAACAGATTTGCGGGTGACAATTCGTGCGGGACCCACACGTCGTACTTGGAAACCATTCCAATGCGATGCAGATGCCTCACCACCGTAGATTGATCGATACCCATCTTCAATACGATGTCCCTGGTATTTTGACGGGGATCAGCTTCAAGTATGGCTTTCAGTACATCATCATCGGTGGTTGAAGGGCATTCCGATCTTTCTTCATCAGCTGTTGATAAATTCCCAGATCTGAATATAGCAAACCATCGTTGACTGCTTCGAACATCGATAGCACCTCTGCCGTACACATCACATATGTTTTTGGTTGCCTCAGTTGCATTGTGGCCTTTATCGAATTCAAAAAGTAAAGAGTGTCGAATATGCACTCTTTTCTCTGACATTATAAAAATTCACAAGGGCTCTGTATAGCTCAACCGCTAACGGTAAACTGAAAAAATGTTAGAAGAAACCCTCCTTTATATGATACAAAGACACCATTGAACATCTGTTAACACAGTTGGTGAAAAAAATATACCACAGTCTACGTAAAAATACGACTTTACTTATGCATCAACCTAATACATACAATGTAATTGTAGAATCCTAGCCATCGTGAATACTTTTGGTCATGTTGATATCACATTAAATCACTTCGCCCAAGGTGCATGTTGTTGACAGTAGAGATAAAGGTTGATCCCTATCCTTTTGGTAATACATGAAACCATTTTTATTTCATAACCTAAATTAATTTGGCTAATTAATCATTGTTTATAATTGAATAGCTGCTCGGCTTGTGACAGTCTCTATCTATCACTAATGGCACTGGAACATCACAAGGAAGAATTCCAGCACTGGAGTGACGATGAAGAATATTGTTCAGCAGGCTACGACAGCGAGTCCAGTGATGACTCGGCTCCGAGTGAAGACTGCGAGAGACTACTGTAATATCAATGAACAAACTGCACAAACTTAGGACCCATTTTCTTACATTATGTACATCATATTTGAGATATTTATATTAAAATTGTGTATTGTAATCCTCAAACTTGTGTTTTATCAAACAAATGCTTTGAAAGTCAATGGCCTCTAACCTATACATATTTTTTTAAGAAATTAAATTATTAAGCTTTCTTTTATGTATATCTTTGGAAGTAACTACATATTACTAATAAATTAAAAATTAATGGACTCCAAAAATCACATTTATGTAATATCAAGTCACGGTCAACGAGTCCACCTCTCTTTAAGATAAATGTTTTTTAGACCATTTTGTATTAATTATTTATTAAATAAAATATATTTTAGTATAGACTTAATGTAAGTGTACAATACCTATAATGCATAAAATATCAATCGTTTTATAATGTTGAGCAGGACTCAAACAGTGAATTAAATCAATGTTATCAAGTCAATTTCAATTTTCAGACTTCTGACCCAGTTTTTCAAAGAAATATTTCTTTCCCAGAATCAAGGCAGTGAGTACTGCTTTCAAAAGTACTCATCGACAGCAATGATATTGTGTTTATATTTTTTCATACAGCAATGGCATTATAATATATATTTGTTTGTAAAGATAAGATAAACTGTGATTGTATGAAAGTTCGATTGTTACCAACCATTGTTATAATCGAACACCAATCGCACAATCACAGTTTATCTCATAAGTAACTATGTATATGTACTTTTTGTGTTAATTTTCAGGATTGTACCTACAAATAATTTTTTGCATAAAGTTTGCATTAGACTATGTATGACATATTATATTTTAGAACTCATTGCAATGCTATTTTATTATTATAAAATTACTATTAATATTATTAAATTATTATATTATATGTAATATTATTTAAAAATGTATTTATAAAGATATTTGAGCAACTTATTATGTTATTTACGAAAATCGTTTCAGTTGCAAAATTATTTCATCATTTGAATTGTACATAGGTATGTGTGTGGTAAATGATATTTTGAACCTGGATAATTGTAATTTCAGGTGTAATTCAGTGGATGTCATCAGAGCTAATAGTGAGAAGCAGAAATCTGAACGTAAGACTTTATGCAAACTCTAATTTTTTGAGTGAAATGTAATAATCTAACACATACGATTCATACTGCGCCTGTATGACATGTCTTTGATTTTTTTAATTGTGACAAAGCAAAGCACATTTTATATTTTTGTTAAAGTCACCTAAATGTAATAAAAAATAATGTATTTTTTATCTATGTTTATGTATGTAATATACTAAAGACCAAAGTTTCTCAAATGCCTACACTCTTGACGAATTGAGATTTTTTATCATTTAAAAATATTCCCAGTTACTACTTTGGATCAATTTTGAACATTTTTCTACAATGTTGCATGTGACTCCCGAGACATTATTACTTTGGGGATGTTAAATGAAGACTTAATTTAATCCAAATTATTTTCTTTGTTCATTGTCAAGATATATTAAATGAATTACTCTTGCAAAATATCAAAAATATCATATCACTGATATTGGAACTGTCATATCAAATTACAAAATCATATCAAGTCAAGACACCTTTTATAAATCACAATTTACTGTTGGAATTCGCATTTGATACTTATTTAAAAAATATCATAAAGCGTTTCATTATCAACCATATTTACAAAGTAAGTATGTACATAGTTAGCTAAAACGTTTATTAGTTTGATGTGATGAGATTGGCACATTAAATTTGATGAGTAATGTTCAGTATGCAATCATAATGCGTTTTTTATGTAGTTGTTTCTTGTAATTAGTATGTCCCCAATTGCAAATAATTCTCAAAGGTAATACATATATGTGTGTCTTATTGTTGTAAAACTTTATATTGAACCAGTAATCTCTATTTCAAAATTATATTTAATTATTATTATTGTACAAATAAATTTGTTTTGAAGCATAACAAAATTATATAAAACAGCTACATATGTTGTTAATAAATCCATCATAAATTTGCATGAAATCATCATGCTCTAACCAGTGGTTAGGTAATGCAGAATGTGTGAGCACAGAATATACAGAATCTTGATTTTAAAAATACAAATATCAATGACATTATTGAGCTATGTATCACATTTTGTTCATTTTAAATATTAGATGCTGATTTTAACTCTTTAAACCCTAACACTCATCCAAAAAGAAAATCAAAGATGATGATAATTATATTTGTAAAATCAAAATTAGTCTAGCCAACACCTGAATACAGTTCCATCTGTAAATATAACAAAAATAAACTATTTAAATCGACAATGATCAAATCAATCAATCTCTTTTATAGTGTAAATCTTTGACCTACAAAATATAATGCCAATACTTTTATGGTTTCTAAAATGGGACAAGCAGGCTTTGTATCCAATTTAATGCTCTGGCTCTATTGTTCGAGGAATTCTGACTAGGGGTGAATACATTTGTATTCACATTATATTAATTTTAAAACTCATTTACGCAATAAACATGCACATCAGCCTTGGCAGATTCGAGTGCGAGTAGGATTCATACTGCTTCAAAACTCTCTCAGGATGTTAAATCCCAGCCATTCTGATGTCCTCTGCAGTTGTAGGAGAGTTATTGTAATAACAATATAAAATTGAATTCTAAATTGATTCTGTAATTCAGCCCGACATGTACAGATTCTTGAATAATACTTGCAAAGTTACTCAGAAGATTAATGTTTTATCTAATGAAAAAGTACCTCTATTAAAAATAAAGGAGCATATGCAAACTTTGATTTAGCAGTGTCGAATCCTAGAACAACATTTTTTAAATGTTATAAATATAATCAACGGCACCTTGTGTTAGGTTGGGAAGAATTCCATTATACAGTAAAACTTGGAGATTATCCAGACTAAAGGTGGTCGTAAATTCCAGATAATCGAGAGGAAGTTTAATCCATATATGTATTATCTAATAACAGTATAATTCTTATGGAAATAATATTATATATCTTCATAAATAAATGTAAGATTAATACATCCCTTCAGAAAACTGACTTTTGCACAAAGGTCCTTTTCGCAGCTGTCTGATCAAATCAATTCTTCCTGTCTAACCACTCTGTGGCAACCTCTAAATATTCAAAAGCTTCAGAATGTGTAGGACCTTACTGACACTTCTGCAGAATTACAACTTTCTGAAGTTTCAACTCCTTTGTTTTGTGGTTTTCTCATGATTTTACATTTTAAGCTGTCATGCTCAGACATCAGATAATTATGTAGTAAACAATATAATTTTTCACTGTTTATTTTATATCTGAGACTTGAGATTATGCTGACATACTGACCCTAACTGAAATAGTGGAGTAAAAATCGAAAACTGGAATGGAGTGAAAATTGAAGGCAGAAAGATTTCCAATTTCAGGTACACGGACGATACAACTTTGATCGCTACTTCAGATCACATTGTAGAAGAAAGTAGAAAATTGGGCCTTGAAACAAAGCTAATGATCATTGATCGACACAACCAGCTTTCACGAACAGATGCCCTTCCAGACCTTGTCAAAGATTTCAATTATCTCAAGTCCATAATTAACTGACGATGGAACTACGAGCCAGAAATTAAACGACGGATAAGTATGGTGAAAAGTTCTATATCCAGACTTGACAAAATATGGAAAGACCGCGGTATTTCCAAGACAACCAAGATCAGGCTTGTGTCTCTGGTGTATTCTATATCTTTATATGATATGAAATCATGGACCCTGAAAGCAAGGGAGAGAAGATGAATTGGTGCCTTTGAGATATGGTGCTGGAGACACATGTTGTACATTCCATGGACGGCGAGACGCACAAATATCTCCATTCTATATTCTATAAACATCAAGGACGGACTCTCAACCTGTAGCCTGAGACGAATCCTTAAATTTTTTGGGCATCTACGAGAAGGGAAGATAGCTTAAAGAAGTTTGTGATGGGCCACGTTGAAAGACGAAGAGGAAGATCCCCCACACGTTGGACCGACCGAGTGGAAAAGGCAACAGGCACTTCTCCGGTGACAGCCCTAAGGTCTACAGATGAGAAAAGTGAAGAAGCATAGTCAAGAGGGTGAGAGTTCATGAAATTGCAATCCTCAATCATGAGGGACTGTCGTGGACGGCATGAACTGACGCCATATTTATTAGAAGAAAAATCCCAAATTACCCATGTTCGGGGCATTGATAATATCCAATTGTTAATAAAACTGATAATTGCGTTTTAATTAAAATATTTATATAAATAACTGCAATAGAATTTTGCCCCCTTAACATTTTGCGCAAGTTTATTTTGTGAACACTCAACTGAGTATAATTTATTATTATTATGTACTTATCTTAGATGTGATGATTTCCTCGTCTATCTCTTCAGACAGTAATGTGTCCATAAGTATCACTGAAGTAACATTTGATTTGTCAGGTCGGTGCTCAATTAATGATTGTTTAAAAATATTATAAAAGCACAAGTGATGGTGGGTGGCATTATTTGACAATAAATTAACATAGCAAATCCAGAGTGCTGATGTGAGGCAAGTGATGACATAAGGCAGTAGAAAACAAACTCAGCCTATCAACAGGCAATAAAGGAATAGAGTAAGCATGGTATTTTAAATCTCAACAGCCCGTGATTATTTATATCAGCTGAAAGCAGTATTATCTTGCAACAAGATCAGTCATGGGATGAAAAATTTATTTGGGTGATTAACACACTCGATGTCTTGCCTGTTTTCAAATTTCTAATCAATTATCACCTATTCGTTTGTGGTAGAGATATTAAGTTTGTCATCACTGATTGTTAAAATAAAGCCGTTACTAATACAGTAAAACCCCGTTTATTCGAAATTCACCGCAAGTCGAAGTTTTAGAGCAGAATGTGGTCCCTCTGGAAAGTTTTCATACTAAATTGTACTTATAAATCGAATATCGTTATTCGAAGCTATTTATGGACCCTGTCAGATGAATTTATCGATCTATATTTCGCCTAATTCGATTTTTTTTGTCAGATGTCAGCAATCTGGAAAATACACATGCGCTACGCGATGTGCCTGTCCAAAGTCCAAGACCATCAAAATGGGTAGTTCTGCCCCTATACCGATTCACGACGCATAAAGTTAATTCTCATTGTTTGTTTTCTCACTCACTCTCAGTATACTAGAAAAGATGACAAATATATCTTGTGCATCCTCAAAACGAAATATTTATTTTTTACCGCGACGCTTTAACTAAGGTCGCATGCTTTTTTCTCTCGCTCGTTTTCTTAACATTAGAAAAAGATAGCAAATATTATCTTTGCGCCCTTATAGGTAACGCAGTTCTCTAGTTCTCCCAGCTGCTAGCTGCGAATGCCAGTGCTTGCCAATCTTTTGTTCCGTATCATTACCATCATTATTTTTGTTTACATAGCATTTGTAATCTTGTTGTACAGACGTTAGTACGCGGTTAAGTTCCTCAGACTTTTCCGTGTTTTTAAAATTATTTAATTTGTATTAATTTTAACACAGACATCTCTCTTTCTATTTAAGTTTAGTGTCAAGGCATTTTAAAGAATGTGTAGTTAGCGTTTCCCAGATTTTCTCGTATCTTGTTAATTATTTTATATGTAAAGAACATTTGTTTTTCTCTAATATTTATGTGTTAGACATTTTGAAATTCGCGAATGTGTGGTTTTCTTAGACTTTTACATATTTCATTAAATTAAAATTAAAACATTTTTATAATTTTGACTAATAGCATTAATGCGAAACTCGTACAAAACACCGACAGTTGCTAAAAATCAAATTAATACAAGAGATTGACAAAAAATACTATCCAAAACAAAATTAGCAGAAAAATACGCGACCCCATTAATGAGGTTGTTGACAATATTAAACATGACGACAGAAAGAACTTTAACGTTGAAAGGCGAGTGCCAAATGTCACCGCAACCACCATAAAACAAATGTTTTAAAAACGCTGGAAACTTTTGTAGCTAATTTCAGCGGAGAAATGGCGGGTTGACAAGTTTGACTATTATGTCGTTATTAAAAATGGCGCGAAAAGATAGTCCATTATAATAGTGTTTTTTTTTTTAAAGAATATTGTGATTTGTTTACTGTATTTTGACAACTTGTTTGTTAATTTTAAATGTGTGGATATAGGTGTATATAATTACTTTGAGTTGCTATGAAAAAAGTTAGTATGTAAAAAAGAATCAAATTTTTATATTCATTATCCTGAATCGTTATTCAAACTTTTTTCTTGATTTTCGGTCCCCTCAACTTCAAATAAACGGGATTTTACTGTAGTATCAAAAATATTGGTGTTATTTTAAACAAAAATATGAATTTTTAATCGATTTCTGGGCAATTATAACATTAAAATGTCAAATTTGTATGAAAATCTGAACT
This sequence comes from Eubasilissa splendida, assembly GCA_031772225.1. Classification (NCBI taxonomy): domain Eukaryota; kingdom Metazoa; phylum Arthropoda; class Insecta; order Trichoptera; family Phryganeidae; genus Eubasilissa; species Eubasilissa splendida. The sequence continues at coordinate 1,192,203 of CM062857.1, forward strand.
GATGACTCATTGGCCACACAAGCAAAAAATCAATTGACTTGTCAAAATTGTTAACTGTTGAAAACCAATGCTAAAACGATATTCTTAGAATTATCGTATCGAGATGGGTTTTACTTATGATTCTTTTTATTGAGTTAATTGCTGTTTCACATAACGCTACTTTATACCTACTTTCTTGTAAGCATGTATCAATATATAGTAGCTTCAAATAGATGAGACACGGCCTCGTAATGCACTTCAGTAAGTGTCACCCTTACACCTGACTACATGGTCTCTCCAGACAGATACAACATATTCATCCACTGTTGTGGTACTTTTCCATCTTCCAGGTTTTATCCTAAAGTTGCACCCAAAATAATTTCATTTTTGGGCTCCGATATTTTGGCGTAGATGCTACAACAATGAGCCCTATGCTTTGTATAAATAAGTGTTTTAAGGTTAATTAAAATAAGCCAAAGTCATTGCTGAACACAAGATCAACAGGGCGCAAGAGTTCGGAAGATGGAGCAACATGTTTTCAAAGACATATCTGTCTTGAAAATCCAGTTCTGGAGAGGAAATGGCTCATAATAGGGGTCAATGGAGGAAAATGATGAGTGATGCATAATGTGGACAAAATCTTTTGTTTCCTGGAAAGATAAGAGTGTGAACCAACTTCATCTCGGTTGCTGTCTTTCTATATTTGTAAGTTGATTCATTTGCAACTTTGGCTAGTTGGAATTTTATTTGAATTTCCCGCAAGTGATTAGTACACCCAAATAAATTAACTCATAAACTTCTTTGCACCCGCTGTTTGGAAAGTGGTGATACATTAGTACGATCTACAACCAATATTTTTGTTTTAAGTCAATTCTTTCTTTTCTTTATGTCCATTACGCCCCTGATAAATAAATCTCTTGGGCATACATTGTTAAATAGTGCACTTGAGTAAAAACCTATAAACAAATCAGCCATAATTACCAGTTCTTTTAATTGATGCACAAAGATTCACTGAACACCAAATCTTTTAAAATTGCTAGTATATTTGAAATGTTGGTTATTCATCTTATTTTACAACAAACAATAAAGAAATCACTCACATTTAAAGTGATTTAAAGCACATTTTTTCATGGTAGAAGAAAATTGAGACTCCAGAGAGAAATCTAAATTCAATGACATTAAAAAGGTCATTTCTACATGATTACCCATCTATAGAGTAACACAAATTTGCAGCATAAAAATAAATTGTAACAATTTTTAATTAATTCTAACCACAAACGCACAAACATCAACAATATAAATTGTACCACTTATTCAGTTGTATTGTTATCTATAAAAATGTTTGCCGCAGCTTGTCGAGAGTGCAATATACATATTGGTTTCGACCATCAAATTAATCTACAATAACCTTTTTCATTTATTGAACAAATTCTAATGTTTTTGGTTTATTGAAATCCTGCCAGCTACAGATTTGGTTTATATATCACTAATGGGATTCTATCTTACTAGATTCTACAATATTTTAATCAGCTCTGATTGTACAATGTCTGTTACTATTCGTTCCTTATTAATATTTAATCTCGGTTCATTTGTTAAATTGCATGAAAATGTATCAGTTCTATTCCCGGGAAGAATGTCATAGGAAAGAGCTAATATTATTAATATTGTAGTCACGTTTTTAAAATTAGCTCTGTTGGCTGTTTCACTTGCATTTTGATTTATATTTTTTTATTTCCAAAAGACCATTTCATTGAATGTAGTTTAAGGAGGATTGGATGTGTGTAGTGTATAATACAATTCTTGTAATAAATATATAACTCTGCAAGAGTGTGACGTATCTTAAGCAACTGGATACGTTAGTTAAATAAATATAATCTTAGGAGGATAAAACTGTAAACATCAACAATATGAAATAAAAGAAATATTTGAAATATGTACAGAAATCTTTTATTTAGGAAATTTTACATAACCCCTAAATATAAATGGAGCATTCTTTTACGTCATTTCATGAGGTATGTCCAAATCCATTACAAATACCAAAGGCCATAGAAGTAAGGTCCTATTGAGTGAACTCCCGGGATGAAAGTGTCACTACTCACGCTGCCTGTTCACTCCATGTTTCATAATAGGGACACGATGCACACATTTTGTTTTAAGATTACATATTCTGGTAATACAAATTGTATTTCAAATTCGTAGAAAAGCAATTATGATAACACTAGTTTTACTTGTATTGCTTCATCGGTGATGACAAATCAGATTGATACAAATAATTGTTAATGTAAATAGTATACATCCATCTGGTTTTATCTTTTTATAGCAAAGACATACAAAATTTGACTATAAGGTTTTAGTAAATAAAAATGCAATGTTCAAACTAACCAATATCCAAAACAAACATATGAAGCCAGTAGTGAGTATTGCAAAAATGATTATATCATTTGAGAAGATTTACAAAACACTCCGGTCCACGGGGAGTCGGGGTCGGGGCAGAGAAGGCTAAAGCAAATGAATCCCAAACAAATATTAATATAACTTCTTCAACACGAGAAAAACAATCGCAAAGGTTGTAAAATAAGAAAGGGGCTATTTTTATTTAGTATGTTATGAATAGTAGCAAGTATTAAAATCTATAATATAGTGCTTGCCAGCCAAAATACTGTAAACCTACGGCTGATCCTGTAGATCACACGAGAAAATAATAAGTTTTTACCATATTTTATAAACACGGTTACATGTTTCATATTCATGAAATCCCAATGAAAAAATATTAAAATTAAACTCAATTGAGACTTAAAAATATATTATTACTTTAAACATCCATTCTATCTTTCAAAATTGTGATGTCTCGATAACTACTTAATATTTCATGTGGAAAATGTGTCAGTTTGCCAAATGGTGTACTGCATGCAGCGTTTGGGATATCTCTGACGACGCGGGGTCGTATTTGTTACCGACAAACTATTGTCATTGCATTGCGGAAACAGCACTGCCGATCCGAGGTTCAGATCCAGCAATGAATAACATTTCATGGCTCATGATAATTCTTCCTTTGCATAATGCACTATTCACTGATATAATATATAATAAACAAATTCAATTTGGACAATGTCTTCATAGTTAAGATACTCAAATGAGGAAGTTGTTCTCCTCAACGTACAGCGGGTAAACTCTGGTTAACGTCGAAGTGCGGTAGCTGTTGCCAACAGTATAGCGCTCGCACTAAAGAAATGTTAGATGTTATTATATTTACCGAAATATAAAGCCAGGCGCTCGCGGGCGCCACTGGCTATTCTTGACATTGATGTATTATTTTTAACATATTTTCCACCTATTTCCTATCATAATGTGGACAGCATATTAAAAGACAAACACAAACTTTAACTTGCAGAACACAACCTTCCACATTGATATTCATCGATCATAGGCGAAAAAATTTAGTACTTTTAAAACGGAATCTATGATCTAGTGCCGAAAAAATGTGCTTCCTCATCGGGAAGCTCTTCCACTGGAACTGTCCTCTAGGCTGTGCCGTTCAGGATCGCTTCCTTGGGTTTGGTCGAGTTCTCCTGGCGTTTGGCCGGCAACTTGGGGGCTGCAAGCATCATTTATAGCAGTTTACTGATCTGTTTACTATATAACAGTATACAATGTGAGGAGAAATCAAGCATACAACCGTGTTACATGAGGTAAACAAATAAAGAAAAACTGTAATTGCATTATTAGTTGTATAGTCATTTGACAGTCACTAAACCTACAAGGAAACTCACATTTTATGTTTTCTGATCCGTTTCTGTCCCATACATTCCAGTACTAAAATTGTACAATGTAACACATATTAATTTAATATTAACCTCTCACAAATTTGAACAGCATACTGTTAGGTGTCCAATCCAAAATTCGGGGGCAAAATATTGGCAAAAATTTGAAATTAATACATAATCACTTGATTAAAACCAGACAAAAGAAAAATGTGAAAAAATTGGGCAGTAAAAAAAACCCCAAGAGAGAAAATACTATGTACCTACTTGATTACTAACTAAAAACTAACCATAGATAAGATTTCTAAGTAAATATCCGCTGTATAGTCTACCAATTATATGTGAATACGCATAGTGCATCGCGCAGACAAAAAACCTGATTTAAAATAAAAACAAAACTAACCATAACATAACTAGCATTTATCCTTTTTACACCTTTTCATTGTCAAATGGTCTGAGCAGGTTGAGTTTTTTGTTAAAAAGTCAAGGCGTGCAAACTACACACGAGTCTATCTTTATGTATGGACATTCACTCATAAACAATAGGAATTAGAATTTATAAAAAGTTACAATTCACATTATTTTAGAAAAAATAACAAAATAGTAGTTCATCACTTTTGATTTATAGAAAGATTTTAAACTGGTATTTTGGTATAAAAAATATTATGATGTATGAAATTCATAATTTTTCAAATTAAAAAGTATAATTTACAAAGGAAATTCAAATTTGAGTACTTAAAGATTATGTATAATTATAAATTATCATTTTCTATAACTTATTAAATTATCTTTTACTGTGACAAACTATGACTGTAATGTATAAATATTATTTTAAAAATACAGTAAAACCGCGATATAACGAAATCCAAGGGCCCAAAAATAAAAATTCGTAATAACGAATTCCCACATATAACGAAATAAATACAAAAAATCCTACTATATGTTACGCGCCGTCGCAAAAAAATGTTGCGCGGCTTCAAAAAAGATCGCAAATTCTGCAAACAAAGGAGGAAGAAGGCCATAGGGAACTAAATACCTACATATTTTTAGTAGTTTTGTTATTAAAACAGATAAGCAAATGGATAATCAAAGGAATTAAATTAAGAACAGAACCTATTCAACACCAATTGGAAGATATTTTTGTAAATTCCAGAATATTGCAAACACAAAACAATATTTTAATTGTGTTTAAATGTAGAGCCGCTTCAAACATAGTTTTGGGCATGAAACATAAAAAATAATTAAAAATAAAAATTTGACAGTTGAATCGCGGCATTTTTATAAAATGAGTCGTATATAAATTACGAAGGTACTTACCGGTAACGGCGGCAACCACTTCAAAATATGATACTATGAACCCAAGAAGTTTGAATTGTTTTACTACCTTGTCGGCAGACCGCCGCGCACCGCCGAAAAGGCCATTAAACCGTTCGCATACGGCAGATGCAGCGGCGCGGCTTTGTAAGTGCGAAATAATATTTTCATCTTTTAACATTTTTTTATTTCGTTATAAATTTACGTAAATGTATTGGCATTTTTTCGTACGGGACAAAAATGATTTTGTTATAAATATTAACGGGATTTCGTTATATAAATGCATTTTTGTATGAAAAATTGGTTTTAGGGACTAAATTTCGATTTTTTTTTCGATATACGTCATTTTTCGCTATATCGGGTTTCGTTATATCGCGGTTTTACTGTACACAAGTTCAAAAATAAATTTTAAAACACCTCATGAAGAATCCTCAATTAACTAAACTTAAAAATGTACAATCAGAGTTATAAAACCTGGGGACTAGTATGTCAGAGCAAAAACCAAATATTTACCAATGACAAATCATGTTGGACGTTAGAAAGTAGTTCATTCGTAAATATCTCAAAGTATTCCTCATTTACAGAATGTTTCAAAACTTTCCATTGAAGGAAAGGAGGAATCAGAGTAAGCACATACCCTTGGGCTTGTGATCGCGCGGCCCCTTGGCATTGTTGATCTGGGCAGGCTGTGTAGATGTCGGGGGCTGCGGGGTGGTGCCTTCGGCGCCCCCCTTGCTGCCCGCATCTCCCCAGGAACCCGAGGCCCATTCTGTCTGACCCTCTCCATCCCCCTGCACCCAGCTGTCTACTAGAGCTCCGGCAGTCCCGCCTCCCGCACTACCATTCTTCACACCTGTAACAAGAAGACAAAGCTCAATATTTATTTTGCGTTAACATTATTTTTATTATATTACATTTTGTACATTATTTTGGTTAAAATGCTAACAGACTTTGTTCCGGCAGCACGCGCCTACTTAGTTACAAATGACAATAATTTAATTTAACATATTAAGTTGTGATCAAAGAATAATATACTATATATATAAATTATATATATGTTTATAAAATATTTCACTATTTATTTTTGTAACATTTTGAATGCACACGTATCAATATAGCATTAATGAATTGCTACTTGTGATTCCATTGAATTACAATGAACCCCTTTTAATACGTTTTCCAAGGGGCCAGCAAATTCAAACCTATCAGGCATGAAAACTTATTAGCAGGGATTTCGCATTATTTATATTTGACATCTAATTTTACGTTTTAACTAACGTTACATTAATATTACGATTATTTAATAATGTTTTTTTTAAATAGACATGTACATGTCACATCAATGTTCTTACTATTTTCAAAGAATAGCAAAAAGAATGCTAGAAAGTATCAAATAAATATTAAAATAAAAGTAGAATCACTGACCAGACAAAAATGCGAAATTGATTTTAGAATTCAAATCAGCACTTTTTCTATCATAATACGCGTAATAGGAGATCAAATATGACAAAAGATGTCATACGTAAGTCAGACATTATTTTATTATCTTGCATTAAGTTTATTTCATTTTACAAAGCATATTTTTTTTACTTGTCTGTGTAAACGTACCATGTTTCCTGCTGATCAACTTGAAGAATGCATATTTTTTAAAAAGTACTGTTTGAAAATAGTTACCCATTTTAACCTCGTACCTAAAACTGATCCCCTTTTGGTGATTTTTATATGTATTCTCAAGGCTTGTATGCGTAATATTCACCCTTACTACATCTCATTTGCAGTGCATTTTCCAAGAAATTACTTAGATGACATGGAACATGTGCGAAAATGCATTAACATTTTAGTCCTTTTACAATTTTAATTTTTAATCACAAATATGATTACGATATAATTTTTTGTTTTATTTATTTATTTTGTTCCAATGTAAAAAGCATAAAAAGTTCAAGCAAAAAAAAGTGCAAGCAAACAAAAGTTCAACCGGATAATTTTTTTTCAAGTTAATTCAGTTTTCATTACATATTTAAACGCTCTGCTTTGTTATTTGATTTTGTCGATAAATTTTCAAATATATATCTTATTATACCATGGCACAAGGTAATTGAAAGAAAAGCGCTAACCATCGGTCACGAAACAAATTAGTAATTTTATTTTTTAAGAAACACGGCTGAACCTAATAAAATAAAATGAAAAATAAAAAATGCATTTTTCGGTAGCATAATTTCTAGATTCTAGTTGCCATTGTACCATTCGAAAAGCAACCGTATTCGCCATTGCGAATTTGCTTCTACCGGAAAACATGGTTTTTTGTAAAGATCCGAGAAGTTACGTATTCTCAATATACACCAGAAATGCTAATTGAAGCTCCTAATGAAACAGGGTATGATATCTCCGAAAACAGAACATAATAAGAAATAAATTAATTTGCACAAAAATTATTGATTAATTGCATATTATTTATACATACATAATATTATACAAAATCTATTCATACAATTAAAAAACGTTGATGAAACAATACGATATTTTAAATTCCGGAAACATATTGAAGGTTCAGTTAATGCAAAACAATGTACAATTAGAGTAATACATAGAAGTCAATGCATTATTTTGTTCTCTGAAAGGATAAGCTTGCCATAATACAACCGTTAATCTAAGCTATTATAAGAATTGGGTTTTTCGGCCAATAATGTTTGCTTAGTAAAAGATAAAAAATAAAACAAAATATTAATATTACCAATGAGGTCCTTATATTGGGAAGATTATCTAAAAATGAAAAAAATAATTTATAGGTGGCAATCCTTGTTTCCTGGAAGCAAGGCAGTAAATTTTATTGGTCTATTCAAATATGTCTGTTTTGTTTTTGTGAGTGAATAGATCTTTTATGATGGGGGCAAAACCCTAATTTTATTGCACCCATTGAAAGAATACCACTTTCATTTTTGAGAATGTCAAATAATATTTCTTGTGTGGAAAAGGGTATTTTTGTACAAATAAATTGAATTCTATTATAAATATTTTAATTTCTTAGGCGGGAAACTTATTATTTGGAAAACGTATTAAGCATAAAAAATATGTAATTTGTATGAAACTTTTTCAGGACCGAAGAATGTGATCTTATTAGGCGGGAAAACCTATTAAAAAGGAACTTATTAAGATGGTTTCACTGTATTTACTTTAATGATAACAAGTACAAAGTTTGATTAGCCCTATTCTCAGTCACTGTCTACACATCCATGGTGTGCAATTTCTGCAGGTTGACAAATATTCTGACTACTAAATTAGCCCCAACATGAGGAGAGGTATGTCTTATATTTCAATTAGGAACTCGAGGCTTTAGAAAAATATGTAAATCAAACCACTATCCATCGGCTGTCACACTGAGCGGGTAGATCCCATTCAGGTACATTCTTTGAAAAATAGGATTAACACTTGTGCAAAACAACCTCTAATAATACAAATGATTCTGGGCAAAACAAAAAGGCATATTTTTGTGATTTTCTCATTGGTACAATAAAGGGTAACCTTATATATGTATTTTCTTTCAGCTAAAACTTTTCCATTAGGGTAAAAATATGGCCCAGACCATTCTGTCAGCAATCCAACTCTTCCCACAAGTTTACCAAATGATCTCAAAATATTAATAAATGAAATTGCAGCAACGGGTAAAAATCTGAATTCATATACAAAAAAAAGGTATATTAAAAAGGCAAACTTATTCTTTCATCTACACAACATGCTTGCGGTATTGTTATGTTGCATTTACAATATTATAAATGATAAAAGTACTCATAAATACAATATAAGCATAAGTAATATATTATTATATGTGATAAGATGTCTATATTTTAGAACATAATATATGTGTTAATGATAACATACATAATATTACATGAGTTCTAATTAAATTAACCATTAAGTGTTATCATCGCAAGATAATGTGAATAATGCTTGATTTTAATCATAGTTTAATAACCATTTTAGCACCCATAATATCCCTTTAAAAAAGGGGGGGGAGATCAATTGAGCATTTCCGGCATTTGGGTCGCTTAGGATGACTATGGTTACACATGTTAGAGTACAGATGTCCCGAGTGATAAACCGTGTGACAAATTCTCAGAAATGGTAGCAGCCATCTAGTTACTAAGAATCCAATCAAATGCTTCTTCCTCACTATCCAGTTATTATCGTCGAGACTCAGGCTTAAGAGTTCAGACTAGAACGTTGGTAAATAAGAAAGTTGATTGATTATAAAATCAAATAAACACTACTTTAACTATTTTCACCATTTCATTAGCTGCCATCATTTCCCGACAGTGTCGTGTGTACCTGTTTGTCTCTTACGACGCCTCCTCCTGGCTGCGGCAACACCTTCTGCAGCGCTGCCCGTCTCCTCCCCTCGGGCCCCCGCAGCTCCTCCATTGTCGGACGATAAGGACTCTGCCCCCCAAAGTGTACAAGGCCGTACGCAAACATCAATAATTTTTCGTTACCGTCTGTCTAATTCTCACGTTATTGCTGTGGACATTTTTTTCGGCATCATGTGACGGGATGACGAGAGTTGACATACTCCGACGAACTTGCACGTTATCAACAAACTAGCATTGACATTTGATCAAGCGCCAATCCGTTTTGTTCTCGTTTTATCCACAAATATATTTTAAATCATGCATTTTTGATATTTACAATTATTAAATATAGTTAATAAATTAGTCTGATTTAATTTTAGGTTTCTATTGGAACATATATATTTATTTATTCAATATGTCTAATAATCCAAAAGTTTGTGCAGTTTTCAGTACAGGGCAATATAATGAATTGTTTTGTTTTATGCTATTTCTTTATACTCTGTAAAGGATAGATTTTTACACGCCATAACTCCCAAACAACCTGTAAGTCAATCTTTTCACTCCGATTTGAAAAGTACTTATTTTCCGTGAAATTGAGTCCTTTTAAAATGTCTTGCCAAATCTAATATAATTCTTTACTTAAGAATTTAAACTATGTTCAAAAGCTGCAGAAGCGCCTTGTCAAATATATGTGGCTTTTGAAGAAGATGCAAATGGTGTACACACTCCCTAGAAATGATTTAAAAATATATTCTAGTAATGAAACACTTGGACCATCTGTCACCGAGACGCGTGTTTCTGTTGAGACCAATTCCAGGACAATGTGTCAAGAATTTTCTCAAATGTTTATAATGACATCGGTGGAGAAAGCGGCCAGTGCTGTCCACTAGGAGTTTCAAACTACAGGCTAAAAAAACACAGCTAAAGTCCACCCTGTACTTGCATCAAATTATTTCAAAGAATAAAACTGTTCCGTAAATTACAAAAAACTGCAAAAACTATTTTGATTATCTAATATTTTTTGATTACTTACATTCATTACCATATATATTGATCTACATTAACAAATATGTTTAAATTAATAAAATGTCATATTTTATATTAGAGGATTCTATATAACGTGTAGTTTAAAAATATCAAAAGTTGTCCAAAAAAACCATAGCCAGATCAAATGTCAAGCTAATAATAAAATTTACCTTCACTATTTCCACGTGGTTTCAATATGCATAACATTTTTAAATACTGTCACTGAATGAATAAGAAACAGACGGTACATTTCATAAGAGTTGTATAACAAATCCAAAAACTACCAAAACTAAAATATATAATATATTTATACTGCTACTACTTATCTAAACTAGGTAGTTGATTTATTTTAACATGTTTTTATTTCTAAATACGTCAATTTCTACACATCGGGTCAAAACCAAAAAATCTACATGTTCATACATAAGTGAAATGCTATGGGGAAGATCCACAGGATAATGTTTGTTTACATAAAATATTTTTAAGACATGTTCATGGATAATTTCATAAAAACTAGGCCCAATACATTTTGGACAAAAATCACATGTATTCTTTTGGTATTGACCAAATATCATCACCTTTCATTTAAAGAAAGTTAAATGCCTTTGAAATAATTAAACCAAAACTATTACAATACGAGATATCTAGATATGCAAGTCTTCAAGGGAATATCTAAAGACAATTTTATTAAAAAATAAATAAAAACAACTGCAGGCACCCCCGTATTATAACACTGTTCACTTATGGCAGTTTTGTACTTTAATAAAAAAAAAATACAGTAAAATCCCGTTTATTTGAAATTCGCCGCAAGTCAAAGTTTTAGAGCAGAATGTGGTCTCTCTGGAAAGTTTTCATACTAAATTGTACTTATAAATCAAATATTGTTATTCGAAACTATATGTAGACCCTATCAGATGAATTTATCAATCTACTTCACACCTAATTTAATTATTTTGTCAAATGTCTGTAATCTGGAAAATATGTATTACAAATTAACAAGAAAAGGTTAGCAGCTAACTGACGAAAGTATACATGCGCTACGCGATAGTGCCTGTCAGAGTCCACAGATCGTGTCATGACAAAAGCTCTGTGGATATTTGGCCCTACGACAAAAGTTCCAGTCGGCTAAAGCTCCAGATGACCATTGATCCATGCTACATTAGATTCAGCGACATAACGGCCACAAACAAAATTTCAAAATGATTTTTTTCAAAAAAGCCTTTCAAGAAATCAATGAATCGAGGAGTGAATGAAATATGCACATAAATCTTTCACAGATTACTAAAAATAAGTAACCGATCAAAACATATCTGATGTGAAATACAAAGTTTACAGTGAAAAAGTGGAATTCTTTAAATTACAGTCAATTCCACTTATTTGGACCACCGGTTTATCAGGACAGCCGGTTATTTGGGCCAAATACCAAGGAACAGAAACCAAATAAAGTAACGAATAGTAATTTACTTCGGTTATCTGGGACACTATTCCGTTTAATTGGGACAGTGAATTAAAAATTAAAATAAATATGTTAATAAATGCCCAACATCCGCACTGAACGCATGCGCTGATTTTGTGCAACAAGACAGGCTACAATTGATGAATTCCTGCAGAAATTATATACATTATTTTCATGACTATTTTTTTTTAAGTTACTGTTATTATAATTGTTAATTTTTTTTTAGCATTATTAATTATTTTATTTTTTCATATTTATATGTATACCTAATAATTATATATTATTTTTCTGTAATTCAATATTTTTTAATAATTTAATTAAGTTCAAAAATATGTAGGTACCATACACATTATTTTTAATTTTACCTAAAACTTTGCTTATTAGAGCCAGCTGCTTATTTGGGACAAAATGTTTGGGCCCAATGTGTCCCAATTAAGCGGGATCGACTGTATTTAATTAAATTAAAAACGAACGTCATAATTATACAAAAAAAAAAACATTATGATACTAAAACAGAATAAAACTTTATATTTCCTTAAATATGTATATCTAGTTTGCGCAAATTATCATAAAAAAATATTATTAAGGAGAACATATTCTTATTGTGAAGTTGTAAAACAAAGTAGATGGCTTTTAAATAATGGAACGATAGATGTATTAAGGACGTTCCCAAAAAAATCACTTTTCTTATAATCCTTTTGAAACTTTGAATTCACATACTTATGAGTGTCTTTTATATGTAGAATTTTTTTTCAATAGTTCTTGCGGTAGTAAATTTGTAAATATTGACTATTAAAATTTGCATATTTAACATACAAACCCTACCCCGATCGATGTTGTAGGGCATGTTTAATTGAATAGCAATAGTAATTTACTTATGATTGTTTTGGAAAACTGAGAATCATTAATTGAAAATTTAACAAATATCTTTCTGTAAAAATAACTAAAACATGCGGTATTCGTTTTGTTATAAAAAATGTTAAAAGTGAGCTACTTTTGATGGTTTTGAAGTTTCCTTTTATAACTTGAATAGTAAGAGATGGCGACTTGGCAACGTTGCACTGCGCGGGATGTTTGAAATACTATATACTAAATAAGAAGTCTAAGACTTTTGTTATAATATATTTATTTTTAGTTATCTGCACTTTCTTATCATCTAATTTTTCGGTAAACAATTGCACAATAGCATTTTCACTGCCTTCTTTGTAGATTTATAAAAAATGATCACATGAAATGTCATTTAAAGCTAGTTTTTTTACACATATAGATAGAAATAATATCCTTTAATTCTGCCAACATATTTGCTAAGGCTTTAGCTATTTTATCACGAGTCTTTTTTTTAACGAATCTACCATTTTTTAAACGCAAACTCATTATTAATAAACTATTCGCAATCTCCAATATAAAAGTAAACTCCAAAAATTTTTCAAAATATTGAGACTACACTAACAGCACACGTCTCCAGTGTAAGAATACCATGTTGCCGGATCGGAGAAACAAATCAATGAGGATATTTTTGGACTTCTGCGCATGTGAGCAGAAGCTAAAAAGTACACTGTACCTCAACTATTTTTTGTTTTATTCATATAAGTTTAGAAACGGGAGAATTGTCTTGAAGGTTGAATATAACTGCTCTTTGGGAATGTCCTTAAGGAGCAACTTTCAATAATAATTTAAATTTTCGCATTTTTTACAAAAATGTGGGTTTTATTATTCATTTATATCAGAAGTTATTCAGTAGATTTGACTTTTTTTCAACTATTACTTAGATTGGACCTTTACACTAATATAAAACTAATAAACTGAGTGTTATTTGTCATAATTAAGACATACAAGCATTATAAAAAAGACCGCGACCATTAGATGCATTTTCCGCGTGCTACGAAATTTGAGTTAATATGCTAAATTATTGCATAAACAAAATATATTTTATTATAATCTTGAAGCCAAGATTACGGAGACAAATCTGTTTTAAACTAAATTAGCAAAATGTTAAAAATGAATAGAGATATATACTATTCAATTTGCAGAACATTTGATCCATTTTTAAACACTTTGTTTTAGTAAAAACATATGTATTTAAATAATATATTATATTTACTCACATGCTTTGAGGCTTCAGCTATAATTTAAAACTAAGTTTTATATCAGAAACACAATAATAAGTTTTTAAATAATATATTTTCAGTTTTATGAAATACAATAATTTTAATTATCTCTCGAAAATGCCATTCTAATCGACCACGGCGGTAGTGAAATCTGTGCTCCGTTAGATTATCATTAAATTTGCCTATAAAACACATTTTTACAACAATATGAATGAATATTATACTTATTTTCGATACCAATTGCTTATTTTTGTAAATTATATGGTTTTGAGCTGTTTTTATACGAAAATAATTTTAAAATAAAATAACGAAATTTAAGAAAACCAACAATTGTATACTCGTCCTTTTCTATTGATACCTTTGACTCTAGCAATATTTACGTAAAAAATAACTCACTTTATGTTTACTTGATATTGTAAAAGAATTAACTATTAGTCTCATCTTGAAAGGGTGGGTATGCAAAATGCAAAAAATATCTCGAAATTCAAACTGGAAAAATGAAAGTCGCTCCTTAATTTGAAAAGTTTAACATACAGGTTCGAAAATTTGTCATCAAAAGTACTGTTGCTGTAGCATAGTTGGATAATGCGCCTTCCCCAATTTGGAAAGAGATCCAGTAGCGCAACAACAATATTTTTTGATAAAATTGATTTTATATGTATATCTTTCTAATTAATACATTTAATAAGTATAAAAAATAAAAATAAAAAGTGAAAATAAGGTTGAATTATATTGTATTATTTTATTATTATTATTATTTAATAAAATATACAATAGTATTGTTTATGCTGTATTTTGACAAATTGTTATTTTAAAATGTGTAGATTTAGGTATATACAGTAAAACCGCGATATAACGAAACCTGATATAGCGAAAAATGACGTATATCGAGAAAAAAATCGAAATTTAGTCCCTAAAACCAATTTTTCATACAAAAATGCATTTATATAACGAAATCCCGTTAATATTTATAACAAAATCATTTTTGTCCCGTACGAAAAAATGCCAATACATTTACGTAAATTTATAACGAAATAATAAAATGTTAAAAGATGAAAATATTATTTCGCACTTACAAAGCCGCGCCGCTGCATCTGCCATATGCGAACGGTTTAATGGCCTTTTCGGCGGTGCGTGGCGGTCTGCCGACAAGGTAGTAAAACAATTCAAACTTCTTCATGGGTTCATAGTATCATATTTTGAAGTGGTTGCCGCCGTTACTGGTAAGTACCTTCGTAATTTATATACGGCTCATTTTATAAAAATGCCGCGATTCAACTGTAAAATTTTTATTTTTGAATTATTTTTTATGTTTCATGCCCAAAACTATGTTTGAAGCGGCTCTACATTTAAACACAATTAAAATATTGTTTTGTGTTTGCAATATTCTGGAATTTACAAAAATATCTTCCAATTGGGGTTGAATAGGTTCTGTTCTTAATTTAATTCCTTTGATTATCCATTTGCTTATCTGTTTTAATAACAAAACTACTAAAAATATGTAGGTATTCAGTTCCCTATGGCCTTCTTCCTCCTTTGTTTGCAGAATTTGCGATCTTTTTTGAAGCCGCGCAACATTTTTTTGCGACGGCGCGTAACATATAATAGGATTTTTTTATTTATTTCGTTATATGTGAGAATTCGTTATTACGAATTTTTATTTTTTGGGCCCTTGGATTTCGTTATATCGCGGTTTTACTGTATAATCGTTTCGAGTTGTAATGAAAAAAGACAGTTTGTAAAAAAAAAATATATCTTTTCATTATTGTACGTTATTTGAACTTTTTTTATTGATTTTCGGTCCCCTCAACTTCAAATAAAAGGGATTTTACTGAAATAAACAATCTCATCCTCAGTGTCAAAATATCACTAACTCCTCATTTGAGGGAAATAACTAATAAGCCAAGTCTGTTCAATACCTACCACGGTAGGTTGGAGGGGGGTTAAATTTAGCTTGATGAGAATTTGTACAAAATAAATGTGCAATTTTCTCATTGAACAATAAATGACCCGAATGGGGATGCCAGTACTGATTATGTATAAAATAAATAAAAGCCCCTAAAACAAGAGCTTTGGTATTTCATGCGACACAGAAGTATCTGTGCTCCTAAACTATGCTGATCATATATTGTGCTATGAAGAGGAAATGGGCTTACCTCTATCTGCACTGGATACATCGTGACTGTCGAGAACTGAACTTTCGTCATCTGTTTGTCGGCGTCTGTCATCACGACGGTTTAATCTTCCTCCAAACTAAAACAATATAAATCAACCATTAGTCAAAATTAGCATTGTAATGATTTTATTCCAGTCAGTCACAATCGAATTTGTATTTCAGTATTGGAGGATGGTCCTATTAGAAGCCTCAATAATCAGCTTGTATGAGAAGATATGTATGAACGTGACAAGGCGAGAATTGTGTCGGGACAGAAGAGTGGCGCTCTATTCTCTACCTTTTTTTTCTCAGTCCAGTGTTGGGGTTTTGAAAAGCCAATAGAATTTTCTGTGTATAGTTTTCTAGACTAATCTGCCGTGTATATCTTACCTTTCTGGCCGACGTTTCGGATCCCATTGCAGGGTCTATCATCAGGGCTGATGAAAACTATACACAGAAGATTCTCAAATGACCGTGTAAAACCTAAGAACATTTCCAATAGAATTTGTTTAAAATATAGGGAAAGCCCTTGACGTAATTGAAAGCATTAGAAGATGAAGGTGTTATATTGTAAATTTAAAGATTGTAGTAAATTGTGTTTCAAGTTATTCTTACATTTTTTAATATAACTTTCATTTGCTTTATTTTAACTTATTCTAAGAATAGAATAAGGAGATAAGTGTTAGAAAATGTCACATAACACTTTCATCGGCAAAGCCTTCAATCAGAACTGCTGCCCAAGATGTAATTAAAATTGATAACTTCTCAAAGTGACTACATGTTAAGACAACAATACCTAATATGTGACACCACCCGTGTGCACATTATTACAATACATATGGAATGCACTATTTGAAATTTAACATATGAACACAAAGTTAAATTTCAGATACAAACACATAAATTTCTCAAAGTTAACCAGACCTCACTGTTTTAATGCATGTGGGTAAAATCAAAATTTATATACATTTAAAAAGATAACGTAAATACCAGGCCCAGGAAACAAGTTGTTTGAGTATGAATTTACATCCTCGAGCAGTCAACTGATAAAAGATACAAAGATAACATCTTCAAAATGAAGGATGGCTCACCCTGGGCATGCGAGATCCTCCGTTCTCGGTGGTCGCCCCCTGCGTGCCGTTGGGGCCCGCCTCTCTCCCCGCGCTACCGCTCGCTCGACCTTCCTCACGGTTTCTGTGCATCATGCCCTCACGGCTTCTACAAGGAATGTCAAACCACATCAAGCTGCCAGTCTGTATTTATAGTAAGAATAAGATTTCACAATTCCACTTGGAAATATAAAATCGCAATGCTATGTACGCCACGTAGCATTGGGATTATTAGGTTGAAGTTATCTTTTAATTAATTTATCAATTATCTTTTCGCTTATATTAGGTTGTAACATATGAATTGTCATTTTTTTATAAGAATAAAAAATATAACTTTAAATTTTTTTAATTGAAGTAAGGTCCACACCTACTTCTATTGCTTTTTTACCAATGCCCAATCCACTGTAAACACTTCTTATAAAACATATTAGTTTTTATAAACTTTGTTTTAAGTAGAAATAGTTCTAGATGGTAAAAGAGATGATAATCGGTTGGTGACAAGTCCGGACTATATGGAGGGTGCGGCAAGACTTCATATTTTTTACATCTATTAAAAATAATGAGCCCTCACTAGGATGATTCTTTGTCGAGGTGGGCTACTGTTTAAGGATTGTTCAAGAGTTTCTTAATATTTCTAATATATTGATGAATTCTTTATTTATTTTTTTATTAATTATGTACTCATCGTTAGTACCCTTTATAACATTTCTTTGTTTAATCATTTAATTAATGTCTTAAATATTACTCCATATGTTGTAGCTTTTATTTCCATAGACAGTTTATTGTGTAATTTTGTGGAGTAATATTTAATGGTTCTCTGCCCGAGTGTAGTTTTTGTTAACTGTGTTTTGTAGTTCTTATTTTCGCTGTCTCGTGGGCTTCAATTGTTTGTGTGATTTGGTAATTTTCCAAATTTTTATATTGGTAGGTTTTTGTGCTCTAATTAGTTGTTCAATATGTGTATAGGTTTTTGTGCTCCAATTAGTTGTTCAATATGTGTATAGGTTTTTGTGCTCTAATTAGTTGTTCAATATGTGTATAGGCTGCACCGCCCCCATCCAATTATGCCATATTCTATTTTTGTTTGGCATAGTGTATACTTTTAGTGAATCCTAACTGTGTTCATTTATTGATGGTTAACTGTGAAGTATACAGCCTGCCTTTATTGTGAAGCAGGATCGGTCTACGCCTGTTTATTAATGACAACTTTTTACTCTTTAATTCTTTAGGCATTTCATTAATTTTGTGGCAGTTTGACTGCAGTTATTGATTCACGCAGTTTCAAAAATGAACAAATAATGAGTGGATGCGAGGTCAAAAATAAATAAATAGACACTTACATGGAATATTACTATTTTAAAAGAATAGCTATCTAAACTGCAAAAAAAATGCTAAAAAGTATCAAATAAATATTAAAAGAAAAACAAATCTGAAGTAGAATCACCAGCAAGACAAAAACGCGAAATTGATTTTAGAATTCAAATCGGCGCTTTTTCTATCATAAAGAATAGGTCACGCGTAATAGGAGAGCAAATATGACAAAAGATATCACATGTAAGTTGGACATTTTATTATATTGGCTGTCATCGTGTCCGAAAACATATATTGTTATTATGTAGCTTTCAGTTTGTTTCAACGCTAAAGCTAAATTGGGGTTGGTTGTGTCCGGTTGTGTCATTAAGTTACTTGTTTACAATAAAGTGTCAGTAAATTACGAAAGTGGCATTGCGTTTTCTCCATATTCGTTCATAGTTTTATTTTTAATAATGGATAAAAGCAAACGAGTTGTGCTTTCAATTGAACAAAAGCTATAAATTGTTCGAAAACGGTGCAACGGTTAAATTTTTAATAAACCAATATAATGTTGGTGACCAAACCATACGCAACATCATGAAAAAAAAAAGAGAAAGCTGGCAGATTTTGCAGGCACATCAGATAGTGCTATAGGAATGACCAACAGAAAAACGATGAAATTGTCAACACATGAGGATCTTGACAAGGCCATGGTTTTGGCCAACAAAGGGCGAAAGGTATTCCTGTCTCTGGGGCTGTTTGCGCAACCAAAGCAAAATATTTTTACGACAAATTAAAGTTGCAGGGCGATTTTAACGCGTCTTCTGGATGATTAATTCAGTTTAAACAGAGACACGGCAACCGACAAATTGCCATTCAAGGTGCAAAATTAAGCTGTAATGAAATAGCTGCACAAGAATTCATTACTAAGTTTCAAGCATTTATTGAAACCGAAGATCATACGCCGGAGTAAATTTACAACGCTGTTTAAACCGGGTTATACTAGAAATATCTCCCGTCGGAAACTTCGGCCTACGAGACTGAATTAAAAGCTACTGGACATAGGCTTCTAAGCGACTAATGGTTCTTTGCTGTGGTAATGCCTCCGGATCTCATTTTCTGAACTTTGTGTAATCGGCACGGCAAAAAAACCATGAGCTTTCTCAGAAATATTAATGTCGAATTTACCTGTCGATTACTACAATAACAAGTCAGCCTGAATGGACAGAGATATTTTCCAATTGGTTCAAAACCAAACTTGTGCCATCAGTGCGCTAATATTTATCGTCTTTAGGTTTGCCACAGAAAGCTGTTCTATTATTGGACAATGCACTGAGTTATCCAAACGCGGAAGTTTTAAAATCAGACGATGGAAATATTTTTGTGAAATATTTACCACCAAATGTGACAAATCAAGGTGTCATCCAGCAACTAAAGGCGATCTATCGCAGAAACTTGCTAATTAAGTTAGCAACAGAAAATGAAACTGACTTATTGACATTTTGGAAAAAATTGACAGTGTTGGATGCAATTTATGAAATCTCAGCAGCGTGGAAGTCTACAAGAAGCATTACTCTATAAAGGTCTTGGCCTAAAATTTTGCCGGGAAATGATAATGAATTTTTCAGATTTAAAGAAAACAACGAAGTGTTAAAAAATTTGCGACAAATTGATGGGTGCAAGGATGTTGATGAGCAATCGGTACATGATTGGCTTAATGCAGATGAGAATGAGGCTAGTCATGAAGTATTAAAAGACAAAGACATTTTACAATATGCTACAAATGATACTGTGCAATCTGATAATAACGAAAGGAAAGATGAGTCGATTGCATCAGAAAAAAAACAATCATGGTGTTGGTTTAAATCATGCAGAATCACTTCTTAAATATCTTGAGTAGCAGAATGACAGCACTCTGGCTGAAAATATGATGTTGAGAAATATTCAAAGTAGAATTCGTCAAAAAACAGCAAAATGCAAAAAACAATTGTCTATACTTTCTTATTTCTATAAATGATTCCATATTTTATTATTGACTCATCTTATTTTTTAAATTATTATTATAGTGTTAAATTTTGTGGCCGATATGGACTTGAATTTAATTGAACTTATGGTGATGAATAGACTTAAATTTAAAAATAATTGAGTAAAATTATGTATATAGTGGAAGTTATTTGACAACCCTGCAATATCTCTTTTGCGCTGTTCATAAATGCACACGTGTGCGCCTTTTTTTGGTAAGTACATATACACATATGTCAATAGGCGCACGGAGTACTTGATTTTTGTATATTGTAGAGCTTTTTTTTACATTTTTGGATTAACTGGGAATTTGATTATCCAGGATATTTTTTTACCATCCATCCCGGATAATCGAAAGCCTACTGTATTCTCAATGCTTGTATGATTAATATAACTGTCCAAAAACATCACCTTTACATGCAATATCAATAAAGGCATTCTAAACATGTAATATTCACCCTTACTGAATCTCATTTGCAGTGCATTTTTGCCCTTTTACAATTTTAATTTTTAATCACAAATATGATTACGATATAATTTTTTGTTTTATTTATTTTGTGCCGATGTAAAAAAGCATAAAAAGTTCAGGCAAACAAAAAAATCAGCTGGATAAATTTTCAAATTTATATTTAGTTATACCATGGTGCAAACTACGGTCGCGATACACATTAGTAATTTTAATTTTAAGAAATGCGGCTAAACTTGAGAAAACAGTAGCTATTCTGATTTTTGCAAAATGCATTTCTCGAGTTGTGTGTCCTGAATTCAAAACTTTTTGATTATAGTTGCCTTATTCGTCATTGCGAACTTTCTTCTACCGGAAAACATGTTTTTTTGTAAAGATCTGAGAAGTTATGTATTCTCAATTTACACCAGAAATGCATTGAAGCTCCGAATGAAATGTGTATGGTATCAAATCAACGTAATTCTCGTTGATTTTGTCATCTCGGAACCGCACCTGAATGACAGCTTCAATTATCTTAGCCTTTATTGTACAGTTCATTTTTAGCAATCTGACCTTGCCATTGAGGACAATGGGATTAATATCTGGTAAGTTTCCAGGCCAATCTAGAAGAGTCACCTTTTTGTCCTTAAAATATTTCAGCATTTTCTTGGAAACATGACATGGTGCTGAACCTTGGTTCGCCAATTGCTTCAACTCTTTCCAGTTCTCTAGACAAACATGGCTTTATATTGTTCACTATTCATCATGCCTTCGATGGGTACAAGTTTTCCTGTTCCTGTATATGAACGACAGCCCCAAAACATCTTTTTCACTGGATGTTTCACTGTTTGGACCAAGTGAGCTGCAGTTAACTTTCATCATAGCCCTCGACAGAAGTTATTTTTTTGAGGTTTTTATGCATTTCTTCATCCCTCTAAAAGGTGTCTTATGAGTTGTAGAGTCGTGACATTTTACTCCAGCCTTTTCTAAATCTTGCTGAAGATCAAAGCTTATCTTTCTAGGGTTCAATTTGCTATTTCTCAAAAGAAGAGATTCATCTCGGGGAGTTGTCTTCCTTTTTCTTCCACATTTCCCCTTTCATTGAACTTCAACTGTTCCAGTCCCCCTTTTTTGTTTGATTATCTTGTTTACAGTTCCCAAGCTCACGGAACACTCGCTAGCAATGTATCTTTGCGCCATGGATGTGTGCTCATTAAGTCTAATTATTTTTTCTCTTTTCCTTGGCGTAATATCCATAATGCCATAAAACATGAAAAACCAACCGAAATGTATTATTTGTATTGTTTCTCATAAATCCACAAAAACTAACATTGACAATAATTTAATGCCGAATGATAGGTTACATGGATCTGTATAGAAATAGCTGTCAAATTTGTCACGGCGGTGTTGCCATCTTAAAAACCCAAAGAAATGCTTAATTTTCACATTAATTTGCACAATACTGTAATATAGGTGGCAGGTGCTAGGATAATTGTTAATTTTAAAACACCAAACGCTTATCTATTTAACAATAATACATTCAAATTACACACGCACCACGCAATCTTTCTCCACAAAAGACAAAAATGTACTAACGAAATATGACATTTCATATGTTACAATCAAATATTATAGAATAAAACTTTTCATTATGTAATATGGCACTTGCACTGAAATTGCATTGACTTCTGAATTGAGATAAGATTTTTTAATTTAAAGATATTTTAAAGATCAAACTTACATTAAAGATCACAATCTCATAAAGTTCTGGTAATGCAGTATATACATTCCCCGATGCAACAATGAAATTCAAAATGTTGGCTATGGAATTCGGAAATCTTCATAAATGATTATGACAATCAAAAAACTCAAGAGAGTTGAGTTGAGACACTTTGCATAGATGATGAAAAATATAGAGAAAGTGTTATTTGATTCATTTTCGTACACCATTGCCTCTGAATACAAGTAACATTTATTCAAACTTTTAAATAAAAATAGCAAAATTATGTTTCACTAAAAACCATTCCATTATTGTGATTGTCATTTCATTTGAGATCATTTTATATATACAATGTATCGACCTGTCACCAGGTGGGCGCATGTTGGGCCTGCCTCCGCCTCGGCCTCCCCTGTAGCTGCTGCCTGAGGAGGTGTACTGCTGTGGGTGGTGATGGGGCGGGCCCCCACCCCTCGCTCTTTCCTCCGACACCTCGGGGGTCACGCGCCGGGAGCCTATGATATAACAATTGCTGTCAGTAAAAACAAGTTGAACATCATCATATTTTACCAGTTGAAAGCAGTTTATTACTTTAATGGATGTGTTCAAATCTAATATGCAATGTGTAACAAAAATCACGTATTCACTTAAATTGAATTTAGGTCAAAGGACCTTGGTATAACAGAAATGTGCTAATTCGAAATTTGAGATTAATAACAAATTTTGCAAAACTCCGTTAATGCTAAATTCTTGATAATATTGTAAAAATTGTGGAAACCATAGCGTCAAATTGCTATAATGTGAAGTAGCCTAATTCATGATAACATCATGTATTTCTCCACCAGAGTTTGTAAACGCATTTGGTATTAAGCAATAGCTATACTACTCCTTAATCTATGAACTGTCAAATCAATTTTGCCATTAATTTGTAACTGTAATAAAGCTCATTTTGTAGATCTCATACTGAATCGTTTTGTATGCTACACATCATTTAATTTTGTATTTAAATTTGCTTGTACTTTATTTAAATATGTAAAATATAAAAATTGACATTGATGTACAGTTCGTCATACATATTTTAGAAGAGTGTTAGTTGGTTGTCAAATTGCAATTTACGCATGCGATGAACATTTATTTATAAGAGATTTGATGACCATATTATTATTGTAACTATATACATTTTGTATGTTGTCATCTAATTATTAATGTTCTGTATAATTATAAAAATCACGAAGAACAAAGTGTTAAAACAACTGAAAGAGCTGAATAATTACCGAAGGGTTGAGAAATATATTAATAAGTGAAAATTACGTGAAATGTACAAAATATAAATACATCAAGAATGAGTAATTGCAATTACCATAACCTGATTTCTTCACGACATTTGAGTGTTGAAAGACGGGAAGAGAATAGGGAAGGACTGATATCTGATGCACCATGGGCAATAAGTCAAATGCAAAGAGTTAGAAGAAAGGAATTTTAAAAAAAATTACTATTTATAACATATTTTTAGGATTAGTCTAGATAGAATAAGGAAAAATGAATAAAATATGTCAACGTACAGTAAAACCTCGTTATTGCGAAATCCAAGGGACCAAAAATAAAATTTCGTAATAACGAATTCCCACATATAGTGAAAAAAAATCTTTTTTCCTAATATATTAATATTCTGCGCGCGCCGTAGAAATAAATGTAGCACAACTTTAAAAAAGTTTGTAAGTTCCGCAAACAAGACATCCATTGTCAGTTTAATATGGGATATAACATAATAAGCCATTCTGCAAACAAAGGAGGATTTTCTGTATAAAGAAAACTCTGAATAATCTATTTAGTTTTGTTTCAACAGATAAGCAAATTGATAATAATTAAGAAATTAAATTAAAAACATTTTACGAAACAATATAAGATAACATAAAATTCGGCAATATTTTTGGAAATTCCAAAATGCAAATATAAAACATTTAATTTTAACTGTGTTTAATTGTAGAGCCGCTACTAAGCATTAAAAGTTTCGCATCGGTCAATCGATCTTCATATTTCTTTAAATTGTAGAGATACGAATTCAGAATCATAGTTTTTTGTCGAAGATTAAAATTTTGCAGGAATTATCACAACCTGAAGCTATTTTAGGGTTCCACAAAATATTTAAAAAATGTACTTAGAAGAATAAATTACGGAATACTAGTACATATAAATGTCGGTAAACAAACACAAAAACAATTGTCAAATAAACACATTAATGAAAATGTCGTATGCAATATTACCGTTCATTAGAATCAATTTGAATGTTCAGTTATAATGTAAAAAGTGACATAAGTTGACGATGATAATGAAGATAAAAAACGAGGATCAAAAATAATAATAGGCATCTCGAGCATTGTGGGCGATACCATACACAAAGCTAACGTGTGCGTGCCCTAAAATGTGACTTCGGTTTCGATTTCGGGGGTTTTTATTTTCTCCAGCTGGTCTAGATAAGATCTGTTTTTAGAGGTGTGAACAGGCATTAACTTCAGAATGCGGGAAGGGTGCCATTCTAAGGTATTTTGACAATGGGCAATAAATCCAACCTTGGACAAGTGGAGACTATGCCAAATGGCTTTATAAGGGCCTATTATGATCCCAAGAAGTTTTGCAAAGGCTTAGTTTTATAAGTTTTAAAAAACAATTGACAAACATGATCGGCCAAAATATATTTTGAAATATTTTTGTTGTAAAATTTTTTTTTTCATTATATATTTAAGTAAATGATTGGTATTTTTTCATACAGGACAAAAATAATTTTGTTATACATATTAACGAAATTTCGTTATATAAATTCATTTTTGTATGAAAAATTGATTAAAGGGAATTAATTTTGAAAAAATTTTGATATATGTCATTTTTTAATATAACGGGGTTTTACTGTATCATTTAAATATGAAAGATTTATGTAGTTTCTTTAGTACCCTACATATGCAAATTGCAATGTTTCACAAACATGGATCAAGTGATTCAACGAAAACATTATTTTAACAACAAATCTTATAAAATGCACTATGGAATTTGATGTATATATCATATTACATACATGAGTTTTGCCATGTGTCGTATTGCAAAACTCAGTCCGGCACCTGTCATGCCAGCGCACGGCGTCGTAATTGGCTGGTAGGTGGGGCTAGTTGCAGATGTTTACGAAGGGATGAAGGTCAAATGCCTAGTCGCGCGGGATTTAAAAACATTTGCAAATATGCAAATTATGTGAACAAATTATTTATTTTGGTTATCAAAAATGCATACGAACTGCGAATAATCAGATTTTACAAATTATCAGTAGAAATTAATATGAAATGTTATTTTCGGGGCAATTTTTTTTGAAAAAAGTGCAAATTCCGTGAAAATATGAAACAGAGTTACGAATTATCGGAGTTTCACTGTATAAATTATTAAATTAAAAGTTTGAAAAATATACGCATCATAGTACGTACCTACCTAGATTTAAATTAGCATTTTAGCAAAAAAAAAATTTCATAATCAACATTGACAATTTACGCTGTCAATATATATTTGTATGTTTAATTAGATAGAAATGCTTTATTAAATTTCTAGGACCTATGATTAATGCATATCTATAAGCTAAGTCAGATAAGAGCAAATGGATTCTTGGAATTCCGTGGGTAGTTCTGAATGCAATTGAGATAAGTCAAGTTCACTCCGTGCATATATGAAAGATTAATAATTCTACAATAAAATATTTATTAAAACTGACTTCATATCAGATTTTATTAATTCATCCCAATGAATTTATTTGTTTACAAAAGTTTAAAAAATATATACATTTCAAGGAATTCCGTTTTCAAGGGAGGATAAAAAGAACCAGTTCACGTAATAGACTGACGTGGTAAGGACTACAGTGAAGAGCTGCTACTGGACTGCAAAAAAAAAACCAAGAGCTGGTGACAGATTATCTGCGCCACCGTCTATAATATCCAGCCGCATGATCACAACTACTCTCACCGAGAGTAAAACGAAGGAAGATAATAACAATAATAATAATTCCTTTAGTCTACCAAAGCTTTGTTACCTTTTAAGGGTATTCTTTTTCTTTTCCAGTTATTTCAATTTTATGATATCAGTTTGTACATTTAAATGTCTTTCTTCACATCTTATTAATATATTTTGAGATAAGTCAAAAAGTATTACAAGTACCTAAGATGATGTACAAAATATATTTCATATAAACGTTGGAGTGTGTCTTACCGCCATTTCTTTAATTTATTTAAGTCTTTTTTAAATTTTATGTTTTATAACCTAATAAAATGATAATAAAAACACATTTAAAAAAATTAATTAGTTATGTTATTTATAAAAAAAGCTATTATCCAACGCCAGAGACAAAATTTCAATATGTGTATTTGAATGCAAGTAATTATCACCTGCGTTGTATCTGGCAGAGGGCGGTGGCCGCGTCCTTCGGGGCCTATCGTCCCCGGCGCGACGTGGCTGCTGTGGGCCCCCGTAGCCCCCACCCGATGGCCCGCCCGGCCCGCCGCCCGCTCCACCGCCCATCCCGCTCGTGCCCGCTCCGCTGGACATTACGCGCAACTGCTGATCTATTTCAGACTTTTCCTGTCGCAGCTGTTCCACCTCCTGCAAAACAGATCCTCTCACATTTAATGAAATTATTACATTTAGGGCAGACTTACAAAACAATTTCACTTCTGCACTCTTTTCAGCACTTTCATGTTTGTTTGTCATTGTTTGAGTAGGATCTCTCGAGATAAAATAACATATGTTGGTTATTCCTTTGAAGCACCAAAAGAGAGAAATATTTTTAAGAATTGTATATTTGTAGTTCCTCGATAATCATCATGTGGTACAATTTGAAACATGTTTAATCATTAATTTTAAAGAATTATTTGCACAGTATTTAACCAGCATGTGAAAAACGATTTGAATTGTACTATGAATAAAAACAAATAGTCATATTCCATTGCTACCCATTTGAAACATTTCTACTTTCTTAAGGCTGTACTTCCATTTCATTCTATGCGAATTACAATATAAGGTTAAATTCTTGTAAGTATCACAGAAATAATTAACGACGTTATTTGTCATGTAAATCATGCGAGAGAGGAAGGTTTAAATAGAAAGAGACGACAATAAAATTGTTGACTTTCTTGCATTCGATAAAAGTGTCAAAAAATAACACGTATTTGGAGTCTATTTCACGTTTTTTCATATTAATATTACAAAATGAGATAAAATGTATGTTGTCAATTGAATTAATCCATTGAAAATTAAATAATTACTGGAGTATCTAATTCATACATATGAATATGGTTTGAATCAGAAAAAGTACCTACACAATGTTTAAACTGACAATACATAATGTTCTGCATTCAAAATTACTAGCAGATAAGCAATTGGCGAAGCAATTATTGGTAGGTCCTGTGGACAGCCATTGTGGCCGCTGTGTGGTCAGGGTCTTAATAGAATCTATATTTCAATGCGGAAATCCCTTATTTATATTGCTTTAGCTATAATAGTGCATAGTGTATTCTTATTATATTGCTTTAGATAAAATATAGATCCTACGGAAGCCCTGGTCGTGTGCGGTTACCATGGGCCACTATCAGCCACTTCTCGACCGCAAAAGCCGCCCCCGCAAGTCCTAGCAGCAAAAAGCAATCGGCTGACGCTTTATGCTGCTTTCGCCAATTGCTTCTCTGTTAGTACATTATGTATATCGCTCTCTCTAGAATTGTACAAGCGTGAAAAATACGACCGAAACATTCATGTCATATTTGACACCGACATAAATAAGGAAAAACGTGTGCAATGCGATATGACCATGAGACAGAGATGACAGAAGTCTCACAGACCTGGCCGTTTAAACAAATACTTTACAGCCTACTGAAGCAAATAACACTAACGAAGTCGTCACTGACTCCACATCTAGAAAGTCATAAATATAGATGGGGAAGCTTTGTTGCATATTATCAATTTAAAACACCATATTGCCTTTTAGTGATCAGTTTGTTTTATAATACATAGTATTTATGAAACAAACAGCTAGTGTTTAAAAGACAACAGTATAAACAGTATTTAATTGCGACTTAAATACAAATAACGCACAAAATGCTTACTTTATTCAAGAAAACATTGTTATCTCTTAAAATCAATAAATAAAAAAAAACATCTAATTCATGAAATTTGCTAGTAATGTTGTGAACAAGTTTAATATTAATTCATATTGTGGCTAAAATATGTGTGAAAACATATATTTTCGGCATTTTTTAACGAAAATTACGAGCGCGGATTTGACATGCCGCTCAGATCGGCAATATGAAGTGAAAAAACCAATTAATAGGATAGATATTAATATTATTTAGTAAGAAATAATTGTGTTTTGGATACAAAACTTGATTTTAAATAGTAGCTGAAGCCTCAAAGCATGTGAGTAAATACAATATATTATTTAAAAGCGTATGTATCCACTAAAACAAAAGTATTTTTAAAATGTTGACAATTGATATGTTAATATTTTGTTAATTTATCTCAACTCAGATTTGTCTTCATAATATTGGCTCCAAGATTATAAGAAAATATATTTTGCATATGCAAGAATTTTCCATATTAAGGCAATTTTGTGGCACGAGAAAAATGAATATAATGGTAGTGGTCTTTCTAATAAATTGTTGTATTTTCTTAATTATGGCAAATAACATTCAGTTTATTAGTTTTAAATTAGTGTAAAGGTCCTATCTCAGAAAATAATTTTAAAAAAGTCTAACCTAATGTATAACTTCCGATATAAATGAATAATAAAAACCCACATTTTCATAAAAAATATGAATTAACTTAATCTTACAAATGATTTGTAATTTGGTTGTCATTACTTTTAAGGATTGAACCAATATTTTCAGGAACCTTTAACATGTACGCATTAAATTATTTCCTCCAAGAACAAGATATCACGCATGATTTTTAAATAGACTGTATAAGTTCTTACCTTGAGATGTGATAAATAGTACTCCAATAGTATCTTGGCATTTGCGATACTTTCCATGGTACCGACAAAAACAAAGGGTACATGACCTTCTTCACGAGGTATTGTAGGGTGAGGTTCATTATCTCCTTCAATTTTGACCTACAACAATCAAATGGCAATTAATACAGATCAAACAATTCATGGCATATCTATCTAATTATCTATGAAAGCAATCAAAGATTCCAAAATCAATATTCTGTTAGATTCTGTAAATATTTTTTAAGGCAAATAAAATATTTCGAGTTTTTTTTTTGTGACATGTGCATTTACAATTTATACTATTTTACTCCATAATAAATAATTATATCAAAAATATATTTTACATACAGTAAAAGATGATAAAACCAACACGGCACTTAAAACCAACACATTAGCACTCACACTGTGCAGAGTAACTGTTGAATATTCGCTAACGATTAATAGTGCTGAAATTAAACACTTTTAAAGTAATGTAAAATTAAACAATGACCATGTAAATTTGTTGATGATTTACATTAACATTTATTGTCATATAAAATGAGTTGTAAAAAATATAGTATTTGAAATGTTAAATTTTCATTAGAAACAGTAGATGGAATGGAAATGGGTAAAGGTTACTAATTATATTTGCATAAGCAGCAACAAAATATTCCAAATGTTTTGTTCTCGGCGTGTGAAGGCAGCAAACACCGTGTCGATGAGCAGGATGATTATAAATAAAAAAATATTTCAACACATTGCCAATCTAATATTAGCTGGTGTTCTACAGTGCGTAGAGCGGTTTGTGAAAAGTTATCAATTTTTCATCAAGCCTAAAATAGCACTTAGGAAAATGTCATTAGCGATGCGGGTTATGGTTATGAGCGAGTTCACGAGTGAGCCATAAAACAAATGTTCACAAGCCACTGTACAGTGCACAAAAAAAAAATTAATCCTATTTTAAAATTAGTAAAAAAGAAATAGATACAAACGTATCTTAGCGCTCACACTACTCACTCTAACAACACCGCTCTTGTCGACCATCTCCTGGATGGTCCGACCATTTTTGCCGATTACTTTCCCCACGAGGTCGCGCGGCACCTGCAGCAGGTCCTCGCTGTACTCCAACATGGAACGGGCTCGCTTCACCGCCTCGTCACTCTGTAACAATTACACATCATCTAACTCATGCACACAAAATAACAAATATCTAACTGTGAAACAATGAATTTGTTTGATAAACAATTAACACTGTTTACAAAGTATTACTAGATCAAACTATGCAATCCTTATCTACATCTACCTATCACCAATTATGACAAAAATGATAATTTTTTTAAATAGATTACCCTTCTTTGTAGGATATATTTTTCTATGAGAAAACATTTTGTTATATAAATTCAGTGTTAAAATTGATCTTAACTTGCTTCATCCGGGAAAGAATAAGCGTGTTCTAAAAAGAAGAAAGCTCACATATATACACACAAATATGTCCAATTTTTTCAAAGTTTATTCTCAAGTACCGGATGCTCAAAAATAGCAAAACTTATAATTAAAATTAGTCAACCACACCTGTGAGAATTTTAAATTGGTTCCTTTTCTTCTTTATGTGTAGTCTTTTATCGAAGATTTGTGACCAAGATTGTTTCTTCTATTGAGAACTTTATAAACAAAGCCCTCCTTCTCTGGATCAATTTTTTGTTGTTATTCAAATTCCTAGCTTTAATTTGAAACTGTTGGCGTACTGGATAAAAAGGTTATTTTTTATCATAATTTCTGTACCGAGACAGAAATATTTAGTTATTTTATAAATTCTATTTTATTTTCATTTGTTAATTTGTCAAAACTATGAATTCATTAAGGATCGAGAAATTCTATGCAAATTATTATCTTAACCTTTTTCCTGCCGGCCCTGCAAAACACCCTTACCACGCTCTGAAGCGTATAAGTGGTCATGCCTCTAAAAACAAGTCTTATTTTAGACCAGCTGGAGAAAATAAAAACCTCCAAAATCGCGACTGGCACGCACACAGAGGGTTATTATATCCATCTCAAGATGTTATTAATATCTATTCACTATCAGAATCGATGCTAAAAACTATACTACAGGGATACACTTCAAAACACATTCCCAAACAATATAATAATATTGATAATTTAGTATCAAAAGCGTTACATTACATAAAGATATTTTTAAAGAGTCTAAATATTTTTCTGGTCAGTTTTTATTTTTTTTATGATTAGTATTTTATAGTCTGTTTTAATGAATCATTTAACATTGTTAGTTTTTTATGGTCCATTAATGTTTTGTAAAATTCCTGATTGAGGCGATGAAAACGAAGAATTAAATTTTTTATTTTCTATATTGTCGTAAAATATGGATTTGGCCTACAGAGGAAACCATTTAAAAAATGTGCCTACCACTCTACCTCAAGGTGGTGTGGAATCAATAAATTATCCAATTGAAACTATGTAAGTTGTATATCGTGAGAATGATTGCTTGTATGAAAAAATTGCAATAAACCTGTGTATGAACAAAAAATTTGTAATAAACACATGTGTTGCATTAAGTTGTTCTGTGGTAAACCACTTATAATATCAATATTGAAAATTGGTTTTAGTTGTTTTGTGAAAATTGACTTATGGTGTTATTGTAAGTAACGCCCTGTACGTTCGGGTATTTTCGAGAATTGCCGATCATTGCTGAATAACCTGAAAAACCTGACTTCAAAATTTTTCTCAATACAAGAACATAGTTCGACTCTCTAAATATAATCTCTTGTTTACGGAACTTAACTTTTTAAAAGCCACACTACATTTATTTCAACAGCCCGCACGAATATATATTAGGATTTTTTTATTTCGCTATATGTGAAAATTCATTATTACGATTTTTATTTCTTGGTCCCTCGGATTTAGCAATAACGAGGTTTTACTGTATATTGAAAGTAAATTAACTCTTATCCTAGTCATATAATTTCTCAAAATTCAATCCGGAAAGATGAATGTATTCCCTTAATCCTTTTCCATCAGAGAAGAACCATTTATTTGGGATTTGGAAACGTCTGGACTGCACAGGACGAACGCAATGATGATTTTCATTATTGTTCCAAACCTTCATAAATAACACCTTTTATAAATCTTATATCTTGAATTTCATCTAGAGCAAACATATTTATTATTGTTATCAATATAAAGCACTTCTGTTACAATATTGCATAATAGCATTCTACTTCACTAGGTCAATATCAAATGACATCTGTTCACACGAAATCAATTTGAGGAGAATGATGATTTAGAACACATTTTTGGAAAGTATTCTTATGGTGACTGAACACACTGTTCCTAGGTTAAAGATAATATTTTTATGCCACTAGATCAAGTTCTCCAGAGATACAAAACTAATGAGATATTTATTAATTCATTTTTAATGGTGAACCATTATTGAATCACATTGCAGCGATTCCCAACCCAGGTGTTCCACAATACATTTGTGAAATGTGAACAACGGCTTGTTGACTGGCTGAAATTTATTTCTAACTACTTGTCGGTTAATCAGGGTGCGGGAGCGAAGAGTAAAAAATCCATCAAATATATTATAAAATATGTATCAATCTCCCATTAAAATTATTTATATTATTGATGACCTTGAGCAAGGTGGTATGATAATACTAAATAATTTTATTAATTTATATGTATAAACGGTACATAATAATGTACTGTGTGTAATGGAGAATTAAACTGAGCGACCATCCCAGTATTGTTACAATATTATGGTAATATAATTCTAATATTTCTGGCATATGAAAGTTGATTAGCTGTACTAAATCAGGGCTTTCAATTTTATTATGCAAAATTTGAACTAAACATACTAGATCAAAAATAATTCTTCTCTCAGCTTTAATAAATCCTTTAAACGTAAGAGTAAATCATAATTTAATTGCTCTCGTAGTATATAATTTATAATTGACAAGTGTCATAAATTTATTTTGTACTTTTTCAATCATCTGAGAATGCTCATTGTAGAAAGGTGACCAAAAGTTGAGTTATACTAAACCTGACTACTCACTAAAGATGTATATAAAAGTTTTTATGTGATGAGATTTTTAAAATCTTTTGTCGCTCTCAATACATATCATATTTTTAAACACTTAAAATTTTTTATCAAAATGAGGTATAAAACTAAGTTTAGTGTCTACACCTAGATTGTCGATTTCGGAACTGACAATAGACTGAAATTGTTAATTGAGTAATTAAAGAAAATTGTATTTTATATTTTGAAAAACCTCATAATTGGGCACTTATTTAGATAAGATGAAGCTTGTTTTTAATGCGCCATTCAACACATTCACACAAAACAAGTTCATTGTGAGAGTACGACAATCATCAATATTTTAAATTGTATTAAATATTTCCGGCTGACGTCCTCAAAAATATTGTTAATGGCATAAACAAATAAAACTGGACTGACATGGCAGCCTTGGGGCACGCCACTGGATGCAATGAAGTCATACGAAAATACCCCATTTAAATTGAAACTGTTTTCTATTTGAAAGATAACTCTCAAACCAATTTAAAAGGTTCCCCGCTGACATCAACCTTAAGCAATTTATTTTTTAGAATTGTATAACATACCTTTGTTAAAGTTTGTGTAAATCGAGTCTACTTGAAGTCTATTCAAATTATTTTACTTAGAGGTTACTAGGGTGAATAGAAATAGACTTCGCAATGCGCCGACAATTACAGTGGTACCTCGGTTTTCGTCGATAATTTGTTTGAAAACAATTGTTGAAATCCGAAACCGATGAAAACCGAGGCAATTATTTTCATATGAATCAATGTAAATCCATTTAATTTGTTCTAGATACTCTAAAATACATATCAAAAACACATTTTATAGAGAATAAATATAGTGTTTAATACTGAAACAAAATGGGCCAAACATTTCATTCATTCACTCAATGAAAATTGATCTTGTGACCCGTGTTTTCTTGTTTGCCCTCTACAACACACACAATTTACTTTTAATCACATTATTTCTGCTAAACACTAGGAGTTTCTAAATGGCACACCAGTAAGGGGCTTCACTTTACAATCACCACTAGCATTACCACACAACAAAAGAGTTAGCCTGTTAGGCTATGTCCTGGCAGTGCCTTATCCTCCTGTGTAATGAATGTCCTCTTTGGCATCTTCTTCCAAAAGAGGCTAGTTTCATCACAGTTGAAGACCTGTCCCCAGACTTCAGCCCCAGACTTGTCCGAACTCAACTCGCCGAACACCGCGCAGCACGTGGGTCACGAAATCCGAGGCAACCGACAAAAACCGAGACAAATTTTTCGCAGAAAAAATCGACGATAACCGAAGTCAACGAAAACTGGGGTACCACTATATTGTCAAAATAATAACAAATCTTATAAATGCACCACAGAATTGGGTATACATAAATATACTCAGCTCGGCCGCGGTCTTGTGAATTGTGAGCTCTAAGCGCGCCGATCTATTGCGATAAGGAACAGCATCGTGATTGGCTAGGGGGGTGGATACTACAAATGTTTATGAAGGGATGATGAATGTGTAGTCGCGCGAGTTTGGATTTAAAAACACGCAAATATGCGAATTACGTGAACAAATTATTTACTTTGGGTATAAAAATGTATACGAACTACGAATAATAAGGTTTTACGAATTATCGGTAGAAATTAGTATGAAATGTTATTTTCGAGGCTAAACTTATTGAACAAAGTGCGAAAATATGAAATATAGGTACACAAATTAACAGAGTTTTACTATAGTTAGTTTGAGTTGATTTTTCACTAATACACCCATTCTGTTCTAGACAAATGCTTTTTAAAGAGTGAATTATTTTATCCAAAATCAATTATTCAAAAAGTTTAGGAATAGTAGATAAATGCATATCAGTCTAATTATTGCTACTTATTAAAATTTTATCCCCTCTTTTGAAAATCGAGATAAATAAGTCGGGAAAGGAACCCACTATTAGTGACCGATTAAATAATTTATAGAAGATAAGCTAAATCAGAAAGACATTGTTGCATTTTACAAACAATTCCATGTTAACTCTTACTTCTATCAATGATACATTGTAATGTATGTGTAGTAAACCAACACGAATGTGAGTCTCGTCCCATTCTTATATTTTATGTGACATAATTAATACGATATAAGAGATGAAATACTTTGACATACCTCTCCGCAGATCTTGAACGTACACGTGTTTTCTTCCAGTTCAATGTTAGTAATTCCGTCCACTTTGCGAGCTTGCTGTATGTTAGCACCGTGAGCACCGATGGCCAGCCCCATTAGGTCTTCGCGGACAACAAACTCATCCGAATATCTACAACAATAGAACACATCAGCAATGAGAATCCACCTTCAATATGCATATTTTACTCTTTCACTCTGATTCTCTACACCCCTTTCAATCATCAATATTAATAATTTAAACTGTAATGTAAACTCACCCTCCCTGGGTATGCTGTAGTTTGGTCGACTCCAATTGCCTCGCTGCTTCCTCTGTGCGCTTCAGCAGCAAGACTTTCTGAGATAGATTCCTATCAATAAAAAAAATATGTTAAAATTATAATTAGGCAAACTATAGAAATTAAATAGTTTATAAAATCCAACCTGCTTATTCAAAGTACAACTAAAGAGGAATAATATCATTTCATAATATAATGGTTATTGTACATTGGTATTCAATAAGACTTCTGAATTTAACTTTGTGATAAAAATAATATTTCAAATTGTGACGAGTCAACTGCCACTCTATCATCATTTCAAACAATACAAAGTAAAGTTTGTTAATTCAAATGCAGATAGTCAAACTTTTAGATAATGGAGAAAAATTGTCTAAATTCTGGAATTAATCATTTATCTCACTCCAAAATGTTTTTATATTTCACACATTCAACAATATTCTTACAGAGAACACAATATTTTTTAGTAGTTTTTCGGAACATAATTCTGTGGAATTTTTAATTAATACAAATTAAATTAATTAACTTTAAAGATCTATAGAAAAATAAATTTTTAGTTGCTACCGAGATTCGAAGCTGGACTTTTTCCTATCAGGGGAAACGTGTTATCTAGCATGGAATAATAATATATTAATTTGAAAGAGCTATAGAATATAAGTTCCAAAATTTGTCATAAAACTACTTAGTTGGTATGGCGAAACTGGATAACGTGTTTCCCAGATAGGAAAAGGTCCAAGTTCGAATCCTGGTAGAAACAAAAATATTTTTTTGCATATTTTTCAATCCATTTAATTTGTACACAGTATTCAATCGCTATTTTTTTTTTTTTTAATATTTTTGATATTCCTATTTAAAAAACAAATTTGAATATTTTCTCTAGTAGCAAATTGGTTTAGTAACAAGTAAATAAGCACAATTTTCAAAAAAATTAAGTAGTAGTAAAATAGTAAGAAAATTGTCTATCCTAATAATGATCAATTTGCAAATGCCACCAATTTTAGAAATATTTTTTGTTCTTCTATGGATTTGATAGACATGGAATATTCTTTGTATTCTTAGATCAATTATGTTTCATCATTATTTACTAATTAATGGAATTTTACTGATTGTTTTTTCAATACTGTGATTAACACTAAACTACATTAAGGGCGCGTTTCAATATTTTCATTTTTAATAAAAATGTGGATTTTTATTATTCATTTATATCAGAAGTTATAGTTTTAGATTTGACTTATTTTTAAACTATTTCTTAGATAGGACCTTTATACTAATGTAAAACTAATAAACTGAATGTTATTTGCCATAATTAAGAAAATACAAGCATTGTAAGAAAGAGTGTGACCATTAGATTTATTTTCCACGTGCCACAAAATAGCTTTAATATAGAAAATTCTTGCATATATGAAATATATTTTCTTATAATCTTGAAGCCAAGATTACGGAGACAAATCTGCATTGAACCAAATTAGCAAAATGCTAAAAATTAATAGTTATAAACCATTTAATTTACAGTACATATGATCAATTTTCGATGTTATTAAAATACTTCATTTTAGTGAAAACATATGTTTTTAAACAATATGATGTATTTACTCATATGCAGGCTTCAGTTATTATTTAAAATCAAGTTTGATATCAAAAATGCAATAATTTCTTACTAAATAATATTTATATCGATCCTAATGTGTATTTTTTATTTTCTTTATTAGTGTCAATTGTTGATCACAGTGGCCGTAATGACATCTGGTCCGCGTAATTTTTGTTAAAAAATGCCGAATATATTTTTTTTCACGCATATTTTACCCACGGTATGAATTAATATATTGAACTTATTTACATTAGTGGCATATTTCATAAATTAGATGATTTTTACTGATTTTGAGGGAAAACATTTTCTCAAACAAAGTAAGTATTTTATTTTTATGTATGTGCAATTAAATATTTTGTTTATATATACACTGTTGCATTTTAAATACAAGCTGTCTGTTTCGTAAATAGTATGTAATTATGAAACAGACATCAGCAAAACGCCAACATGGCGTTTTAAATCGATAATATTAAACAAAATAATAAATCGAAGCCGTCATAATAATTTAAAATTTAGAACATAGATTTTAGTGACTATCTAAATATATGTAGATACTTTGTCTGATTTCAAAACATATACATATATATGAATTAGGTACTCAATAAATTATCAAATTTTCGATTGTTTTAATTTAATTCCATATATCAATATGGAAAATACTGGAAGATACGAGTTGTTTTTGACACTCGTATCGAATGCGAGAAAATCAACATTTTTATTGTTGTCTCTTTCTATTCAAACCTTCCTCTTTCGCATGATTTATGTAACAAATAATATCATTAATTATTTCTCCAATACTTGTCCGAACCTGATCACAGTCTAAATACAATCATAGTTATTTGGAACTCATTTATCATTAGATATAAATAAAAATTGAATGAGTATACATATAACAATTTAAAGGTAACTATTATTTTCTCGATTACCTAAAATACATTTCTTGTAGCATATCCGCTCTATGCCTGCTAGTGTCATGGCGTGAGATTACTGCTAAAACATTTCTATCCGGAATGTAGCGACAAATGGCAGCACCGATCGCCTTTTGAAATTCCTTGTGTGCATTTTCCACTTGCGCGCTAAAAACAAATTATTTATATTAAAATCACAGGATGTAACACGCTTATGCATTGGCACATTAAAAACAAAAAATATATATTACAATCACAGGCTGCAACAAAACTGACATAAAACTGTGAAATAATTGTCAAAGAGGTCAGGTGCAGTGCAGTGCAGTTCAGAATTGTTCAAATACCATAGTTCGGAGACTCATAGGACAAGCGATCGAATTTAGTTTGAAATATAACATTCTAAAGAAGCAAGATAGTGGGTAGAATTATCAGGCAGTGAGAATGACATAAAGAAGATTGACGGAGGATCGAAGAGAGTAGCAGTCACGGGGACGTTTTCATCCAGCAGTGGATTGAAAATGACCGATGATGGTTATTTGGTCTAGCAACTGAATGATTGCAAGTTCAACCTCATTCTGATAGACAATTAAGTTATTCCTATTTTCATACATACATTTTTATTTATTATTAAATAAAAAGTAGTCAAAAGAAGAAGCATTATATAAGGGGAAAGTAAATTTAATTTTTGAGGGAAACACTACACTAGAACAATCCATTTAAAATATTGATCATGTAATTTATCTCATAACCTACATTGAAAAAATAATTAATCAATCATTTAAAAAATGCCAAATAAAGCCCTGTGAACAAAGTTAACTAAGAAATAAAATCACAGTTAGGCATACAAACTATAGTAACAGCATACTATCTCAAATATTAAAAATGTATTAATCATTACATTTTAAAAATCTAGGAGTTTATTTATTGATAAAGTTTGAAATGGGCTCAGGCTATCAAAAGATATTATGTAAATTAAATTAATCATAAAAAAAGCTCTAAATAAGAGTACTGCGTCCTATCCTCTATCCACCCCTGCAAGGCATGATAATAAAATAGTACAATGTAACTAATTGTATGAAATGATTAGCAGAATAAAATAATAATTTAAATAATAATGGAAATAAATTATCACAACTTTATATTGTTAAAAATAAAATGTTGCTTTCAATCTCCAGTTTTATTTTTTATGCTGGTCAGTTTCTGTATAATTGCTCATTTTTCAAAACAGAATTCCAAATGGAAAATGCGCAAATAAGACAGACTGAAATGCACAAGGTGGGGTCGATGATTAACACGGAAAGACTAAATAGAACTATTTCTGCTTACCTTACCTAATAGCTTCTACAAATAATTAAATAATAACTTGGGATGTGAAAACAAATAAAAATCAATATATAATAACATAAATGATCAGCCAAAGAGATAAATTAAACTCACTATTCCTTAAGGTCTTCAGGCACGGGTATCTCGAACTTGTGAAAGGTGGTTTTATCAATCGGTTGATGATTAGATCTTTTGGGTCGGACTCTCTCGGATGATACGATTTCTGTGTATGGTGTGTCCAGATTCATATATTCTAATACCAGGAAATCACCCCTTATCATCTGCAAAAATCAACAACTCTATGCAATTCCAATATTAAATATGAAAACAAAAAAATAGTTTAACAAAACTCCCTATAATGGTGAACTTTGGTTTTCCACAAGAACCCGCATGTTAATTCACAATCTATGATGGACTGGTTCTCTCTATAGTGAAAAACTGCAAGCCATAGTCATTATCCTGGGGTTGTCTCAACTGAAAAAGTGACAAAGAAGAGGGACTGGTGCAGTGCTCATGTTGTTTCAGGTTATGTGGCATCCAGCATTCTGCAGTCATCCACCGTGCAGGACTGCAGACGATAGTTTCACAGAACTAGAATCCAAACTGCCAGAGGAGGATCTGCCGCTAAGTGAAAGACTCGAGCATTTCAACACATCATCAATAAGTCACCATCGCTCCTGAAGAACTGCAAAGCTTCGCTACAGTGAATAAGGGCCTGGCCCTAACTGAGATGACCCCTGAAAGCTGCTAAAGGAGAACAGGACCAAGAGTCTCTTGCATTTCGTTATAGTGACAACTGTAGTTTAATTTTCTGATTTCAGAAACAGTAAATAATAACTCTTAAACATGATGCAGTAATTTTATTTCAACTTTGTTAAATTCCAACTCCAATTTAAATATATACACTGCCTTAAAAATATGCCAATGTAAAATTTTTGTAATACCTTAAGTTATATTAATGTCAGGATTATGCATAATTTTCAATAAATGGTCACCCTAATTCATATTTGCAGGGAATTATATATTTCTGTTGTCTAAAAATAGTTTGTGCTTAGATCATAAAAACAACAGGTACAAATAAGGTAACTCTTTTTAAGTAATGTATACACACTTTATAGTTATTTAGTTTACTTGCAGATTGTGTAGTGAAAACTTGAATTTTTACAAGATCTCAAAGCGCTCTTAAAATTGTTGAAGTATTTATTATGGCTAAAACCAGAGAAATTTATACTGAAATACATTGATCGATAATATCTTATCATAAAATTGGAAAATTCAAGACCTACAATATAGTATAATGTAAAAAGTATAAAGATAACAAAAGTGTTGTGAATAAAAAAGCTACTGATCGAATAAAAATGATTAATTCAGCAAAAGACAAGAACATGCTAAGTAAAAAAAAAAAAAAAAACACAATAAGTTT
The DNA here is from genome assembly GCA_031772225.1 of Eubasilissa splendida. Classification (NCBI taxonomy): domain Eukaryota; kingdom Metazoa; phylum Arthropoda; class Insecta; order Trichoptera; family Phryganeidae; genus Eubasilissa; species Eubasilissa splendida. The sequence continues at coordinate 1,233,664 of CM062857.1, forward strand.
TTGACTGCACTAGAAATTGCATCCCAAATATGGACCGATCTAAACTGTAAGTCTTACAATAGTGAAATGAAGGCTTCAAAGTCTTACTTATCATCGCAGGCTGTCGAAAAACCACTTCTCTGGCCTACAAATCTTTACACGTTTTACAAAAACTTTCTGTTTGTCATCTTCAATCACAATTAAACTGAAAACCTAGTAACAGTTATATTTTCAATTAGTACTCAAAATAAAATGATTTTAATCATGAGTAGTAAAAATTACCACAATATCAATGTTGAACATTTTAACAGTAGTACTGTAGTATTCTATACACTATACATAAGGAACAGTGACATTTTGAGAAAAATTAATTAAGTGGGTTTTCATAATTCCTAGAATTTAAAGCAACTACCAACACTTTTCTGATTTCAAAACACCTCCGAGAAGCTTTAATTCCTACCTTCTGGCTCACTTAACTTGCACTAAATATTTTGTGGGTTTATATAAAAAAAATCAGAAAAATCACTTAGGTGATTTGGTCATATGGAGTGGATAAATGAGGTGAGAATATAACGCAAGTGTTGATGGCACCAGAAATAGAAGACGTCCACGGAAGACTTGGCATGACCAGGTAAACCAGAGACTGGAAGATGGTCCTGTTAGAAGCCACAATAACCGGTGAGCTTGTATGAGGTATGTATTTTACAGCAGATGATTTATTAACAAATTTTGTGGAATTTTAAACTTTTCAAAAATTACAAATTAAAATAAACTTACTGATTTCTAACGATATTTCTTGATTTAAAGACAGTGAGTGTGAGGTGTATTTCCTTCATAAATATTACTTATTATTATCATTTGTAAGAATGACACATCGAAACGAATGGTTACGTCAAAATGTTTTTATGCAATATAACTTTATTAGAATAAAATTTAGATATGTGTTTGAATGGATTATGGGCACGTGTTTGGGCAATGTAACCAGTCGTAACTCAATTTTAACAAAAACCGAGATATGTCTTTTTGAAAGATGGATGATGATTTGTGAGTAATAATATCTATTAAGAAAAATTAATATTAACCTAAATAAATTTGTGAAAAATATTTTCACCAATGGAATTGTAATGTATTATCTAACAAGTGATTGGTGTCGATTATCAGTTTAAGTTTAGACTTGACAAATACATTCACGGGTATCCTGGCTTTCCACTAACCAAGATAAAAAAATAACAATTACTTAACAGATGAAAGTACAACATAAACTGTGGAATATAGAAAATATGTGTAAAACGCTTGAGTAGCAAAGAGTAAATAGCACTAGTCTGCTCCGTTTTATTCTTGTAGGCTAAATAGAGCTTAGATATAAGTTTTGTAGATCGTAAAATATGTTTTTTTTAATCATGCGTTTGGGAACATCAACATTAGAAATTAATTAAATGAGGAAAATATGTACTAAATACATGAGTAATATCTCTTCATGTAAAAGAAGTATTGTATAATAAAAATTTGACTTGTAATAAGATTTTTCGCTCTGAATAATCAAAGAAGCATTTGTGTCTTCGATTGTTGATGGCTTAGAATTATAAACAGACATTGTCATTGCGCCCATGTTTGAAGATTGTGTGAATAAAATTCAATCCTTTTCTTAAATGTCAAATGCATATCCTAATCATCAAATTCTGAGATAGTAAGAAAAATTAAACAAATATCCTACATACCTGAACCTTGGCAGTCCACCACCCACAATCCTCCCGTACATTGGCTCTGGAGTATACTTCAACATCTTGTTTTTCTGTAAACTCCACCTTAGCTGTTTCTTTAGGAGGCAAAAAGACACGGGAGAACGGAAACTTTGCCTCTGGACTCCAGCTGAAAAAAAACAAAATGGTTGAAAAGAATAACAATCAAACACACGTAAAGAAACATACACGCGAAACAAAAATTGATTAAAACTTACTCATTTTCAAATGAAACTAGCACTTCTCCATCGATAACGTCCATAACATACGCCTGGAACAAATAATTCATAAATTTTACGAGCACAGCTAATAGGAATTCGCGAGCACGATGGAAGCAGACAAGTTTTTGACAATCGTTTACGCGCGGATTTCGACATGCTATTATACAATTCGAATATAAACATTAAGAATGTAAAATACATTATTTATATATACTACAACAAGTAGGATTAGTAGTCTGCACATGGAAAAAATCACGCCCTGTCAAATGGACATGGCGTCCATCCTTGCCGCGGATGTATTTTTATATCGGAATATTTTTGCAAGTATGGCACAGAAGTCACAACTGCGATGAACAAAACATGCATACAAATATAACACGTTGATTTATTAAAGAAATTTCATTTAAAAAGTCGTACTTCAGCTACAACAGACCTTATAATATGCCCCATTTTCACCATACACTTCGACCGCTAGATCCTCCATCTTGGTTTGCGAGAGACAACGCTCTGAAAGCTAAGTCCCGAAAGTTCGGAATTTTAACACATTTCTGCATGTAAGCGCTATTTTTGATGCGTAGGTACACAAAATCTGCAAAGTAAGTACTAGATATTAATAAAAGCTAATATGTATTATTTAATTTCATTATTTCAACGCTTAATCCGTTAATTTAATATATTTGTAGTAACTAACTAATTTACCATCACGCCGTTTTCCGCGGAGGTAGGCAGAGGATAGAGCACCACACTCTTCTGTTTTGACACAATTTCTCGCCTCATTTTCTCATACAAGCAATAACCCAACTCCCCAATGGCGCAGAATTTTGTATATAAATAATTTTTCTACATTAAGTACATCTAAACTCCCAAAAGAAATAAAGCCAGCTTTCTATACTAATAATAATTTAAGAAAACTTAACTAATTGTAAAGACATATTAAGCCATTCCGGCATCTATAAACTTATGTCCAAATTGTCTAGCTTTCTATACAGGCAAAACATCGAGAAACGTAAATATTAGAATAAAAGAACGCATTTTTCAGAATTTCCCGAACACTTAATTAATTCTAACCATACTTTTAATAAAAATACAAAGGGATAAGTCTTATATAAAAATGGAATAATTTTACGTCTTAACAATTTAGAATCATTAGAAATTAATAAATCATTCAATAATAATAGCTAGATACTAAATAACCAAATAAATCTATCAAATAGTCCGATATTAAAGTTGTTCCCGTGTAATCCCTACCCTTCTCTTTCATCTTCTACTTGATATTCTGTCCCACTCTGATGTACTGTTGCTCTGTCATCTTAACCTCCTATTTAAATTATATACTATAATTTATATACTGTATTGTCCTGAAGAACGTTGGTCCATCTGAAATTAGTTGACTTTAGTATATGTGCATAATTAAGTGATTTAAAACTAAAACATTATTTTATTTTATTATAATGTCAAGTTACAATGTGTTTGCTTTCTTTCAAAATTAAATAAAATAAATGGATTAGTTTTTCTTGCTATAAACTATTTTATTACTTTAGATAGTTTTATAAATACACATTAAAGAACAATTCAAAGGTAAAATTAGAACAGTAAAAGAAATACAATGTTACAAATGTCGAACATAACATATTTTAAATGTAATTATTGCAATTCAAGGTATATGATATCCACAGCCAATGATATCGAAATACGTAACACGTGACAGTTCGCGGTATTTATAACAATATTGTGGGAACTTGTTTAAATGCTAGACATATATTACAAGTTCTAATGTCTAATGCAATAACCAAGTATAGTACAATTATTTTACTTTTTTAAATTGACATGACTGTAATGAAGAATATATCCGAAATAGCGCAATGAATGTACTAATCTTTTGTTTGTAATACAAAGAGTGAAAACATTTTATTGTTCCGCGTCGTAGTAGTGTGTATGTTATTTAAATACTTGACAATATTATTTGAATTTTTGTTTGTAGTATTGCATATTGTTATGCTTAACGAGCTCGTGAAATTTGCAATAAATTGGTCAAGCAGATATTAAAAATATGTTTCTATGGTGTGAAAAATTTTCTATTTCTATTTTTAGTCTTTTATCCTTTTAAAACATTTGGAAATCTATAACTTTTAAAAAATACGTAAAAATGCGTAGAATCAGAATGTTTAAATATATATATTTTTTAATTTACCCCGTTTTGGCCCAGGTTCCTCTTTTTTCTTGTGTAGGTACAAAAAGAAAAGCACAAATAATAAACATTGATGTTTGTTCATAGATAAGTAATTCTGAAATCAAAGGACAGAATTTGAATGCTATTTATTGTTTGTTTAGAGTAACTGTCACTCAATTAGTATTATTGTTTTCATTATCGTTCATTTCAGTTAAATATTTGAATACTTAAAAATTTTGAATCTTTTATGTCTTTCGATTATTGTTATTTGTGACATGTTTCATAGTATTCATGCAAGTAATTGGAATGAGTGATACAGATGACACTGAAAAGCTTTTGCTTATACCCCCTGATCATTTTCATGTCTACACTTCTGACACGGACGACTCAGTATTCCAAAGCAATGATTTAGTTGGCACTGGAAAATCGGAAAAAAATTTCGTCGAGACAATTTCAAAAAAAGTGGATAGATTAAAAACATGTTTGGAAAAGTTAGAGAACGTTTCAGTTTCAGAGCCTTCCTCGGCAAATGATTTTATAGAACTGAAGCGCTCTCAAACAAGATACAATAACACGGCAAAACAAAAAAGTATTATATTTTCCAATACACAATCTCACACAAATCCTAAAATATCTGATAATCTGTCTTCCCGGAACTGTGTGACAAACAGTTATTTACACCCTAACGTTTGCACCATTTTTGAAAGTCCTCAAAAAACGACACCTGTCTGTAACACAGGTAAAGCATACTTACCTGTGAATTTACAAAGTCGTTTCTCAGTATCTTCTTTTGAAAGTGAATCTGCCAGTGATTATTCAATTGATTCTTGTACGTTAATAGCGCCATTGAAAATGGAATCCGAGACCGATAGCATATTTTTAACACCGCAGAAAAAGCAGGATACATTTATGTTGTCTGAAATTGATACATTTTTGGAAAATATTTGCAAATTTGAAAATGGAGTTAATTCCCTTGATGAGTCAGTTTATTTACAAACCCCTGTATATAATAAATGGTTAAATATTAGTGAGAAACACACGTATTTTGAAAACAAAGATAGAAATAAAATAAGTGATTGTAAACGGTCCGATATGATGATAGATCCTCTCTCAAAATGTCTTAATTGGCAGAAAAGTCAGAAGCATGTAAATCTAGAAGATAACTTCTCAAATACAGATTATGAATGTGATCAAATTAAAATTACTGAGCCAGGATCCTTAAAGAATTCAGTACCTGATTTAGGATTTGGAATGAGGGACATTATGTATGTGAGAGATGATTCACAATCTGTTGAGAAACCTATAAAGAAACAATCCATTTTAAAAATATCTTCTTCATCTCTATCTCAACCTAATATATCTGATGGGGTAGATACAGCTAATGATTCCAAGATCCTCTCGAAAGAATTTGATTTGAGGGAAAAAAATGCAAGACAAAAATTTCAAGAGTCACAGTCGGACAATTTTATGGAATTAAACAAAGATGTGAAAAATATGAGTATGAGTGGTTTGATTGACCAAATTAAAGTAAATCACAATACTACAGACAACTTTGAACAGTCATTTACAAAATCATGTCAGCCCAAATATAATAGTGAACAATTAAATTCAAAACAAAATGATATATATCCAAAACAAAATGATGCACATTCAAAACAGATAGAATATGAGAAGTCAAATCAAAATATGGAATATTCTGATAGAATTCAAATAGCAAACAGTATTAAATCTACCTTAGATAATGTAGAGAATACGTACGGTGCAAGCAAACTGAATGTTAGTTCTATCCAATCTCACAATCTTCCGAGTCTGGGTGATCTGTGGGGCGCTTCTTCGGAGACCAAAAAGGGTAACATTATCAATGTGCAAAGATTTGAAGAAGAGAAACTAAGGCGCGGGGTGAGTGCATTCAGTTTAACAACTAGTATAAGAGCAATCAGGCTCTCGCAGCTCTATTGGCCAATAGCTTTAGTAATAAATTATTTAGTTGTTAAGAATGGGAGATTGGCTCAAAATTACCTACATATGTGAATTTTTTATTTTTTTATTTATTTATAATATTTTTATAGACTTATAATGAGTTATATTTTTAATTGCAACATAATGTTTTTACATTTAAAAATATAAATTAAGACATAATGAAATTCAAAAAATATTGGTGAAGAAATGTTCTTCCTTTCATAGTTACATTTGAAAAAAAAAATTCTTGCTAGCAAATTCTTTTTACTTTCATATTTATCACCTCTATGGACTGAGTGAGGGAATATTTTAAAATTGATTTATTTGAATATAAAACATGTAGGTAAGTACGTAGCAGGCTCAGGGAATATTTTTTTAAACACCCCTTTATACCCTTGGGCAGTCAATGAATTGATTTGACTAATGCATATTGTATAGTTATTAAATTCAATTTATTTGTGGAACCCCCTTTATAGTTTGTACAATATAACGGAACCCTTTAAATATTTGTTAATTTGGTATGAAAAAAATGTGTCGCAGATGAGTGCGATTTAGTTCTCTTTCATGTGCATTAATAAATAAATGCAGCCCTCCAGTATATGGGTTTGGCAGGGGAAAAATGATACAGTTTTACTTTTAATTAAATTTTCATTTATGGTATCAAATTCTCTGTATATTTTTATAGGTATTAAAAAAATACAAAAAATGTGAACATACATTTCAATGAGCAGTGTAATATTTTATTTTTTAAGCAAGTACTTCTTCTATTCGGTTTAATTGATGACTGTATTCATATCTCTGGAACCGCATCAAGTTAGTTTCAGTATTTCGTTTTGGTTCCATAGTATATACGTTTTTCTCTCTCACATTTTTCTGCTTAATCCTTCTTAAAATTCAAATTGTACTCATTGTTTAAAGTATTTTATGTCTTCAGAGAAAACATGGAATTGGTTTAATTATTGTTTAGCTTTCACTGTGATTTCCTTATTTACTAATTAACTGTATGTTTTCTGAATAAAAAAAATAGAAAGAATTCAATTTTGCATTTTATGTTTAATTTTGATTTTTTTTTTGCGGAACTTTTAATTTTATCTTCGTGAGTAACTCTAGGGTTCCGGAGAACACCATTTGAGAAATGCTGGCCTGGATTTCTCAACATGTTTGATTATTTCCATTATTTATTATTAAGGCTTCACTTTCAATAATAGTTCATATTTTCACATTTTTTACGAAAATGTGGGTTTTTATTATTCATTTGTATCAGAAGTTATACACTAGATTAGACTTTTTTTAAACTATTACTTAGATAGTACCTTTACATTAATTTAAAATTCATAAACTGAATGTTATTTGCCATTATTAAGACAAAGCAAGCATTATAAGAAATACCACAACCATTAAATTCATTTTACTCGTGCCACAAAATTGTTTTAATATGGAAAATTCTTGCGTGTACGAAATTTATTTGTCTCTGTAATCTTGAAGCCAAGATTACAAAGACAAATCTGCAAATTGCAAAAAAATTAATTCAATCAATTAAATTTTTAAAATTTAAAAAATGTTACAAATCAATAAAGTTAAATTTATCGTTAAATTTGCAGGACATATTTTAGTGAAAACATACGTTTTTATCTCTAATCATCAATTTCAACTTGTTGGCATTCATAACAAGGTTACTTTACTTGCATACATCGTACATTCTACTTCTACTAGACTATAATTCTTGTTCATAATAATATGATATATTTCATAACAATATTTTTCATATTATTTTGAAATAATATTATTAATATTCCATAATATTATTATGAAATATGGAAAAAAGTGGTAAAGACTCTAAATTCGAGTTATTTTTGACACTTGTCTCAAATGCAAGAAAATCAACAATTTTATAGTCATCTCTTTTTTCAAACCTTCCTTTCTCACATGATTTATGTAAAAAATGTCATTTAGTATTTGGGTGACACTTAAGCAAGAACACAAGAAGTTTAACTAATAGCCCCATCTTTAAAGACTGTAATTCGCATAGAAATTTTTGAATTTCAAACTGGAAGAATAAAAGTACATCCATAAAGTTTTTTTCCTTAATTTTCCAACAAAATTTACTATTCATTAATAACAAAATTACATTTGTCTCCTTCATTCCAAATCAGTCACTACAATATATACACTGGAGTCTAGTGATGTTATTTAAACCGTTATTGTGATTATGATTGGTAACAGATTATTTGTAATTCTTCGAGCAATCACTGCTGCACTAGAAACTAAACCTCCAACAGTTAAATCTGTTACCAATTATCGTTACAATCGAACACAATCAGAGTCACAATAACGGTTTACTATCACTACTTGAATCACCATTCGCCAATTTGTTATAATTGTTGCTTTATAGTGTATGATCTGGTTTACCTGGTCGTGCCAAGTCTTCCGCAGACGTTCTCTACTTCTGGTGCCATTCTCTCTTCATTCATCTGTTCCATTTGACCAAACCACCTAAGTGATCCTTTCTTTATCTTACTCACAATACTAAGATCAGCATTATATTCTTTCCTTATTTCTTCATTCTTTTCCCTGTCATAAATGGATCTGCCACATGTACGCCTAAGTGATCTTATTTCCACTGCATTCAGTCATACATTCTACACATACACATACATCAGTGTCGGTACCAGGACTCTATTGTGAACCGCTGGTCTTGCCTCGGTTGACAAGTTCCCATTAGCTATAATTCCATTCCAAGCGCCGTTCACTTTATTCCATGCAGTCACCCTTTTGATATCTATCTCAGTCTTTCCGTTTCTATCAAACATACTTCCCAAATATACAATCTCATCTACTTGTTCCAAACATTCATTACCTACAAGTATTTTGCATGCTGTCTTGCTTTCATCCTTCCCAAATACCATCACTTTCGACTAGTTGACATTCATAATAAGGTCGCTTTCCTTCCATACATCGTACATACTAGAGGATGGTCCTGTTAGAAGTCTCAATAATTGGCGAGCTTGTATGAGAAGATGTATGAATATAGATGAGGCGAGAATTGTGTGTCAGGACAGAAGAGTGTAGTGCTCTGTCCTCTCTGCCTACCCCTACGGAGAAACAGTGTGATGGTAAGTAAGTAGTGTATGATCTAGCAATACACCGGTACGCTTAACATTTATTTTTATTAGTATGTATTCTACTTTAGTTAATATTTATACTTATATGTATAGTACTTTAGTTAGTGTGTATTTAAAATTTCATTGCCAGTTATTAAGGGTGGTCTGGCTATTGTGACCAGTGAAGCTAGCCCAATCTAGTAAATGAATAAAAAATTACTAGTTTAGTGACATTTGTAAACATTTTTTATGTGCAATTTTTTTCCTCAATATATACAGTTATAAAAATATTATCAATACAGAAAACATATTTTATAGTATATATATTGAACATTGTTTATTAATATTAAAAACATATTATTTTGCTATTATTGTTTTAACTACATTAATGATTTACAATAAAGATAATTAATATATTTGTGGAATCAATTATTGCAGCACTGTGAAGAAATAATCCAACAGTTGCAAAAAAAACTATTGGAACAGCAACAGAAACTAGCCATCGCTGTACAAGTGGACAGATCCAAAGACGATGCATTGCTCAAACTCAGAAATGTTTTGGTCAGCATGACAAATAAAATTTCATGCATTGAAAATGCGCACATGCAACAAATTGAAAATATTAATTTCAATTTAAAAAGCGTTATACAGGAAAAAGAAGAACTGAAAAAGGTAACATTTATCATCTCGTAAATAGAACTTGTGGATGGGTGTGTATCTGTCTGTCTTTAATTATAGTCACAAGGAGGAGAAAGGATGTTAAAAAAAATTATGGTGCCTGAGGCAGAATCGCAGGAAAGGAAATAGGATGGTGGAATTTTGTATGGGGCACAGTATATCCCAGATTGGTCACCTTAATTATAAGAGTGCCATAATTAGTTAGGATGTTAACGTGAATCATTGGTGCCATAATTAAACAATCCTACAGTGTAATGTAGGGTTTTGGATATGTTGTCATCAGTGTCGTAGCGACCACAACCGTTCTGCCAAGATCATAATGAAGGATTATATTATAGTCTATGTAATGAAATTATATAACAATATTTAGTAATATTTCAATAAATAATTTTAAACAAAAGTAGACTTTGAATATAACAATAATTTTATATATAGAACATCGTTGATCGACACAATAAATAAATGGGTACTTGCATACTTTTTAACTATCAAAATTCACAGAGAAAAGAAAAAATATTTTTTATCTATTTCTCTATAAATTGTGCATTTTTTCTTTCCACTGTGAATTTTGATAGTTAAAAAGTATGCAAGTACCCGTTTATTTATTGTGTCGATCAACAATGTTCTATATTATTATTTAAATTATTTCACATTTTTATTGCTTTGTTAAATAAATTACTGTATTGACCCAAATATAAGACGTGGTTTTTTCCCTGAAATATTAAAAAACAAGAGTCGTTTTATATTCGGTTGTCGGGCATTTTGTGATTTTTGGATGTCGTGGTCAATAAACCACTTAAAAAGCAATTATACAAATTGGTCGCTTGCAAGTGATCATGTACTTACTCTAATTGGAAAAAATCAAGAAGCCTACTGTCACTCTTCTATGCGAATGGGTAATCGATGCATGGTCTAAAATTGACGCAAGAAGCACTATTAATGGGTTTAACACCATGGATGGCATGGAGGATGATATTTTGTGGCTGGAAGAAAATACTGGTGATGTTGACTCCAAGTGAAGAAAGTAAACCAGAAGATGTGATCAGTGATGAAAGTGCTGATGAAGATGATGCCACCGGTGAAATATTTGGCGATTAAAAAGGACTACCATTGCGGATTTTTACATATGTTTCTGTATTTTTTTCCTTAATAGCATTTTTTAATAAATAGTAAAATAAAAATTGTTTTTTTGAGAAATTGCATGTCGTCTTATAATCGGGGTCTTAAAAAAATGTATTTTTTTCTGATTTTTTTGGTAAAAAATGGGACTTGTCTTATAATCAAGGTTGTCTTATATTTAGGCTAATACGGTAATACTCAGACAATTTTCATTCAATATTTGATCAATTTTTTTTTCACAGTTATACAATTATTACATTAATTTTTTATTTTCCAGATTGCTGACCAGCATAAATGTGACATGTCTAAAGCTTTACAGTTTGCCCAGAATTGCCAAGAGAAGTATAGAGTGGCATTCACGGAAAATGACAGAACCATATGCAGCTTAAAAGCCGATGTTGACAAATATAAGGAGACATTGAAGGATAAAGATGACCGATATGCCGAATTGAAAGAGTCCAATACGTTGGTTGTGCAGTTAAATAGGCAAATATCAGAAAACGTATCAAATCTGCAGACCAATATCGATAAGGTATTTAGACGTTTGTGACAGCATACCTAGCAATTTAAAAATGTTAAAATTATATTTTGAATTATATGACGCAGATAGATTTTGATTTATAGTGCAAGGGTCTCGATTATAAAATTGACATTTTGGGTATTGCGCGTCAGAAAATTTTTGAATTATGTCAAATTTCAAATAAATGGGGATCAAATTATTGAGGTTTTACTGTATTTCCTTAAGAGTATATAAATTGAAAACTATAAATATTTTTTTCAGATAAAGCAAGATCATGGTCTTGTGAAAGAGGAATTAAACAGCTTTAAAAAGGCTTGTGGAGCTCTTGAAGATGAAGTAATTATTTTAAAAAATGAACGAAATGATCTGCGCTTAATAATATCAGAAGAAAAATCTAGAAATTCTCATTTGGATACTCAGAAAAATAGATTACAAACATTGTTAGATGCCTCTAATAAGAAAATGGTAATCTCTCTTTTTCTCACGCTCTACCTTAAACTATAGGGTGTCCAGCGGAAAAATTTCAAGATTAAATTGTAATCTCTCGTAAACCATCAGGGTGAGGTAAGTGGGAGGTGTATTGTTTGACACCCGTGATTTGTTGATTTTCCAGTCGCAATAAGTCACTGGTCGGAAGCGCACCGCGTGTTCGCGGTTGAGCAATATTTAAAATGCAGTGATTCATTGGTTCGTGCGCGTCGCGCTTTTTGTACTGACTTTCATATTTGACGAGTAAGTTTTCGGCCAAGCATACAACTTATCTGGTGTTGTGTTCAAAAGTTCAGACAAGGATGGACAATGGTTAACAAAACTCCTCCGGAACCATCAACATCAGCAGCGACGCCAGAACATGTGGCTCAAGTTCGACGTGAAATTATGCGCAATCCGCGTAAATTCATAAGGAAGATTGCAGCCTTTACTGGAATAAAAAAATCAACAGTGCACATTATTTTGAAAAATAAACTACAGTTTCACCCATACAAACTGCAAATCGTGCAGTTTCTTAACAAAAATGACTATTCTTTATGTAAAACCTTAGCGAGAACGATGCTGGAATGTTTTGGAATAGCACGAATACTTGGAAACATATTGTTTACTGACAAAGCACATTTTCATATTGATGGCTATGTTAATAAACATAACATGAGATACTGGTGCCCCGACAACCCAAGGGAACGCCATCAAAAACGTTTGCATTGTCCAAAAACGACAGTGTGGTGTGCAATTTCTATCCGAGAGATAATTGGCCCTTATTTTTTTAACCAGCGAAAGACAGTCACTGCTGACGTGTATTGCCGATTGATCAACAAGTTTTTGGTACCGCAACTGCAGCTGTTTCCCGGGTTCAACAACAGAACACGATTTCAGCAAGACGGAGCTGTTCCACACACAGCTAAAGTTTCAATGGAGAAGCTGAGAGGAATTTTCCTAATAAATTAGTCAGTAAGTACGGAGACATACCCTGGGTACCTCGGTCACCGGACCTTACACCGTGCAACTTTTTTTTGTGGGGATACCATAAGTCGAGAGTTTACAGCAACAATCCTCGAACAATTCCTCGAACAAGAAAATATCCACTGTGAAGTTGCTGCCATTGAACCAACGCTTTGCTCTCGTGTGTTCACAAATTTAAGAGTCCGATTGTATGAGTGTCTTGAGAGAAATGGACAGCATTTAGACAATATTGTTTATGAAACGTAAAATCCGCATCGTTAAACTCCATTTTGTATAAATAAAATATGAGAATAACATTGTAGTTTTTTAAAAATTTAATATTAAACTTGAAAATTTTCCTCTGGACACCCTTTATTTATCTCATGATTGTAATCGTTCACCACTAATTCATTTAATTAACTGCAAGTTACAATTCGTCATCACCACTAAAATGTTTTCCATCGGGAACTCTATAAGTTTAAAAAAAAATGAACATCGTTTCGCTGTAGACTTTTTAGTGTTTTTTGCATTATCGATCGGCGTTTATTGTACTACCTTCTGACATCTGAACTCCACTAAAAGAAACCTCTTACGATCCCAGAAAATCTTTGTCATGAGTTTATGGATTGAAAAAGTCTGCTTGAATTTTTGCAAATATTAAAAAAAATGTGTTTTGTAATTTTTATGTTATAGTTTTGTGTTTATAGAAATCTTTAGAGTTGGAATTTGAAACATTCAAACGGCAAACGGAGGAACAAAAAAATGAGCTCAAGACATACTATCAGAACCAAGTGGAAAATATAGTGATGGCGAAATTAAATGAATTTCAAAATCAACTAAATGCTGCAGAAAACTTAATGAGTGTTGAGATGCAAAATAAGGAAAAGGAAATAGCTGTGCAGTTTGCTAAACAACTCCACAAAGTTGAACAACAGTAAGATTCACAATATTGTGATCAAAACGCCTTGGTTAAATAAATGCTTTTGTGCTCTATAATATTAATGCTATATTATATTATATCAGGTTATGTAATATGTTATTAAATATGCATAAAAGATTTTCATAGAAATTTATTATTTCAGACATATATTAGAAGTTGGCATACTCGAAGAGAAACATAAGGAAGAAATAAAATTGTATAGGATTCAATTGGCTCAGTCAAGTCAAACGATCCAACGATTGGAGGTAAATAATATTTTATGTTTTGGTATCGTGCCCACTTGCCATTGATATTTTTGTTAATTGTTCAAGAAATAATGCACAGGAATTATTTATAAAAAAATTAAAAAAGTTTTTTTCTAAAAAAAATCCCTCAATGCTCTCTATTGTAAGCGTAGCTTTTAGTAAAAATAACAATGTCATGAGAGATTCCATTTCTCATAATAGATTGTACCGCTAGTGGATATGTAGCGTGGGAGACACATGGGATAATGTTGTTTACAAATGAGTCACACAGCGGCAGAGTGACCCATCTGCAAAGTGATCAAACGGAGATATAAGAGACTAGAAATGAAACACAATATTTTAATTTGGTTTTATTTATCGATTATTTGGTTTATTATAATTATCTATATGATATCGGTCAAGTGGCATACTCTTTTAGCCATATTTTTCATAATATTCTTGTGATCGAGGAGGCTAGTCGATATAACCAGTTTTTGATATTATGCAACTGGGAAAAAATTTCTTGCAAAATTTTAAGTGTAGCATGTGACGATAGCGATCACCATTAATGATTACAGCAGATAAAATGTTTTAATGACTTCAACACGTTGTTGAGGCGTTAGATGCTCCATAATAAATTGTAACAACTACTCTCTATGACCACCAAATGCGAACTGACAAATATCTGCCAAACCAAAGTGGCGGCTAAACAAAATCGGCCTGGAACATAATATTCATCCTGCATTTGCATCATTGTAATTATATAATGCTTCTATATATTCCTGCAAATTAAATTAAGCCAACACAAAACAATTAGTTTTGAATTAACATTAGATTAGTGTATGTAACTTAAAATATGAAATTTTTCACTTGTGCTACTCTGCCGCTGTGAATCAAATACGAAAGATGGAAATTAGTAGCCGGTGCTGTCGAGGTGCTTTTGAGGAGGTAGTGCATAATACTCAGAAATTAATACCGCATCTTTGACTTCTTATGAAAGGAGAGAAAAAATATTTTTCAGTTTTAATTTTCTTTCTTTTTTAATGTTGAATGCAATTTATTTTACCCAAATCGGACTACAAACAGTAAAGTTATCGGTAATGAAACATTTGGCACTTGCAGTCACTCCATCGAACGAACGAGTGATCGGAGCGAGCAATACAATAAACATGTACTGTTATGTGGTGCTGTACTGTGGGTGCAGTGTGTACTGTATAGCTTGATAGTGTGATGTCACTTCCGTAACAAGATTTCGTTTCATTTGTCGGCTTTCGATAATTTTGTCCTCCAAGAATGTTTCACATCAAAAAGTGTTTTACATTTACGTAGGGTGGAATTATGTGGTATAGAAGAATTGATAAAATATTGCCGATGGTATCGAAAGCAGATCATTATGACACACCACTCAGCAATCAAAAGTCTTTCTATTTTAGTGTATTCAACCCATATCATATAATTTTTGTTCTTACAAGATTGTTTCATCAAGAAATAAATGTGTATTATATATACAATTTGTTCTGTTTGTATGTGCAGGATAAATTGGCCTCACATAAAAACAGAAGAGGGCTCATAGCTGCTCAATTACACAGTGTTATGGAGAACCAGTGGCAGCAAGCACTTAAAATAATAACTAACAGTGCATCTTCCAGTGACAACAACCGTTTACAGGAGGACACGGGTCTGTAGAAATAGTTTTAATTTCAGTTAATGTATGTTTGATAGTTTCCCAATCTCACCATCAATTATGAATGCCTGTTTTAGAATCACAGTCATCGGTTGTTGGCCTTCAACAAATAATATCAAATAGCATTTTAAAACAACCAGATCCGAATGTATTAAATGGGATGAAATCCAACAATCATTGCTTTAATAGCGGTGATCAAGAATTCAGTAAAAATTATGAGCATTTCGAAAAACCATTGAAAACTCAATCAAATAGAGTGACGTCCGTAGCGAATAAACCTGGCGGTGACGGGCAGTTGAATGAAGAAGATATTCAACGATATGTTAAATTGGTAAGTGCTGAGTATGATAAAAATGTTGTTTAATTTAAAGAGATTAATTAAGTCTCATAATATAGTTTTACAATGAGTGGAAAGATATTCCATGGCATACTTTGCAAGACACTACTAGAGTACTATTGTTTTCTTAGAGTACTATTGTGTTTAGTGATTATTAGAATTGGCCATTTGTGCTTAATTTTCAATGGATGGATTCAAATACAGTAAAATCCCGTTTATTCGAAGTTGAGGGTACTGAAAATCAAGAAAAAGTTTGAATAACAACTTACGGTAATGACAATAAAAATGTAAAAAATTCAATTTTTTTTACAAACTTTTTGAATTACAAGAAGTAATTATACCGGTGTATCATAGCTAGTAGCAAAAACTTTGGGGGAGTCTTCTTCATTCAATTTTGAAAAAAAATATTATTTACACTTAGGTAAAATGTTTACAGTTAACGAGTTATGCGACTTCAAAGTTTGCACTTTTTATTCAATATTTCTTACTTATCCTATGTAAAACGTTGGACTACCATTAAAGTAATTCATATCAAATTTTATAAATTGATTCGCTGATTAATTAATTGATAAAACACTCAAAATACAATACTATAGAAATTACTGCACTTAAATGTTAATCAGCTGATTTTCCTTTCCTAAGTATGCCCTCATGAATACATATGCACATATATAGGTACTTGCATAGCTTACAGAGCTCTCGACTTCCGCTGACTTAAAACGGTGGTTCACTCACTCGTCCACTGAGCAAACTTTATTTAAATATTGCGTACCAAAAATAATTAAAAAAACAAGGGAATCAAAATATTCAATGGAAAGCAAAACAAAAAAATGTAAATAGCTTACTTAGTAATCGAAAGAACAGAAATGCCGCACGGAATATAATACATCAATAATGCACATCAATGTGCATTAAAAATGATGTTTACACAAAAATTCCACGTAAATATCTTTTACACAAAGTTACGCACAATCTATGCGTGTAAATAATTATAAAACCATAATTTATTTAAATTAAACGATTAAAAATATAATTTTATGTAGAATTAATAATTATATATTTTAAGTTAATTATATTAAAATGAAAATAGGATTAAAATTAAAAACTGAACTACAATGTTAAATTAAAAATGGTTCATCACAATTTGTAAAAGTAATAATATTTAACATAAATACGATTTATTGTAAATATGAAAACATTGTATGCTGTTTATTAAAATGTATGTTAAAATACATAAACGGGGACTTGTGCGCCTTCATATTTTAGAATCATTGTTAAAGCCACCTGTCAGTGCGAAATGACATTGCGCTTAGTAACGGATGTTCTTTATCGTAAGTGATAGACGGCATTCATGACGACAATAAGCAGTCTTGGTCCCTTTTTTCTTCGTATATTAAAATTATATGGCGGAACGTAATATTGGATGGATGTTTATATTTTACAACCTATGTAGGTAAGTATTGTAAACATTTTTATTTATATTTTTAAATATCTGTGGAACGAAAAATATTTTAATGAATAAAAAATGTTATAATTTAAATAGGTCCATTTACTAGAATGAGATATTGTATTTTATATTAAGGTTAAATTAATGCTCATATAACGAGTAATGGGGGGTTATAAATATTAACAAATTTTTATTTATTACGTCATACATAAAAATCTCTTTGAGACTTAAGGAATTCATTTTTCAGATGCTGTGTCATTGAATCGAAGGATAAAGATTTTTACTTTGAAAATGTATTTACTTTAGAAAAAAGTCTGTTTTCGCACATCTGTCTAATTCAATTTCCGATATTAAAATTTTTAAATTAAGTGAATATTATTTTAATTTCAACTCATTTATTTTCAAAAAATGTAAAGATGGATTTTTAAATAAAAAAAAACTACCGTGTTGTCGATATCAGCTCGTGGTAAAAGTTTCCTGTACCTTGAAGATTCTTTCAGGTACAAATTCATGTTAGTTTGCGCTCTGCGGCAATGCGGTACTGACTCAAATCTCGTTTTTTTACAATAAAATAGTGATTATTTGATCAAAGATCTTACGTTTTTGTAATATTGCATAAAATGCCATTCGAGTACAGTAATTCGGAGTACGTAGATATAATTCTGATTTTGGGGGAACCTACAATTTAAGAATACTTTATATTTAGCTTCGTATTGACTGACATGTCTTTATCATGATTTTATGAAAAGTGTGTATTTTTTTTATCAAATCATATTTTAATTAGGTATTTATTTAAAATGCACTTTGAATAATTTAAAAAATGGTTCCCGATTTGACAACACAAATTAAACAACCATCCGGCAGTAACTATAGACGTAATTTGTAGGCTAATAAGCATACTACTTTCACAAATTTCAGATGATCCTTTTCGCAATCAAAGCTTATGCAGAAAAATTAACATCTTTTTTATTTCATTTCATGTTTTAACATATTTTGTATTCAATGAGAGCGCAAGGTAATAATTGAAAAAAAATAAACAATCTTTTATTACGTGTTTCAATTTTTTTTAAAATGTCAATCTTGGCATTTTTTATCTTATATTTTTTCTACCCTGCAAATTCTAGGTCAGTGGGTTAGTATATATTGAGGTCATCGGACTCACATATATGGAATGTATGATATAATACTTAACGTTTTGAATGCGAATTTTGAAAAATAAAAAAATAAAAAGTTGATAATTCGCCAGGTAGGGGGAAAATCGACAAATTATCAAGAATATTTTTTGTTCTAAATTACTTGATTTACCTATTCTTGAAGTTTGGATAACTAGCTACGAGACACCCTGTATATACCTAGATCCACACATTTAAAAATAACAAACAAATTGTCAAAATACAGAATAAACAAATCAATAAAAACAGAAAATTACGAAAAAGAGTATATAATCTTATTTTCACTTAGTCACATGGATTGTTTCCACTTAATCATGATTACAGCACAAATTTAAGCAAATAACTTATTTAAAAAAACCCTGTCTCCCCTTCAAATGCGCAAAAATAGCACTTTAATGACATGCCACCAGTGACAATTGGAGGAATGTTTAAATAATTCAATTCAGGATAATAATTGATTATTTCATCCTTTAAATTTAGCCAGTTGCTTAGAGTGACTCTCGGATTTTGAGTTTTTCATTTGTCTCTTCGGCAGTCGTGTTGCTTCGTCTTTTTGGGATTAATTGTTATCTAAACGAAATTCGCGTTGTATTTTTGTATGTGTATTTTTACCTTGGAGTATGTGTATGTGAATGTATCTTTGACTCCAAATCAGGAGGTTTGAAGATGTGTGATTTGTGTGAGGGTATGCTCCAATGCTCACCCAATACCCATTTTTGTATTACGGAGGTTATATTGGTCTGGAAATTATTATATATATCTGAATGTATGAATGATATGATGCGAATGTGTGTCAGGTAACAGGTTATAAGAACAGAAGCTACTTGCGGATACACTGAATTTAGTTAAAGGTATTTTTCATCTTTCATTTTTTAGTTTTGAAATTTGAGAAATTCTATGCGTATTACATATTCTTTCAAGCCAGGACAAATAATTCTTATAAGTGTCACCTAAATACATACTAAAGGACGTTATTTGTTACGTATATCCTGATAGAGAGGAAAGTTTTGATAGAAAGACATGACAATAAAATTGTTGATTTTCTCGCATTCGTGACAAATGTCAAAAATAACTTGTGTCGAGAATCTTATCCACATTTTTCATATTAATATTATGAAGTTAAATAAAATGTGTGTTGTCATTTGAATTAATTAATCGAAAATTATTCAAGTACTTAGTTGATATATATGAATATATTTTGAAATCAGTCAAAGTACCTACATATATATATACATATATGTTCCGCTTCTGAGGCATCAAGTTGCGGGTGTAAAGCTGCGGTTGGAGCTCAGCACCAACTCTCTGGTGCAAGCGGCTGGAAAGCTGGTTCCCTGACTAGAGAAAATGGCAACGCCTACAGAATAGCTACAGATACAATAATGGCCGTGACTGAAGTATTTATATATGTAGTATTTATATTTTGTTTAAGTTTATATATATGTATGAAATTTTTTATTTTTTTATTTATTTGTATTTTCCTTGGTTTTCTTTTTCATATAATGAATAAACACATTATTATTATTATATGTATTTAGATTGATGTTTAAAACAATGTTCCATATTCAAAATTATAAGATATAGAAATAATAAGTGGTACAATAATATTTTAAACAGTATGCAATATGAAAGGGATAGACTATATAAAATTGCAAAAATTACAAAAATTCAGAAGATTGGGATAAATATAAAAGTTATAGAAATAAATACTCAAACGAATTGAAGAATAGAAAAAGTATTTATTTTAAAACAAAAATTGAAGGAGAAAAGGGAGATCCAAAAAAAATGTTGGTTACTATTAAATCTTTAATACAAAATGATACAAGCAAAATGAGTCATGAAGGCATACAATTTCCTCCTGAAATAGATATGGCTAATATTGCTGATAAATTGAATACATATTTTATAAGAAGCGTGGAAGAGATTAATGAAAGTATTCCAACTGCCCATTTTAGCATTGATGAAAATATACAAGAGATACACAATGAACTAGTATTCAAACAAGTTACACTAAATCAATTAAAAGCAATACTAAATAAAATGAAATCAAAACCAAGTCCCGATGGAATTACAATCAAGTTAATCAAAGAATCTTTACCGGTCATTAGAGAATACTTCTTAAACATAATAAATAAATCCATCACTTTAGGAGAGTTTCCGCAATCATGGAAGATATCCAGGGTAATTCCAATACCAATAATTAAAAGTACTAATAAATGTGAAGAATTTAGGCCAGTCAATACACTACCTAAATATGAATGAATTCTTGAATATATCATAAAATAACAACTTGTAGCCTTTTTAGAGAAATGGAAATACTATGTGAAGAACAATGTGGTTTTAGAAATAATCACTCATGTGAAATGGCTCTCAATCTTATACTGGAAGATTGGAAAGACGATTCTGATAAGGGGAAATATATTATTGCAGTTTTCTTGGATTTTAAAAGAGCTTTTGAAACCATCGACAGAGATATAATAATAAAAAAACTTTGGAAACTCGGAATAAGACCTTTGAAATGGTTTAAGGAATACCTAAGTTAGAGACACCAAACTACTAAAGTAGGTGACTTAATATCTGATCCCCTCCTTATATCATTAGGAGTACCACAATGGTCAGTTCTTGGAACTATCCTTTTTATTATCTATATAAACGGCATCGTAAAAATGCTAAAACATTCCAAAATAAGATTATTTCCAGACGATGCACTCATATATATATATAGCGGGAGACAATTATGCAACTATACAAAAAGAATTAAACTATGAATCAAAACAAAATGTAAATGTTTTTAATATCTCTAGGTTAAGATTTTTTAAATGTTTTCTCTTTTATATATTCAATAACAGTACGTAAATATATATTCAATTTGAAATGAAGTGTACATTGTCTTTATTACGAGTAAGAAAAAACATACATTAGCAATATTGTATTACGGCTAGCAAGTATATTGAGCATCTGTCATCCTGTCATCTCATCTATGTCTCATGGTCATATCGCGTCGCACTCTATGGTCACAGTTTCTTTCCTTATCTATAGTAGCGCAGTGACTATTATCAGCAGCGAAGCGGCCATAATAGCTGCCCGCAGAGCTTAGCAGCAAGCAATCGGCGATAGCCGATTTCTTTCCTGCAAATTGTGATTGCAAAAATTAATTTTGGACATTTAAAGTTTTTTTTTCACAAAAATACTATTTTTTTCAAATCTATTTTCTTGTTGAAAAATACTAAATTGATATTCGAAAGCAAACATAACTGATGATGGAAATGACATTGTGAGCCGAAAATAGTCACGCTGACCTAGAGATTCCAGACAAAATAAGCTGTGCAAATATTACGATGCGAGAGTTCACCGTATTAAAGTTTCTGCTGCTTGATTTAGAGAATTTAAAAAAAATAAAAATATTAACTGATTTTATTCATCAAATAAATTCTATTCATTTTTATCCTGTCCTGATGGAGATACAGTGGTATTGAAACTGGTTGATGTTAAATTCTTCATTGTGGCTTATACAAAATTTGTTTGTTTATAAAAATTAATAATTATGTCCAACCACAAAGTTAACGCTACAAACATCAACAATAAATAAATTCTAGTTTAGCATGAATTTTGTTCTAATGAGAAGAGATGGTTGTTAAAAATGTATTAAAAATAATTAAGTGAGATAGAAACACACTGTTTTAATTATCCCAAGATTTAATTCAAAGTTATTAAATAATAATTACATTATTTTTGTAGCTTCTTCAAAAAACTCCCGGAATTACTGATTCGGAAGACAATGCTCTGATTGGCGAGGGAATGAAGTTACACAAACAAATGGAGCACCAAAACTCTTTCAGGCAGGGCGAAGATGAATATCCAACTAGTGACAAGAATTTTGAACAGCATGATAGAAAAACAGACAGAAATTCACACATAAAACCTCCATGGAAATAAATAATTAAAGGAAATAATATTATATTTTTGCGTTAAGTTTAAAAAATATATATTTTAATAACTCCATATCCAGAATTTTATAGTACACAAATTTATAATATTATGTATTTCTAATATAATTAGTTAATAATTGATATCAATGATATCATTCTATTTATTTTTCAAATGAAGTGCCTACCTATGAGTAAATAACAAGTTATGAAAATTTTACTTTTTCATATAAGATTCTTAAAAATTACATTAAATTTGTACATAAATAAACATACATCAATGTACTAAAATAATATTTTGTAATTGTTACAATCTATAACATAAATCGTTGAATTTTTACATTTTTAAGCCACATATGCAATAATAACACTGTTAACAAATCTGAAAAACATAACAAAATATTATTTAATGTACAACAAATTGTATTAATATGTAATCAATACAATTATTGATGAGTTTTATCTTTTGATCTTGTTAACATTATTACACTAATGTAGTTAATATTAGGGGTATCTAAAAAAGGTAATTTCTTTACTGACTAACTTTTTCAGTCAGTTGTGAGTGCATGTCTTTTTGTTGGAAGTTTTTTTTTCTGAACATATTCAAACACAAGTGCATTTACAATGAAGGGATTTTTTTCTAAAAAATATTTTTTACGCAGTTGTATGTTATATGAATTTCACAAAAAAATTGGCAGCCTCAATGACCAGAAACATTTGTGCAGTTTATGGAAATGTATTGAATATTCGTCGGTGCTAAAAATGGTTTAGAAAATTAAAATTGGGAGATTTTAGTAGTGAAGATAAACCTCGAAGTGGAATTCCTAAAATTGTCAATGAAGATTGAATTGCTGCTGAAAATAGACCAATTGTGAGATATCAATTCAAGAATTAGCTAACAAGATTGAATTCTCGTAGTCCGGTGTCCAAAGATACATTAATATAATCGGGGTGGTTTGGAAACATGTGATATGGATACTACATGAATTAAGCGAAGAGAACAAAGTGGCATGCGTAGGAACGTGTGACACTTTAGCTATACAGGAAACAAATTCATATTTTTTGCATCACATGGTAAATGGTGACGAGAAGTAGATGCTGTGTGATAATGAAAGACGCAAAATGCAATGTCTATCTACGAAGCATGTAGCGAGTAGAATTCCAAAACCTGGCCTTACTTTAAAAAAGGTTCTATTTTCTGTTTGGTGGGACATTCATGGGATAATTAATTTTGAATTACTTAAACTAGGCGAAGCAATAATGACAGAAGTACTGCGAACAGTTAGATTGATTACATCAATTGTTGAAAACAAAAAGACCTGCTTAAGTAAATTGAAATAAAATCGTTTTGCACCATGATAATGCTTATTCTCATACAGCAAAAGTTATATGAGAAGAAATTAACAAACTGATGGAAAATTGTGAATCATCCTCCATATAGTCCCAATCTAGTGCCATCTGATTATCATTTGTTTAGATCTATGCAGTATTTAGATGGAAGATTTAATATTAGTGAAGAACGACCCTAACAGAGCATTTTGCGTCAAAGCCTACGAGTTTTTATAAAAGAGGAATCAAAAACTTGCTTGAATCATGAAGGTAGGTCACATCTATCGATGGAGAATATATCTTAGAATAATGTTGCTAAAATAAATTTGTTTTAAAATACAATTTTTTGGGTACCCCACCCCTAATATGTATGAGTGAGTGAAATGTATATTAAATAAATAACTATTTTTGATACTTTATACCTTACACCAATGTGCCTAAATAAATGTAAATTTCTGATATAAAATGTTTTATTTTGAAGTCACATATGTATATGTTTGTGAACACATAAAATTTTCGGTGTAGTGTTTAAAAATGTTCCAAGTATGCTGCTTGAAAATATGGTTATTTTCAAATATTGCTATATCTTAATTATGTATTGTGTTTTTATTGCTATGCATAACGTTCAATGTTTTATCAATTTGGAAGTACTCAGATTTAATTGTGTTAGAACCAACCTTACTATCGTATCAATACTAAATGAAACTAACACTTGACAGAAGTATATTTTAAAATATTCAAATGTAAACATTACACAGGTGTGAAGGTTTACATCCTCAGATATGAGTGCTTAGATAGCAATCATATCTTTTACAATATTGTTATTTTCAGAATAGGTTAGATTAAATATTGAAAGATACGATTACTGAAAATGCAAAACAAAATCTCTTTGCCCTTTAAATGTATATTATGTTGTCAGATAATTCATACAGGGTGTTCAGCGGAAAAATTTCAAGATTAAATTGTAATTGCTCGTAAACCATCAGGGTGAAGTAAGTGGGAGGGGTATTGTTCGACACGCCTGATTTGCTGATTTGCCAGTAGCAATGAGTCGCTGGTCGGGAGCGCACAGTGCGTTCGCGGTTGAGCAATATTTAAAGTGCGGTGATTCATTGGTTCGTGTGCGTCGCGCTTTTTGTACTGACTTTCATATTTGACGAGCAAGTTTTCGGCCAAGCATACAACTTATCTGGTGTTGTGTTCAAAATGTGTTTTGTATGGTTGCATCTTTATAAACAATACTTTTATTTTTTATTTTGTACTTTTCTTAACTTCATCCTGGAACATCAGGCATCAGCATTGGCTGAGCACTTTCTGGATACGGACCACCATTTTGCATTTGAGTCGAAAATCCTAGGAAAGCCCAAGAGTCATCACGCACGTCTGGTTAAGGAAGCAATTGAAGTATATAAACACCCAGTGAACATTAATGGCAATGATGACATACAATTAAAAACCTCGTGGCATACGGCGCTTCAGAGCAATAGGAGTCGAAGAGTCCGCACAGATAGTGTTCTGACAGTAGATGGAACTTAACTTACACAACACAACACTACTCATTTCACACAACACCTGTTTTCTACACGGTATTGCAAGTTAGTACCTAAAAAGGACACAGTATTGCCAGCAACATCAACA
This sequence comes from Eubasilissa splendida, assembly GCA_031772225.1. Classification (NCBI taxonomy): domain Eukaryota; kingdom Metazoa; phylum Arthropoda; class Insecta; order Trichoptera; family Phryganeidae; genus Eubasilissa; species Eubasilissa splendida. The sequence continues at coordinate 1,259,278 of CM062857.1, forward strand.
GTCACACATCGCATCAGCCCTGATGATGAACCCCACAATTGGATCGGAAACGTCAATCAGAAAGGTTAGATATACACGGCAGATTAGCTCAGAAAACCGTGAAAACTTAAGAACGATTTTAATACTAGTGGTATCAAATTCATTCATTTAAAGTAATTATATTTATGTAATATAGTTGGGAAAAGAATGTATTATTTTAAGCAGCTGGCGTGAAGATAAAACGTTATACAGGAAAAACATTTTTGCTAAAATAAGGTTAAAACTATAAGAGATCATTATTCTGGATTGTCATTTTCAAATCAGGAACATTTGGGTATGGACAATAAATGGATTAAAAAAGTTATTTTTTAAAATACTTATATTTATATGATAATACTATGATACATTAATAATCTGTTCATTATAATATAGGCAAATACACTCAACATAAATTAGCATACATTACGTAATCTTTACTGATACATTTTTCATTAATATCAAAATTCAATACATACATATTACAACCTTCAATGCATATATTATATTTGTTCATTTCATGAAGTAAGGCAAAACAAACTGATATATGAAGAGACAATGAAATAAATATATGTAATTATCTGGCAGTTTAAATTTGTCATCAAAAATGGAAATCCTCCATATTTTTTATGTGGAATATTTGAGTACATAATTTTACAGCGTATTCTCTATTCTAAAAAAAACCCTGTTGAAATAAAAAAAAATTCTTAATAGCCAACCAGACAACTTTGTAAAGCTGATCTTAGTATAGTGAGTAAGATTAAGAAAGGATTACTAAGGTGGTTTGGTCATATGTAACAGATGAATGAGGAGAGAATGGTAAAGAAGATATATGACGCAAGTGTTGATGGCACCAGAGATAGAGGACGTCCGCGGAAGACTTGGCACGACCAGGTAAACCAGATAAATACTGGAGGATGCTCCTATTAGAGACCTCAATAATTGGCGAGCTTGTATGAATGTGGATGAGAAGAGAATTGTGTGTCAGGACAGAAGAGTGTACCGCTCTATCCTCTCTGCCTACCCCCGCGGAAAAAGGCGTGATGGTAAGTTGATTAGTTACAACCTTGTAAAAATTAAGGTCTAATAAACATATCTACTAAATTCAAGACTACTTTCAATCGTATCTTTTTAACAAATGTTGTAGCCATGTAATAAATATGGACAAAAAAGCTAATGTGACATAACATGAAAAAAATCACGGTACAATAGCCTAAATCACATTCAGATCTGTTAAAATTTTTGGTGAATCCTTTTCCTTAAAATAGAAATACATTTCAATGTCAATTTGTCTTAAAAAGATATAATTTACACATAAATATTTTTGCTTTACATGATGTGGAAATAATTAAATAAAAAATAATCTTTTACTTATAATTCTCACATACATTCCAAAACACTTCACATTTGATTTTTTTATTATTATTAAAACCATAATTAGAATGTATAAAATTCATTTGCGTTTACATATATTTATTATTTGATTTTAAACTAATGATTTATTCAAAGGTGAATTAAGCACACATTAGATTTGTGCCAACAAAACTGTAACAATTGTACATTTTAAATAAGCTAAAAACAAATAGACATTAAATTAAAAAATTGTAGGTTTCAAATAATGATACCATGCTGTATCCAGCATTTAACACAAAAGTGAATAATTATAATAATCTTATTTAATGAGGTTTCAAAAAAATAAAATTGTATAAAAAAGGAAGGATACAGTGCCAAAACTTTGAAGAGATAAATCAATAAGTTTGGAGTATGAATAATAACTTTATAATGAAATAAACAAATTCACATTTTATATGGAAGACTTATCAAACAGGAAATATGAGGCTGTTATTTGCAAACACGGTTAGTTCCAGTATACTTGAAACATGCGGCTCATTCCAATTTTATTTAAGTTTCAAAGGCGGATTGTTCTATTTTAGCTAATAGGAGCTGACCTATTATGTGTAATGGTGTCAAGTATATTTTCTTTGAGAATTACTTTAAAAATGGATTGATCCAAAGGGATTAGTTACAGACATGACTTATTCCACCTGTTACTTTCAAGTCGGCTTGATCCAAACATTAAATATAAATATCTTATTTATTCATACAGAAACCAAGTTTTCAATTGCTTGTTACACCTATAAAATATATGCTTAAATATCAATCGATTAAGAAATCATATAAATTACAAATAAATCTTAAAACATGTTTAACTGAATGAGCCTTGTTTGCAAATATTAGCCTTATACATTAAACTCTCCTCATACTCCCCCACTCCATGTTAAAAATCAGAATTAGTAGTATATCTGTTTATTCTGCTTGAATTTGACATCATCTTTATAAGGCTTTTAGAGATTTATGGCTTAGAAACATGTAATTCCTCATTTGACTTCTAACTAATGTATGTGCAGAAAAAGTGACTAAAAACTTTTTAAATGCATTATTTAAAAATATCCGTGAATGACTAAATATCAATATGAACTTGAATTTATGTAGGAGTGTGAAAAAAAACTGTGAGATTGAACAACTGATTATTAAAAAAGAGAACCTGAGTAAAATGAATCTAAGTAATAAATGCAACACAGACAGCAAACGCAGCATATGGAAATTTAAACATAAATTTTGTATATGTTTATTGTATAATAGGTTTATAATTTTTCTTCAGAAAATGTAAACAATAATTTTGTAATGTTGTAGCGAACGGAATGCAGAAAAAGAATATATAAAAAGTAATGAAACATTTCAAATACATTTTTATTGCACAAACTAATAAAAGTTTTCATGTTCCGTTTGATTTGTTTTATTTACAATACAGTAGCTAATTTTAAAATACATATGTAGTAAATAATATACAAAAAATGGTAACCATATTTATTATAATCCTAATTCCAAAATTAGTATTCTTAAAATGAAAATACAAAAAATAAATATATATTGTAATATCTGAAGCAATAAGATACAATTAAGTTCCATATCCATTTATGTAGTGCAAAATTCATATAATTTTGACATGCTTTTGAAAACATTGTGGATTTCCCAAATCATAAAATGTGCACTGCATTTTGAATTGTGGAGTTCGAAATATTTTGGATTCATGAAAAAAGAGGGCATTTTTGTATTTTGAAATGCATTTATCTTATATCTTGTACAAACAATATCTTTCGTCATACTACTTGAGGGGTATAGAAACAAAACTGTCACTATTCAATCGGCGAAATTGAGATAAACGTATTTGTAACTGATTTTTTAACCAGAGAGGTGATTTTAAAACATACAAACATGTTTTCAAGAGCAGTTATTAATGGTAAAACTGCCTCTACTGCTAAATAATTATTTGCAAACATGTCATCCTCCGTTTTCATCGATTGGATAGTGCCGGTTTTGTTTCTCACACGCACTTTTAGAATGTTATTTGACAAAATGTATATTTACAAACAATATCTTTTGTCACGTTACTTGCACTGTTACATTGTTATTTGACAAGATGTGTGAACTTGTTATTTCCATTAAAATCAGTATGATTAATTTATTGACGAATTCATGATCAGGATCATGATTTTAAACATTATTAATTAATATATTATATAATACAGCATAAATATTGATGCCGTATACACCATTGGAGAAAATTCAGTGATGATAAAAAATATCACTTAAAAATTGTAACGTTTGGAAAATGTTGATATTTGGTTGCGCAAATTTTTTATATTGTACAATATGTCCACTACTAACAATATAAGAAAAAACTCAGGATGACATTTTTTTTAACAAATATAATTTCATTCCCTGCATGTCACTTTATAAATATGGCTTTATTTAACAAAAATGCATGAAATCACATTGAAATATTTCGACATAAACACTAAATATTTTGGAACAGATAGCACATTTTTTTAAAATTCACATTAATGTGTCATACAAAAATACCAAAAGGTCTAAAATTACTAATACAATTATATTATAATATGCCACACAAAATAGTAAAATCCTAATATCTACTTCCTATAAAAGCACCAAATCTTCCAAATTTTTTTAAATAAAAATAAATAAATAATATATGTATACAGATATTTCCTTTTTATGTCCTGTATTTCAACGTAATGATTTATTTTGAAGTAAATTTATAGATTTTATTTTCACGCATATCATTGACAATTTGGTTAATGAAATATTGATATTTGGTATATTCAATAACCGACTTACACAAATGATTTGTGGACTGTGGGGTTGAGGATCCCCACATTAAACAATATTTTTGAAGAATGTTGATCTTTGCGGTTATGTATGAACTATCTTAACTTACACAACTTTACCTGGTTTAAAAAAATATATAAGATAAAATTATTATGTATTGTGATTTTTAGTTATAAAAGTAAACAAGTGTGTAACTAAGTAATTCCTATCTCAATTTTTTATTAGGTATTTTTTCATCTGAAATATAATTTCCTTAAATACAGACAAATGAAGGCTTTTCATTTTGAGCAGTAAATAAAAAAAAAGAATGAATGGAAAATAAAATCATATTTTAACATATCATCTTAATACAAAAATTAATTTAACCAAATTCAAACATTTTTGGCCCCTTTTTTAAATAGCAGAATTATTAAATGAGACTTTATTATTCTTGAAAAATTTCTTTGCAATATATATTCACCAAACCTTTATATTTTGTAAATTATTTTATGCTGCTCGATTAGCTAGTCTTAATTTTGAAAAACAATCTACGTTATAACATTTATTAAAATTTTTCTTAACAGCGTAATTAATTATCAATGTAATAATATTAGTCATGAGATAAACTATGATTGCGGCGCTGCGATTGTGTGATTGGTGTTCAATTGTAACTATGACTAGTATTAATCACAGTTACATTATTATAATCAATCTAAATATCACAGTTTATCTCATCAGTAACGTATATGTATTGCTTTTATTAGAGTTATTATTGAGGAAGTTAAGCCAGAGCGGATGCAGGCAAAGAGCTGTGTTTGGGTTTTGTCTTGTTTACAAAAATTTTGATACAACCATTGAAATCAGCACTGACCAAGACGTGTCCACCGCAACCCTTGGTGTGCTGCTCTACTACTGGATCTTCCACCTGAAAAAAAATTGATTGCTTTCTAAACCAGAGTATTTTCTAACAAGCAACAGCTGATATTCTTATCAAAGAGGAATATGAATTTTTTTAGGTGAAGTCATTTTAATACAAATTATATTAGGAATCTAATATTTTTTCGGTATATCTTTCTAATTGATTAATTTAATTAGTATTAAAAATACCAAGAACTATGTTCTGAAATTGCAACTTTACAACAATAATGTATTTTCACTAAAAATAAGTATTTTTAATTCAAGTAATCAAATTGTAACTTCTAAGATTATTATTTTAATATTAATATTTACAAATTGTACTTTGTGGTTTATTTATATAATTAAATAGTGTATAAAAAAATTAATATTTTTAATCAAACTAATTATCAGTAGGTTTATTACACTCTTTGCTCAGATATTATAATACAAAAATTAACCAATTTTTAAAACTGAGTTAAGTTGAGAAGAATTATTACAGTTAAAAATTATTATGTCATGTACAAGACGAAAAAGTGATACGATTACGACATTAGACAAAGGAATATCTGACAATCATCTGTAACTGAACAAATAGACTAAACAAAGAACTGCCACATATCAACTAGTATACCTATGAATGAATTACCGGAAGACATAAAACAAACCGGAACGATAACTTTACTTAAAAAACAACCAAATTCATATTGCAGTCTTCAATTGATAGGTTTAATATTATCAAAAATTCTTTATACGAGGGGCAAGTAAAAAATAAGGTTCCTACATTTTTTTCAGGTATAAGGTATTTTTTATTGCAATAAATAAGTAAACCATCTGAAAGCTTGTACTTTATTCTATTTTTCTACATAGTCTCCTGATTTTTCTATGTATTTTTCCTGACGAGTTATCCACTTCTGAAAACCCGCTTCGAAGAATTCCGCCGCTAGGCCGCCGATGAACTTGGTGACCGCTTCTTTCACCTCTTCATCTGTATTGAAGCGTTGTCCACCCAAGTGTTGCTTCAATTTCGGAAACAAGTGGAAGTCGCTGGGAGCAAGATCAGGGCTGTAGGGGGCATGGTCAAGCAATTTCCAGCCGAATTTGTCCAGTAGGGCGGTGGTCTGTCGAGAGACATGCGGGCGAGCGTTGTCGTGGTGCAGCCTAACGCCCTTGGTCAGCCTTCCTCTCCGGCGATTTTGGATGGCTCTTTTGAGTTTTGTCAATGTCTCGCAGTACCTGTCCGAATTGATGGTGGTCCCTTTAGGCATAAACTCGGTCAGCAAGACGCCTTTTCGGTCCCAAAACACCGTAGCCATCACTTTCCCTGCGGAAAGCGTCTGCTTAAACTTTTTCGGCCTAGGCGATTCAGGATGGCGCCATTGTTTGGACTGTTCTTTTGTTTCTGGAGTGACGTAGTGACACCACGTTTCATCTCTCGTAATAATGGAGTCCAAGAATTCTTCGGTATTCTCGGCGCATTCTCGAAGAAACCCCTCGGCACACTTGACACGATTGTCTTTGTGGGTTTCTGAAAGCATGTGTGGGACCCACCGCGCGCACACCTTGCGATAACCAAGTTTATCGCTCAAAATGTTGTCGATGGTTTTTTCACAAACCTCAGGAACCTGGACAGCGAGCTCCCGAAGCGTTACTCTCCGATCTTCGAGGAGAATGCGCTCAATCTTCGCCACGACTTCGTCCGACACCGATGGCCTCCCACTCCTTTGCTCGTCGTGGACGTCTGTGCGTCCTTCGGAGAACTCCCTGCACCATTTGCGGACGTGTTGGACGCTGATGCAAGCTGTGCCATAAACTTCTTCCAACTGTCGATGAATTTCAACAGGTTTAAGCTTCTTCGCGTTTAAAAATCGAATCACCGAACGGATTTCACACCTGGCGGTAACGGCGATGGCGGGTTCCATAGCGGATGGCTGTCAGGCCTTTACTGAGCGTCGCAGCGTTTGCTCCCGGTAGTGGGGATGTAGTTAAGGGACCAACAATCAAGGCGGTGTTGCCGGATTTCGCCTAGCATCTCGCGTGGCGAGTGTACAGCGTAAGGAACCTTATTTTTTACTTGGCCCTCGTATGTAACATCATGAGTTATCTGTCACTATTTATTCCAGTTGAAAGAGGGTCTATATTAATGTTGCAAAAAAACACCACAATACAAATGGTCTGCACTCTCTATATTTACACTTAAGGCGCGACATTCAATAATAATTCAAATTTTCGCATTTTTTATGAAAATATGGGTTTTTATTATTCATTTATATCAGAAGTTATTCAATAGATTAGACTTTTTTTCAACTATTACTTAGATTGGACGTTTACATTAATATAAAACTAATAAACTGAATGTTATTTGTTATAATTAAGACGATACAAGTATTATAAGAAAGACCACGACCATTAGATGCATTTTCCTTGTGCTACGAAATTGAGTTAATATGCTAAATTATTGCATAAACGAAATATATTTTTTTATAATCTTGAAGCCAAGATTACTGAGACAAATCTGTTCTAAACCAAATTAGTAAAATGTTAAAAATTAATAGAGTAATAAACCATTCAATTTGCAGTACATTTGATCAATTTTCGACGTTTTTTAAATACTTTGTTTTAGTAAAGATATACGTTTTTAAATAATATATTATATTTACTCGCATGCTTTGAGGCTTCAGCTACTATTTAAAACTAAGTTTTATATCAGAAACACAATAAACAGTTTTTAAATCATTTATTTTCAGTCTTATGAAACACGATAATTTTAATTATCTTTCGAAATTTTAATACGCCATTCAAACCAGCCACGGTGGTCGTGAAATCCGCACTCCATTAGATATTCATTAAATTTGCCTATAAAATATGGATGAATATTATACTTATTCTCGATACCAATTGTTTATTTTTGTAAATTATATGGTTTTGAGCTGTTTTTATAGGAAAATAGATTATAATTTTGACATTTTAATTTTAAACATGCGTTCAATTTCATGTCTTATATCTGACATCTTACAATATGACAGCGCATGCGCTGGCACATTCTAAAATGACAATGTCGTATTTTATGCCATGTTGTGGGTCTTTGGTAGGCAGTTGTTGTATAGTCCTTTTTTATAACACGTAGCGTCTATGCAATACGGCAAAGTTAATGAATTTACTGCACTTCGGCAATTAGAACTTCAAGAAAACATTACAGTTGATAGTACACAATATTTTTTGTGGGCAACTTCGGATGGTACTTCTGATAATGATATCATTATAGAAATAAAATGCCCGTCATCTGCTTCAAGTATGACTGTTGATGAAGCTATAGAAGAGTGAAAAGTGTCATTTTGAAAATTATACAAAAATAAAATAATGAACATTAATAAAAATCTTGATTGGTATTATCAAGTTCAAGGACAATTGCACGTTAGTAATAAAAATATGTGTCTTTTTGGAGTTTGGACGGGGATAAATTTTATAATTAAAACCGAAAACACCTATCAAAATGATATTTTTTTGCATGAAATTTCTTTTACAAAACTTGAATCGTTTTACATGGATTGTGTGGCCCCAGAATTAATTGACCTAAGAAAAATGAGGTCCATGGATATCAACGACCCGCAATATATAATTAAAGCCATAGAAAATAAAGCTAAGAAAAGCAGAAAACTCAAGGAAAAGGATAGAAAAATTACTTTAATCTGATTTTTAAAACATTTTTTTTGAAATAAATAATGAATACATGTCACATTGATATTCTCTGTAAATTTAAAATTAAGCTAAGCGCTTGAGCCATGAACAACTGGTGGTCTTCCGGAAAGAGGCTTTATTTTTAATTCAGGCTTTAATTTCAGACATTGATAAACTCATTTAAAAATAAAGATAATTTGTTGGTGCTATGGCATAAGGATCAATAATGCTTGCAACAAGTGAAAGAGTTTGTTTCTCAAAAGTATGCCTGCTAAGGAAGAGTAGTAATATTGATTGAGAGAGAAAGGACATCATGGGAAGACAGGTTTTTATATACCTACTGGGGAATCATTCGCGACAATTGTATATTCGTCCTTTTCTATTGATACCTTTCGCTATAGCAATATTTTTGTAAAAAATAATGCACTTTTATGTTTACTTGATATTGTAAAAGAATGAACTATTAGTCTCATCTTGAAAGGGTATGCAAAATTCAAAAAATATCTCTAAATTCAAACAGGAAAAATGAAAGTCGCGCCTTAACAAGATATCAGTATGAATATATGTATTTGTAACGAAGCTGTAATTTTTATAAATAAAATATATAATACCTTATCTGGATCCACAGCAGTCTGCTCCGTACCCTTTGCAGCTTGCTCTCGTTCCTCAATCATTCTGATTATATTATCCGGGTTGGGAGCAAACACAGCGCAAGTCACTACGGCATTGTGGGCTTTAATTCCCTCCCAAAAATCATTCCGGTCCCTTCTCACAGAACTGAACTTAGAATAATCGTGATGAGTCTTCCAAATGTAAATACACTGATTCTCCGATCCGCTGACAATATATTTTCCATCATGACTGAAGGATGCTTTTATCTGACTGGAAACGTTAACATAACCTTTGTATTTGCAGGATAGACTGAGGTCTCTCAAGTCGTATAATCTGATTCTACTGTCGTTTGATGTAACGAGAATCTTATCTTCTCCTGGCATCGGTTCGATGCCACTTATTTTCCGTCCAGTGGAGTTTTTTCCTCTTGTTGATTTAACATCTATCTGTGTGTGATATTTTAACTGATCGGTCGTATAAAAAATACATCGACCATCGTAAGATCCGACGACAGCGAACTTTCCATTTTGGCAGAAGTTTGCAGCGGTTATCAATTTTGATTGTCCATCTACTTCATTCCATAAAGCAACCTAAAGGAATAGATTTAAATAATTTTGATTAAGAATATAAGGAAACAATAAATTGAACTCCAAAAGAGGGGTGCACTTATCAAATGTGTAAGACAAGGATGGTGTAAATCGGAGGGGATCTGATACAACCAAAGAAAACATGTTTTACTGGTAGGTAAGATAAAAAGGCTTGTGAATAAAGAATAACAAGTGTAAGGAAATAACGGTTTTTACAATCTTGATTTATTTAAAAAATTAACAAAAATGCAATAGATAAATAATTTGAATTGATATGCTAATATTATTGTTTATCAATTTCATACACTGATAGTTGAAAAGTATGAGAGTACCTATTTACCACATTAAGTAAGTAGGTATGTACTTGCATATTTTAATTTTCCTCATATAGATCAATATTATCATTAATATATGACATGTGGCAGATTTAAAAGTCTGCTTTTGTTTAAATTATTTATTGAACAATTGTTGTATAATTTTGTTGCTGTGGGACTCGTTACGGAGGGATGTAAGGTTGTATGTATGATATGCAGGAATATTGGCACTGAAACATTTTATGTAAGACATAAAACAAGTTGAAATAATTCTTAAATTACTCAAAACATTACCATTTTTGGAAAAATTACTAAATTTTTAATGTACTTTTATGAAGTATATTTCTATACAGAAAAAATCTTTTACATCCTGGTAAATTGATCTTTTTGGACAAATAACATTAACACATTAACGGCAGGAAAGGTATTAGTATTAATACCCATTCACTTGACTAGCGTCTAACTGTGGGAAGGGTATTAAAAAATATAAGTAAACTAAAATATTATTATGAAAATATAATTTTTGCAAAACCCTAGTTATTTATCCGCATCACGTCACCAATTTACGCAGAAAGTACCTCACAGAGAAGTGTTGAGATAATGGGTGCTTGTGAGGAAAAACATTATAAATACATAGAAAAAAATTTAAGAGGCTAATTTATTTTCAAATATATATAGATGAAATGTGAATGAACAGAAATAAAGAGAAAAAAATATAATTTAACGATATTGAAAAGTTCATATTATATATATATATATTATCTTTTACATTTGAAATTTCCAGCAAGATATATCAACAAGTGATAATTTTGATTACGAAGAACAATGAACATATAATAATAATTTTGAAAAAAATGAAATATGTATTTACCTTTTTGTCAGGAATGTTCCACAACCTCAACTTTCCATCCAGACTACCAGAAAGGAAATACCTATCATCTCTTGGATGGAAAACAATAGCAGTAACAAAGTCAATGTGTTGGAAGCAGCAGAGACACTCCTTACGAGATATGTGCCACAGTCTGACTGTCTTGTCCATAGAACTCGACAGGATGAAATAATTCTTTGACCACGATACATCTAGCAGATCAGAAGTGTGGCCAGCGTATGTGCAGAAAGGTCGCGGCATAAACGGCGTACTCGGTGCATCATTCTGGTTCATGGGATTATTTGGATCTTCAGCGGAATGCACAGAGTGATGAGAGACTAAAGATTCTTGAGACGGTGTCGGTGAAGATTTTTGATCGGCATTATATTTTGTGCGCATATCCTGAAATCAAAAGTCACGTTAGTACATTTACTTTATTATGTAATTATGATGTTTTTAAAATAGGAAATAGCGACATACTTGGAAGAACGAGTAAGCATCTCTGACAACCCATATTCTGAGTAATTTGTCTTGGCCAGCTGTGGCTAACAATCTGCCACACTGAGAGAACTTCATACACCATACTGGACCGACGTGTTCTCCAGTAAACTCCTAAAACAAATACATATCTATGCACATGATATAAAGATTGGGACATCAGACTTGTATTATTAACAATACATTTATTTATTGGTACTATTAGTTTAAAAGACAAGGTACAAAGCAGAGCGGAGGGATCTCCTTAAGGCGGCAAAGGGTCACCGCGGACTGTACTGACATGAATGGATAGACACTAGCACCAAGATTTATCATCATCATCACTATAGGCTATTTTTTTTGTATCAAAATGTAAAATACTTTGATGTTTCTGTTCTAATCATTGTATACTAAATCATCATCACTATTGGTTCTACGACCCCTGATGAACCTTGACCTCCTCGAGAATATTCCTCCATTGTTCCTTCCTATGTTAATAAACCTCGAGATGCTTCTCATTATGCAAAATATAGAGCTCATTGTTAAAGCATTTTCTAAAACTGGTGCAAAGATATCAGTGCACGCTCATTCTTCTTAGTCAGTACCTAATTCTCAAACACATATGTTGTTAGGTATTTATTTATTGATAAAAGGTGACACCTGTCGCCTTATACTGTATGATAAGCATTTAGTCCACTAAAGCTTTGGTATTTCTGGACAAAAGTCAGAATTTTATTAAATTTTGAAACAATTCAAGATTGAAAAATTGATTGAAAATTCAAGATTGAGGTCACCAGATTAATAAGTTAGGAGTGAATGTAAAGCTCATTTTTGCATATTGAACGGGATTTAAAATGTGTCAGAGGAACAAATAAATGAGGATATGATGGATATAAGAAAGAATATGACACAAGTGTTGATGGCACCAGAAATAGAGGATGTCCATGGACCAGGTAATAAACTAAAAATAATAAAGTGGTTGCTTGATGTGGGTAGTAAACAAAATGAAAGTAATTTGTCATCTAGCTATGTACCTACACATTTTGGTCTCCAACTATATTATAAATAAAAGTCTATTATCTATTATAACTTTTGATTTTACTTTAACAATATACAACTTGTAAAACCTGTACCGGGAATTATTTTGGAACAGATCACGTCTAGTAAAGCAATTTATTTAAAATTAATTATTTTTATGCTAAAAAATAAATAAATAATTTAAGATACTCTGTTACTTGTTAGAAGCCTCAACTAGTCAATACGAACATACATGAGAAGATGTATGAATGTGGATGAAGCGATAGTTGGGTAGGACAGAAGAGTGAGGCATTCTATCCTGTCTGCCTACTCCCACAGAGAAACGGCATTGTGGTAAATATGGCATGTGCAATATTAAAACTATAGTCATAAAAGTACTGACCTGAACGTGCCTAACACAGCCATCAAAATCATAAGGTCCTTTATGAGAGTTTGAAGCTTTCAGTTTGATATTTTGTTCGCCCCTAACTTCATCAACAATGTCTGCAACATCTTCCCTATGTCTGGCGTGTGATACTTCTTGGGCGATAGACTTTGCCTTGTCCATTGTTTTCTTAACAGTAGATCCAAGAAAACGTTTTAATCTGAAATGAATAATTGATATTGCATTTAATATGGTGAAAAAGTGGGTTGACATATTAGATTAAATAAAATACTATCACTTTGTATGAAACTACGAAATTTCAAGATTTTATATTGGACAAAATGTTTTGAGAAGTGATATTTGGGCACAAACTATTTTTCATTTTCTTTTTATAGTGTGTGTAATTTTTTTCATTGTTTGTGCATGGAAAGTTTAAGAACATAATAACAACCAGCTCTACATACTTGGCAGTTTTTTTTCTCAGTCCACCGGTAGCGTGATCGTCTGCTCCCTCCGAAGCGGTCACACCCCTGCCCACACCCCCCGGGCCTTCCCCGACTGATGCTCCGCATGATCTGCCAACACTCAGGGTATCGTCATCAGACTCTCTGAAAAATAAACTAACAAAATTAACTATCTGAAAAATAAATTAACAAAATTAGCAACAGTTTAAAATCAAAATCACTATTTTTTGTGTCAATACTTTAGTCAGTGAGAAAGTGAATATGAAAATGGTAATCGTCCAAAGTGGAAAAAGTTTATGTGTCAAATGGCTTCATGTAAAGTGACCAGATTCATAGAAACCAAGTTACATTCCTTTCCTTTATCTCACTCTTCTTCTTCCATAGAAACATAACAGATTAAATAAAACAGTCTTCTTGAAACAAGATGGCATCTGGTGTAGGTTAAAATAAAAAAAATAAAACCCTAAATTCCTAAAAACCACAGTTTAAGAATATCATCAGTTTGGTGCGAACAATCATTACATGTATATTTAGTAAAATTGTAATCATATTGAGAAACACCCTTTAAATGATTATTTCTGTAATTACATTAATCTTACAAAACCTTAACGGTGCATCACATGTATGTAGGTTTATGAATTTTAGTGGAATTAGCAAAACATGTTAAGATATACTCAGATAGTTGTAACGATTGTTCAGCCTTTTATGTTGGTCAAATTGAGCGTAATTTCAATATATGAGTAAAAACAAATTTTTGTTTTTATTTTTCATTATTAAACAAAATTTAAAAAATGTTTTCAATAAACATGATACTTTGGTTTACTACTATATTCAGTCTGTTTCATATGTAAAAACATTCTAAAACTTTACACTAAATTGATACTCAAGATAGCAAAAATGTAAATCGTATACTATGGCTACATATACATCTAGCTTAAGTTTTATTTTACCCTAACAAAGGAGTGATTACTCTGAAACCGGTGGGCATCAAATAATAAAACTCCAATATTAAGATATTTTGAATTAAATATTATTAAACTCTTAAGTGATGATTCTTGCACCAAGCTGAAGATATATATTTACATATAAAGGGTGTCCAGTGGGAATTATTTAATCTTGAATTTCCGTTACTCAAATATTAGTGGGGCAGGGGTCGCGGGAGGGGTAGCGTTTGTTGCGTGGTATTTGGGGATTTGTCAGTAGCCATGAGTCATTGGTTGGGAGTACATCGTGCGTTCGCGGTTGAGTAATATCTCAAGTGTGGTGAATCATTAGTTTGTGCGCATCGTGCTTTTTGTACACACTTTAATATTCGACAATTAAGTGATGGGCCGAGCACACAACTCATCTGGTCGTGGGTACAGAAATTCAGACAAGAGGGGACAATGGTTAACAGAACTCTTCCAGGACCATCAAAATCAGAAGCAACGCCGAAACACGTGGCTAAGGTGCAACAAGAAATCCATAGGAATCCAAGAATGTCGAAAAGAAGAAAGATTGTAGTCACCACAGGCATTAAAAATTCAACTGCACATAAGATTTTGAAAAAAAAACCTCAAGCTGCAAACTACAAACTGCAAATCATATAAAATCTGAATAACGCTGATTGTATTTTACGAGAGACACCCTTTATATGAATGGTTGGTAGCACCCAAATTTGTCTGCTGTCGCATCTGTTTGTTATTTAAAACAGTCAATAAATGATATTCTAAATTTACAAAAATATTCTCTTTCTCACTGAAGTGGGGTGAAGTATGAAATCTTGAAGAATGGAATGCCTATTTTCAAAACGTGGTATAGGGGTCCGTCTTTAAAGATATTTAGATATTATTTTGCAAATGTTGTGTTTGAATATAGGTAAAGAGAAATTGATATACCTATCTAATGCATTTTTACCTTTGGTGTCTTTTCGTATCACATTTTTCGCGATAAATATGATAATTTTTCGACAATATAGCCGAATATCGCAAAAGCACTGTTAATCTAAAAAAATATTATAATTTAATAAACATTATAAATTTTCGGACATTACGTACATTTCGTTGGTCAACTGACATACAGACGTTTTTGGCAAACAGCAAACTTACTGGCGTAATTCATATCACTATGTATATATGTAATTAGTCATGTTAATCATATTTGTATTTGAACATAGTTAAAATATTCATGTTTTCTTGTTCCTTATTATATGATTGTAAATATGCTAATAATGTAGTTTATTCCAGATTTTTCTAACTGTTTATGTTTGTTAAAGTCAATTTTTCACACCAGCCTTGGTGACAGCTATAAAAATGTGAATTAAAATGTCGGCTATGACAGTAGACAAACTACAAGCTATGACAGAAGAAACTGCACTATTATCTGATGGGTGTAATAATCTATTTAAAAAATGCTCAAATATTTCCGATTCAACTATTGATACGTACAAGTAGTTCAGATCACATTTATTCATGTTACATAAAAATGTTGAATTATTCATAACCGGGTTGAAGGAAAGCATAAGTTGATAGGAGAAGTCCCTGATTGAGTTTTGGTATATGGAATGATGTGGTTTTATGTCAGTTGACCTAAAATTTAAAGGATGCGGTGGTACCTGTGCTTATCGTCATCAAATAATGAGGAGTTGCTGACGTACTCTGAAGTTAGTCGCATGATATGTAAACTTAATGGATTAATACATTGCGGCAGTTTATCTTCAGCAATACTTAATGGAACTCTTTCACCTAAAAAATGAAAATTGTAAAGCTTCAATATATAATAAAACTTAAAGGGCCGGTTGTGTGATCAGTAGTAAATTTTGACCATGGTAAGTTTTTACTATATGCTTTATATATATAGCTTTATTCACCTCTGCGTTTGAAATATGTCACTTTGTTGGTGAATTTTTTTTGATTTATGTGCTAATGTATATTAAACAACAAGATCATCATCGGACGAACTCTCTTCATTAAAACAGTGGGATATTGAATGATGAATTGTCATATACTGCAACTTTCAAAGTATCAATGTGACAGATGACTTTTAAAACAGCTGTGAAGAATCTGCCATATTAAATCAACATTTTTCAGTTTATACCATCTGATATTTGAGAGTAAGATTAGTTAATCAATGCATTTTTTACCAAAGATCGAACAACCCGTTTTTGCAATTTATTTACCATAGTAAAAAGTTACTACAATCGGCCTTAAGTGTATATAAAATGGATCTTTGGATTTGGATTTGTCATTCCTTACGTCTCAATGAGAAAACATAATGTAATAATTATAAAATTTCACTTACGAAGTCAACATTTTCATAATGGCCACCATGTTATGATAGTTGTTGCTCTAGGCACAAATATAAAAAAAATGAACAATATGTCACTCTCCTGTCAGCATTTCCATTTTAATCAGAATAATTATTAACAGAGACAATGTAGACTGGTGATACCTTTGTGTCACCGGTAGGGCTTGAAGAATCCCTCCCTTGTGGAAGACTGACAAAAAGGTGGACATATCTGGTTCGGGAATGCTGAAATGAGTAATTTATTATGTCTTATACTGCCACAAAAGCCGCATACAACTGCCAAAACAGATAGTGTCGGGTAATTTTAATTGTGATGTCATCATGACTACCGTTGCCAGCACTGATATATGGAAGTAAAGCCTGGAATTAGCAAAACAAGAACGAATGTAGACTAAATGCAGTCGCTCAGCCACATGTATGGAAAACTACATACGATAGAGTGAAAAATGAACAAATCAGGAGTGAATGATATGTTTATATGTTTGTAGCATAGTCAATAGAATTGAAAAAGAATTGTTGAAATGGTTTGGGCATGTGGAACGCATAAGTGAGGAGAGGATGATATAGAAAATATATGAGGCAAGTATTAAAGCGACAGGAACAGAGGATGTCTGCAAAAGACCTGGTACAGTCAGCTGGACCAGATATTGCAGGATGTTCATATTGGAAGCTCTGATAATCAATAAGCGTACATGGGACAGTGTACAAGTAAACGAGGCAAGTATGGTATGTCAGGATAGAAGAATGTGGCATTGTATAATTTCTGTCTATCTCTGCTGAATACGGCATGTTGGTAAATAAGAAGAATGTCATCATGATGACAGTGTGCAAAATGATGACCTTGTGCAAGAATACCAATAAAGGATGCTGAACAGGATTTGAGCCCCGTGCAAGGGCGGGAAATAAACAACAATTTGGCCAATAAGATCACTTTGCTCACGTTTTACAAGTCTTTTCTTCACCTGACCTGGCTTTATCTCTAACCCTGGACCTTGCTGACCTATTACTACAAACTACTGGACAATGAACTGAATATTCCACAAAACTTTTTACTAAATAAACAAAAAGGCATTATCATCTGCAAGTGGAGATCGGCTAACCATACCTGCTAAAACACAGTTCATTGTTTTGTTTGTAACAAAGGAAAAATATGAACTACAAAAGACGGCACAAGCATTTCAGCTAATTAAATTGATTAATGATTTCATTTTGAAGTAATATTTATTTTGGTGCACTAGCCACAATATATTGTGTGTTTGTACAGTAAAACCGCGATATAACGAAACCCGATATAGCGAAAAATGACATATATCGAAAAAAAAATCGAAATTTAGTCCCTAAACCCAATTTTTCATAGAAAAATGCATTTATATAATGAAATCCCGTTAATATTTATAACAAAATCATTTTTGTCTCGTACGAAAAAATGCCAATACATTTACGTAAATTTATAACGAAATAAAAAAATGTTAAAAGATGAAAATATTATTTCGCACTTACAAAGCCGCGCCGCTGCATCTGCCGTATGCGAACGGTTTAATGGCCTTTTCGGCGGTGCGCGGCGGTCTGCCGACAAGGTAGTAAAACAATTCAAACTTCTTCTTGGGTTCATAGTATCATATTTTGAAGTGGTCGCCGCCGTTACCGGTAAGTACCTTCGTAATTTATATATGACTCATTTTATAAAAATGCCGCGATTCAACTTAAATTTTTTATTTTTGAATTATTATTTATGTTTCATGCCCAAAACTATGTTTGAAGCGGCTCTACATTTAAACACAATTAAAATATTGTTTTGTGTTTGCAATATTCTGGAATTTACAAAAATATCTTCCAATTGGTGTTGAATAGGTTCTGTTCTTAATTTAATTCCTTTGATTATCCATTTGCTTATCTGTTTTAATAACAAAACTACTAAAAATATGTAGGTATTCAGTTCCCTATGGCCTTCTTCCTCCTTTGTTTGCAGAATTTGTGATCTTTTTTGAAGCCGCGCAACATTTTTTTGCGACGGCGCGTAACATATAGTAGGATTTTTTTTATTTATTTCGTTATATGTGGGAATTCGTTATTACGAATTTTTATTTTTTGGGTCTTTGGATTTCGTTATATCGCGGTTTTACTGTATTAGGTGAGTTTTTACTTAATGACAAATCTAACACCATAATGTATCTCTTTCATCCTTAACAACTTTGTTCAGCTAAAGTATTGGAACAATATTAGGTCAAAAATATAATGAATCCATAATATAAACTTAAAATCCAAATCCAATGATTAATTTTATAATTCAGTGACATAAATATTGGAATATATATTTACAAAACATATTTTCAAAACGGATGCTCCGTGTATACCTGTATCTAAGTTCAAAACTGTAACTTGTTCTAATATTTCCATGTCAGTCAGTTGTTTCCCAGAGTCAGTTCGCGTTCTTACATACATGTTTAATTGCTTCAACAGATCCTCATCTCCTGCAGACTTTCTTCTGTCTCTGGAGTTTCTTTCTGCATTATGAGCACTTCTGCAAAATGACATCAATCGATTTATATGAAAAAAATTAAGTAATTAATATAAATACAAATATAAGATCTTAATAATGTAGTTTGTTGCGGGCATATTGTACCCAATCTCCATATAAACTATTATTCTTGCATGGTAGATAACTACTAAATAAAAGGAGAAAATGTTATGCGAGTGTAGCAAAGCTAACTGCAGTTAGTAAGCCGACTGAGGGGTCCTAGGTATAGTAATTACATGCTACATTATCTATTAAAGTATACACCGGATATGACATACAGATACCAGAAAAATAGTTATTTGTATTGGTGACATATGTATACCATAATAATTATTTGTTAAACCCCGCATCTTACATCAAGTAACAATGTCACATTATTTATTTATTAGAAATTATATAACACATATGTATAATATGTTTGGACTGTGCCAGTCTCACTAGAATGTTGAGACGGACATAGTTTACAAGTGAAATAAATTGATTTACAAGTATCAGACCGAAATGAACATTTACGTCTTATAGATACATCTTATATATCATACATAAGGTGACGTATAAAAAGCAATTAAAAAGTGGACTTTCAATATATTATTTAAGGAAATTTGTGACAGCAATAATTATAAGTTTGATCAATTTGTTTTTGTGAGTGTACCCATAGTTTTTATTTTCAGTTTCATGTTACCGGGGCAATTCAATTGAGTTAAATCTTTCAACATCCCATTTTGGTCCAAAATATTTGTAGTTCCTTTGGCATATGTTGTATGTGCTTTAGGTGCTTGTAAGTTATGTTTATTTATAGTTATTAACATGATATTTTGGTTCCGACAAAACGCTATGCGATTTAAGATGTTTACTTTCTTTATTATTATATAACATTAAACAAATAACGCTTAACATGAAAATATTTGACAACTTAGAATCAAAAATTCTTTACTGTTCATGACTTAACTCAATTGAGTTAATTAATAAGGGATTATGTTAAATGTTAAAAATGTGTAACTATTTATGATTTCTGCTGACTATAATTGATTAGACCATCATCTGTTAATAAGGCCCTTAACTATAAGATATAAAAAATTTTTTTTACAAAAGTTAGTCTACAATCATTTTTATCCCCCGTGGTTTCATGTTGACCAGTTTTCACTGTATATTTCAACCAAACTAAATCATTTGTTGAATGATTTTGGACCTCCTAAATTAACAATGTCACATCACCCAGTGGATGAAAAATCCCAAAAAACAGGAGTGACATAAATAATAAAGCATTTCAAACAAAATAATGGTTCTGAAAAGAGTATACAAACCTATGAGATGCTCCTAAGCTTGAATGTCCCATATTACTAGTGTATATGTTGTGACCGCTATTACTGTCTATTCCGGACTTGAATAATTCATGTTTGAGCTTTTCAATTCTCTCCAATTCCTCGGGCGATGGGCCGGCTGCTTTCGCTTTTTCTTCATCTTGAGGTTTCACTACATATTGACCTGAGAACATTACAAAATTATCGGACTCTTGGATAGATATTGTACTGAATAATCAATAAAATATTTGTATTATATAATAGGAGAATGAAAGTCAAATTGAATTATTGTTTATTATTTTTGAACATTATTGTCACTCATTGACTCATGAATCGCAGAATGCCATATAAGTATTAGTATAGGATTAGTTACAATTTATCAGCACAATACGTAATAAGTTTGTGAATGCACATGTGCTCTGGTAGCTCCTTATAATGGGAAAGCTGGGAACGCATTATTGACAAACCTTACATGATGAGTTTAACATATTATATGAAGTGTATTAGGATAAGCAAAGGCACTGTAGAGTCAATTTAGTTTGATCAGAATAGCTCACACTAAACATATTAGAAACTTACGAGTATTATGAGAATATGAATTGCAAAGTATAAAGTAAATTAATTTTTATGAATGGTGGAATTTTTATTATCGTAGAAAGTAAATTCTAATTCAATTATATCACATATACTAACATTAGTTTGTATGTTTGTAAAAATGTAATAATTACCTACTTACAAGCACAACAGCATTAAAGTTTTCCAATTTCTGACTATAAATGAACTATATTATATTTAAAATAAAAACACTGTTTACTGTCACTAATTTGTTATTTATTAGAACGTTTTCAATGCTGACGCATCATCCTCAGTAATGTTACTAATACTAAACTTAAAACTAAAGGACTACATGCTACTTCGAGTTGAGGAGTGGAGGGCGGGATTAGAGTTGGGTGGTGTAGGGGCTCGGCCATCAAGTGCAGGAGAAGGGATGCAATATAAGATATTTGAATATTGATGACATTTTTGTTAGAATTAATCATTAAGTTTTCTAAAATATCTAGTTTATTTCCTTTTTTACAAATATGTACTAATTCTACGATATCACTGTCGAAACGATGACCCACAGTTCTTGCGTGGTCCGCCATTTCCGAAATGATGCTGAAGTTTTTTATTACTCTCATGTGTTCTCCCATCCTTGTTTCTCAGTTATAATAAATAACAAATTAGTGAAAGTAAACAGTTTTTTTACTTTAAATATAATTTAAAATGGCCTTTCACAAAGTTTTACAAGAAAATCTCGAAAAATTATAAATGAAATATTATTTTCTATTTGAAAAATGTAACTTTAGAGCAATAATCTCACATATCCACCTAATTCGTACATTTTAAAGGAAATTGATACTTCACTTCAATGAATGTACATACCAATTTCTTTTCAAATTTCCCTAAGCGCATAACACAGGACTTAGGGATATAATGTGTAGGATTTTTTTATATATTTTTATTTCAATTTTATTATATATACTGCTATAATTTATAAAAGAGCATCTACAAATAATAAGTGTAAAATCTTTGCTGTCAAGTCAGTAAGGCTGGCTTTACAAATACAAATGTGGATAAAATGTAATGTTTTATCAATTCTAAATAAGGTGGTTGTGGTCACCTACTAGTCACCGTACGGCCATGCAGCAGTCACAACAGAGCCTAGCAACATTTTCTTTTCTGCTAGTTAATAATAATTGACGATTATATGATAATAAATAAAGCATACATAAGATAAAAAAAGAAACAAAAATTGAAATGATTTATGATAACCTTTGACTGCAGATCTAATATCAAGTGAGGGCCCCTTGAGTGATGATGCTCCACTGTGCTGACTGTGAACAGACTTGATGGTGCTACTTCGAGACGAGGCTTCGCTCTTGCTGAGTTTGTCTATCGGGGAAGACCGATGGTCGCTGCCGAATGAATTCTGCCTCCCCCCTCCGAAACTCGCACTCACAAATGATTCTTTGGATGAATTGATAACTACAACGATGAGAATGAACGATTTTACATGAAAAAATAATAAAACAGATTTAAAAAAATAATACAAATGTAATAACACGTGTCGTTGTCAAAACAAGACAATTTTAAGAGATAATATTTCACGATAACACATTGATGTGTAGAAGTACATACGTATATTCTTTTTAATAATCATTCTGTCCATTATTTTTAAGTTTCTTAATAACCGCTTTGATTTATTAACTATGTTTAATATTGTAAACAATAACATAATATTACATGTTGTTCAAAACTGTGAATGTTTACGCAAGTGTTTAAGTGTTTAGCAATTTTTTATAAGAATGACTTGTGCCGTGTGATCTGGTATTATTCAAATAAATACAAATAAATAGATTCTTTAAAAATTTTTTTTTTTCTAAACTACCCTAGTTTAATGAAAACTTGAATGATTTATACATACACATAATAATAATCCATAATTTTGAATTTGAACTGTGACATAATAACGACACATAATATATGGAATCTCTGTTCACCTGTGGTGTACAATATTCATCTTCTTGATATCTATATTGGATCTTGTGTCTGGGTACATGCACTTAGTACATAATTTACTGTCATAAGGTTATGCAGTTAATCCCTACTTAAATAATTGGCAACTCAGCCCCAAAAATAATGGAAATGAAACATTGATTAAAAAGCCATGGCGTGATACAGGATTAGTTTGTTTTATTATTCTAGAACTTGTATAACTTGCCTTTTTTCTCTGAAAGATCAGAACTGCCCATATCAAGAGAGTTTTGAAATTCTCTTGTGAGAGACTCAATTGTGCTTGCAGGACTAGGTAAGGGAGCCATAGGATTCAGAATCTCACTCGATGAAGATGGCTAATGAATAAGACAAAGAATAAAATTACAATTAATACAAATGCATTGAAAATATATTTTATTTTCATAATTATTTTGTTCAAAATGGATTATTTCCAAAACGTTATTTTTATACATGTGTACCTATTTTTAAATTTTTAAACTCTATCTTCGAATACAGGCAGTTCTCGATTTACGAACATTTGCTATAACGAACATCACAATTTAAAAGTTTATTTATTTATGTAACTCAGAAAGTTGTTGAACTGGGTAATCATATGGAACTTGAACTTGACTCTGCTGATGTTGGACTCATATTCTGAGGAATTGAAAACTGATAAATTTATAGAAATAGAAGCAATTTTAAACACAGAAGAAGTACACGCTTGTGAAAAAAAGAAACACTGATGAAAATTTAAACCAATAAAATAATTCAATATATCTACAACATATGTACATATATAATTTTGTTTATGTTCTTAATTAAAATTGACTATTACTATACATATCTTGTGTTCTCTTAGTATTTTTTCAACTTATTTTACGTTTGTTATAATCGTTATCGTTATAATAAAACACACATTTGATGTTTAATACAATGTTTTCATATGTAAAAATGACCACTAACTTAATGGTACGATTGCATCATGTAAGCGAAAAATGCATATTTAGGTGCTTTGAATCATAACGAACGACCTCGAGGAATGGAACTCGTTGGCAAATCGAGAACTGATTGTACACCGTAGTCAGAGTTCAGTTACACAAAAACTGATCAACAAAACCCAGAAAAAACAATAATAATACATTAGGAGAACACATTCTCATTGTGAAGTTGTAATTATTCAGAACATAGGTCTGTGATATTTGAAATATTAATTAAATATATTAATTAGAAAGATATATATATAAAATCAATTTTATCGAAAAATATTGTTGTTGCGCCACCGGGATTCAAACCTGGATCTCTTTCCTAACCGGGGAAGGTGCATTATCCAACTATGCTACAGCGACAATATTTTTAGTGACAATTTTCGAACCTATATGTTACCTTTTTGATATTAATACATTTAATCGTTCCATTATTTGAAAATAATTTCCCGGTTAGGAAAGAGATCCAGGTTCGAATCCCGGTGGCGCAACAACAATATTTTTCAATAAAATTGATTTTATATGTATATCTTTCTAATTAATATATTTAATTCATATTTTAATAATAATACATATCTGATTGGATTACATACTCTTTATCATTTAAGTTTTTATGAATATACATTCCTATATTCATTTTTTAAGAAATGAGATCACCCCTGCTACAACACTGTATATTGATTTCTACATGAGACCCCCCGCAAAAACACTGTATATCGTTTTTTACAAATGTTGATAGATAGCGTCATTATTCATAACTCAGATCTGCCAAAAAACGATACAGTGTTATGGCAGGGATGGTCACAAATATTATATAATGTAGTACAGGCCCTGCCTAATATTAGGTTGTACCATATAAAATTGCCAAATTTGTAGGTGAAAATAAAGATGCAATATTTTCAATATTCAAAAATATATTTAATCAAAATAAGCTTTACCTGCTTCTATGGTCTTCTCCCAACGAGAAATTATGGTAAAAATATATTTTTTAAATAAATATTCATCTTCGAATCCCCTAATTATGTCTGCCTGGGTTCGAAATGTTGTATTCCTTTAATATAATTGTAAGTGGCGGAATAGGTGGAAATCTGAAGTCGAGAAATCGGGTGAACACAGAGGATGTGACAAAATTTCGTAACTTAAAGAATTTAATTTGCTAATGGTGATTTATGATGTATATATGCGGTCGAGCCTTGAAATGCAGTACAATTGGTCCATACTTATTGGCTAATATTGATTGTTTTTTTTCCAATTTTTCATTCATAATATTAATTTCATGACAATGTGAATCGGCTGTAATTGATTTGCCGGGTTTCAAAAAAGAATAACGAACAGTTCCTGTAAGTAATTCCTCTAAACATATCTCTAAACGTCTAAGTTTGTGACTTTCGGTAAATTTGTATGATATCCACTTGACTAGCTTTTTCACTTTTTCAGAAACAGTCATAACGCTAACTCCTTAAGTTGTTACAACGCTCCTTGGTCTTCTTCGAGGCTCATTTTCGAAATTCAAATTGCCAAAATGATTTTTTTTTAAAGCATAATTGTACTGTTCTCTGGATTGCAGAGCCTTTACCGAACGTCTTGTTGATATTTCTGCTTGCCTCAGATGCGCTGTGTCCCAACTTGAATTCATACAAAAATATGACTCAATTCTTTAGGCAATATCATTCTGTTTAAGGGCGTAAAAAAAATACACAATAACAAAAATAACTTCACATTCAAAGACAATTTAAGGGCACAGTACCTTTGTCAATTACAAATACACAAATGGGTAAAATACTGCACAGAACGTTTCTCAATCGCGATCAATTTTAAACTGAAATTGGCAATTTTATGTGGTACAACCTAATAGAAGTAGAGAAGAATAATTCTCAAATAATGATTCCTAGTCCTGTTTTAAAATAAATTTAAAAAAAACTATTTCATTCCAAATATAAAAATGAAGAAGTTTAAAATGCTTACCTTAACATTCAAATTAGGCAAAAATGGCTTCTCAACTACACTCATTTTCGACCCTCCACAAGCTTCGGTGAGTATTTGGTCGGCGTCTGGCGAGCCGAGTGACTGTGTTGCTGCAACTCTGATTTTCTTTTTCTTTCTAGGTGGAGCTACTGGCAACTGGGGCTCAGCCAGTCTGGTGGGATTTCCCAACTGAGACATGGAGACGATGGACTGTTCAGATCCCGCAACTCTCGAATGCTTCAAACTATTCGCTTTGGTGCTAGCTATCACATCGGGTTCTTGCATGACTAAAATAATAATAATAAAATAAGTCATTATCATAATTACATTTACAGTAGGACTAAGACTGGCGGAACACAATGGAGTCCTGGTGCCGACATTGATATATGGAAGTTAGGCCTGGAGCTGGCAGAAAAGGAACAAAAGTAGAATGAATGGAGTGGGAATGAGATCACTTAGGTGTATGAGTAGCAGATCCATTAATGAGAGTAAAGAATTAAGAAACTAGGAGAGAATGTAAGCTGATACATATTAGCATAGTGGTTAAGATTAAAAAAGGATCAAATCATTAGTTTGGTTTTTGGTTTGCAACTGATGAATAAGGAGAGAATAGTGGTTGGTTGATAGAGGACATCCGTGGTAAACTTGGCACCACCAAGAAAACCAAATACTGGATGATGGTCCTGTTAGAAGCCTCAATAATTGACGATCTTGTATGAAATGTATGAATGTGGGGATAAGGTGAGTATTATGTCAGGACAGAAGAATGTGGCACTCTATCCTCTCTGCCTATCCCCGCAGTAGAATTTTGATTAATCTAAGTCATATCTATATTTTGAATCTGATTATAATATAGTAAAACCGCGATATAACGAAACCCGATATAACGAAAAATGACATATATCGAAAAAAAAATCGAAATTTAGTCTCTAAAACCAATTTTTCATACAAAAATGCATTTATATAACGAAATCTCGTTAATATTTATAACAAAATCACTTTTGTCCCGTACGAAAAAATGCCAATACATTTACGTAAATTTATAACGAAATAAAAAAATGTTAAAAGATGAAAATATTATTTCGCACTTACAAAGCCGCGCCGCTGCATCTGCCGTATGCGAACGGTTTAATGGCCTTTTCGGCGGTGCGCGGCGGTCTGCCGACGAGGTAGTAAAACAATTCAAACTTCTTCTTGGGTTCATAGTAGGCCCATAAAACCATTTGACATAATTCTTGCGGCGTTCACTTGGACACGTTTTACGTACGCATACGCCTCTAATATGTATTGCAATCCCAGACCCAAACAGCTGGAAAATACAAAAATTAACAGGAACCCCCCGAAAGTTGCAGTATATACTTATTGGGAATGTCAGTCTCAGTGTAACGTCTATAGAGTTAAGTTTGTTCCGCTTTTAACGCGATTATTGCGTACATTTCCTAATATTTTGTGAAACCTTAAAATGGCTTCAGTACGTGATAATTCCCGCAAAACTTTAACCATCGCACAAATAATGTTAACGATGATTTTAAGTGAACAATGTTAACGATAATTTTTAAGTGAACAATTTTAACGATTATATTTTGAAGTGGTTGCCACCGTTACCGGTAAGTACCTTTGTAATTTATATACGACTCATTTTATAAAAATGCCGCGATTCGACTGTAAATTTTTTATTTTTGAATTATTTTTTATGTTTCATGCCCAAAACTATGTTTGAAGCGGCTCTACATTTAAACACAATTAAAATATTGTTTTGTGTTTGCAATATTCTGGAATTTACAAAAATATCTTCCAATTGGTGTTGAATAGGTTCTGTTCTTAATTTAATTCCTTTGATTATCCATTTAATTATCTGTTTTAATAACAAAACTACTAAAAATATGTACGTATTCAGTTCCCTATGGCCTTCTTCCTCCTTTGTTTGCAGAATTTGCGATCTTGTTTGAAGCCGCGCAACATTTTTTTGCGACGGCGCGTAACATATAGTAGGATTTTTTTATTTATTTCGTTATATGTGGGAATTCGTTATTACGAATTTTTATTTTTTGGGCCCATGGATTTCGTTATATCGCGGTTTTACTGTATTACAATTTAAAATGCAAATACAGTCGATTCCGTTTAATTGGACCACTGATATATCGGGACAGCCAGTTATTTGGACCAAATCCCAAGGAACAGAAACCAAATAAAGTAACTAATAGTAATTTACTTTGGTTATCTGGGATACCATTCCGTTTCATTGGGACAGTGAATTAAAAATTAAAATAAATATGTATGTATGTACTTGTAAAACATTTGAACAATCGTTGGTGCACAAGAATAGTGATACAACACGAAAAAAAAATTTCAGGATATCGATTTAAAAATTTCTTGTTTCTTGCAGGGCTTGTCATGATCTTTGATTATAAAATTTAAAACTCTTCTTTTATGAATTTAAATAAGTGTTACACCTTGAATCCTATCTGTGATAATTTTTGGATTACCACCAGATTCCCTTGGGTTTCCATCCTCTCTTTACTGTCTAATTACTTGGGCCCCAATTCCTTGTAAGTGAAACTCAATCTTTTCAGGTAACAATATTATACATTTATTACAATACCTTATATAGTAATATAAATTATACATTCAGAGATAGACTAGTTATTCAGAAGAAGCTGTGATAGAAGAGAGCTGTTCTCCCAGAGACGGCCTCTTATAATGATCGTCCCCCACCACTCATCTACTCACATCATTATTGATTATTTTATTTTTTCATATTCATATGTATACCTAAAATTAATTAATTTTTTTATATATTATTTTTCTGTAATTTAATATTTTTTCCAACAATTTAATAAAGTTCAAAAATATGTACATATTTTATTTTTATTTTACCTTAAACTTCGCTTATTAAAGCCAGCCGCTTATTTGGGACAAAATGTTTGGGCTCAATGTGTCTCAATTAAGCGGAATCAACTATATTTATTTTGATAAATCCACACAACATATTATAAGGAAGAGTTATGTATGTAGAAATATTAAACTATTAAGAAATTCGGGAGATATGAAAACAAACATATTTTTTAAAGGTTTTCAGTGGCCATATTTGTACCTGGTAGATCATCCATAGGATTTTCTAACAGCTCCCTTGATCCACTTGTTATTGATGAGGCTAGTCCAGCTCCCAAGTGACTATCGCGGCCTAGGCTCAATCCTGAAGGCATCAAGAGAAGAATGAAATCAAAAATAAAATATCAGGATTCCGCTTTTCTGCGCTTCAAGATGAAAAAAATAAATGTATTTTATTGTGTTTCCAGGCAAAACGATACATAGGCTAAGCAGATGCTTAATGTGCAAAGTTTAAGGTTAAGCTTTGTACATTTTACAACTGAAACCATGCACTTGCTTCTTTCTAATTTACTTTTTAACCAATTATCCTGCTTCCTCTGTTCCACCATCCCTTTCAAATGTAATATTCTGTCTAAAAGTGCTACATACTTATACTAAAAAGTATAATATATATATTGCCTTCAAAATTTATCCACGTAAGATACTTACTTGATGTTACAATCGGGTCTGTCATAATAGGCAACAGGCTAAGAGGGAATGAATTATAAAAAGGGGAAAACACAACATCCACACAGTTTTACACGTTATGAGAAACAATTTTTTTCTTACATTCTGCTGTCGGGAATTGGGTATGCATTCGTCTTGCCATTAACTACAATGGAAGCCATCAGTGATGAAATTCTTTAGTGCACTTTCCTTTGAAATATCGTTAGAAAAGACACACCAAACTTATTTTATGTATGCAAATTAAATATTGTTCTATAATTGATTAATTATCAAATACTGTATGTATATATTTATAATTAATACATTAAATTAGTATTTAAAATATCACAGACCTATGTTCTGAATAATTACAACTTCACAATAAGAATGTGTTCTCCTTAATAGATTAATTATCAGTTAATCTTAAGGTAATTTACAAATTATTAGGGTTTAATGATGTTAAAATGTTAATCTACAACCAACCATTTAATTTTAGTAAAAGTTTGCCAGGCACTACTAGCCCAAATTCAACAGCTGGGCGAACTTGCTATTTGTACACTTGACTATTATTAAATACCTGCGAACTCTATCCCAAGATCCATCAAGATTTTTGGACACTAAAATTAACATGGGAAAATACACTGGTTTTTTCAGGTCTCTATTTTAACAATTCTTCAACTCAAAATCAACATTTAGTGCAAACAGTTATGAAAATACCATATATGACAATTCCTTATCTTTCATTCTTCTCCTCAAAACTATATGTAACACTATTACTATATAAAGTACAACAGTTACATAATATGTAATACAATTTTAATAACTAAACACAAAAAATTAGAATTTTTCTGTAATTTAATTTATTATTACATATATAGTATTAAAGTTGTGCTGAAAATTCTATATTCCATGGTTGAAAAAAATCCCTCCATGGTGCAATACAAATTCGAGAGGACTAATTACCTGAAGGATCAACAGTTCCACCTAAAATGCGCCCAATTCGTCCCAGAGATGTTAAGCTTTGTAAGCTCATTGTGTCATGTTCAATGATTCTGTAATCAAATAATGAACAAATAATGAAACTTAACAATACATATTTGAGTCTTCAAAACGAGTTGTAAGATAAATGTGTGTACGCTGCCTAAATAAACATTCAACAGTATACTTATTATAAATCATATCTCGTTTTCAGATTGCAAAAAGATGACAGATCTTCGCAACTATGAGTTTGTTTGATCAGACTAGTGATTGTGTTATCTAATTTATGTACAACGCAGTTCAATGAAAATAAAACAAAAATACAAGTCATGACAAAAGAAACAGTGTGCCAACAAATATAAAAATAAACAACAACAAAAACAAGAGAGAAATAAAATAAAACACAAAAATCAGAATGATATAAGTGA
This sequence comes from Eubasilissa splendida, assembly GCA_031772225.1. NCBI lineage: Eukaryota > Metazoa > Arthropoda > Insecta > Trichoptera > Phryganeidae > Eubasilissa > Eubasilissa splendida. The sequence goes on from CM062857.1 coordinate 1,290,292, forward strand.
GAAAGCTGTGTAATGTAGACGAAGAGTGGTAATATCAAATAAGGGACTGATTGCAAAGAGGAATCTATATAGCTGTAAAATACACATAAAAATAAAGAAACAAATATAAAAACTTATATATGGAGTAAAGTATGGATGATTACTTGAGCTGGAATTTGATGAAGAGATTAAGATAAGATAAGATAAACCTTTATTGACATCAATTTTTTGTACATCAGAAGTGAACATACACTTATTAGTTTATTGTGTGGGATGCAGTAGGCGATATATAAAGCATTGTCCTGGCTACTTTTTTAAATTACTATCTGTGTTAAGAGAATACTTTCATTTTTCCATTTTGAAATTTGAGAAATTTTACACGAATTTGATTTGCTTTCCAGATGAAGCTAATAGTTAAATTATTTTATGTATCAGATAAATAATTGATGGCGTTAATTGTTACGTATATCATGCGAGAGAGGAAGGTTTGAATAGAAAGAGACGACAATAAAATTGTTGATTTTCTCGCATTCGATACAAGTATTAAACATAACTCGTATCAGGAGTATTTTCCACCTTTTTTCATATTGATATACTGGAATCATATCAATCATATGGAATGAAATAAAAATGTGTGTTGTCATTTGAATTAATCATTCGAAAATTAAATTATGTGTTAGGTACCTAATTCATATGTATGAATATGTTTTGAAATCAGACAAAGTACCCGCATATATTTATATGGTAGCTTAAATCAAATTTAAAATTTTTATGACAGCTTCAATTCATTATTTTATTTAATATTATCGATTTAAAACGCCCCATTGCTGTTTTGGTGATATGTCTGTTTCATATTTATATACTATTTATGAAACACACAGCTTTGCTTAAAATGCAACAGTGTTATATATAAACAAAATATTTAATACCGACTTACATAAAAAAATAACGTACATGAAATGTTTTCTTTGTTCAACAAAACGTTGTTTTCCCATAAAATCGGTAAAAAGACGTCAAATTTATAAAATTTGCTACTAATGTTGTGAATAAGTTCAATATCAATTCATACCGTGGGTAAAATATGTGTGAAAACATATATTTTCAGGATTTTTTACGAGAGCGTGGACTAGACGTCATTACGGCCGCTATCGATTGGCGATCTGAAGTTAATAATGAATATAAAAAATACACATTATTAGGATCAATAAAAATATTAATGAGTAAGAAATTATTGCGTTTCTGATATCAAATTTGATTTTAAATAGTAGCTGAAGCCTCAAAGCATGTGAGTAAATACAATATTAGCATTTTGTTAATTTGGTTTTTCAACAGATTTGTCTCCGTAATCTTGGCTTCAAGATTATAAGAAAATATATTTCGTTTATGCAATAATTTAGCCCATTAACAGAATTTTGTAGCATGCGGAAAAGACATCTAATGGTCGCGGTCTTTCTTATAATACTTGTATTGTCTTAATTATGGCAAATAACATTCAGTTTATTAGTTTTAAACGAGTATAAAGGTCGTATCTAAGTAATAGTTCAACTCTAGTGTATAACTTCTGATATAAATGAATAATAAAAACCCACATTCTCGTAAAAAACGCGAAAATTGGAATTATCATTAAAAGTAGTGGCTTAAAGTAGATAGGTTTTTTTGTGCTGTTAAAAGCATTTGTTATGTGGTGCAAGAGAAGAATGATTTTGATTAATTGGATAGAGAAAAAAGGCATTAAGACATCATGATATCAAGGAGGAAAGATATATTCTACTGATCACATCAGCAACAGACTTGGAAAATGCTTAGGACATATTTTTCAGCACAATAATTTTAAAACATTTGTGAAAAAGGGAATTTGGAAGGAATGAGTGAAACAAGCTGACCAAGAAAGGGATCCATGTACCAACTGACAAAGTGGCTACAAAAGAATCTAGAAAATAAGCTATGTGAATAGGAGGGCCACAGTGAGGAGATAACTATTTATGATCATTAATTGACATGGCAGTTTGTGGTGTAGCATGATTATTTTAATTTTCACCAAACTAAACTTTGTACTACACACACATTGGGTTATACTGTTACTACTATAGTTTCGAGAGATGTAGTCCATATTATCATCAGATGATAACCTATAGTAGTGACAGTATATAATATATATAAGTGTGTGTAGTACAAAGTTTAGTTTACTGAAAATTAAAATAATTATTAAAATGAATTACTCCAAGAATAAGAAGATTATAGTAAATATACTGTCATAAATTACAAATTCTTCTTTATTTTTCATTCAATTAAAATTTTTAAATATCATTCATCAAATCTAGTCAATCCAGTCAACGGATCTCTCACAATTCGCGAGTAGTCCAGATTTGCAAACTTTCACTGATAAACAGCATATCATCATCTCACCGTGCAGATACCTACCTGAAAGGGTGGGCAGTTTTTGATGCAGCAGGAAAAACTCCCTCCGCAGAACTGTTCTGCGAGTCCGGAGTTGAATTAACCGATGGCCCACAGTCATCATCTTCTGTCTGCATGAACTGGCGCAATTCTCTAAACCGTCGTCTACCCTGGCCGACCTGTTATTAATAACAATGATTTGTTTTGAAATAATGAGCCACACATTTGCAGTACTTAATTTATTTTTTTACAATTCTACGACCCTTGATTATCCGGGTTAACAAAGGGAAGTAAAATCATAGACAATTGAAAAATACGAATGATCCTAACAAATACAAAACAAGAAAATAATATAAATTTTATTGACTTAAGTATTCATTATTGTACTGGTCCTCAGGAAACATGGGGCATTGAAAAAAAAAAGGAAAGAAGTGTGCTGTGCGGTGCTAGAGCCTAATGCTGCGTATCCTCTGGACTGTGTGGTGCACAAATTGTTATCTATCTTTCAAAAAGGCATATCACGTTTTTTGTTAAAATTGAGTTATGACTAGGGTAACATTGTCTAAACACATGCCCATAATCTATTCAAAGAAGTAATATTAGATTAAAACATTTTGACGTAATTACTCTTACTTCAATGTGTCATTCTTACAAATGATAATAATAAGTCATATTTATGGAATAAATTCACTTCACACTGTCTTTAAATCATAATTTTGATTGATTTGATTTTTTTAATCATTTTTCAACAGTGAAAGTATTGAATCAGGTAGAACCGAAACCGGAGAACCAGGTACCTGCGTGTTTTAAAAATAACCGAGAACCGGGTAATTTTCGACGGGTACCCGGTTCATTTAATTTTTGATTTTTCCATATTAAACATCTTTTGTCACACTAATATATTATTATTTACCTGGCATTCAGGAATGAAAGTTTAGAAAACGTTATTGTAAATGCTACTGAAACATAACGACAATTACAGAATCTCAAATACCTTTGAGTAATCTGATAGCAGACGCCGGAATCATTAATTCATTTTTATTAAATTTTGGACACATTGATACAAAAGGTATTTGAGATTCTGTAAAATTAAGGTAGATGGCTCTTTCAAATAATGGAACGATTAAATGTATTAATATCAAAAAGGTAACATATAGGTTTGAAAATTTATCCCTAAAAATATTGTCGCTGTAGCATAGTTGGATAATGCACCTTCCCCGGTTAGGAAAGAGATCCAGGTTCAAATCCCGGTGGCGCAACAACAATATTTTTCGATAATATTAATTTTATATGTATATCTTTCTAATTAATATATTTAATTCATATTTAAATTATACAACTCTTTAAATTATCTATTCAAACCATTTTTATTTATTTAATTAAATATTATTTTAATGCAATACTGAAATCAAACATTTTACCATATGTTGTATAGTACATATAATATGAATTTAAACTCTGGATCAGTATAATTATAATAGTGGAAAAAAATTGTCCAGAACCGGAACCGAAGCGGGTACCTGATTCTTTCATGAAAAATAGCTGAGAACCGGGTAATGAATTTAGCCGTGTATTTGGATGCTCTATGTGAAAGATTCCACACAATTTGTTAATATATCGTCTTCTGTAAAATCAACAAATTCGTGATACGCCTATTTGAAAGATGGATGGTGAAATGTCTCTATCCTCCAAGAATTAATGATTACTGAAAGAATCTTAACAATATGCAGGAAATGCCAGAAAGAATAACGAAAGTCTTGATAAACTCGTTATCACAGGGACAGTTGAGGGAAAATAGTAAGATGACGATCCCCTATAATATAAGTAGTTGACAGGGTCTTTTTTTAATATGGCAATTAAAATGACTCAATATGGTCAGGAATGTATTGTGCGTGAAATTACAGATAGATCACGAGACCACGATGTTTAGCATTTAAGAAAGATTTCCTAGGGAATTCCCAATACATTTTCTAAATTCACTTTTAATTTTCCAATTATATTATACTATTTTAAAATCTAGCAGAAATAATATTATCTGCACAACATGATGTCATAGCTGCGTGCAATTGCAAAATGCATTATTTCCCGCTTTAGATGGATAACCAAGAGTACACTGTGAGAGTGGAATATTCAAGTATGCGAAATGGTACGTACTGGCAGAAATTTTTGACAAGAACAATCATTTTTAATTATTCAGTTTATTTTTATTTATGCGAGAAACGTCAGTCGTAAAATGTTAATAAGATATAAAAAGAATCATACTCTATAAATATTAAACAAGCATACATTTTTTTCTGGTGTTAAGTCCACTACATCTCTGACAACTTCTGACAACACTGAATCTTGGGAAGATTTCACCTGGTTTGAAATAACCAGTTCGCTATTTCTAACATTTCCTTTCGACACACCATCTCCATCATCTGTTTCTTGATGGTGCTGTGTCTTGATTTTTCTGAAAAATTAAGAAAATAAATAAATGTGCGAGTAGTCGGTAGAAGTACTCTAGTTTATAAAAAAAATGTAGGCAACGTACGTATTAATTTTTGTCGGGGTTATTTCTTCGGCATCGAAAAATTCATCAGAATCACTACTATGAGGCATGATATTAAAATGCCTAAAAGTTAAGTAGATAAAGAAATCACTGCTATATTTGTCAAAAAGTGACAAATGTCAAAGATGATTCGTAGGTGGAGCTGTCAGATACTCTCTTATCTATGGATGTCTTTTCTCCGGTTAGTTTTCCCTACAAAAGAAATTAATTATAATGATATTGTAGCATATCTATGGATTGTAGACAGGGTTAAATTTTCTGTTCGCCATGTGAAGGTCAGAAAATAAACGATCGAGTGTTTATTATTCAATCAATTTTATAAATATATTTGATATAGAGGGTTAGGATGATTATGATCTTTTTGATCAGATACTCTTAATTATTTTATTAGATTGGCTCCGCAATCATTTCTAGGTATCACATCGTCAATTGTACTATGACTATAGAAGGAGACAGGTGAATATTCAAAACACAGATTAATTGTTTATTTCCACGACACATAATGCACAAATGGACAGGCAGAATATCTTATAATTAACTTAATCTAATTACGACTACCTTATATTATATGTGCTGATCATCGGGGTCTTCTCCAGAGACTTCGGTCTTCAGTTGACGACGCGGTGATGCTGACGATGGCTCCTGTTGTCCGGGTGGCTTTGTCGTGGCTGGCGATGAAGATGGCGAGCAGGACGTCTGGCTGGCTGCTTCGGTCGCTGGCTGAGTTCCTGGTCGGGAGGCTGTTCTGACAGTTGGCTTGGCTCCTGGGCGGATGGGCGGCTGCTTCCGAACTGGCTTGGTGTTCTGATTCTTTTTCTCCTGAGGTTTTTTTTTTGGACTTCGACTCTTCCCTTTTCCGGCTACGGAGATCGATCTTCAACTGTTTTCTTCCCTCGACTTTGGAAGTCAAATTATAATTACTTTTTTTTCCGATTTCCGATGCTCGACTCTCCTGATTTCTCCGATGTTCGACTGGTTTCGATATTCTCCGGCTCAAACTCGTCGACTCTCGCATATTCAATACTGAACTTTTCGTGTTCAAATTCTTCTCCGTCTCCTCCGTTCCAACATAACTCTTCTAACTTCCGTGTTTAACCCGTTCTGAGACTCCCGTATTCCGACTGATCAACTCCCTTCCGACTCCCGTGTTCAACTGTCTTCGGGCCGTGAGTAGGCCCTTCTTATTCCCTTGAAAACGGGGTGTCTCTCATCTGTTGATCTGCCCCTTTCCCGTCACGGGAATGGCTACCATTCAATTGGTCCATTCACTTCTTAGGGAGGCCACGCCTAACCCAGATCCAACCGGATTCCTCGTTCGTCTTATAGCTAACTATAATTATTCTTATGTTCTAATTATTTACACTTTAGTTACATTTCTTACACTGCTTGACAGAATCTTATATCTAGTCACCCATATTATTTAGTTATTCTTATATAATATTTGTACATCACTTATAGCTAATTATTTACTTATTTACTCTTACTTTACTTAGTTTTAGCATTTACTTTAGGTTTTACATTATATTTATATGCTATTGATTGCATCCTCTTTATGTAATATTTTTTTACTTTTATACATATTGAATATTGTATTTATATGCTATCTTTAAATATGTATATATTTTTCTACATTGAACAATGCATTTATTTACTTTAAGTTTTACAATGTATTTATATGCTTTCTAATCGCATCTTGATTTACTGTTTATGTATATTTATTTGTACATTGAACACTGCATTTTGGTTATTACTATACCGGAAAGGCACTGTCTGCTATAATATAGTAAAATACTAGAGTAGCAGGCAGAGTATCGAAATATATGTCTTACTTTGCTGCAATGTTATCTGATTATAACAATATAATAACACACTGTATTGTATTATGAATCAAAAAAGTAAAATATTATTATTATCAAAATATTATTATCATTATTACAAAATTCTTATATTTATTACATATTTATGTTTTAAAAATAATCTGCTCATGCTCACTATACCGCATTACTACATTATTAATTTTATCTTTATGGTTCATATTCAAATCGGCTGTAAACCTGTTCCTAACAAAGGGCTTTCAAAAGTTATTCATTATAATCAGGACGTAAATTATAATCCCAATCCTCAGCTGTCTGATCTATCGTGATTAATTATATATTCGTTAAGCATTTATAAAATTCGCACCCATTGCTTTCAAAGCGTGCTCTGTCAGGACCATATACGCGTGACCAAACATATTACATACATATAGCACATTATAGGTGATTAAATTAACAATTAAATCGACGGATATGTTATTTTTTGTAATATGAAAGGTTCTTAGAGAACATAAATTTAAATTGAGTCTCAGCCATGTGGTTCGTTCAACATCGTGCTAAAAACAAACCAAACAAAGGAACTGCTCTTTTTGTTTTTCTCGCGTATGGACGATTTTTGTCCCAATGACAATTGTTTCGGGCCATTGTTATTCGCGACCCTGGATACTAACTAACTGTCAGGCACCCTTATGTAACGGTTGTTTTCCTAGATAGTTCCTCGGAAATCGTTTGTCTTCGCCGATACAACTGGTCCTGCTTTAACGGTCCAACTAATCTTCGTACGGTGCATCCTTTTGAAACAATACGCGCATTTACATTTTACGATTGCTTCTCTAGAAACCTTCGCCATATTTCCGTTGCCTTTGTTATTCTGTTTTTGAATGGCCCGCTCGGATTTTTTTTTTCCCGTCCATATGGCCCCGTTGTCGGTGATTCGTATGTATTGGCAAGAAGCAATTTCCTATATTTATTCTTGATTCTGCGCCTAATAAATATGATAGCTTTGCGCCATTCTACGTCGAGGCATATCATATTTTTTGAAAGAAAGTATATTCGAGCTTGATTAAGTGCAATAATGTCTCGTAGGGCTGTCTACCATTAATACGTAGGAAAAATAGTATTATTATTTTTAAATAAATTCTACACAGTATATATTCGATAAAATTTAATTGCCTATTATTTTTATTAAAGCTAGAAAAATTTTCAAAAATGTTTTATGTATGGATAAACCATTAAGTTGGATTATTCGTGGGCTCCCCCAGAACCACAGAAATAGCGCATCTAAAATACGTTTGAAAATATCAAAACACTTTATGAAAGGTTTGTAAGTGAACTGTACTGACTACTATTTAAGAATGTGGTTACGGGTGTTTAGTATCTTTGTAGACATCAATGATGAAGAAATATATATAACACATTCCATACAGGGATGCATGATGATCTAAGACATGTCATGCATTTTTTCTATCTATTTATTTATAGTTTTACAGAGTTGAAGAAAAAAATAGTAAATATATTTTTCTACTTCACATCCATCCGTGTTTTTGATAAAGGCCTCTTAATTTTTTTCAGTTTAGTTGTTGGGAAATACAAGTAATTTATTTCATTTAGCATTTCAAAATTTAGTCACATAATACATAATTGATAACCGTTATAACATGCATAACTGATAAGATTTTTAAAAATGAAGTATTGTCAAATGACTTTGAAAGATATTTATATTATAGTAATTAATATTGTTTAGTGAATATTATTTCATCCCAAAAAGCACTTTATCTATACAACTTTGAATATAAATAATTTAGAATTTAAAAGATTAAATTGGTTTATATTTTTAATTTATATTTTACTATACCATGAATTTTTTGCACGTACATTTTTATCATGCTCGAGATACATGATGTGTTATGAAACAATTGGTAAAATCGAAAAACAGTAATCGCTCCACAGTTGTTTTAATATTTATTTGTAAGGATAATTGTTGTATTTATTTCTTTTAATGGTACTACGTACTGTATATTACACATAATTCTTTATAATAGCAAGGAATAATAAAATTGATCCCAAAGAATTAATAATAAAATTTACTGACCGGAAGTCTTTTGAGACTCAAAGATGGCAGCGATTGAATAATGACAATATAATTTAATTAAACAAAAGTAGGTCCTGAGAACTGTGTACATATTATACTATAGCAACACTCTTATGTTATGACTTATGCATAGATAAAAATGTATTTTGACATCATTTGACATGACGTTTGACTGATGTAGATTTATATTTTGTCATGATATTGTGTTTCTCCTAAAATTTAGAAAATATTTTGATGTAATTATTCTTAATGCAATTCTAAGTGCTCAAGTGATTGTTTTCTCTGTACTGTACTGTACTGGGACTTATGGCATTTGTTCCAAATTGTATAATGGATTTTTTGAACGCCTGATTAAAGTTCGATTAAAGTAATACCGATGGCGTTCTCACCGGATGAAAGAAATCAAGTTACGTTAGATATAAGTGACGATGCGGAAAACTCACACTCTGCTAACGATTCTAGACGATTTCGCGATTGGACGGCTCACACAACATCTAGGCTGATGGCTGACAACCCTAGACAAGGCTTAAGCAGTGGGTTGAATAGTTTTATTCGTGAAATTACACCCTTTCTGGGCCAGGTAGATATTTAAAAAATACCACTTTTAAATTTACATTATTCAAACATTTTGGAGAATTATGGAAATATTTATGCGCTCTAAAAAAATTGATTCAACACACTTTGATCTTTGCAACAATACCAAATGAGCACTAGACATCGATATATTATAAATTATACATATTCATGCGATGTTAATAATGGTCACCTATAAATCTACATAAAGAGTAAAATAGAAAACAAATCTAATAAAGCAAAACATAAGACTTGCATTATTTTAAAGTACACTGCTAAATTTTATTATTTATTTATTATACAATATAGAACTAGTGTTTAAAACCCATCTGAATGCAAAAGATGTATGGGTTCATAATTTTTTTAATGGATGGTTTCATAAAATAAAATGCAAAGTTATTTACATAATGAAATTCCTTACACTTCAATCCAATGTATATCAATATCCTTTTCTGTGATATTAATATTTAATTAATATTGCATCAACATATTTTAATTGGAGAGGGTTTCCATTAAATTTCATTACGGGAGAGCAGAGGCTAAAGAGGGGGGTTGAGAGGTGTTAGTATTATTGTAATGCGCTTGTATTTTTTCTGAAATTCTAAATCATTATTTTTAGTGAGTATCTAATAATATGATTGCGCTTCGTCACTATTGGATCTGTATATGTTAGTGCCATTGTCAAATACCAAAGTAGTGTACTAAAAAAAGATTACCTGGAATTTTTTCACAAAATGCCCCATTCGGTATTAAAATAGCAATAACTTTTTCTCTATGTAGAAATATTCATTTTTTTTCCTATTCTTAAATTGGCGTTAAACATAGAAGTTTTCAAGCTAATGAGCCCGTAGATCATGATACTTTTTTTTTTTTACACCATAGTGCTTTAAACATTGTTGAAAAATGTTAAATGGTCCGAAATCACATTTTCAAAACTTTTTCCTGGCTAAACTGTTTGACAGTGACACACATTTCATAGGAAAACTTAGCAGAAATAATAATCAACAAACAAAAAGCGATATTTTCAAAAGTTTTGGAAATGGCATTAAAATAAGTAACAGAGGGTACAAATTGTTCAAAAATTCATAAAAATTAAAATATCTCGAAAACTGTGTGACATTCATTAGACCTATGATAGGTTATTCTGATAGGGCATGGTCTCAGCTCTCAAAGGTTTTAATTTGGACCACTACTCACAGGACACACTGTATATATTTATCATTGTTTTCTGTATGTAAAAATATAGTTATTCTCTATAAAATATACATATATCTTTAAAAATATTTTTGGGTGTCTGGAACGGATTAATTGGATTTACATTATTTTTTATGGGAAAAATTGCTTCAGTTTTTGTACATTTCGGTTTTTGTCAGACTTTTTTGAATGGATTAGTCAAGAAAATCGAGGTTCCACTGTATCAAAACTATAAGAAGATCCTACCAAACTGCTCAATACAAGTCCACTATAACATCCACCTAATCTCGAATCCTATGAGTTTTTCTGGACTATGAAGAACTAGAATGCATCTGAAGCTTGGTCCAAAGCAGAGGTGGAGATGGAAATGACAAAATTAAATAACTTGTGGTAGACTTGATCACAGAGTAGTTTAGTTTTAATCTTCTCAGGAATTCATGGAGTAGTATGAATCGCATCCAAAGTCTTTCAAACAATGGAACACATCTCATGGATACACATATCCAATATACACACCTAGAAGAGAGGATTATCTCAGAGGTCCACAAGCCAATCTTGGTCACATTAAACTGGATAAATATTTTGCCTTGCCACTTTTATTGATTAATTTATTATTCAGAATATGTATTTACATTTTTATGACAGAACATATAAAGTTTATTAATAATGTAATAAAAATGGTGTCATCAAAATCACAATTTGTTAAACTCAACACAGTCTATCAACAAATAGTCTTACTATCATACTACTACTACTAGATGCTTACACAATTTACATGTAGAAAATAATAAAATAATGGTGGGACATGATTTTGGAAGTAAAGTCTAATGAGAGAAATCGAACTGGCAAAAAATTTTTTTAGATGCTCCTTAGATTATTACCCAATAAGTAACAATTATAAAACTAAATTTACCTAATGAATTTGATGTATTAAGAATGGTGAAAACAGAATGCTATCATGCTTCTGTAACATTGTTCTGAATGTAAAACACAAGCAAATACATGTTGTAAATTATAAAGGCAATGTGGCTACAATGCTAAATTCCCATATTAAGAATCATTCATTTACATCAATCTAGAATGCACCAAAGACTGTTTAATTAGATAGAGACAATTAAACTAATACACTATACAAAATGTTTTCAAAATATCATAGATGCACAATTTAAAAATAGAGAACTAAGAAACTATACAAGAATTATGAAATGCATGCATTAATAATTGTTTATAATTTACGACTTCTACAAAATATATTTTGTGAATAATATTAATAATTAACATAAAATAAATATGTATGACTTTATAAAAATTAAAATAGAATTGAATGCACATATGAATGCATTCTATATATGTACCTAATCTTTTTTAAAATTAAATCACATTTTTGACCTTTCCCCCTTCAGATTTGCGATGAAGCATTGTAATTAGTGATGAGTTTAAAATCACGAACCGAGAGTCAATCACTGATATCTTTGAGTCATAATCACTATTAGTGATCGAATATCTGGGAATAATGTGATTTGTGATTCAATTTAAAAAAAAAATTCTATTGATTTTCTGGCGCCGCTGATTAAATTGATTATTATTTGAATCAGAGTCATCTACCGAGTTTTCTATAATTTGATTAACGCCATCTAGTAGATTCTGCCAAAATGTTTTATGCATATTTGCTGAGAATTTGACCCGAAAAATACATTTACATTTTTAAAGCATTTTCATTATCTTTGTGATGATACTAAATTTGGTTTATATTAATTATTTATGTTAGAATATGCTTTTTAATAATATAAATAAATGCACTCAAAATTATGTTTTCGTATATTGTGATATTGTGCCGAGCATGCGAATTAGTAATGGAATGAAAAAATTAATTGAAATAAAAATTAAATTCAATGTTTGATTTAATTGATGTTCCAAAATTGAGGATATCATAAAAGAAGATTAAGTATTTTTGATTTTGCAGGTTAACAATGCACAACCGCAAAATACAAGCTGGTTAAATAGGATAACCTCTAATATTCAGGAGTCTGCCCCAAATCAAAATGCTCGCATTCCACCCACACACAATGAATCAGTTTCACATAGAACTCACATAAATTTGGGACCGCCGGCTGAGACCTTTGCACGCCCAAATGATTTGCAGACAGCGAGGACTCATGAAATTCCTTTCGATGACCAACCGCCTGTTGCTAACGTCAGCACAGATAATGTTGGCGAAATATTAGATGACATTCAACCCCAAAGAAACCGCCAAGCAGATGATGAAGAGGAAATTGAAATTAATGCACAAACTTCTACAGTGAGTATCCTTTCATTAGAAATTAATTTCATATACATTATTTACTTATTGAGCTGTCGTGATATTCTTAGGGCCGGTTATTTGATCAGTGGTAAATTTTTACTGTGGTAAAAAAAGTTACTTTAATAAAAAAATTACCAAAACAGGTTGTTTTAGTGATGAGAGTTCGTCCTATGATGATCTCGCTGTTGAATTTATATTAGTACATAGATCGAAAAATTTTCACCATTAAAGTGACAGAGTTCGAATGCAGGGAGAATAAAGTCATAGATAAAGCTTAAAATTGTATGTAATGCCAATGCTGAATATTTAAAATAAAATAATTTTGGTACAATTCTCAGGCATTTGATGATTATTCACTGTGCCTATTAGACGGGATTAACTTTGACAGTAGTAAACTCGACGTTCGAATAACCCACAAACGTTCTTTATCACGGGTGATGGTAAAAATTTACCTCTGATAAAACAACCACCACCTCTTATTGTCATAGTGTGTTTTCCAAAAACATGCATAAAGATGCTAGATTCATGGTCGTCAAGATATTTCTATGATTGCATTACGTGAAGCTAGTAAAATATGAGAGTTATTTTAATAAAATTTATTAATTTTTCATCTGCGAAGCAAGTAATTTTAGCATTGACCCACAGTGGAAATAGTAACATGAAACCACGGGGACCAAAATATTCTTTCATGAGAAATTTAAAAAAACTCACATATTATTTTAAACTCTTAATATGTACATTTATTATATGATACATAAGAGTACAATTGTACAGACATGAAAATTCCAAATGAAATAAAAATTTGCTGTAGATTATTTTTTGTGAATTTTTTTTGTATTGTGTTATTTTTGCATCTTATTTTTTATTGACCTAGTCCAGGGGTCGGCAGACTTTCTAGTGAGAAGAGCCAAATATAAAGTAAATAAAATCTTAACATTTTCATAGAGCCGCACTGATAGAAAAAAAACCAGATATAATCAAGATTTTTATTTAAAACTCTAAGTCACAATACAGTCATATAGGCTATTTAGAAAAATAGAATATATGGCAGTTATAAGCTTCAGCCGCTCAGTGCTCTACTTATAAAACAAGAAGACTTAAATAATTCAATACTTTTTGGGCTTTGTAAAGTTGACTAGTTAAAACATTGCTATGTTTGGCAAGTAACTTAGGCATGATTGTAAATGATCGTCGATTAATTTAAACTTATTTTTTATTTGATTCATGGAAGAGAATGTTTGTTCACATAAATAGATAGAGCTAAAGATTGTTTGAATGGCAAATGCTAGTTCTCTTATTGTGTCATGTGTTTCAGGCAAACTATTTCATGTATCAAATATAATTATATATGAAAATATGAGCTGGAGTTGAAGAGTCGCAAATGCCTGTGAAATGAGCCGCGGTCTGCTGACCCCTGGCCTAGTCGATAGAAACTTCATTAATTGATTATTGAATATCATATTATTGAAATAAATCATTCTTTTGATAGTCACAAACTTAAACTTCTCCACTTGGTACCATATAAAGGAACAATAATAAATGACAGAAATTGAATAAATTTAAATTTGAAAAAAAAACAATATTACTTCTATTATCAATATTCCTGATAAGTATCTCAATTTCCCCCACCCTTTCATACCACACTGCTCCGTCTGATAAAGCTACTACATGATTGTATTTAATTTTTAATTATTATTTACACCTGTCGATGGGAATATTTGCTCTTCTCGAAACTAGTTATAAAATAGAATAATACCCAATAATTGTGTGTGCAGTACAAAGTTTTATTAAATAATATTTTTAAATTAAAAGATAACAGTTCAGTCATATACAGTAAACAATTTAGTGATGACGCATCGGGCTGTATATTTTTTTGTTCTTCTGAGAAGTGTAATCTTTTTATGTTAAGTGTTTTTTGTATCATATTAAAAGACAAAAAATGTATGAAATCACGTAGCATTTTGCCAAGACCAGAATACGTTTTCATCTTAATTTATTTCTTCTGTTTTTTATATACAATAATAATTTTAGTTCAGAGTTGAATAAGTATGGGGCCGAAATTATAATCATGTAGTAGGGGCAAGTGCCCTACCTTTGGACAACATTAACATCTCTGGCAATATTTAACATAAAAATTCCCTAAAAATATACGAGTATTCTATTTTCGTCAGCTAGCAACACTATTGTGTCAAATCTTTCATTTTATCAATAGTGTTTTTGTTTTACAAATTTGAAAAAAAATTGTATTAAAAGTAAGTTTTTTTTACCTATTTTGATGAAGTATTTTTAAAGACTATTTACATATTATCTTATATTAGTTAATTGCATATTAGTAAACCAAGAATAAGCTTACTTGATTCAATTGTTACTTTTGTATATTTCTTATATATTAATAATCTTTTAATTTTGTGTGCTTGTCGTACCTTTGGACACGTTATGAACGTAAAGTTGTCCTAAGGTACAAACGTAGTGGAGTATATTTGCCTAGAGGTTTGTGGCTAATAAAATCTTTTTTCTAATAGTGCCGAAAAGTAAATTGGGACATAAGAGAGAAAATGTTAATATTGAAGACTTGAAAGAAGCTGTTTAAGAGGTGATCCAAGTCAAAAATTTTCGCACGATTGCTGCAAAATGGAAACTTACTAAGTACTCACTGTTTAACTATGTGAAGAAGCATGCTACTTCAGGCAAAGCTGAAGTAAGTACAGCTCACTTGTCAGAGATATTCTAAATATGGAACCAACTAATTCTGAAATTTTGAACTTGGAACTAGCTTCCGAAGCAGGATCCAATCAAAAAAGAACATCCCCGGCAATTCCATATACTGAAGAAAATTTAGAAGAAATAGTTTTTGCAGAAACTCCTATTCCATCAACCCCTTCGGATATACATATAATAATCCCTAAAATGATTGTCATTTCCAAAGGCAGGTAAAAGGAAAACAAAAAATCAAGGAGGTAGGAAGAAAGGAAAATCAAGAATTCTTATGGACACTCCGGAAAAAAATGAGATAATGGAAAATTTTACAAAGAATAAAGAAAAGAAAGTACCAAAAATGAAGATCCTTATAGATAAAATAGTTGTAACATGTTATATAAGCAAGCGATTGGTCAATAGAGAAAATTCACTCACCTGTGACACATGCAAGAATAATTTTCATGTAGGGTGCATACCGAAATGACACAAATGCCAGAATTATTTTATTCTATCAGAAGAATCCGATACAAATAATTTTATGAATTCAGAAGAGCTGTACAATACTTATTTAAAAAACAAACATAACTAAGAAGTTTAGTTACATCATATTTTTTATCAAACTCTCGCTATATTTTTTGATAACATCTTATATCGTTATTTTGATAGCTCTGTTTAATTATTGTTATTCCATGTTATTCAGAAGATTATAAAAATATATATATTAAACATTTTTATAAACAATCAACATGTATTTGTAGCTTAAATCTTACTCTTACATAATATTATAGTCATTAATGAATTAGTGTCCAAAGGTAGGTTCACCCCTGTCCAAAAGTATGCACACCTGTCATACCTTTGGACAAAAATACAGTTTTTCGGTAAAGTTCTTATAACTTTTAAACGGTGTAAAATTAACTATACTAAAAATATAAAATACATACACAAATGTCATCCCAATACATAAGAGAAAAGAGTTTGACCATATTATTTTCTATTTATCAGATAAAAAAATCTAAAGTTGAAAAATAAAGTTTTGTCCAAAGGCAGGGAACTTGCCCCTACAGTCAATTCTTCTTATTGAGAATCTCTAATTCTTATCTCTTTTTTAAATTATTAATCGTCTATAAAATAGAAGAGTAATCTACACAGAGGTGCTCAATACTGTATTTTTCATGTAATTGAATAAATAATCTTATAAATAAATCCTAAAGTGCTCTAATGTCTGTTTGTCACAAATGCCACTTACATTGGTTTATACAACCTTTTTGTTCTGAAGTTACATTTTTTTCAAAATAATAAACAAAAATGGTAAGAATTTTTATTTTTATTTAAAAAATTTGAAAATTGGAATTGCAATAATAATACTTCTGATATAAATATTTTGTAGGTATTATTATTCCTTATTTAATACCTACTTAATACCTTAATACCTTCTTTTATTAAAAATAGCCTGCAAATAATGATCCGTTTTTAAAAGATAATTTTTTTTTTCAATATTTCCATACATTAGTTATCAAAAAGTGTTTAATTAACACATTTCTTTCGCGTACTTTCCTGCGCAAACTGGTGACGTAATGCGAGTAAAGAATCAAGGATTTTGAAAAAAAAAAAATTTTCAATTCTCCATATCTCACAAACCACTGAATATTTTTCAATAAAATTTTCTTATAATTATTATTGGACGTCCTAGCTAGATATCTATGAAAAATAATAGTTATAGTCGAAAATAACCACTGGTGAACCCATAAAACTTCACTTTTTAATTGGATTCTTTTGACACCATAAATCGATACCTTAATCTGTAAAGCAGCTAATTAAATTTTTCTAAAATGTTCAGGAGCAACAAAAAACTGTTTAATTTTGTAATTAAACGGATTACGAAAATTCCAAAACACACTTTGGTAGATTGTTTATGCAGAAATAGGGTGGCTGAGAAAATTTATAGATATTTTGATTTATCTCGGACTTATAG
Source organism: Eubasilissa splendida (assembly GCA_031772225.1). Classification (NCBI taxonomy): domain Eukaryota; kingdom Metazoa; phylum Arthropoda; class Insecta; order Trichoptera; family Phryganeidae; genus Eubasilissa; species Eubasilissa splendida. The sequence goes on from CM062857.1 coordinate 1,307,863, forward strand.
GGAATATTTGGAGTTTTTCAGAATTTCTTTACCAAAATTGTAAAATATTATTAGGAGTTAGCTGATTTTCCATGATATTGTAGTGCAACCATTATGATTTCCGCAGATGTCCTCTATTTCTGGTGCTATCAACACTGGTGTCAGGTAAACATTTAAGGTTTTTGCAAGAATCAATGGAAGGTTTTTCAGCACCTAGTACTTATTTATTATTTTAAAACACGTGTTTTAAAATTGATGGAAATTTTTGGCTTTTAGCGTACCATACCATAGAACAATAAAAGAGGAAAATAATAGTGTCAAAAACGGTTTTTTGACCATGGGTGGAGTTAGCTGCTTTGCAGATTAAGGTATCGAAATATGTTTAAAACAAAGGTTTTTTACCTTTCCATATTGTCATAAAAATACTAAAGTGATGTTGGATGGAAGTGATGGCAAAAATACATTTTTTTACACATCCCGGAACATTTTTGTACACATATAATGGAGGGCAGTACATAGCTCATTGATATCTAACATGAAACAATGGACTTCTTATGATATCTTATTTTTACACATCATGTTGTTTGTCAGTCTAAGAGAGATAGAAATATCATTATGTGTTTGTTTTGAGTATAAATTGTCAAGTAGATGCCAGGCTGTTCCATTGGCTCTCCAACTCCAACGATATGAATTATATATATTAGAAAAATATTGGCTTCAAATGATTCACCAATGGTTTTTGTTTGTTGTATTGTATTTTCCCTTTTTTATTTAAGCGCTAATATTATCTTTTTTGGACCAGTTATACATCTCGTAAATTTTGTAAATTTACATGATGTATTTTGTTGAAATAAAAGATGAAATTTCAATTTTATTGCTCTAATATAGTAATTTTACATACTATCTACATGATGCAATATGATATCCAAAGGATATGATCGAGTTTAATTACGTTTTTTCAATTAAAAAAACTTTACGTAAACTGTATTAATATCTTTCTCGTAGTTAGACGCTAATCGCATTAAGATAGAGTAGATCCAATTCAGGAAAAGTGATACTTGAATGATGTCCTAGAACAAGACGAGTTTTAAATACTAGTAATAAAATATTCTTGTCAAATGCCTAAGTTAAAAGATTTTAAATTTAAAACAGAATATGCTCAAGGAAATAATCATATATCCTTATAAATTATGTTCCCTGAGCCTGTAATGTATTTACACAGAACATTGAATTTTTTTTTAGATTTATGAAATTTTGTTTTTAATTTTTTTGGTCAAGCGACAAATCAAGAAAGTTAGTACTGCCATTATTAAAATTAAAATCACTTAATTTTTAACTGGTTGTCAAGACCAAAAACATTGAATTTTTTATTTTTATTTTATTTAGAAAAAGCAGGCCAAGGGAACATATTTTTTTTTGACATTTTATTATGTCCTTGGTTAGTCAACTGGTTTATCATTGCGTTTTAATAATAATTAATTAAATCTGGAAGTACATAACTAAATAATAAAGTTTTTTTATTTTAATTATGCATTGATAATATTGCTTATCATTTAAAAAATTTACTTGCCCTTTGATTTTCTTGTTGTGGGAAAGGAAGGATATAATTATGTTCTAAACCAAAACAGAACTTGTAATATTAAGTTTGTTGTTTATAAAGTTTTGTTTTCTTTATTTCTATTATTTTTTACTGATGAGTCTTCTAACCTTCATTGTTGTTTATACATACAATGTTAGAAAACTCGGGTAATTTGCGTATCGTTGTGTGTTTAAGAAATTTTTTCTAACTCTTTTAATAAAATTGCATTATTTTCTATGTAGTATATAAGATGTAGCTTTATAATATTGTATGATACCATAGTATTTTTTTTCTCATTTTCAGTCTGACTTGCTGGTTTTACTTCGCGGTGTGTTCAAATATGCACCGGTCTTTTTAATTTTGCTCGCAAAATTTGTTTATGACTACAGCCTTGGTTTGTTTTCAATGGCTGCGATGATTTTTACATTTTACCACGCCAATAATGTTGCAAAAGAAGAGGCAGCAAAGCACACTAATAGGAATAGGCACAGGTCACTTTTGGCCATTGTCTATACAATAAGTTGTATAGTCTTTGTAGAATATATAAATGATTATAAAGAAAAATACTCCAGTTATTTGATTTTGATGCCAAATAATTATGAAAAACCACTAGAGTTATGGGAAATGATTTGGGTGATTTGTATAACTGATTTTATTTTAAAATTCATCACCATCGATTTGAAATTAATCGTTATCTGCCTGCCTGAAAAAATTCTACCATATAAAAAAAAGGTGAGATTATTTTGAATATTTTATATTTATCTTTAATAATATTGATAAGAATGGAATTTTAATCCAGCGTTTCATTATGATATCTTATAACTGGGCAAGGTGATTTCAGAAACATATTTTTCTCTTGATTTAATACCCTCGCTCTGGGGTTTAGAATCTGTCTTAAAAATGAATATGGTATTGTATATTTAATTATTTTTGCCGTAGAACAGGAACTCCAAGTTGTGTAACCACTGTATATATTTTGTACAGAAATAAATAAATTTCATCATAACAGCAGTCTTTTATCCACTGCTGGATGAAGGCCTCCCCAAGTGTATGCCATTCTTTTATTTCCATTGTTATTTGCTGCTATAGTAAAACTTTGATAATTTGTGTCCTATATTTCATATTTTCATGTAATTCACACTTTTTTCAAAAAATTTTGCCCTGAAGATAACATTTTTTTATTTCGGTCCCGTGAATTATAAATTAACGGTGTTTTACTGTGCTTATTTCTCCAGAATTTTTTTATTTCCTCAGTCCAGCAGGTTTAGGATCTTACTTCTGTACCTTCGAGTACCACTGGATGACTGTATTTGTCCAACGATTGTGTGTTTTCTAAGCCTGCCCAATTTTCATGGCGTATTTAATTATATCGACTACTCTTGTCTATTCTTTTATCCGCATGTTTCTTTTCCTGTCTCTTTTGTGATGCTCAGCATACTACTTTCCATGCTCCCCATACGAGAGCATTAGAAGTATGCATTAATTGAACACTTTATGGAAATATTAATAAATTTACATTTCCGTAAATTACAGATATCTATCGAGATTATTTAAAAACATACCTAACATAGATATCATTGACAAAATATGAAATTAATTAACATTCTCTTAATTTTTTCTCTTTTATTCCTCTAGTTATGAATGGGTTTATTAATTTACATACACATTTGTGCGATTTTTGTTGTTGTTTATTAAAATGGTTAGATATCTACATATCATATTACCAGTGGTACGCAGTAGGCACAAACTTAGGTTATGTTGTTATTGATGATGTTAAGTATACAATAGGTATACATACTAGGTATCAAAAAAAAATTTAAAAAGATTATTCTAATTTTGAAAACAATTCCTTCAGTTTAAATTTAGAATATAATAGTTAATTTATTATTTTTGAAAAGGCAAGTTCTTTTATTGCTCGGTACCATACTCCGCTTTCGATTTTGTTAAAAATATTATCTACGATTTCTCCTTCTGACAACGGATTTAAAATGTTTCATTAACAGAGCTCAAAAACATATACAGTAAAATCCCGTTTATTTGAAGTTGAGGGGACCGAAAATCAAGAAAAAAGTTCGAATAACGATTTAGGATAATGAATATAAAAAATTCAAAAATTCGATTCTTTATTACATACTAACTTTTTTCATAGCAACTCAAAGTAATTATATACACCTATATCCACACATTTAAAATTAACAAACAAGTTGTCAAAATACAGTGTAAACAAATCACAATATTATTTAAAAAAAAAACACTATTATAATGGACTATCTTTTCGCACCATTTTTAATAACGACATAATAGTCGAATTTGTCAACCAGCCATTTCTCCGCTGAAGTTAACGACAAAAGTTTCCAGCGCGTTTAAAACATTTGTTTTATGGTGGTTGCGGCGACATTTGGCACTCGCCTTTTAACGTTAAAGTTCTTTCTGTCATCATGTTTAATATTGTCGACAACCTCATTAATGGGGTCGCGTATTTTTCTGTTAATTTTGTTTTGGATAATATTTTTTGCCAATCTCTTGTATTAATTTGATTTTTAGCAACTGTCGGCGTTTTGTACGAGTTTCGCATTAATGCTATTATCGTGAATATTTATATATCAATAATATATATATATCAGTCAAAATTATAAAAATGTTTTAATTATTTTAATGAAATACGGAAAAGTCTAAGGAACACAAACCACGCTTTCGCGAATTTCAAAATGTCTTAACACGTAAATATTAGAGAAAAACAAATAATGTTCTTTACATATAAAACAATGGCAATAAAATAATTAACAAGATACGAGAAAATCTGTGAAACACTAACTACACATTCTTTAAAATGCCTCGACACTAAACTTAAATAGAAAGAGAAATGTCTGTATTAAAATTAATACAAATTAAATAATTTATAAAACACGGAAAAGTGTGAGGAACTCAACTGCGTACTAACGTTTGTACAACAAAATATACAAATGCTACGTAAACAAAAATAATAATGGTAATAATACGGAACAGAAGATTGGCAAGCACTGACATTCACAGTTAGCAGCTGGGAGAACTAGAGAACTGCGTTACCTATAAGGGCGCAAAGATAATATTTGCTATCTTTTTCTAATGTAAAGAAAACGAGCGAGAGAAAAAAGCATGCGACCTTAGTTAAAGCGTCACGGTAAAAAATAAATATTTCATATTGAGGACGCACAAGATAAATGTCATATTTTCTAGTATACTGAGAGTGAGTGAGAAAACAAACAATGAGAATTAACTTTATGCGTCGTGAATCGGTATAGGGGCGAATCTACCCATTTTGATGGTTTTGGACTTTGGACAAGCACATCGCGTAGCGCATGTATATTTTCCAGATTGCTGACATCTGACAAAAAAAATCGAATTAGGCGAAATATAGATCGACAAATTCATCTGACAGGGTCCAAAAATAGGTTTGAATAACGATATTCGATTTATAAGTACAATTTAGTATGAAAACTTTCCAGAGGGACCACATTCTGCTCTAAAACTTCGACTTGCGGTGAATTTCGAATAAACGGGGTTTTAATGTATTTATATTTAAAGTTATTTAATTAGTTATTATAAGCTTTACTAATTACCATAGCCGAAACTCACAACAGAAATACATTTATTTCAATATTTAATTTAATAAATATCGTAATAAAACTTAAAATATCCCAAAAAATGTAAATTAGCTCGCTTGACATATATTAAATGATGGAATACACAACAGAAACAAAACAGTTAGCAAATCAAATATGTAGAAGATGTCATTGCACACAGTTTAATCCCTTTAAATCAAAAATCAACAGAATTAAACACAAATTTGATTGAAAATTGCAGAATATTGGCAGATGTTAAGATGTCAACATAGGTTGAGTCTGAAAATATTTAGTTCAGTATGATTTTTATATGAATTGAACAAATAAATTAAACATATACCGACGTGTATGTACTGGCAAGTTGCTTGCCAGCATGGCCATGAAGTTGTTCACAAATGATTCGCTAATTTTCTGAATAACCTTCGGCTAGACACAAAACTAGCCATGGGTTACGTAGTAATAACGACTAGAATTTTATAGTCTTTTCATAAGATAAGGATTATTTAATTAATTTTTATTTCCCAGAATCTTTAGTAATGCACAGCTTTTTTTGCTTGTATGCAGTGCATGCCCCTGATTATCATCCACCCAAAATGAATTTTCAAACAATGTATTATTATTGGATATTAATCCATATAAATCAATTTGTTCAAATTATCAAGAATAATGAAACATTTACAATAATTAACTTTATCTGAGATATCACTGAACCATGGAAACATTGACACATAAAACAAAAGACTGCCAGTGCACCCCCCTACATATTACGTAACTATACAGAAGAAGACAAATAAACCAAACACAACACCAATTTGATTTGCAAACCTCTATTTCTTGGAGGATGTGCAATGAAATTATATTTGTCTTTACTTTCTCCTCTTCTTTTTATGGAACAATCCCCTATCTCTGATCATTAATCACAGGAATTAATTATCAAGCGAGTACTTATTTAGTCCAGGTCTAGATCCTTTTACACCTAGACCGTTTTGGGAGACCAGCGAATTAGATTAGAGTTAGTTTAACTTCACAGCACAATAGCTTTATATAGTTTGAAAACTAATTAGTAAGAATACTGTAATGTGTGATATGTGTAATATGTATCTACATAAGTTGGTTGTACTCTGTCACTATTTAAATATAATAATAAAACTGATTTTTTTATCATGTTTTTTCTTTAAGGGAAAATTTTACTTCTTCATTGAAGCATCGTCACAGCTTTACCGATCAATGATGCCAATTCAACCCTGGTTACGCTATCTACTGGAATCTTACCAGGGATATGAAAAGATTTTGTCTGTCGCTCTGTCTACGGCTTATATCGTATCAAAGGGATTCCAGGTTGTCAAAATAGCGAAACTTTTCAAAACAGCTTCTATGCAATTGATGAAAAGTTCTGTGAGTATGGCCAATCATTTAATATTCTAGTGTTAATTTTTTTTTGTTAATTGTACAAATATTACATTATACACAATGATCATATGTGCATACTGCGTGTGTGTCCTTTTACACTAACTCAAGTGAGACTTGAGAGTTTCAATGTGCGTGCAAATCGAACTATAAAAATATGACAAACGCTCGCCAAGTCCATCTACATTCATTACGCGGCACTCAGAAGTAAATTCACATATTGTGTCTTATGCTAAAAAAATTAATATAGAGACTTAAGTGTGAATAGCGCTTGTCGAGTTGAGGTGAGGCGCAAAATAACGAATCTTTGGGACTTGTTGTGTACATGGTGACTTTAGTGCAGTTATTGTGCATTTAGTGATTATAAAATGTCACACGGAACATGAGGTAGGCGAACTTTGTAGCTAATAAGAGTCAACCTCGTTGCAACTAATCAGAAACACCACAAGTGTTGTTATAATCATAATTGATAATGTTCAACCGATTGCCTACAAACAGGTCTCAGATGTCAGACCATAATTGACTGAATTTATGCATTATCCCATGTATGTCACCCGGCGATGGTGCTACCCTGTACCACTGTACACATCTGGGAGCCTACTATATTGAGGTCTGTAAAAAGTCCTGTGCATATACCGAAAAAGGTTGCAAAGTAACAGAGAGCTCCAGTCGTCTCGGATCACCCTTGCCAGTGGACCGAGCCTTCCATTATTCCAAGTGTGTGTTGGTGGTACTGTGCAATATCACTTACACCTTATAGAATTTCATGCACAGGCTTCTGCCATGGCCAATCCAATAAGTCGAGCGGCAATGTACTCAACAGGATCATTCCTATGCAGTCACAAAAATGATGGAGGAAGATCCGTCGCCCAGAACCGCCTTGCCTAGGGGATGCACGTGCATTACATGTGGATGGGTATGTGGTTCGAGAATAGGACTCCTCAGCCACACAATCTTGAACCATGGCAGACGTCATACTCATAACGAGGGACCGCTGAAGAAGAAGATATAACAAATCTTCAATATTTATGTTTGTGACTTTTCAACCATTTTACATCATTTATTTTTTTTAGCTATTTTGAATGTATGTTTAAATGACTATAATTTTGTTATTCAAAAATTGTAGACTGACAGTGAATAGGATGATATTGATATATAAAATTCAGTGATTCAAGTGATTTTTTTTTAACACTGACGGAGATATGTTTTTTATAAACTTACCAAAACTTTATAAACCACATTTTTGATAGTTATAAAATAGTAAATGTAAATTTTTTTTAAATTAGCAAAAACAGATTTATTGCCAGTTTAAAAAAAAATTTGAAAAAATTATAAGGTAACTTGAAGCATTTGAGATGTGGATCTACAGAAGAATGCTCCAAATTAGCTGAGTGGGTACAGTTATGAATGAAGATGTTATGGTTTGGATGAATAAAGAAAAATTTAAAACAATAAAAAAGATGATAGCTAACATGATACTTAAAGTCCGTTGCACAAATAGAAGATTTATTATATGATAGCTACTCATATCTGTGTGGTAGCACCACGTGTGATCTGTGTGTTATTTTATTTGTCTGCAATAGAATCCCGATTATTTTTTTCTACTTCAGCCGCAGGAAGGGTTGTAGAACTGATCAGCCGTTGCCAGATGTCTTAGTTTAATGAATGGGCATTTGCAGTGGTAGGTCCAAAAGTATGGAACTCTTAGTCCTGTCATAAGAAACAGTTCATCAGAGGCTTTATTTAAGAAAAGACTAAAAATGCACCTTTTCAAAAAATCATTTCCTAAGTTCAAATAACAATTTTTAATTTTTTACGAAAATGGTGCTATAAAAATGACTCAATATTATGTATTATTATTATTGTTAAACGGGGATACAGGTAATTCAGATAATATAAAATTTGAAAGAAGAAAGGAAAAAATAGTTAAATTTAAATATTTGAATTGAAAAGGGGTCAGGGACAGTCGGGAGTGCAAAAGAGAGATAGTTTCTTCAAGTGAACCGTGGAGGGGAAGTGAATAAGAATATTGAAATATGTAGTGGGTTATATTTCCCAATGAGTATAATAATTATTAAAAATGATAACTTACTTACCATCACGCCGTGTCTCCGCGGGGGTAGGCAGAGAGGATAGAGCGCCACACTCTTCTGTCCCGACACAATTCTCGCCTCATCCACATTCATACATCTTCTCATACAAGCTCGCTGATTGTTGAGGCTTCTAACAGAACCATCCTCCATTATCTGGTTTACCTGGTCGTGCCAAGTCTTCCGCGGACGTCCTCTATTTCTGGTGCCATCAACACTTGCGTCATATATTTTTCTTACCGTTCTCTCCTCATTCATCCGTTTTATATGACCAAACCACCTAAGTGATCCTTTCACAATCTTACTCACTATACTAACATCAGCTTTACATTCTTTCCTTATTAATGATAATGTTATTTTAATTCATGGGTTATTTAATTATTGGTTTTATTTTTTTTTACAGAATTTGGGTGTAACACCAAATGAGGACCAAATGAACAAAGCCGGTAAAATGTGCCCAATATGCCACGAGGAGTTTAATTCTCCCGTCCTCCTTAATTGCTCACATATATTTTGCGAAACTTGCCTAGTGATGTGGTTTAACAAGGTTCAAACTTGTCCACTGTGCAGAGTGCAAGTTATTGCCGATTCGTCGTGGCGAGATGGTGGGACGAGTCATTACTGCCAGTTGTACTAAATAAATAAGTCATTATACTGCCAGTTGTACTAAATAAATAAGTCATTATGTACGTCACTTTTAATAGGAGAATATTGCGATAACTTAAAAACATTAATATATTCAAGTGATACCATTTTATAGTTTTTATTTCATGGATTTGTTACTTCACCCATATTACACTGTAGACCATATCAATATAGTTGCCATTAAAATATCGCAAAGTAATATTTTTGGATAATACAGTAAAACTTCATTAATTCGTAACTAACGGGATCGAATTTTAAAAATAAAATCCGAATTACGAATAATGAGAACAATTTTTTTGAAGGCAACATTAAGAAGAAATTTTAAAAAACGCGTCGTCAGTTTACGCTTCTGCATTTTTGCGCGTGCTGCCGCTGTCAACATCGTGATTTTCATACTGAAAAACATGGCGACTGTCTATTATTTCAGTTGTTTATGTGTCGAGATGTTTATCAAATAATTAATTTCTCCTGAATAGTGGTGTGTGGCAACGTGGCGAATCCAATATTAAAAACACGGTCCTTCAAACGATTCACCAGTACTTGATGCAATCAAATTATGGATATTTTAATTTGATTAGCGGTCGAACTCGCCTTTTCCATCAAAATTGGAATATTAAAAAGCCTGTGAAAAATAATGAAAAACTTTTAAATCTTCATACTTCGTTAAAGCTTATTACTTATTACAAATGTTCGTGCCATTTTAGAAAACGAAACATGGAAAAAAATTATTTATAAAATATAAATATTTGAATATATCCAAGAACACACAATTACTGGATTTTCACCTACAAAGGCACTGTTATTAAAGAAATAATAGATATCTCATAGATATGGAGATTGATGCGTGAGAATGGTGAATGTTATATTTATATAAAGTGATCACTTAAGCCAGCCGAAGACAGGCCGTACGCCTTGTTCTATCCATACTTCCATATATTATCCATTGAATATAATAAAAGACAGCTTTGTCTCTATGAGATATATATTATATTAAATAGGGTTGTGTATTTAAATACAGGAAAATCTCGTTATTGCGAAATACAAGGGACCAAAAAATAAAATTTCGTAATAACGAATTCTCACATATAGCGAAAAAAGTTTTTTTCCTAATATATGAATATTCCGCGCGCACCGTAGCGTGGCTTTAAAAAAATACGTAAGTTCCGCAAACAAGACACCCATTGTCAGTTAATACGGGATATAACATAATAAGGCATTCTGCAAACAAAGGAGGATTTTCTGTATAAAGAAAACTATGAATAATCTATTTAGTTTTGTTTCAACAGATAAGTAAATTGATATAATTAAGAAATTAAAAACATTTTACAAAACAATATAAGATAATCTAAAATTCGGAAATATTTTTGGAAATTCCAAAATATCATGCAAATATATAAAAAAACTTTAAATTTTAACTGTGTTCAATTGTAGAGCCGCTACATGCATTGAGAGTTTCGCATCGATCAATAGATCTTCATATTTCTTTAAATCGTAGAGACGCGAATTCGGAATCATAGTTCTTTGTGGAAGGTTAAAATTTTGCGGAAATTATCACGACCTGAAGTCATTTTAGGGTTCCACAAAATATTTTAAGAATAAATTACGGAATACGAGTAGATATAAATGTTGGTAAACAAACACACGAAAACAATTGTCAAATGAACACATTAACGAAAATGTATGAAATATTACCATTCATTGGAATCGATGTAAATGTTCAGTTATAATGTAAAAAGTGATATAAGTTGACGATGATAATGAAGATAAAAGGTAATAATGCGCAGAATTATAGGCAACTCGAGCATTGCGGGCGATACTGTTAGGTTATTTCTTTCTGCCTCGGCTTCATGTTCAGGGGGAGGCATCAATCCTAACTGGTTCTTTTTTTAAATATTGTTAAGTCAAATGGTTATAAAATGAAAGAATAATGCCATTGTATACAAGAAAGTTTATTATCTATATTTTATGATAATTGCATGTATTAGAAGTGGAAAATGAGCATTTTAGTTTAATATTTAAAAATAAGGCTATTCAAAAATAATTACAATGAAATTAACATTAAATATGTGTGTTCATCATGCCAGCATAAAGTTAGTTAGTTACCAAATTGTCTATCTTGTCTGATTTAGATTATGCAGGTCCCTCACGTAAGGGATTACATCTCAGGATGGTCCTGGATCCTGGACGTGAAGTGTGGTCAGCTACTTGTGGTGCCAGCGTAGGGTGACGGAGTTCAGGCTTGTAGTTGATTGACCACCAGACGATGCCCGATTATCCAGGCAAACCGGGACTCTGGACGCGATGTTCTTATGCAATATTTGCGTGCCTTATAGGATACCGTCTGCCCTGATAGCGGCAGTCTGTTCTCGCTACACCAAATTATGTTGATTAACTTTTTATAGATCCACCGGGACCCTTTTTGATACTTTCACATCAACGATTAAACGCAGAGAACATCATAGTCTAAGCTTAAACTCGAGGCGCACGGTTTAAATTTTCCCCAGAATCACAATTTATAAAGCGCTTGCTTAATATTTCAGAGACGATATTGATTTTATTTTCTAATTGAAAATTTTTTTTTTTTGTCTTTGTGGAGCGAGTTCTCCCGACCGAGATTTTGTGAAGACTGCCAGCATAAGGTGACGCATCCCTTATGGTGCATTTGCCGACGTGACTCTGGTCACGTACGCCACATTCCTTATTGCTGTTCCCACGCTGTGTCGGTGCACCTGCGTCTAACAATACTTGGTTTTATTACCTTCCGTCCCTTACTTCGACTAAGTGTTTTTGTATCCTTGAACAAAATATTATTTTGGGTAATTTCGCATTCTAACGCGTGCCCTAAAGTGTGACTTCGGTTTCGATTTTGGAGGTTTTTATTTTCTCCAGCTGGTCCCATTTTTAGAGGCGGGAACACGTCTATGCTTCAGAGACGGGCCCGCTGCGCCAAAGCAATAAAACAATTGACAAACATGATCGTAAACGGCCGAAATATATTTAAATATTTTCGTTGTATAACAGTTATATATTTACGTAAATGATCGGTATTTTTTTGTACGGGACAAAAATAATTTTGTTATACATATTAACGAAATTTTGTTATATAAATTCATTTTTGTTTGAAAAATTGATTGTAGGGAATTCATTTTGAAAAACTTTCGATACATATCATTTTTCGGTATAACGGGGTTTTACTGTACAAAGGTTTCAGTTTCGTTATTACATTAAACAAATCACATTTCATAAACAAAAAACCAGATATAAAATCAATAAAACCATTGAACACAATTCATTTATAAATTACAAGATACAATGAAAATTATTTTAATTAGGTGTTACAAGGGTGAGTAGAAATATATAATTCGCAACGCGCCGACAATTATTGTTGAAATAACAATAAATCTTATAAAATGCGCTGCAGAATTTGGTATACATAAATATGGTATCACTCAGTTCGGCCAACGTCTTGCGAGTTGCGAGCTTTAAGCGCGCCGATCTATTGTGATAGGGAACAGCACCGTGATTGGCTAGGGGGTGGAGCTAGCTACAGATGTTTACAAAGGGATGATGAATGCGTAGTCGCACGAGTTTGGATTTAAAAACACGTGAATATGTGAATTACATTAACAAATTATTTACTTTGGGTATAAAAAATGCATATGAACTAGGAATAATAAGGTTTTAGAAATTATCGGTAGAAATTAGTACGACATGTTATTTTTAGGGCTAAATTTTTTGAAAAAAGTGTGAATTGCGTGAAAATATGAAATATGGGTACACAAATTAACAGAGTTTTACTGTATTGAGAATGTGGTGTTTTCTCAGATTTTTACAAAAAATCACATATTTTCCTGTACAATTGAGTGCCCTGATTTCTGAATTGATAAGAAAATTGAAGTTTAAAGAACTTTAATCTGTTGTCCACAACATTCCTAGTAAAAAAGTCATCTTGCCATCATATTGCTGCCAAAATTCTTAGTTGAAAGTAGGTAAATGCTCATATAACTAAAAAAAAGAAACATCAATACTATTTCATTATAAGCGTCAACCGAGCACGATTTCGTATTTTTTGAGATGAAAATTGAAATCTTTTCAACTGATTTCAAAAGGTGTAAGACACCCCTGTAAGTCAGTTACGGTGCCTCGTAATAATGACCCTCAAAATAAATTTATCTAGCGATAGTTGATAGTTGAGGTGGGGCAATTTTTACCAAATTGTCTTATCTATGCCCAAGGTGAGTTATCCGGTACGACACAGAACAGGAATTTGAAAGGTTGAATATATTTTTTCTTGGTATTAAGATAGTGTGTGAAAATAAGATAAAAATATATATTCTTGGCTCGGATATAATTTAAAAATAAAAATAATTCTTATAAAATGCTCAGAGTGGATGTAAATAAAATCAGTAAGTTTATGTATGATTTATTCAAATTCACAGTCGATAGTATTTTACATAAAATATAGAATTTTAATGGTCAAAGATTTACTGAGCTTGAGTAAACAGCTCAATGTTTTGTATATGTACATAAATTCTGTGATGATTTTAACACTTATTATTTAAAAGAATAATAATTAATACAATATTGAAATTGACAATATATTTGCTCCTATGGCAATTGAAACCTCCAGCATCCATACACACACATACATACAGTAAAACCTCGTTATTGCGAAATCCAAGGGTCCAAAAAATAAAAATTCGTAATAACGAATTCCCACATATAGAGAAATATATATATATTTTTTCCTAATATACGAATATTCCACCTGCAGCATAGAAATAAATGTAGCGCGGCTTTAAAAAATTTCGTAAGTTCCGCAAACAAGACACCCGTTGTCAGTTTAATATGGAATATAACATAAGGCATTCTGCAAACAAAGTAGGATTTTCTGTATAAAGAAAACTCTGAATAATCTATTTAGTTTTGTTGATTCAACAGATAAATGGATAATAATTAAGAAATCAAATTAAAAACATTTTACAAAACAATATAAAATAACCTAAAATTCGGCAATATTTTTGGAAATTCCAAAATATGTAAATGTATAAAAAAACTTTAAATTTTAATTGTGTTTAATTGTAGAGCCGCTACATGCATTGAGAATTTCGCATCGGTTAATCGATCTTCATATTTCTTTAAATCGTAGACGCGAATTCAGAATCATAGTTTTTTGTCGAAGATTAAAATTTTGCAGGAATTATCACGACCTGAAGCTATTTTAGGGTTCCACAAAATATTAAAAAATGTACTTTAAAGAATAAATTACGGAATACTAGTAGATATAAATGTCGGTAAACAGACACACGAAAACAATTGTCAAATAAACACATTAACGAAAATGTACGCAATATTACCGTTCATTGGAATCAATGTAAATGTTCAGTTATAATGTAAAAAGTGACATAAGTTGACAATGATAATGAAGATAAAAGATAATAATGTACAGAATTATAGCCATCTCGAGCATTGCGGGCGATTTTCGATATAGCAGGGTTCGTTTTAACGAGGTTTTACTGTATTTGTTTCTTCTTCAAATGTACATATAATTTGGTAACCAAAATACTTACGATTTTGAATCATTGACTGTTTAACATTCTGATAAAAGGATGATGAAGTTGAAAATACCAATTTAATGTATAAAACATATTTAAATATTTTTTCAAATACATATAACTCACCCGCCTACCATTTAATTTTGGAAACTGCGATTGTTTTATTTTAAGTTTTATATAAAAGGGACATCATAATAACTCATGAGTCCAATTTGGAAACGTGATAGCCGTGATAGCCGGTGGGTTAAATTAAATTGACAATTTTAACAATATAAGCAGATTATTAAGGAGAACACATTCTTATTGTGAAGTTTTAATTATTCAGAACATAGGTCAATAATCCCGGTAGTGCAAAAACAATATTTTTCGACAAAATTGATTTTATATATATATATTTATAATTAATACATTAAATTAGTATTTAAAACATCACAGACCTATGTTCTGAATAATTACAACTTCACAATAAGAATGTGTTCTCCTTAATAATATAAGTTGTATCAATGTGTCCAAAATTTAATAAAAATGAATTGATAATTCTGGTGTCTGCAGTTGGTTTACTCAAAGGTATTTGTGATTCCGTAAAAACAATGTAGATGGCTTTCAAATAATGGAACGACAGATGTATTAATTTGAAAAAGTGTAACATATAGGTTCGAAAATTTGTCATGAAAAATACTGGCGCTATAACACAATTGGTAGTGTACTTCCCCGGATTGGAAATAAAGATCCAGGTTCGTATCCCGGTAGCGCAAAAACAATATTATTCGACAAAATTGATTTTATATGTATATATTTATAATTTATACATTAAATTGGTATTTAATATCAATAGACTTAAACCGTATCACAAACATTTAACACATTTTTTTAAAATTGCCCTAATATTTGGAATGATAAATGCATATTACTCAATATGTAGTTTTCTTCATAAGGAATCATAACATTTTTTAGTTTCTCTGTAAATTTAACAGTATGTAGATTAAGTGACTTTGGTAATGTTGCAAATATAACAAGTAGGTACGTCATTCAAATTGAGGTGCTTGGAAAATATACAAGTTACACGTGACTAATGAGTTACCTGGTTAATATGGATGGAGTTTAGACAATTTTTTTAAAATATAACTACCAACATTTTCAAAAACTAGTGCTGAGTAACTTTTCTCACATTAATAGTAAGTCTAAACCTATTTGCCACTATTTATCACTAAAATTAATGTTAAAGTATGGGAGGGAATGCCTGATGTAAAAAGAAATACACAATTTTCTGAAATATTTTTTCAATGTTCAATTAATCCTTCCAAAAGGACCAAGTAGGTTATTAAGCAGACATCACCCGTATGCAAGCGTATCATTGTGACAATTTTATTTTGGAAATATTGATATTTTTATCAGCACTGCAACAAAAATGTGCAAAATATTGAATAAAATGGAACTTATTGGTTATACAAACTCGATAATAATATTCTGCTTATATGATAGAGTTGGGCTAATAATAAGCATGTATATACATATCTATAATTTTTTATTACTAAAATAAAATAATTTCAATATTATAATAGTAGAATTGATTACATACTATCATCAAAGCTATAATAATTTAATACTTAAACTTTTAAGTCAAAGGAATAATGTCAGTATTGACAAAGTAATCATACCAATATATTGCGACTAATATAAGAATAAGTAACAATTATGCGTTTGCATACAAGTAAAATCCATATACATACCACATTTTGATTTAAACAGTTCTTGGTTCATAAAATATTTATCCGGGTATTGTAGCAGATTTCAAATCTAGATAGAAGAAATAATCAGAAGTAGACTTGGTATGACTGAAAGTCAGATATTTTCAGGTATTGCTGTGCAATGTTAATCGATGAATTATGTATTTACAGTAAAACTCTGTTAATTCGTAACTTTATATTTTATATTTTCACAGAATTTGCACTTTTTTCAAAAAATTTGCCCCGAAAATAATATTTCATACTAATTTTTATCGATAATTCGTAAAATCTGATTATTCGCAGTTCGTACGCGTTCACGTAATTCGCCATTGTTTTTAAATCGTTGAACTCGCATATAGGCATTTGACCTTCATCCCTTCGTAAACATCTCCAATTAGCTCCGCCTACCAGCCAGTGTGACAGGTGCCGAACTGAGTTTTGCCATATTGCCATATACGTAATATGATACGTACATCAAATTCCATAGTGCATTCTATAAGATTTGTTGTTAAAATAATGTTCTCACTGAATCACTTGATCTAGTTTCTATATTTATGAAATGTTGTGATTTGCATATGTAGGTACTAAAGAAACTACATAAATCGAAAAAATTGAATCCCGAATACCTCTCTGGGTTCGAACTTAAAAAATCGCGGGAAAATAATAAGCTTCAACCAACAAGGCCAGCAAGACATGAAGATTTAAAAGTTTTTAATTATTTTTCACGCGCATTTTAGGTGGAAAAGGTGAGTTTGACCACTAATCAAATTAATGTGCGTGATTTTGTTGCCTTGAGAGACTGCCGCGTCACCACTTACCACACACACATTTCTTATACAGGAGAAATACGTTATTTAATAAACATTTCGACACATAAGAAGCTGAAATAATAGTCATCATGTTTCAGTATGAAAATCTCAATGTCAACAGCGGCAGCGCGCACTAAATCGCAGACACAGTAAACTAACACGTTTTTATAAAAATTTCTTTCTAAAGCCTTTGTTCTTTTATTCGTAATTCAGATTTTTTTTTAAATTTCGGTACGGTGAGTTACGAATTAACGGAGTTTTACTGTATATATGTGAAGATTCAGTTGATTCATGAACATAATAGCAGGTGTAAACAGTCACTTATAATCCAATCCCAGTGTTGAATATTCAACCACATTCCAATAATATTTCTTCTTCTGAATAAATAAATCAAATATACTAATACCCTGATTAACACTCAGGATGCATTCCTGAAGACAAAGTGCTAAAAACAAAAGCTAAAGACTGCGTTAAACAATCATTTTAATGAACAGTAAATAGGGATAGAATGTGACCAAGAATAAACAACTTTTACATAATAATTTTAAGTTACTTTTATATTAACTTGTGTAATCATATACAGAACACGAACATATATGAATACAGATTTATTTTTGTGCTATTTTCTTGTTTTTTTTAAATCGTCTAGTGTTATTTTGTTTTTTTCTCATTAAAAAATTTGTGCGTGATAAATCATTTTGATTAGACCACATAAATCACACTTGAGATAGTGTGGACATTGTCTTACTGCTAATGAACAACTACACATTGGGGAAGACAAACGCACGGGGCAAACATAGATTTAGGGGAATTACAGCACTATGATGAATCATCCGTTGATTGATTTGGGTTTGAGAACAATCGTATTAATATATGAATCAAGAGAAATGCTGCGATAAACTGAATCTGCGTAAATTTAGCACTTTTTTAGGTTTTAGGTAGAACCGCATTATAAAGAAATAATGGAATATTTAGTGCTTTTTTAGGGTTTGCAAAAAAACTGTTATACCGGATCAGCGTTAATGGAGTTAGCATTAAGTAGTGTTTTACTGTATGTATTATCACTGCCAGTCGCAGAGCTATTCCACTGTCTAATCTTTATCAAAGAACTTATCTACATACAGTCTCATGATATAATCCTCCAGAAAAATCACATCTTGTTAATTTGCTGGCATTCTTACAGCTTTTCAATGGTTGCTTGCTGCATTCTATCAGTCTCATGATTTTTTTCCATTTAAATCGTTAATTTCTAATGCTGAACTCACAATTTTAAACCTATTCCTGCTAAACGTTCACTCTCAGCTCTCATACTTTCAGCATTTACATAACAGAGTTACAATTTTGTGGACCGTAAAGCAGTCTTCTGGAATGACTTATTTACAGATTATGTAAAGATTGGCTTTCCAACAGGTGAGCGATCCCTATACTAGTGATTTGTTTTTCATCATTTTATTCTTTATTTTATGAAGTTTTTTTTGCAATTTATTTAATTATATGCTGTCGGACAGTGGCACATTTAAACTTTTGTTTTTGATTGAAAAGTATGCAGAAAACATATAAAGATATTTTACTGTCATATTACATTTGATATTGTTTTAAAGCAAATAAATAAGGGAAGCTTTCCAAAATAAAAGAAGATGATAAATAATAAAAAAAATATTTTAATAGTATTACAAGAACTTAATAATACCCTCTCTTACATCGACAGATAGCAATTTATGTGCCCTGAAATTGACTATTTCCTTCTCATGTGGGTTTGAAAGAACGCTCCATCTGCTAACGTCGCTTGTTTGTTTATTTCTTTGTGTCTTTTCTGGCAAACAATTTCCTCTAACACCTCGCCATCTCCTTTTATTAATCTGAAAATACTTCAAAAACTGAATAGGAATGAACACAACAAAAACAACAAATTCACATATTATTTTTGATTCTTCAGAACACATTATTCCCTGATAATTAAATCAAAGTAAGAGCAACCAGGACATAGTCATCTTAGTGGCAGCTTCGTTTTTTCTAAAGATAGATTTGTTTTTTAAATTTTTTCAGTAACACATATTTAGTGTAGTTTAATTTAGATCAAATTTGCTGCACTTTTTTCTCAAAGTACTTCCATAATATCAGTGCAAGGTGAGTTATTCAATTTCGATGATGTTAAAATTGGGACCACATTGGGAGTGCTTTTCATTTTGACTGTGTCCGCACAACACAG
This sequence comes from Eubasilissa splendida, assembly GCA_031772225.1. Classification (NCBI taxonomy): domain Eukaryota; kingdom Metazoa; phylum Arthropoda; class Insecta; order Trichoptera; family Phryganeidae; genus Eubasilissa; species Eubasilissa splendida. The sequence continues at coordinate 1,327,465 of CM062857.1, forward strand.
AACAAATGAAAACTAATGATGTGATTGTAATTATTAAAATGGATATACAGTGGACTCCCGATTATCTGGGATATATGGTGAAAAAATCCCAGATAATCCAAAAGCGTTGAAAAAATATTCAAAAGTTACAAAAATCACTCATACTGTCCGAACGTAGCACACGTGTATACATGCAAACGCAAATGCCGATCGGAATGTTGTAGGTTTGTCAAATAACTTTCACCATAAATATTTTTTTACACAATTATTATTTATTTCACTAAAAAAAATAAAAAAAATAAAAAAATAAAGAGGATTGTGTTTGCCCCTTGCTGGTGTTTGATGATATATTTCGAATATTTCTTTACACCATTTTTTTCAGTGAGAGTGCTGCCATTGAATCACTCAAGGTACTCTTAGTTGTTTGGGACATATATTTGTTTGCATACATATTTATTTTGAATGAAAATAATGCACTGTGCCTTCCCCCATTCCTTTACCCTCCCGACACGACCCCGATCAGTCGATTGGCGACCTTGAGCGAGTGCGGTATATGTGAATCGAAAGAATTACAATATTACACATTTGAGACTTCGCGTCTATAGTGTAGGAACTCGCCGTTGTCCAAAGGAACCTAAGACGAAATAGTGATTAAAAATACAGTCCACATTTGGAGATGTCTGCAGAATCTGGATTGTGGTGAGTGCCAAACTCCTTCAGTATCCTGAATTCTTCCGGCATCTATGCTTATACGCAAGAGTAGTCAAGAAATGATTCCATGGTTTAAATTTCGCAGACAGCGTTGATGTTTTCTGAAGAAATCAACTTATTCCCCTGTTTGTCCACATAAAATGTAAAATATCTTCGTCATTTAATACTCCATGATCAGTTACACTTTGGTCTGAATGAATCCAATCACGTGCTGATTACTCATCAACATCCCGCACCCGTCAATTTGTTGCAAATTTCGTGACACTTATTCTTCATGATTTTGATTAAAATCGAGAAATTCTTCATCACGTCAAATCAGGTTTAATCAGGGATTTAAATTTGCCCAAGTATAAGATCTTCGGTTTTTATTAATGCTTGAAACATAGAGGTGAATTCTCGTACAGCTGGACCATCACAATATATTTTTAGTGAATTTCTTAAGATTATGATATTATTGTAGTCAGATTTATGAATATCCTGATATCTGATACCTGACTAAATTAAAGCCATAAAAAAATATACAGCTGATTCTAATAACCATTGAACACACCGGCGCCTACTGTAGTTGATTGTTTTTAGTTCAAAATACTCTATCATAACTGTTGCTCACAGGTTGGGTTAACATTTAACTCAACCATGAATAAGTTAATAAACAGACTAACTTTTGATAGCTACCGTCAAAGGTTAATAAACAAATTGACTTGTTGTCTTAGGATCATATTCATCTACGAGTAACCTCTTTACCAAAGCTAGTTAACAATGTAAATTATATATAAAAATAGTAAATAACACAATTTTTAATTTATTGTTAAAATAAACAATATATTATATTATGATTAATTTTCATTTTGATTATTTCTGTTTAATGCAGTATGAAGATTGTACAATGTAATCATCAAAATGAATCTGCAACACTAAAGGACAGACCCATGTGAAAGAATGAGAATATAAGAAAATAATGAAAGTTGAGATGGGCGTAATAGACAAGTTGGATGAAGGGGAATGTTGGATGCAAGAAAGGTCAGCCAGTTATATACAAGACAGTATTATTCCAATTCCATTCTTAATTTTGGATATTCTAACATATTAGAATGTCCAAAATTAGCTATAGCTATTTTCTATCATTTTGATTATTAAACAGTTTTAAAATTAGGGTGAGGGGTACACAAAATGATTTAATATGATAGTAAGGAGAGATAGGATAACCTGTATCTTCCTGACTCTTCATCTAGAACCTTCCTCACAACTGATTGTCTCTTCTCCCATTCTTCTTTTGTCATGGGCGCCATTATTTTGGCTCGTTCCATTAAACCTGAAATTCAAAAAAAAAATAATATCAACAAAGTAATTTATATATGTGAAAATGTACTTAGTGGAATAAGCCATATGGATCTGAATGTATTGTGAATAACATATGCAATCATTGAGAGATTTGAGGAATACTAAGGTTACATTTTTTGAAGAGCACTATGTAAGCAGTATACAATTAATAAATTTACAGACAAAATAAGTAAGTTATGGAGAGATCAGTCAATCAAGAGTCACGCAACCATAATCTATATAAAAAATATCACCTTCACTGTTTATATGTAAATATCAACTTTGTCTTCCCTATCATTTAACTGTAGGCAGGAAGACAGAAAGTCTCTTTTCTGTTCTAACACAGAATTCTCATTGTACCCAAGTCTCCTCTTATTCTTATTCACTTATTGATTCTATCAGAACTACCTTCCAGTATCTATACTATGGTTTACCTGGTCAGGTTTTTATTTCATATAATATATTTTTTTACGTGATATACCAATATAATATTATACATTTATAAATTATGTAAAAACTATATAATGTGATTGGTGACAAGCAAAATATTATCAAATCGGTAAGTAGAAAAATAAACTAGGTTGGAGGAATGTGCTTGAAAATATTCATAAACCACCTCCAATATTCGGATAATCAGGAAAAAGATATATATATTATTACATTGAATATGCTCCTACCGATTGGAATATTGGAAGATTTCTCTGTAACCAGAGGCACCGACTCCATAGGCGTTTCAATGGGTAATAACTTAGCATTGTTCTTTTCGAATTTATCCGTGATCTTCTTGGCTTTCTCTTGTTTTCTTTTTTCACTTTTCAATTTCTTTTTAAGTCGCCTGGCTGTTTTCCGTTCTTCCTTTTTAATTTTCTTCTTCAATTTTTTCATTTCCTTTCGAAATTTTGCCGAATCTGCACTACTGTCACTGGGACTATCGGAGTCGCTGTCACTAGACGCAGAACTGTGTTTATTCTTTGAATTGGTCTCTTTATTATCTCTCTTCTCATTTCGTTCAGATTTCTCCATTTTTAATTCAGCTTGACGGAAACATAAAACAGTGAAACGGCGTTATCGTTTAAAAATTTATAACAAAAACGCTCTTTTAATTTTATATTTGAAAATTAAAAAACTGATTACATTTCGTCCACGAACTGAAGAAGCCGGAAAGAAGAAAACTGTATCTTATCTATGAAGAAAACGAAGACCTTAAATGTCACTTATAATTGTGATTTGTTAGTTGGTAGTTGGTATCGGTTATTCGGTTATTAGTCGAATCATGTTGGTATTGCGATTCGTGTTGAGATGGAGTTTTATAAACGATATCCAATCGATATTTCCCAAGTACCTTTATAGGATCATAATAATTATTACAGTTTTCCATAACACATTAGTCTTTATTTAATTCTGTCTAATTCAAATACAACATTAAAAAATATATATTTCGCCCGTTTATAGGTATCCAAGTACTAGGTATACAGCATTTTAGCGTCCTTTTAATAAGGCAATTAATAAAAGTAGCATTACTGTTTTGTGAAGCCTCTGTTTTATCTCTTGATCTCGTTATAATTAAAAAATTGAAATAATAGGTATTTATCAGTTCAACTGTCAAGACAGATAGAGCGTACAATCCAATCCGCGGGACGCGCAACCCGGAGATCGCGCAATTCGTTCGGTAGATCCTATCGGCGCAGGATTTACGTTATTTTTTACAATAGCTAATAACTTAATACCTACTTGCGAACTGATAACAGCCGAAACAACGAGACTGCTGAAGAGACAAACGAGATCGCCGAACGTCAAACAGCCTACGAGTTATTCGAGATTGGCTAAATTTAAAGGACGAAGCATATCATTATAATCCTGAATTGAATAATTCAAAGTTTCCTACGATTGTTATTAGTAGCATGTTGTTTGTAGCTCTTTTTGCGATGCGTTGATGTTTGAAGACGAACCACCAGGGTAATGCTGTTTCGCTGGAAAGATTTCGTTTCCAGAGCTTCCGGAATTGACAGAACCATTGGAGAGCATTATTGGCGATCAGAAGCGAGGCCAACAACAATCACACTATGAATAAATAATTTGTGATGACTTAATTAGTTTCAGGATTTTTTTTCTTGAAAACGTCTCTTTTTGCCCAGCGTTTTTGAGTAAAATACAAGAAAATATGAAATTAATATACCTATACAAAAATCTACGAGTGAAGCCTGGAAATAAAATTCTAAAACATTGCCAAGCTATGCCTTTGCATCTAAAATAAATGCAAATATGTAATATTGAAAATGGAGAGAGTATCTAATTATTATTATTTTTCCTCTTTATAGTGGCCTTCGCCAATTAGGCGTAATTAGCTATTACAAGTACATACACGAAATAATGTAATATATTAAATATAATAAATAATTAACATAAATGAAATAGTCAGGGGAATATTATTAATATTAGTACAGGTATTGAGTATTTGAAATCTAATGAACACACACTGACATTTTTTAAATTTATTTTTACCTACATAACATAACATAGAGTGTGAAAAAGAACATTTATATTTGAAAGGATAAATATACAAATAATAATTGTTGTTAAATGAAGGATAAATTAATTGATATTAATATCTGTTATGACAAGTTTTAAGTAATTATCATATATTAGCAGGAAACAATCGGTTTTGCTGGTTATTGCTGCAATGTCTTTCGGGCGTTTTCGCAACTTTGCCGCACTTTTGGTGGCCATTTCATGACATAATTAGCGACCACTTCCAGGTTCTCCCGGTTTATGCATTTCGTGTTTTATTAATTCATTTTCATCGGGCTTTTATTTTTTGGGTCGGAGTTGAAGTATACAATATTATTATTGATTTACCTGGCCCCACTGGACCCAGGTAAATCAAAATATTGTATATATTGTTACCAATTGCAAAATAAAAAAACCGGAGCGAAATTTAAATCTGGCGTTCAATTTGGATCATCCTATGAGTATACAAAGGAAACATGCACAGACAATACATATTGCACCTTTAAAAGAACAGACAGAATTATTAGTATAATTTATTTCAGTTTTATAAAACTTTGTACGTGGAAAAGTCAGTATATTGTACAATTAGAACAGTTAGGGTTTTGCATTATGTGTTTCTAAGTTCATTCTAGATGAATTTCATAACATAATAAATAAATTATTGTATTATTGGATGGGGAGGTGCATATAAAACTTCAATGTCACAATTAGAAATCACTCAAAAATGATAATAAAAATTATTCTAAAGACTATCCAAGTATACAACTTTTCACAGATTTTAAAGTACCAAAAATAGTAGACATATACAAAAAAAATTCAATAATTCAAAATTAAAAATCAATTAAATTTTAGAAGCGAATTCCGATCTACAAGATATAGAGATCAAATTGATATCCCAAAACTAAAATATACCGCAACTCAAAATCAATATATTTATTGAGGTATCAAATTTTTTAACAATCTCCCCATCACAATTAGAATAATTACGGACTATCATAAATTTGTAACTGAAGTTAAAAAAATATGTACACAGACTAACCGAAATATAAATTAACTCGAATATACTCCCTCTATACACGAGTCTTACTCTCATAGAGAAGAAACAAATGTTAATATATATATATATATATATATATATATATATATACATATATATATATAATATAAATAAAAAAAGAAAAAAAAAAAAAATTTCACTTTTTCACTTTTTTCATAATGTGTAATATTAGATATACATATAGGTACACAAACTATCTCCTTTATAAATAAAGATTACGATGCTCATTAATATATGTAATTTGTCGACACAATTATAATAGAACGATTATCGCAATCATAAGGTCATAAGTAGGCACGGGGAGGCTTCTTGTTCAAAATGTTTACTAATACATGGCGACGTGCGTATCGCAGTCTAAACAAAATAATGTCAACCAAAATAAGCGATTCACAAAGTGACTCGTACAATTTGATATACGCCACGAAATACATTTTTCTGTTGTCCCTCGTATTCGGGGTTAACAATTTTAATGTTTCCGATGAAAAAGTGATTCGCAGTGGGATTTTTACGAAGTGTTACTCGTTGGTGTACGGTTTTGGGTTACTCGTAGCAAGTGGCGTGATGATCGTACAAAGATTCATGTATTATTATAGTACGTTCGGATTGGACAAGGCCCTTTTAGACACGTTGATGGGTGTTCCGCCGCTGTTGATTGGCATTTTATTCATTCTCGTGTCCGTATTTGTGAGCGGCCCCGAAATTATACAGCTTTACAAACACGTTGAAACGCTGGACATCTATCTTCATATCGATAAACTAAATTACTACAAATTTTTGAAGAAATGTGTTATGCTCACCAATGCCGTATTTATTTCAATCAATGTTTTATCAGCCACGTTTGACATTATTGTCTACGGCCCGACTTTACAGATGAGCGTTTGCTATATAATAAGATGTTCTTTAGAATTGTATCTCTTACAGTTTGCAATATATATATTCCTTTTGGTTAATCGTTTGCAAAAGGTGAACGTTTTGCTTGAATCTCGTGTCAACGATGGCGGTGCCAAATGTAACAGGCAAAATGAAAGAAACGATTTTGCCGATTCTTTATCTATAAATTTTCTACATCAACATACATTTTATAGAACCCACGTTGGAACATTACAGCTATTAAAGGCCTACGACAAAATTGCCGATTGCGTGCAGATATTGAACACCAACTATGGATTTTGAGTAAGAATTAGCTTTTATTCATTTATTCTCATCAATTATGTGTACGTCATCTTACGAGTGCATAAAAAAATCTATTTAAAAAAAAAACGTGATTATAACATATCTATTGTATTCGTAGAAATTTGATTTATCTTTGATCTTTATAGCGTTAACATCGTAGCTAGTAATTGAAAAAAAATAATTTATTAACCACTTTGATTAATTTGACGCCAATTGGTTTCGATACTACTGTACCATTGTCAAGAGGGACGTACACTAACCGATCTATAAAATAAAATATGTAAATAACGAAATTAAGACCGCCTTTCTTGTTTTTTTAAGTGTCTTGGTATTTTTAGAAATTTTTCCGTATCGAAAAAGAAATAAATCAGACCTATTTCTAATTATAACAAAATCTGAATCTAGTAGTATCTTGAGTAGTTAAATAAAACTTTTACTAATACTGAATAATAAGTGATCCGTCCAACGACTATTGGGTATTTGAAAAAGCGTTCGATTGACATAAAAACATAATAATATCCTAGAAATGATTTTATCAGTTTTTTTTATGTCATTTGACAATTTGTAAGTTTTATTTAAATTTAAATCATTAGTAATATCAAAAAATAAACACATACCTTATAGACAAACTCAAAATATGATAATTAGCGCGTAATATAGAAAAATCAATAGCAACCGCGGAGTGAAATAATGTGACGTTTCTTTGTCTAATACGATGATATCAATCGAACAAAGAAATGTAGTTAAAAAACAGAATCAAAATATTTGTTTAGAAAATAATTTTCAAAGTTCATGTCCATTCAAAAAGACAATGAATAAGAAAGCGTTAAGTCGGATGAGGACGTAACTCCAGTCATGGTGGGAAAGAGAGCATTAAAATGGGGAATCTTACCTTATATATTATCTCAGCCCACCTTTATTATTCCCAACCATTTTAAGTATGTCATAAATCTCTTCTCTAGAGAGTGATTTCTTTCAAGTGAATCTTTTAAACGTCATTCACTTAGGCCCTATCCTCGGAAACCAGAATAGGGCAGCCTCGAGCTCAACTTATTATCGAGCTGTTATTGGGCCGCGTGGCTAAATCTGCGTTAGAACTGTTAGTTTCAACTTCATGTGATTGAAAAAAAAATCAGTTCTGTTTTATTTATATCAATAGAACATGCATTGTTTCAGCTGGCGTTGATGACTTTAATTTCTTTTCTAAATACGCTGTCAACCCTCAACTATATTTTTATCTTCAACTGGCCTTTCTCCTATAATGTAAGTATATGGTATATTATGTCGTCATAAATAACTTCTGGTGCAGGCAGCTACAATCTATTGTTTGTATTTACTCTAGTGGTTTAAACGAAGTGTTTTTTTCTTATTATTTATCTTAAATACATGTTTAATCTGTTTTTTTTTGCAATATTGAATCGATACTATAATTAAATAGGCTATTAATGCCTGTGTTTTAACTTTCTTTGTAATTATTATTTTAAAATATTTATATGTATTTGATGATTATAAGGTAAATTTAAACTGAATATTAAAAATGTGTTATACTGCGTCTGTGCTAAAGAAATAAAACTGAACTATCTTTAACAATCTTGTATGGCGTACTGTATACCTTTTTCTCTTTAAGGGCCGGTTGTGTGATCAGCGGTTTTTTACTTTTACTTTTTACTATGGTAAAAAAGTGACTAAACTAATTTTAATGCGAAAAAAAAATGCAACGGTTAACTAATTTTACTCTCGAATATCGGATGCTAAAAACTGAAAATCGTTGGTTAAATATGGCGGACTATTCACAGCTATTTCAAAAGTCATCGGTCTCATTGATACTTTTACGACAATTAATAGTATTAGTGATGAGAGTTCGTCCGATGATGATCCCGTCGTTTAATACATATTTGCACATAATCTGAAAAAATTTCGCCACCGAAGTGACAGGTGTCGAACGCACAGGCGAATAAATCATAAAATAGAGCATATTTCATGATTGTCACGCTGTGAGGCGAGATTGGGCAATAGTAAATTTGACGTACCATGATAATAAGTCACTATGCGCCAATTTGCCCTAAAACAGACTTGCCTAGTTTATTTCATTCTTAACATAGTGCATACATAAGCACTCCTATATATGCTCTAATATAAACAAGATGTTATGTAATTTCTTCTTTCTGCCTTGGCTTCATGTTCAGGGGGAAGGCATCTAGCCTAACTGGTTCTTTTTTAAATATTGACAAGTCAAATGGTTATGAAATGAAAGAATATTTTTATATAAGAAAATTTATAATCTATATTTTAAGATACTTGCATGTGTTAAAAGTGGAAAATAAGTAATTTAATTTAATTACAATAAAATTAACATTAAACATGTGTGTTCATCATGCCAGCATAAAGTTCTCTACCAAATTGCCTATGTTGACGCTTGTCTGATGTAGATTATGCAGGTCCCTCACGTAAGGGATTACCTCTTAGGATGGTCCTGGATCCTGGACGTGAAGTGTGGTCAGCCCCTTGTGGTGCCAGCGTAGGGTGACGGAGTTCAGGCTTGTAGTTGATGACAAGACGATGCCCAATTATCCAGGCAAACCAGGATTCTAGACGCGATATTCTTATGCAATAGCGACAGTCTGTTCTCGCTACACCAATTATATTTATCAACTTTTTATAGATCCAGCGGGACCCTTTTTGATACTTTCACATCAACGATTAAACGCAGAGTACATCACAGACTAAGTTTAAACTCGAGGCGCACAGTTTAAATTTTCCCCGGAATTACAATCTATAAAGCGCTTGCTTGATATTTTAGAGACGATATAAATATCATTTTCTAATTGAAAATAAAATCTCGTCTTTTGTGGAGCCAGTTCTCCCGGCTGAGGTTCTGTCCAGACTGCTCGCCTATGGTGATGCATCCCTTAAGGTGCATTTGCCTACGTGACTTTAGTCACGTTCGCCGCATTTCTTTATTGCTATACCCACGCTACGTCGGTACACCTGCGTCTAAAAATACCGAGTTTTTATCACCCTCCGTCCCTTACTTCGACTAAGTGCTTTTGTATCCTTGAACAAAATATTGTTTTGGGTAATTTCGCATTCTAACAAAGATTAAAGTATTTTCTTTTACTAAAACATATCTTTTACATATTTGGTCAGTTTCATTTTAAATCTATTCAATTTGTCCTCCTTTCTTATGTTTTTTGACATTACATTAAAAAATTACATCGCACTATACATTATCTCCTAAATGGCAATCTCAGTCTATTCCTTCTTCTTGTACGATGCTCATGCTCATGTTGATTTGCATCAATTTTTCGTGTAAATTTAGCTGATATTTTCTTATTGAGGATTTTGTAAATAAATACCATTATATTAAAATATATTTTCTGAGTAAATGTCATCTTATTCAGATCTTTCAGCATTGCACTGATCCGAGTATATCTATTTTTTCTGAGTATTATTCTCATAGCTCATTGATTTTGCATCACTGACAATCGTTCCATTTCTTCTTCGTCAGCCAAAACCAAAATGCTGCTGCAGTTGTTGATATGAGGAGTAATAACAGAGTTAGGCAATGTATTTAAAAAATAATAATAATAAAGTAAAAAGTTACCATGGTAATAATTTACTACTCATTGTCTTAATATTGCCAGTATAATAACTGTTAAAATAATATAAACCAATATTTTCTTTCCTTTTCAGGAGAAACTATTTTATTGCAGCGGATTTATCTGGATATTCCGATTTACAGTATATACAGATGTGAGTGTTCATTTATCCGACAATCAGAAGTGTGAATCTGCCAAAACAGCTGTTATCCTGGGACAAATAAACACTAATCGACACATTGGTAAGCTTTGATTTAAATTCATTCCAGGAATATTAATGCTCGGTACTGTAATCATAATAACTAATAAAATAATATATAACAATAAAAGTTTTTCCACGTATTAAAATTGATTTATTTTTAAAAGTTACGCTTACGCCATCTTGAATAAATAAGAATGGTGTTGTCCGTGCGCGTACTACAATTTAGACAAAAATAACACTTGGAAAGCAAAGTCATTGATCAATGGTTGATGTAATGTTGCATAATCTAGCCAATTTTGAAAATTATGATATTTGACTTTTACGACCGTTATCTTTATAAACCATCTTGTAGATTCCCTATCAAGAAAGGAGTCCAACAAGATGATACAATCTCATCTAAATTATTTACGTTTACTTTCGAAAATCTATTCAAGCAACTAGACTAGGAGGAGAAAAGCATTTACATAAATGGCGGGAATTTAAGTCATTCTACGTTTTGCGGATATTGTGATTACCTCAAACCTGAAACATACCAGACCACCTTTAAAACAGAATGCAGGAACTATCAGAAGTCAGTGACATCGTGGCAATGAAGATAAAATGTTAATGGAACCCAGCTTGAAAAACTCGATAATTGTATTCACCTAGGGCAACAATTTTGTGTTGATAATATGATTTTCAAAAGTGTCCAACCAACGTGTTGCGTACAGGTATAAGAAAACAAGTGTGGTACGCCGATCTCCACTTCTCTCAACTGGCGATGATGATGATGATGATGAGGTCAGAAGAAATGAAACACAGAAATATATTCTTTCTAGGGACACTGTGGCGATAGAATCGAGAATGCGTTCCCGCTCGCAGTGTACTTGGTTTTATTTCAGATACAAACAATACATTCAATTTATTCTAACATATCCCACCATTTCAGCGAGCAGGTAGCAAAATGCGCCAGTAAGACGTATTTTATCAAAAAATGACAGTCACTGTTTGCCGAAATCTATATCACGTCTTTCTGGAACCCCGTCGATGATTATATTTTTAAATTACTGCCTCGTGTCCTTACAACATTAATTGATTGGCATCACTTCGGCGACCTATCAATCCTATGCGATATACAATGCCTTCTTCCAGTGCTTACGTTTGGCTGCGAAACACAGACTCTCAATAAAACAGAGGTCCAAAAACTAACAGTAACGAAGAGAGAAGGTAAAGAGAAGAGTGATATAATTAAATGCGGCAAGAAAAGGCAGGCCATATCGCTCGGAGGACGGACAATCGTTGAATAAACGCACTCGAGGGAAATCAAGAAGCCGATAGGCCACCTCGCTGGACTCATAAAATTCTGCGGAAATATATGGCAGTGAATAACAAAGCACATAGAAAAGTGGGATACGATTGGGGACTTGGGGAGGCTTTCATCCAACAGATATTACAAAATGGCTGATGAAGATGATAGCTTTTATTGTTTGTATTTGATTAATAGTTTTTTAAAAGCACAATGTTTATTATAATTGATTGATTTGGTAGTTATTTCGTGGTGTAACATTTTAATTAAAAAATATATATAATTCTTATTTTCACTTTGTACTACACACACACAATTTTTTTTTTTGAGTAAATTGAGTTTACATCTGTAGTGAGGAGGACTACCCTTCCCGAAACTAGTCGTGACATTACTCAAAAAAAAGGTGTGTGTAGTACGTAGTGAAAATAAAGCACTATATTTATTCATTTGTTTATCTGATTTTTTTAGGCTACTTTCGACAAGGGTTGCTCAATAGATTTAGCCTCCTGGTTAGTTGCCGTAAATTGCGGATTGATGCTTCCAATTTTTTCATTTACGATCGACCATTCTTGGCCTCGATGCTGGGCGCTGTAGTATCATACTGTATCATACTGATTCAGTAACTTGCCGGTGCAGTGGTTAAGATGCTGGCATAGTGATCTAGTGATCGGGGGTTCGCGCCTCGTTCCAGGACACCAGCAAGTTAGTCTTATTTTCATTGTAGGTACAAGCGACTAGTTTAGTTTGAAAATAGTAAGAATATTGATCGTATCTATTAAAAAAAAAACAGTGGAAGTATAAATGTCATTTCTATTGTAGTATTGTAAATAATAAGTTGTATTGATCTTTATTATCTTATTGTTGAAAAGGGTTCGGGTCATAATTTCTCCACACAATCCAAAAAAATTCTGATAATTCCTTAGTCTACGATTCTCTGAGTACTCTACATGCGGCTAGGCCGCCAAATCTACTACTACAAGTGCATCAGCGCTAATCGCTTTGAAAATTTTACTAACTGCCTTATTGTAATAAACATCATATGTTAAATATGAATTAAATATATTAATTAGAAAGATATACATATAAAATAAATTTTATCGAAAAATATTGTTGTTGCGCCACCGGGATTCGAACCTGGATCTCTTTCCTAACCGGGGAAGGTGCATTATCCAACTATGCTATAGCGACAATATTTTTAGCGACAATTTTATAACCTTTATGTTACCTTTTTGATATTAACACATTTAATCGTTTCATTATTTGAAAGAGCCATCTACCTTATTTTTACAGAATCTCAAATACCTTTGAGTAAACTGATAGCAGACGCCAGAATTATCAATTCATTTTTATTAAATTTTGGACACATTGATACAACTTTATTATTAGGAGAATAAGAATGTGTTCTCCTAACAACATCATATGTGTTTTATATTAATACATGAATTGGAAGGGTAGAAAATTCTGATAAAAAACCCCGTGCCTAAGACACGTTAGTGTTAAACATTTATACAGTTGCGCCATTATTTGACTGTATGCTTCATTATTCTGTGATATCGCTTTTGTAAAATCATGACCGCTAAGGGCGATGAGGAGACAAAACAAATGAATAACGGCAGATATAAAATATTTTTTTATTTGTGTTATATACAAGCCATGCAGCAGTGAATTGCGCAGACTGGTCTGCTTACTGCTGATGGACACATTTTTATTGATTAGGTATACATTATTCAGTAATTCCTCTACATACGAATGAGTTCCGTTCCGAGAGCTTGCTCGCAAGTTGAATTTGTTTGCAAGTCGAACAAAGTCAACTTAGACATCCAGAATTAAATTATTTACAAAAATGATGTCAAAGCTAATAAGAGCTGTTATTATTGTAGCTTCTCGGAATTTTGAGTAGCACCTATCTTAAACAGATAATGGAAATGAAAAAAATAAATGTTTTTTTTTTTAATTTCAGAGACAATTTCACATATACTTTAAATATTTGAAATGATCAAACAATATACAGAGCATTATTTTATAGAAACATTTTTAAATAGATTAATGAAAATTGTAATTGATTGTAATAAAAGTGTTAATAAAGTTATTATCGAACTAAAAAATTTTATATTTTTTTTAAATATAAAAGTAAGATTTTTAATGAAGTAACATTTTTCTAACAATGAAAATGGGCTATCGACTAGTTAACATAAGAAAAATATTTTGGGTACTCAAAAAATATAATTAATTCACAACATTTACAAGTACAATGTGGTAGTTATTCAGTAATAAGGCCACGAATGTTAACAACATTATTAATATTTATAATAAACCACAGATGTCATTTGTCAAAGAAAAAGTTCGGTCATCAAATATGATTTAAATATGTATCATTTGGATTTTGTTAATAGACGCTGTATTATTGTATAAATATATATACTTTTTATATTGATTAAGCTATGTTTTAAAAAATATACAATTATGATCTAATTTAAAAAATTAAATTATGTTTTTATTACATTTTTTTAAGGAATAATATATTTATTAAAATTATCGCAACATAGCATAAAGCCTTAGTAGAAATTACTTGTTTAAATTCTCTTTTTCAAGTTAATTATATTGCAAGGATATTTTTTCCTTAATCTTACCAAGTTAGCCATGCATATTGTTCAATATTCAAACATGTTTCTGGAGAACACTTTTCAACCAACGTGTGAATATTACAAAATTCTTACTCTACCCCACGTTCGACTACATTTTCTATAGCACTTACTTCCCACAAATCATTCGGGTCGTTGTTATTCCAAACTCAAAGTTGCCTTTTATCATAGAACCGTTGTGGACATTGTATTTGAATTAACCTTGTCGCCTTCAGAACAAGTTAAAATCAAATTTAGATATCTGTCCAATTGCGTTGTTTTTGGTTAATGAAACTTGCTAAATAAAATATACAACTAATGACCTATTACATACCGATCTGTGCCGTCAGATATCCAAACACGAGGGCAAATTTTGATGGGATATACATATGATTTGACCAGCTTCTTTATGTTACTATTCTAAATTTCAAGTGAAAATTGTGTTGTAAAACTTGTGTGAGTTTAATGGCCAGTTGCGCCTGGACAGGAACGAGGGTTCAGCAAGATAACTTTTTAAATATAAAATTTTAAATACTAATTCAATGTATTAATTATAAATATATACATATAAAATCAATTTTGTCGAGAAATATTGTTTTTGCGAATTCGAACCTGGATCTCTATTTCCAATCCGGGGAAGTACACTACCAATTGTGTTATAACGCCAGTATTTTTCATGACAAATTTTCGAACCTATATGTTACACTTTTTCAAAAAAAATACATCTGTGGTTCCATTATTTTAATTCCTTAATATAAAATTTTAAACTAAAAATATACTATAAAAATTTGGTTTTAAATGCTCATTTTAGAGGGATGTTTATTCATTTAATAATTATACAAAAATGTGATAGATTACTGACTGTGACAGGTTGCCGATGGACCGGTGCTTACTAGATATGATTTTTTTCTGTTAGCTTCCAAATTATACATTGAATTGTTAAATAATAAACTGGAAAGGTACAAAAAAAATATATTACTTACAACATTCACCTTAAAACTTTCATGTTGCAATATATCATGACGAGGATGTAATTCCTAGTTTGATGATAGGCTATTTTAAATATACCTTTTGCGTAGTGTATTATACATATATACTCTACAGTAATTTTATAAAACGATTATTTTCCCACAATCATATATTTTATTCAATAATAAACATATAATAAATAAATAAACAAATAACAAATGCAAGGTACTTATAATTCTTTTCTATGAAATTATGATAGAAGCGTACGTAAATAAGTTGAAGAAATGAGTGAACTGCAAGCCAATGATTACTAGATACTTAAATCACCACCGGCAAAGCTGATACTATCGGCCACTGTTTCATAGATCTTCATATTATATTTGACAATACCTCTGAAAGAAATATAGATGAATGAATAAATTAATAAATATAAATAAATAAAATAAAAATGCCATTATTGAAAAGTTAATATTTTGTGTATGTTCTTTACCAGGGTATCAGGACACATACCTCCCGGACACAAACCCCCTGTCAATACCCCCCCTGCACATTAACCCTCCCCCGTGCAAAAAATCCCCCTAAGAATTAACCACCGCCACATATAAAAATAATCTAACCTAACCTAGCCCCCCGTGCAAAAATTGGGGGTAAATTGGAGGTGAAATTAGAGATATGTGTCCTAGAACCCTTTACCACATTAAAGAATAAGATAGAATCCCTTCTAAGTAAAGTATCGTTCTGTTCCATGTATTATATTTGATAAATTTTAAATTATTTAATTATATTTAACAAAATTACTGCCACTTTAAATATGCATCAAATATACGCGAAATACTTGAACAACTAGAAACGACCAATTTGTTAGTTTACATTGGAAGGGTTGATAAATTGAGCCGATTTAACCAAATACTAACCCAAAGACGTGGTCATATTTGATACGCCGGATTGAAGCAATATGAAGTTGTACGACATTAAGCTCATAAGAGCTGAAGCCATGAACGACAAATCATAAGTGAAAAAATTTGAAGCCGTAATTCGTAATTTACAGCAATCTGCCAAGAGTAAAAATTTGTCCAAAACACGACTCCGAAAATGTTCTGAAAACCCAAAATACATATACGTATATACTTAATATGTCAATATTTTTAAATAAATCCAATGTACAAAAGCTTTGAAATAAATTAATATTAAAAATGTTTGTATTTCCCCATTTTGATACAATGAAAGATTTTTGAGTTTTTTTTTTAAAATTAAAGGTTAATCAACTTTCTTTAGCCTTACTGTTAGTATTGAGCTGTGCCAATATACCCCCAGTTTTAATAGATTCTTGCTGCAGTGTGTCGATTAGAGGTGTACTCGAAGCGAATAGCAAAATCATTCGGAAAACCCAGTAATACGTATTTCCAAAAAATAACGCTTGGTCCTGGAAGAAACAAATTAAAATCATTTAGGGCATCAAATATAACAGACACATGATGTCATGCTGACGCGACATTCAGATAATGGACCCTGAAATGAGATCTGGAACGTTGGCTAGAGAGGTCGGATACACATGGCAGAGTAGCTCAGAAAACTCTACACAGAAGATTCTCTCCCTCTTGTCTAATGTTACAAAAAAATAATCAAAGATTCAATCTCGATTCTCCATAACGATGGGTAATTTACATTTACGACTCAGAATATAGACAGCTATACAATAAGACCATCCGTAAAATATTGTGGATTCCTGAATCTATTATACTTTCTGTACTCTATATGTATAATGCGAGAATTTGTTGTTAAACAAATAAAAAATGATTCACCTAATTAATACTATTAATTTTAAATGTGGAATAATAGATGTATCAATTTGAAAGAACTACAGCATTACGATACAGCATACGAAAAATTGTCGTCAAATTACTATGTCGGTGTGGTGTAATCGGTAACGCAATTCCCCGTATAAGAAAGGATCCAGGTTCGAATCCCGGTAGCAACAAAAATATTATTTGTATTTTAATTAAAACTATTTGATATCGATTCATATGACACTCAAAGCCAAACCCCAGGACCTATTGAGTGGTAATATTGATAAATATTATATATTTATACCGCATTTCATCGATTATAAGACGCATGTTTTTTCCTATTTTGGTGTTTCTAAATTCGGGGTGCGTCTTGTAATCGAGGAAATACAGAAATTACAAATGATTAGTGTAAATATATTACAATAGTAGATAATCATTATATTATACGGAAGCATTATTATAAACTACACTTCTATTACTCTTCTTTACCGGTTACGTGGACTATGGACATCATACCTGCATTTAATATTTTATTCTTTGAACGAATTTAGAATATTTAATTGTACTACTAAATTTTTTGCAGACTTTCACACGTTACACACACCCAACAGCACGAGCGCGTGCGCAAAGAGCCACGCACGTTCGCGACATACCTACATTTCGAACATCGATCGGGGAACCGGAGAATAGAAGCGAGTATCCTTCGCACCTATACCTTCTGATACGTATCATCCTCATCATAAGACATGATGCATTTTATAACCTCCAAACTGATCTGGAGTCAGACAACATTCAACGTACAATAAGCCGCATGCTTCACCATGCATAACCTCTTCAACTATATACATTTCGGTAACATGTAAACATTGATAGAAAATATTTTATTAAAAAGAACACATTCTTATTGTGAAGTTGTAATTATTCAGAACATACGGTCTGTGATATTTTAAATACTAATTAAATGTATTAATTAGAAAGATATACATATAAAATCTATTTTATCGAAAAATATTGTTATTGCGCTACCGGGATTCGTAGATGGCTTTCAAATAATGGAACGATAGATGTATTAATTTGAAAAAGTGTAACATATAGGTTCGAAAATTTGTCGTCAAAAATACTGTCGCTGTTGGTAATACACCTTCCCCGGATTGGAAAAGAGACCTAGGTTCGAATCCCGGTCGCGATAACAATATTTTTCGATAAAATAGTTTTTATATGTATATCTTTATAATTAATACATTTAATTAGTATTGAAAATATTTTATTATTATTGAGTAGGGTTACCATAATTATGAAAGTCTTAACCGGGACATCAGTACTAAATCGGGAAAATTACTGGCACTTAACTTAGGTATCCTCACTGCAGCGGTTTTTATAAATGGGTTGTCATTTAGCAGTTCATTCGAAAATTTGATATTTCTTTTCGGCATTTTAAAAGTGTTTGGTTAAAACCTCAACTAAATTAGGCAGATCAATTACGCGCTGCTGCGTCACCTTACTAAAACGTAATTATATTGCGAGTATTAGAGAGCCGTGCGGTGCGGGGCTTAGCTACGCCGGGACAAAATGCCACACCGGCCGGGACGGGTGTAACCGAGATAATTCCGGCCAAACCGGGACGTATGGTAAGCCAATTAAGAGCATGTACTTACGTCTGTAAAAGACTTGTAGAACAGGAAGAAAGTGTTGAATGCGGCAATCACATTTAAAAACAGAACGAAAGCTGAGAATAATATCTGCAAAATAAAAAATTTGTTGATATATTAAAAATACTATATTCGTAAAAATAATAATAAAATATATCAGCCATTTGTAATGATAATAAATTTAATAAGCTTTAAAATAGGGAGCCTTCTATAGTAAATAAAGTTATGTGTGATTTTATGCACGGTTTCTCCATTCAGTTCAATCTTACAACACATATGGCAATTTAGTTCTTATGACAACCGCGTACGAGTTATTTTCCATTCCAGTACTAATATTAGATTAAAATTTAACATTTTAATACATACATATTTTTAAATACAATATTTTAAAGCTTTGGAAGTAAGATCCTTAACTTTTTGTATAAATGTATTGAAATGTAAAAAATTTAAAATGTTTCTTTATTAATAATACAAAAATTCTGATTCAGTTGAGTAGGTTAACTGTGAAATCAGAAAACGTTCTGAGCACCTCTATGAAGTTTTTGTTTATCATAAGGTCTTGTGGCGATATATTATATAAGTACCTGATTCAGGCTGTTTCTTTAAAATCTTCCCTTTAATAAAGATACAACTCGGTAGTAAAATAATTTTTCGTGTCCTACATAAATATACCACATATTAAAATTTAAAATTTTTATTGAATTTTTAAGCGTCCTTGTAAATTTTTATTTTTTCACACGTCATAAAAATTATTGCAGAGAAAATTTCTCAACTAGATATTAATAGAAACACTTTATTTGTCACAACTTTGTATATACACTTGAGTGTCGAATTTAAGCAGTGCAAGTAACTTGAGCGTTCAACTTAAGTGACATAAATGGTACAACAACACAACTGGTGAATTCAATCTCGAGCCAAAATTGCAATCCTGGGATTTCGGGATTCAATTTTAATGATTCCGAAATCAGTACCGGGATTAGAAAATGTACATTTGCTTATTAATTTGAATAAATATACACAGTAATCCCGAGATTCATGAATACTGTAAACTGAGTCGCGATCTCGGGATCGGATTCCTTTAATACAATAAATCACAGTATGTACAAATCTGTTCAATTAATAATACTTACAGAAAATCCGAAGCAAGTGTTCATTATGTGCACGCAATCAGCAATTTTGTCGTAGATTTTCATAAGGTGAAAAATTTCGATGCTTGTTCCATGAAAATTCCCATGAAAACATTTTTGAGCTTGATTAACATCACTCTGCCACTGGTATATATCGCCGCTAATTAGAGCTATTCTATTGTCTAAATCGTGAAGATTAGACTCAAGTAAGAAATTCACTTTCTTCAAACGATAAATCAAAACAAAAATGTATATTGTAAGTTGTATTCCGTATAACTCAATGGTACCCTTCATCACATACCAGATAATAATTCCAAAAGTCATTTCAAATGTAAAAATATCCAATACAACAGACGAAATATTCATGAATATAATAAAAGCAAAAATAATGTGTCTCTTTAATAACCTGTAATATATTTTTTTGTCTATCTTTAGGTACGCATCTATTGTATCAATATTTTCATAAAAGTTTTCTATTTGTGGACCACAATGATATACCGAGACGAGACTAAGCAATGCTCCGAACAACGGGGGCGGGACGTTCATCAGGACATCAAAAAAGGCGGCGTACAAGCTGAGTGACTGATAAAAGTACAAGAATCTCTGGACAGCCACTGCTACATTTAATATGAAAAGTACAAAACCAAAGACGAGAGAATAACAATTGGTGTACGATCCACTGCGAACCACCCTTTCGCCGGAGGCCTCGCAATTCTTAACCCCGAATAAGAAATATAAAACAAAAAAGGGTTCAGTGGCAAAAATTAGATTATACGATTTTTTCCGAGATTTACTCAACTTAACCGACTTTCCTGGCATTACTTTACGCGATATGTAATCCTTGCATACGCTTGTTTTAGTAAACATTTTAGACTGTTCTTGTGTTCACATGTTTTATCATTGTGTGTCCGACATTTTCAATTCCAAGAGTACATTTAGTATAATAATTGTAGTTATTGATCCATTTGTCTGGCGTGACCGACCGGTGGCCTTCGTCTTTTTACGGAACATTTTAAAAATTCTGTGTAGTATATACATTTTTTAAACACCTTTTTGTATACTTAAACGTATGTATGCAAATTATATTTTATTAATTCTTTGTTTTTTTATAGTACACAACCTGATCACGCTGGAAAAAAATAATTATAGTCAAACTTGGTTATAGCGAGCTCGGGTATAGCGAGTTCACGGCTATAGAAAGCAAAAACTCATTTATAGTTTAGTTTACGCAAGTTTTCATACAAAAGTGAACTGTAATAAAGAGCTCGCTTCTCGGTTATACCGAACAAATAATACGGCCAACACATGAATATTTGTGTGCTTGTTGGGACTGAAAAAAAGCAATTCTCGAAAAATGAAAGCAATTAAAGTGAAACGTGTGGCGGACACGCTGACCGACCGTTGGGTCATATCATTGATGACACTACCTAAGATTTCCGGCCGCCTAACCATGTTGACGCTCACAACTTATTATTGAGCATCAAACAAAAGTGTCAAATAAAAAACAGACATCCGAAAATGCCATTTTATAATCTCTCCCTTTTTATATTTGTGTTTTCCTCTGAAATCAAATTTATTATGAAATAATCTAAAGTAATATTTGTATGCGTCAGCAGTGTTGTATTGACTAACAAAATAAAGTTTCTCTCGATTTGTGAGAAAATCAAAATCATTTGTGAATTAGGACACAGCGTGAAAAATGTTGAAGTGTGCAAAATTTTTCATTGTCTGTTTCAACATTATTGTAAAATAAGGATGTTCACCTGTCGGCATTTGAAAACAGCATCACGGAAAATGCGATCTTAATGATTTTAATGGAGCATTATTAAAATGGTTTAGCACCCAAAGAAGTGCCGGATATAAGAGCCAATTTTACATGTAGCGACGGTTGGTTGGACATAATGAGAAATGGTTATAACGAGCAAATTTATTTGGCCCCCTCATGCTCCTCATAACCAAGTTCGAATGTATTATTATTATTATTTATTCATTTAAATATTATTGAATCATGATTTTTGATTTGAATATGATATTTGTAACTGCTTAACGTTTTTGAAAGTATATCATTACTTAGTGAACATTAAAAAAAAAATTAAGAAAAAGGGTCTTGAAATGGGATCCCAGACCAATACCTAATATTATGATGATGGTTACGAGCCGTTGATAGAAAATCACAAATATCATTTTCTTGAGTTGAAAGTGATCTACCATTAAAAGTTTTGGCAACATGGATAAATTGGGATTGTACACAAGTAGAAGCGTCAGAAGATTACGTTATGGAGCAACAAGAATAGAGACCAGTTTGCAGCCATGTAAAAGAATAAAGATAATACTTAATAGTGAGTAACATTAAGTAAGGATCACCTAGGATCAACGGACGAATGAGGAGAGAATGGTAAGAATGATATATGACGCAAGTGTGCAAGATAGCACCAGAAATAGAGAACGTTCGCGGAAGACTTGGCATGACCAGATAAACTAGATACTGGAAGATGGTCCTGTTAAAAGCCACAATAACCGGCGAGCTCGTATGAGAAAATGTACGAATATACGGATGAGGCGAGAATTGTGCATCAGAACAGAAGAGTGTGGCGCTCTATCCTCTCTGCCTATCCTCGCGGAGAAACAGCGTGATGGTAAGTAAGATAATACTTAACAGAAAAGGATGTTTAAAAAAAAAAACAAGTTAATCTTGAACGTTTTCATGTCGTGGTACTTGTCACAAATTAAGTTGAGGTTTTTGAAAAAAAAAACAAATTTTAAAAGTTCATAATGATAATTAGTGAACTTTATTTGCACGATTTTTTTAGTTTTATATATTTTATAATTAATAAATCTAACGCTACAAAATCAACGATCAGTGGGTATTAATAAATTAATTTTAATCTTTTTTGAAACAAGTAAAATCGGTAACAAAATCTTAACGCGGCGCTCAAAAATTCACAGCATCGAATAAATGTTTTCCAAAAATTAAAAAAAAAAATGGTTTCCATATCTTGTGAGCGTTTATGGTGTTTGTATAATCTACAGCTGTCATATTGTCATGCTACTTGACATTCATATCACGTTTATTTGAATGCATACATTTTTTTATCATTTGTAAAGAAGTTTTTTTAATGCGCTATGATTAAAATAAACTATTAGTATGTAACGTAACCGTATCTATTAGTGATGAGACGATTCCAAAATTTACCGATTCCCGATTCCGATTCCAACTGAATTTTATAAAATTTAAAATTGTCATTTTCACTTAAATAGTGGTGTGTAATTCTTTAAAAGCCAATGAAAGTAATGATATTTTAAACAAAGATTGGCATATAATTACTGAAATTAGCTTTGACAGGTAAATTGTTCCTCGAGCGCTGTTAAGGTTATGTCATGACTTGTAAAATTATTTTTGGGATTAATAATTTTCGGGGATAATTATGATTATAATTAGTTAATTATATTTTGTAAATAATAATTATAATTATAATTAATTTTGATTTTTATTGGTTTGGAATTTTCGTTTTACACATTTTTGCCACCTTTACTCTAAATTTATACGAGTTCTGTACTTCAACTTGATATTTTGATATTTCAGAACGCATCTTATAATTTTGTATGTTGCTATAAATTACGCTCTAATCCACCCTTCAAGAGTGATTTGTGCCATTAATCAAGTTAAAAACTTTATTTTACAGAAAAAAGTACAATAATATTATAGAATAGGAAAAAATTATATTACAAGTCAATACCATTGTCGTTCAAAAAATTTGCTATTATTTAGATTAATTGTGGCGAGTAAAGGAAAAGAAGATGATACAAGTTAACCTGGAGTTGAAAATTACCATTGACGAGATTACTGTAAAAAAAACCTGTGATCCGCAATGGACAGGCAAATAAGATATGGTCAAGGGTTTCCTCTTCGGCACCACACTCACACATAGGGGAATCTATTAAGTTCAATCTGAATAAATGTGGGACTATCTGGTAATGCCCAATTCTCATTCTAGAGATATTTGATATTGTTGTTTTGGAGACTTTCTTTTTGGAGAACCAGGGGGTGCAGGGAATAGATCTTTGAATTATTTTAAGCCGATTACCCTTATGATTATTTGGATCCATCCGTTGTGCAGTCCAGATAGAGTTTGTACATATTTTAGCATGTTAAGTCTGTCATACATCGGGATATGGAATTAATGAGGGAAAACTCCGGAAAGAGTGGCCAGGTTCTTGGCCAGTTTATCAGCACGTGAATTCCCTTATGTGCCGGAATCCAAACGAATGACACCCGTTTATTGTTGCCGTCCAAATTAAATAGACATCTTCTTATGGAACGGATTATCTCATTGTCTAGTCAAACTTTAATATTAGAAGAGAGGGATTCAAGAGCTGCTTGCGAGTCGGAGAATATAACAGCCTTATCGACGTTCCGGAGATGTCCAAGGTCTCTTTAATTTCCCAACATTCTGCTGATAGAACCGATGAATTTCTTGGAACTTATCTACTTTGTAAATCGAAGAATGGGTGTACACTTATTACATAGTAATTAAAATTATGTTGTCATTTTTAATGTCACTTAGGCAGTCAAAATATTCAAATTAATATGTTAGATTAAAATGGATAGAATAGTACTGAGCGATTTGTAAAAGTAATTAGGTACGCTAACATTTTGGTGCTCATTTTTATTATAGTTTTAAATCAGTTTGATATTTTATATTGAATACAAATTAACTACAAGTTGGGCTCGCTGTCGCTTAAAATGTTCACTAAGACATGTGAATACGTGGATTACGTTTTACGTAAACTAATGCCAGCGAAGTCGAGGAAAGTTCGACAACGGATCCAAAAGAAACAGTACAATTTATTTTTTGCTTTAAAACCCTTTTCTATGTTGTACTTCTTATTTGGTGTTAAAAATTGTGACTTTTCTGATGAGAAGGTGGTTCGCAGTGGAGCAGCCACTAATCTGTATTCTCTGCTCTTTGGTTTGGGGATTTTAGCTATCAATAGCGCGATTATCATCAAAAGGTTCACGAGGTTTCATCTGTCACATGGATTGAATAAGGCCCTTTTTGACATTGCGATGAACATTCCACCAAGTTTAATATGCACATTATTCACAATTATATCCGTGTATATTTGTGGACCCGAAATAGAACAATTTTATGAGAATGTTGATATCATTGATACGTATCTAAAGATAGATAAAGAGAAATACTACAAATCATTCAAGAAATGCATTATTTTTGCTGAAATCACATTTGTGTTCATACACATTTTGTCAATGACATACGACACGTTTACATTTGGGCAGAGTCTCGGATTACAGATTTGGTACACGATAAAGTGTTGCATCGAATTGTATGGAATACAACTCACAACATACATTGTTATTTTAAGTCATCGTTTGAAAAAATTGAATGTATTACTGGCATCCGTATTCTTTTGTTTAAACAAGAACACCATATCAGTAAGAGACCACAAATATCAGCGGGATAATGACAACAATGATAATGATAGTGGTGCCAGGAATTTTTATGGAACGAACATTCAAATTCTTCATCTTATGAAAGTCTACGACAAGATTGCTGACTGCGTACAAATATTAAATAGCTGCTTCGGAGCTTCAGTAAGAATAATTATCTATATGTGTCTTGTCCGTCGTGTTGTTCACCATTTATGTTGCTAAAGATAAATACTTGTATTTATTTATGAATGTACTTATTCGTTCTCGTAATATACGTATTCAGAATTAGGTCTATGGTAAGAGAAAGAGACGCGTAAGATTGGTAAAGAACAGTACCTACGTACTCGCCAGTGAGTCTTTAAAATGTTATAATAATGCGAGAAGATTGAACCTGTCAATCTGGATCGATTTTTATCTCTTTTCTTGCGAGTCTTGAGGACCCGTCGATACGAATCATTAGATTTATAAGTATCTAAGTATCTAAACTGTGGTTAGAAAATAAAGTGATTTTAGTTCTGAGTACCGAGTTGTATTTTATTTTACAGGTATTGTTGTCAACTTACGTTGTTTTCTCAAATGTGATCGCAACATTCAACAGCACCTGTCTATTCTATATGTATTTTCCTGATGTAAGTATAAGTAGGTAATGTAAGATAAAAAGCTTAAAAAATTTCTATTAGGTACATAAAAACATAAGTTGTTAAAAACATAGGTGTGTTACATAAAAAAAAAGTTAAGTACAGTGTGTTCCAAAAGTCTTTTTCATTTTGGTTCATTAGCTACACCGATGCAACGAGATGGAGTGAGGCGGGAGGAATGCCGATCGCTAGTCGCGTCCTTGGGAATTCAGTCGCTATGAAGCGTGTCTTTACCAGTTGTTCGTGAAATTTTCCCTGGAAAATTGATATCCCGTCGAGGTGACATAAACAGGCCTCCACGTAGCCTCGACTTGACACCAATGAAATTTTTCCTATGGGGTTACCTTAAATCACGGAGAATACGTGCCAAGCAGTTCTCAGAAATTTTGCCTCCCGTTTAGAAGAGTGCTAGCAAAATAACTGATCACATTTAGAAAACATAATTCTTAAGAAATGAATTCCCAGGGACTGGACTTAAATACACAAAGTATATATTTTTTATAAAGTCCATCCATTATTTTATTACAGAATTTTTATTATGAAAAAGACTTTTGGGATACCTTGTACTAAGTATATTAAATAATGCAATAGTCTTGTATTCTTTAGATTTTCTCCTTTAAAAATAGTTAAACAATGAGTGACAGCAATTTACACAGCATACATGAACAATATATAATACACCTCACACTCTATATACTGTCGTTCTACATTTAAAAAGAACTGGGCGTTTTGAGATTTCCATCTCACATTGAGCTGTATAGTATTGTATATTATTAAGAGCAGGGCCTTGGTACGTTAGCCAATGGTCCAGCGAGATAGTTCATCTGTATATAATTCTCAAATATAATAAAATATTTTACTATGCCTCTCTCACTAGAGTGATCTGCATTGAGACAGGCAATGTTTACAAATAGTTATCATAATTGATTTATTCTGATTAAAAAAATGATGTATGATATGATTTGGGAAAATAAAAAAATAATTAAACTAGTAAAGTAATAATTTTACAACGTAATAACTATGTTTAGTATAATTAGTCATACAAAACGATTATTACATACAACAAGGTGAGCAAAATTTTTACAATCGATGAAATTCGTTTGTTTGCGTAAGTGTTCTAAACATTCAATTTTTATTAATAATAACGTATTAAATACTTTCCTACTTCTAAAATTTGCCTGAAGCCCTAATTCGCATATAAACATGACAAGACAAAACCAACATAAAACTATTTTAATAATTAATAATAAAATAATATTGAAGTATTATTTACTAAGGTAATATTACGTTAGTTGTATATTATTATTTTGTATTGTGTTTTTTAGAAGGAAACATTATTTATTGGAAACTCGTTTTATTGGATTATTCGAATGCTGTTGATATTCGCCTTGAGTACGCCTTTAACCAGCATGCTGCACGGCGAATCGGTCAGGACTGGCATCATCTTGGGACAACTGAGCGCTGATCGTGACAATAGTAAGTCATTTTGAAAGGGTGTGCAATAATGAAGTTTATCGGGATGTTGGCGTGTCATACGATCGTCACGCATAGTGATGTCTCCCTCCTTTCGAATCTGACCACATGCATGACTCGGCTATAACATCATGTTGGGATGTTGGAAACTGTCTAGACGCATGCATATGCCGCACGGTTATGTTGAGATGTTGGAAACTGATTAGACGCATGAATATGCCGCACTATTATGTTAGCATGTTGGAAACTGATTAGACGCATGAATATGCCGCACTATTATGTTAGCATGTTGGAAACTGATTACACGCATGAATATGCCGCACTATTATGTTGGGATGTTGGAAACTGTCTAGACGCATGCATATGCCGCACGGTTATGTTGAGATGTTGATGAGATATATGTGCATTTTTAATAGAAATCAACTAAATGAGTCCAATCAGTCAAATTGCGTTAGAACGAAGTGCACCATGACTCCATATTTTTATTCTGTTCATTTTGGGTCTAAATAAAAATAATTTGGTTTTATTTTCTGAGTAGGATAAAAAATCTTATATATAATGTATTATTCTTCCAGGATATATTCGACAACGGATTTTGGATAAATTTTCTCGCTTGGTCGATTTCCGTGATTTACGAATTACAGCATCTAATTTTTTCACATATGATCTGTCGTTTTTTGCTTCAATGCTGATGAGCTTAATGTCGTACAGCTTCATAGTGATGCAGTCCAGCATGATTTAGATGACCGGGTTGGTATATTTACGAATGTGGGTTGTCAAATTTAAAAATTTGACAACCCACATATCTTAAAAGATAGAATAAATGCTACAATAATTTTGTAAAAATGATTTTTTTCTAAGACTTACTATCTATAGCTAATAGAAGTAAGATGAGAAATGTCGGTTCCGACGATATCTTCCTTAATACAACGAATACTGTAATGTTGTCTTTAAAGACAGAATTTTATAATCTTTT
The DNA here is from genome assembly GCA_031772225.1 of Eubasilissa splendida. Taxonomy (NCBI): domain Eukaryota; kingdom Metazoa; phylum Arthropoda; class Insecta; order Trichoptera; family Phryganeidae; genus Eubasilissa; species Eubasilissa splendida. Next base: position 1,355,991 of record CM062857.1, read on the forward strand.
TTATTTGATTCAATTTAATGAATTCTTGTAGTTATGTATTTGCGATATAATTGGTCGGTTTTCTTCTAGAAAATATAAAACAATGTATAATATGTATACTAAAAATATAGTGGAATCGCTAAAAAGTTTTGTATTAATCTTTAAAAAAACTGTGTTCTCTTCTATGTTTATGTACAGTCATTTAAGTTTCTAAAAATAAGTTTTATTTAATGGTATTTTGAAAACATGTAAAAATTTATAAAATTATGTTTATTGTTATATTAGATGTGTGAAATCACATACACACAAATATACAATGATATGAATAAATTTTGGAGTCACGTTTCTTTGTCATACAGATGACGAGTTGTGCTAATAATTGGCTCGCAATATCTTATCGATACTTGCTTGGTGATGAACTTTGCAAAGGGATGTAGAGTTTTGTAAGACAAATTAATAATATCTTTTGAATTAAGAATGATTAAACAATTAAACATTGAATGATGTGGTGAATTCGTGCGCCAAATAGGCAGTGTTCAGAATATATTGAACGGTTCAGCTAAAGATGGCTGTGAGTAATGTGAGTAAGTAAAGTGGGTACTTACTCATGTTAACCGTATTTAATCAATAGATGAAACAACAAAGACTATTGCTACTACAGTTGTTATGAGTTTATTTGATGCTTGAACATAGTTATAGATATATGTAGTATATGCAGTAAGAAGTCTACAACAAGGAGCGTTTACTAGTGAACACTTGTGAGAGAAGTGGCGCGTACGGACCGGCTTCGCGGACGGCTACGGGCGCGTTGTATTGGCACCTGTTGGGGTCGGTACCAGGCGTGTTTTTGAGAGTCTAGGTTTACACCGAGATTCCTGCGCGTGTCATATAAGTTGTCGAACGAAGTCGAAGTGAGACGCGAAATAGCGAATCTTTAAAACTTGTTGTATACATGGTGACCTCAGTGCGATACTTGTGCATTTGGTGATTATCACGAGTGTATTTAAACCAATTAAATCTGCCAGTTCGACATATAATAAGTCAACTGACAGATTAATAAATATGTCACATGGAGCACGAAGTGAGATAGGCGAACTCTGTAGTCAATAATAGTTAAACAGCAGTTTTCGCTGCAATCAATTAGAAACGCTGGAAGTTTTGTCATAATCGCCCTTTCCTGATAATGTTCATCCAATTGCTTACAAACAGCACAAGTGGCAGGTGTCAGGTGTCAGACCATAATTGACTGAATTTATCCATTGTCGCACATATGTCACCCGGCGGTGGCGCTGCCCTGTGCCACTGTACACATCTGGTCACCTACTGTGCAATACCACCTACACCATCTTAAACAATTTCACGTATAGGCCTCTGCCAATAAGCCGAGCGGCCATGTACTCAGCAGGATCACTCCCGTGCGGTCACAAAAATGAAGGAGTAAGATCCATCACAGAACCGCTCTGCCCGCGCACAACATGTGGAACGGTGTGTGTTTCGAGAATAGGACTCCTCAGCCACACTCGGACTCACAATCATTAACCACGGCTGACGTCATCCTCGTAATGAAGGACAACCGAAAAAGACACCCAGGTATATGTAGGGTGCGTTCTGGGGCTGTCGGCGGTGTTACAGAGACCCCCGCAATGTAAATCGCAATAGACCCGAGTGTTTTGGGACGTCCTAAAATTCGTGGTTTCATACAAACTGATTGTATTTTATTTTATTTAATATGTCAAACCACAAAGTGATTGCTTTCTTCGAAAATATTTTCATTTATATAGGTATGTATTATAAATTTAACATTACGTATGTAATATATATGGATATATATACTGTCGGAATGAATAAATAATTGAAACACGGGAGCAAGCCGGCATAGTATTTTTTATTTATTAAGCTAGGTATTGCGTTCATTATATGTAATTTAAAGATTACATCAGTCAGTACAACAACTATACATAATGGATAAATAATTGAAACACAAGACACGCTAGTTCCACCGTCTGCAATGTTCACTAAAACAAGTGGATACAAGGATTATATTTTACTTAGAATTATGTCAGCAAAGTCGGCTAAAATTCGACAATGTCGGATTGAAGCGTACAATTTAATTTTCGCCATAAAACCCTTTTCATTTTTCTACTTCTTATTCGGAGTTAAAAATTATGATGCTTTTGATGGAAATATGATTCGCAGCGGAAAGTATACTAATTTTTACTCATTAATCTTTGGCTTCGGACTTTTCGTATTGAACACTTTTCTCCACGTACAGAGATTCAAAGATTTTTATATGTTATTTGGGCTGAATAGCGCCATTTTCGATGTTTTGATGAACATTCCACCGCCGTTGGCGAACATTATGATAATAATTATATCCATATATGTTTGCGGACCCGAGATGGAACACTTTTATGAGAACATTAATGTCATAGACACGTATCTGAAGATAGACATAGAAAAGTACTATAAATCATTGAAAAAATACATCATTTATGCTGAAATCATATTTATGGCGATCAACGTTTTATCAATAATATACGATATGCTTATATTTGAGATAAATTTCGGATTGGGGGTTTGGTACGTGATGCAGTGTTCTATTGAATTATATGGAATACAACTTGCGATATATATTTCAGTTTTGAACCATCGCTTAAAAAAAGTGAATTTATCACTTGCATCAATATTTTTTTGTTTAAATAAGAAAATTGTATCAGTGAACGACAATCAGTGCCAACGGTGGCCTTGTGACGACGATCGCGCCTGGAAAAATTGTAATAAAAAACGTGTTGGTGGTTTTCATGGAACAAACATCGAAATCCATTGCCTTATGAAGACTTATGACAAAATTGCTGACTGCGTACAAATATTAAATATCTGCTTTGGATTTTCAGTAAGAATTTTTTATTTTGCTTGTTTGCATTTCATATTGCGTAAGTTGGATACACTTTTATAATGGTTTATCAATGGTTAAAATAAATATATTTAGGCAATATTTTTATTCGTACTCTTACAAAAGAAAGGAGATAAAGTTTGTTCTGAATTAGTGGTCGGTATCGAAAATAAAACACTAATTAAAAAAATAATATTATAATTTATATGCTTATTTATTTATAGCGAGACGCGAATGCCATTAAAAGTCAATACACACTTAGTAAGTCATCCGTTTAAACTTGGTTTGTGCATTTCATGTGGAGTGAAGACTAAATCAACCGATATAGATCAATATTTACCTCTGGGAGACATGAATCTTTATGTCCTTCAAATCGGGAGTTGCAATCAATATATCCACTGGTTACATATCAATTTTATTTGCTTGTTTATTTTATTTTACAGATATTGTTGTCGGCTTCCGTTTTATTTTTAAACGTGCTTGCAACATTCAACAGCACTTTTCTAATTTACATGTCTTTTTCTGATGTGAGTATAAAAACGTACGAATTTTAAGAAAAAATTATAAATAATAGGAAAAACTCTTCGTTTAAAACCACTAAAATACACCAACATGTTTCGATACCTATGGAAAAAAATAAACATGTTGATGTATCAATAAATAATGGTTTTAAACGAAGTGTTTTTTTAAAATTATTTATATAATATGTTGCCACAAAGTAATTTTGCTAATATTGTAAAAGTAAAAAAAAAATTTTTTTTTTTGGAAAGTCAGTCAACACAATTTATATTAAGAAATGTATTCCTTTCAATATAGATATAACTGCATTGCAATTGTTCCTCAAGATTTGAATTTTAATATTTTAAATTGTTTTTTTTAGGATAGAATATTATTTTACGGAAACACGTGTTACTGGATTTTCCGGATGATATTTGTATTCTCTTTGAGTGCACCTTTAACCAGTATTCTGCAGCACGAGTCAACCAAGACTGCCGCTATCTTAGGGCAAATCGTTACTAATCGTGACAACAGTAAGTAATGAGATGAGTAATGGTTTACCTGGGAAACCTATTGTGGAGGTCCTTCGTCTCCACAAGCAACACAACCAACGACGGCCCCTGAACGCATCTTGCAAATATCTGGATATAAAACTAGGCTCCCATTAGCCGAGAAAACACGCCCGTACCGACCGATTAATAGGTGTCAGTACGATGCGCTCGCACCGTCCGGGAACTCGGCCTCTTCTATTTGTATTTTATGTTCTTGCATCAAATTTAGTCTTAATTGTAAACTTTACGTGCAGAGTTTTTTTTTTTACCGAAACAGGAATAGTAAAACTAAAACCTATTTAAATATAATAAATGTAGAGCGTTGAAATAAATAAATAAATAAAATATATCAGGATTACAAAAATAAAATAAAAACCTCCCATGCGGAGAACGGAACCCATGCCTTACGCGTGACAGACGAAGATACTTGCAACTATACTACCAAGAAATTTAAATAAGATGTGAAAATATCCGTTTACAAATATCTTAAACTCTCTTGTAATTCTAGATTGTTACAAAGATCACCTGGGGAAACAATTCCTTGAATAAGATATTAATATTAAACTTTGATGTTAGGAATGTACAAATAATATCAAGGTATATCAAACATATACATCAATGCATTATATTCTAACACAAAAAATCAACATTATACACTTATATGACAATTTGACACCACAGTCTAATAGGGAATAGCTGAGATGGTCGTTTGTAATGTGAGAGTTACAAGTTAGAGTTACAGGTATCGATACTCGGGGCATACTAAATGTTTTTTTGAATTTAAAAAGATTTGGAGGCGCCGGGTGTCGATCCCGATGCCGGTGAAGATAAAGAAATAAAACACAAGATAAAAATGAGAGTACGTATGTTACCAAATCGTTTAACGCAGTTTTCGTGAGAATTTTTACTATTGTACCCGCTAAATAAACATTTTCTATTTTTATTTTCAAAGAAAGAAAACACGCTGTGGCTTGATATTATAATTAAATTATAATTAATTAACAGATACTAAATAACCAAATAAATGTATCCAATAGTTAGATCTTAAAGTTGTTTCCGTGTACACCCTACAATTCACTCCCATCCCCTACCTGATGCTCTGTCCCACTCCGATATACTGTTCCCTGTCTCCTAAACCTCATATTTAAATATCTGTACTTAGGTTAGTCTATACAATATTTTCCTGAAGAAGGTCGGGTCCAACTGAAACTAGTTTACTTTAGTGTATGCATTTTACATAATAAAGTGGTTAAAACTAAACATTCTATTATTTAATTATATTCTATTCAATTATTTTTTCAGGATATATTCGACAACGAATTTTGGATAAATATTCTCTCTTGGTCGATTGCTGTAAATTACTTATTACAGGTTCAAATTTTTTCACCTGCGATCTGTCGTTTGTAGCTTCAATGGCCATGAGCTTAATGTCGTACTGTTTCATATTGGCTCAATCCGGCATAGCGAACGGGATCGCGTCTAAGGGTTGGTATTTAAACATTTTTGAAATAATGTTTATGTGACATTCATGGCGATCGCTTTAAAAGTATTTTTTTCATAAATGATCCCTTTTTCAGAAACTTACATGATCAACAAAACAATTCGGAATCTATACAATATCAATTGAAGCGATTGAAAAATATCACAGCAGTATGAAAATTGTAAAATAAAAATGTCTAGTACGTATTAAACATTATGAAATATGATTTTTTATATATTTATTTATTCTTGAAAAAAATAAAAAAAATAATGTAAAACCTTATTACTATTATTATAATTTCCATACTTCCATCCGAACGTGTCGCGTAGCAACATAAAATAAATATACACTGACAGTGATCCGTGTAGCGTGCCAACGTAAAATAAACAAGAGCTGCTGTAATCGCGTCAAATAAAGTAATTTATTTTTTATGCTAATGTATTTCGTTGATTTTTAAGGTAGAATTTTTTCCTGTAATCATTGACGTGTTGAATATAAATGTGTATTATTATTTCAATTGTATTAATCATATTATTAATTATTTAAGATGTATTCCAAAAATTAATAATTATAATATTTTTAATACTACAATTTATTTACATAATATAAAAAAAACTAGTATCACAAAGCTTCTTACCAAACCCTTTTCTGTAAATTTATAACAATATTACAAATTTACAAAAATGAACAAAAGGAAAGCTTAATTCGACATTCAATTCTCAAATTATAGGTGAGCCAGATCATTTTATATAAGCTACTTCTTTATTTTCACATTAAAATTTAGAGTTAGCATACCAGGTGTCGTATATATATATATATATTTTTTATTTTATTTTTTTTTTCGTATTTCACCAACATTAAGAATAATAATCCTCCCCGAAATAATGAATGTTAAAAAATAAAATAAAGCATTCAATTAAGTCTTCAACGCATGTACCTTATGTCCGCAATAGACAACATTTACCTTATTTCCGTAGTGACTTCCCGCCAGGTGCACACTCCTTAGAAATCTCTAATTCTATTTTTAAAATAATATTTTACTGACAAAATCCATTTAATAAAATAAAGTCTCTCTTACATTCTAAATCTTTGTCGTCATATATCAACACGTGGCCGGAAATCGCAAGGAATCTCCCTCCGAAATTGATTTTAATAATGGATATTTTTACAATTTACACGCGTCGGCAAAAATAATTTATTTCTTAAAACGCATTATTTCATACTTCTGACGTCATTAGCTAGCTTGGTAACATGTGTAAACCCTCCACCACGAAAAATTAGGAGGACCAGGGTCACATTATATAAACGATGCAGGATCACCCCATTCATTCTTGAGTTCACCCCGGAATTGTAAACAGTGTCGGTCAGGGAGAAGTTCAAAAGTTATATTATCTGATGTATCAATTGTACATACATACCTCCGGTATAGATCGCGATCCAACGTGTACGCTTACGATCTAAATTCCATCAAATTAGAGTCAGTGTCAGAATGAAGTATGTACCACTTTCCGGTATTTGAAGATCCAAACCAGGATCCAACAACAGTGTTTAATAATTTTAAATAAAAATAAATATTATTTACCATACTGATCTTGAAAGAATAACAATCAGTGTGGTGATACTAAAATCTTCACTTCCCATTAACCGAGTAAAATCAGTGTACCATCTCGTTTGAGAACAATTTACTATGGACTAAAACGGATTCGATTATCCAAAAATAATGAACAGTGCATTTGAAAAATTAGAATAATTTATACTAATTAACAGAACTAAAAAATTAGTGAAATAAAACACTTGCCGAAAAATAAACATGACCAAAAGGTGTACAAACTATTGCAAAAAACCAAATCATTGAACAATCTTGTCAATTACATTGTTAGATTTTATTTAATAAACCAAATTGTCCAGTGCGAATTCTATAAAATCCTGTTTTTCCAGTCATATACTACTGTCATCACCGTACGTGCAAAACAAATGTCTTTCTAAGTACATTCTGCTGCTATTGAATCATCAAACCAGCGTCTTCTCAACCGAATATTTGGTGTTTCCCTGCAACCTTCCAGCAAATTAATTATTAGACATCAAGGAAGCCATAATAAAATAATCTAGTTCTAAGTGCCGAACTGAAATCACCTGAGTTTTTAAAAACACTATTCCATTATGTAGAAATTCTCACATCACCATATTGTTTTATGTACCATTTCATAGGCTCATTATTTTCTCTGTGAATTTCATTTTTGCCATTTCTGTTTATTGTACCATGTTCATCAGGTTGTTTGACCAAATTCTCTAAGCCCCTAGATTATTTGAAAATTATACGATAAAATATACGTGTTTTCATTGTACCACTAAACTTTGTTTCATTTATTGAATCATGCATACACGCTGACATAAGTAGAATCCCCATAAAACTTGAGATGAAAAAGTAATGTCTCTACCAAAGCTGACTAGCCGAGCAAAGTTAAGATCCCACACGTGAAAGTTGTGAATACTAGAACGCTAAAATTACTCGCGTCACAGACCACAGCGCATTTATTGTTCTATGTGAGATCAATAAACTCCAGATCCACACATGCTGGTGATTTTACGAATTGTATCCCAAATTAGCAGTTCCACATTATTTCAACGTATTTTTCTTCCACGTGAAATTGATTTTCTTTTATTATAAAATATCGACTCCATCAATTGGATTACATATGTAAATCCTATTCAAAAATGACTTAAATTTGCTTTATATGTGGTGCTGTGCTAACGAACTATATCTTATTCAGGCCTATTCTCAAAATTGCAATATTGAAATGAAGGTGATTGTTACACCAACCCTCAAAAATAGTGTTATATTTGAATGAGAGAGAGGGAGAGAGAGTGAGGGAGTGAGGAAGATAAACGTACCATAATCTGTCAAAACTATCTGTCTATTTTTGAGGGTTGTGTAACAATCACCTTCATTTCAATATTGCAATTTTGAGAATAGGCCTGAATGTCGATAAATGTAAACAACTATGTTTTAAAGAAGTAAAAATCAATTCGTTTTTCAATACTGAATTAACGATATAGATCTAAATAGAGTCTTAGTTTTGCAGGATTTGGGTGTGCTCTTCGACGAAAAATTGTCATTTCTTCATAATTACAACGAAAATTACAACATGGCGATGAAATCTTTAGGATTTGTGTTAAGTATAGCCAAAAACTTAACTCGCTCCGCTCTCTAACAACATTATTTACTTCTATTGTTAGAAGTATGCTGGAATATAACTTGACTCTGTAGTCTCTCTACTATGGCTCACATAATATATAAATCGAAAGAGTGCACATAAATTTATAAAATTTTTCAATTTTAAATTGCATATTCCAATAGAAAATATAAGTTATGATAATTTAATGAGTCTACTTCTAATTTGCCTGTAGAAGAGATGTGAGCGATATAGTATTTTTGTATAAAATGATCAATAGCATGTTGGACTGCCCTGAGTTGATACAAATGGTTTCGTATAAAGTAGCAACTCAAACGAGACAACATGAAGTGTTCTTTGTAGGTACCCATAGAAATAACTGTGCCGTAAAGTCGCTAATAACACGGATGCATCGCCTCGGTAAGAAGTTAAATTTCGTTGGAAGAGTATACCTGAATTGAATAAATATTTATACTTGAGTTATAATAATAATAATGAAAATAAATAAATTAGACGAAATCTGAGACATGGACCCTCATTCCTAATGTCATATATACACAAATTAAAATTACTAAAATAACATTGGAAAGGACTATCCTTAAAGTATCTCTGAAAGATCGTGGACACATTCACCAGAAAATCAAGGTAAAAGATATCGCCAAAAAATATGCCTGTGTGGCAACAGGCTATGTATATCTGTCGAAGGGATGATGGATGGTGGGGTAGGATGTTCTGGTAGAAGAAGCGTTAGTCGTCTTCATGCTCAATAAAGCGATGACATCACACAAGTGGCCGGCAACACATGGATAAGAAGGGCTGAAGATGGACAAAATTGGCGGTCCTTGGGGGTGGCTTGTATTCAGTAATGGAGAGATACAGGGTAAAATGATATAATAAACTAATAGAGCTTAATAAGGCTTTTAGCGTGGCAATGTCTCGCAGGTAGATTATTTTAAAATCGATTAGCATTTACTTAGAAATATATTCTAAATGTGTACCTCACGTGTCCTTAAATTGGTTTGTTTTGGAAGATATCTTCATAAATAATAAAACATTCATCATTAATCCTAAATAAAGTACACAAGTACCTAAATAGTGTAAAAAAAAGCTATTAGAATATAATTTTTAAAGTGTCCTGTTTGGAGTTCTTTTTTTTCTTCAATTACTTAAGCAATCCACCCTTCAAGTCATTTGTGCTTTAATCAAGTTAAAACTTCACTTTATAGAATAATTAGAATATTATTATAGAATAGGATATATTACAAGTAAAACCATTGTCTTTCAAAAATGTTGATATTGGAGAGAAATGTGGTGCGTAGATGTGTGAAAGTAGATGACAGAAGTTGAAATTTACCATTGACAAAATCACTGTAAAAAAGTTGTGATCGCGACGGACAACAAGAGTCTCCTCCCACGTACTACACTCACACATCGGACTATCTATTAAGTTCAATCTGAATAAATCGGAGACTACTTCGCAATGCCCAATTTTCATTCTAGAGATATTTGAAACTGCTTTCTTGGAGATTTTCTTTCCGGAGATCCAGTTTAGAGAACAAATCTTTGAATGGTTGTAAATCGATTACCATTATGATTATTTGTATCAATCCGGTGTGAAGTCCAGATAGTATTCATACGTTTTTTTAACTGTATTAAATCTGTATAGTAATCTCGAGGTAAAACTCTGTTTAGAGTTATTATTTAGATATTTTTCAAAGCGATCGAGAAATGGGTAAAATCTTTTTTTTGGTTCGATGGTTCCGTGATCTAATGTAGATAGTAATTTATCCGTATTTGCAATCTGTAGAACGCTTGAGTTTGTGATTTGTCTTTCACAGGCGCTTTGGTAATTTTGATATAGTACATGGAAATTGGAAATTGTAAATTGTTGGATATATTTTAGCATTAATTTTATAAATCGGTAATATATTTAAATTCTTGTAGATATTTTAAGAAGCACATATTTTATGCAAGCCTTTTATCTCAATTATTTAAAAAAAATCAAATCAACACGTTGGAAGAATGTAAATGGAGTCTAATTTAATTTTACAACTCAATTATCTTTTTGCACTCTTCGTCTTCTCATTAAAGTTGTTTTATTTATTTATTTTTCAAATAATACCTTTCGAATTTCAAGTAATGATTTGAATTTCTTCGATTCCTGTCCGTTGAATAAAATGCGTAACGACCCCTGGCGGATGATACTTGAAAGACTTTTCCAATTACATAATTAAAAAACTGAGGCTTAATTATAATATTTGAAAAATAAAATCGATTTCCGCACCATTGTCCAGTATCCTTTGCGATAACGTTATGGGCAAACGTAGTCTTCTTTTATTAAATGGATTCATATATCACAAAACAATCTAATTACATCGACGAAATGAGTAATTCGAAATCGTACAATTTGATGTTCGCAGTAAAACCCCTTTTATATTTATGTTTTTTATTCGGGGTTAAAAATGTTGAATACATCGGTCAAAAGGTTATCCGTAGCGGGCCGTGCACCAAATTCTACTCTTTGACCTTCGGCTTTGGAATTAGCGCGTACCACTGTTCACTACTAGTTCAGAAATATTTAATTTACAATAACAATTTAACGCATTGGGATACAACCATTATTCAAGTACTTATGTGGGCACCATCAGTTCTGAATTGTACCCTTACCATTCTTGTATCTGTATATTTGTGTGGTCCTGAAATGGTGCAGTTCTTTGAAAATATTGAAATTGTTGACACTTATCTGCACATAGACAGAAAAGAGTATTACGATTTTCTGAAAAATTGTGTAATTCTCGCTGAAATATTATTTATTGTCGTCTATATTGTATTAATTATGTTTGATACGTTAACATATGGGCCTAATTCTTTTTTATGGCTAAATCATATAACGAATTGTATCGTTGATTTGTACAGTTTGCAACTTGTAGTGTACATATCGGTTTTAGTTCATCGCATGAAATGTATGAATTGTTCGCTCGACAATCTGAACTATCGCTTAGATGACAATTTTATATCGGCCATTGCAAACATCGGCAAACAGCATCAGTTGAAACGTAGAAAGATTCACACCTGTGTTCAGTTAACACGAGTCATTGAGACATTTTCTGTAAATATGTCGTATGAACAGAAATTTTATAAAAATAATATAGAATATTTGAATCTCATGAAAGCCTATGACAAAATTGTTGACTGCGTTCAAATACTTAACATCTGCTATGGATTTTCAGTAAGAATGAATTTTTTTGATCAAATATTTTATAAAAACACAACACTTTATCTGCTTATAGAGTTACTTTCCAGATGCTTTCTGATACTTTTAAGATGCTAATAAAAAAGAGTTTTTTTATAATACCTATATTTTATAAAAATATACGAGCACACTTTATAAAATTTTATATCTGCTAAAAAGGCTACTTCTTAGAAACTTGTCTATAGTTTTCTCAATGAGGGATTCAGAATCAAAACAGCCACTATCCAAATAACGAAAATAGAGAGTGATATATTTATTTAAAATGATTATATGGCAATAACGACAGTATTAAAATTGATAACCGCTCTTGAAAGAGTTTGTACTTTTAAAAAGCATTTTATCAAAAGTATAGGGTGTTCGGTGGAAAAACTTCAAGATTAAATTGTAATTGCTCGTAAACCATCAGGGGAGGGGTATTGTTCGACGCGCGTGATTTGCGGATTTGCCAGTCGCAATGGGTCACTGGTCGGTAGCGCGCCGCGCGTTCGCGGTAGAGTAATATTTAAAGTGCGGTGATTCATTGGTTCGTGCGCGTCACGCAACTTATCTAGTGTTGGATTCAAAAGTTCAGACAAGAAAGAACAATGCTTAACCAAACTCCTCCGGGACCATCAACGTCAGCAGCGACGCCAGAACATGTGGCTCAAGTTCGACGCGAAATTATGCGCAATCCGCGTAAATCGATAAGGAAGATTGCAGCATGTATTGGAATAAAAAAATTAACAGTGCACGTTATTTTGAAAAATAAACTATAGTTTCACCCATACATATTGCAAATCGTGCAGTTTCTTAACGAAAATGACTATTCTTTACGTGAAACCTTAGCGAGAACGATGCTGGAACGTTTTGGAACAGCACGAACGCTTGGAAACATTTTGTTTACTGACGAAGGACATTTTCATATCGATGGCTATGTTAATAAACAGAACATGAGATACTGGTGCTCCGACAACACAAAGGTTTGCATTGTCCAAAAATGACAGTGTAGTGTGTAATTTCTGCCTGAGGAATAATTGGCCCTTATTTTTTTAACCAGAGAGAGACAGTCGCTGCTGACGTGTATTGCCGAATGATCAATGAATCAATTATCTGCGTCCGTGTCCACGGAAAAGATTTTTAAAAGATTTTTGACTCAAAACTATTTCTGAGAAACGAATTTCGCTCCTATGAGATTTTTTGGAGACTACTCTCAACTTTCGTATTTCTCGTGTACACATTACGAGATTTGCCGTCTAACGTCTTACTTTCTTCAAACGTCAAATGTTATTGTCGAATAGGCGCAGTAAGGTCTACACTATCATGAAGATTTTCATATTTCATTGTGAAATGATTAGATTTCATTCGCCTACATGTTTTTCAGTGCAATTATAGAATCCGTTTAGAATGCGTGCAAAACCTTAATGAGAAGGACACATATGAACCGTTATATATGATACTATTATCTGTGAGATAATTTTGAAAAACGTTTTTTCAGATACTGTTGAAGACTTCAATGTCTTTTATAAACGTGATTTCCAGTATCAACATCATTTTTATGACCTACAATACAGTAAGTAAACACCAATCTATAATACGTATCATTGATAGATAATCAACATGTTCCCATATTTGTTATAGGTATATGAATTCTACGAGAAACTTCGTCCATAAAGATGATTTGTGTATTTGAAGCAAATGTTTAGTATAAAGATTCATTTATATATACGGACGGTTTTAAAAGTCGGAAGCAACCACGTTGAAAAATTTGTCAGGATTAAATATAGCATTTTATGACAAATGCCCATTTGGGTACAGTTCGATTTATTACTCATGGCACTGTACAGTGGGCCACTGACGAATCTGTTGCTAGTATATATTTTTTAATTAGTACAATAAAATAGTGCATAGATTTGATTAATATTTATTATTTCATGGATCGGGAATAGTCGATGCCCTTCATCACCTGAAACTAGTAGGTGAAGAAAATAAATGTTGATTAAAAGTGAACAGTATATTAAGAGAACACATTCTTATTGTGAAGTTGTAATTATTCAGAACATAGGTGATATTTTAAATATGAATTAAATATATTAATTAGAAAGTAGAATAACATATAAGTTCGAAAATTGTCACTTAAAATATTGTCGCTGTAGTATAGTTGGATAATGCACCTTTCCCGATTAGGAAAGAGATCCAGGTTCGAATCCCGGTGACGCAACAACAATATTTTTCGATAAAATTGATTTTATATGCATATCTTTCTAATTAATATATTTAATTCATATTTAAAATATCACAAACCGTCTGTTCTGAATAATTACAACTGTTATTTTAGTAATTCTATAATATTTATTCAAACAGTATATTTTATTATATTCATATAATGGATAACCACCAAGAAATTTTGTTTTTAAGAAGTTTTAAAAATGGTTTAATAATTATTATTATCAATGTGTTAAATTTACTTATATTCTATAATACTTTTATTCTTTGCTATCTAAGTGCATTTGTGTTTTACTCTTTATATACCATCTAATGGCATCTTGTTTTACTCTTTATATATATACCTATATATAATTTTAAAATTCGTGGTTTTTGTACAAAGTAATTATGTTTTATTTAATGAAATAATCAATAGATAAAAAATGTCAGCACTGCAGTAAAATATTTATGAATAAAGTATCATCGTGTGACATTATATATTATTATAGATTTTAAATACATTAAATATGTTTAGTTTATGTAAATATTTCCATAAATTATAGTTCAGTTTCAGTCTTTCCTTCTTTCAGAGCAATATATTTTTTGGAATCATGAGTTTTTCGATTTTCCGAACAATGTTCTTGATCTTTTTGGCTACACATTTGCTCGAAACTTTGAAATGTGAATCGAAAAGAACAGCCGTCATCTTGGGACAGCTCAACACGAATCATGACATGAGTAAGTAGAGATTTTTCTAAAGAGCTTCTCATAAAAGAAATTAATCTAAAAACTAAAATAAGATTCACCTTGTGCGCAAAATATCGAAACAATTGGTATTTTTCGAAACCGGTAGATGTATTTAAACTCAATTTAGTGGTTAATAAAACAAAGATAATAAATAAAAATATGAATTTTAACCACAAAGTTAATATTGCTAATTTTAAAAGATACTAACGTATATTCGTCAGGACTAAAGTACAACTTTCCATAAAAATAAAATATTATTACATCAATTACGCGGCGATGGCGGAGTATCGGTAGGGGTGGGGAGGTGATCGACAGAGAGACATTTAAAAAGAGAATATGTTAAATAGCGGGGTGGTTGTCAAGTTGAATGGGTTATTAATTTAGAGGAATTTTTTAATATCTAGAAATTCTAAATTATCTAATCTTTTCTTTAATTTCTTTTACAATATTAAACTAAAAGATGGTTGGAAAATTCTGAGAAATTATTAAGCGATCTTTTTTTCTAATATTAAAACTCTGCGCCGTTTTACGTAAATAATGCCGGATAGTAATTATAATTTAGTTTATATACTCTTGTACACCAATAATAAAACGCTATTTGGGACAGGTTTCTTCAGATATTTAGTTGTAAGGGGTGCAAAATATTTAGGTAAATTCTTTATAAACTCTAATGTTGACCCATTAGATGAATCCGGTATATATATAAACTACATTTTAATGACTATCCGGCACTTTATATACTTAAAAAAGCAGAGTTTTAATATCAGAATAAATGAACGCTTAAGATGCCTTAATGATAATAAGGGTGCGAAATTTATGAAATTTTCATTGACATCTCCTATTTTTCCGCATTATTTGTTTGCTATTGATACAATTTATTTATGGAATGAATATGATTTCAGGACATTTTCGGTCGCGGATTTTGGACAGGTTTTCTCACTTGGTTGATTGCTGCACGTTACAAATTACGGCTTCAAATTGTTTCACATACGATCTGTCCTTCATAACCACAATTCTGAGTATCATAATATCGTACGCCTTCATTCTGGTTCAATCTCAGTGAATGAGACCGTGTATACAGGTGGGTATGTTTTAATTGATTTAACTGATGGTGTGTATTTACGGATGATTTGATCTCTCGTCTAGGAGATTTGCCATTAAGGGTCCTTCCGCTACTTATACAAAACACAATGAACAACGAATGACAGCTTTGCCCTTAACTCTGTACTGTCGTTTACGCAACTGTCGAGATGAGTGCATGTACATGCAAGGTGTGTGTGTGCTCACTGCTCATTGATGGAATATTGCTCTTGAATTCACAATAAACGGTAAGACTTGCGGTCCGTGTCCACGAATGAGATTTTTGAGAGATTTTCGAGATACGGATTTTGCTTTCATGCGATTCTTTGGAGATGATTCTCAGTGTTCGTGGTTACCGTATACTTAGCATGTTTTAGAAATTCGCCGACTTACGCCTTACTTCACGCTCGTTATGTACCAAAAACGTCAACGTAGTTGTTGTTCATTGGTTGAGTGATTTTGAATCTATTGGTCTACCACCAGTTAAAACTGAATAAATGTTTGTAATTTAATGCTTTTAATGTTTGTATTTTATGTTTCTAGGTAACACCGTACGCATGTGTCGAGTCTCGCTATCAAATCGAACGCCGTGTATACGTTCAGTTTTACCAATATCAAGCGGTGATCTCTGAGTTTATCTCCAGATCATGATCTCAATACGTGTGCACGGTACTGAGATTTAACTCAACTATATCTCTGAGACTTATCTCATCCTGTCCGTGAACATGATCCCTTAATAGTGGTTTCTTTACACTTCAAAGCTAATAAACTTGAGAGATGATGCTGTATCTTAAAATATAGAACTAGACATTTTCAATATTTCAATACTGCAGTTACCTCAATTAAATCTAAATTCAAAGACCATTATTTTTATTTTTATTTTTTATCACTCAGATCTTATTCTCAACCCCATTTTTCTTTTCTTTTCCCCTCAAATATTTCCATACTTTCTTTTTTATAACTTTTATTCTAAACTTTTTTTTCACATTTTTTTGCTTTATAGTCCTTAAAATTCAAATTGTACTCACTGTTTAAAGTATTTTATATCTTCAGAGAAAATATGGAATTGGTTTAATTATTGTTTAGCTTTCATTGTGATTTCCGTATTTACTAATTAATTGTATGTTTTATGAATAAAATAAAATATAGAAATATTGATTCCTAAGTCTGACGACATAGAACAACGATTGTATATTTCAGTTTCAATTCAAATCAAAACCATTAAAAACGATGTTTATTTTTCAATAAAATTAATTACACACTATAAAAAGTTAAATCTTGTTACTCAAGCATGAGTGAAGACATTGAGATATTATATTGAAACACATTGAAATATTTGAATATGTTCAAGAATACACAATTACTGTATTTTCACCTACAAGGCACCGTTATTAAACAAATAATAGATATCTCATAGAGACGAAGCTATTTTTTATATTTAATGGAAAGCATATGGAAGTATGGATAGTTACAGGGCTTATGACCTGTCTTCGGCTGGTTTAAGTGATCACTTTATATAAATATAACGTTCACCATTCTCACCCATCAATCTCCATATCTATCAAATACTCGCTTCGAGTAAACTGACTTTAGCGAACTTTGTCAATTTAAATAATGTTTGTTTACATATCTGATGTTAATATGAGCTATACAGTTTAATAAATCATTGTCTGTTTAAATAATATTTTCTTTTACATCTGATGTGAGTAACAAATTATTATGTTTACGTAATCAATTCAAACTTTACAAAAATTGCACAAATTTCCAAACAAAATGTGGCTATTTTTATTTTAAAATTGATCTACAAAGAATGAAAAGAATATATATATAATACAAATTAAATAAATCATCTAGAAAGATATAAAATCTATATAACGAAAAATTATTTAGTTGCTATCAGGATTCGAACCTGGACCTCTTCCTATTCGGCAAAACGCGTTCACTATTTATCTTAAGCAATCGAATATATTTGCTAGTTGATTAATTTAATTTGTATTAAAATACCAGAGAACTATGTTTTGAAAATGCAACTTCACAACAAAAATTTATTCACCTTAAAAAAAATACATATATTATTTTTAGAATTAAAAAGCTGAAAGTGTAATTAGTAAGTATGGTAAGTATATAAATTGATGCAGAAAACAGTTTTATATTAGTATAAATCGGAAATATCCTAATCGTTCTGGGATGTTTGGTCACTGCTTGCGCAGTATATTAAAGCCTTAAAAATAATTGTAGGTTCTACATTTATTCATAGTTCATTAAATATGTAAGAGTAAATTATGCGGTACAACTTCTGTCAAACACGTTAATGTCATAAATGTATGTGGGACACGAGGCGAAGCTGGTCTGGTTTAAATAAATTACTAAAACGCAAGGAGTACAATTTTTAAAAAATAATATCTGAAATTTCGACTACAACAGGTGTCGAAAAAAATTGTATAATCTAATTTTCGCAACAAAATCTTTTATGATATTATATTTCATATTCGGCGTTAGAAATTGCGATGTTTCCGGTGAAACTGTGGTTCGCAGCGGTACTCGCACCAATTTTTACTCCCTGACATTTGGCTTTGGAGTCCTCGCATTTAATGGAGCAAAGGCTGTGAGGAGGTTCAAGTGCTATTATTTTTCACTAGGATTGAGCGAGGCAATTTTTGATGTTATCATGAGCGTTTCGCCGATTCTAAAGAGCATTTTATTTATTCTGATATCTGTGTACATTTGTGGTCCACAAATAGAAATCTTTTATGAAAACATTGATTTAATAGACACTTATCTAAAGGTGGATAATGAAAAGTATTACAGATTATTGAATAAGTACCTTGTTATTGCAGAAGTCATATACATAGCGCTAAACATTACTTCAATTGTATGCGATTTTATTGGATACGCTCTTACTTGCGACTTGGTTCTTTGGTACGTTATGAAAGGTTCCGTCGAACTGACAATATACACATTCGTTTTGATTCATCGAATGAAAAAAATAATTTTATTACTTGAATCAAATTTTTTCGGAATGGATCAGAAAATCCTTTCAACAAGTCGCAATGGGTACTGGTGGCGAAGTGACGCTGAATGTACTCAAAAAAGTACCGAGAAAGTAAATGTCGAAATTTTTAACCTTCTGACAACCTACGACAAGATTGCCGACTGCGCGCATATATTAAATACTGGCGAATAGGCGAATAGGGTCCGGACCACTCCTGTCACAGAAACAGCCATATATAAGAAAGCGGCCCTGGCCAGACATTACGCGGTGAGATGTTGGAATTGCTGAATCATTAATAGAAGGGTAAATATGATTAATCTACGCAATCACTAGTGCGCCGTCAGTTGAATTGTTCGATATTAATTCGCGTGATATACCATCTTTACAGAAATTGATATTTTCTTCGCTGGCATGGGATAAAGGAGGCAATCCCATATTGACAGCATGATGCCGTGATGCCTTCTGCACATGTTGCGGCAGCTAACTTCTTTTATGGCGACTGCAGGCCTGAGGGAAGGATGCCGGACACGATTTCTACACGATAAGACGATTGGGGCTAATCGTCGGATCAGCGGTAAAGGACATCGACTAGATTAAGGTGGGAGAACCGTGTTCACATTAAATTCGTGACCGGCATCACGAGAGCTTCGCAGGAATGCATCACTCTTCACAACGTAGCTTTGTGGCTTTTTTTGACTAATTTTAATGTTTGGGATAACGTAAAATTTATTCTTATGAGGATAGTTCATGACGGTTGGTCTCTTACCTATTATCTGAGTGTTATGAATGACATTTGGGAACTGCAAGGGTAGTAATTTCGGGGATGTAACATAATATTTGGAGGTTATAAACCACTGCCTGTCAATGGATGGAATCCCATATGAGAAGTCTAATCTGCTACTTACTGTGTATACCTAGACGGAGTTGTATCCAAATCGTGTTTCAAGCCAATACCTGATTGTATTTGTACTTGTAGAATACTTGAATTAGATTGTTAATTAACAGCAAAACCTCATTCATTTGTCTCTCTTCGTCAATTATAAATGTTCCTCAGTCAAGGATGGAAGCAGAGTACGGTAGCAGGAGGTTAGTACGCATTCATGGCGTTGAGGAGCCACCAACTCATGTCAACCACTGTCTAGCCGGTGGCGTTGCCTGGCGTTCGATCCGCCGGAGCCATATCGCAACGCAACAATATACATATAAGCTGTTCTTAACCGAATTTTTTGTGGAATAAATAGAAATAAAATAAATACATTGTAATATTCCTATCATAATTATTAGCACATTATTCAGATTTTAATATATCCTAATATTCGGTTAGATAAATATTTAACTTCGCTTTATTTTCAAAATGTATAGTTGCGTACAGCTCATTTCAAAGTAGGTATTACACGCGCCTGATATGTATAGAGTAGTGAAAATGCTCCGTTTTAGACGGCGGAAATATGAAAAGGAAACGTGATTCATGAATCCCATAAAGGATACTCGACCCAGCGGGAAAGACTGATTGGAAGACCAAAGACCCGCTGGTGAGACAATACGAAAGAGAATTCCAAGGGTACGCTGTTGGTGAATGTTGAAAATAAAGTTGGCCATGGCTCGATTTGGACTGAAGTGCCATTGAAGTAGAATATAGAAAGATGAAAGCGAGTAGGCTGTTGTGTCCGTAACACAGCGAGAGTAGATGAGTTTCGTAACATGAGCAAAGCCGTATCTGACATAAACAAATATTTTTAAAAAAATCTAAGAAAACAGACGTGGATGCTCAAATAATGTCAAGACAGACCTGAAAAATGTAAACGAGAGGTAGTGTCCAGCAGACTAGACCAAAACAGCGATGGGAAGGGAAGATGCTGCTCTGCAGTTGGGCCGTAAAAGAAAAAGAACATGAAATATTTTATTAATATAATTAAAGAAGTAGTATATCTGAATAATTGCAAATAGTATGAGACATGAGTCAATTATGGTCAGTAACGTGACAGTTTAACTGTTATGATGATCCAAACACCCTAAATGTGCGAATAATCAGAAACGAAACAGAAAATAATAGAAACGGTATGTATGTAATAATAGTAGATGGCAAGCTTGACGTCTTTCATTTGACTGAATTGACTTCGTACTATGTTCCTGTTCAATGTACTGGGTTGCTGGCGCTGTTCCATGTAAATACTTCAAATACGAATTATATAAAGACTTGACAGGTTTGGGAACGATTATACCCAGTTCTGTTAATATATTCCAATGGCCAGTGTTTTAATATGATATAAGTGTGATGTTTTTGATACATTATTAATATTTTGTCCATATTTTATTGTCAATTTTGCCTTATTAACAATATGTCATATAAACTGTTTTTTATTTAGACTATTTACATGTATTTTTGTTGTTTACATATCTGATTATTATAATTCTAGTTATTACGTTTATGAAATCATTTTCCGATTAAATAATAGGTATATTTTTTACATCTAATGTGAGTAACAAATTATTACGTTTATGAAATCAATTTAAAATTTATAAAAATAGAGCAAATTTCTAAACAAGATGTGAATATTTTTGTTTAAAAATAGATCTTCAAAGTATGAAAATAATACTTTTGAAATTAAAGGGTTAATGTATTAATAGGAGAACACATTCTTATTGTGAAATTGTAATTATTCAGAACATAGGTCTGTGATATTTTAAATATGAATTAAATATATTAATTAGAAAGATATACCTATAAAATCAATTTTATTAAAAATTTAATAAAAATGAATTGATAAATTTTGGGGTCTCATATCAGTTTACTCAAAAGTATTTGAGATTCTGTAAAAATGAGGTAGATGGCTCTTTCAAATAATGGAACGATTAAATGTGTTAATATCAGAAAGGTAACATGTAGGTTCGAAAATTGTCGCTAAAAATATTGTCGCTGTAGCATAGTTGGATAATGCACCTTCCCCGGTTAGGATAGAGATCCAAGTTCGAATCTCGGTGGCGCAACAACAATATTTTTCGATAAAATTGATTTTATATGTATATCTTTCTAATTAATATATTTAATGTATTAAGTTTAAAGAATTAAGTAAGTATTTAAATTGACTCAGAAAACATTTTATATTAGAGGTTTGGTCACCGTTTGCGCGGTACATAAAGAACTTAAAAAAAATAATTGTAGGTTTTACGTAATAATGTTGAGTTCTTTAAATATGTCAGAGTATATTAAATAGTATAACAACTATCAAACACGTCAATGTCATAAATATATGTGGGACACGAGGCGATGCTGGTCTGGTTTAAATAAATAACGCATGGAGTACGGTTTTCAATAAATAATACCAGAAATGTCGACTACAACAGAAAACTTTGAAAAAAAATCGTATAATCTAATTTTCGCAACAAAACCTTTCACAATATTATATTTCTTATTCGGCGTTAAAAATTGTGATGTTTCCGGTGAAACTGTGGTTCGCAGCGGCACTCGCACCAATTTTTACTCCCTTACATTTGGCTTTGGAGTCCTCGCATTTAATGGGGCAAAAGCTGTGAAGAGGTTCAAGAACTATTATTTTTCACTCGGTTTGAGCGAGGCGATTTTCGATATCATCATGAACGTTCCGCCGACGCTGATGAGCATTTTATTCATTCTCATATCTGTGTATCTTTGTGGTCCACAGATAGAAATCTTTTATGAAAATATTCATTTAATAGACACTTATTTAAAGGTAGATAAAGAAAAATATTACGAATTATTGAAGAAATACCTTATTATTGCAGAAGTCATATTAATATTGCTCAACGTTTTTTCAATTGCTTATGATAGTTTCACATACGATCTTACTTTCAATTTGGTTCTTTGGTACGTCATGAAAGGATCTGTTGAATTATACGGTATTCAACTAACAATATACATATTCATTTTGGTTCATCGAATGAAAAAATTAAATTTATTACTCGAGACAAATTTTTTCGGAATGGATAAGAAAATCCTCTCGATAAGTGGCAATAGGTACTGGTGGCAAAGTGACGCTGAACGCGCCCAAAAAGGCACCGAGCATTTTCGCGGTGTAAATGTTGAAATTCTTCACCTAATGAAAACCTATGATAAAATTGCCGACTGCGCGCATATATTAAATACTGCTTTTGGATTTTCAGTAAGAATTATTTTATATTTTATTTGCGCGTTGTTTTCACTGCTATGGCGACAACAAATTCCTTATGATTATGTTATATATTTGTAATATTTAACGCAAACTTTACTCTGTGGTTATTCATTTTAATATTTAATTATTTATTAACATTGTTTTTAAATCACTTTTATGAGTTTATAATAATTAACTCATAAAAGTAGTTTGCTTACAAGGTTGTTAGATAAATAATTAAAAATATTAATTAGAAAGATATATAAAATCAATTTTATCGAAAAATATTGTTGTCGCGCCACCGGGATTCGAATCTAGATCTCTTTCCTAATCGGGGAAGGTGCATTATCCAACTATGCTACAGTGAAAATATTGTTAGCGACAAATTAGTTAGTTGGATAATGTACCTTCTCCAGTTAGGAAAGAGATTTAGGTTCGAATCCCGGTGACGCAACAACAATATTTTTCGATAAAATTGATTTTATATGCATATCTTTCTAATTAATATATTTAATTCATATCACAGACCGTCTGTTCTGAATAATTACAACAGTTATTTTAGTAATTCTATAATATTTATTCAAACAAATGTTTATTTTTATGTATAACTATATTCCGAGGTTTTCATATTATCAATAAATATAAAAAAATACATTTTAGCTACTTGTCATGATATGGGATCATGGTGGAAGAAGTAGCCCGACATATTACCATGCTGGGAGGAGGTAGCTTGACATCCTATCAACCCCACAGGTGGAGAAGGTTGCCCGACATCTTACCAATCCCACGGGGGGAGAAAAACTAGTCGATTACTTAAATCAATGGTCAAAAACATATTTTAATTTTTTTTCAGATTTTGTTGTCGGCCTCTATTGCGTTTTTGAATGTGATTTCTACTTTAAATACTATCGTAATTTTCTACTACTCCTATTCCAATGTAAGTAAAAACAAAATACTATATTATACATGTTATATCCTGTGGCGCCTGCTATAATTCGGCTGCGCCAGTTGTTATGTTTCTTCCCCTTGAAGAATATAGGTTGCAGTGGAGACGTGAATAGTACTCGGAAGAGCTTGTAATATTGTATTTAGTATTTATTTCGATCACACTAGAACAGATGAAATGATAAAATGTTTTTTGTACTATCTGCGTTGAGAGACGTGGAGCGAATAGACCGTTCTCTCGCGCTCCGCCATACTTAAGTATTCTACCTGATGTACCTTTCTATGCGAACACATACACAGAGACCCGTTCGTCCCGGACGCGCGTGTGCCTGTCATCCGTCCTCATTCCATAGACTTCACAATTTATACAATAATATAGTAGTTAGTTTGTGTCTAAATTATAATAAAATTAATTCATTTTTCTTGACCTACGTCCCACCCCCGAATTTTCTCTCCAAAAGCTTTCTTAACCACCGGAATTCTTGTCTATCCCATATTCGTATCCATTTTCTTTTTGAAATTATTTTTGTGATCAATCTGGCGAGTAGGTATTAAGATATACTTACAGCAAATTACACGAAATCATTTTTCATTCACAATTCACAAACATAATATATCGATATTACACATGACCCATTCTGGTGCAGAATCACTAACGGCTTTGCGATTTACTGACGAAGTAGCGTGTGCAATTTTGTCTACGAGTCACGTTATGCGCGAAGATGGTCGTAAAAGACTAAACGAGACGACTCGTAGCTTGATGAGGAGTATCACTAGAATGCATTGAATTTTTATAATATTAGAGGGAATTTGTATATATGTACTATTCATTTTTTCGTTCACTGCTTTCACAGAACAACTCGAATTCTTATTTCTACATCTGACCCCCATCACCATAAAAATACACCCAGACAGCATCCCAGATGTGTATTATATATTATTTTTTCATTAATTTTTCCAGAGCAAAATATTATTCATTGGAAACACAATATATTGGGTTTTCCGAATGCTGTTGTTATTCGCTTTGGGCACACCCCTTACCAACATACTGCAACAAGAATCAACCAGAACTGCCGTCATCTTGGGGCAACTGAATACTAATCGCAATACAAGTAAGTAATAAAACGAGCAGTGGGATGTGAAATAATTAACTGAACATAAAATACATCTGCTTGGTGGTGTACTTTGAACCTGAGGGACAACATTGTCAGAAGAATTTTTTATGCTCTATCTCAACCATTACCTATCTGTCTATCAATATCTCTTATTCAACACCAATACAATATTTTAGATAATATAAACTTTTTGTAGATGTGAATTGGGAAGATAATTCACGAAACACTGGAAATATATTGTAATAAATTTATGTAAAACATTAAATCAGCTGAGCAATAAGCGTATACTGGTCAATTAATTTTGAATGTTTTGAGTATATGCGCGACATCTAAGTTTTACACGAACTCTAAGGGCCGGTTGTGTTATCAGTAGTAACTTTTTACTATGATAACTAAAATTCTTTGCGGGTTGTTGATACATCAAATTTACGTCAAAGCATAGATAGAGATGTCTATAGGCGCGACAAAAAATCATGAAATATGCTTTATTTTATGCAATATCTATGGATTTTTTCGTCTAGGCGTTCAAAAAATGTCACTTCGGTGGCGAAATTTTTTAATATTATATATTATTATTATATTTTCGTATATTATACAGCAATATTATCGTCGGACGAACTGTCATCACTAAAATAGTGGAATATTGAACGATTAATTGTCGCATAGGGCAACTTTCAAAGTATCAATGTGTCAGATGACTTTTGGATCAGCTGGAGGGGGTGGGGGCACCCTTTCCCCCCGGACCGGTTTGCTCCTGCTAGGGCTTCCTTGTCGGTCCCACTCATTGAGGCTAATAAAGAAAACGCGACTTTAATTCAATTACATTTTAACAATTACAAAACGAAAAAGGAGAACAAATTCAAGATGGTTATTAGCAAGTTTTTTTTAACCCTCCAGCGCTGTATTTATTCATAAAAAATCATATTATATATATCCATAAAAAAATATAGTATTACATGCAGATGAAAAATTAAGGTGCAGTTGTTCAAGGCAGACACTCAGGGATCAATTCATCAAAAACACTCTCAAAAGAGGGACAGTGGACGAGACACAAAATGATTGAGTCACACTTACACTGACAGACTAACGGAGTTGCAAAAACACGAGGCATGAAGAGTGAGAGGTAGGTGCGTAGGTGGAGTCCCTCCCACACAGACCGGCCTGACTACCACCCATACCAGAATAAATTCCTTATATAGAACAAGATTCGTCCCATTACTAATTAGGTCTGCATTCCTGGGCGGGCGGTGTCTAAATCCAGTCAAGCCACCAATCATACGTTCACGTGCATCTCTAAGTATCTCACATTTTGGAACAGCTGTGAAAAGTCCGCCATATTTAACTATCGATTCTCGTTTTTACTATCGGATATCAGGGAGTAAAATGAGCTTACTACTGGATGTACTTTCGTGAAGTAAATATTTTTTATTAACGATCAAATAACCCGTTTTCGCAAAAATCTTTACTTTAGTAAGTTTTTTTTACTATAGTAAAAAGTTACTACTGATGACACAATCGGCCCTATGTAAATTTATTTGCGCTTTTATATTTTGTATCTCAATTTGATATAATATTGATCTTTGATCGATTGATTGTATTTGTCTTGATTTTTTTTCGTTTTAAATTCAATTCCATAAATTGAATCATTCATAATTATCAGCCATTTCCTATTCATTACTGGATGAAGGCCTCAGCAAGTGTCTCCCAATTTTCTCTGTCTATTATTATGCGCTGCCGAGTATTTCCGCAGAATGTGTTTTTAATTAATATTAAATGTCTAATAGATTAAAAGTCAAACATTACAACAAAGTAACGTAAAAAATTAGAAGTGCTCAAAACGTTTAATTTTTATCACATCATTTTTTTAAATATATATGTTTGAAGTATCTAAAGGTTATCTTAGCAGCAAAATTAAAATAATTAATAACAATTTTATTATGATTAAGAAAATAGGTCCAAAAAGAGAAAAAAATGGGTAAACTCAAAATTATTATATTTTTTTCAGAATACTTCCGAAGGCGAGCATTGGAAAGATTTTTGCATTTGGTCAATTGCTGTAAATTAAGAATTTCGGCATCAAATTTTTTTACTTATGATCTGTCGTTCCTGACTTCAATGCTGATGGCTTTGACGTCGTACAGTATCATATTGATTCAAAACAATAGCGTAGAAAAGACTGTGTCTATGGGTCGGTATTTAGAATTTTTTTCACATATTATTGTATTATTTGAAAATATTATCAATTTAATAATGACACACCTACTTTTTTGTTTACAGAAACATTATCACATATACTTTGAATATTGACGATGGTGAGATCTAATTTTTTTTTATGGCTACTGAGGTCGTACGAATAGGAGCCAAGACATTACCACTGCTGTCGGTGATAACAAAAGGAAAATGAATGCTCACGCTTGTGGATCGATGAAAAACTTTCTGTTTGAAATGAACTTAAGAGGCGGCAGGACACGGCCCGCTGTTTTTTGTTTGGAGAGTTAATTTAATGTAGTTTAGTTTTCGAATCTTTTTGCAAAAACTACAGCAATATGTGCTTCTCAATCAATTTTAATTTATTATGAAAGATCCATTCAATCTTAAAGCATGTCTTTAAAAAATAATGTCTGAATATATTGTAATTATCAAAAAAAAAAAACAGCGGAACCCTATTTAATATTTTTCGCAATAGAATTATCTTTGGTAAACAGAATTTTGAAATATTTACATGTAAAGACCATATATATTGTTTATAAGTTGATTGTAAAAGGTTCAAACAGAAAATTGTACTTTTCACAAATGAATATTTTTGTATTGGTTATTAAATATATCGTTTTCAAAAAAAGTCAAAATTAACGTTCGGTCTCTTATATTGCAATATCCAAAAAAGTATATAAACGTTAAATATTTGATTAAAATTTATAAGGGTTTCTAGAAAATTTTATAGTATTTAAAATAAAAATTAAAAGTAAATTATGCGCATATATTTAAAATAATTACTAGAAAGAAGCCTGTAAAAGCTGACTGAATTTTTTCGGCAGTCATCAGAACATAAATATATGCCGACGACATTGTACGGCTATTATAAATATCTAATCTGTAACTGTAGTTAACAATAAACTTGTGTCAACCGTAAGTAGTTTACATTTTCTTAACCTGATCTGGCCACACACACTCCGCGTTCATCATCAAACGAACATGTGAATGATGGACGAATTAATGGGGCGACCGACACTCACACACACTAAACTATATATATCTGATTCGTCTGCCGTACACTCGCACAAACATTAATCCACAAAACAGTGTTTGATTGCCGCATTCAATTTTCGCCAAAAAAGTACATACGAGTACTTGGAGTAGTTTTGAATTCATAGTTTGACTCACCATTAGATTCTTTTATAATTGTCGGTTTGTTTTTGTGTTATACACCCTTAGTTTTTTGAGGAAGAGGTTACGTCACCAATATGAGAAATGCAGATGTGTGCGAGTTTAGAGTTTGTGTAATGTAAATGGCGAGTGGAGGCAATAGCTTCTCCACAGTTTAAATTGGAGTAATGAAAATACTTATAGACTATTTCCACCAGTTTACAGAATGATGATACTTTATCAATTCTCATTTTTGTGAACTCGATGAAGTACAGGATGCTTTAATATTCTAGTATTCGACTAAGTAATTACTGTACACATACCATAGGAAAAGTACTCCCCTCCGTAAAAACATTAATTCGGATTAGAAAATAGAAATATTGATTAAAATTGTGACCTACTTAGGAATAGGGAAGACAAATTATAAATAATATGTAAATAGTTTCAAATTCAGTAAAGGTAATATTTATTATTCATTAGCTGATGTACCCGGCGTTGCACTAGTAGAATACTTAAACAAAAATCCTTCAAAAGTTCTATAAATTTAACGAAATTTAAGCTATACTAGTATATGTACAAGTAGCTTGTTGGTCTAGTGGTTCAGACGCCGGCCTAATGATCTCGTGGTTGGAGGTTTGCGCCTCGTTCCAAAAGACAAGTAAGTTAGTCTTATGTTCATAGTACAAGCGTTTAGCTTAGTTTAAAAATAGTAAGAAACTACTAACTTAACTTAACTTAACTTAACTATTGATGATTGTATGTAGAAATACTATATCGGTCACATCTCTTCTCCAGGCAAATTTTTTCAAATGAAGTGCTCATTAAATAATCGTAATTTATGTTACTTATCGGAATATACAATTTAAAATTGATAAATCTTAAAAATTTAAGTAGCACTCTTTCAAAATTTCGAAATTCATTCCAAATGCGAATGTCTATTTTGTAATACAAAAGATAAAAGTTACGCTGTGTTAATGATTTTCAACATCATTCCATCATTCCACCTTACAATGTGTACATAAATAGAGCTGTGTTTTGTTAAACGCTTTGACTGTTCAAAGATTAAAATATCAGTAATACTCGTACGTCTAAGTACGTAGATATAAATAAATAATGATTATTAGATTAATTCAAGACCGACACAAAGTTGTTGGGTGGGAAGAATAAAATGAATCCATTGTTAAACATCACTCTAGGGAGTAGAAATGTTCTAATATTACTAACTTTATACAACCACGTACGTACGTAACGTAAGTAACCACGAAGTCATGTAATAAATTGAATTTTCGTTCTGTAACACTATAATAATTTTTTGAAAAAGTGTGTATAGAAGAATAATTTAAAAGAATAAAAATTTAATTAAAACAAACATCAAAAAGCATATAAAGATTTATTTAAATTAATATTTAAAAGAAACAATACATTCTGGAACGTGGAAATGCGCAGTTGGTTTCCAAGCGAATTTTGGACTGGGGAATTTGATGAGAAGATAATAAAAATGACACTGAAGTAAACATGACACATTAATGTCGTAAGCTTAATGCTTTTAATTAATCAGCAGGGAACAGCTGGCTTTGCCGGTTATTAATTCTATGCCATCCGGTCAGTTTGTGTAGTTTTGTCATCGTTTTGATGGCCGCTTAGCGAAAAAAAATCTAAGGACACTTGAATTATCAAAAAAAAAACATGTTTACGATCGGTCTAACGGTACCAACTTAATATACGTGTAGTTCCATTACCCCTCTAACTTCAAAAATTACGATAAATTAGCAGATCTTCTTATCTAGTCAAATTATTAATAAATTGCGATACAAACGTCAAGACACTTTCGATTTTTATTTAAAACAAGTCTCAAACCGTAATATTATCTTTCTTCTGTGTTACATCACACAGACGGAACGTATTTAAAATCATAATCTTTTTTTGATAAATTATAAATTTAACATTGGTTTTGCAGAGATACTGGGAAGGATTGCGCATATTTATCCAAAGCACAAAATAATTTATTTAATTATATATCATAATCTGTCGCCAGTAAATCATTTCTTTATTTCATCATAGGAGAGTTAGACGAAGACTAAAGAAAAAAAAGTATTTAAAAGTATTTTAAAAACGTAAATCTTATTATAAAAATGAGGTATATAGATTTAGTAGCTTTATTAAAAGTATATAAGAAATCATGATTATTCAAAAATTAGCTCGCTTTGGTAAATTCATTCTAAAAGTATTGAGTTATGCACATCTTTGAAAAACTTTAACTAAGGTTTTACCAAACATTTATGTCCGCAACCCTAAAATCATCTTCTCTTAAACACACGCATACATTACACAAGAACACAGTCCATCTTATTATATCAGATGTGGTAATTTTATGTCGCTGAACTGATTAGTTCAGCGTATTAGTTGAACGTATTATAATTGTATTACTCATAGGTACGGCGAACGGACTTGTTTAAGATGTTAAATAAAACGTGCCGACTCGCGTATAATTCAATAATTGGAAGAAAGTCAACAAAAATTCGGAATTCTCGAATCAATAACTACAATTTACTTTTCGCCATAAAACCCTTATTCCTGTTATACTTCGTGTTCGGGGTTAAAAATGTTAATAATTGTTGCGAGAACGCAACCCGGAGTGGGTTAATTACACGCTTTTACTCGCTAAGTTTTGGCATTGGAATATTCGCGTTACATTGTGCAACGGCCACTACAAGGTTTAGGCATTTTTTCAACTCATTCGGATTGGATAAAGCCCTTCTCGACGTATTGATGAACGTTCCGCCGATTGCGATGGGTATTTTATGCATTCTCACGTCCGTATTTCTTTGCGGCCCTGAAATAATACGAATTTATGAAAACATCGAAACTCTCGACACATACCTAGAAATACACAAAGAAAAATACTACAGATTCTTGAGGAAATGTATCATTTTCGCCGAAATCATATTGATTATTTTGAATCTATTATCGATTTATTTCGACGGGTTTCTGTACGGCCTGACATTGCAGACGGGTTTATGGTATTTGATGAGATTTATAGTAGACTTGTACGTCTTACAGATGACAATATACGTTTCAGTATTAGTCAATCGTTTGCAAAGGATCAATTTTTTACTTGAATCCATAAATTTGCGAACAGAAATTGTCGAGACTGTCTCCATGAATTTTATGTTTAAACAGAAAATTCAAAAAGCTCATGAAATTGTTCTGCTACTAAAGGCCTACGACAACATTTTTGATTGCGTTGGGATACTGAACGCTTGCTATGGATTTTGTGTAAGGACAAATCTTTCTCATTTTGCTCGCACTAATTAAAAGTTATCATTAATTCATCATCCGTCACATCTGCGAATGTCTATTCAACTCGTTAATAAAAATGAAATAGGATATTTAACGTAAAACAAGGTAGGTAACGTAAAACGATCAAATAAAGTGAAACGCGGGCACCCTAAGTTCCAAAGATCTTGCATATAGATATATTTAATGTGCAATTGCTCATGTAGTTTATTTAATAAATACAGTATTTCTGAAGATATGGTTACCCTCTAAGATTTAGGTTGTTGGTGATCTAAAACATAAGATAGTTTGTTGTTTAATTCCGGATTTCATTAAATTCATAATTTAATTGATTTTCCTTTAAATCATGGATATGTAAAAGCGATAGATACGAGTACTAATTCGTATCTAAATAATACTATGAGTAGGTATCTATCCCACTTATGAAATATTAGATATGTAGTGTATTGAACACCTTTTTTAATGCATTTAGGAATGTATGTTTATTATCATTAATAATGATATAATTTGAAGTACATTTGTAGTGGTTATACAATTATAAACTTTAATATTATTTCAGATATTGATTATGGTTTCCATTACCTTTCTAAATGTCCTCGGCTGTTTCTACAATATTTTTCTCTTCTATACATATTTTAAAAATAATGTAAGTGTCGCGAATGGAATCTAAACAATATAAGATGTCATTTTTACCTGACTGTTTATTGGTGTACTATACTATTATCATGATCATAGAATTCTATGTTAGGATTTTTAAAATAAAGTGTTGAATTCAAATAATTCATCATTAATAATTTTTTGTGATTTTTTCAGAGAATTGTTTATATTTCAAATATAGCTAATTGGATTTTCCGATTGATGACCTCTATAGTTTTGAGTACTCATGTAATCGAAAATCTGAAAAACGAATCCTACAAAACGGCCGTTATTCTGGGAAAAATCAAAACTAACCGTGACTTTAGTAAGCAACAAATAATGATTATAATAAAAATAATAAAGACGAACACAAAAATAATGTTTGAATGAAAGTATTGCTTATGTTTATTCAATTATTTCGAGGGCAATGTATTACATAGTAAAGGCATTTACAACATTTTTATTATTGTTGCAACATGAATTTACGAAACAAAAAATCTTCATGGATCGGTTCTGGTTCTATCCGACAATTTAGGATTAGATTTCAACGACATGATAACAAAAAGTCTTCTGTTCTACCGTGAATCGGTTTTCATCACATCGGACTTAATAATTAATAATAATTATTATTAGGAGAACACATTCTTATTGTGAAGATGTAATTATTCAGAACATAGGTCTGTGATATTTTAAATATGAAATAAATATATTAATTAGAAAGATATACATATAAAATCAATTTAATCGAAAAATATTGTTGTTGCACAATGGATAATGCACCTTCCCTGGTTAGGAAAGAGATCCTTGTTCGAATCCCGGTGGCGCAACTACAATATTTTTCGATAAAATTGATTTTATATGTATATCTTTCTAATTAATATATTTAATTCATATTTAATAATAATAATTATCAAAGCCGATGTGATGAAAACCGATCCACGGTAGAACGGAAGAATTTTTGTTATCATGTCGAATGTCGTGATTTTGATAAAAATGTTCTCAAAAATTTATGTCAACTTAGTAGACTAGATTTATTGTATAGTTTTGGGGTAAATTGGCGTGTCTTAGATTTTTGTAACCGATATTTCGAATCTTAATGCAAGGTCCATCAACAAGGATGTTGTCGCTAATGGCACATGTCAATGTTGGTGCTATTATAACCCTTTCTACCCTGACGGTACTTTAAAGTACCATCAACTTTATTTAGTCGTATATATTACTGTAGTGTCGATTCCCTGACGATACAACTAAGTCTACTAAATTTATTTGGACTACTAATATTAGTTATTTTTTTGTTATGTCAACACTATGGCAGGTGAAATTGGTTAGTTGAGCTTTGTTACAAGGTTAGATTTGTTGCGTTTGTATACTTTGTGACTATTAATAATTATTTTGACCTCATTTTTTTTCTTAAATTTTCAACTATTTTTTTAATGTTTTAAAATATTTATTTTTTATTTTTTGTACTATGCTATATATTTTTATTTTTTATGTAGGTCATGTAAGGTCCGACTGTACTTAAAAGTACCATAAATTATAATTAATAATATTTATATACTTAGATTTTTTTTCCATCACAATTTGCTTATTTTATGTTTGAATAATACTACAAAAAATATACAGTTGCTAGTCATTTAAATTTAATTATTCGGGGTAGAAAGGGTTACATCTTGTTTTGTAATTTGTAATACCGTGTTGAGAACTGGGTGTTTTATTTGTATCGTGACATTACCGTGTCATATCGATGGCAGGGTGATGATAAAATAGATTAAACTTATCAAGTCAAATACCTTGGCCATATATTCAGTGAAGATGGACAAGATGATGATAACAGAATGGCAGAGGAGACTGTTGAGCGTTCGTGCAAATATGCTGTCGCGGCGTTTCTACTGATGTAGTAAGGAGGTGAAGAGAATTCCGTTTAAATCGTTCTTCACCAGCATGTATACCTGCGAGCTCTGGTCTAAATACAAGCAAGTGACGTACAACCGTCTCCGAATTCAGTACAACAACTCATACAGAATACTGTTCGGATTGGCGCGTTATTGCAGCGCATCTACAATATTTACCGAAGGCCGTATACAAGGATTCGTTCCGCTTCTGAAACATCGAGTTGCGGGCGTAAAGCTGCGGCTGGAGCTCAGCACCAACTCTCTGGTGCAAGCGGCGCTCTCATGGAAAGCTGGTTCCCTGACCAGAGAATGGCAACGCCTATAGAATAGATACAGATACAGAATAGACTGAAGTATTTATATTTATATATATGTGTGAACTTTTTATTTATTTATATTTTCCTTGGTTTTCTTTTTATAACATAAATAATATTTCTTAACTTTAATGTATTATCTTTATGGCAAATCGAGTATTAAAAAAAAAATATTGTTATTATTAGTATTATTATACGTTATGTGTAAATTCCATTTATATTATCAAATTAATTTTGTATGGGAAGTCTTCCTTTCGAATGAATTGCAGGAACGGGTAACAAAAAAATGTTTGTGATAGTAAAATATATTAGTCAAAATAAATATTTATTATGTAACGGATGTTACAACCGTTGACGGATTGGACGTTGGATTTTTTAAAAGATAACACAATTTTTACAGGTTTCACAGAGCAGAGGATTTTGAATATATTCACCCACCAAGTTAATTGCTATAAAATACAAATAAGTGCTTCTAATTTCTTCACATACGATCGATCGTTCATGGCCTCAATGCTGACTGCATTAGTATCATACGGCATCATATTCATCCAAACAGATCAAGTAAAAGGAATCATAAATAATGGTAGGTATTTAAAAAAAAAATACTTTTTATCAAAATAAGTACGGGTTTTCATTTGAAATATATTTTCCCTTTATTTCAGAGACAATTTCACAAATGCTTTAAATGTGATGAAAATCTGTCCAAAAAGAACATCGTAAGAAATGCATTTGAAAGTATCTATTTCTAGTAATCATTCTACCAAAAGAACTGGCCTAGGATGATACACAAAAGAAGAGCCTGATTTCTCGAGCATTACGTGTTGTTTATATGATGTAATGTATACATTTAGAAAATAAACTATTTGGATTCAGTAAAAAATGTTTTTAACATTAATTTATTTTTATTAATGTTATTTCAAAAATTATTATTTATAAAAAATAATTAATTATTTATATATGGATTATGTGCTTTGTTTTTAACCATTTCCTAAAATACCATTTCCTTCGTCTGGATGTCAAATTAACAAACGAAAACCATTTATGTCGCGTTATTTTAATGTTTTTAAATATCTATTAAAAAATAAATTAATAACAATAATAATTATTTAAAATTAATCTAGTATATACATAACTTAAATTGATTTAATGATACAAAATTATCAGAATTTTTTTTTAAATGGGGCTTGTGGTTAAATCTAGTTGGTTATTTATAATATTTGGTTAATTTTACACGATTTATTTATTTTTAATGTTTCTAAATTAGTAAATTATCATTTTCTAATAAATGATTGGAAAATTCTTAAAAACCATTACAATTTAAACATCTTAAATGCTTTTTGAAAAATATGTTTTGTAAAATGGTATTTTCCGAAACCGGTTGGTGTATAAAGATAACTAATTAAGTGGTTTTAAACAAAGTTAAATGATCTATATGAAAATGAACATTAACCACAAAGTTCAATTTGCTAATATTATACGATATAAATCACATGTTAATGTTATAACTATTCAATTCATGTACATACTCGTATATACGACGGTACATAGTATATAAATTCAATAAAATAAAATTGCAAGCCATATGTAGCCATATAAATATTTCAAGAAATAGTGTTTCTTGGATGGAGCCTTGAGACACCCTCGATATTACACACTAATCACTGATCACTAATCACTCACTACCATTAGAATCTATTTTAAATCGCGGTCGTAGCGTGTACGAGGATCAACTGAATAGATTACTAAGAATATATATTATATAAATCTCCCACAGTAGTAATACAATATTTATGTCTCCCACGCACAAGTATTGTTACATCATACATGTTTTGAGATAGTAAGAGAAAATAATAAAACTAGGAAATTATTTCAAGAAGGTAGGTCAAGATTTAATCTATTCTAGGTATCATTTAGAACAAAATTAAAACGGCACGTGTCACCGTACCGAAACGTTGGTGTAGGTTTCCTTAAGGAAATCATCTACAAACGCATCTAACCTAGAAGAGATACCAGTTTCATACACAAAAATGATGGACATGTAAAGATATTCATACAAAGGCTGACGCAAACTTAAATTAGAATCATACAGATAGAAATCATAGTCATGCATATATTATTAGATAATCATTTATCTAATAAGCATTCTTAATTTAACTAACTTGTCGTGTAGAAGAACTTTAAGTGATTTATAATTTTTATTAAAAATAGTAAATGGCATATTGCACGTCCTTAATTTGACCATGTTTCCACGCGAAGTACCAGGTCGCTGGTGCTATTTCATGTAAATGCACCCACACAAAGAATTCACAGGCTTGGAGCGATTTTGGTCTTGTCGATATATTCCCATGTTCAATGCGTAAATATATGTAATATATTTGATGCTGTATTGAGACAAAGGTATAATTGATAAAGGTTCTATGTTTAACCATAATTTAAATCATAATCGTAATTTGGCAGATATCTTCGGAGGATGTGTTAAAGAACCTGATTCTGAAACAAATATCTTTTATATCAATAATCATACAAAATACTTTGTTTAAATCACTATTCTACATGTTTCGATACCTATGGTATCATATTCAGGAAACAATTTCTCTAAAGACGTTTGAGCAACTTTGATATCATTATAATTAAGTGAACGTACTTAGTAAATACGATTACTCAACCGTGAATATGAAGACACACATACAGTCTAGCTGTCACACACGCGGTCTCTCTAATTATTTTAGATTACTCAGTAACATTCGCTGAGTGCGTACAACGTTCAGTACAAATATCGAAAACACATCATTGCAAAAAGTGCGAGGAAATTAAAGGACTTTTTAGAAATGTTTACCAAAACATGCCGATACGTGTATTCTAATTTGCAAGATAAGTTATCAATAATAACCGATAATTCTCCAAATAAATCCTTCAATTTAATTAACGCAACAAAACCTATTTTGATGCTGTTTCTCGTACTGGGGGTTAAAAATATCGATGTATCCGGCGAAAAAGCGATTCGCAGTGGAAAATTTACACGATATTATTCCCTGGCATTTGGTTTGGCAATATTTTTTTTACGGTGTAAAACAACCGCATATAGATTTCAAATTTTTTTCAATTCATTCGGATTAAATAAAGCCCTTCTCGATGTATTCATTAATATTCCGCCAATTTTAATGGGCATTTTATTTATTCTCACGTCTATATTTCTCTGTGGTTCCAAAATAGTGCGGCTTTATGAAAATGTCGAAACACTCGATGCGTGTCTACAAATAGATAAAGAGAAATATTACGGCCTTTTGAAGAAACGTATTATCTTCACTGAAGCTGTATTTATCATATACAATATTTTATCGATTACTTACGATGTGTTTTTATACGGCCCGTCATTGCAGGCTAGTCTGTGGTACGTGATGAGGTGTTCGGTGGATTTGTATATCTTACAGTTGGTAATATACACTTCCGTTTTAGGTGATCGTTTGCAAAAGATGAACTTTTTACTTGCAACCCAAAGCTTCACAGCAAATAGCAATTACGATTGCGATCATATTCATGGCGACATTGAGAGAAAACCTGTTGAATCAATAAGCAAAAATTTGGGATCTAAACAGCAATTTCGTAAAGCCTGTGAAATATTGCAGTTATTAAAAGCCTACGACAAAATTGCCGACACCGTTCAGATACTGAACACTTGCTATGGATTTTGCGTAAGAATTTGTTTAGTTCATTTGTTCACAATTACCTTTCATAGATAAATCACGCACCAATTAAACAATCAAAAATTCCTAATTTTTATAAAAGGTAAATATTTACTGTATAGAATATAGTTAACAAGTATTATTTTATACAAGTAATGAAGAGACTTACGAAATGGCTGAATTACGGCATAAAGAGTAATTTTTCACTTTATAGTTATTCTGCATTTTAATTTTTTTATGAAATGTCGCTCAACGTGAAACTATCCATAGACATTGAAATATTTAAGTTGACGCCGAAGAGATATACAAGCGGTTGAAAATTTGTAATAAAACCGTATTTACATTTCATAACGCGAATAAAAATAATAAGAGATAGGCGGAGCGTCGGCCATCTTGGATGATATACAGTGTTGTTGCAAATAAGATCAAATAGAAATGGTGTGTAATAGTATTATTATTAATTTTACACGGTTGTTTAATATACCATTCGATGCCCAAGAAGATATATTTTCAACGCATATGCATTAAGATCTGTCCAAAACGATATACAGTGCTGTTGCAGGAATGGTCTTATATATTATGTTCATTTCATATTATAAAAAGTGTATTAAGATATTTCAGTTTATATCTTGTTTATATTGTCATATTATGTGTATATTATTTTAATACAAATAATAATGGCATCAGAAACAGAGGACGTCCATGACCAGGTAAACCGGATACTTAAAGATGGTCTGTTAGAAGCCTCCATAATCGACGAGTTTGTACGGAAGATGAATGTGAAGAATCGTGTGTCAGGACGGAAGTGCTTGACGCTCTCTCCTTTCTGACTACTCCCGCGGGGATAATAGTTAGTTAGTTCGTTAGTTAGCTGTATTGCAATTTTGAAATATGTATTTAGTTGTACTTTTATTTCTATGCACGAGCCTACAATATTATGAATAATTAATATAATATTTTTACAGATATTGCTGATGACTTCAATTACTTTTCTTAATGTACTATCAACATTCTACGACATTTTTCTCTATAATTCATATTTTTCTTTGAATGTAAGTGTTTTATATATAATTATTTTTAAATATATTTAGGCAGTTCTTTCAGGACCAACTTTCACATAAGTGAAGTAACCGAATGAATAATCCTCGAAATATATTATTACAAGGAACCATTAAAATATTATCGTTATATAATCTAAGATCACTTATTACAGTTTGATTCAGGATTGTCTTTTTTACAATCCCCGACAGTTTGCTTTAGAAATATCTGACGTTATAAATATTTCTCGTCTTATATAATATATTATACAAATACCCATGCATCCTTAAATTTTTTATGTATAATTATATTTAGAATAATATTGTTAGTATACTTACTTTCCGGTATGGAATTAATCTATTGTATAAATTAGAAGAAAAGTGTCACAGCTATCTCGTTATGAAAGTAATTTGGGTTACAAATCATATATTCAGCACGGGCGAAGCTCAGTGAGGCAGGTATTAAAATACTAAATGTGTACACAACATATTGAATGAAATAAATTATATGTTTCTTGTATTTTATTATGAATTACTGAACAGTTGTAAAATATTAACATTACACATAGAGGTTA
Source organism: Eubasilissa splendida (assembly GCA_031772225.1). Classification (NCBI taxonomy): domain Eukaryota; kingdom Metazoa; phylum Arthropoda; class Insecta; order Trichoptera; family Phryganeidae; genus Eubasilissa; species Eubasilissa splendida. The sequence continues at coordinate 1,395,802 of CM062857.1, forward strand.
GATCAAAAAGAAACGACAAATTTCGAATTTCGCGGGGAGTATGTTACCAATTGAGTTTTTGTTTTTTTCTCAGGTCGGTGACTATGTGAGCGACGTACGTGTCAAGTTTAGATCCTGTTAAATGCGTAGTTTCTGTTTGACAGCCAAATTACTAATACCACTTTAGTGACACTACGATTTTTTGTTTTTAAAAATGACCGATCAAAGAATTTGTACTATATTAAATTTTGCGTTAAAAATATAATTATGTGCAGTGAAGTAGTGGAAATATTGCAGACGGTATTTGGCGAGAATCTATACCGGAAAGAAGAATTTATGAGTGGTTCAAACATTTTATAGAAGGCCGTTAAGACGTGGAAGATGATGCCAGGCCTGGAAGACCAAGTACATATTGATCATTCATCGTTGATTGCAACGACGAAAACCTTGCGAAAGTCAAGGAAATCGTTATTTTAAATCAACAAATTACTGTTAAGAGAGCTCGCAGAAGAAGTTAATATCTCGTTCGGGTCATGCGAAGTTATTTTAACCGATGAATAGTGGCAGCCAAATTTATTTCAAAATTGTTAAACAAAGTTATCAACAAAAAGAGAATCGTAAAAATCTCTGTGAGGAATCGTTGGTGAGTGTTGCTACTAGCCCAAATTTGCTTCAATGCATCATAACAGGTGACAAAGCATGGGTCTATGGCTACGACGTTGAAACAATGGCTCAATTTCCACAATGGAAGCTACCACAGGAGCCGGGATCGAAAAAAGCCCGTATCGAATGTGAAGGTTGTCCTTACTGTTTTCTTTCATTACAAGGGCATAGTGCATCGTGAATTCTCGCCGAGAGGTCGTGCGGTCAATAAGGAGTATTATTAAAGATGAGAGTAAAATATCAGAATTATGGGCCAATAACTCTTAGATTTTGCTTCACAACAATGCACCGTCTCACGCTTCACTGCTTATTCGTTCATTTTTAACCACAGTGCTGCAATAGCCTCCGTTTTCACCTGATTTAGTTCCCTGTGAATTCTTCCTCTTTCTGAAGATCAAAAGAACATTGAAAGGACAACGTTTTGACACGATAGATGAAAGAAATCAAAAATCACTGGAGCAGCTGAACACCATCTCAAAAACCGAGTTCGTGAGGTATTCTGAACAATGGAAAAAATAGTGGCATGAGTGTATTATATCCGACGGGAACTACTTTGAAGAAGACAAAATCGAAATTGATCAATAAATAAATATTCATTTTAATAATAAAAAATTGTCGTTTCTTTTTAATCAAACAGTACATATAATACATACATGTAAAATAAAATTAACGCCTTGTAAAATACATAATCCTAATCATTCATAAATTAATTTTTCAGAAAATCTTTTTTTTTTTAAATATAACTAATTGGATTTCACGTCTGATAGCGTCAACAATTTTGAGCACTCATGTAACCGATAATCTGAAATCAGAATCTGCCAAAACTGTTGTTATCCTGGGACAAATTAATACAAGTCGTGGTATCAGTAAGATATATTTGTATTTTTTATATTAATTAATGTAGGTATAGAGGTTTAATAATACGTATATGTCTATTAATAACAGTAAAAGCATTTAGTTGATCTTGAATTTGCGTAAGATTGCATATTCAAATGCACAAAAATAACAACACTGCATTTGTTTTTCGTATTAAAAAATACTGATTTATTTATTTTCTTAATGCGAAGTAATAACATAATATTATGCTGGCAAAGATAGTCTCTGCGCAAGTGAAGTGACAATACCTTATTGAAAACAAAGGAAATTGCTATAATTATATATAATTTTTTTATCAATTCAATCTCTAAATTGTTGTTGAAGAAATAAATATTTCAAAGTGGTCCTAAGATATTTCAGAAGTGTTTTATTGATTTTTACAGGTTTCATCGAGCAGAAGTCTTTGAATAAATTTGGCCTTCTGGTTAATTACAGTAAAATACAAATCACTGCTTCTAATTTTTTCACATATGATCGATCTTTCTTGGCTTCAATGCTGTGTGCCTTGGTATCATATGTTATCATTTTGATGCAAACTGAAGAAGTAAATGGGCTCGCGTCCATAGGTTCGTAATTAAAAAATAATCTTTATTCAAAACATTATTTTAAATAAAAGCGTTATATCATTAATATTTCTTGATTTAACTTTGTGGTTAGACGTATTAATCTATCTTCATTAGGATGGATACTGATGAAGATGGAGCAGTATCAAAATCGCTAATCACCAACGTAGTTATAACAAGATTTTTTTTTTAAAGTAATTTTTTTTAAATTTATTTCAGAAACTATTTCAGAAATGATTTAAATATTATATGAATTATAAAACTATGGACTGAAACATAATTTCATAATAAATAATGTTTAAAAGTATCTAAAATTGAAGAGCAAAACAATTAGATGACGATGTTATATCTTAAGATAAGAATAAATTAAAACCCGCATTATAAAATAACATTTTTTATTCTCGCGTTAATTTAATTAAATTATTGTAATTCTCATATGTATTTTGGTAGTTTTTTTTAAATTGAGAAACCTTTATCTGATTTTACCGTACTAATATTATTAGATAAAATATGGTTTTAATTGTAAATGTAATTATGTATAAATGTGTGTGCATGTTTGACTTTATTTGAAAATGTAAGTATTCTACTGATAGATATTTTAATGCATTTTCATTATTAATAAAATAATTTAAATAATAAAAATTTGATGATTATATAATAAAGAAGTATTGTAATTAAAACGATAAACTATGATGTTTTTAAGAGCAATATGTGCAGACTTCTAATATGCCATTTAATAAAAACGCAGTTTTGGTTTTGAATAGAATCCCTGAGGTACACCAGATGTCACAGTCACGCCAACATTCGGAGCGATTTTAAAACACAGATTGAAACATGTTTAAAGAACAAAGATATGAGCTTATTTGATCGCAATACACAAAGATTGCCTACATTTTTTTGAAGTGTTTTAAAGCAAAGCGAATGATTACTCATCTGCGCAAGAATATGATTTTTTGAAATCAATTTAATACATACTACTTTTAAAACAATTTACTTATTAGTATTTGATAGCATTTTAATTCCGGCCTATTCCAGCCCAATGGGGCTAAAATATCAGTAATAAAAATCAAGATAAATAAGTAAGAGGTTTGAAGAGACAGTTGATTCGAGATAGGTTTGATATTTCTTCTTCTTATTTTAAACAGGTTCCCTTCAAGAGTGATTGGTGCCATTAATCAAGTTAAAAACTTTATTTTACAGAAAAAAGTACAATAATATTATAGAATAGGAAATACTATAATTACACGTCAATACCATTGTCGTTCAAAAAACCCGCTATATATAGATTAAACGTGGCGAGTTAAGGGAAAGAAGATGACACAAGTTAACCGGGAGCTGAAAATTACCATTGACGAGATCACTGTAAAAAAATCTGTGATCCGCAATAGATAGGCAAAAAATATATTGTCGAGGGTTTCCTCCTCGGCACCATACTCACACATTGGGGAATCTATCAAGTTCAATCTGAACAAATGAGAGGCCACCTGGCAGTTTAATGTTTCAGAAAGTCACAAATGTTATACGCTGGTAAGTGTAAACATTTTTTCCAGTTTAAATAATTAAGTAAATTTTGTGATACTCATAAAATAATATTGATTTGATACGTTCATAAAATATTAATTCATTCATGTCAATGATATGTCAACTTTATTTCAGTTAATCATTATCACCTTTGAAAACAAGCGAAAGTCAATAACATAATGTAGATGTACATTTCATATTATATATGTACTAGTCAATTTTTAGTGAAGGACGTTACGAGGCGTTGACTGGTACAAATGGACGATCACATAAATCGTATAAGTATTGTTACACACTCGTACAGCCAACAAACAATAAATCATCACGAAATGGCAAATTCAAAAAAAAAAAATAATAAGCAGAAAGAAAGTCCAATAAATGTTTTTTACTATCCTTTAAAACCGCTTTTAATACTGCAAAGTCTATTTGCCATGCAACGAACGCCATTTTCCAACAACCTGCTCAACCGGATTCATTGTTTCTTGATGGTCATCATCTTGATTGGAGTAACTGGGTATATATTAAAAGAACGAAGCCAGAACCTGTATATTATTTTTTCATATTCCATGATCATATCAGATGTTTCGACCCTTCTTTTACAACTCTTGACAAGCTTGTGTAATATATTAGTGAATGCTTTTCAATCCCGTTACGGTTTTAAGAAGTTTGCTGTTCAATCTTATCGCCTGTTAAAAAACCTGGATCTAACAGATTCTCTCGGGCGACGAATTGGAAGAAAGGCCGCGAATAAAGTCTTAATTCTTACATCTTTAATACTCACTGTGCTTTGTTGCTTTGATTATTTTGCGATATGTCTTTTATACACAAACCATCAAAGACAATTTGTCGCACTTAAATACATATTTTATGTAATGAATTCTCTAGCTTTCATTCATTTTATATTATCAATGTTATTATCTAACTGCGTCTTCTTTGTTATCAACATCAAACTGAAAACTCTGTACGATCTACATGAAGACTACGTTTACGATCATCGTTGGAAGGATGAGAATTTCGATAAAAATTATAAATCGAATAGTCTTACTGACTTTATAATTCCTTGGAAAACTCTTGCCAAAAATGCACTTAATTCTGCAAAAGATTGTGATTTAGATGACATCATGGAAATGTTTAAGGATAATTGTCAAAGATGTAATTTTATAAACAGTTTCTTTGGGATGCAGGTAAATAATAATAAAATTATTTTGTGTTGGATCAATGTAATAGAGTGTATTTAGTAGTATGTAGTATTTAATAAATAATATACCCCCCTAAGTTTCAGTCAGAAGTCAGAATAAGTATTTTATATGCTAAATTTGTTTAAACAAAAAAATAAAGAAGTGTCTCAGAATAAAATAAGTAGGTTTTCTGTGACGTCAGATAGTGTAACAAGATAGGCTTTTCTGATACGAGTTAGTTTTTATTATAAATGAAATTGAGGCATTTGCGCTCTCTAAGGGACTTTAAACATAATAAATTTGGATACAAAAGACTTTAAGCTGGTATATAATTCAGTAAAATAGATCAATATGAAATATAATGAAAAATATATTTAGTTTTCTCTTGTTTTTACCGCTACGGAGAAGAAATATAAATTTTGTGAGCGAGTGGCGGGTGAGGAATAGACAAAAACATAAATAATTCTCAATAGAATCGACAGAAATTAATTATCAATAATAAAATGATTTCCTGATTTAGCTTTTCTGTTGAAAATACAAAGTTCTAGTAAAAGTGAAGCGATGAATTTACATACCTATAACGAATATTAGTGACCGGGTCATACTCCTTAATTAAATATTAAGGAAAATACTAAAATATTAAAATTATTACTTTATTTACAATTTTCTGATTTCTAGAATGTCCTGATTACAATTAACGGAATAGTGTCGGTAACCAAATCAATATTTTACGCAATAAACTATAGCCTGGGAGTAGTGGTAAGACTTTTATGATATAAATAAGTTTGTGTGAACTTTTGCCTTGCATACATATAACATGTGTATTTAAATTGTATCATTATTTCGAATCATATTTGCCAATTGAATATTTAGAATACAGGAACACATCTGTCGTCTTTACCCGCCGTCGTGAGTTCGTGTGGATTTGCCTTGTACGATATTGGCACCCTGACAACAATGACAGCTGCTTGCGAAATGGTTGTTGACGAAACGAAAAAGACTTCTGGGATTCTCGATACTCTTGTTACAAAAAAATGGATAGGTAAGATATTTTTGTTATATTACATTTATTGGTAATAGTTTACTTACACTTTTCACTTACTTTGTTTTGCCTACGACTCTTTTTGGTTTAGTCTACTTTGAGATATTGAACGGTGCACATTGATTCTGGTATTTTATTAGGTTTGTACTTCTGCTTCGTAATATTGATGAAAATTTTAGAAAGATATACATATAAAATCAATTTTATCGAAAAATATTGTTGTTGCGCCACCGGGATTCGAACCTGGATATCTTTCCTAACCGGGGAAGGTGCATTATCCGACAATGCTACAGCGACAATATTTTTAGCGACAATTTTTACACGACAAACGAACCTATATGTTACCTTTTTGATATTAATACGTTTAATCGTTCCATTATTTGACAGAGCCATCTACCATATTTTTACAGAATCTCAAATACCTTTGAGTAAACTCAAATTCATATTTAAAATATCACAGACCGTCTGTTCTGAATAATTACAACTTCACAATAAGAATGTGTTCTCCTAATAAAGTTTATTCTTTTTTAACTTATTTAAATTGAAATTTCAGTGCATTTACATACTATTTTTTAAACGTCACGTACGTACCTATGTAACGCAATAGCGCGCTGGGACTACTCATGTTAACGGTATATCACGCTTGTGCAAAACCAGGAATACGGCTCAAATATCAGATGATCTAAATACTATTTTACCTTGAATACGTTAAATACCATAATATATCATTCCGAATCAATACTTATCTATTGTTAATTCCCATCTATTTATTACACTTATTTTCAAAATACGCTTCATTAGAAAACTATACTTAGTTGTAAGGGTTTACCTTTATACATTTATTGTAATGCTAAAAACTTAATAGATATTATTTGAAAATATTACAGAAGTCGTTTCTGATGTCTACATCTATAGAATTTACTTGTATGAAGAAGTGATTTTCTTTCAGGGAACAGGCAACGGATAGAGATGTGGGCTAATCTGGTGGCAAGGTCTCGACCACAATTCAACGCCTGTAGACTATTCATCATTGACTTTACCATTTTATCAAGTTTAGGAGCCACAATCGCTACTTACATTGTCGTTTTAATGCAGATAAAAAATGAATAATTGGAAAATAAACTAACCAAAATGAAAGTTTTGTAAACACTTGAATGCACAGTAAAATATATTTCATTGACGTGTTTTGGTATTTTCGAAATATAATTAATAAATTTGAATGGTGTTTTAATAATGCAGGAGTTATATAATGGAAGCATGATTGTTGATTACATGTAGTCAGATTTCAGCTAACTAGACACTCTGTTATAGGATTTGACTATAATCTAGCCTCGTTATTAAAAAAATTTAACTCCAATGCAAAATTAAGGAGAACCCTGTATATATATTGCAGATAAGATATAAACGGTTTATCCATTAAATAATAGTAATAAAATTAGTCTCTTGTCTCCTATAATATTCACGAAAAAAATGGCAAAATAAAATATACTCGCAACTGAAAAAAAATCATTGCTTCCCTTTAGGGTTATTTTTGCATTGCACCGGTGGTTTTGTCCCTAATCCGACATTTTAGCAGGATACCTGTTACCTGTTGACACAAATGTTACCTACACTATACTTCGTTCTAATACTTCCGTCATGATGTATACCTCGTCCCTTTCTGGGTGACCTTTCACCTGGTGGCATTTGGCGGACGGCGTGAGTGCAAATTCGAGTCTCAAAGTGTCAACACGCCGAGATATATTATCGCCGTGCTTTATCGTTATTCGGACCGGGAAACCGAATTTGCCTGCATCTGACCAGCGTAATATAATACATATTAAATGCGTTGTAAAAATAACATTTGAGTTATATTATTATTAAAGTATTTCTATTACAATTGAGAAAACTCTATTACAAAAACTACACTTGGGCGGAGAACCATTAAATATTACTCCACAAAATTATACAATAAACTGCCTAAGAAAATAAAAGATAAAACAAATGGAACAATATTTAAAAAACTAATTATTAGACATCGAGTTGTTAAAAAGGGGACTAACGATGAAAATTAACAATAATTATTCTTAGAAAAATTAATAAACACTCGAATAACTATTAAACAATAGCCCATCCAGACACAGGTTATCCCTAGTGACAGGACATTATTTTTAATAACTGTAAAAAAATATATAAAAAGAATAATAAGAAATACTAAATTAGTGAAATTTAATACAAAAATAAAAAATGTATTGAAAATTCTCTATAAAAATAAAATAAAATTAGACAGATCCGATACAAGGGTCGAAGGTAAGGAACAAAATAAAAGGGTTAATTTGGTTTGCAACAGATCGAAGTGCAAAATCTATATCACAAGAAGGTTTATCAGTTGATATATTTTTTACAGATATATGAATATCACGTCTACTATTATAAAAATAAATGAAAAGCTCTAAATAACTAATAAAATTATTGGGTAATTCCTGGATAAACAAAACGTATTTTAGAATTTTTTTCAATTACTTCCCTTGACGAGTTTTTAATGGTCACATTAGCTATTAAGTTGAAATGTGAAACGCAACATTTTCGTCAGTTTAGTTATATTATTCAAGTGAATATTACATCCGTTACAATGGGTGAATCTATTAAAGCAATAAGCATATGTTCGTTGTCGTCGAACAAAGGGAATCTGCATGAGAATGTGCACAAGTTCGATCTCACGTATACTTTAAAACCTCTATTTATGTTGCAGTCATTGTTTGCAATTCGCCGACAGCCAATAACCTCCTGGAAAAATAAATTACATTGCGCCGCGATGGCTTCTGTGTTGACTGCGATGACTGGAGTCGTTTTAAGATACAGATGTGATATTTACAAAGACTTCCCTCTTTCCATGATAATCACCGATGTTTCTTACCTCGTGATACATCTCCTCGCCAGTTTAGGTAACATCGTAGTTAACGCCTTTCAATCGAGATCTGAATTTACCTTGTTCCATGACAAAGCTAGGAGTTTATCCATGTCTCTAGGATTAAGACCCGAATCCTACGCACTGGGGAGACAAGTTGTGAAGAAATTCGTAATTTTAGTAGTTACATCTATTATATTTTTATTCAGTTTTGAGGTGTATGCATTTTGGGAAATATATCCTAAACACCAGCTGATTCTTACTTTGATCAACTTTTTATTTTATTTGATGAATTCGCTTGTCTTTATTCACTTTGTGCTGATAATGTTCTATTCAAAATGCATGTTCTTTATTATAAATATAAAGTTATTAACAAAATATAGCAATGCGATTTCGTTGAAGAACACGCATTACTTTGACGTCAGCCAAATAAGGGAATACATTTTTCCCTGGAAGACTATTGCTAATTTTGCAATTTCCACCTCTTCTGGAGACAAATGTGACACGGATGCGCTAATGGAAATGTATGTGGATAGTTGTGATCAAAGTGAATATATTAACCATTTTTTTAATATCCAGGTAAATAATTTTAATTATTAGTATGACTCTTTTCATTGATTGTTATTTTGAATCTATTGAAGCTTTCGAATCTATTGAAGCTAACGAGAAAACGATTTCTCACATCTGATACTTTTGATTTAATAATTAAAATATTTCTATAATCTAAAGCATGTATTATAAAGCATTATATTATTCTGAAGCATTATATTTCTATAATCTAAAGCATGTATTATAAAATGACACTGATTTCAGAATCTTCTGACAACGATAAATGGAATTATTTCTGTAATACGGTCAATATTTTTTGCAACCAACTATGGACTGTACAAAGATGTAAGTAATTTAGCTGATGCTATATAAATAAAATTTGATAGTCGGCAGATCTGCAGGCAGGTTGCAAATTAATAATAAATAATACATATTATAGATATCTTCTCGTCTTTCGTCTCAGTAATTGGGTTCTAAGAAAAATTTGGACTTACTCAAAATATGTATTGTGAATATGAAAGAATAAATAAGTTGCATTTCTGAGATGTTGAGACCTCGCGGATCTTAAAAATTCAAATTGGACAAAAAGTGGATGTGGGTCTAAGCACACATTTATTTATTTTGAAGTAGGTATCTTAGTTCAGTTTCCACATAACCGAATAAAAAAAAAAGTAACAGCAAAATGAATAATGATGAAATAATTCAAATATGGACGAGCCAATAGTTGAATACCGACAGGATAAAATCCTCAAAGAGAGAAAAAAAAGATATTCTGTTAATTTGTTAATTAGAAAGATGTTTATAATTAGTACAATATTAATTTTAAGGCTCTTCAATCTTCCCAAGAGAATACGCAGAATGTGATTCCAGCCATATTGAGCGCCAGTTGGTTTGCTCTGTACGACATTTTAACCCTCATCTTCATGACAGCTGCTTGTGAAATGGTGGTCACGGAAGCGAAGAAAACTTCCCGGCTTATGGACAGCCTGACTATAGACAAAATCACGGGTACGAACACATTTTTATATTAAAATATTGAGACTAGCCAGATACACAGCAAACATCAACTGATCTGATTGTGTTGTGATCTAGACACTTACCTTTCCATTTGGAAGTAACCATCTTTTTATTTGCAATCCAACTAATGATTGATTCCTTGAAAGGTTTATATACATTGGTTTTAAAATGGCTGGAGTGTAAAGTTGGTGGACGACAAGGTCTGCTAGGGACTTAATGAGTAGGTCGAATGAAGTAAAAAACATATATTAGACGTTAGATCTTAATATCGCATATTAAAATTTATGAAGACTATTTAGAGTTTGCTATGATGATAAGTACACATACTGAAATCTACAATATTTAAACAATAATTATATATATTTATTTATTAACCACTAAATTGAGTTTAAATACAATTATTTTTTTAAAAATTGATTCTGGCAAAGAAACAATAATATATGTTTTAGTTAGTTATGACATCCTGAAGAAGAAAATGGTATTTTTCGAAACCGGTAGATGTATTTAAATTTTAACCACAAAGTTAATATTGCTAATTTTAAAAGTATATTAATTTGTTTGTTTATTTTGTATTATAAATTAGCTGTGATACCCGAGGTTGTACGGGTAAAATTTTTTAACTTTTAGACCATCTAAATGCTTTAAGAGGCTTCTAGAAACTTCTCGAAGAATTATTTATTTTCAATAAATTCCCAAGGCCTATGTTATCTGCCTTGAAAAGGTACGCTCTTATAATAATATCGGATAATTTGTATGGCGTCATTTTCGTAAATATTTTCATCACCTCAAGGGCGTTTTACACATCTTATGAAAAGAAAAAACCTTTACTGTGCTCTTAGATCCCTTTATCTCGACAGGCAGTACGTATATACTTATACATTTATTTTGTATCTTATTTATATATTTATTTTTACAGGTAAAAATGAAAGACTGCAAATGTGGTCTAATCTCTTGGCACGTCGTTATCCCCTTTTCACAGCCTGCAGATTATTTACTATTGATTTTACACTTCTATCAAGTATGGCTGCCACAGTAGCGGCGTATCTGGTTATACTGATGCAGTTAAACACATCGTCGGCTGCGAGTGTTCAGAAGAATTAAAAAAATTAAGTTCCTAAACCGTAACTGATGTAAATTAATCAGAAACATCTGATGTAAACACGTCATTAAAACGCACTAAACATATTGTAAAAAGGTCTGTAACAATATTTTTTTCGGAATTCCATTGTCATTTAATTAATAGAATGATTGTGAAATAAAACAAAATATCGTCACAGATTATTTAAATAGAGTTGCGCACACGAAATACATACCTCAGAAATGTATTTGAAGGAAAGATTAAAGGAAGAAGACAGAGATCAAAATACGTTCGTCAAATAATGTGTAAAGTATACACCTATATTTGGGTATGGTTCAGGACAGAGACGCGATCATTGCACCGACAAGAATACAGATTTTTAATATATTAAGACTTCTCGCTATCTCTATATTTATGTCTATCTTACAAAAAATTGTTTATTGCATTTATAGCATATAGATAAATAATGAGGTAAAATGTTTACCTAAAATAAATTAGCCATAGTGATTTTATATGGTCTATTGTTTTTTTAACCGGATACCACAACATGGGCGCCAATAATCCTAAAATACCTAAAACCTTCTAGCGCTCGGAATGGACTGGAATAAATCTAAACCTTAAATTAAATTACTGTTCTTTCTTTTGGAATTAATAAAAAATGTTAAAAATCAAAAGTTATATCAATTATGTTATGTTTTGTAATAGAATGTATATATATAATATATAAGCTCTACAGTATATATTTATATATATATGGAACTGGCGTCTCTTCTTGGTTAAATCGCTTTTTTGTTAATGATTTCCTTGAGGTAACGTAGGTCGATGTTTCGGCACGGTAAGTAATTCGTACCATTGTTAAGGCGTTGTATCAGAAAGTTGCGGTACAACTAACTTACCATCACATCGTTTCCCCGCGGGAACAAGCAGAGAGGATGGATATTCTGTCCAGAAAGACAATTATCGCCTCATCCACGTTATATCTTGTCTTGTAACCTCTTTTATTGTTGAGGTTTCTAATATCATCTTCCAGTATCTGGTTTACCTGGTCGTGCCAAGTCTTCCGCAGACGGCTTCTATTTCTGGTGCCATCAACACTCGCGGCATATATCTTTCTTATTGTTATCTCCTCATTAATTTGTTCTACAAGATCAAACCATCTAATTAACCATATTATCATAATGTAGTCACCCATCATCATCCAACCAAAGTGTGTAGTTCCTGAAGAATAGAGACATTTGTGCGACATGTTGTCCACGGTATGCGCAACATTTGGTTCCAACACCACATCTCAAAGCCTTCTTTCCTTGTCTTAATAGTCCTCGATTCCGCACAAAGAGAATAATTGAATAGACTTGAGACTTCATCTTCTTCTCTTGGTTATCATCACATTGTTTACTGCGGGCCGGAACGCGCGGACTCCACAGTACCAGTCAGCCATAATGTTTTTCTTCTATGCCCGGAATTTCAGAAATCTTTTCATGCATTATGAGATGCAAGATCTGATACTTCTCTGTATGTCTCATTATTGATTTTTTTCTTCTTTTTTTCTAGTTACAGTTAAGTACTTTTCTTTTTTTGTTACTTACTTACCATCACGCCGTTTCCCCGCGAGGGTAAGCAGAGAGGATAAAACGCCACACATTTCTGTTCTGCTACACAATTCTTGCCACATCCACATTCATACATCTTCTCATACAAGCTCGACGATTATTGAGGCTTCTAATAGGACCATCTGACAGCAGACAAGCAGGACCTCCTGTCAGTTGTATATACATACAACTGATAGGATATATAGGATACTTCAGTATCTGGTTTACCTGGTCATGCCAAGTCTTTCGCGGACGTCCTCTACTTCTGGCGCCATCAACATTTGCGTAATTTATCTTTCTTACCATTCCCCTCCCCATTCATCCGTTTCATATGACCAAACCACCTAAGTGATCTTTTCTTAATCTTACTCACTATACTAAGATCAGCTTTACATTCTTTCCTTATTTCTTCATTCCTTACTCTGTCATAGATGGATTTGCCACATATACGCCTAAGTGATCTCATATCCACAGCATTCAGTTAAACTACTTTCGTACCTCTTCTGCCAGCTTCAGGCCTCACATCCATACATCAGTGTCGGTACCAGAACTCCATTGTGAACCGCTAATCTTGCCTCAGTTGACATATTCCCATTAGCTATAATTCCATTCAAAGCGCCGTTCACTTTGTTCCCTGCAGTCACCTTTCTTTCGATATCTTTCTCTGTCTTTCCGTTTCAATCGAACATAATTCTCAAATACACAAACTCATCTACTTGTTTCAAACATTAATTACCTACAAGTATTTAGCACGCTGTCTTGCTTTCCTCTTTCTCAAATACCATCACTTTCGACTTGTTGACATTCGTAATAAGGTCTCTTTCTTTGCATACATCGTACGTTCTACTCATTAGCTTAAGAGTTGCGTAAAAGCATAGATGCCGGAAGAAACAGGATATTCGGAAAGAAGTTCCACTCACCACAGTCCCGTTCTTCTGGCACCTCCAAGGTGGACTGTAACTTTAGGTTTTGTAACACAATCTCCGTTCAGGGTCTTTCAGATTGCACAGGATAGACACTTAGACACACGTCTCACTCGTTTGTTATACTGCCAAATTTACTTGTTACCGCTCTGTTCAGGGTCGCCGATCGACTGACACGCGGCAGGTGAGGAAGGGAGGGAAGGTGGAAGGCACAGTACATTATCTTCGTTCAAGCATAAATATATGTCCCAAACACTAAGTAACTTATGTATTTTTATTACTAATAACTTCATTCGCAACTTCAATTCATCAAGCTTATTTTAAACATTCTGCAGCATTCTGTAGATCCACATCGTAAAAGTTTTAAGTACGCAATATTCAACTTCAAGTCTCTTCTTTCAATTGAAAATTGTTCTGGTTGGGCAACCGTGAGTATCTTTTAATTTCTTCAGCATTTGCTAAGGCGATATACTCATTCCTATCACTAGGACATTAATATATATACATAAATGTTTAATATTCATTCACTTACATAAAAGTATGTTGTAAAATTTTAGTTATTGAAATATTATTATACTGAATATTCCAATTTGTTTTGAGAACTAACTAATTAGTTAATTAACTGTGTATTTTTTTCATTTTCTCACTGTTTATTTACATTAGAATCAATTAAAATAATGATAGGTCTCGAGAAATTAATGGATTGCTTAACATTTTAATGTGTAAGAACACAATATTTTTGTCACATATCTTATAACAGTGAACGGGAAGGTTTACAATGGGCGATTCTATAAAGGAAATAGGTGTTTCCTCATCATCGAACCAAAATAAACCCTTGAATAACTTTTCACAACAAGACAATGGATATAAGTACAATTTTGCGTATTCATTGAAACCATTATTTCTTCTTCAGTCATTGTTTGCGATGCATCGAAAGCCGATTACTTCTTGGAAAAATAATTTGCATTGCATCGTGATGACAAGTTTCTTGATGGTTTTAATTGGAATAGTTTTGATAAACAAAAATGATTTTTACGAAGACTCTCCTCTCTCCATGATCATCATTGATGTATCTTCTCTCGTGAGTCATCTCTTCACGAGTTTGGGCAACATCTCGGTCAATGCTTTTCTATCGAGACCTAGGTATACCTTGTTTCTTGCCAAAAATAGGAGCATCGAAACGGCACTTTTATACCATCCTTCCTTGTACGCGATGGGGAGAAAACTTGTTATAAAGATCATAGCATCAGTTATTATTACAGTTACTTCAATGTTCGGTTTTGAGGTGTTGGCTTTTTGGGGTATATACACCAAAAAACAGATGATTCTTAGTTCAATTAACTATTTATTTTATTTGATGAATTCGCTCGTCTTTATACATTTTGTGCTCACTATGTTTTATTTGAAATGTGCGTTCTTTGTTATAAATGCAAAGTTGCTGATGAAATATGGCAGTTCGTTGAAGAATACGCGTTATTTCGATGTCAAACAAATAAAGGAATATATATTTCCCTGGAAGAGTATTGCAAACTTTGCAATTTTAACAACTAACGGCCGTACATGCGACACAGAAGAGCTGATGGAAGTGTACATGGCACAGTGTGAATTAGTCAATACTTTTTACAATATCCAGGTCAGTATCATAGTTCCGCACTTACCTTACTCTTTTGGGGATAACAGAGGATGCGGTTAAAAAATAATGTTTCCGTGGATTGACGTTTAAAGTTTGCGAGGGCGTATTGTATATGTTGTAGCGTATATCCACCGGTTCAATCACATCTTCTTTTGATTATGATCGCGAAGTGTGTGTGTGTGTGTGTGGCCATACTACGGCAGGTTGGTGATGAGAAAAACAATTTACAGAAGTTATACAGAATTGCGGATAAAATTTAACCGTAGGTATAATAAAGTTTCACGCAATACGCGGTTCTCGGAGCCTGCGGTGGGGAAGACGGCGGCACGCAGAATGAAGCTCACGCGGGCGGGCGCATGTTATTAGTACATATTGGCGTCGGTACCGGCCGTGTTTTTGCAGCTGTGGAGCTCTGGATTTACGCTTTTAGTTCTGTTTTCTGTTTTACGCACTGGTAAATATGAGGTGCGTTCAGCGATCGTCGGTGGTAATAATGGTTGTGGAGGTGATAGACCCCCACACTCTGTTCATAAAATACTAAAAGTTAAAAAAAAATTCAGAACCCCTTGAGTAATATTTGTTATGAAAACTCGGTTACAAATAGCGCATTTAAATTTCGGAACATTTTATAGAAGGTTTGCGGGTGGACTAATATATAAGAACGTTGTTACAAATATGTAAGAAAAACATATTTTTTGTAAGGCATTTTTGTCCCTCAAAACAGAACAACTCGAGTTTTAGTTTGTGGATCTTTTTTTATTCTACTATTTTCAATTAAAACTTTAAAAAAAATCGTAGAAAACAATCAATGATATTTGAGAATTTTTATGTTAAATCATACATAAAATATTTTTTACACATTAAACATGATATACAACATGACAGACCCAGTATTGAAAGGCATGTTATGTTTGGGAACCAAAAATGTATTAATTTTATTTAAAATATGTCATAAATATTATTATTTATAATAATATATAAACTAAATTTATATTCTGAATGCTGATGGAATGTAGGCACCCTACATCAAAGATAGTCCTTTAAAAACCATTCAGTAACCATATATTTGTAAAATGGATAAATAAATAAAAAGATTTAAGTCATCGGAGGATATCTAAGATGGTGAAATGTAATGTAATAAATATTATCTAAGCAAATTATAATAAAATGATATTAATTTCAGAACTTACTGATTACTATAAATGGAATTATTTCCGTAATAAGGTCGATATTTTTTGCATCTAATTATGGATTATATAAAGAAGTAAGTGATTTTTGTAGTAGCTTTTTAATATATTAATGTTTCAGTCACCTTTATAATACTTGTTCTTTTTGATTTTTAGCATTTTTGGAATCGGCACAAGCAAATCTATCATAATAAACGATTGATATTAATTACATTTTAATAAGTATTTAATAATTGATAGCAATTAATACAAAATTATTTCTTAACCTTACTTTATACTATTTTAAGGCTTTTCTAAGTTCACAATACAAAATGGTGCCAAATTTGATACCGGGCATTTTGAGCGGCTGCTTGTACGCCCTTTACGATATCTTCATCCTCATATCGATGACAGCCGCTTGCGAAATGGTGGTAATGGAAGCGAAGAAAACTTCATGGATTCTGGATACCCTGGCTACGGATAAGATTACGGGTACAATTCCAATCGATCCTTGAATTTAAGGAAATCAATTTGAAGTCATTTTCATATTAAATATTTCCATCAAATAATTTTTAATGTAATCGAATTTTGATTATGATTTTTCAAAACCGATGTTATAAAAGATGTTGGTAATAGTGGTACTATTACTATGATGATCGAAAAAAAATTAAAACACAGAAAAAACTATTTATCATAAGCTCACTATCGGAAATTGACAGTTTTTAGTTCGATTCCCGGCAGTAACTGTATTTTTTCGAAGGATAGATTTTTTCAAATACATTTTTCGTACTTTTACCTAGTGGTGTAAATTGTTTTTGATATTTTTTTCTGTTCATTTGGTCATAAGTCAAAGACATTTATTTTTTCTGAATGTTTTGAAAAGAAACACGTGAAATTAAAAATTTTCTACTATTTCTATTTAGAATAACAAAATGTTTCCGTTAACACTATACTCACACTGAATATTTTTGACGGGGTTAAATCTCTAACCTTATCCAAATCTAAAAAATATCCTATAATATTTCTTGTTAAATTAAAGCATCCAGGATTTGTCTTTTTTTCACAACATACTTCTGTGCTATTTTAAAATTTGTTGTCAACTTACTCGGTTGGCGTGGTTTAACTGGTAACGCATTTCCCCGGATAGTAAAAGATCCAGATTAAATTGTTTTTTTTTTGTATACCGCGATTATCTAAGAACTAATAGAAAATAAAAAGGGAGTCAGTAAAATCAATGCTGCAGGAAGTTGAGCAAAAGTGCCGAAAAAGGGAACAAGACCACAATTTGATTTAAAAAAACAAATTTTGTAAATAAAATCCGTAAATGATATATACAACATCTAATTAATTGATAATATTTGCGAAAGACTATAACAAATTGTCATGATAATATTATACCTACTTGTATTTCCTGACAAACAGATTTGTATAGACTATATTTTTAAAACAAAGTTATGGTGCTACCACTTATACAGAAATGTTTAATGCTTGTCGTTTTCGTAATCAGTCTTTTACCGTAATTATTTTTTTAGGCAAAAATGAAAGATTACAAATGTGGGGTAATCTGGTGGCACGCCGCTGCCCCCATTTCACAGCCTGCAGATTGTTTACTATTGATTTTACGCTTCTGTCGAGCATAGCTGCCACGGTAGCGTCGTATCTGGTTATACTGATGCAGCTAAATACATCATCGACTCCGGCAGCTGGGAATAACTGAAATGTCTAAATTAAATAAATAAGATTTTTAAAACTCACAAATGCACATGATTAAAAATGCAATTGCTTTTGTCACAATGCGTTATTCTAATCCGCGCGTAATACATATATGATGGTGATTCATAAATCGCTTCGGGCACAAGTTTATGCTCTCTTTTATACGCACCTGAGTCGAATCTCTGAGAGAAGTCTCATGTGTGGACACTGGCTATTTGGAAAACAAGAACAGTGAGCCTAAGAAACTTGAAGTAATACAATTTTTAACTTAGATCTGTGGACTAATTCGATTTTTTCGCGAATTCGAAAGTGCTCCAATCTTTTGTATACTTTCAATATTAATCATCTAAAAGTCAGGAATTAGACTGAACGAGGCCAGATTAAGAATATTAGGGGCCTAGGCAGGATTCTAAATCAGGGTTCCGCAACAATTTAATTCAGTTTGTGTCATATTTGACATTACGTCTGATTTGTAATTTTTTCACAGATGATTTTTGATTAGAAGGTTCATTTATATCACGCTGAAAAAATATTTTTTAATAGACCTTTTATTATGTAGTTATTTAATATATAATATATATTTAAGTTATTTCTTGATTGCTATAAGGAATGTGATTGTAAGATGGCAGTAATCGATAGTAATTATATTTCACAAAAATGTGTTAAATTATGTGAAATTTAAAAAATATTAAAATGATTATTTGTTAAGCAGAGTATTATTTGAAATAAATTGTAAAAATGATTTCCTGTTATTTTTACTTAAGCCCTGAAAAAGCAGTTAGAAATATGTAGCATTTATACAGAATGAACATAGATGAACAATAGCCATCGGTTGATAACGAGAAACCTAACAGATGACATACTGGAAACATGTCAATACCGTACCAAAATATCGTAAGGAACACTGAGGGAACTAATTAAATTTTGGACACATTGATACAACTTATATATTATTAGAACACATTCTTATTGTGAAGATGTAATTATTCAGAACATAGAATTAATTTTTTAAATTGAATAAAAATGAATTGTTAATTCTGGCGTCTGCTATCGGATTACTCAAAGGTATTTGAGATTTCGTAAAAACAAAGTAGATGTGTTTTTCAAATAATGGAACGATAAATGTATTAATTTGTAAAGGTAACATAAAAAATAATGTCGCTGTAGCATAGTTGGATAATGCACCTTCCCCGGTTTGGAAAGAGATCCAGGTTCGAATAGCGCAACAACAATATTTTTCGATAAAATTGATTTTATATGTATATCTTTCTAATTAATACATTTAATTAGTATTTAAAATTAAATTAATCAATTTGAAAGATGTACAGAAAAAATCTATTTATCGTAAAACATATTGCGTTGCTACCAAGATTCGTACATGTACCTCTCTTCCTATTCGGAGAAACGTATTACCATTCCACTATAGCAATCGATCACATTAAGAACATATATTTTTATAATTAGGTTGAAATTATTATTCAATTTTTAAAAGCAACAGAATTATGTTCTGAAATTACATCAAAATAAAATAAGTTTTCATTAAAAAATGATTGTTTATTGATGAGTCAAGTAATGCAATGAAAAAGTAGAGATAAGTTAATTACTTAATTTGCACGACCTAAAGTTTTTATTATGCATGCAATCATACACACAGTGTTAATGCATTTACACATTTTGAGTGGATAGTTAATTCACTTTGTCGAGTGGTTATTCATTGCAGTGTTGTATCAAAATAATCCATAATCATAAATCTAGCTGACACAAATGTTTGTCGCGCTAATGTTTGTTTTTCTCTGACAAGAATGAAAATGTTGAACGAAAACAAAATGAAAAATTGGCGAGAAAGTTCAAGAAAAATCGATTTAATTCACGTTCTTAAACCTCTGCATACGGTTTCTCTCGCTTTCGGTCTTCAAAAATATTCATTTCAAGGGCAAACTTTAATACTTTTGACAAACGGAGCTAAAATATATTCCCTCATACTTTTGTCACTATTTTCCGGATTGTTCGTGTATGGCAGCGTATCAAATATAGCAGGATTTTACTCAAAAGTCAATGTTTCAGTGGCAATCACTATACAGGCAGCGTATTATATTCATTTTGCATTTGTAGTGGTAATAATTTGCACATCGATTTTTAAAAATCCACCAGCTAACTTTAAATTGATACAAAATATTCGATACGTTGACGAGAAACTATGTATTCCAGCATCTTGGTACGAGCGAACTCGTTTTAAGATGATCGTAACAATTTGCGCGAGTGTTCTATTATTTTTCATACAAATGTTTACCGATATTTATATGTGGATCGAAATCTTAAATCGTCTGAAAATAATTTGTTACTTTCTGGTGATTCATGGAGATGTTTTTGTAATGCAATTCGTATTCGACGTCGGGATTGTCAAACATCGCCTGCAAACCCTCACTGCTCATTTGATCCAATTAGTTGTGCCCGAAGTTTGTTCCCGTGACATTAGCAAAGTTGATTTTTTACACTCTCAGTTATTCGATTGCAATGTCTACTGGAGGGATATATTAGAAAGCATCGATGAAAACATCTTGACGAATACCTTTGAAGACGTTATTTTTAAATTTATAACAGTTTACGATAAGCTGGCAGATAGCGTTGATATTATAAATTCTACTTACGGCGTTCAGGTAAGTAAATATTCTGCTATATTATATCTATATTACTCAACACAACGTGCAAACAGTATATATTTGAAAATTATATCTAGTAAAACAAATCGACAACTGTTGTAGATACCTAACATTTATTTATTTAGATAGATAACTACATTTTTAGAAAAATTAATCAGTATCGAAATTGAACTTACGATCCTGTGTTTCTTAACGGACTTTCATAGTTGACAGGTAGACGGTACCTTCACATTTTGTACGTATCATCATTATATTTGGAATCATATTACAGTATTCTTATTGTACCCACTGTTCGATATGGAATTAGTATATTTTATAAATTCAAAAATTGTTTCTTTGCCGTTTAAAAACATTAATCGTTATAAAAGAGAACATCAAAAATCATAGATGTGTCTAGTATTAGAATTACTAAACAGTAGAAATATGTTAAGATAACATATATAGATATAAATAGATTTAAGGGGTTTGTAAGATAGATCATAACAATCATTTTAATTTTATTTGTTAAAAGCTATTTTCCCTTTTAAAACTAATTCCGATCCCGATCAGTCAGGGTTAAGAGTAAGGGGAGGGGTCTTTATTGTTTTGTGTAGGCCCTAAAGAGTAACGATGTATGCAAAATTTGGCCCAGACAGGGGAATAATGAGGTGTTCGGAGGTGTGTGACTATTTTTTTTCTCAGGATCCTAGAATGCAACTAAGCATAATTTGGAAAGAATGTCATTTAAAATAATGAACATTTATATCTAGGGAAGTGAGTAAGGTGGCAGTGAGAGGGTGCCTATAATTGTATAGAAAACACACAGATATATATTCAATTTCACATAAGAGACAGGTGGATACGCTTTTGTCTTGGTCAATAACATTCAGTGTTATTTTGTTTTCTAGATACTACTTAAGACAACGTCAAGCTTTTTAACAGCGTTGTCCTTAGTGAACGGGTTAATACAAATCAATTTGAATACATTTGTAAGTATTATTAGTCAGCAGCTGATCTAAAACTATTTTGCTGATCGAATATAGAACGTGGATAGGAAATACATTTAAATTAATTAATGCGATTTTTCTAGGACTATTTCTACGGCGTTATTCTAGTTGGTTGGGTCATGCACTACACGGTGCTGGTAGTGCTTTATGCGACTGCCGGAGAAAAACTTATAACCGAAATCAACCGAATAAAAGTTACTATCAACAAAATGAAAATTCTTCATTTTTTTGGTAAGCATTAAAAATCATATCGAAGAATTCTGTTTGGCGATGTAAAATCAAAATATATTTTTATTGATGGTTTATACGTTAAAGAATAGAAGATTTTTAATGAAAAATATTTATAATTCCTCCGTTTTCAGTACAAGAAAAAAGGCAGTAATAAATTTAAAGTATGTTGTACTTAAACCGTGAAAAGTTAGTAAAAAAATATTTTTAGTTAGAATAAAATTAAATAAAAAGAATAAAAGGTTGTATCAATATATATATATATATTCCATACTCAATAGTGACATCATAGTGATGCTAATATTACATACTCAATAGTGACCTCATAGTGATGCTGATATTACATACTCAATAGTGACTTCATAGTGATGCTGATATTACATATTCAATAGTGACCTCATAGTGATGCTGATATTACATACTCAATAGTGACCTCATAGTGATGCTGATATTACATACTCAATAGTGACTTCATAGTGATGCTGATATTACATACTCAATAGTGACTTCATAGTGATGCTGATATTACATACTCAATAGTGACCTCATAGTGATGCTGATATTACATACTCAATAGTGACCTCATAGTGATGCTGATATTACATACTCAATAGTTACTTCATAGTGATGCTGATATTACATACTCAATAGTGACTTCATAGTGATGCTGATATTACATGCTCAATAGTGACCTCATAGTGATGCTGATATTACATGCTCAATAGTGACCTCATAGTGATGCTGATATTACATACTCAATAGTGACCTCATAGTGATGCTGATATTACATGCTCAATAGTGACCTCATAGTGATGCTGATATTACATACTCAATAGTGACCTCATAGTGATGCTGATATTACATACTCAATAGTTACTTCATAGTGATGCTGATATTACATACTCAATAGTGACTTCATAGTGATGCTGATATTACATACTCAATAGTGACCTCATAGTGATGCTGATATTACATGCTCAATAGTGACCTCATAGTGATGCTGATATTACATGCTCAATAGTGACCTCATAGTGATGCTGATATTACATGCTCAATAGTGACCTCATAGTGATGCTGATATTACATGCTCAATAGTGACCTCATAGTGATGCTGATATTACATACTCAATAGTGACCTCATAGTGATGCTGATATTATAATAATAATGCGGTTGGGATTTATTTTTATGATTATTTTATTTACCTATAAAATGACAATGGAAGGAATATAAAAACCAAATAAGACATATTTAGGTACAACAATTTATGAATTACTTGGAACAAGGGTCAAATTATAGATTTCTCGGGAGTTTGATAAAGGAACTACGACAAATTAAACATTTAACATTTAGCTCTACAATTGCTACATATGGGAAAAAATAAAAAATATATTTCGTGTAATAATTATTATGGAATTCACACATAAGGCAAACAACAGCAATCAATAAAAGTAAAGTAAATATTAACAAAAGTTCCATCGGTACAATTACTTAAACAAACAATTAACCTTAAGGCTTCACTTTCTAAAATAATTCATATTTTCGCGTTTTTTACTAAAATAAGGGTTTTTATTATTAATTTATATTAGAAGTTATACACTAGATTAGACTTTTCTAAAATTATTACTTAGATAAAATCTTTATACTAATGTGAAACTATAGCAGCATATTATTTGCCATAATTAAGAAAATACAAGTATTATAAGAAAGACCGCGACCATTAAATATATTTGCAGCGTGCCACAAAAATGCCTTAATGTAGAAAATTCTTGCATATACGAAATATATTTTCTTATAATATTAAAGCCAATATCACAGAGATAAATCTGCATTGAACCAAATTAGAAAGTTTTATAAATTAATAGAGTTATATGAACAATTTTCGACGTTTTTAAAACACTTTGTGTCATTGAAAACAAATTATTTTAAATAACATATTGTATTTAATTACACGCTTTGAGGCTTCAGCTACTATTTAAAATCAAGTTTTCTATGAAAAACACAATAATTTCTGATTAAATAATATTTATATCGATCCTATGAGTGTGTGTTTTTATTTTTTTTTAATCGGCGATTTGAAATAAAAAAAACCCAATAAAAACACAAGCATTATAATTAATAATTTAAAATAATGTCAAATCTAGTGTATAACTTCTGATATAAATAAATAATAAAAACCTATATTTTCGTAAAAAACGCGAATTCAAAAATTGTTTTTTTTTAATTTGGACCTGGAATATGAAAAATGGTTAGTTGCACTGAATTTTATATTAGAACATTTTATATTTACGTTCGTCCATTTCAATGTTAGTATTAGAGGTAATAAAATTCAATCGCTGGAAATACCATCGATATTTTTGATTTCAGATGAATCTAAACGCTCCAGAGTAATCGCATTGGAACAAGAGATATCGTCACGACCGATGGTGCTAACGGCCTGCAGATTATTCAACATAGATGTCACCCTGTTACACAGCCTCGTAGGAACCATTGCTTCGTACACCATTATTCTATATCAAATTACATCTGACATTAACAATGAGAAATAAGTCAATATCATTGATTTAAATTTATGTCTGTATCACAGTGTATACTGTATACCAGGCATCGGCAACCTATGACACGCGGATCACCAAGTGACCCATTTTATAATTTCAAGTTACCCACTTGATAATACCCACCCAAATAAAGTATAATATATAAAAATAAATGATAAAACATAAACATTTGTAGCGCGGTCGATCGAGAAGTGGTTTGAATCGTTTTCGTTATTGAAAAGCAAATATTTTCTTTATTTTAAGTAAGGACATAAATAAATTAACTATCGAAAATTCAGACGTTTGTGTTAATTTTAAGGTGACTAAATATGAACCGGACTTGACTAATTGACGTCACACATTCAGCAACAGGGAAGCCATTGATAATGAAGAAAACGCTTATAAATAAAGTTTATAAATCATTAATTAACTAAAACTTTACAATTACATTTGTTTTTGTAATAATTCGCAATAGAATTTTGTTTTTGTATGTTTAGTTTAAAAAGAATTTAAAAGCATATTGTAATAGTTTAATCAATAAAATTTATCTTATTATTTACTAACGGACTGTTTTAAAATGAAAATACCCATTAGCCCGAACCGTATTTTTAATAGTCACATTTTGATTAATTTTGGGTTGCCGACGCCTGCTGTATACTGTTAGTGTAGGCACCACAATGAACATGCACCATATAAACAAAGAATGTACTGCACATTAATGATATAAACTTTCTTATGTACTAAAGTGTATAGCGATGCATATTTTGATATTATTAAAGTCTTTAATAAATTAAGTATTCACATTATCGGGCATTAAGATGCTAAGTTGCTGTAGATATTTTAACTTATTCCATTGGTTATAGTTTAAATTCTTCATCTCGGTATTGACATATAGTGTTCTCAATCAGATGTGACACGGTTTGTAATGAACATCATGGTCCTGAGTCACCCTCACAGCTAAGCACAGAGTTGCTCCAGCCAGATGCAACGCATTAGATATTTTCCGTTCTGAAGTTGCGTCTAGGATAATTTACTTTGCTAGGCTATTATACTGACATACAATATGGTCGAAAAATTAAAATAATATTTTGTTTACTGTCATAGATAGAGCTTGCCATGGTTGGATTTGTAATTGTAGTTTGAATTAAACCATTTTTTTAATTTTCTCGTCCATCTTAGCTGTTGTATGTAGGGGATAGCATTTCAAATTCGGCCAGCGTTAATTCTAGCGACTCCACAAGTTTGGCCCGATCGCTCACCAACGCGTCGGGCGAGACCGCCGACCCTTACCGTTTATCGTCTGTAATTCTGTGTTCTCTGTTATATCTCTATATTCTTCCTTCTCTATCTGTTACATCAAATAAATAACAACACCAACTATCGTTTTCATTTAACCACCGCCCTAACCCCCAAAAATATAATGTAAAATTACAATACTAACAGTTATTTGATTATGATTATAAGATTAAAATGGATTTTTAAATTTATTCTCTAATTTTTTAAAAGTAACATGAGATATAGCGACATATTTTTTAAACAGAACCTGCATTGAACGAAGCCTTCCAGTTAACTAGTGAACTAACGAATCATAATGACGATTATTGATTTGAACACGACACGGACATCCAGTGGCGTAACTACGCCAATGCAGCCGATGCGGTGCATTGGGGACCACGTTAGACAAGGGCCCAAAAGGTCGGCGTCCTACAGTATTTTTGGTATCGATAGAATTAATTGACCATTTATAAACATCACCTCAACAAAAATTGAATTATCAAATGTATTATGAAAACTCGTAAAAACATTATTAAAATATACTATAGCTAGTGTGCTGGATCAGGGATCAGACCATAGCTGTTAATTGAAGGGAGTGTTTTTGTTTTCACTTGCGAGTGCATAACAATACCAAAAAACACATTTTTTTTCATGAAAGTATGAATATTACAGATGGTAAATTTTGTTCGTAATATTTAATGTATAAAACTGCGTGTTTCTTAATATTATTACATGTAATATTGTTACATCTAGCGACAGCGCTGCCAGCTGCTGCTACAAGCCTGGCTCGATCATTCACCGCCAAGCAGTCTCTCCAGTTTCATCGTTTCACAACGGCGGTCTTGCCGGCTCGCGCTCGTCGAGCAAGACCGCCAACTCGCTTCATTTCATTTCATAAGACACGTGCACCTTCTACATCTTCACTCATTCATTCCTTTCATTATTATCTGTCCTTGTTTTTATCATACTGTCATAATAAACCTCAACACACGCCAAACGACATTTATTTCATTTAACCACCGTCCTAACCCCCACATATCTTATATTTAATACACATACATACAGGAGGCCCCTTTTCCGTTTTAGTTACGCCACTGCGGACAAAAATAAATTGATTTTTGTAGGTACGTAAATTATATTTCTCACACCAGAGTAGTGTCGAATTTAAAGAAGTATATCCTTTGTACACTTTGCAAGAGAAATTAATGAATTTATTAAGTAGAACTTCCCATGGCCGATACCCAAAACACAGTGATCTGCTAGCTACGGCTTCTTGCCTCATATAATCTATAATCCTTTGTTCTTAGTTAATATAAACCTTTTTTATTTTAAGGGAAGATTTTAGTCCTAACAGTTTTTATGGGTTATTGAATCCGCTGGTTAACCTAAACGCCAACCTTTGGAATCTCAAGTGGGCTTCCAAGTAGCCGCATTCGTTAGCCTGACATGTTAGTTAAAGAAAGTAGGTAGTAATAGTAATATATTATTACAAGTAATAATATGAAGTAAGAAGTATAAAAAAATAAGTAGCCGGAATATAACACGTATAAATAATGTTGCATTGTTTCCCAGAAACACCAGTGACATCTATCGGTGGAAAAGTTGATATTATATGGATTATAGAAAAATATAATTCCGAGCTGAGCAATTCGACATTCATTTTGTATCCTGACCGGTAGATGGCAGAGTGTAATACTATTTAGTAAAATAATTATATTTCTCGCACCGGCGTAGTGTCGAATTTAATTGATTTGAACACTGCAAGATATATGTATTAATTTATTTGAGGAAAACTTCCAATAATCGATACCCAAACCACAGTGATTATTTACTGATGGCTTCGGGTTATATATCCTTTGTCTCGGTTAACATAAACACTTTATTTTAAGGGAAGATTTTTAGGATATTAAATTGTTTTTATGTGTTCATTGAATTAGCTGGTTAATATATACGTCAACCTTTAGGATCTCAAGTGGGTTTAAACGCAAATGCGTTCATTGACCTAACTACTCTAAAATAAAGGATCACAATAAGAATTTGTATGATATTAACTTGATTTAATTGTTAAAGTAAGTAGGTAACTGGAATATAACAAAATAACTTATCTATGAACTTACATAAATGTAATGCCTACATTGGAATTTAGTGATCAAATTTGCAAAATGCTCAGAGTCTATTAATAAAAAAATTTACCAATTCAATATTAAATTATAACATATAAAAAATGAATATTTGGTAAAAAACTTGGTATAACCTTTCACTTCATCATCTTCATGTACGGTGCCAACGGTGGGCCGCCAATACGTGAACAAGGGGCTCGTTTAATTTCAGAGCTATTCGCGGTGTTCCGGGAAAGAGGCGGATTTTCTAATCACTCTTATTCAATAACACGCAATAATTATTGAAGCAAACGAATGTTACTTAATATACTTATATTATGTAACAAGACGCAATATACGGTCAAATAACTAATATTAATAGCAGAAAAATGTACTTACCTACCTTAGACTACAGGGGTGAAGGGTTCCAAGATTGACGCAGAAATAAGTAAGTACCTACTATTCTTTTCGCTCCAATTCCATGTTTCATAACAGAACACTGGGTTGAAACTAAAATTCTTCATAAAAATGATATTACCAAGTAATACATATTAGGAACTGTCCTTTTTAAAACTGTGCACAATTACGGTAAAGGGAAGAAAATGTGCACGTGTGAAGTATGAAGGATAATCGTTCAAAGCATTGTTCACAAAAATGTTGCGTTGAACATCTAAGAACATTTGGAAGCAATATATGTATATTAAACATCGACGTTTTAAAGTATTGTTAGACTATAGACAAAAAATGGCTAGGTCTCTTTTATTATGCACCCGAAATAAATGTATTTTACGAAAAATTTCAAAAGATATTTAAACCATCTACAGAAATTGCAGTTAGGTACTGATTTGATCTGAGAATATTTTTTTTCTTAATTTAATACAGAGCTCGCCGGCCAAAGTAAAATTTAACAAGGGGCTCGCGCGAGTTAGTTATTGGCATAACTATACCAATGCAGTCAATGCGGTGCATTGGGGCCCACGTTAGATAAGTGCCCAAAAGTACTCACCCTACAATACGTTTGAAATCGATATTTTTGTGAGAAACGATATTTTTTCTAGTGTTAATAGTAATCCACAGCAATAAATGGAAAATATAGTTTATTACGTGTAACATGAAAACATTATCGGGAATAGCAATTATTAATTTAAAAATACAAGAATAATTGTAGAACCATTTATTTATTTTATTTATTGGTAACAAACAGATTATGTGTAAAGCATCCTTGAGGTGAGAAAGTTTTTACGAAAATAGCGCTATACAAATTATCCAATATTATTATTATTATTAAGGACCAAACCATTGCCGTAAAGGGAAAAGGGAAGCAAGTGTTTCGTAAATTGTAAGTGCATATATATGTCATGCACAGTATAAACATAATATGAGACGAGAGACTGACTATGAATATGAATTAAATATATTAATTAGAAAGATATCCATACAAAATCAATTTTATCGAAAAATATTGTTGTTGCGCCACCGGGATTTGAACCTGGATCTCTTTCCTAACTGGGGAAGGTGCATTATCCAACTATGCTACAGCGACAATATTTTTAGCGACAATTTTCGAACCTATATGTTACCTTTTTGATATTAATACATTTAATCGTTCCATTATTTGGAAGAGCCATCTACCTTATTTTTACAGAATCTCAAATACCTTTGAGTAAACTGATAGCAGACGCCAGAATTATCAATTCATTTTTATTAAATTTTGGACACATTGATACAACTTTATTATTAGGAGAACACATTCTTATTGTGAAGTTGTTCAGAACATAGGTCTGTGATATTTTAAATATTAATTAAATAATTTTTAATTAATCTTTCTAATTAATATATTTAATTCACTGACTTTGTTCTTACTATTTAATGAATAACCCATGCAGTTCGTATATTTTATTTACTATGTTTTTATAGGGGGGATTTTTTCTATTCTAGGCCCAATTTTTGTAGTTACGACACTGGTTTCGTAGCTTCGTATGATGTATTATGTACGTAAAAATAAAACCATTAGCAATATTTAAGGTTTTATTTATTGTATTACATTTTTGCCAGTGTTCATACTTCAAAGAAAATAAACGATATTTTTAATTTATTTATAAAAAGTTATATCTAATTAAATACAGTACTGTAATTCTGGGTAACATTGGACAATTTTGAGATGTTTTTAGTGATATTTATGTTTTCTGAAACAGTCGGCTGCAACTGCTTGATTATTAGGTGTTCTTGCAACTTCTTTCAATTAATAATTTACGAAAATCTTGTTTTTATGGGTGGTTCAATGTTATATTGATAGCTAGGGAAACATTGACTTTTTGGTAAATAAATTCTTTGATATTTAATTATATAATCTTTCTAAGTAACATTGAAATGTACTTTTTTTTTGTTTAAAGTACTCAACTGATCGAGAATTTAAAAAAAAGTCTTGACTCGGTACCCTTCTCCTATATTAAATCATCAATTGCTACAAAATGCTATAGGACAATATTCGAAATGAAATTGCTGAAAACACACGCGAAGTGTGCGAGAATGTGATGAAAAATATGGTTAAAGGAGCATGCATTTGTGCCGCTGCCAGAAGCGGCAGCTTGGTCGATGTCATATTTTATACATGATTGTAATAAAATAGGTAATCGATAAATTAAAACCGAATTAATTTTTTTTTTACTATTTCCTAGTAATTCAAAAACAATATAGGGCTGGAACATAATATTTACCCTGTACTGTAAAAGCGATCGGCGAGGCCGATGTGACATGTATTGATTGGTTTGATATGGTTTGAATTTTAGCACGTGTACGGAAGCTATGATATGATCTGTAAATAATTGAAACAAGTCATATTAATTGGTTAATTTTAGACATAAATTCGTTACCATCTGCTTTAATTTGCCAATGCGGTCTTTGAGTAACCTCGATACCCGGAAACAAGTATTAAAAAATGAAATTAAGGTACGCAACTACCGCCGATATCTACGTCTGTTTCATGTTATCCTTAAAGATGATGTAGATCACGACAAAAAAAGTTGAACACCTTCACTCAACTTACTTGTTAATATTACCCATTGACATTTATTTAATTCATTTTAAAATATCGTCATAAGAAAAAAATAATATTATTTATTTCGACGGTGTTCTTACCAATTAATGTAACCGTCAATTTTGAGAAAAATTAATTATAAATTGGATCGCCTTCGGAGCAGGTCTCGGCCATTTGACATCATCCAATGTAAAATTTGGATGTTTGTTAATTAAAAAAAAATATTTGGCATCGGTTTAATATTCATAAATCCTGAATACATCAATTGATACGCATACACATACACGCCCCTTCCAATCAAACGATGCTTACACTAATTAACTCGTTTGCATATTGCGGCAGCCACATCAGTGAGTCAAATTTTAGAATCAATCGAAAATTTTAGATAAAATCAGTCTCTCCTGAATATTTTTAAATCTGAGGTAAAATAATTAATCAAATAAATAGCCGGTGTTTAAAAAAAATATCTATATTGACGGGTGATAATTAAAATGTTTACAATATACTTTTGACCAAAGTGACCTACGATAATCTATGAAAATATGTTGCATGGAAATGAAATATATGGAATATGAAGGAATAATGTTTTATCCACACAACAAAGCAAAAGTGAAATAAATATATATACTCCCAAAAAGTTATTTGAGATACAAAATAAGCGTGATATGATTGGGGGTGTTGTAAAGAAAATACACTCCCTGAACGGGAGAAAGAGGACAACGCATGTATGTTTGGTCACGCTAACCTTTATCTTGCACCGTCAGCTGGTCTACCCAGCATTTTCCATCTTGAGACTCATATCCTAATGAAACTGCAGAAAATCCATTCATTATCTAGTCATGCATCGTCGTTCCGAGGTGAACGACATCTAATACCTATCAAAACTCCAGTCATATTTTCTCGCACGTCCGTCAATATATTATGAAGGATAAAATTATTGAGAAAGGATTAACAACGATTGAACTCCATTAATGAGTTATTTTAAATATGAATTAAATATATTAATTATAAAGATATACATATAAAATCAATTTTATCGAAAAATATTGCTGTTGCGCCACCGGGATTCGAACCTGGATCTCTTTCTTAACCGGGGAAGGTGCTTTATCCAACTAAGCTACAGCGGCAATATTTTTAGCGACAATTTTCGACCCTATATGTTACCTTTTTGATATTAATACATTTAATCGTTCCATCATTTGACAGAGCCATCTACCTTATTTTTACAGAATCTCAAATACCTTTGAGCACCTTCCCCGGTTAGGAAAGAGATCCAGGTTTGAATCCCGGTGGCGCAACAACAATATTTTTCGATAAAATTGATTTTATATGTATATCTTTATAATTAATATATTTAATTCATATTTAAAATATCACAGACCTATATTCTGAATAATTACAACTTCACAATAAGAATGTGTTCTTCTAAATAATGAGTTATTTGTATGTGTATTTGTATGTGTATTTCCTGGTCGTAGAAAATACTTGATTACTATTTATTAAGGAGTATTTAATATCTCAATAACATGTTAATGTTATTAAAACATTTTATCTAAATAATAATGGTAATGTTGGAATACTTCTTGGTAGTCAAATTGGGTCGATTGGGTCTGCAACATATGTTGTTGCAGCAGGAAGGTGCTACCTCATAATGTCAAAAAGTGGTGACCTCCTCGATCACCTGATTTGATGGCTTCCGACTATTTTTTGTAGTCACAATAAACCAATAACAATTTCGATGCTACGGGACAATTTTAGAAATGAAATTACTGAAATAACAGGCGAAGTGTGCGAGAATTTTATGAAAAATTTGGTTAAAAAAACACGTATTTGTGCCAAAGTACGTATGTATGCCTTCCATACATAACTGTAATAAACAAAATAATTTGATAAATAAAAACGAAATCAAGAAATTGTGTTTCATTTTGTAGTTATTTAAAAACAACATCGGCCTGGAACATATATTCACGAAATGGTTCGCATCCTGTGATTTTCGCTGTAAATCCTGTTTTGAATTTTTCAGATTTTTCATGTGACCTGTTGCAGTGGCTTCTGTTAAGAGTATTCTGATTCCTTATGATGGACTATTAGAGATCTGGTAGTAGCGCCTTTTTTAGTACTCTTCATATTTGTCGGCTGCAGTCACCGACTGACTCCACATTCTCACTCAGTGGCACGACGACTTTTATGAAGCTTTTTCTCCTATCATGTAGTTTATCTTGTTGTTGGCAAGTACAGAGGAACCCGCGGTAACAATTTCAAAAAAGGCTCATAGGATAAAAAAAATCAGACGGTAGAGCCTAGTAGTGTGGCGCCGACGGCATGCGAAATACGTCTCTCACATATGTAAGTCGGTCAGAAGCCTGCTAGCTCGCCCGCTCTTCGGTTGCGAGTACGCGTAGACAGCTCGTGCATCTTTCTCGACGACTGATTATTGTTTGTTTTATCGACGTGTGTTCTTGTAGTCAATTAAAATTTCATATACGTGAACCCTTCATTTTAACAATGCCTAAACGCAAGTACACTTTTAATGTTAAGTACCTGTTTATAAAGCAAATAAGTAGGTACTCCTATCGGACGTTAGATGTAAAAAGTGTCGTACAGAGTTTAGCGTAGCTTATGGAGTAGATGTCCCGTTTTGAGAAAAAATAAATGATCTCGTTAAGGATGTCTGGTCTCTGGTGTCTCTCGTCATCGATGTTACCGCACTTCTCGCGGTTGTAGGTGCTATTCTAGTCTACATTTTTTGTTGGTGTCAGCTTCAAGTATTCCATCACTATTCTGATTGTCTCATTTAGAACGATGTCCAGTT
Organism: Eubasilissa splendida; assembly: GCA_031772225.1. Classification (NCBI taxonomy): domain Eukaryota; kingdom Metazoa; phylum Arthropoda; class Insecta; order Trichoptera; family Phryganeidae; genus Eubasilissa; species Eubasilissa splendida. The sequence continues at coordinate 1,429,811 of CM062857.1, forward strand.
TCCTGGTATGAGATGATTGTTACCATACTGGATGCGCATATTTCGCAGCAGAATGCAGAATAGCACAGCCGTCACTAAGATGTTGATGATCTGTTCCCAAGCTAGAAACCACCAGCTTACGAAGTAAATAAATAAAAATGTAATTTTTTCCTAAGATAGTTAATTAAAAAATGTAAAGATTTTTTCAGAAAAATTAACAAAATATATTTTAAAACAAATTAGATGAGTTAATCGGGATTTCTTCTTGCCGGAAAACTGCGATATCAATTTAAAATACTGCATTTATAATATTTGGATTTTTATATGGTTAACATAGTAAAATTAGTATCGCAGTATCGATAAGGAAAAGTTCTGGGTTTGTATATCGGTGGTAACCAAATATTTTTTCTGCATATCTTTCAAATTGATTCACGTAATTTGTTTTAAGTATCGTAAAACTATCTCTGAAATTGCAAATTCACAATAAAAATGAGTTATATATGTATATGTATTAAGTCAATTAACGGAACAATTCGGACCGGCGACTCTTCGAGAAACTACTTCTGCAAAAATGTAAATTTTAATATTTTTTTAAACTTCTTTTATTAATTGGAAAATAAATCAAATGTTGTTGCCTTTTAATAAATAAGTCGACGATCGCTATAATACTATAACGTTATATTTCAATTATGGCTCGACTCGTTGGAAAGTAGTTTATTTTAATGAATTTGTGTCATTAAATCTTTCATTCAGATAATTTGATGTAATTTTGTTTTCACGGTCTGGTAATAGTGTATATACGTTGTATTATTTTCCTTTGAGCAGTTTTGTCACAATAAATTGTAAAGTAATTACAATTTTTTTGTTTCACTTGTATAATTATATTTTGTCCCCATCCACTCGTGCAGCCATCATTCATCTCGTGCCACCGAACGTGTTATTTAATTTCTAACCAATTAAAATGTATATTTTTATTAATGTAGTGTATTATTCAGTATTACAGGCGATGATGAAATATATCCGGAAACATGCGTAACGACAGAAATATCATTGAAAACGTCAAATGTTAGAATCGTCGACAATATTTATACGCTGATGACAGAAACGATGTTTATCTCGATGAATCGATTAAAAAAATCTGGTTTATGTCACGCCTCAAATTTTAAATCGATATTTAATATCTATCGTATTTTACATGTGTCGCTTTCTAATAAAAAATAATAGAAAATATAATCACGATCATATGCAAAGTTTACTCAGTGAAAAAAAAAAAAAATTTCTACAACAAAATATATAGTTATATATAAACGTTACATGTGACATTTTTTAAAAAGCTTTCAGTAAATTCGTCACAATACTGCATACTAATTGCGTGTAGTGATTTGAATATGTAACAAAAATACTTCAAACTCGTTACCGTGGTGACTACATATTTTATTCAGAACCCATGAATTTATCACATTTTAGAAATACACATGTTCGAAAATTAAAATCTGTCCTATTATGTTCCGGTTGGTACGTATAGATTATCTTTGTGAATTCAGTGCTAATTCGATAAATATTAAAAAAAAATTGTTAAAAATGTACAACCGTTTTTTATCAAAAGAAATTTTAAAATTTAATTGATTTTTTTCTTCCCTGTGAATTATACACATAACACACGCACACACACACAGAGCACCTACTAATTTTACACTCGATCTTCAAAGATTCTAGAGTTCTTACGTAGTTATCAGCATGATTTAATTAATTAATTAAAATAATTAAGGGGGATTTTAACAGTATAAATATTCATATTAAAACTAACATAATATATATTGTAACATATGAAACTAATTATAAAAATTCACAGATATGTTCGGGCGAAGTAGTAATTACAATATAAGGTAATATCATATTAGTAGAAGAAGATAAAAGCTGATGGGAGAAAAGGTGGGGAGGTGAAACATTTGTTGTGGAAAAGGGAGAATAGAATAATTAGTGTAGTGGTTTATAAAAAAGCTCTTTTAGCGTAGTAAGGCTGATGTTAAAAAAGTCAATTTCTGTTAACTTCTCACTATGGTATTTGCACGAACGGTGAGTGGATAAATAATGAATGTATTAAGCATTAGAGTGTACCGGCAGTTTTGACTTAGAGCAGCGATACATATCTACATAAATTCAGTGATACAGGAAAAGTAAAAAAACAAAATGTAATTGTGGGAACTAACTAGTTTGGTAGGATACGGGATCCTGTCTTAGGCTGGATAAAAATGTTATACATTTAAATGTGTTATGGTATCAAAAAGTATTAATTGCTGCAAAATTATTTATGTATTTCAAATTAAGCTTGTTTCAAGATGTTTTCTTCGTTCATAGATCGTTTCAGCAACCGTATAATTATCTAATCATATTACCAGAAGTTATCGCGATAACATCTTCGTCGAATGGAGTAAATTGTATGGCTCTTCACCAAAACCGTTTCCTTATTATTCGTTATACATAATAACATCTCATTAGTATCATTGATTGATTTGGCAGTTACATCGTGGTGTAACAAATTAATTTAAAAACAAAATACAAACCGTATTTAATTTTAATTCAATTTACACTTGTAGATGGGAAGGACTGCCCTTCCCGAAACTAGTTGTGATACTATTCAAAAAAATTGTGTGTGTGTAGTACAAAGAGAAAATAAAAATGATATATTTAAAAAAAATGGATTTATTTATATTAGCGAGTGGTATAACTGGTACTCGACATATTAGAAAAAACGAGCTGAAACGAGCAAATAATAAATAAATAGAGATTTTGATAACAGGTATATAGGTATACAGAAATATATATATATATATATGTTAGAGATATACTTATATATCGGTATATTGGTAGAACGAGACAAATTTCAAAACCGTGTGTGCGATATTCGCTATGACAGCGAAACTCGACAGAGATATTTTAGTTACTACTAGCAGAATGCACGTTGCCAATTGCTCGTTGCTAGACCCTGAGGCCTGCTATATCAGCCGTTTTCCAGACAATTCTGGCGTCTATACCGTGTTTATTACCCATTGTGCAGCTTTGCTTCCAATGGTGGCAATTAATATTTTATTTTTATATATCTCACACCTCTAACTTATTGATGTGCAGAGGTCCTGCTCGCACTTCACAGACCTGACTGTCAAATCAGACGCTCTACAGCAGTACATTCCGCCTAGTACCAATCGAAATGTAGACAGTAATACTTCGCCATGTAACAAATCCGAGAAGGTCGTCTGAAGCAACCACTTCTCTCTCCGCTACCTTCTCGGACGCATCTCCAGTAAGCAGTACCAGTCGTCAACTTTACCTGTATATTTTCATTTGCGCATCGATCTAATTGTAAGTCCATATTTAATTTCATTCGCCTACTATTGCCACAGATCATTTACACGCAAATACACCTTAAAGTAAATCTTTTTGATATCTCTATACTGCTAATTAGTCAAATAAACAGCTCTGCCTAACGAATGATGCATAATTTACAAACACCGTCACTCCATCCTAGTGACTCAACAATCTAAAGCAAACAATAACAACTATTCATCAAACTGGTGACACGGGACACAAAATAATCAAATTACCATAGATGTACTACTAACAAAAATGTTACAAGAACAATTGTATTCTTACAGAAAAGAAATGAGAAAATCAACAAAAACAAACTTATTAGGAGAACAGATTCTTATTGGGAATTTAGACTTATGTTCTGAATAATTACAACTTCACAATAAGAATATGTTCTCCTAGTAATATATAAGTTGTATCAATGTGTCCAAAATTTAATAAAAATGAATTGTTAATTCTGGCGTCTGCTATCGGATTACTCAAAGATATTTGAAATTACGTAAAAACTAAGTAAATGGCTCTTTAAAATAATGGAACGATAAATATATTAATTTGAAAAAGGTAACATATAGGTTCGAAAATTTGTCGGCAAAAATAATGTCGCTGTAGCATGTTTGAATAACATGCACCTTCCCCGGTTTGGAAAGAGATCTAGGTTCGAATCCCGGTGGCGCAACAACAATATTTTTCGATAAAATTGATTTTATATGTATATCTTTCTAATTAATATTTAAAAACAAACTTGTTGACGATTGGTTATGGGTCGCGCATTAGTAATGGCGCTATCAAAATCTTCGATAAGTCCAGAAAGTTTAAGTTATATTTATTTATTTGATGTCCGTGCACGCCTTCAGATAATTACAGATTTTCTGTACACAAATATTATTTTAAATATGAATTAAATATATTAATTATAAAGATATACATATAAAATCAATTTTATCGAAAAATATTGTTGTTGCGCCACCGGGATTCGAACCTGGATCTCTTCCCTAACCAGGGAAGGTGCTTTATACAACTAAGCTACAGCGGCATTATTTTTAGCGACAATTTTTCGACCCTATATGTTACCTTTTTGAATTTAATACATTTAATCGTTCCATCATTTGACAGAGCCATCTACCTTATTTTTACAGAATCTCAAAATACCTTTAAGTAAATCTGACAGTAGACGTAATAATAATAATAATAAAAAATAAAAAATACAAATATTATTGTTATATAACTGTAGATGAGGACGATCTCTATATTACAGACATACAGATGAAAGTTTTAATAACATAAGGTTTGCCGATAAATTGAAAAATCGATAATCGTAAACACGATGTGTATTTATTAGAATATAACACAATAGTTGTGGTTTTGCACCAGAAATGTTTAACATGCCCAGTTTGGTCATGCATTTGAATAAGGACACGATGTAATTTTGAAACTGTATCGCGAGACACACTGACGCAGTGACCTTTAAACACAGCAACAGGAAAGGCCTCAACCGTCACGAGTTCATTTTTATTTTCCTAAAGGGGATCAGAAACACGAAATGCTCGCCATTGAAAACGGCGCACTCTGATCTAGCGGGTGTATTGCGTAACAGTTGCAAAATTAAATTAATCAATCAATCCGCAACACAATCAGAATGTTGCTCCAGTACTTTAGTACACTACCTAATGTACGGTATCTGAGCTTGAATCACGATAAAGTCTAAAGCCGTGCTTCCTTATGGGTTTTTAAGTGTTTTTTTTTTTTGTACGAATCACAATAGTATTTTAATAAGATATACTGACTAACTACAACTCCGACAAATACTAAATTTGCATACACCTACATATTTTTTAGGAGAACACATTCTTATTGTGAAGTTGTAATTATTCAGAACATAGGTCTGTGATATTTTAAATATTAATTAAATATATTAATTATAAAGATATACATATAAAATCAATTTTATCGAAAAATATTGTTGTTGCGCCACCGGGATTCGAACCTGGATCTCTTTCCTAACCGGGGAAGGAGCTTTATCCAACTAAGCTACAGCGACATTATTTTTAGGGACAATTTTCGACCATATATGTTACCTTTTTGATATTAATACATTTAATCGTTCCATCATTTGACATATATGGTCGAAAATTGTCGCTAAAAATAATATCGCTGTAGTTTAGTTGGATAAAGCACCTTCCCCGGTTAGGTTAGAGATCCAGGTTCGAATCCCGGTGGCGCAACAACAATATTTTTCGATAAAATTGATTTTATATGTATATCTTTATAATTAATATATTTAATTCATATTTAACCTACATATTTATTGCAATAAATAATATTGTTATTTTTAAATAAACGGATTTTGGTCACGTTGTTGATAAGATTTAATAATATGACGCATTTCTGGTGATTTTTGATGATCTCAATCCAGTCTTGGAAAAATATTTATAGACATCTAGCACCATCGAGATCCTTGAACATTGCCAATCGAATAGCCCCGAGTTGTGCAGGTGGTTGGTACTTTTGTCTTAATGATTTAGAAAACACAAATATTTTCGAACTAATCAAGAAATTAATTGAACGAATTTCGACAAAAATAATTAACTTTGTATTTATATACCACTATGTATGCCAAATTGTACATGTATTATGCAAAGTTATTCGGTTATAATCGATTTATATTGAATTACCACAAAATTTCTGCTGAATCATTGAATGAGGTAATTGCAATTGCTATTTGGACAAATATTCCATAAATATATATATATAAAAAAAAAATTGTAATGGCCTGATGGAGGGGATTATTGACCCGAGTTCACGAATGAGATTTTTCGACTCGAGACAATCTCTGAGATACGGATAGCTCTCATTTTCGTAATTGCCACACAACCACGTATCGGAGGTTGTCGTCTCGCGCCTTATTTCACGTTCGTCGTTCGTCAAGCGTCAAATGTCACTGTCGTTCGTCAGTAGGGTGACTTTGAATTTCGCCAGCAGCAGTTAAAATTGAATAAATGTTTGTAATTTAACGCTTTGCATGTTGATGTTTAATGACTTGTTGATGCTAACTTTCAGAATAAATAACTGTAGGGGTCTACAGTAGTTTTAGGTAACGTTCATGTTTACTGGTTTCAATTTCTGTCTGTTTCTCTTCAACCTCAATCTGATCTCTGAGTTTATCTCCAGATAAAAATCTCAACACGTGTACATGATATTGAGATGTACCAACAATTATTTTGAGATTATTGTCGTCGTTTCTTTCGTGCCTTAAGAGTGGAAGCGCCACCTAATTCACGCTACAGAACATTTCATGTCCGAACGTTATTCACGTAGACCAAATTCCGGATCTACAACGAGACTGTTAATAGTGAAAAAATAAGTTGGGGCCTTACGGAAAAACAAGAAATGTCATGTATTTGAAAATGAAATTCACTGCAGAATGCTTGAACCAGTTATGGTTAATAAACGATGGCGTAATCGCATCAATTCAGGTCTTTACGAGATAATTAAATAACCCAAAATAGTGATTGAGGTTACGTTGTAAAAAGAAAAAACTCTGGGACTCTCTGTAAGGTCTTCGAAAGAACCCCAGCCGGAAGTCGACCATTAAGTTGCCTGTCCAAGAATGAAATTGGCGGATACAGTGAAGAAAAATCTAGATAAATTGCAGGTTTCGGACTAGAGAGATTTGTCTCGAGACCGAGATGCCTGCAAATTGTTAGTGCAGTCGGCCTTGGATCTGGTAGATCCGTTGCACCAAATTATTATGATAATAAAAGCCTTAGAGATAATGAATTGCCTTTTACAATTTAAACAGTTAAATAATTATATGCTATTAAAATGTTACGTATTTCGTGGACAGCACCTTATCTAACCTTATCTACAATATTGAATAAAAGATTCTTCCAATTATTTGGCCACATTATACATCAAAGTGACCCTTGAAGGGCCGAAGAAGACCTGTAAGAGTGTCACAACGGGGGATAGATGACTGAGGAGACCATGGACTGGAGTCAGCTGGGAGAACGAACCAGGACCGGGACTTATGGGAGTGCATAGCGAGCCGAGTCTCATCTGATTGAGGCCACTACATGTTAATAAAAGAAAGAAGAGAGTTAAAAGAAGACAAATTAACCAAATGTAAATAGAGTTCAAAGATGGCTGGACTCGCAAATCTTAAAAAAAGCAAAATTTGTCTAAAAACTGCAACATGAGAGGTGTAGTTAAAGAATCTGCTAAAATTAATACTTTTATATAATATCGAGAGCATTCAAATTGCAATGCTTTAGGCGTAGGCCCTAGGCGCCTAAAATCAAAACGCCATTTGCTATAATATCTGCTCATATACACCTTAGTGCCGTAGATCACATCAGACAAAGACAAATTAATAATGAGATACGTTCAATAGCACATTGTTAGTAATTTTATATCAAGGAAAATAATATCCCAATCATCTAATGACGAGAGGTGTGAGCGATGTTGTAAAAACAAAAGAATGCGCTCAATTCAAAAAAAAGTATTATTAAGTATTATAATATGTGAGTCAACCTACTTATGAGGCACAAATTATTTGAATCAGTCTAATGGGTGTTCCAACAAGAGGTAGCCGATTTTGAAATTGTCGCCATTTCTCCAGTGCAGTTTATGGAAATTGATACTTGACAGCGGATTGTCAGAAAATTTAATGATTAATCTGTGTACAATAGAACACTGATACAACCGATCGTTCTATGTGGGTGTGAAGTTTGGTCTCTCAATATGGCGCTCCGTTGTGACTGCGGTCATGGACTTCCGAGTTTCATGAGACTGTTAAACAAGGAGATACTTGACAGCTATCATGTAGACAGTCTGCCTTTACATAATGGAGCACTACACGATTTAGCGACGAATATTTATTATAAAAAATAGGTTTTGTGTGTGATATTACTAACTTTGTAACTATAAACTTGTAAGCGACCCTCACGTGTATATACCTCACCCAAACACAGACGCACCAAGGAAACACATACTATGGGAGTGACGATAATGTATGATGTGCGAGAAACTATGTTTAAAGGACTGATTGGGATAAATCGTCGCTCGACGCGGAACGACGACTTGCTAAGGAACCTCGGAATTTTCCGCACTTTCATTAGGGTGTGGATCTCGCAATGGGAAATGCTGGGAAGACCAGCAGACTGAAATAAGATAGAGAACAGAAGCGTGACTCAAACATACGTTTATTGTTCTTTCTCACGCTATGTAATAACATCACTCATTTATGCTTAATCATAGTATTTTAAATAACTCTATATCGGTATTTTTTTTTCTAATCTATTGATAATTGTTGTTTAAGTTTCAACTGTAATTAACTTTAAATTCATAACCTTCGATTTTTAACATTATGGTTGAAGTATTGATTGGGATAAATCATTGATCGCTTTTCCGTTGTTTCATTAGGGTGTGGATCTCGCGATGGGAAATGATGGGAAGACCAGCAGTCATGTGAGTACGTGTATTATCGTTTCTACCGCTTAGGGAGGTGTATCTCGAGTTGTTACTACTACGATTGCCTTATTAATGTAATAAAATCACTAACTTATGCTTGTGGCAGTAAATGTATGTAAAATAAACTTTGTACTTGATCCGCAGTATTACAAATAACTCTGTATCAATATCTCTTTTCTAATGTATTAAAAATTCTTAATTAAGTTTATCTGTATTTAACTTTATATAAATATTTATGTTTTTACCAATAAAGAAAGCACATAGAGGCGTTCAAGCGTGTATGTAATTTTTAAATTCACAAAATAACGTTTCGTTTTTTTTTGTTGTTGTATAATACTTCTTAAATAATTGCATATAGATTCTCGGGAGTTAAACTTTTCTTGCTTTTGTTGATAAGAACAAATACATGAGTGAAAACTTATAAAATGGTTCCAGGAACACCATATTATATTGAATTTTATCGAAAATTCAATCGATGTAAAAATACAAATCAGCTACCTCGTTTTGAAACACCTTATAGAATCAAGGTGAGTAAACCGGAGCTTCTCTTTAGATCGACCGATACTCGTTAATACCAAATCGAAAGTAATTCCCTCTTTGGTTATAATGTTATAAATCATAGGCGGTTTTTTACCTGGACAATAAATCAGATGTATGTACAGAGTACCTGTGCCTAATGATTTTCGCAATCTGTGCTCCCGATTAGATCAGATGATAAAGTGATATAACAATATAAAATGCAGATAGTTGCCCAATCTTTTGATTTATTATACGGGGTAACCGCAATAAAACTGAACACATATTTATGCAGAGAAAGAACGGACATGGGTGTAAGCAGTCGTGATGTGTTTTTGTTTTAAAACACGAGGCAACACTGTAAAAACAGAGAATTTCATAATCGCCAGAAAATATTGCTTTACATTTTAAGAACGTGGTCATAACTTTAAAACTAATATAAAATAATGCACAGTATGTCATCAGTTATGAGGTGATGTGTTAGTCTCGGATGGAGTGATCAGAAGGTTTTAAGATTGTGTGAGGGTATGGTTGTCCCCAATTTTTAACCAACATCCTCGTGTTATTTTACATGGCGGAGTGTATTGTGTGTCTGAAATATACGGGAATGTATGAACAGAAACTACTTACGGTTACACTAAATCACGACCTAAGATTGGAGGCGGCTTCTAGAGTTGCCGCTCGGGAGACGTCGATAGATGGAGTAATAAGTTATGGCTTGGTTCATCCATGCGCATAAATATTGTTGCACGCAGCCAGTACCCTGCGTCTTTATGGCTGGTGAAAGTTGGGAAGTAGATACCTACTGCCTTGCTAGATACGTTCACTTTAGTTCTAATGATGACGAGAATAGAGCGGGTAGCCCTCCACATATTTACGGAATAATTTTTTTAAAGTGAGATAAGCCGAGGCTCTAACCCTTCAATCAAACGGTTGGGCTAAGCAAGTACTTCAACTAAAGTAGCTAGTTGGTTATGTGGTTAAGACACTCACCTAGTAATTTAGTGGTCAGAGGTTCGAGTCCCATTCCATAAAACAACCAAATTATTCATATTTTCATAGGACAAGCGTTTAATTTTTTTTTGAATAGTAAGAATGATGTGACACGTATTTGGTGTACATATCTCTATTTAAAATAAAACTGTAATTACACAACTTTGTATTTAATAACTTCGAATAACTAGGATAAAAATTAATTTAACCATATAATTTTGAATTTGATTTCGTTAACCATCTCAATATTCAATTTCCAAAATCTGTAATTTTCAAGTTTGTAGATCTGGTTGGTAAAAATAGACATAAATATAATTAAGGGAGGTGGGTCTTAATAATTTTAAAGCTATGTAATATTACCTATTTATTAAGTGTTTAAGAACAAAATTCTTGCTTCTAAAATTCATAACAACTCTTGCGAAGATCGTCCCATCTATAATACATGATCTGACCATATATGATCATATCCATATACAGATTTCTTACAATAACAGGTGTGAAGACTTGGCCTCTTAAAAGTTATGAGTATGATATAAAAAGCATTATTGAAAAATAAACTATAGTGGATTTTTATTTATTACCTAATATTTCCCTGACAGGAAGCATGCATTGGTTTTCTAGAAAGTACGTTGAAAAGAGATGCGAGTAGTAAATTTCTGTTCAATCGGTAGACATATCAAGTTCAGCTACTCTTAAACCACCGAATATTATTTGTTTAAAATTTACTATATATAAGTATGGTTTTAGAAGTAGCCAAAATAAGAGTCGCTTATTTTAGAGTTAATAATATATTTTTATTATTAAAATTATTTTCATTTTTGTTTATTGTTTTCATATTTTTATTATATTTCTTAGAATCAGTATTAAAATATTAAATGATAAAAAATAATTACCTCAGCAGATTATACTAGTATTTTACATTTAGTCCTTACATTTTTATACACAATTTTTAAACTTTATAAACAATTTTTTTTAATGGTTAATTTGATTATTCTTTACGGTCTTTGTGTGCTAGACCAGGGCTCGGCAGACTTTCTAGTGAAATGAGCCAAATATCTAATATTAACAGAATCTCCAAATTTTCATAGAGCCGCAACATAAATTTTGTCGACGAAAAAAAACGACATAAAATCAAAACAATGTTAAAACTCTACTTGAGTTTATAAGGACTACTCGAGTAATTCTCATCGACAGGTGAAGTATTAAACTGTTTGTACTGCTTCTCTCGAAACTCGCGTAGTGCTTATAAACTCAAGTAGAGTTATAACATTTTTTATTTATATTCATCCATTATGATGAAACTCTACAATGTTAATACCGATTCTATCAAGATAAAATCAGGCTTTTTATTTATCTAAAACTCAAATTCACAATACAGTTGTAGAGGCTACGTAGAAGAATATCATATATGGGAGTTATACGCTTCAGTAACATAGTGTAGGTACTACTTATAAAATATGAAAAAACCTACATAATTTAACACCAATAAAATACTTTTTGGGGTTTATAAAGTTTATTAGTTAGAACGGTGACTTTGACCTTGCATCGCTTTCGAAAGCTTTGCTATGTCCGGCAAGTAACTACTTGTTCAATTTTAGGCAGGATTGTAATTTATTTATTAATATATTTTTTATTTAATTCATGGAAGAATATGTTTGTTGCATAAATAGGTAAAACCAAAGATTGTGAGAATGGAAAATGATAGTTATTTTATTGTATCATATGTTTCAGGCATGATCAAACATGATTGTAGATGAAAATATGAGCTGGAATTGAAGAGTCACAAGTGCAGCATGCGGTGCCTCGCACGCAGCCCGAGCTACGCTTGAAATTCAGCGAGACATTTTTCCCGGCCTACGATCTACGACAATAAGCCAATAACAATTCCGATGCTACAGAACAATATTCGAAATTGAATTGCCGAAATAACACGCCAAGTGTACGAGAATGTTATGAAAAATATCGTTAAAAGAGGACGCATTTGTGCCGCTGCCAGAGGCGGCCATTAGGTTGATATCATATTTTATACATAATTGTAATAAACCAAATAATTGATAAATAAAAACCACGTGTTTTAGATCCTAGCTATTCGAATACAACATCAGCCTGGGGCATAATATTCACGCTGTACATCCAAATCCAAATAAACTTATAATAATAATTGTACTATTTAGTCCTTTCGTTAGATTCGTAACCGCAGAATAAACATAACTAGTCACCGTGTAGTTTAGATGTGTTAATTATATTTCGAATGGATGGACAAAAAGTAGGCAGTTACACGATTAAGTCTTTTTTAATGTTCACTGTTACAAATATAATTGCTTTGGTGTTTATTTACCTGTTAAAAGTAACGTGTCTATTAATGATTACGTAACCTTGTTATATTTCTTAAAAATGGCAATGGAAATAATATCACGAGACTTATTTTTAAATGTTTTATGCATAAGAATTATTTTCATCGCTTTAAAATGAATAAAATTAGAAAGTCGTTTTGATGAATTTATTTATTTTTTAAGAATACATTTTTGTTGTATTTTAATACAAATTAAATGAATCAACTAGGAAGATATACAGAAAAAATCTATCTATCGAAAAAAATCCCGGTAGCAACTAAATATTTCTAGTTGATTAAATTAATTTGCATTAAATTGTAGAGTCTAATCAATAAAAAATAATCTTCCCCACTCCATTAAATGCATGCATTATGATACATGCTCCATATATACATTTATAAAATAGGTTCGATCGATTCTGATGAGGAGTTTGTGAATTTTTAATATAGGATAAATCCACAAACGTCATATATACATTTTATTTACATATAACAAGACTTTTTGGCGAGAACGGTTTGATCATTATTATAACGTGCTAATCGGTCAATGTTTCATAAACTAGACAATTATCTCAATTTAATATAAATTTCCCAATAAAAAAACCGTATTAAATACAACAATACCGCCCCGATACATCAACTGACAGCGGAATGTCAAAAATAATAAATGTTCATTCAATTATTATCGATTATTATGTAAAAGTAAATGTAATCAATTTTATAATTGAATTATTACAGTATGTGCCTCATTTTATCAACAAAACTGAAAATAATGCGACATCTGTTATTATTGAGAAATTATATATATATATATAAATATGAATTAAATATATTAATTAGAAAGATATACATATAAAAAAGGATTTATCGAAAAATATTGTTGTTGCGCTAACGGGATTCGAACCTGGATCTCTTTCCTAACCGGGGAAGGTGCATTATCCAACTATAACTTTTTAGCGACAAATTGATATTATATATGCCTTTTTGATATTAATACATTTAATTATTCCATTATTTGAAAGCGCCATCTACCTTATTTTTACAGAATCTCAAATACCTTTGAGTAATCTGATAGCAGACGCCAGAATTATCAATTCAATTTATTAAATTTTGGACACATTGATACAACTTTATTATTAGGAGAACACATTCATATTGTGAAGTTGTAATTATTCAGAACATAATAATAATAATAATAATAATAATAATAATTGATAATTTTCGTAAAAACTTTCACCTCAAGGGCGCTTTACATAGGTCTGTGATATTTTAATAATGCACCTTCCCCGGTTATGAAAGACATCCAAGTTCGAATCCCGGTGGCATAACAAAAATATTTTTCGATTAATCTGATTTTATATGTATATCTTTCTAATTAATATATTTAATTCATTTTTAAAATAATATATATATATATAGTTTTTAAATTTTTTAATATTTGTTTTCATTTCGGAGAAAGTTTACAGCATTCCGGATAGATCTGGGTATTTACATTAATGGGGATACTGACATTTTAAGAATTTTTTTTATCAAGGAAAATTATTTTGCTTTTGCGTTGTTACCTGTACGTTACATATTTTTTAAACAGCCAAATATTTCAGTTAAATGTCATATTATGTTCCTTACTTACATATTGGCTAATGGATAATATTAATTTTCAAAAGTAATTTATATTTCTAGGTATATTTTTTTATATATTAAATATACCTGTATGTATATATTAATGTATGGAGTTGCATTTTATATAATTGGTATAAATTTTACTTTGAATTTGACGGCTTAAAACTAGAACGATTTTTGATTTATGCATCGGTAAATCATTGAACTTGCAATCTTTTAATTTTTTTAAGAACAGATTGAAAACAATTTTTCTTCAATAAATTATTCTCTGACATTTATATTATACATGCATGCAGATCTTTATGGACTCCATCTCCGATATTCTCTTACACCTATGAACTTTGACGTTTGTAATTATTAGACAGATAAATACTCTCAGGCTATTAAATAATAATTCTCGGTTCATTCGTTTCTGGTTTTATATAAACGCGAGAGAAAGTTCGCCTGGAATTATTCCCATCTAGGATATATTATTTTTGATATAACACTTGGGCATCCACAGAGCAATTCATCATTGTCATCATCAGATCACGCGGGGCTTTCAAATAATCGAAAATTTTCGACTACGCGAAAGTCTTTAGATTTTTTGCATCGCAGTAGAAATCAGTTAAAATAATAAATGAATTTATATAAGGTTTAAAGGATTTTATGTTGTTGCTGTTGTTAAGATGTGCATTATTAATTTGCGACAAGAAGTGGTACCTTCCTCATAATAGGGCTATAATTTATATAGTATTCTTCATCATTCTTTCATCAGTATTGATATGTAGTGATCTCAATCAGATGAGACAACCAACTCTAGGATCTATTTACCCAGAAGTAATGCATTTGTTGCACGATTGAAGCACTCAAGGCAGTACGTATATCAAATGGTGATGTTTTTTTTAACATTTTAGAAAACAAGTTAGTTATTTCCATACACTCGTATTATTGTAAAAAAAATATTTTACCTGTCTAAGTGTAATTAAAGCCGCTTCGGCAGCTTATCAACAAGTTCTATATCAGTTCGGTTAGACCAATGTACGTCATGATTTTATGTATAAACAAAAAAATCTTCGCAACGTACCAAATATCTTTTTGTTTGTACAATAATATACTAATAAGGTTTTTTAGAGGTAAAAATTTTAAAATTAAATAAAACACATAAAATTATCATTGGAAAGATAATTTTATGCCATTAGTGTTTGAATATGATTTCGCGCATATGGGCACTGCGGCTGGTTCGAATAAAGCGCAATCTGGAAGTCTAATTTATTTTCGACCACTTTTTGGAGCAGCTGGGACCGTATATCGGCAATAATGCGACAAATTTGGGTTACAAGTCATCTATCGTCTCTGGTTTATCGGCGTAGACTACCGACTTTACATATCCCCACGGAAAATAATCCAAAAGTGTTAAATCACACGATCTTGGAAGCGAATTCACAGGTCCATTACGCGAAATTATGCGAATGTTTCCTTCAATAAACTGATCGTGGCATGTTGCACCGTCTTGTTGAAACCACAGGTCTTTCACATTCATGCCATTCAAGTGGGTAACGAAAAAGTAAATAATTATGGATCTACAGCGCTCTCGATGGAGAATTGACTCATTCGGGTCCTTCTAATACTGCGTTCCACTGCAGTAACAGTTTCTTCGGCGCGCACTGTACGATGTCTCTGCGGATGCGTATTATTAATAAGAGTATGGCGTGGTGTGAAAACGCTTCATGGTTATTCGAATTGCTTGCTCGTATGGACGATTATGTCGACTGTGAAATTGGCGTAGCGCACCGCAAGTTTCGCGAACTGAACCACGATTTTAAGTAAGTCTATTCATGGTGAAATGGCAAACCAAACTGAGCACAAATCAGCTATCAGCTGTCAAATTGGCTGTCGCTGGAAAAAATGTTGCCAATTCGAAAAACAAACTTCTGAAAAAAACACCTTTATATGGATACAAATGTAAAATAAAGTACAGAAATATAGACACTGTAACATCCTTGAATCATGATCAAAATAGATTAATCAATTTAGTATTCTTGAAATTGATAAATTGATAAACCAGCTTCGTGAAGATCAACTCATCTTTCATGTTGAAATGAAGGTGGACAGATTAAAATTTGATATCGCATTATTGAAGGGCTGGTGGTAAAATATGCTAACATTTTTTTTCGATTTCTTGCAAAAAGTTTTCGATCTTCGTTATAGCTTTTATCATTAAAAAGTCGCAATTATCTCAATTCAAGTCAATCTTGATACAAATTGCATGAATTAACTAGAAAGATATACAGAAAAAATCAATTTATCGAAAAAATATTTTAGTTGCTGCTGGGATTCGAACCTGGACCTTTTCTTATCCGGTTATACAGTTTTGCCACATCAACTGAGTAGATAGATAGACGACAAATTTTTGTCGTTGTCAAAACTTTGCTGTAGCTCTTTCAAATGGATACATTTATAATTCCATTTAAAAAAAAACAATAATAATCTATCTGTTTCTTGAATTTAGTAATGTTGCCGAATTTAAACTAACATGTGTTTAATTTTTTATTTGAAACTAAATTACATGTACTTTGGACAGAATCCAGCTCAAGAATCCAAATAAGTTTTTGGTTAAAAATGATACCGATGTGTATACTCGTAAGTGTGCGCATCCGCCGTGTCTATATTAGTACTAGCCATATTTGTAAAGCAATCACCCAGATAAAAGATTTATCAATTGCCCTGTCACTAACAATGTCGGTCATAGACAATAAGTAAGAGGCTGAACAAATATTGTTTAGTTTAAGTGCAATGAGTTAACAAAAAATAGCACTGATGCTATATATCTACGCGTATGAATGTACGTATATTAAAATTGTAATTATATTTATACGAGGTTTTGACAGCTTTTACGCCTATATAAACAGTGAATTTTGTTTAAAATACTCAATCATTTACAATTTTCTTCTGAATATGGTTATTTATTTATTTACGGTACAAAGACCTTTAACATATAACTTTTTAGTACTTGCATACTACTAGGTTGATGGATAAATATCCACCATTTTTTCCGCGACGTACTGTTGAGCGTCATTAGTGGCGAGTCTCGGACAGATATGGCCAAAAGCAGTACCTGGCCCAGTTTGAATGCCTTTATACTGCCATTCAGCTGAAAAGAACCAAATCGTTTTCCACCACGATAGCGCTCGCTCTCATGTCGAACGCCGTGTGATCGAATCCATCGCTAGCAAGAGATGGAATTTGCTCCCCATCCGCCCTACTCTCCCACGGACTACCACACCAATCGCCCTCTGAATAATTGGCAGGTTGGCAAAGACTATAAAGATTTGGAGGAGTTGACGGAGGATGTCAAATTATAGATTGCCTCAAAAAACCAGTGCTTCTTCGCTCGCGGAAATGACCGTCTTCCAAGCAAAAGGGAAGCAGTCGATGGTGACTATGGCCCGAATGATAATTGTACATAATATGTTGAGTTTGTTAATTTAAAAAAAAAAGCTATGGATAATTATGCATTAACCTAATATAATAAGATGAAATGAACTAGATAAACAAATCAGATAAACTTTACTAACAAATCAAATTTATAATTATAATAGGAGAATAAATAAGAAATGGAAAATAATATACTTAACATAATTTAAAAAAATATTTTCAATTAATATTTAATGCAGACGCATGTATCGCTTACTGTGTACTTTAAAGATTTAAAAAAAATTGTGTTTGTACTATTTGAATCATACTGTAGCAGGTTCGAAAGCTACGCTACAAATTTTGAAACTTTAATGAATTTCGGTGTACTATTAATAACAGTGAATAAAAACAATAATAGCGTTAACCTAAAAACAAAAAAACTAATAGTTATTTTATTTATTTATTTTTTATTTACACCCTGTCCCGAATCATTTTGAGAGTTGTTTATATTTTATATATATATTTTTATTTTATTGCATTCAGTCATAATTAACATTATCATCATAATACCATCATAGGTTGGCTTCGGTATCATCGTACCAGAGCCATACCTGTATAATTTGACGTGAGACTCGTTATCACATTAAATTCAGAAGGCAGCCAGAAAGAAGCTATAGAAATCATACATCCCCAAAAGGAGAGGGTAGACGTCACATTTATGTGTTGCAGTCGCAGAACTCGGTCACAGTCAGGCAGAAATTCACCCTGTCCAGGTCGCAAGAGGTGTGAAGGAGAGCCAGTAAAATGGTCCGTTAGGTCTCTCTAGCCACTGCTCTTCCCGGCATCGCCCATCCCAGCAACCCCCAGCGAGAGACCTACATCCTAATAAATACCCGGAAATGATCGAAATTCCTTTCATTTCTTTAAAGGTCATCGTTCCGGGGGATTCGATGACCTATTCCTTCTAATTCCGCAATAATGATCTCACGTGCATCATTCATAATCACACAGTCCCGGAGGATGTGCTCCATGAGTGTGTCTGCCTCACCTGAGCGCAAACACACCTAAGTCTAAGAGTTTACTATTGAAATGCCCATGACCCGAGATCATCTGCATCTAAACTAATAGTTAAGGAGACATGGAATAAAAATAGAAAGAAAGAAGTAAATTCTTTACATTATACTAAAATATTTATGAAAAAATAACAGCGTATGATCGTACCAACTTGTGTTGTCGGTAATAAACAAAAATACTAATTTTGAAAATATGTTTATGTATTTGGTGTTAACATAAGTGGTGTCCGTTTTTTACATATTTAAAATGCGCGCCAAAAGTAAAACAAATTGGTAAAGAGAGAAAATTTTATCGTGATTGCTTTTACTTTACATTTATTATTTCATTTAATTACAAGTCTTCAAAATGGAATGTCAAGTAGACAGAAGTGAGCACAACAAGTGAGACACCTCCTTCTGTTCGCGTTCAATACGAGGAATAAATCCGCCGTGGTTTTGATCGCAAATGCATCGAAAAACTTGTAGAACGTTGGGAAGAAGTTGGAAATAATGAAGGAGAATACATTATTGACTAATTTTTTGTAATTTTTTTTTGTTACGTTCTCTTGTTCTATTCATTAGTAAAGAAACGGACACTGCTTATGTTAACAGCCAATGTATTGAAAATTTTTTTTTTACAATTTTTGCAATATTAAAGCAAATGAAAAAAGTGGATATAGTAACAATGCAAATACATTCTCGTCGGTTCCTGACTGAGAATCGTGATGCTCTTGAGCTCCCTCTCTCTTGACTATATTCATCGTTTTTTAGAGAAGTGCCTTTTTACTATTTCTGTCTTCTTTCCGTCTTGCAAGATGTCAACAAAATTCAATATAAACTACAATATTTTAGAGTCTACAATTTATTGCTAAGTAGTTCTTAGGGAATGGAAACACTTATGTTCCTCCAATAATAAAACTCAAAGATTACAATCTATGATTCTACACCTTAGTTGTTTTAAACATTATATACAGAATAAGTATATTTATAAGTATCTTGTCAAACTTACACTTAGCGATCTTAATTTGCAGCCACAATTTACCACATATGATAAAATTCGTTAACTGTCATGGACTGGAAGCTGATGTGTGCAGAACTATCACATTAATTTATTTATAATAATACTTGTTACAGGGTTCGGTTATGTAAATTTGGATCCGAGGCGTGATCTTAAATCAGACTGCTTCGAAAAATATAAATATCTAATTTACAAAGAGATTAAACAAATTAAATTTACCGTTCCAGCATTGAACAAATAAATTACCGATATACTTACGCACAAGGAAGCTAACTCCAAATTTTGAGGTGGAAATAAAGAAGTTGTTTATATTAAATGATATTGTCCTAATTTTTTTTTCTTCGTTTTTTCGAAGTTTTCGTTTTGTTCATTTAAAGTATTATATATTCATGATATTGCTTTATTTATTTAATGCATGTAAATTGAAATTATGAACTTGCAGACAATGGTGTATTAAGATGTTTTTTTAGTCTAGTTTTTTCTTAAGATTGTGTTAATAAAGAAATTGTATCCGCGAATCACATCGATAGCTAGGTCAGTCAGGTCCTGGTTTTCTATTGGTAATGCTCAGGGACCATGCTATTTCAAATTATGCAGATAATAACCACTAATCTGCTTAATCCGCCTGCAATCTGCCGGGCGGCAATCCGCTGTCTGCAATCTTCTGGTGGTTTCCGGTTGGCCAGCCTCCGATACCTGGTCCGATCCGATAACAATACGCGATCTGTATCTCGCGCTCGCCGCTTTTAATAGATGCGTAACCGAGGGCGTTCCAACTGACTCTGACGCCGCAAGTTTGTAATATTACCCACATAAGACACATGTACATACTCATGTATTTTTGAAAATCAGCACTACAAACCGAACCAAGCATAACGCCTAAACAGAAGTAATACTACTATTTTATTTTACATATAGTTATTACTTTTTATTTCATCCATTACCGCTAATTTGGATATATGTATTCTTTACGTCACAGGCTCAGTTAAAAAGGGAAATTATATTATAGGTATGTGGTTGTATACTTTCAGACGTGTAATACTTTTTTTTTAAATAGAGATGCGTACACGTAATACATGTCACATCAATATTCTTACTACTTTCAAACTAAGCTAAGCGTTTAAACTATGAAAATAGGACTAACTTGCTGGTCTCCTGGAACGAGGCGCGAACCCCCGACCACTAAATCACTAGGTCAGCGTCTTAACTACTAGACCAATAAGCTACTCGCGAATTTGCTTACCGTTCAGCCTGGTTTGCATTAGTACAAGAGAAAAAACATTTTGGGAACGCCACATTGTCAGGTGTGACGTATTCGATATCGTCGGTCTTAGAAATTATGCGCCTTACAATGCAATCGTATTTTAAAGTTTTTTTATATATTTTTTTTCAATTATAACTTAGTGATTAATAATTAATAGTAATTAATTTAATACAGTCTTTGCTGAACGATGATGATAGCAATTTAGTACATTGTGTTTGCATTAGTGTTCAAATAACATTTTTCATGAAGGTCTGAGGTTAAAAGCGTGTATTTAAATTTAGGATTTGATAAACCATTTGATACATTGTTTATATCTACCTCATAATTCGGCTCTGTTCGTATCCGCGTTAGGGCCTTGTTCAATGGTTACTTGACCACCAGTGTTACACCAATAGGTGCGCAGTGATTGTTGAAATCCTCCGCAATTATTTCATACCTGGTTTGATTGGCTGTTGTGCTGAGTGAAAGTGAAGTGATGGATGGGTCAAGCAAGACTGATTCACATCTCTGATTTATGCGATTCAGTTGCAGCATCTCAGCATCATTCTACTAACTTTACTTTTAATTTGATCTGTGTATAATAAACTCAGGGCCGGTTATTTAATCAACAGTTTGTATTCTAGTAGTTGAAAACTGTGAAACGATGAAATCTTTAAAATTGACATATTTTCCTTACAAAATAAAAAGGAACAATGCCACCATATTTGTCAAATGACACCATGAAGAAACACGACCCACCTCCTTTAGGTATCTAGATTTCTTCTTCCACAGGTCTTATGGCCTTGTTCCGCACGAAGTACCTTGAATTCATACTTCGTTGATGGCGCGAAATGTGACACATAAGCACAATCGTAGATATACACTACCAGCCCCACACAGTAGGATGATAATTCACAAACCATTTGTTTCCATTCCATTCAACAACTCGTTTCCATACGGCAGGAAGAACTTGGCGACAGTCAACGCACTTCGATGGAAAACGTTAACACAACTCAACTTAACTGGTTCAAAACAGAAAAGGTCGTATTCTGAGAATAGGAAAGGAAGTAATAGGTTGGTGATGGACAAGAACCATTATCTATATGTCGCATTCATATGCGCGCGAGAAGATGATCAGAAATCAATAGAATCTTCTTATAAAGATCGAACAAATATTATTATGGCAATTTCTCACTTAGGTTAGGCGTGATCTAGGGAAACCGCCTCACATTTAAAAAAAACATAGAAAGTACACATTTAAAATAAAAACTTAAGAAATGACGGCTTACATTTTAAAATAAGTTCTGTTGTTTAATAAAGTAAAGTACATATTAAAGATGTGTTTAAAAAAAAAGACATTGTATAAATTTTAAATAGAAACTTAAAAAATAGTAAGAATGTAAAATTCGTTAAGAGTAAAAAAAAACAGTACTACTAATAACACAGACACAAACAAAAGTATCATTTTCTTTCAAATTCCTCTGGTATATGAGCTCCGGAGCAACTCTTTCTCGTGCTTTCTCAGCCATTTAACAATTTTCTTTTTGAAGAACGCAGGTGACAGAATTCCCTTTGTGCTGGAGTCATCGTTATGTTTATATATTTGTCAGCGTGTTATTGTTACTATTTTCAAACAAACTTACAAAACGAATTAACAACAATATCATTTAAGTGTATTCTTTTTAATAATCAACTTAAGTACTAATCGAACAACCTGTCCTAAGTTCTAACTGCACGCTACCAAACTGTACCGAAATTTGATTGGGAGACTGATTATAGGTATGCTAAATATAATCCATATCGATACAATTTTGATGAAATAATAAGAGAAAAATGTTTTAAGTGAATTCAGATGTAATAATTGTGTTGTCACGTATTGAAATCGTGATAACACGGGATGGTGATTGGGAAATAAGACACCATTAAATATTTTATTGACGAGTATTCACAACGCTTCTGTTCGTTTAATTAGGTTGAAAAAATATTTAATAATGCTTTAAAATTTCCTACTTCCGCATACAAATCATGAATAGATTTCTTCCAATCCAGAGAATGTGCATTAGCCAATTATGCTACAGCACACAGTATTTTGACGACAAATTTTCGAACCCATATGTTACACTTTTCAAGTTAATACATATATTATTCCGTTATTTGAAAGCCATCTACTTTATATATTTTTAATAAAAATGAATTGTTATTTCTGGCGAATCCTATCGGACTACTAAAAAGTGTTTGAGATTCTGTAAAAATAAAGTAGATGGCTTTCAAAAAAAATGGAACGATAGATGTATTAATTTGAAAAGTGTAACATGTATGTTAGAAAATTTGTCATCAAAGTACTGTGTGCTGTAGCATAATCGGCTAAGGCACATTCTCCGGATTGGAAGACATCCAGGTTCGAATCCCGGTAGCAACAACAATATTTTTCGATAAAATTGATTTAATACGTATATCTTTCTAATTAATACATTTAATTATTAATTAAAATATCACAGACTAATGTTCTGAATAATTACAACTTCACAATAAGAATGTGTTCTACTTAATAATTAATCGTTTATGTTTATTATCCAATTATTTCTCTTAATTTGCCTACCAAAAAGCAGCTTACAACTTTTTTGAAGCACTGACCAGAGATCAATGTAGGAAAATTGTTGTGAAAGTCAAGAAACACTAGGAGTTGTAGCCAAAAGTGATGATACATTTTAATTTCACAATTCAAATCTGATTCTATATTTTATTAACCAGTTAAAAATAATACTCGTGTGTTTATTATTATATACAGTTTATAACAGTACTCATTACTAGATGAATCGTGAAAGGAGAAATAGCCTAAAGATAAAATAAAATAAAATATTATATTTCTGCTTGGTGGTCCCCGACCGCAACCCGTATCTGCGGTATTACCTGGTGCCTATATTTACCTACAATATTTGTAAACCACAATTATTGTAATAGTGAGGATATTACAAATATTTGTATAGCCCGCATTCTAACTACATAATTCAAAGTTATATTTTTCATTCACAAAATTAAAGAAATATTTCGGGCCTCTTTGTAATACCCACATTAATTGTTCTATTTAAAAATAAGTGAATATGTAAAAGTAATTTTCTATTACTTAGTTACTTACCATCACGCCGTTTCCCCGCGGGGGTAGGCAGAGAGGATAGAACGCCACACTCTTCTGTCCTGTCACACAATTCTCGCCTCATCCACATTCATACATCTTCTCATACAAGCTCGCCTATTGTTGAGGCTTCTAACAGAACCATCCTCCATTAACTGGTTTACCTGGTCGTGCCAAGTCTTCCGCGGACGTCTTTTATTTTTGGTGCCATCAACACTTGCGTCATATATCTTTCTTACCATTCTCTCCTCATTCATCCGTTCCATATGACCAAACCACCTAAGTGATCCTTTCTTAATCTTACTCACTATTCTAACATCAGTTTTACATTATTTCCTTATTTCTTCATTCTTTACTCTGTCATAAATGGATCTGCATAAGCAATCTCATTTCCACTGCATTCAGTCTACTTTCGTTAAATAAATAATATTGTTCGTTCATGTGTAGGTACTACCGTTTTTATTCTCATTTTCAGTCAGATTATAAGAGAAAATTGTACACAAAAATTCTGAAGGTCTGAAAAATCAATCGATTCCTGAAATACTGGCTGTAGCCGCGCAGCGGCCACTATCGAGTTTCTGCTGGTGGCCAATACTCCAATACATATTTTAAATCTCATAAATTTAGATATCGGTACAACTTACAAACTTTATATTTATTTAGAACAGATAATACATTTTAATAATAGTTTTATTTAATAAATTATTCTCTGACATATAAATTATACATGTCGATCTATAGTTCCGTGTATCCAGAATGCATTCTGAGCAATTCGATTCGACAGGTGGAACGATCGAAATATTCTTAAATACAAAAACGATTCACGATTTCAGTCAAATTTGAAACATTTAAATCTTTTGTCCCTGGACTACATGGCATGGCTTTTGCGACATCGTGCAGAATTTATATGTTAATAAATAATAATAATTATTATACCCTTCCGAAATCCTGGCGAACATTAACGGCGTATAGGCTCCATTGTGCACGTTCAGAATTAAACCTTCACAAAATAAATGATCTAACCAAATTTGCAACATTAACAATAACATTTCCAGACACGTACACCTATCTTTTAGAACGGAATATTTAAAAATTTTGGGAAATTTAGAGCTCGTACATAATGCAACTCGTACAAAATGAATTGTTGAATTTTTAATAAATCACTTACATTGTATACGATTAATTATTTTCTTCTTGTATTATTATATAATGTATTGTTTTGTTATTAAAAATATTATTAAAATTAAACAGTTACATATTTATTTATTATTTTTCTTACCTAATTAATGTCTATCGTCGACAGCCGCCCCTCTATCACTAATGCAACTATCACCCTCGTTAATACTTTATTTTAGTTGTAGAATAATTGAACCACCCACACGGATGTAATAAATATGTATATCTAATTAGGTATGTACGCCTTTAAATTATCCGGACGGTAACTACCTATGGTTTCCATGAAATTTATAAAAGATTAATAAATTGATTATAATGGTTAATTAATTGAATGCGTTAAAATATTTTGAAAATCTTGAATACTATTTTAAGACGATGAAATCTTTTAGGTGAACTTATGTTTTAACTCACCACATCAATAATCCGTTCATCGGGATGGGTAGCAATTTTTTTTAGTTTCGCCTCCAATACACACGGAATAATGAAATATTTGGAAGCATTTAATTATGTTTATGCCCTGAAATAGTACTAAACCCATTCACTCTCATAATATGGACAAATGAATGTACATTTCCACAAAACTTTACAAAAGCCAGTTTATCATTTGACACAAATCAGTAGCATTCCTCATTGTGCAAGATAGCAAATTTTTCAATTTTATCTCTAATACACACAGTAAAATGTAATATTTATGAACTCTGGTTTTCAATTATGTTTATGCATTCGAATTGATCTAAACTCGTTCGCCCTCTTGACGTACATGTTATACATTTTCCCACACCCTTAGGCGGGTGAGTTTATCCTTTAACACATCATGTGCTACATAGCACATATTTCAGTTTCGCCAGTAATATATACACAGGTACCTTTTTACAATTAAGCACTATAGATTATAATTATGTTTGTGTACTGAAATTGAATTTAACTCGCTCGCGCCAACGACGGACGCACAGATTTAGCAACATGCCGAGATCAGTCATCAAAAAGTAATTACGTTTTATTTACAGTATTTTTTGTCCAGGCTATTATTATGCATTTAACACCGACAAGTGTTGCAACGCGGCCGTATTGATTTTTTAACGATTGAGCGCCAATATTGTATCAAGATTTTCAAGATCGTTGCGACAAAAAATATACCACCGAGATTAATATTTTGACCTGATTAGAAGCAATTATTATTCGGCGTTTGCCAACACATTTCGTTGACGATTTATTCGGAGATTAGCCGCTGGTCATACAGGTGCTGTCGCGTAATGATAAAGCGATGGTGGAAGAGACAAACGAATCAATCGGAGCATTCGGTGTGCTGCCCGGCGGTTGGGCAACGCAGGTGACATATCGATTACGGCAGGAAAATTAAACGATACCGGGTGACGTGAAAAAACGTGTCTGGCTGATAATATTCGTTAAACGGTCGGTCGGTGATACCGTATTAATCAGCGGTCAAAAAACTGTTTAGGATATCATTATTTAGCCGCGGCGGTGAAGCGAATTAGGACAGCGGATATCTTAAAGCTTAATTATTCATTTAGAATATTGAATAACGAAAATGTGCGACTTATTTCGGGTGCTCCATTCAGATCACGAGTTCGATTCGAAAAAAATCTATTGCATCCGGCCGGAGTGTTGCGATTGCCTTTATACGGTTGAAAAGGTCCATGCTAATAAATATTGTGATACTTTATTTGACTCATAGTAGTTTAATTCATAATTTAATTTGTTTCATTAATTAATGATCTGTTATGATACGTACGTTAACAGTTGCCAATTATAATACATTTTATTTTTGGTTGTTCTGCGGTGGGTTGGTTTTTGTCGTAGCCGACGGATGTTCGGGAAATTCGGTAACGACGAAAACCAACCAACAGCAGAATAAACAATTAAAATTCTATTATCATCTGAATATATAGAGTTATTTTATCATTATATTAAAACAACTAATGTATGAAGAATCTATGAATTTACGGGACGTGGTTACAAGAGGAACTAACATTAAAATAATAATAAGGTGGCGTCCGATTTGATAGCGAGACAGTTTGATGTCAACGGGGGGAGGGATGGGGTGACTATATTTTACCCAGGGTCCTAGAGTGTCGAGCAAAATTTGAAATGAATATAATTTAATATAACAAAAACTGAAACTATAAAATTTACATGGTTTCAGTTTTTGTCTTTCACTGTCTTGTCTTTTAGCAAGCTAATGGAGAGATAAAAGATTAGGATATTCAATTGAAAAAAAAACTTGAAAAACGTCAACAAGAACATCTTAAAACTATCCACTCGTATATGCAACGGATTAAAACTATCTACCGACTAGATAACCACAACAAGCAAGACAACTTTACATCAAGAGATTAAAAAACAAAGTAATTGAAGTAAGTGAAGTCCAAGGGTAACAGGGTAACAATAATATACAATTTTGTTTACTTTACAAACTATAATTCAACATTTACAACCCCCCCCACATTGTTCTTGACATACACAATTTTACGTCCAAGTTTTCACTACACTTTTTCTTTATCAAGCACTTTTTTCTTCTTCAAGTTCTTTAGCAGACCAGGGGCCCTGGAGATCCGTGCTGCAGGTGGTCAGCGCGGATCGCCCCCGAATGTCTTCGTCTTAGAATTGCCATCACCAAACATCAGCCGCCATCTCATCAAAAATAGTCAAAGACGCCCGGTCTTTCCCGCCGTGGCTCTTATCGCACCATAGATCATCTGGCTATGTTATATGTTACATGTAAATGTTATTTTTGTAGGTCTCCCGGGTCTCATATAGAGTTATCGAGCGAGCGTGATGGACCTTTAAAATGAAATTAAATAAAAAAACAAGTATAATATCAATGATTTTATTTTATATGAAAGATCGTTTCGTGCCATTAACAATGGAATATAATTTCATCCAAATGTGCAAAACTACATTTGATACAATGCATTTTTGGATCCAATTTTCAACCACTCTTTCACATAAACCTGATGCTGTTTCACCGCTGCTATAACACGAGTTGTGTTGTTTTTTAATTGGTTGGTTTATCAGCTTAAATAAGTGACTTTAAGTGTCCCCACAGAAAATATTCTAACAGAGAGATATCACGTGATCTAGGCGGCCAATTGACTGCTATGTTGGTCCGATTCTGAAAATGATTGAATGTTGTTTTCAATAAATCGATCGTCTCAGTTTTTGATAATAAATTTTAAAACCTTGTCAACGTTGTCCCAACGTGAAACGCTCCATGATAAATGGCAGAGCAGACTACACTGAATAAAAATAACAATGACAGCTGTCAAAGAATTAATAAACATGACTACTAACTATTCTCATTTGAAATTCTATTCGATTCGTTGCTAAGAATACATTAAGGGCTTTATATAATAGAAAATGGAAGTATTAAATCGCCTGGGAGGTAAAATCTTTACCTTTTACTCTTGAATTACAACTCAATACACAAACATTATTAATTTTCTTGAATAAATATTATACTAGCGAAGTGTTACGTTGCTTTTTCATTGTTTTAACAAATAATGATATAAACGGTCGTGACTTTGGGCGCGCCGGGGGAACCTTGCCGCGGACTCGTGCTCGTGAAGTGTGTGATGGCGGGCGTATCAAAACTAAAGATTTATGACGTCATTATTGCGAAACTGCTCCATTTTTTGGAAGACTGCACGACTTTTGTGTATCTCGGTTATTCGAGCACGGTGTCATGAGGGTGATCTCGTTATTTGGTCACTTAAATATTTTGAAATATGTTATATACCTATGAAACACACTTGCTCATTGAACACTAAGCAAACAGAAATACGGAAAATAAAGACCAACTTAAAATTATGATGAGTAAAATGACTAAATTATTTATATATGTAATATACTTTTAGGGATCGTATTGATTGATTGTGTGTTTCTGAGTCCCCGACTATCAGTTTAGGGTTTAGATGAGAGTTTGCTTATTGATGTTTGTTAATTATAAATATCAGAAAGATTTATTTAAAGTGAGTCTGAGAGCCCTAACCTCCTCAGATCTCATGCGTGTACGTGAATGCCGCAGCGTATGTAAATGTGGCGGAGCGTGCGTGTGAGTATATGTGTTGGGTGTTTGTTCATGAATGAAATAGGACTTACAATCGGTTGCCGTTTATTGTGGGATGATGCACATATAAATTTACATAGTTTGAAAGTTAAGTGCAAATTAAAGTTATTGACTAGCGATGCTCACTGGAGGTAGCTTCTCGAACCGGTTGCGTTGCGATGTATTGTCGTCTACATTTTCGGTCGGTACTAGGCGGCGAGGGATGGCTCTAAAGTGCTCGGTTAAACGGCCATATCTGTGAGGCGCGGCAAAAAAAAACGCATTACATGTTTCAATACAATAATTATACGACCTTTGCACAAAACACGTTTTCCTGGTGCAAAAATATATTCATAAATTTCGGTAAATAAATAAAATTCCTGGAGAAGAACCGAACCCCGTTCACCGGAGATAATAAATCAATGACGTGTAAAAATAGCAGTTTACAAATTAAAAAAAAAAAAATCAAAAGTTATTATTAAAAGTTAAATCTAGTACTAATGCATAAGTATAAAGTATATATCAACATATACATCGACAAATAAATCAACATATACACATCGACAATTTGACACCGCATTAGGGGTATATCCAGATGACAGCGAACTTTAAATGCTTTTGATTGCAAACATGTTTTAGAGAGATCGATCCCGGTATAGGTAAAGTTGAAAATAAAACACAAGGTAGAACGCTATGTTAAAAATAACATGGACTCGTCACGTCATTCAAACACTTCAAAGCAGTCTCTTGAACCATCAAATTTACTTTACAAAATACACATCCTTAGTAATAATAAATTGTTTATTTAATATATTATACATTGTTATTCCAAATATCACATATTGATTAAATATACATACTTTAGTTTAGGATACAATATTTTTGATATTTAGAAACGACAAAATATCATGTGAATTCATTTAGTATTTATTATCATGGATAAAATCATTAGAAAATTTAAAATTTCATTTGATAGAAAACGTTATAATATACGTCGCTCAGGCAATCGTTAGACGAATGCAGTCATCCAGTAGTATCTGAGGGTAAACAAGAGGTCAACATGCCACCCGAAAACTAGTTATGGTGTCTATGGGAATACGTGGCAGGAAATAACAATAAACAGAGAAAAGTGGGAGACACTTGGAGAGGCCTTCATCCAGCAATGATGATAATGTTGTTGATTGTGTGCAGGAAATGATCTTTTTTGAATTTTCGAATACGTGAGTGATGTGACTTTGTCAGAAAGTATCAGTTTGACGTTTGTGAGTACCTAATAAAATATATAGACACCATGAGGTATTTGTTTGGTTACTTTTACGTCACAGGTGTGAGCCAATATGTTTACAAATCAATAAACTTGCGAGCGAGCCGTTCAATTTTTCTGCATTGGAAGATTAATAATCCAGATAGCCTCGAGGTCCATCCGTATCGTGGCTCATCTCAATGTCGTGTGGACGTGCGCACAGACATTCGGCATACCGAGCAGCGATTCACCAGAGGCGGCTGTAATGCGAGTGAGCCATGCTGAGTAATTTGGAAATGCTCCCAGCAACATCCGCCCTGACGCAAGGACCACCGCGTGATTTGTTTGTGATCTGTGATGAAACATTAATGGACCGAGCGGACCATGCACGATCCGCATCCTCGGACCGTTCCGGAGATCGGCGTGACGTAAGATGAAGCCGGGCTTACACTCCGAGTCTTCAGACGAGCTAAACGTGCGGAGAAAAGATTTTCGGACAATTTTACTTAATTGTTTTATTTTTACAACACATCATTGTTGTGAAGTATAAAATTAATCACCTCGAAAGATACACAGAAAAAATCTATTTATCAAAAAAATATTTTAGTTGATACGTCGAAGGACGAAGAGGTAAGGGAAGATCCTCCACTTGTTGGACCGACTAAGCGGAAAAGGCAACATACCCCTCTCTGGTGACAACCCCGAGATCTGCAGGGGGATTGTAACGAGTGAATTCGCAGAACATTAAATTGAGACGTTGTGTCTAATCCGGTGCAATCTGAAGGACTCACACCCCTGAACGGAGATTGTGTTACAAAACCTAAATTTACAGTCCACCTTGGAGGTGCCAGAAGATCGGGATTGTGGTGAGTGCGAACCTCCTTTCGAATAACCTGTTTCTTCTGGCATCCATGCTTTTACGCAACACTATCATATTTTACAAGACTCAGTACTAATTTATCTTCTATTCCTTTCCAGAAATGTCTTGTATTTTGCGATGGCACCCTGCCGAAACGTCGTGCTAGATTTTCCATAGGAAACCACATACAAAGAACGCGATCTAACTTAGAAGAAACGCCAGTTGTGTATACATACATGTTTTTTTTAAAAAAGGTTGTAATTATTAACCTTTTGTTTTATCGATTAATAAAAACAATTATTATTATTTAAATAATAACAAAAATAATTTAAGCAATATTTGAATATGTCCAAGAACACACAATTACTGGATTTTTGCCTACATAGACACTGTTATTAAATAAATATCAGATATCTCAGAGACGAAGCTACTTTTATTATATTTAATAGAAAATATATAGAAGTATGAGGTAATTACAGGGCTTTCGACCTGTCTTTGGCTGGCTTAAGTGATCGCTTTATATAAATATAACGTATAACATATATCTTTTTTTATATATATTAATATGTGGACTCATCAGATTCTCATTGAGTTGACATATATGCTGTTTCAAGAAAAAATAATTATCAAATTTGTTCCATAGATGGCGATGATGTAGTGGTACTCAAAGCGAGTCCACATATTAACATATATACAACTATAAAAAAAAAATGATAGATGTGGAGATTGATGGGGTGAGAATGGTGAACGTTATATTTATAGAAAGTGCTCACTTACGCCAGCCGAAGACAGGTCGTAAGCCCTGTAATTACCTCATACTTCTATATATTTTCCATTAAACATAATAAAAATAGTTTCGTCTCTGAGATATCTGATATTTATCTACAAGAATAATTGTTCTACTCAACAGATTTTCATCGTATAAACTCGGCTTAAAGGGAGCAGAATTTAGTTCACGAGTTTGTGAATTCTTTAACAAATAACGTTTTAATCGATGATTGTTAGTATTGCTTTTTGACATTCCAGTCATAGATCCGATCCAAACATAAATATGGATTCAAAAATGACGTCTTCATTGCAAAATTCACCGAGTCGTGATTTCAGCCAAACTCACATTTCAAATTATTATACTTTATCTACAATGCGAGATATATTTGATTTAAAAAAAACAACACGTTTTTTCAGCTCACATTCAAGACACCTGCTACACTACATCGTGTTGTCGTAGTGTGGGTACAGCATTTCTTGTTCCATAGATGAGTATTGCAATAACAAGTACATATTCAAAATAATTTATTCAAATGCATCTTAAAAATACCTCACAGTATAAACGTGACTCGAATGCAAACGATTACCCACATGGGTGCCCGGCGATGCTCGGGAAAATTCATCAACTAATATAATTTCCGAAATTTAATTAAATTAAATTTATACTTATTTTGTCTGTTTCATTTCTTCACGCTTGCGTTACTCCAAGATCTAAAAGATTTCAATTTTTAATTAAAATAAGTATTGTTGTGTAACTCATCTGATTTTATAAATGATGGAGTGAATATATTTAAAAAAAAATTGTTAAGCAATAGACAAGATTTTCACCAGGACGTTCATAAACCAGCAACGTACATCGTTCTGCGGAACGAAACAATGTTTTAGTGTTTCTTTTAGATGACGATACATTCTAGCGGTATGCAGATAGTCGGTCTTCGGATTCGATGGTGCGGAGTTGAAATCCTGGTCATTGCATGATAAAACTGCCGTACGATTTTCAGCTGCAGTGTATAATCAGTAAACGTATCAGCATCATCACGTGCCACGATCTATTGAGGATCTTTACCTTCGCAAGTTGGAGCCTTCGTCATTGTCGTCTAAATTCACAGGCAGTCCTCCAGTCCTGAATACCAAGTTATCTTGCATCTGTTGCATATTGCCGCATGCGGGTATCTTGGAGGAAGCATTTTTTTAATGCGTCAGGTCCAGCATAGTCGTATATTAATTAACTAACTAGTTTACCATCACGCCGTTTCCCCACGGGGGTAGGCAGATAAGATGGAGTGGCACACTCTTATATCCTGATACACAATTCTCGCCGTATCCACATTCATACATCTTCTCATACAAACTAGTCGATTATTGAAGCTTCTAACAGGACCATCTTCCAGAATCTGGCTTACCTGGTCGTGCCAATTCTTCTGCTGACGTTCTGTATTTATGGTGCCGTCAACACTTGCGTCATAAATCTTTCTTACTATTCTATCCTCATTCATCCGTTCCATGTTACCAAACCACCTAAGCGGTACTTTTTTAAACTTATTGGTTATGCCAAAATTAGATTTAAATTCTTTCCAAATTTCTTCATTCTTTACTCTGTTATAAACTGATCTGCTACATATACGCGTACTCCACTGCATTGAGTCAACTTTCGTTTCTCTTCTGCCAGTTTCAAGCCCCACTTCCATACATCAGAAAATTTAAGATTACTGTAATTTAATTAGGTCTTATGTTATATAAAGTATAAAAATTGTAGACTCTTGTATCATTACTTATTTATTTAATATTTAAGTTATTTTTCACGTAATATATTATTGAAATCGTTTTATTTTGCTTTCTGAGTTGCGGTTGTAAAAGTTGTACAAACATACATTAAATGGAAAAGATAATTCTAGAATGTACTTATTATGTTTTACTTTAAATAAATAAATAATTTGTCTCCGATTTCATAAATGACTGTATAAATTCAAAAATAGTTAATTTTAATAGAGCAAATCTTGGGATATTGTGTGTTTTAATAGACTAAGGAAACGATTGAATCGCATTGAGCCGGTATTAATTATAAGATAAACTATTAATATTTCAGACTCTAGATCAACATAACACTACTGATCTGTTAATAAACAAAACTGGGCACAATTTTAGTATGAAGACCTAGACATTATGATGGATTGAATCTAGTTGGAGAGGCCTCGGAGATGGAGCCAGCTGTGAAGGCAACCCGGTACCGGACGTGTGGAGGTGTATTAGGTGCCGTGTCTTATCTGACTGAGGCTTCTATTTTTCAATATTGACATTAAAGAAAAAAGAAGAGAAAGATGTTATGTACAATGTAATAATAACTTTTTGTTATAAGAAGCAAAATGTCGTAAATATTACATTAATAATACTTTAATTGGATTGCCCAGTTTTAAAATCCATCCTAATTTTGAGTGTATCATTTAAACGTGTTTTAAATATGAAGCATGCGTGGATATTGGAATTCAACTCAATATAAACGAAACCACTTAAAATTAAGTACAGAGAAATAAAATAAAAAAATTTAAGAAAAAACACACAAGTGTTTTTCCAACAATCTTACAGGCTAATTAATAAACGTTCTGGCATATAAAACTATTTTTGGCATTTTTGATGATACGTCAGTTTGGTTCTCGACCCTCGACTTGTAGACACAACTCAAAATCACATCAGAAATTTTTTTCTGCTGCATACCATTACTGCTTTTTTCTGCTTACGGACACTTCACCGGAGTAATAGTTGTAATCAGGCTCGATTCACAGAAAGATGCCGACTCATTTAGGTCTGCCCGCGCCTCGCCACCCACCCACCTACTTACTCGATGATACGGCTGAAAGTTTTGCTAATTCATTGAGATTTTCTTATTGCGCAATCAGGCAGACTGAAGCAGGTGGTCGTGCGCAACACACTTGCGACCCGGGCGGAGCACAAATATTACCATACAATATTAATCATAATAATGTAGCCTATGTTTTCACGTTGTCATATGACAAACAAAGAAAGACGGAGATGGCCAGATTAAGCCGGACCAATACGAGCTCAGCAGACGTGCGATGGGCGTCAAGGTGTGGATGACGCTCTGCAGTGTCCCGTGAGGCTATAAAATAAGATAAATAAGTAGATGCTCGTTTTTATTTATTTATTTATTCTGTTCATGTTCTTAATATACGAACATATTATACATTATAAACATTCTTATAAATATACAAAAAAGGCGAACAAGCTTCATAATGTAAGAGATATGTAAATGTAGATAAAATGTAGAATGATAATGTCTGAAAGAGAATTGGTCAAATTTGCCAAATCTATAATACAGATCACAAAGGCAGCACTCCATATACTAACATATAAATTTTCAATATTTAACACAAAATTTTAATTGTGGATATTTATTTTAATATTGAATTATTTACTATTTTGTTTTGATCAATTTCCATATCTTGTATCATCGTAAAAGTTTATTTTAGGTACAATATTTATTTTTTAAATAACATACATGTTTTAATTACTTAAAAAAAAATCTATTTGAAAACATAAGAACAATTTGACATATGGTTTTAGTTCATTTATTTGACATCCTGATGAAGGAAAATGTATTTTCCGAAACCGGTTGGTCTATTAAATTTACTCATAAAAATGGTTATAAACAAATGAATTATTTATACGTATTAAAAAATGTTCAAAGTTAACATTAAACAATTTATCCGGAATATTATTATTATTATTAGAATCATATTCTACAAAAGCATTTTGATAAAACTTGAATTCTTTAATGTCGTCTTCGTTGATAGCATTCAATATCCTATTATCTACAAGGAATAGCTTTAAGAGCAATTCGCCGTCAATTACAACACTACCTAACCATACCTTCGTCCAGCAGCCTGACAGTACGCAATCTCGTAGAACTCATTGTACTCTGAATGGTTGTAATGTAATATTGTTTATTTTACAAGCCCATCTTTTGGGCATACGAAAAGACGACACAGATAGAGGTTGCTCTAGAGGAGCCAGTGAGCTGAGCAGGCGGAAAAGCGAAGAACAAAATAATTGACTATCAACAACGTGAATATACCAAGTTTGAGAAATTACTCCGTTAAATTTGCTCTGAATAACATTCAGAACCGAAGGGAATGGCGTGTAGCTGTTAACATAATTGTGAGTGATTAGAGGATTGCAAAACTTAAACTAAAGAGGAGTTTTTTTTATGAAAATTCATAAATTCAATATTTTTTGTTTGTAAAAATCTCTAAACTTAAATGCGAAAATTGTTACGAAAAAAATATGTATGTTCCTCTATAATCTAGTAATCTAAGGAATATTATGACTAGTGAATGTCTGTTGAACGGATGAGGCACAAACATAAGAAGACAAGTATCATTAAATTACCTGTATATTATATAATAAAATATTTAATTATAATTATATTAGCAATATTGTAAACTTTAAGGAAACATTACATAAGTTAGTCTTATTTTCAATGAACAAGAGTTTATCTTAGTTTATTGATATACGAATATTGATGTGACACGTATTCCATGTACTTCAGTTTTTTGAGAGAAAAATACTATAGTGTGTCTGTGAAGACTTATAGTGTGTGAGTGTATGTTATGAGTAGTTGATATTTTAAAATACCCCAGGTGAATTTTAGAAATACACGAAACTTTATTAAAATATTTAATAATGAAATTAATGAATAATAATGTTGGTATGTAATATCTATTTATTTTATGTTCTTTAATATGTAGGTGGGATTTGTAATACTTTTACGATTTGTGGTTATGTTTTTCAAAGAAGGCAGGAGCCAAGATCGACCACAAATAAAATAGCTGCTTTACTTCGGTGATTACGTATACTATAATGATTTGTTTGAAATAGTTTGCGGTCACAACTGAAAAGGCATGATGGTTGCACAGCAACTTACGCACACACTATAATTTATTGCGAATTCTGAGGCCCAGACTAGTGCAATAACTCTTAGAAATCAACTAATAAAAAAAGTGATACGAATAATATTTATCAAAAAAATTCTAAATACTCTCGTTTAAATTGGACGATAATATTTTAAATACTAATTAAATGTATTCATTATAAAATCAATTTTATCGAAAAATATTGTTGTTGCGCTAACGGGATTCGAACCTGGATCTATTTCCAAACCGGGGAAGGTGCGTTATCTAACTATGCTACAGCGACACCACTTTTGACGACAAATATTCGAACATAACACTTTTTCAAATTGATACATTTATCGTTCCATTCCTGGTAGTGTAACAACAATATTTTTCGATAAAATTGATTTTATATGTATATGTTTCTACTTAATACATTTAGTTAGTATTTAAAATATCACAGACCTACGGTTCTGAATAATTATAACTTCACAATAAGAATGTGTTCTTCTTAATGATAATATTTTAATACAGGTGAAAAAATTTTAAAATAATCCGTAGAGAAATTTCAAAAATATGTATAATCCACTAATTTCCTTCACCATCTTTTTAATGAATCGCTGATTCGAAACATATTCAGTCATATCGGACTTCTGCTGCCACTAACATTTAACATCAGTGCAGATTTAACATCGCAAAACCTTTTTATTTATTAGTCTGACGATGATTCTATGATAAATTTAAATGCTTTTTCAATTCAAAAAATTAACACAAATTAAAAAAATATGCATTTAAACAAAAAATATCTTTATGATAGGTTAAAAACAAAATTATTCCGTCTGGCTGTAGATGACCTGACGTTACTTCCACTCTCTACCCTAAACCAGTCTTACATCAATCGTACGATGATATTCTCGGTGGTCAAAGGATCTAAGCACGTGATTGCACAACATAAAATAGACGTTGCTCAATTTCAAGTTACTCAAGGATTTCACATTAGTTATATTATCTGTGAGCTGGTTATTAAGCTTAGCAATTACAAAATAATACCATGCTCGTATTAAACGTGTTTATAAATGGAAAATCATGATGTGTTTGCTTACAAAATAAATACTAATAAACCATTTTAATTTATCGTATGAATCAAACTTACTAACACACATAAACTAATATTGATGTGTAAACATCTTTGTTCGCACTTCCTCCCACTTGTTCTTTGCATAAAAATATGCAATGCAATATTGACCTAACAAACGTCATACTCGTTACCAAAGTGACTTTTATTCAGTAAGAACCTGTTTGACACTTTATAGAAATTCACATATCAGTAAGTAAATAACTTATGTCTGAACTTACACTTACATAGTGCCGAAATAAAAAAAAGAATTAAAAAAATACATACCTACACTACTATTTTAAGTAACCGTTTTCTAACATATGATATTTTAAAGATTCAAAAATAAATGTTATGAAATTCGTTTCTTTTTTCATTCCCAATAAATTGTACACGTAAAACGTACACATATATACGATATTTACATAAAACCGTGAGAGTACTAATTACACTAAGTCGATTATTTATTTTTATTAAATGGATAGTACAAAATTTGGTTTATTGAAGTTTTTTTAAATAATTATGTCGTATCAAAAAGTAACTCTGCCATACCAATTAACGATATTATAAATAAATAAAATTAAATACTTCACTAAATCTATTTTTCAAAAAAAATCTGAGCTGCAACCGAGACTTGAACTTAAGATCTTAATTGACTACTCTCACAGCTGAGTTATGTTAGATATAATAATAAAAATATGGGTAATGAGAAAAAATAAATAGAACATGTTGGATGCCTTCGAGATGTGGTGTAAATGCTACGTATTTCTTGCTTTACAAGGTGCACAAATTGAAGATCGCAGCGCCGCCATTTCAGTGGGCAAAATGCGAGACATGTAAAATTCGCTGTGTATAAAGCCTTAAAGCCTTAAAGCATCCTCTATAAATGCTACAACAGTATTGTGCATCAAGTTCTCAACAAGTCTGGGAAACACGACGCTCATCATTTAGCACACGATGAAGAAGAAGAGAATTATGAAGGAACAGTATGTTCTGAAGAATTGCATCATAATTTATTTTATTTTTTTCGTTAAAACAACAAATCTCTTACATAAAAATGTTGCTCTTCATGGACAGATGAAATAGTAAAATATTCTTTACCAATATGGGTGTGACCCAGTGGGAGAGGCGGACAAAAATGAAAATTTATATTATGTAAGATAGAGTCACGTGTTAAAAAAATATAGTGCACTCATTGATTTAATCTTTGAGAATACAAAAGCCAAGAAATATACTATTATTAGGTCGATGTTATTAATCAATAGTTTAGTATACAGGGTGTACTAAACTAGATTCACAATATTGTAGTTAGATCCTTTTTCTCATTTTTGTGTGTAATAAATTGATTTTTCCACTGGTAGATATATGCACATATAAAAACTTATGTTTGTATATTTTAATATAATAAATTGTTATTTAGTTTAATAATATAATAGTTAAATAAAGCAGGATGGGAGAATCCGAGAATTAGAGAAGAATGGCCAGAATGGAGAGGCACTTGTGGAGGAGTTCAAATCCTATCCTAGGATGTAGTGCCATGGAAGAAGAAGAAGAAGAAGAAGGGTTTACGGAGAATATTGATTATCTGAAGATCAGCATCTTGAAACCATGTTTGTATGCAATGGTGCTGAAGATATGTATTATTTTATGCTTTCACGTATTTTAGATTTTCATTAGTTCAGATATATACTGCAATATACATCATTTTTATGTAGGTACATTATATTTCATTGTCAATGCTCGGATCATGCCAGGCATACATCAGACTGCGGCGAGTAGTTGAATTATAGTGAGCATTTTTAAGAGATTTACTGACCATATTTTTATTTATAACATAAACTATAATTTTTATGTCTTATGTTATTGAACTGTTAATGCTATGTTAATAATAAAGAAGACTATGACTATAAAAAAGCTTTGTTAGTTTAGAAAATGTTTTATAAGTGATGTTATAAAAATTATTTCACATCCAGCCAGCATAGTAGCCACGGTATAAGGACACAAACTCCCTGGACACAAACCCCCTATCAAAACCTCCATGGATATTAACCCCCGTGCAAAAACCCCCCTGACAATTAACCCAAGTTTTATTTATTATAAATGTAATTATTTTCTCTCTTTGTCTGAAATGGGTTTCTGAGCTAGTTAGTTTTATTGATATTTTAAAGAATCTGTATTTTGCTTAGTGAAATAAATTATTATTGATACTGACCCTTTATTATAAATACTGACTTTTTATATAAAATACTTATTTTTATATATGGCGGAGGTTAATTGTCAGGGGTTTTTTGCACAGGGGTTAATGTCCAAGAGGGTTTGTGTCCAGAAGGTATGTGTCCAGGGGGTATGTGTTTTAGAACCGGTAACCACACTTACAATATTGTGAACCAAATATATCACACTCTGTATATTACCTCGATAGGAATGATCGGTGTACTATTTGTATGTGTTTTAAACATCACGAAGTTCTGCATTTTATTGAGCAGCACTAAAGAGCAACACCGGATTCTGCCTGATCTCCAGATCTGGTGTTACAACTTAATTCTGTTTGTATTTATTAGTGCACGGTGTTACGGAAATATTGGGATTAATACAATACGAAAAGGATTAATCGGCGATTCTTGCTAATTATATATATTTTTTTTTTCTACAGAGTCGTTTTAAAATAATTTGATTATTATAGAGCGATTGTATTCAGAAAATAATTAAGTTAAGGAACATTTTTGAAAGGCTACGATGTGTCGCTCTATGGAGTCAATATCTAGATGTTAAAGGAAGCCGCCATTAAAAGGCTGGAGGCATTTGAGATGTAGTTACATATATCAACGTATGCTAAAGATCTCTTGGGTTGACCACTGAACACTTTACCAATAAATAAGTACTAAGAGACTCATGAATAAATCAAGAGAACTAATTAAAACTATTACTCCAAGGAAAGCTGTATGCTTCGGACACATTCTCTGCAATTAGAAATATGATCATTTGAAACTGGAAGCAGGGGAAGACAGAAGGTAAAAGAAAAAGATTATAGATTATAAGATAAACCTCAAAAAGAGGCATAATATCCAAAATGTAAATACTTTTATGAGACAGATATGGTGGTAAGAATTATTACTTATTGTCCGGCTGTGTGGAGCTGTTATTTGTATGTAATCGGTTTCTCGCTGCTATGCGAACCGATTTAGTGCTGTAGTGCAAGGTGTTGTTTGACACTTTCGCGCGATCACCAAATTGTATGTCCAATCAGTCATCGTGCTCTTTCTATTTTTTTTTTACACATATAGCATATAATTTGTTACATATATTTTACACAGATTTAAAAATATATTGCCCAATTAGGCATAACTGTTTTAGGGCAAATTGGTAAACAAATTACATTTCACAAAACCAAATAACTCATTGAAGACATACAATCAAATAAAATACGTAACTTACAAAGGCAAGTAAACACGTGAAAATATACTTGCGCGATATGACTCACGTTGACTCACCACATGCAACGTTAGAAACATTCACTTGTGGCCATCTTGTAGTGAGTGGTTGAAATGTTCAAGATAATTAATCGGCTGACTAATCGTTTCTTGAATGCACGAAACGTGAACTAGCTGACATTCATCGCCAAGTGTGTCTTGATTTGTCCTCATTTGGCGAAAAGTGATTTCCATCTTTTCCTTCATCTGAAACGGTTCATTGGTGGTAAGCGTTTTGATGACGATGATGAACTGAAAGACGAAGTACAGACATGGTTCTATGACCAATGTATATGACATGTGCCTTAATAATGGTGGCGACTGTGTTGAGAAGTAGTTTTAAGTGTGTAGCGTCCGAAGAAAGTAAAGTGTCGTAAAAAAAATATTATGTTTCTTTAAAAAAAATTCCGGTACTTAAAAAACGCGCCTCGTATTTTCTACACGTTGGAGAAACAGTGCGCTAATATTTGGTCACACAAATTTTCGTATTCTCCGGTCTTTAGTTTTATTGGTTTCGATTTAATTTATCTTCCATGGAAACGTTAATCATAAAATATCGAAAAATAATATTTACATATTAAGTTTAGCACATAATACTTCACGCGAAATGCGGTCACATATAAATTTCATATTTTCCGCTCATTATAATTCAGATTTATTGGTTTGATCACAGACCAGTAAATGAATAGACATAAAATAAAATGTACATATTGGAGAGGGGTTTAGAACATTAGTTGCGGACGAGGGGCATTCTACACATATTCTTTGTGGAAACATAAATCCAATAGTTTATGACACATTTCTGCAACAATAAAAGCATTTACACTTCGTAAATTCATTTTGGGGCAATCAAGACGTATTTTTTACATTAATGCATGTTATATAGTTACCGTTTAAATTTTCGTTCCAATCGAGTCATATATTTAAAAAAAGTCGCGGAGCTATTTGATTGCGTAAAATGCAAATATTGAAACAAACTCATGTCAATATATTGGATAGTCTGTGATTTAGATTTTATTTATCTGCCATGTAACATTAATACTGAAATATTAGAAAGTACTATTTTTAAAATTATCAATCAAGTTAATTAAGCGACTAGAATAAAAAACAAATATTTTACTTTCATATATGTACTTGTACATAATTATGATGTTCTAAAACAGTACAAATTTTATTAAAATATCTAACAGTTGATTTCATTGTTCACAAATTTTGAAAAAACATATCTTCAGAACAAAAAGATTTTATATATATATTGAAAGGAATTTGAAAATATATTTTTAAATTTTATTTATATGATTGTTACAAAAGTACGCCCGGAACCAACTCCAATATGTGCCGATACAATGCGTCCGCAGTGTCCGAATCTTGTGCATTCTCGTTGAAGACGCTTATTTTTCTGTCTGCAAGTGTGCTCAAGCAACAATAAACACCTGTCAACAGTGAGTAGTGTCTCTTGTTCTACCTGTTCCTGCCGCACACACCCCGCGATTAGATTCAAAAGAACACGTGAACGCACCAGGCGCTCACACACATAATCTTCTGACTCTTACAACACGTGTACCGATCCGTAACATATTATTTTATCTTAAATATGAATTAAAT
Organism: Eubasilissa splendida; assembly: GCA_031772225.1. NCBI lineage: Eukaryota > Metazoa > Arthropoda > Insecta > Trichoptera > Phryganeidae > Eubasilissa > Eubasilissa splendida. The sequence continues at coordinate 1,473,136 of CM062857.1, forward strand.
ATATTAATTAGAAAGATATATATTTATAAAATCAATTTTATCAAAGAATATTGTTGTTGCGCCACCGGGATTGATTTTATATGTACATCTTTCTAAATAATATATTTAATTCATATGTAAAATATCACAGACCGTCTGTTCTGAATAATTATAACTTCACAATGAGAATGTGTTCTCCTAATATTATTTTATCTTTTCACGTTTTTGTGTTGTTCTCACTAACATATTATACTCTACTCAAGTTAATATTATGCTCTTCTACAAAACTTTATTAGTTGTTTTCTGTCAATTTTTAATTATTTTTTTATGTATTTAGTACGATCTGTACATGTTTTTATAAATATTTTTGTAATAGCTCATGATGGTGTAAATATAATATTAATAAATAAAGATGCATCCGGCAGTGGATTAACAGTGGCTGACGATGATGAATAGGAAGAAAGAGTTAATTACTTGAAAGTAGCCATAATAATTTCCTCTTCGTAAATAAATTTTTGTAGAATTTTGAATAGGCGCCTGCGAAATGCTTCTCTTCAAAAATCGTTGCGTTTATAGTAAAATATTATTGTTTTCGCTGATTGTACGTCATTCGCATCAAGCTGTACGTATGTCACTAGACTAGATATGAAAAAATAGTATTAACTTGACGTTCTATTTTATTAAATAAATACACCGAGCTTCGCGTATCCAACATAGGTCGGAATCTTTTTGAACGTGTTTTATTAATATATAACCTTTTTTCTGTCATTGTTGAAGGGCTTTCACCTGGAAGGTAAATAAGTTCAGACGATAAGTAATTATTTTTTTATTAGGAGAACACATTCTTATTGTGAAGTTGTAGTTATTCAGAACATAGGTGTGTGATATTTTAAATACTAATTAAATGTATTAATTAGAAAGATATACATATAAAATCAATTTTATCGAAAAATATTGTTATATTAAATGTATATATACCGGAAATAAATATAAATATTTTTGTTGCTACATTCATTTAATATACATCTTTCTAATTAATACATTAAATTAGTATTAAAATATTTTTTTTTACATTTCTGTTAATTTCCATAAAAAAATCTACTGAATAAAAAAGAAAATTAATTTCATATCTGATAAACTTATTTTAAATATCGATACAACAAAATTACATGTATTGCTCAGTGGTAAGATATAAATTGAATATTGATTGTGTGTGAACAGATTTATATTCCCTGTAGTTTTTTAACGTTATGTTTGTGTGGTTGAATGCACCCCATTAGAGTGCAAGATGCATTCTTGCCATCCTTAGAGCAGGTGCAGTGGTTGCAGTCATTCATGAACCTCTCTCCCGGAGAGCATCTAAATTCTGAAATAGTGCTGGGGTCTGAACACAAGTCATTAGTGCACTGTGCACTCTTGCCATCATCAGAGCAGGTGCAGGTGTTGCAGCCATCCATGAAGATCTCTCTCGGAGTGCATCTGAATCTTGGAGCAGGTCTGGAATCTAACGAAAGCTTGTCAGTGCACATAGGTGGAAACTTTTCGTACGAGAAACATGTGCAGAAACTGCTGCCAGGAACGGAACGTCCGGGGATGAACTATCCAAATGGTGCCATTCCCATTAAAGATATGTGAAGAATATTTAGAATTACGCGATTGACCAATTAAATATCCTGTTTTGGCGCCCCCGCCTAGTGTGGCACCCTTAGCTAAGCACCTGGCTGCAGCCGTCGTAGCACCACCCTTGAAGGGCACCTACATTCGTAATATTATAATCGAACAGTCTTTCCTTTTCTCATACAATTAACTCTAAATTACTCTTAATTAGCAACTCTAAGGTTATGTGACCAGCAGTAACTTTTTACTAAGTGGTATAAACATTTGCGGATTGTTCGTAAGTCAAATCGTGTGGCAAGGTGAGTAATCTTCAAATACCTGCGAATTTGACCAAAAATGATTAATGTTAAATATTTACCATTGGTAATACATACAATTTTATGCTTTATTTACGGCTTTATTCACACCTGCGTTCGAAATTAAGTTTAATTAAATAAATTATGTAAAATTAAAGTTGTTTCGACACAGAATGCCTAATCACAATACCATAAATAAGTGTTGATATTTTGTTCTGGAGATTAACTAGAGTTCAGTTTGAATTTGTTAGAAAGATAAAAAAACTCTAACGCGGCGTACGTTCTGACAGCGAGATTTGATACGTGCACGTAAACATCACCTAAAACTATCATATGTCTCTACAACTTTCCATTCTGAAAGGTAGATATATGTCATTAAGCATTAACAATGCACAATGACATTTGACGTTCAGCATACGAGCGTGAAGTAAGACGCTAGACGGCGAATCTCTGAGACACGGTGAATACGAAAGCCGAGAGCTGTCTCCAAAGCACCTCATGGAAGTTAAAATCCGTATCTCGGAGATTATCTCGAGTCGAAAATCTTCTAAAATCGCTTTCGTGGACACGGGCCATAATCCGCAGGCAAAATACTTGGGGTGATGGTCCATACGTCGCTTTGTACTTTATCTTATGCGTTTACAGGTCGAATCTTAGAATTTCGTTCATCAATTAAATGCCTGCAAAACAAATACTGAATCCTTGAATCCCTGGCAACGCCGGGATAGGACCGCTTATAATTAATTTATAAACAAATACGTAAAATAATCACCTTTTAATGGAACAGCTTCAACTGATTGGACGATCAGTGCAACCAGCAGGAATGCCGAAAATAAGCCAACTAATATTTTACAAAAAAACATGGTTTAATTTCTTAGAATCTCAATGTAAACTTCGGAACCAATTTGTTAAGTAGAAATTTCAATGGCTTGTATCCTATTGCTAATCTGCGCTGAGAGAGTCATTAAGTGGATGTTGTGCGTCGTTTATAACGTGTATGTTTTATTGCTGTGATAAAATGTTTCTATAACTATATACAGGGCCGGCTCGAGGGGGGGTAGCGAGCATGGGCTCCGCCCGAGGGCGCCGGGCAAGCCGGGGTGCCTAGTAAGCCGGGGTGCCGAGCAAACCGGGGCTATTACCTCATTGAAAAAATATGAATGAATAGTATTGTTTGAAACTGAAGTAAAATCAGATATACTTTACAGTGGTTAGCAACTCATTCTCGATTCTCTCGCCGCAGTGACTGGTGTATCTTCCCAGTGAAAGGACTTTCTTTTCTGTTGCCTTACATCCGGTACCGACATTGAAGATCTGCATCCTGTTTGCAACACGCCTGTATTTTTATCTGTAGATTATGTTTTTTTTCATGCCAAAGCTTTTTTTATTTTACCTTGTCTGTAAATACTTTTTAAAAATATATTCTTTCGCGGTCGGTCGATCTCACGACTTCGCGATTATCATTTTCATCTGTATTCTGTAGGTCAAGTTTTGTTTTCCCGCTAAAGGTTTCTTTCATTTTACTATATTTGTAAATACGTTTTTTTAAATATATTTGTTTCGCGGTTTTAATTTTTTTTGGAAACACGTTTTCTGTTATTTAAAAAAATATATATTCTTTCACGTTTGATCTCGAGGCCCTTCATATGGCTACGTGATTTTAGTCTTTTAAAAAAAAAACTTGTCTTTGCACTTGTTTGGCTTTGATACATGCTAGAAATTGTCATAATGAGTGGTCGCACGTGCGTGCTATCTTTCTTGTTCACTCATATCGTACACGTACATATACGCAAAGTTTCGAGTGAGACAAAAGAACGGTTGAGTCAGTGCATCATTTGGGTATATCCTTCAGTATAATCTCAGCTGCAGAGTCAGACGCACGCTAGAAAATACTCAGACTTTGTTAAAATCACACGGCGAACACTTAACTAATGAATGCAAGAAATGGACTGACATTCCAAGAAAATAACGTCTCGGAACCTGTTCCCGTGCGAAAGTGAAGTGTCAAATTCATTGAAAAGGCCCTCTCTTTTTACAATCAATGCATGGAGTTGTAAGAAGAACACGACGAAGGTTACGAGCGAGTGAGTGCTGTAAAGCGTTGTTGTAACGGCTTATTTGACAGTTATCAGTTAATTTTGCATAATAAACGTAGAGAGGTCAAACAGATTCTAGTTTCTTTATTACAATGTGGAAAAAAAAATTAATGAATTACATATGTTATGTTCGTGTTTTTTCGGATTATAAAATGTATTTTTTAAATCCTCCGTTGATCGCGAAATTTCGATTATCGTGACCAGGTCCAGAACGTATCCCCCGCGGTCAACGGGGGTTACCTGTAGTTGATTGAGACTTGCTGATTTTTTAAAAATATTTTCCTTATCCATAAAGTTCGAGAATAATTGGAACGTTAAAGAAAGCCCTTCGGATACGAATATAAAAAACGAAAAGCGGAAAAAGAGATAGTTTTATCAAAATAAAAAGTTTATGAACATTATAAAATACATAATATAAAAAAAGCAAGTCAAACGTCATACTGATCCAAAAAAGATATCTGCTTCTTCAAATATCATCACAAACGTCTCCGCTGGAGTGTTGCCCTGGAGAATAGCAGCTTTTTCTCTAGTATTACAATAATTACAGCTTATGGGGTGCCGTTAAAAAAGACTGATCGTAAAACTCACCCGATCTTAACTTCTTATTTAAGCTTATTTAGTTTATTAATATAATAGTTAAATAAAGCAGGATGGGAGAATCCGAGAATTAGAGAAGAATGGCCAGAATGGAGAGGCACTTGTGGAGGAGTTCAAATCCTATCCTAGGATGTAGTGCCGTGGAAGAAGAAGAAACATATGTTTTGCTTTCACGTATTTTAGATTTTCATTAGTTCAGATATATACTGCAATATATATCATTTTTATGTAGGTACATTGTATTTCATTGTCAATGCTCGGATCATGCCAGGTATACATCAGACTGCGGTGAGTAGTTGAATTATAGTGAGCATTTTTATGAGATTTACTGACCATATTTTTATTTATAACATAAACCATAATTTTTATGTCTTATGTTATTGAACTGTTAATGCTCTGTATATTATATAATAAAGAAGACTATAACTATAAAGACGCTTTGTGAGTTTAGAAAATGTTTAATAAATGATGTTATAAAATTTATTTCACATCCAGCCAGCTTAAACATAGAAGCCACGGTATAAGGACACAAACTCCCTGTCCATATACTCCCTGGACACAAACTCCCTATCAAAACCTCCATGGATATTAACCCCCGTGCAAAAAACCCCCCTGACAATTAACCCAAGTTTTATTTATTATATAAGTAATTATTTTCTCTATTTTTCTGAAATAGGTTTCTGAGCTAGTTAGTTTATTGATATTTTAAAGAATCTGTATTTTGCTTAGTGAAGTAAATTAGTAATGATACTGACCCTTTATATTATAAATACTGACTTTTTATATAAACTACTTATTTTTACATATAGCGGAGGTTAATTGTCAGGGGTTAATGTCCAAGGGGGTTTGTGTCCAGAAGGTATGTGTCCAGGGGGTATGTTTCTTAGAACCGGTAGCCACACTTACAATATTGTGAACCAAATATATCACACTCTGTATATTATCTCGATAGGAATGATCGGTGTACTATTTGTATGTGTTTTAAACATCACGAAGTTCTGCATTTTATTGAGCAGCACTAAAGAACAACACCGGATTCTGCCTGATCTCCAGATCTGGTGTTACAACTTAATTCTGTTTGTATTTATTAGTGCACGGTGTTACGGAAATATTGGGATTAATACAATACGAGAAGGATTGATCGGCGATTCTTGCTAATTATAATTTCTTTTTTTTTCTATAGAGTCGTTTTAAAATAATTTGATTATTATAGAGCGATTGTATTCAGAAAATAATTAAGTTAAGGGACATTTTTGAAAGACTACGACGTGTTGCTCTATGGAGTCAATATCTAGACGTTAAAGGAAGCCGCCATTAAAAGGCTGGAGGCATTTGAGATGTAGTTACATATATCAACGTATGCTAAAGATCTCTTGGGTTGACCACTGAACATTTTACCAATAAATAGGTACTAAGAGACTCATGAATAAGTCAATAGAACTAATTAAAACTATCACTCAAATAAAAGCTGTATGCTTCGGACACATTCTCTGAAATGAGAAATATGATCACTTGCAAATCATTATGCAATAGATTATAAGATAAACCTCAAAAAGAGGCATAATATCCAAAATGTAACTTATTTTATACACCTTGTGTAGGATAAATCAGATTGGTATGAGACAGATATGGTGGTAAGAATTATTACTTATTGTCCGGCTGTGTGGGGCTGTTATATATTTGTATGTAATCGGTTTCTCGCTGCTGTGCGAACCGATTTAGTGCTGTAGTGTAAGGTGTTGTTAACGTTCTATTTTATTAAATAAATACACCGAGCTTCGCGTATCCAACATAGGTCGGAATCTTTTTGAACGTGTTTTATTAATATATAACCTTTTTTCTGTCATCGTTGAAAGGCTTTCACCTGGAAGGTAAATAAGTTCAAAAGCTAAGTAATTATTTTTTTATTAGAACACATTCTTAATAAGAAGTTGTAGTTATTCAGAACATAGGTCTGTGGTATTTTAAATACTAATTAAATGTGCTAATTAGAAAGATATACATATAAAATCAATTTTTTCGAAAAATATTGTTATATTAAATGTATATATACCGGAAATAAATATAATTTTTTTTGTTGCTACATTCATCTAATATACATCTTTCTAATTAATACATTTAATTAGTATTAAAATATTTTTTTTACATTTCTGTTTATTTCCATAAAAAAATCTACTGAATAAAAAAGAAAATTAATTTCATATCTGATAAACTTATTTTAAATATCGATACAACAAAATTACATGTATTGCTCAGTGGTAAGATATAAATTGAATATTGATTGTGTGTGAAAAGATTTATATTCCCTGTAGTTTTTTAACGTTATGCTTGTCTGGATGAATGCACCCTATTTGAGTGCAAAATGCATTCTTGCCATTCTCATAGCAGGTGCAGTGGTTGCAATCATTCATGAACCTCTCTCCCGGAGAGCATCTAAATTCTGAAAAAGGGCTGGGGTCTGAACACAAGTCATTAATGCACTGCGCACTCTTGCCATCATCAGAGCAGGTGCAGGTGTTGCAGCCATCCTTGAAGATCTCTCTCGGAGTGCATCTGAATCTTGGAGCAGGTCTGGAATCTAACGAAAGCTTGTCAGTGCACATAGGTGGAAACTTTCCGTACGAGAAACATGTGCAGAAACTGCTGCCAGGAACGGAACGTCCGGGGATGAACTATCCAAATGGTGCCATTCCCATTAAAGATATGTGAATAATATTTAGAATTACGCGATTGACCAATTAAATATCCTGTTTTGTGCCCCCTTCTAGTGTGGCACCCTTAGCTAAGCATCTGGCTGCAGCCGTCGTAGTACCACCCTTGTGAAAGGCACCTACATTCGTAATATTATAATGAACAGTCTTTCCTTTTCTCATACAATTAACTCTAAATTACTCTTAATTAGCAACTCTAAGGTTATGTGACCAGCAGTAACTTTTTACCAAGTGGTATAAACATTTGCGGATTGTTCGTAAGTCAAATCGTGTGGCAAGGTGAGTAATCTTCAAATACTTGCGAATTGGACCAAAATTGATAAATGTTAAATATTTACCATTGGTAATACATACAATTTTATGCTTTATTTACGGATTTATTCACCCCTGCGTTCGAAATTAAGTTTAATTAAATAAATTATGTAAAATTAAAGTTGTTTCGACACAGAATGCCTAATCTCAATACTATAAACAAGTGTTGATATTTTGTTCTGGAGATTAACTAGAGTTCAGTTTGAAATTGTTAGAAAGATACAAAAACTCAAAAAATAATCACCTTTTAATGGAACAGCTTCAACTGATTGGACGATCAGTGCAACCAGCAGGAATGCCGAAAATAAGCCAACTAATATTTTACAAAAAAACATGGTTTAATTTCTTAGAATCTCAATGTAAACTTCGGAACCAATTTGTTAAGTAGAAATTTCAATGGCTTGTATCCTATTGGCTAATCTGCGCTGAGAGAGTCATTAAGCGGTTGTTGTGCGTCGTTTATAATGTTTTATTGCTGTGATAAAATGTTTCTATATACAGGGCCGGCTCGAGGGGGGGTAGCAAGCATGGGTTCCGCCCGTGGGCGCCGGGCAAGCCGGGGTGCCTAGTAAGCCGGGGTGCCGAGCAAACCGGGGCTATTACCTCATTGAAAAAATATGAATTAATAGTATTGTTTGAAACTGAAGTAAAATCAGATATACTTGACAGTGGTTAGCAACTCATTCTCGATTCTCTCGCCGCAGTGACTGGTGTATCTTCCCAGTGAAAGGACTTTCTTTTCTGTTGCCTTACATCCGGTACCAACATTGGAGATGTGCATCCTGTTTGCAACACGCCTGTATTTTTATCTGTAGATTATGTTTTTTTTCATGCCAAAGCTTTTTTATTTTACCTTGTCTGTAAATACTTTTTAAAAATATATTCTTTCTCGGTCGGTCGATCTCACGACTTCGCGATTATCATTTTCATTCTTTCATATTACTATATTTGTAAATACGTTTTTTTAAATATATTTGTTTCACGGTTTTAATTTTTTTTGGAAACACGTTTTCTGTTATTTAAAAAAATATATATTCTTTCACGTTTGATCTCGAGGCCCTTCATATGGCTACGTGATTTTAGTCTTTTAAAAAAAAAATTGTCTTTGCACTTGTTTGGCTTTGATACATGCTAGAAATTGTCATAATGAGTGGTCGCACGTGCGTGCTATCTTTCTTGTTCACTCATATCGTACACGTACATATACGCAAAGTTTTGAGTGAGACAAAAGAACGGTTGAGTCAGTGCATCATTTGGGTATATCCTTCAGTATAATCTCAGCTGCAGAGTCAGACGCACGCTAGAAAATACTCAGACTTTGTTAAAATCACACGGCGAACCCTTAACTAATGAATGCAAGAAATGGACTGACATTCCAAGAAAATAACGTCTCGGAACCTGTTCCCGTGCGAAAGTGAAGTGTCAAATTCATTGAAAAAGCCCTCTCTTTTTACAATCAATGCATGGAGTTGTAAGAAGAACACGACGAAGGTTACGAGCGAGTGAGTGCTGTAAAGCGTTGTTGTAACGGCTTATTTAACAGTTATCAGTTAATTTTGCATAATAAACGTAGAGAGGTCAAACAAATTCTAGATTCTTTATTACAACGTGGAAAAAAAAATTAATGAATTACATGTGTTATGTACGTGTTTTTTCGGATTAGAAAATGTATTTTTTAAATCCCCCGTTGATCGCGAAATTTCGATTATCGTGATCATGTCCAGAACGTATCCCCCGCGGTCAACGGGGGTTACCTGTAGTTGATTGAGACTTTGTGATTTTTTAAAAATATTTTCCTTATCCATAAAGTTCGAGAATAATTGGAACGTTAAAGAAAGCCCTTCGGATACGAATATAAAAAACGAAAAGCGGAAAAAGAGCTAGTTTTATCAAAATATAAAGTTTATGAACATTATAAAATACACAATATAAAAAAAGCAAGACAAACGTCATACTGATCCAAAAACGCTATCTGCTTCTTCAAATATCATCACAAACGTCTCCGCTGGAGTGTTGCCCTGAAGAATAGCAGCTTTTTCTCCAGTATTACAATAATTACAGCTTATGGGGTGCCGTTAAAAAAGACTGATCGTAAAACTCACGCCATCTTAACAGTAACTGGGAAATGAGCTAAGAAATCAGCTGTGAAATCTGAGAGAATGGTTCAACAGATCTATCGTTTTTTTTAAATCAGGTATGGGGGCGCCCAGAAATTTCTCCCGAGGGCGCTAATACACCTTAAAAATCAACAAAGTTGTTCCGAAAATAATGATCGATTATATTGTTTTGATGTTTCTTTGCTAGAAAATATTTGTTAAAACACCTCACGTCAGAATTAAAACATTGTAAAATAGGAAAAATATATTAAGTGTAATCATACTTTCATTATACAGGTGAATATTATGTTCTAGGCCGATTTTGTTTGGTCGCCATTCAAGTTTGTCAAGTATTTATTAGTTCACATTTAGTAATAGTAAAGAGTAGTTGATTACAATTTATTATGAAATATTTAACGATTCAATAACATGTAACAGCGTATGTTTTGCAGCTCAATAGCTCATACTCCAACTTTTGGAAAAAATAGCATCGTGAGCGACGAAGCTCATTTCGACTTGACGGGTTTTGTTTTCAATTTTAGGCATGATTGGAAATTATCGTCGGTTAATTTACTTATTTACCCATTTTCTATTTGATTCGTGAAAGAGAATTTTCGTTCGCATGAACAAGTAGAGTCAAAGATTGTGAGAATGGCAAATGCCAGTATTTTATTGCGTCATGTGTTTCCGGCAAACTATTCCATGTATTAAATATGTTGTAAATGAAAATATGAGCTGAAGTTGAAAAGTCGCAAATGCCTATGAAAAGAGCCGCGGTCTGCCGAGCCCTGGTCTGGTAGACTGTCAAATATATAAAAATATTCTTGCACGGACTAATAAGTAAATAACTAAATACATTTAGTCAGAGAACATAATATGACAGCCACGTCATTTAGTCACACGCCACACGCAATAAGTCACACATCGTATTATGTTTGTTCACAGAAATTGATGTCACGTATAATTTTTCGTATTTTCCGGTTGTTATTCTGCACGTTTATTGGTTTTGATTTTATTTATCTACCATACTGATATTAAATCGAAAAGTGACGACCGGCTCAGCTGCGAAAATAAAAGCCCTTCCCGCACCGGCCGCGAGAATCTGGTAGATTATGTCTGTATGTTTAAAGAATGGACATTTCTCTCTCTGTAGATGGTTTTTTTTCTGGGATCAATATTTAAAGAATTAGTAGATAGTTAATAGAACAGGAAAATTTAACAATCTTTATTTAGAAATTGATATAAATTTATTGCATTTGTTATAAAATTGAAATTCTTTCCAGTAGACAAGAGTCCCAAGGTTTCCCTTCAGATTAAGGGAGGGTTAGGGTCTTAGTACACTATTGCAGAGCAAAACCTACTCTGTTCATCCGGAGAGCAGGTACAGTTGATGCAATCCAACTTTAACGTGTCTCCTAGTATGCAGAATGCTAAAATAATACAACCACAATATTGAAATTGGATAATTCTTACAGCGAAAAGTTTTAGGGGATGTAATTTATGTTGCAAATATGTATTTTAACTGTGCCTTTGAAATAGTGGTATAGTAGTTTGAATAAGGCACCAAGTTTTATCGTTTGCTTCTCTAAATTAATAGTCGTTATTATCAGATCATTGTCTATCGATTTAAGAGCATTAAATTAGCAATCACCATCATCATAAACATCTTCGTCTCCTTACCTGAGGTGAGTCGGGAACCCAAATACTCGACAAGGTGTTTTTATCTTCTCCTGCACTGCTTCGGTACTGATTTTTATGATCTTGCGCAAAAACAGGAAGCCTCCATCTTCCCCTGACTATCCCACCTCCTCCCTAAGATATTAATGTTTTATACTGAATGTTATGTCTAATAAATTTTGCACCGTTGCACTCTAGAACTCTTGAGTGAAAATAGTTTAAAACAAATAAGACGAATCATGCAGAAAAAAATCTGTATATCTGGTTAATAATATTTTAATATGTCCAAGAACGCACAATTACTAAACTTTCACCTACAAACGCACTGTTATTAAACAAATAATAGATATTAGCCTGCCCGCACTAGCAACTGCACAGTCGCAAAGGGACCCTGCAGAGATGAAATACTCTGTTGTCAATCTCCAGATTGAAAAAAAATAAAAATTCGTTAATACACTTAAATAAAACCATATAAAGTATTTTGATATGAAAATAAGAAAAAGAAGAAGAGTGAAAGATAAAAATCTATATCTGTTATACGTTTATCTATCACCAGAAATTTAAATATTGAACTGAAGCTGACAGAAAATCATAATGTATCCATAAGATATCTCTTTAATTCAAATAACAAGCAATGGGCCTGTGGAATACAAATCACCAACGCTAGATGGTATACAAATTGCATTAAACTGGCGCCAGCTCATAATATAAATAAAATAAAATATATATATATAAAATCAGGATTTGTAAATAAAAACGATATGATAAAGACTTGTAAAGCAGACGCAGTACACTTTTGAGAATCTCCAAAAGTTTTTAAAACATAAATAGAACCTAAACTCACAGACAAAATCATAATGTGTCCACGGGATATCTCGTTAATTAGAATAATAAGCAATGCGCCTGTGGAATACAAATCACCAACGCTAGATGGTATACAAATTGCGTTAAACTGGCGCCAAGCAACAACAAGGTGGTGAAAAAATTGTGCGGGGCTACACAAACTTACCCCGTGCACTTAAAAAAAGTACCACTTTTCTCGGTATCTCCGAATTGGAAGAAACCGAGCCGACATACACAACCAACAACCCAAGAGTTAGTGAACAAATTGTGCGGAGGCTACACAGACTATCTCTGTGCACTTAGGGGGTCACTACCGAAGACCATCTACGTTGAAAAGTAAGACCTGTTTTCTCAGCAACCGCTAATCTGATTTCAATTAAATTTTGCACTTCTGATTTAGTATTAAATAAGGTAATGTAGCCAAGGGTTTAACAATATAATTTTAAGCTGTAGAAGCTTTCAAATTTTGAATTTTTTTCCCTCTGTTTGAAAGAAGGCGGTAATTGAACAGCTGTTTCGTTTGACATTTCCTTAGTCAGGAATGCAGTCAATGATACCATGGACATTTAAAAAAAACCTCAATATTTTTTATGGTTTTCAAAATAATAGGACCAATGTACAAAAAAGTAAACTTTTCAGAGGAGCCGAAAAACTAAAAAGTTTCACTATGAACATGGACTGTCACCACTTCGATGATGGTTCATACCTTGGACAATTTGTACTAAAATTTCAAGCAATTCTGCTTATCGTAGAAATGTGCGTATTGAATTTTTTTGTACAAAAAAAGTCTAGAATAATAAAATGAAAAAAAAAATTTTTTCATTTTTTTCGGTAAGACCGGTAAAAAATCAATCTTTGACGCGGCGTTTTGTGGGTAAAAAAAATAGTAGTGAGGTTGAAATGGTACACATATATCCGCAAAATATAAAAATAAATAAAATTGCGTGTGCACAGACTGATAAAAGAGTGAAAAGTCAAAAAATCACTAAATCAGGTATCACTGCGCGATTAAAAGAAGAGAAAAAAAGTGCCAAGGGAAAAAAGTTCATGTCAATCTTTAGCTAAACGCAGACGACTCGCATGCGAGCAAAGTTACAATGATATAAGTGTGTGACAGATTTGGGTACATGTATCGCGACATACATATAAACTTCACGAAATATAGCTTACGACATTACTATATATGATTTTTACTGCAACAAGAATGTGGTTAGTCATTTTTAATAAAATTATACAATAACTTTATATTAACCACACGAGTTTACTTATCAACCAGTTTCGGAAAAAATCTTTTTCTTCATCAGAGTAATCAAAAGATAAACTTACACATCGAACTATTGTACTTTATTTCAAAAATTCATTTAAAAATAATTCTAGTACTTAACTGCATAATATATAAAATTAGTAGGATAAGTAGTAAAAGAGTAGAAAGTAGAATAAGTGGTAATTTTTTTTTTTTTTTAAATAATGAACAGTGCTAAAGAACTGAATGCAGTTGAAATCAATCCATACAATACCCGGAAAGACAATGTAATATATAACTGGAAATAAAAAAAGGTGTAATAATTGAGATGAATGTTCAATATAATTTGAGAAAAGATTCACTTAAGTAGTTTGGGCATGCAGAGAGAATGTTTAATGAAAGTATGATATCAAAGTATGTGCCATCAGATAGATGCCAATCAAGTCGATTTTTAATTGAAAATAGATTGGTCTCGTAAAAAGACAAGACTTTCCATACTGGTTTTTACACTTAATAAATTCCATAACTACTATTATTACTCTGTAATGACTTAATTCGTAACCCGAAGTCTTTTCAATACAGCCTGACTTGGCCGGAGGCTTGTTTCAAGTTTTTGTCGCCGATTTATGTGAAGATCGGCCGCTCGCCCGAGAACAATGGCTGGATTTTAACGCAGTTTAATAAGGTCGTTTCCTTGTACGGAAATACTTTGTAACGTGTGTGTCAATACCCTGTTATTATCAACTGTTGCGAGTATCGGCCATATGACGAATGTGTATTGTTGATGAAAGATATTTGCTAATCGTGACAACGAACAGATTTGTGTATTGCGGTCCGGGAAGCTGGGTGTGTTAAGGGCCTAACTACAATAGATCATTTAAATAATTATATCAAATATTTATATTGAAACTGTAATGAGCGTAATAAATATAATGCTCTAATAAACTGCATACTTGTTATTATCGTTTTTGAATAGGACCGTTGACTAACAATCGATGGACCCTTATTGCATAAGAGATCTGTTCTCAAGGTGACAGGTTAAACATTTTTATAATAATTCTGTTAACATTTTATTGATCAACAGAACTCAACATATACATACCGCTGAATCATTGCTACATTGTCCTTAATTGCCTATCAGGTAGACCATCCATCATATCTGATTAAGCAAGGAAATTTGATCGAAGACATTCAATCCTCTTTTTGCGACCAGCCTAGCAGAATACTCACTTAAATATGTTTCCATTTCAACGTAAAGCGTTAGTTCAACGAATTATTAACGACCAATTGAGCTGATCTCCGAAATCCGTAAGTGTCTTAATGATTTCTGTAAAAAGTCAAGACGTGCTTGTTGGTTTTTTGGGCCGATTGTTTTCTTACCGTGGCTTTTCACCATCGCCCGTGGTAAAAAATTGTCAAAGCATATATAAGAAATCTCGTCTCACAGTGCGGAAAGACAAATAATAATGAAATACGCTTTGTCTATGGCTTTATTCGCCTCTGCATTTGAAATCTGTCACTTTGGTGGCGAAATTTTTTCGGATTATGTGCAAATGTATAATATATTCAATGTAATTTATATTGCAACTTTCAAAATATCTACGTGACAGATGACTTTTGAAACAGGGATTTTCGGTTTTTACCATCCGATATTCGCGAGTAAAATTAGTTAATTAGTTTTGTTTTTTTACTTTTGTAACTTTTTTACCATAGTAAAAAGTTACCACCGATCACACGACCGGCCCTTAGTAGTTAAGTGGATCGATCCAGTTGCCGGGGATTCTAGGCTCTTTTAAATTGGTTATATTTTCATAGCAAATTTAGCACATAGCATATTTAAAAATAGTAAGAATATTGTTGTGACACGTATTCCGTGTACGCATTTTTATGCAATATGAAAAATGTTCATTTATATTTTGTAGTTAATTGAGTAAATTAATCTCTCAAATCGGAGTAACGTGGCGACGTTTTGGTTGCAATTTGAAGTCCGAGTACTTACCTTGGTCGGTAACTTTGAGGCCACGATCCTCAGTAACGAGGAAATTGACTGGACAAGAACTTAACTGAGGTGAGGAAATTGCAAGAATAAGCACACCTAGAGACCACTGTAATCTCAGGTCTTATTAGTTGAGACATACTTAAACAGGGCGTCTTAACATTACTGTAGGTATATGGGCCTGGGAAAAGAAATGGATTGGGGCGTCTCAGATAGAGATCGAGCAGTGATTGAGTAGCTCTAAGAGATGTCTCATGAACAATATGGTAGCATGGGAATTATATTTTTCACACGAGCAGTGTCGAATTTAAAGATTAGACTTAACACTTTGCATAAGATATTTTTTATTTATTTAAGAAGAACTTCTTACAACAGATATCTAAACATAATGATCTATTACCGCTTCGGACTTTTTCTTCTTCTTCTTTTAAACAAGCAATTCACCCTTCAAGAGTGATTTGTGCCATTAATCAAGTTAAAACATTATTTTGTAGAAAGTAGTACAACAATATAATAGAATAGAGAACATTGTATTACAAGTTAATACCATTGTCGTTCAAGAAATTTGCCATTATATAGATTAAATGTGGCGAGTTAAGGGAAAGAAGATGATACAAGTTAACCGGGAGTTGAAAATTACCATTGACAAGATTACTGTAAAAAAAACCTGTGATCCGCAATGGACAGGCAAAAAAGATATGGTCAAGAGTTTCCTCCTCGGCACCACACTCACACATTGGGGTATCTATTATGTTCAATCTGAATAAATGTGAGGCTACCTGGCAATGCTCAATTCTCATTCTAGAGATATTTGATATTGTTCTTTTGGAGACTTTCCTGTTGGATAACCAAGGGGTGCGGGGAATAGATCTTTGGATTATTTTAAGCCGATTACCATTGTGATTATTTGAATCCACGCTTCGGGCTTTTATACCTTAAATCCTTTGTCTAGGTTAATGTAAAAAATTTTAGTTTAAAGGGGAAAAAATGGGTTAATCTAAATAATTTATGCGTTCATTGACCTGGCTTGTTAATATAACCATTCAACTCTTTATCCTGGGACCTTTTTATCGTAAAAAAGACAATGCTTTCCTTGACCTGACTGGTTAATTTGAACAAACGAATACAACTTATATCAAATGAATCTAATGTGATATGATCTTATGATGTGATATTGACAAGGGTCCCTAAAATTGCGGAGTCTCAGTGTGCCTATTATTTTAATATAATACCTACTGGTATATATAGATTTTTTATACTAGCAGCCATCATGTTAGAATATAAATAATTACATTTATTTAAGTTTATTTAAAAATCACGTATAATCGGATCGATATATTTTGAAATAATCTTTTTGAACCACATTCCGATAAAAATGTTCACAGGTTTTCATGGCCGTTATAATTTTCATGGCTATTTTGCCACGTGTATCCACTCTAATTAGTGTAATCTCTCTGGTTGACGTTTCAGATCCCATTGCTGGGTTCATTCTCAACTCGAATCAGCGACATCAATACTGACAGAAGACACTGCAATGGGATCCGAAAAGTTGATAGAATTTAATTTGATTGAGTAGAATAACCCAGAAAATTCTACACACAACATTTTTTATAAGTTTTATTTAAAATCATCTCGGAAACAATTCTTCATTTCGTGACGTCACACTCCTCGTTCTAAGTACATCATCACTTCGCACGTTAACGTAATGATTAAATTATTTGTATGAGTTGATCATTTTTTTTAATGCTTTGGCTCCATTACAGCCAAGATTCTTTTTGATATAATAACTCCTTCCTTTCACGACCATTTCTCACAACATTTGCATGGCAGATGAAATAGGTTTTTTTTAAATTAGCGTCTACTGTGTGGTCTCATAAAAAATGTCATTATCTGTACCTATTATTATTTAGTAAAAAAAATCTCAATTACTTTCATAGGGGCAGATACTTTATGGTAATTCATTATAAATCGATTAAAACAATTACCTTTGCATGCATGTTTAACTACCATTTTGCATACAAAGTGGTATGTATGTATATGTTATATGAAAAATTAATTATTTTTAATTGATTTCTTTGTTAAATATTCGTAAATAAATTCTTTAAATCCACCTATTACCATAATTTTTATGGCAAACTTATGCGTGTATGTAATTCGGCCATTTATTATTGTAGACCATTATTGTTTATTTTTTTACTGTTTTAATTTAAATTATTTGAATTATTTGCCAATAATTCATTGTGTTAAATGTTTATCGTTTAAGGCAGGGTCCGGCTCGGGATCGGTCAAAATTTGAATTGCAATGGGCGAAATTTGTATTCGAACATCCTAATAAGATCTAAAAATCAAAGTTAATATTAAGCCTACCTTAGTTCTGGAAAAACTGGTTGGCCAAAGTTGTCGGTCCAAGTGTTTAACCGTCCCGGAAGAATCTGTAAACGTAAAAATATTATTATTTTCGTGGTTTCTCAGAATAAAAGCAAACTTACGTACAAGGATATTGTTACAGGCCTGTCAATTACATGGAAAAACAGGTTCAAGAACAATTGCTTTGACTTTGTGAAGGTTAAATAAAATCAGTCGTGTTGATAAATGGTCATGACAAATACTTTTTTTACTTTCAGAACGACATTGTCTCTCTAGACCAGTGGTCTGCAATGTGTCCAATACAATACAGATGCCAAGCACAATGAGATATATAATATAAAGAAGGATGATATAACATATTTTCAGTTTTTTATATTTATTTTTAGTAATTTTAGAACGTAGTTCTTTGATTATTAAATTTTGTCAAAATTGACGTGATTATATAAAGTTATCGTTAAGTGACATAACCGGTAACGCATTCTACCGGTAATAGAAAGTTACGGGTTCGAGTTCTGGTAGTAACTATGTATTTTTTCGATAGATTTTTTCCGAACATTTTTCGAAGTGATTCATTTAATTCAAGCTTTTTATATTTTAATAATACTTATTTTTCTTCCTTATCGATCCTCACGACTTAGGATCGTGATTATCATGAATTCTCGTCTTTTGATTATACTTCCTCACTTTTCTCGATACCCCGCAGACCAGAGAAGTGACTGCTGACTTTTCCACTCGGTCGGTCCAACGGGTAGAGAATTTTTCATTTCCTTTCTGTTCTTTGACGTGGCCCACCACAACAAGCTTCTCCAAACTATCTTCTCTTCTCGCAAGATGTCAAAAAAATTGGAATAATCAGATGACAATGGTGATGATGAAAAAACCATGGAAACATTGTTACAGTCGAGAAATATTTGTGAAAAAAAGTTTAATCATGACCATTTTATTAACGAATAAGAATTTGCATTGAAATAACACTGGATATAATAATTTAACATTAGCAAAGTTCTCAACCCTTTTTCTAACTGAACTAATGAAATCTGTATGAACTTCAACAGATGGCAATAAAATATAGCATATGTGAAAATAAAACACTTGGCTTTTGATTCAACTCGTTAAATTTATTTGAGACGCGTTTCGCCTTACTATGGCATTATCAATCTAACAATTGGCTAGGCTCAAATAAATAAAACGAGTAGAATAAAATAAATAGTGTTTTATTTTCACATATGTGATTATGGAGTTCTACAAACTTACTTATGGCACAGTAAATAAAATATGGCCCCAAGTTTCAATAACTAGAATGGGTTCATTGTACTTAATATTTATTATGTTTATAAATATCGATTATGAGAATACTAAACAGTTTTATTTTATGGGATCACAGAAAACAGCGGAATTTTTTATAATTTTGGTATTATACATAATTTGACTTTATTAAGTTAAGAAATAAATATGATCTTTTTGTCGAAACTATGAGAGTCGATATTTCACTGTAACAATACCCAATACACCATAAAGTTGCGAGTACAGCTGATAAATAGTGAAGATGTACAATAAATTAACCATAAAATATAAAATCATTTCACTAAATATTCCGTTTCTCAATGCCCCCTTGTATATCACTTCCCCACTCTTATCAAGATTCCGCCTACACCCCGTAATGGATGTCGTTTAAATTTTATAGAATAGTTCAGTTGTACGCCAGTCCTGACGAAGATACGTCAGTATTGTAACCGGTTGACGTAAAAAGAACACAGTGGTTTAAACAAAGATAAATATAAATACAATTTTAAATTATGTCTAACTACAAAGTTAACGCTACAAACATCAATATCATTATTTCTTGTGAAGTATGAAGAATAATCGTTCACAAAAATGTTGCGTTGAACATCTCAGAACATCTGGAAGCACAATATATTAAACATCGGCATTTTTAGCATTGTTAGACTATAAACAAAAAAACGGGTTAGTCTCTTTTATTATGCATCCGAAATAATTATATTTTACGATATATTTCAAAAGGCAATAAAGTCTTATATGTCATAATACATTTAATTAAACCATCTACAGAAATTGTAGTTAGGTACTGGATTGATCTGAAAATATTGTTTTTTCTTATTTTAACAAGAGGCTCGTCGGTTTATGGCAAATTTAACAATAGGCTCGCGCGAGCCTCTCCGAGCTCCCTACAGCCCAACCCTAAGGTAATCGAAGTAGTGATAATTGTCATCTAATTTACATGCTAATTAAAAAAATAGTAAAACGAATAGTAGACTGATTAACTTACGATTTATCAGCAACATGTAATTTGCTCAACATGGGAACATATCAACTCTTCCCCGAAATAATCATTATTACGCTATCGTTCTATTTCTATATCAGTATTTTTAGTTAGTCGAAAATGGTGGATCGTATTGAATTCAATTCATATTTTTGTTGTAACAATTTTCATCAACGCTACTGATTCAACAACCCACGGTGGATCTAGACCTCCTCAAGAGTTTCCCTGTGTTATCTTCAGTTTTGGATCTCTAAGGTAGACTTGTATTTGAGGACGTTGTTGCTCCACCTTAGCTTAGACCTTCTGAAGCTCCTACGGAATTTATTACATAATAACATATTGCATTATGCAAGTATATCAATTATATATTATTTTTTGTACATATCCCGTTAAATTTTAATTGATTTGATTGCTTTGTGTGTTTTTAAGACGTCAACTATCCCATTGGTAAATATTTACAATATACTTGGTAGTTTGAGGAACGCCATTCAAGTAGGACTAACTGAAATATGTTGATCGGGTGTGGCAGCTTTAGATGCAATAAATACTGCTACAAAGCTTCCAAGAAAGGTTGTCTAATCGGCAAGATCATCACAACATATTCAAAAAATTTATGAGCGTCTCTGGATAGAAATCTCGCCGACAGGAAACACATTTGTACCTACCGTATACGTACCACCTCATTGATATGTAGAACGTGGTACAAATTAACATAATATGTAGCACTTACGGCAATTATTTCATTGTAGGTAGTGCCGTGCGATCAAAACGAAGTCAATTATTATAAGTTTGACGACTACTTAAGGAGAATAATGATGGAAACCTGGTTCTGCCTAAATATACCCTTGAACTTAACAACTGTGTAATTACTAATCGATTATTTAACTGTATCACGATGTAATAACCATTGAATTAAAATATGGAAATTGCACATGTCATGACATGGCAACATAATAATACTGAACTTATTTCCCAACACCTAGTTCTAAATATTTTGCTGGTGATGTTTGGTGGTCTGTTGCATACAAAGCATAGCGTAGAATAAATAACCCTTATGGTATATGCCTTATGGTATATAAAACAAAGCTAGAGATATTCCATAAATAATACTTTGAATATTTAAAATATATTATATCATATTTAATAATTTTATTACCCTTTAGTGAGAAGTTTGTTTATTGCAATGCTACTATTTTAGGAATGTTTAATGCCAATGTGATGACTGTTCCGCATTTCATTTTCATCCTTGCTCTTTATTTAAATCACGATTTATACACTAATTAATTATAATTAGAGTCTTTTCGAAATGCTAAAGAGGTGTGATTGCATGGACCCAATGAAAACACAAATCTTAGCGGCGCCATTTCCAAGAATATATTTTATTACGGATCTCTTTAAAAATTTGAATGATACTTAAGAAGTGCACATTAAAAATATAATGAATCAGAGCTGTTTACTATTTTTTAAGAAAACCACTTTAACATCGATAATATTACGTTGATAAAATACGTATAAATTTCGTTTTATCATTCATCGAATTAACGATCAATTTCTTATTAAATCACAATTCGAAATGTAGTAGCGTAACAGTGAATACAGTTTGCTGAATCGCTTTTGATGTGGCGGAAAAACTGAAATGCCTCACTGGTCGCACGTGGTATTGAATGATTTCGTACTGGCATTATGAAACAAGGTTAATTTCTTTTTTAAATATTTGAGAGCGATATGGATCTTGTTTTTAATATGAATTGGATATAATCAATTGAATCATGGAATGAAATCGAAAGTTTCATTGTATACAATTCAAGCAATATGAAAAGTGTAAATAATTATTCCAAATCCAAAAAAATACCTACGTACATTGCAATCAAAAGATTATTAGTCGCAACTAAGAACACGGAGAAACCTGAAGGTGAATTTATAGCCTCAAATAAACGTAGTTGAATTTTTTCATATAAAATTAGGCGTAATTAGCCATCATAAATATATATTCAGATATCATAATATAATAAAACTTAAATTTAGCAAAACGATCAGAAAAATATTATTAATTTTAGAAGTTTTATCTAAAATAAAGCATTACTTTTCTTATTAAATAACTACTTGAAAACTATGAATGTATTGTATTAAAATTACACATTAATTATTTTCCCTTTTTTACATAGATACCCACATTACATAGGTAGGCTATAAGAAGACGAACAAAATTAATATTTGAAAGTATAAAAATATAAATGATTTATAAATAGTAACTAAAATAAATGTAGTGTTTTAATAAAAATAATAATTTAATTTTCTAAGAAAATTGTGCAATGGTTTGACCTTTTCCGGTCCGCAGTAAATAACTAAGGTCTTCTAGGGATGACATTGTGAAGGTGTTAACTTCTTTTAAATCCGTTAATGATGGATTATACCGTGTGCTCGAAAAAAATATTAAAATTTTAAACGACATGTAGGTAAAGTAAATAAACCAATTGTTTAATATTCCACGCGATGCGGCCCGAGTCACATTTAAATATAAATTAAACAACTTAATTCTTATCTAGAGGATCTGAGGCACGTCTCTATATTACTCTAGACAATAAATCATCTCGAGGTTTCAGACAGATCTTGGAATGCATTAATGTTTACTAAAATTCAAAACGAAAATTGCTTTTGTTAACCCCTCATGCGATAATATTTCTTTCACCAATAACGTCTTCATCATCAGTCTCTTGTCTGCTGGATATAGGCCTTCCTTAAAGATCTTCAACCCTTCTATGGTCAATACTTCTTTTTTCTTTTCTTATCGTTCATCATCTCTTCGTCAGATTCAGCCAGCCGATTGCCAATGTAGTAGGCAGAGTTTTTGTGCGCTATCTTTTGTTTTCTGCAGAAATTGTACCTTAGGTACTTACTCGTTTTCTCATGAACTTGAGCCACATGTTCTGTCATCGCTGTTGACGTTGATGGTCCCGGAGGAGTTTGGTTAACCATTGTCCTTTCTTGTCTGAACTTTTGAACACATCACCAGATAAGTTATAGAATAGTAGAATAAAGAATATTAAAGTGATTACTAAAAGCGCGACGCGCAATAACCAATGAATCGTCGCACTTTAAATATTGCTCAACCGTGAACGCGCGGTGCGCTCCCGACCAGTGATTCATTGCGACTGGAAAATCAGCAAATCACGCGCGTTGAATAATACCCCTCCCACTTATGATGGTTTACGAGCAATTACAATTTAATCTTGAAATTTTTCCGCTGGACACCTTATATCTGGCAGCCTAGAGTAGGTTATTTACTACTTGGGCGAGAAAGTGCTTATTGGTCTTGTGGTTAAGACATCGCATAGTGATTCAGTGATTGAGGGTCTGAGCCTTGTTCCAGGAGGCTAGTTATTCTTATTTCATAGCACAAGCAATGTAGGAGCAAAAATGGGCGATTTTATTGTATGTTGATTATTGTACGCCGATGATGCAGTATTTATGGCGAATAATGAACAAGAATTACACGGGCTAGTGAGTAGAATGTACGGTGTATGCAAGGAGAGCGACCTTATTATGAATGTCAACAAGTCGAAAGTGATGGTATTCGAGAAGGAGGAAAGCAAGACAACGTGCAAAATACTTGTAGGTAATGAATGTTTGGAACAAGTAGATGAGTTTGTGTATTTATGAAGAATGTTCAATAGAATTGGATAGACAGAGAAAGATATCGAAAGAAGGGTGATTGCGGGAAATAAAGTGAGCGGCGCTTTGAATTGAATTATAGCTAATGGGAATTTGTCAACTGAGGCAAGGCTAGCGGTTCACAATGGAGTCCTGGTACTGACACTGATGTATGGAAGTGAGGCTTAGAGCTGGCAGAAAAGGAACGAAAATAGACTGAATGCAGTGGAAATGAGATCCCTTAGCCGTATATGTGGCAGATCCATTTATGACAGAATAAAGAATGAAGAAATAAGGAAATAATGTAAAGCTGATCTTAGTATAGTGAGTAAGATCAAGAATGAATGGATGAATGAGGAAAGAATGGTAAGAAAGATATACGACGCAAGTGTTGATGGCACCAGCAGAAGAGGACGTCCGCGGAAGACTTGGCACGACCAGGTAAACCAGATACTAGACGATGGTCCTGTTGGAAACCTCAATAATCGTCGAGCTTGTATGAGAAGATGTATGAATGTGGATGAGGCGAGAATTGTGTATCAGTACAGAAGAGTGTGGCGCTCCATCCTCTCTGCCTACTCCCGCGGAGAAATGGCGTGATGGTAATTAAGTTAAACAGTAAGAATCTAACACGCATTCCGTGTTCGCGTCTCTGTTTAATTATTATTTTTATTTAAATTAGAATTCTTAACACAATCAAGTTGACGCTTTCACATTGTTCCACGATTATAAATTCATTAATAAACAAGTGTTTAAAACAAAACAAAACGCGAACGACGTTCGAACGTTGGTTTTTCGGAAACTTGACTTTCGGAAAGTTAGCTTGTCGGGAAACTGGTCTGTGAAGAAGTTGGCTCTCGGGTAGTTAACCACAACCCATCATCTAGTGCAATGAAAAATACGTCTTAAAAAGTTCTCATTCCTGTAATTAACACAATAATTAATTTTATATACCTATCTTATATATAAATTCAAATAATGAAACGATGAAATGTATTAATATCAAAAAGGTAACATATAGGTTCGAAAATTGTCCCTAAAAATATTGTCGCTGTAGCATAGTTGGATAATGGCACCTTCCCCGGTTAGGAAAGAGATCCAGGTTCGAATCCCGGTGGCGCAACAACAATATTTTTCGATAAAATTGATTTTATATGTATATCTTTATAATTAATATATTTAATTCATGTTTAAACACAATAAATAATAAACCTTGATGGTCATAAATTTAATTATTATTACACAGATTTTAATCCCTATCCCATCTTCTTTTCTCTTCTACCTCCCCCCGTTCCTTCTGAAAATTTGTAAATGTTCTTTTTTTCTTTTATATCTCCTCTTTTTATTTTCTATTTATTCATTTCTTAATTTTATTGATTTTCTTTATCATTTAATACAAGAGAAAGTTTTCACTCTTTTTATAATCTTCTACGCAGCGTTAAATTTTAATATTTATGACTAGTTTAATTGTTATAAATTAATTTAATTAAAGTACTGCCATTCACTGTGTTTCTAATCTATTAGTAATTTAGAGAAAACGTGTAATTATCTGAATTTATTTTATTACTCTTTTACATTTGATTAATTGTTTCATTTCCAAATAAATAAATAAAATATAAGTATATATCTGTTGTAGTATTTTGTACAACTATCTTACATATAATATCTTCTACTTGTAGGTAATTATTTAAAATATAATATTTTTCTGAATGTACATATTTTTCGGATTTAGATCACGTGAGCACTTTGTATACTCAAAAGTGGATTAAGATAATTCTCATGTTTTGCATTTCAAAGATTTCATATTTCATTTAAAAATATAAAAATTGCGAAATTCATCGGAGGATATAAATATATAACATAACACCGCGGCAGCACTTGAATGTTAATCGCTGTGACCCTTTTGGCGTTGACTATTTATTTTGACCTTGGAACGAAAGTGAATGTGGTGCTGGTATAGGGGTAAGCTCACTGCCTCGAGACCGCGGCTGTGTCCTGGCGCGAGTGCAACCTTGGGTAGTCCTTCAGAAAAGCGATCTGGTTGCCGAGGGAACAAGCATGTCGCACAATATATCCGGCTCAGAATGCACGTAAGCCTTTTTAAAATTTATCTGTATCACTTTGGAAGTTATATTAAGTCTGTACACAGAGTTCAGAAACACATTGATTATGGACAAGTGTATAAATAATATATTGGATAATTTTTACAGCGCCCTTTTTCTCATATACTATTTATAGTCCTACTTTGTATTTAAAATTAAAAATTGTTATTAGAACTTATGGAAAGTATTTTTGAAAAGGTGCGTTTTTTGTCTTTTCTTAAATAATGTCTGATGCACTGTTTCTTATGACGAAAGGCCAAGAGGCTTTTGGGCCTGGCACCGCAAATGCTGGTTAACTAAACTTAGACTTCTGGCAATGGCTGGTCGGTTCTACAACTCTTCCTTCGGCTGAAATAGAGGCTGACCTGAGAGTTTGACGTTTACTATTCAAAATATAAAGCTCTTGAAGATACAGATGGGTCATGTTGTGTCGTCTTGTATATCAATCAGCACAATTTAAATTCAACTTTCAGAGAACCAGAGCCAATGTAGCTTGTTCAAAAAGGATGTTTTATGAGATAATTTAGAAACTCCAGTTGAACGTTATATTTATATAAAGTGATCACTTAAGCCAGCCGAAGACAGGTCGTAATCCCTGTAATTACCCCATACTTCCATATATTTACCATTAAATATAATAAAAATAGCTTTATCTCTATGATATATCTGATATTTATTTAATAGCAGTGCCTTTGTAGGTAAAAATTCAGTAATTGTGTGTTCTTGGACACATTCCAATATGGCTAAAATTTATTATTAATTTTATTATATTTAATTGATGAGTGTTCCACTTTGAGACAGATCGGGGAGATGCACTAAAGTGTTTAAATGCACTTCTTTCTTAAATGTCTAACCACTAAGTGACTGATTAACCAAATTATTTTCAATTGCTATCATGTCGCATGTATGTACATACTTATCATTCTTTGTTGATGTAATTGTGTTGTTTTTTTATATTTATCCGTGATCATTTACGTATGGTGTTGATACATAAATATAGAGCAGTGCCACTGGTAAAGCAAATGACTTTATTAATTGTCAAGTATTCCAACGATACCATAAAAACGTTTAATCTAATTGAATTTTAATATGGTTAAAGTTCCAACCATATCTTTAGTGAAAACTGCACCTGTAAACGATGTCACACTCACACACTGTCACCTTGCAGATGATTCAAAGACCTCGGACCTTATAAAAGGGTAAAAAAACGCATCGTAAAACGCGTATATTATGAGTATGCAATTCTTCGCCGTAAGGACAATATCTGAAATATGCACATCCTGTTAAAAATAGCATTCCAGCCAGTTACCAATAAATTCAAAGCTATTTAATATCCGTGTAGTAAAGACTACATAAATAACAATGATAATATTACACAGGTATATATGAATCATAGTACACGGGTATAGGTACGGCATCGTAATTTTAATCCACGAAAAAAATATATATTTATTGCTATAGATTCAATGCATGATATATTAAGCTATTATGGCCGGACTACTATTTCACCAAACAAATATACGTCAAAACAGATTTTCGTAATTAGATTTTTTGTATAATATTGTAGTAATAACGTACAACTTAATTTATTTAGTGGATTAACCTCGATGTTACTATATTGTTGTTTTTGTTTAACATTACAATAAATAATTGTAATGTTTCTCTTAATTTTTTATAAGTAAATAATACATTTCGAAATATAATGCAGGTAAATGTTAAATTAATTGTAATTGAAGGACAAATAAAGTATAGCGGGTGTTTCTAAATTGTTATATGATTTATTTTCATGACTTGAAGTAATCCATGAATGATAACGGAAAATTAATAATTGTTATAACTACAATTTTAATTTGTTTAAAAAATTGACTTTAATTCGATAACCGCATACTTTGAACGCAGCTCGTTGAGTATTATATTTAAATTAATCACGAGGTTGAAGAATTATAACCTTGGTCGAACGGGAGATGAGAAGCTTGACCCACCCGCATTGTTGACAGTGTTTCCTTCCATATCTCCATCCCTGATTGCCACTGAGGGACCAGCGATGTGGTGTGCTATTTAGAATACGATATTCTTTCACTAGGACAGCGTTCGCACAGCAAGCTCACACGTATATAAATCCAAGGCATAATGACATACAATTTTGTTCACAATTGATACACTACGATATGATGACCTTACAACAGATTACACGATAGAGTTAAAAAATTCTACATTTCGCGTATTTGAATTATATATATATATGTACGTGCCTATGCTGCGCGGAAATAAGCACTCCACCAGTCAGCGTTTCTAAATATTAGGGTCGATGATACAAGATACATCCACAAAACAATGCACAATTGGATCGGAAATGTCTCATATTAATTACCTTTAACGATATAACGTCCGAGAATATAACACCGATTGGATCTGGACTACAGTTAATACTGGTCAAGCTACGAGGAAGGAACGGACGAGCGGGAAGTGAGGTGTACATGTAACAATAATGAACAACTCACGGTGATATTTGTAACGCACATTTTATATTTATCGATATATATTTTTTCCGTGTACCTTTCGAATTGAAAAATTTATATCGTATTAAAAAAAAACACAACTATCTATTCTGAAATTGAAACTTCACAACAAAAATGTGTTTTCTGTGCACTAGTATTCAATAAGATTCCAATCTACGATCATCTATCTCTCAATAAGACTTTGATCTATGCGAGTCTGTAAAGGTACGTGTATACTGAATGCGTCATTATAATACGTGAACGAAACAGTGATATATGAAATATCAGTACCCCAAAAGAATAAGGCATACAGAACATACGTACCTTTAGCGACTCCTAGAGATCAAAGTCTCAATGAGATATCGTTGCCAAATATGAGCCATAATAAACAGCAAAACTAGCGAACAGAAGCAGATTATGTTTGAGTCATGTTAACAGTGATATAAGGAAGAAGTAATAGAAAGGCGACCGAGGAAATAATGTCCCTTCAGTAAAAGCGGTCATCAATTACTGCTGCTACTATTGTATTTTACAAAACACAATATTACATTTTGATCGCTACTAAAGATAATAGGTAACCACGCCATCTAGTAAATAACTCGTTTAAACTGCTGAAAAGCTTAAATTACATTGACCTATAAATAAAAAGCAAAACTTATAAACCAATTTATATAATTTATCTGTAATATTTTGAAGGAGAGTGAAATTAACATTTTTAAGCGCAGCGCTTTATAAAGTTTATGGCACCATAAACTTTACAACGAACTGTCTGAAGAGATTGAGTAAGATAGATTTGGTTAGTGATATGTAGGTTAATTGATATTTTTATTAGAGTAGGTGGTAGGTGCAAATGTTGATCATGAGGAATAAACTAATTGTAAAATGAAAACGTTGTATTAATAATTTAGATTACATTTATTAGAATATCTTGCGGCACTTAGAACAATTGCGTTTAGCGCACGCTGTTGCGCTTGCTCGGTTGAATCGTGATTAGTGAACCATTTAGGTAACTGTCAGCCAAATTTGACATATAGGCCAGACATTTCGCGAAAAAGTAAAGTTAATTTTAACATTGAAATAAAGTACAATATGAAGTCTTCACTGTTTCAATTAATAGCGTGTAATATATAGTAATTCCATAAAAAATTATATGAATTTTCTTTAAATTTTCTGTTATATAACTGACAATGTTCAAAAATAAATATATTTTACATATGAATTAAATATATTAATTAGAAATATATACATATAAAATCAATTTTATCGAAAAATATTGTTGTTGCGCCACCGGGATTCGAACCTGGATCTCTTTCCTAACCGGGGAAGGTGCATTATCCAACTATGCTACAGCGACAATATTTTTAGCGACAATTTTCGAACCTTTATGTTACCTTTTTGATATTAATACATTTAATCGTTCCATTATTTGAAATAGCCATCTACCTTATTTTTACAGAATCTCAAATACCTTTGAGTAAATTGAGTAAAAAAATTTATTAAATTTTTAATAAAATTGATTTTATATGTATATCTTTCTAATTAATATATTTAATTCATATTTAAAATATCAGAGGCCTATGTTCTGAATAATTACAACTTCACAATAAGAATGTGTTCTCCTAAATAAAAATATTTATTAATATATTTTATTTTCAGTGAAAATTCTCACCAAAAAATATTCATTATTTTAATTTGTCTAATGATTAAGTGATAGGGCTTCGAGTCTCGTTGAGAGCAAATTATCCCATCTTCATAATACAAGCGGTCAGATTAGTTTGGTAATAGGAAGGAATATTGTAGTAAAGTGTACGTGAAATTATATTAACAAATTGTTAATCATAGAGTTTCGTTAAGAAACAATCGGAACAATTCATAAAAATTGTTTTAAAAATACAATTAGTGTCAGAATTTAACTTTTTAATTACAAAGATATTTTATTGATTTGGTGAATTTTGTATACAATACCCCAATGTCTTTCTGTGTCACCATTATGGAAATTTGAAAGGAAACAGATAAGATTACATTGAAATGAAGTGTCAATTTCTTTTGAAATATACGAATAAAGTGGTTATGTGACATTCTGTTCCGAAGGTACATTTTTCAAATAAAAATTAATAAAATTTATTTCTATTGCCAGAAATAATAAAAATAGTATACTATATACAGGCATATATAATGCTGCTATACTGCAGATAGTTAAATTATTCAAATAATAACTATTTTCCTAACGACGGGTTTTAAATATTAAATATGTAAGACACGTTTAAAATTCTGGAGATTATTGTACCTACACAGTTGGCGGTGTGATTTAAAAAATATACGACAATAGAAAAGCGTGTTAAATCATATCATTTATTATATTTTATCTCAATTATGATCTGACAGTACACATAGTATACTAAATTACATAACTCATAAAATTTAAAATATTAATTTATTCATCAAATATCCTAGATTTTATAATACAATTTATCAAATAACATGTGACAATCAATAAAAAATTTAGCTAGGTATATTAATTGAATTACCAAATATTGATTTCTCATAAATTTAGATTCGAATCATAGATTTGGAAATTATTGTATCAATCATTATTTACTTGTAGAATCTATAGTATTTTTTAATATAATATTCTTTAAATTACAAATTGAATTTAAATATAAAATAATTCCATACAGCCAAATAAAGATTATATTATTTTATGATAAATACATTACTTGGTATATACAATAAACATCAGACGAACGGCTTTTATCAATAACTTTTTTTTTAAATGTTCATATTTTATTCGCAATGTTAATATGCATTCAAATCCAAAATGTTCACATTACATTAATTGCGCAATACAAATGCAATAAATAAAACATTTATTTTTCAGCCATGTTTCACCGGAAGCGTCAAGCATAACCTGGGGCGGATGTACAATAAATCAGCATTGGTCAAAACCTTAACAACCATAATTTTGCAACAAAATTTAATTTCTCATCAAAAAACACATGTTTAATTTCAAACATTCTTTTAAATAGAATAAAATAAATTATGAATTGAGTAAGATATATTTTTAATTTAATGTGTGCAATCACTTGGTTGCACGTCCCGTGGAGAGGACAGAATTTTGGTTGTTAGTTGGAATTACTGCAGGGTGGGGAAGGAATATCGAGAAATGGATATAGGAAAGGGTTGGTGAGGGGAAAGGAAATCGAAGGAACAGTGATCTTGGGAAACCGGAATTTCGAAAGAATGATCGCCTTACCTCAAGTATGACGTCTCTGACGACGATCTCCGCTTCCAAATGAAAACAGTGCTCCACCGCACTGGAGCTGATTGGTCCACAGCGCAAATGGTATCACCGTTGTCGATATCAAACAATAATCTAATATTGATCCAGTGACGCCTCAACAGCGCCAGGCTCTAATTCAAACTGAGGGCAAACATTAGGATATGGGTCAAGGGTAGGAATTTGGATGCGGACATGTGTCAATAACATTATTCGCGGCCGATATTAAAAGCACGTCAAAAGTGTACTTTATGAATACGGAATATGTATAAGACATTCTATTTGTAGGGTTGCATTTATTTTCCGAAAATATATTTTTATTAGCTGTGATGGTCACAACTCTGAGGCAGCTCTAAGGGTAGCTTACGCGGTTCAATAAAAACGTATCTTCGTAGCAATTTATGCGATCATTCTGGTAAAATGTGAATTAACAAATATTTAACTAAATCAGTTAGTTTATTAAATTATACATATATATATATATTGCTGTATAAATTTATTAATGTTAAAAATTTGAAAAACGTTTATATTTAGCTATCACGTATTCGACAACCGGAAATTATTTGCCAATTTGTATCTTGATAAACGAAATATACTAAATACACATACAACTTACCAATTATACTAATTAAAAAATAAACATACCAGTTTATAGTTAGATCAATTATTGTTACTAAATAGACCAATGGCGACTCCGGTGTAAAATCTGTCATGGCGATTGACTCAAAAATTAAATAAATAAAGTAAAATTAAAATGCCGGGTATCGGCAGTTAAAAGAGTATACGAGTGAATATATAATGTTATTTTTTCGGTAAATCAAATGCACACGTATTATAGCCTAGGTTGACTTACAATTATTAATACTTGTAGCGTCTAATTCCAAAACCCCCTAAAACGGATTTGGGATAATTAGAGTTAAATTTGCAGTTTTGTAGATTTTTTTGTCAGCTACATGCAGAACACATTGTTTTTCTTCCATTGATTGTTAAAAATCAGGGTTAGTTCCAAAATAGGTACCCCAAAGCAGATAGTTGCTATTCTCCCTAAAATGAAATCAGCCAATTACAATACTTGTCGATGATCACGTGATCTAAAATCTAATATGGCTGCCAGTACGATACATACAAAAAAAATTTACTTTATAGAATTATTGTATCTTTTAAAGTTCTGATGTAAAAGAAAACATTTTGTAAATTTGCTTTCAAAATTACGTTTCCATCCATAACTCAAAAACTAATTTTGGAATTAGGCACACGATAGACACATATTAAGAACATGAGTCGAAAATGTTCAAACTACATGTGTAGGCACATATATAGACATTTAAAAAAATTAAAGATTATTTAGATTAATTAATTGCAATATTTTATTGATCCTAAATATTAAATACAAAAAACAAAAGATACTGTAGGGCTAAAAGCAAATAATAATAATGGATTCATTTTGCAAAAAAAAAATTCGAATGCAGACTGAAATCAGAATATGATTTTGTAAAAAATATTATAACATTTTTGATTCGTAATTTAGAAAGGCGCGTTGCACCCATTATAAAATAAAGTTTTCCACGCGAGTTGTTGGCCACCCGATACATGCTCGAGATAACACCTGCTACAGATATAAGAAATGTTTCCTGTATTGAACCATTTTCAGATTTCTTAACGAGGCTTGTCCAATTGACAGAAGCGGTATTTGTATAACACCACACCACCACCACGCACGGTATTCACACGTTTATAAAATACTATAAATAATACGCGCCATTAGATTTCACAACTTCCACGCGACACGATTTTCAAATCTAGTTCACACAATCGATATATTGACCATTTTTGTACGACTCAATCATTCGGCATATACGAATGCTGGGGCGTTACAACAGTTTCATTAACGGGTGTAAAAATATTTAAATTTATGCAAATCTGACGTAATAACGTTACGCAACAATTCTCCGTTTATTGATGGCCGAAAAGGAAATTTTGACCGTAGACGACTTTTAATAACACTTGATCATGACAGGATATTTTTTTAATCTCGTGATTAGTGCCCACTATTGAGATCATGGCTGTTTAAAAATCCCACTAACGGTACGAATCTTTCTCTGAAACTTTCAAATTCGACGTAAATAAATCAGCTGATCGATTTAAAAAATAGATACATACATACGTGGGTTCGGCCTACTATAAATTATCCATCTATAATATATTATTTAACCCCCAATCTGATTAACATATTATCGTGTCATATCATTTCCATAGAACAAGTGCAACTGCAATTTTTCAGATTATATATCATTACATTCCATTTTAAACTTGGGGATTGGAATTTGACGCCATTTTCAAACCGCGTAAACTAAAAATTATGTATTTTTAAGTAGAACACATTATTATTGTAAAGTTGCAATTTTTCAGAACATAGTTCTGTGATATTTTATTACAAATTAAATGTATCAACTATAGAGATATACAGATAAAATAATGGAACGATTAAATGTATTAATATCAGAAAGGTAACATATAGGTTCGAAAATTGTCGCTGTAGCATAGTTGGATAATGCACCTTCCCCGGTTAGGAAAGAGATCCAGGTTCGAATCCCGGTGGCGCAACAACAATATTTTTCGATAAAATTGATTTTATATATATTTAATTCATATTTAAAATATCACAGACCTATGTTCTGAATAATTACAACTTCACAATAAGAATTTGTTCTCCTAAGATAAAATCAATTTATCGAAAAAATATTTTTGTTGCCACCCAGACTCGAACCAGGAACCCTTCCTATCCGAGGAAGTGCGCTGAACTATTAGACCACGTACACATAGTAAGTTAACGACAAATTTTGGAATATTAATGTTTCCAAAATTTAATATGTAATATAGTATTATTTAATTTAATATCTGTCATTTAAAGACCTAGTAAATTTATTATGCACGTTTTCATAACGGAAAACTGCATTCCAATCTCTTAAACATTTTACAAATATTCGCGTTGTAAGTACAATTGGCAAACATTTGTATAAAAAGTATTTTTGGTTATAATTATGTGTGACAATCCAGTTTGCAATAATATCAATTAGAAGTGTACGGTTTAGTTTTTGATATACAGACACAAGTGCGTGGTTCAATGAATATATCAGTAGAGGTGGTAGTGATAATGTCGCCGAAAATCCAAGAATTTCAATTCGTCGCCGTTCACAGCAATTGCGAATTTTTATAAGCTCCATATCAGTGGCGCGACTATAAAAATTGGGCTCCAACGCAGAAGGAAAAAAAGGCCCCCTAAAAAAGTGGTGTGTAAGATGTACGAATATTAGTACTATGAGTTTTATCCATTAAATAGTAAGAAAAAAAATAGTTTCTCATCTTGTATAATATTAGCACTTTCATGAAAAATCATAAGTATTTTTAGACATTTATAACCACTTGCGATTTAAAAAAAATGTGCTTTACATTAACTTTCACTTTAAGACGATGATCTGGTCCCTAATCAGTAATGATTTCACATGTTTTCATTATAGGTACACGTGAGATATGATTTTTTAAAATCCATTTCTTGCTGTAGATTTCTATTGATACTGGGAAAGGTATCGATTCTCGCAAAAATATCAATGCCAAATGGATTGTAAGGCGCGATCGTTTTGGTTCTCTATCTAACGTGGGCCCCAATGCACTGAATTGGCACAGTTACGCCACTGCTCCTCTAAAAAAAGGTCTCGTGAGTATACTTTCGATTTTGAGGTTAAGTAGATAAGATAAATTACCATTAATCCGGTGCTCGACTAGCTCGATCAGAGCACGGATTATTCTTCTCATGTGGGCTGTGGGTATCAGGGACATGTACAAGGAAAACACTTCAATGAAAGATGGTGTAGGTTATTCTAAGAAAATGTGCATTTATTCAAGAAAACAGAATTTACAGATGGATCAGAATTACTCGAATGGAATATGATGGTTGACAATAATGGGTGATATGAATTACAAAGTAAATGCAAGATACGGGAATACACAATGCGCAACTCAAATAGTAATTGTATAAATCAATTCAAGGATGATCAGTTCTCCCTGTCCATATCCAATCATTCCGCGGAGCGGATATCACTTTTATCAGCCAAGTTGATGTCACAAGACGAAGAGACAAATTAGAATATGGATAATCAATAAATACCTCGAGGATTAAAAAGGTAAGCACAATTTCGGTGTAAAGGTGTGGACCTGCACATGGGTCGGGCGAGACGGTGATGATGATGGGATGGCCAGCAGGATGGGACCAGCGACGGACCCTTGATGGGTGGAGGAGTCTTTTGCAACAGAAATGCACGCGGGGAGACGAGGCGGAAGGCGATGGCGATGATCAAGACGAGATGGGAGGTTATAGATATAGCGGTGAGTATAATCCGATGATGTTCTGCGGCGGAGATTCGGTTGGATGATTGCTGATGCGTGATGAAATAACGCGTGGTCGCGATACAAAATGGCGTGCGCTTGGACCGTTGAAGAGATCCACACGGCAGTATAGTAATGAATATACTTCGCGAACTACGGTACACAAATGTTAACACAATATACAGATAAAAAGTCAGCTGTAAAGGTTTTACGTCCAAATAATGATCACACAACTCATAAATATCGAGATTGGAAATATTACTTGAAGAGCGAACGGAGGAACGTGCCGACTTCAGTGGTGGCGAATCTGTCTACGCAAACACTATTTACATACACACTTGTTTAGGAGAGAATAAGAGTTATGTTATAAAAATAAACCTATGACACTCCATGCAATAATTTTTAACCAAAAATCTTGGTCTGCACGCGTAAAAATTCCAACTAATTCAATAACTTAATTTTGCAGACGATAGGCAGCACCATATGTTTGACGATAGATCCTAGAGCACACTACAGGTGATGCTGAATTTTGTGACATCATGTGAAGCAACATTGTCCATTTTCACCTCCGGTTTATCAATAAGCAAAATCGCCGTGTTTGTATGAACTGGATACTGCACTGAACGCGCCCGGCAGAGCGATATCATACCACTCTGGGAACAAAGCGCAGTACTGAACGCGGCTGGGACCGCGAGCGACCGGCCGTGAGTTCTGCGGCCAGCACCCGTCACACCGCTGCTGCCTCCGAACCGTTCGACACACATTCGCTAGATTCTGAACTCTGTATTAGCATTCCGCCGCGAACATATTACCCGCGTAATATTATTAAACTTTGTGAAACGTAATACAATAAACTCAGTGTCTTTTGCGTGTATCGATTATTTCATTTGCTCCGTTACTGTCCAAATATCTCCTTCCTTTTCTAATTAATAAATCAAGGAGAATACCGAAACATATGAACACGATCGGTAAGCCGACTTGAAGCCGAATTTTCATTCACATATTCGATAGTTCTGATCTGACCACACTTAGGCGTATTTATTATTTTCGATGTATATTTATATTTTATAACCACAATTACTATTTACAAAGCACGAACGTTTCAATTTCGCAAGAAATCTAAAAACGTCCTCCTCTATAGCTACAGTATAAAAAAGATCATTTAATTTTTCGGCCACATTACTAATAGCTATTACGTCATTATGACAGCCTAGGAAAGGAAATTAACCTGGATACTACTTTAGGACGAAGAAGACCTGGTATAGTACCCATAGAGATAGCTGGATACATTAGATCTAGCTGAAGTGATTCTGGAGTCAGCCGTGAACGTGACCCACGACCGAGAATTGTGGAGGTGAATTACGAGTCGTGTCTCGCTTGATTGAGGCCACTATGTGTCAATACTAGGGATTCTGTGTCGAGACAACCCGGGAATTCCATGGTTTTTTGCTGTCTCGAGTCCCGGGATTTAATAAAAAAATATGATGAGACTCTTAATTTTCTAGATATTATTCATTTCAAACAAGTTTAGTTAATTCTACTATCCATTAACATACAGTAGGTAGTGACCCAGCGACGAGCGGTGGATGTGTAAGTATATTTAGAAAAGATTGTATGTTTTCATAGTTTATATAATCAGCCATAAAGATTTGCATTAAGGAGAAATTAGTCCGAAGGTAATTACTACTTATAAAAATTTCTGAAGTAAATGGTTTTGTTGGTTTGTTCAAACAGGGGATTATGTTTCATTATAAAATGTGATCCTTTATCATTGTTTAGATAAATTCATATCATTTTGTGAAACAAAATTTGTATGGGATGAAATTATTCGAAAAACTTTATCAGGGGACTTCGGTTGACATTGTCCATATACATATGAACGTTATTGTCTTCCGATATGTTTCTTAATTAATTGTTCTTTTTTGTATGTGTTTTTATTTTTTAAATTGTTTGTGTTTTTATTTCATTTTTAAAAAATATACCACATTATGAAATAATAAATATATTTTCGTAGAAAGCAATCACTTTGTGGTTTGAATTATTATATTAAGTAAAATAACAATCACTTTGTGTGAAACCACGAAATTTATTGATGTCGACCGGTTTCGTTTAACTTAAGCTACATCAGGACTCATGTAGCTTAAATTCTGATGTAGCTTGAGTTAAGCGAAACCGGTCGACATCACATCAATAAATTTCGTGATTTCACACAAAGCGATTGTTATTTTACTTAATATAAATAATAAATATTTAATTAAAACAGTTTTTTGGTTTATTAACTAAATATTAACGTATATTTTTTTACAAAGATAATTTATTTAATAGCTATTGTATATCATACATATGAATATTTATTAAAATATATTTTCTTTTCAATTAACTAAAATTCATGGTCTAGATTTCTGGGAACTCCTGGGACGTGAAAATTTTGACTCTCGAGTCCCGGGAATTAAATACAGAATCCCTAGGTCAATACTGATGTGAAGTACGAAAGAAAGAAGATTACCACTTATGTGTCAAATAATTATTCTTAAAAAATATATAGTATTATGAACATTTCGAATGGAGCCCTTAATGCATACCTATTATTAAATTTATAGTATTTCAATATAACCAAGAATTCTGTATTCCCGGAGATACTCTTGTCTTGATAGTGACAATAAAGGTCAATACATAGTAACGGGTTCAATTTTATCTGTATTTAAAACATAGTACAAAAGACAGTACCACAATAAATTACATTCACACACGATTAAAAATTACAGACTGTTTAAACGAATCAGTCAGCGGTGACAGTGAGTGACATTTGGAGGTAACAGTTTTTATATGGATGCCCTCCTTAAGAAGTGTAAAATAGTATCATCCAAAATAATATATTTCGTGTTTTTTATTTCTGCTGACTAGTTTTTTATGAAGGATTTTCTTGTAAAATTTTATGTTTATGTTTGACGGTTGTATCTGAAAATCAACGAATAACTAGATTACGGGTTTCTAAAAACTTTGAACTTTACGTCGGCCAATTGTGCTAGTTTCCAGAAAACAGACAGCCATCTAGTTTGTTAAAAAAATTCATGTCCATCATAGACCATTACTCATTTATCTTTGGATCAAGTAATGATTATTTAGTAGAACTCGAATATAATACAAATTTCAATGCATTAGCATGTATTCTTCTATAAGCTAGAGAGTTTTTTATTTTATGTCAAAACACCCTTGTTTTATTTTCTATATTTTTGAATTCTTTGTAATCATTTCCGATGGCTTTGAAGCCTTTATTCTTACACTATTCATTAGATTTTAATAAAATGGAGCATTAACCATATTCTAAATACTATAACTAGTTGTACGCTTTTTAAACACTTAAAATAAGTTATGTTATTATTATAATTCAGCAGTAAACGATTAAAATTACTACATTTAAAAAATGGAATACTTATAATCGATGCTATGAAAGATATAACGTTTTATTGTATATTCACGCCTTGTTATGTTACTTATTGGACGGAATCAATTTTAAAACGTTTCTATCTCAATTTTTGTTATTAATTAGTTTTATTTCATTGGAAAAATAGAAAAATTTGACGAGTCTGAATTGATGAGAAATTTGGGACAGGAATGTATATATAGTTAGGTACTGGGAAATAATTGGAAAGATAGAGAGAGCCTACGTAGGGAAGAAAAAAGTTAAGAAAAATCGGTTTACCTTGTTGGATTTGTGTTCTTTTCCAGAAGATGCAGACAGCTGCAAATCTAACCGTCACCAAGATATTAATATGACGGAAATTGGTTGATCCAGGAATATGTTTCATCCAAGTGTTCAAGGCCCGACTCAATAATAGTTCAGAACAATCGATGTTTTTCTACGACCATACGGAGGCGAAATACATAATACTTGAGAAGATTTTCACTACACAAATGTTCAAGGTAACACAAATTTGTTCTACAGTAACGTTAAACTTTAAGTTTAACTAAATGTTACGCCTCAATAATTCTGTAGGTATACAAGCAGGAGATAATCTAATTAATATTACACCCCAATGAATTGGTCGCAACTAGTTTGCGATAAGTCGAGAGTGGGGTAGGATGAGAATTTTTACAAATTTTTTTTGTCAAATGTGACATTAAGACGATGCGTTGGTAAAAAATTGATTAATTTATAAACTACGTATTGAATGAATACTAAATAGTACCATGTTGTCCATTTTCCCATATGTTGTCCATTTACCATCGCAGCAAAGCTAAAATAGGCATAAAGCGAAGCAATGTTTTATTGTTACATAAAACACATTTTTTTTATTTTTCAAAAAAGAGTGAATATTAATGGAGATAAGAGTGTAATTTTATTACATTATTACCACGTAGTAATAATAATAATAATATTGGATAATTTGTATAGCGCCATTTTCGTAAAAACTTTCACCTCAAGGGCGCTTTACACATAAACTGTTTATAGCTACATTATCTTTATTTTTTTAAATTAAAAATTGTTATTTTCACTTTCACGCGAATTATTTTTTGAAAGGGTGCGTTTTTAGTTTCTTCTTAAATAAAATCTCTGATGCACTGTTTCTTATGACGGAGGGCAAAGAGTTCCTCGATTTTGAGTGAATGCCCGTTCACTAAATTTACAGAGGCGCCGTATTATGTGTCACCTTGTACATCGACCAGTACAATTTAAATTCAACTTTTTCATGTAAAAGGGATGTTATGTGAGAGAATTTGGAAATTCCATATATTATTCGTGCTACTGCATATAGAATGGATTGTAATCTATCCAGCTGAAAAATTGGCAGGCCATCAAAGATGCTGTTAAAATAGTCCACACGTGATACCACAAATGCATTTATAAGTTTACGGACTGCTTCATATTTGTAGTTTTTATTTACAATACATACATATATAGGGGGGCCTTTCATTTCCATTTTGTATTGGGGTCCAATTTTTATAGTTACGCCACTGATTCAGAGTGTGGTCTGTGTTATTCCGCGGGGATGTTTGGTGGGAGAAAGGAACTCAGAGTTATTTCACATCTCACGAGAACAGAACAGAATTGGCAATTCATTGTAGGTGTGTATAAAAACATGTGGTTTTATTATGTACACAAATTATACATTCTTTACATTTCAAATATATGTTCGGTTTCTATATTATAGTAGGCATATACATACATACAACATTTACAGCTTTTATGATTCGCGAGTTTGTTAAGCGATATTAGAAGTTAAATATATTGACTTAGACTGCTTTTGAAAACGTAGTCATTCAGTATTAAAACTTTACTTGAAAATGAACACTTATGCTTTGACGTTCTAGTGACGAAACTTAAATAGCCTGGTTTTATGTGTACTTTGAAAATTTGTCGTCAAAACTACTGTCGCTGTAGCATAGTTGGATAATACACCTTCCCCGGTTTGGAAAGAGATCCAGGTTCGAATCCTGGTAGCGCAACAACAATATTTTTCGATAAAATTGATTTTTATGTATATCTTTTTAATTAATACATTTAATTAGTATTTACAGTTTACATAAATTTAATCATAATATTATTAATTTATGATGTGTTATAAAATTTTAATATTATAAGTAATGACAGAAAAAACCCAATCTAATGTAATAATTATGGAAGTAATAATAATATACGTCAAAAGTCTTTTATATTATTATACTTGTTTATCTAGCCAGAAATATTGTGTTAAATTGTGATATTATTTTTTAAAATAAAATTGTTACAATTTGCAGGAATAAGTTGTTTCTTGGCACAAATGATAATAAATACGATTTTTGATTAATTATAGTAGGTAAAATAATAGAAATATTAAAAAATATA
Source organism: Eubasilissa splendida (assembly GCA_031772225.1). NCBI lineage: Eukaryota > Metazoa > Arthropoda > Insecta > Trichoptera > Phryganeidae > Eubasilissa > Eubasilissa splendida. Next base: position 1,514,985 of record CM062857.1, read on the forward strand.
CCGTCTACTCTCAGAGTAGACAAAAAACAACATATTTATTCAAACTATTAAAAAAATCTGTTTCGTAAGATATGTGTAATTTTAACGTCATTTTAATATAAGTTTGATATTTAAATAAGCCTGATGAGAATGAAACGCTTGTTATGAACCTAATGTGACATGAAATATTATGGAACACCTGACTAATACATAATTAAATTTCCGAATACGTGATATGTCAAGTCGTTTAACACATTAATAATTATTTTGTTAGCTTATAGTTAATAGCCGCACAAAGTGGATAAAGACACTTAGTCAATGTATAAAATGCGAGCAGTTCTCTATTCGAAACGTATTAATCATGTACGTTAAATTCTTTCTATCTTTGAGCCTGAATAAATTATTACAGTTTATATTATGACAGTTGGTTGACTGAATGGTACAGCCCCAAGGCGTACAATTCGCTAGTTGTGTATGTCCAACTATGTCCTCATTAAATTTATATAACTTTCTTGTACCAGTTGCAGTCTGAATAAATAAATTGACCCATTTTATCTATATACGTGGCGTGTAGAATTCCGATTAGTCTCCAGAGCGAATATTATATAATACAGTTCAATGCGTCAACTAGAAAGAATCTACTTATCGAAACAACATTGGTTGCTACCACATAGATTTTACTGTATATTAATTTAATTTGTATTAAAATACCACAAAACTTCGATCTGAAAATACAACTTCACAACACAAATGTTTTCTACTTAAAAATATTATATAATTCAAAATAATTCTCAGATCAAATCTAGAATAATATCCAAAGCAAATAGAATCCAAGATGGTCTCCAGAGAAAATATAATAGTTTGTTATAATAAAAACATATTTCTAGGAAAGATAGCAGGATATACTACGGATTGCTGTAAATAAGAAAGCATAGCTGAAGCACAAGAGATTTTGGGTTCAAATATTCAGCGAGACTGCTCCAATAGAGTGTAATTCATTTATTTCTCTTCTCAAAAGCATACATCACACAGTACGATAAGACAGTCGTAAAAAAATGATGGCTGATAATTATTCACCATGGTACTGTAGCGTGCGGGTGGGGGTATACTCCCTTTTCTAGTGAATTCACTTACTAAAATGGATATTAACATATTTTAGAGGTATGATTTTGTATAAATATCGTAGCGTTTCAGAAAGTACACGAGATCCAAGTGAAGAGAGTGACTGCGAGTATAGGTTAGCGTGTAGCACTTACATCATACATGTTTATAAACTGGCTGTATCGAACATTGTATTATGTCGAATGTTCTCGGTGTCGGATTTCATAATGGTAATTATTCAGCAGATGAGCACACAGTCACGAGACGAGTGTAAGAGCTACCGCAAAGAACCGGATTTTTAAGAAATCTTAGAATTATCATCGTCATCATTTGACATGGTTCATGGTTGATGCGCAAATCTTCCCCAAGAGGTAATTTTTTTATTCGAAACCTACATGTACGTCTTTCTATCTCATTTTTGATTCAGCGTTAGATTTTTGGCCGGGGTTCCCCGAAGACATTTTGGAGAACGTTGAGAGAAGCGAGATGTTAGAATGCTTTTAGGTAGATATCTAAATTAATAAAATATATTAACTAAATAGTTAATATCAAAACTAGTTGAACACTATCACTATTTTATAAAGCTTTAAAATGTATATCTGTGTCTGTTAACACTTTCATTATAAAAACGTGTATCCGTAAAACTCGCATCAACAGCTGTGGCAGGGCGTTTAAGGCTCCTGACAAAAATTAGATTTCCTCTAGGAGCGTACGTTCGAATCATATAAGCTGTGAATTTTCGCTGAAAATATGGTGTTATTAAAACATGAATTATTACTTTATTTTTATTTAATAATTTCTTAATTTAATTTTCACAATCGTATTATACTAGATTATAATATTACGCCAGTGTACCAGTCGTGTGCACTCTAGTATAGGTATATAGTCAAGACGCAAACCGATTAATTTACTTTTCGAAATGTTTATTAAGTGGACTCGTTAAAGACCTGGCGGCGAGACCCCGAAGCGCAGCGTCGGCCGCACGCCAGTCGCCTTTCGGCTATCAAACATGGCGGGAATGAAAAGGCACACGGTGCCGGTGGGCTACTTATAATGAATAGTACCTACTTAAAATATTTATAAATATGAGAATTACAATTTTTTTTTAAACGCTATATTTATTTCCAACCCACTTAAATAATATGAATGGCTAAATTATCTACATTACGAATCGGTTTAGATAATATCATTCACATTTACATAAATCATATTGTTCATAAATGGTTGTTGGTTCTCAGATGACATAATACTTTTCAATTGATTCTGATTGGTATCTACATTTAATTCATCGACTTCAGTTTCAAACAATTTAGGACCAAATTAACGTGTGATTTAATGAGACAAAATTAATTGATGATTAAAAATGTTTTTTTTAAACGAAAATATTTACTACGTATTTATATATATTTATAACCTGTAAATAAATAATATTTTAACGATTATTTATTATTATTATGATTATTATTCAAAATTAATTTATAATTTATTCAAAACACCAACAAAAAACCTCCGTCAAATAATAAAGTATTTTCATGTTAATAATGAGCATAATAATGAGCATATTTATATATTCATAAAATAATTTGTAGCTGCGTTTTAAATCACAGATTTATTTCAATAACAAATATATATTCAGTAAGTTGGCAGGTGTATGCGGTAAGACTGGGTAGTAAGTTGGATCGCAATTGGCAGTCTCCGTGTTGTTGGTAGGTCCTATGAGGTGCTATAGTGGCTGCTTCGTGGCCGATCACGACCATTGTTTCCGTGAAAATGTTATTTATTATCGAGAAAGGGCAGTGCTCTATATTAAGATAACTAATTTCAGACTTGTTTTGAAAATGAATTAAATTCGTAATGTATCGTTCTGGTAGTGATACGTGTCTGCCACGTTTCACGGGGGACAACACAGAATGTACCCCGTCGGGCTTTATCACGCCTGGGTCACCAATATAGGGATGAGCAATACTATGTGTTGTGGTGAAAGAAAGTATGGATGATCAGAAGGATCGGCGCATGGTGCCAGGGACCTATATCTTCCGGCTGACCACTATGTTCAGATGAATAATATATCACGGAGTATGTGTGTGTAGATGTGGCTAGAGCAGGTGGAACAAATAATAAGTAACTTACAGTTGATGTCGTTTATTGAAGATAGTTGCACAACATCAGGTAAATAGACACAGTGAGGACGTGAAGCGTCTGCTGATTGGTGGTATGGTCGTGAGAGAAGTGAATGGTTATGGATAGCCCTCGGGGTGGCTACGCCGCGATGTATTATCGCCGGTTTGTGAGTCGGTACACCTGTTCCTTTAAAGTTGATGCGAGCCTGGTTTACCAACCAGATAACTGTGAGGCGCGTTCAGGACCTCCACAGAGTAATATATTCAAAATAATTTTAAATGTTAAAACTCCACAACGCTTTCTTTTAATTCGTCCTCCCAGTCTCGATATACGACGCTGAAACTTGGATACGTAAAACAGGCTTCATCTACAAGTTTAAGGTAACCCACCAATAATCGTAAAAATATCAACACATTAAAAGTACAACCAGTTATACCCCTGGTATTCTCCATAACTCTGCATAGAAACATGCACTCTGAGAAGAAAATAACAAAAACATGCCCGATAAATTCGAGATGCGGTGTTGGTATTATACGCTGCGTACTCCATAGACTGCGAGGTGAATGAATATATATCCATTCTTCAGAAAATTCGTTCTGAATTTAGGCTTTCTACAATATACAGGAAAATAAAGAAAAGCAAGAGGAGTGGATGCGTGCTGTAGAAACAGACCAAAGAAACATGATGCTCAGATATGAGCACATTGATTGAAAGAGAGATCAAAGAATAAACGTGTAATAATGTCTAACGGATTTGTATAAATAAGCTAAAATAAGCAATTTTGTAAAATAAAATAAGTTAATACAAATAATAATCATTCAAGAAATAGCTCATTTGTCTCAAAATAATATTCAGACATTTCGAAAATTATCCGAAAGAGATACACACAGAATATACTGCGTCTTCATTTACTCGCTAGCATCAAAAGGGTTAGTCGTAATTGAATGACGTCATCTGACTGAATAGGTAGGACAGTGGCCCACTTTAGGGCACAGTTGTATTTTCCGCAGTGTGTTGTAGAGTATTACATAAATAGTCTATTTTTGAAATCGTTGCACTCATAACTTCCTTGTTTTAATGCAATAGTATTATGTGCATGCGAAATAGAATAACTCGCTGTCACATACCATAAATATTGGAAAGAAAATATACGGTTTTTGCTAAATGAAGCCATTTGTTGTGAAATATACACAGGTGCATATTATGTTGTTTTTGAATAACTAGAAAATGAAACATATGTGTTTTAATTTAGTTTTTATTTATATATGAATATGATATTGGCGAAGTGGCCGCCTCTGGCAGCGGCACAAATAACAGCAATTTCATTTCGAATATTGTTCTGTAGCATCAGAATTGTTGTTGGCTTATTGACGTATACCTTTCCTTTCAAGTACCCTTACAGAAAATAGTCGGGAGCCGTCAAATCAGGTGGTCGAGGATGCCAGTCGATATCACCACCAGCATAGCTCGAGCTGTGTGTGAAGTGGCACCGTCCTGTTGAAATCACATGTGTTGCAGGCCCTATCGATTCAATTCGGCTACCAAGAAGTGTTCCAACGTGTAACGGTAGCGATCACCATTGCCATTACTATTTAGATAACATGTTTTAAGAACTTCAACAGGTTGTTGAAGCGTTAAATGCTTCGTAATAAATTGTAACATGATATTCATCCTGTATTATGTAGAAACATAATTAATATTATAATTAAATTAAATTGCACTTTAGAAATAAGTCTACATACACTACATTTACATTTAATCTGATGTTTCTAAATTAAATTACTTTAGAATTTCAGAGAGGTAGAAACAAATAACTTTCAATTTTTTATATAATTAAACTTCGATACAAGAAATACACATCTATCATTTAGAAAATATAAATACATTCATATGTTGTAAACAGCATGTTTAATAACTCCATTGTATTGAGCGTAAATATGACATAAATTAAGCCATGGAAGATTTATTGATTTACGAAAGTAAAAAAAAATTAGTTGAAATTATAATTCTGCTTTTAATCGAACATATTTGTTTTCCTCCCACGTTAAATATTTAGGTGCTACAAATAAAAAAATTCATTATATTTTTGATGAAAGTTTTTTTTTTTACTTTATTAAGTTTCTAAAATCAGGACCGTCGACCGATCGATGCAAAAGGAAATCAGACAACTAGCGAGCAGAATATAAAGTTGCAAGTTGAAAGATTAATATGTCCTTGCCTGCGTAGGAGTGAACTTAGGCATTCACCGACAGTACCTGATCACCCGATTGGCAGGATCACGAAAGAAAATTTCTAAAACGATCGCAGAGCACTCATTTTAGAAATCAAAATGTCAAATAAACATGGTGTTTTTTATACGACAGATATATTTGAAAAACTTTTAAAAAATTATTAAAAATCATTTATTTAAATCTTAGCAATTTATTACAGAAAATAACATCAACAAAATGGCCGCTTCTGAACGCTGCATAAATACGAGTTTGTTTTTCATGGCATTTTAGTACACTTCCAGAATGATTTGTTCGATTTCTTTACGAATATTGTCTATCTGTTGTTGAAGCATTGTTGACTTATTACCGTAGACCCTTATAAAGAATATGAAAAAGAAATGCATTGGGCAGAAGTTGCATCAAAGTGCGAGCTGTGTGCGATACAACATCGTCCCGTTGAAAGCAGATGTGCTGTAGATTTTGTTGATGAATTTTAGTTAAAAAAATATTTTATGATATCGCCGGATATCGTTCATTTCGGCGATTTCTTGTGCATGATGTATAAAGTTTCTGGACACCCACAACTTTTTCTAACATCATAAATATTTAGTGGCATATATTTACAGTACAAGCTCTACCAGACATTAACAATTTTTGCACTGAATACACCGTTTCAAATTTTTTGATTACATGCTGTATGATTTTGCACAATGCATACGATTAAAACCAAACAAAAATCACTAAGTTTTCTTTAAGTATTCACAATGGATGATCCATTTTTATAAAATGTTTAAATTATCTTGTTGCGGCGTTCTATTTATTCCATATTGAATTATAAAAAGTTTAATTAATGATATATAAAAAAACTATTTAAATTGTTTGATTTAAAAAGTTTTTCATTAATAAATTTGGTCTTTTGTATAAAAAACACCCGGTATATATACTGAAAGTGATATTTAGGCTCTGTGACCGACGCAAGTGATGGGTGATGATGGAATCGGACGGGACGGAATGGGAAGAGGAAATGGGTGGATGGGTAGATGAATGAAGTGGGGAATGAAATAGGAAATTGGAAATGAGGGAAGGATCGAATAAGGGTAAAAGAATCCTTCGATAGCGGACCAGGATAAGGAGGACAGCTCGACTCACCTGACGATGACGGTCCCTGGCTTATCCTGAAGTTCACCCCAAAACTTGGACGGCTCGAACCTGCGATTTTGATGAATCCACCGCACACTGTCCACTGAATTCCATAAACACAAATGTTTTGTTATTCCAGTGGATCCAAGTAATGATCCAGCGAGTACACCACTTCATTTCCAAAATCTCGACAATTTCACACACTACAAAAGCGAAATAGTCGAGCTGGGGAGCAGGTGTTGACTGAATTGGTAATGAGATAAGGAGTAAGACAAAACAAAACTGGTGACAATAACGCTACATGTAACAATAATAATTTGGATTCGAATCATTGAATATATGTAGAAATTATGTAATTATGCAATTAAAAATAATTAAGAATACGTAACAGGTTCTAAATACGAAGAAAGTCAATAAACTCAAAACTATCGTCCTAATTCTATATTTTTTTTCAAAAGAGCTGTTATTAAAACGATGCATATTTAGTGTTATTATTACAGTTTTAACACCTCGACAAACCGTTATCTTTCCTTCTGTACCAGCTTATCGATGATCGACTCCTTTCGACGATGTTAATAAAAATAGTTCATAAATATTTATATGTAGGTATATGATATATCAATTTTGCCAAATATAATTAATTTACCTGACACGTAGAGCGAGAATTATTAGATTTTTTTTTTAATACGTTTATAAATTTTTAAAAAATAATAGAAATGCGTGCTCGAAGTATGTACTATAATATTCTTACTATTTTCAATGTAAGCTAAATGCTTGTGCTCTGAAAATTCGACTAACTTGACGGTCTCCTGGAATGAGACTCGAACCCCCGACCACTGGATCACTAGGCGAGTGTCGCAGAGTCAGCACCTTATTTGTTAATTAAACGCCCCATATATCTGCCTTTATTATTGTATTAATGTATCATTTTAAATAGCATTTAAAAAACAGTATATTTAGACTTGAACATTTTTGTTCAAAATTTTTAAAGGTTCTCCATCTTTATAATATTCTGAAGTACGTTACACCTGCCGTCACCTGCAGCACACTAATAATACTAACTGGCAATTCGACGTGTTCCTGCGTGTAGACAAACCGTTTGTGTTAATTTGTGAAATATCTTTTGATCTGAGATAAATTATGTTCTCGCATACTTTTTGTAGAATTCTAAAAGCTTTAAAAGTACATACATTTTTTTATATTACTCTTTCAGTTTAGCTGCCAATCAAATCAGTCAAATCTGATGTGCCATACTTTCATACTTGCACAATACATTTCTCCACTGATCTGTCTCCTGATGTTATACCATAATAATATACGATATACGGATTAAAATGTGTCCACAGTAGTAGTCACGTTGGATCACATTAACTACACAACATAAAACTGCATCAAAATTGTTTTAGCCGTTCTCGGATAAATAAATGCCGCATTTTGTATGCGTAGAGATAATAATTATGTACTCGCTGAAATGTGCGTATACATAGATTGTCACTGCTGACAGATTATATGTAAATTATTTCTACTAGATTATTGTATCGGGAGTATGGACTTCAATTCGAATATTCAAATACCGAATTATTCGCTCATTTTTAAACTATTCGATATTCAAATATTGTTAATTTATTTATTATTTTATTTATTTATTTAAATATTATTAAAATATTCGTTCTTATCAAAAAATATTAAATATGTAAATATTTTATTCGAAGCGTATTTCAATAATACAGGCAATCCACATTATCAGGCGAAATATTTATGATTGTCCATTAAGCTATATTCCAGACTATATTTTGAGAATGCATTTCATGGTGGAATTTCCATCTCGATGTTTCGACGAAGTCAGTGTTAAGTTTTCTGTTGCGAAACAAAAGTTGCTTTTTATGTACGAGGCTTTAAATCATGTACTCAGAAGGGGTTGATGCGTTCGCGTCTATAAGAAAGGTTTTTAATTTTAATTGTACATCCTCTTCTCCGCAAATAATATAATATTTTTTGACGAAATCGCAACCGGTAATAATAATTGTTTTATATGGATGTATGTTATTACAATAGTTCTGATTTCTCAATTAGATATACATATATTTAAAAAAAAAACCGTTAGCCATACAAAGAGATCAGGTGTGGTTTTTATAACACATGCATATGAATGCACATGTATTCATTATTAAACTTATTATTAATTAGATTCTTCATAATTTTTCGAATATATACGAATATTTTAATTTTTACTAGTCGATATTCAAATATTTGGAAAGTCTAACCGAGAGTCGGTTTATTGAGGTAGTCGATATGTCGAGTCACAAATCAGTGGGCATTATTATAATCGAATATGCCCACTGACGTGTTTGAAACATTGACTGTGTCTAGATAACCCAGAATATATTATTGTAACATTTTAGTACACAATTGCAACAATTATGCACAGTGTCACATATGACTGCGAAATATGGACTCTTAACAAAAGATAGATCTGAAAACTTAGGAGTAATGCAAAGGGGCATGGAGAAATGTATATATCGTAAGAAAAGATAGGAAATGAAACGAGTAAATAGGAGATACTCGAGAGGAATTAAGACTATCTTGAATCAAAATAATACATCACTCAAAGTTCTTCTACACGCCAAGCTAGTAAAATTAAGAAAACTCATTAGAAAATCATAATCAAGAACACATTCTTATTGTGAAGTTGCAATTTTACAGAACATTGGTCTGTGATATTTTTAAAAATGAATAATCAATTAATTCTGGCGTCTCCTATCGGATTACTCAAAGGTGTTTGAGATTCCGTAAATATAAAGAAGATAGGTTTCAAATAATGAAACGACAGATGTATCAATTCAAAAGTGCAATATATAAACTCATTGTGTTGGTCTAGCATAATCGGTTAATGCATTTCCCCGGATAGGAAGAGATTCAGGCTCGAATCTTGGTAGCAAGAACAATATTTTTTCGATAAGTTGATTTAATATGTATATCTTTTTAATTAATACATTTAATTTGTATTTATAATTTATTTGTTCTACGGGTATCTCGAAGGCCGACTTTTGAGCACCATTCTACTCGTCACCGTCTTCTCAACCACAAGCTCCGCCTACTACTTGCGTGTAACTTTATTGTTTGGTATAAATTCTCCACATTTCTGTAAACTGTGCTCAATAAACTTCTGTCAATTGTAAGCAGCCTTTCTCATCTCTAACCTCCTCCTCCTCACACACTCACACACACACATTCCGCGCTTGTAATCAAAAGAATATGCGAACGCTGGATGAAATATATGGGACATTCAGCGCTCGCAAACATATCCACACGATACACCGATTCACAACATTCAATCTTAACTGTATTCACTCATATTTCCTTAAAACATAAAAAATTAAGTTGAACCCTTTCTAATTTTAACGGATGAACTTTATATAATAGAGACCAAATTGTTGAGTTATATTGCAAGTTGCTACGAACTACAGTCGTATACAAAACTTTAAGCGATTTAATTAAGTTAAAATTTTTCACCGCTCATAATATTATACAAAACCGAGACATTTCATAGCTTTATTCGTAATTGAATTAATGTATATAATATGCATTTATTGTTTCGGACTGTCAGAGACGCGAATTTTAAATAGTTAGATTGATAATGTCCTTATAAGACGGAACGCGTCTCACCGATATTAAACAACAAGTGTTTTTATTTTCACATGTGTGGAATGCACATGTAATTATTCCAAATTTGGAATCAAATCATCATAGTTCTCTTATCTCATTATTACGTTTGACCCGTCGAATTAGCGCTGATCTGTGCTGCCCAAAGGTGAGACAATTATTATTGATAATAACACACACGCGGGAGTAGACGTGTGCCGGTTGCACAACGCCAGACACACACACGTCCGCGGGTATTGCGGTCAAGTATTATTCTAAGCAGCACTTCTCTTTCATGGCCATGTGTCACTCCCAATAATTTCTTTCGGAGCTTGGCAATACTGATCGTGAGTGTTGGACATTGGATTTCGTAATGCAGGCGGAACTGTAAACGGTAAACCATTTTATTTTGTTTCGGACACCGAGAAATAATGACAGGGCCATGATTATAATTGTTGAACAATGAATAATAATAATAAATTAAATTTTTCGTACGATCAGAGATATTCGCTCTCTTTCCAGAGTCTGCGACTCAAACGCTCGATGTGTAAGGGCAGTGGTCGGCAGACTTTCTAGTGAGAAGAGCTAAATATTAAGTAAACAGAATCTCAAAGTTTTCATAGAGCCGCAATATTTTAATGACGAAAAGAACGGGATAAAAATCAATATTCTTATTTAAAATTAAAATTCACGATACAGTCTTAGGCTACTCAAAAGAACATAATATAATAGGGGAGTTATAAGCTTTACAAGTTATAAGCTATATAAAATAAATTTTGGACTTTGTAAAGTATACTAGTTAGAACTGTGACCTTGTATCGCTTTTGAAAGCTTTAGTATATCTTACAAGTAATTATTTGTTTGCAATTTTAGGCATATTATTGTACATTTTTTGTCGGTTAATTTGCTTAACATTTTTTTATTTCGTCCATGGAAGGAAATGTTTAAATAGGTATAGCCAAAGATTGTGAGAATGAAAATGTTGGTTCCTATATTGTGTTATGTTCCAGGTAAACTATTTAGTGTGTCAAATATGATTAAATATGAGCTAGAATTGAAGAACTTAAAATGCGTATGCGGCTCGCGAGTCGCAGTTTGTCGACATATGTGGTATTATGGCTCGACTACTTTCTTAGAAATATTAGAATTTTTCTCTATATAAATATTTTAAAAACACTTTACTATGCTATTTGTCAATCGATCATTGAACACAGGGTAATTGCATGGGGAGGAGCGACTATAACTGCAATTGACTCTTTAATTGTTGCCCGGAAAACAATTTTAAAAATAATATATATTAAAAACGTTAATAACTGCAAGGACAATTGATATATTTATTAAATTAAACGTTTTCAATGTGAGACAAGTCTACGCTAAAACTGTTTTAGTCTACTTATACAAGTACAAACTAATACACTTCAAAGAAACTCAAAACACAATTCCTACACGCAGAAATAAAATTCTTTCAAGTCAAATCGCGAACCACGTATCGACAAATAAATACACCTAGGCCCAAAACTGTACAATAAAATGTTAGAAAGTGTATCAAAATTGAAGTATCCGAAGAATCTAAAAATTAGGATTCAAATTTGGATTAGAGAGATGGGTCGATCTGTTATTGGGACATTCATCCAAACCGTCAACTTGAATGCTGTTTGTCAGGTAATATTATATTAAGGTATTTAATGATTTTGAGTATGGTATGTATATTTATCATCAGTTTTTATTTAAAATATTTGTATTTTATGTAATTTCATCAAATTAAGTTTTAATCGTTGATTTAATCTGTCTCAACACAGGGTATTCTGGCGAGACAGGCATAGTTAAATAAATACCTTATTAAATATAAAAAGTGTATGGCATTGAAATAAATCAACATATTAAATAAATTATAAATATCTCATAAAGATGAAGCTATTTATTTTATATTAAATGGGAAAATATGGAAGTATGGGTAATTACAGAGCTTACGATCTGTCTTCGGCTGGCTTAAGTAATCACTTTACACAATGTAACGTTCACCATTCCACCCATTAAATAACCTCCATATCTATGAATTTTTTAGAAGTTGTATATATATTGCCATGTAGAAATGCCTTTGGACGTAAACATTCAGTAATTTTGTGTTCTTGGACATATTAAAATATTCTTAATAATATACTGGCATAATTAAGAAATATATAAAATTTAACATTTTATTTTCAGGTGTATTCTAGTATAATGTGTTAATAATTTGTCATATACACAGATAAAGAACATTGCTTTCATATTTCTAATAAAAATTTGATTCTCATTAGTGACATCTATGCTGTTTCATGGAGATGAATAATAAATTTTAGACCATAGATGGCGACAGTGAAGTTGTAGCTAATACTTGAAGTGTTTCTACATGGTAACATTACAACTTCCAAAAATTAGATAGATATGGAGGTTGATTAATGGGTGAAATGGTGAACGTTACATTGTGTAAAGTGATCACGTAAACCAGCCTACTTACATATTTTCCCATTTAATATAATATAAATAGCTTCGTCTCTATGAGATATCTATAATTTGTTTAATAATGATACTATTGGTGGTAAAAATCCCGTAATTGTGTGTTTTTGGATATACTCAACTATTGTAAATAAATATATGTTAATTCAATCACCAATTATAAAAACAGCTATGCAAAACGTTTTCAAGTCCTTAATCTTGCCATTAATATATCTTAACGATTAATACTTACTAAAGGTGTAATAATCTACTAAAAAAGATATTTAGTACCAAAAATTTAAGCTGGGTATATGCGAATACGATATTTGGTAAACCCAACATTGTACATGTTATCAAGATAGCGAGGCTGAGGTGGGTTAGTCACGTTCAACAAATGGTCTCAGAACGACCAGCGAAGAAAGTGTTTTATGCAAAACCAATTGGCCGAAAGAGTGTTGGGAGACCCAGGATTCTTATGGTCTCGGTATCGCAAACTGAAAAAGGATAGTAGAAGACAGCTCGGAGTGACGAAACTTGCTTGAAGTCAGAGCCCACACCGGGCTGTTGCGCCATTTGTGATGATTACAATCCATAATATAACAAATCCATTTTAATAATCTTGTAAATATGTTTTTTGCATCGTCTTTTATAGTCTGTGGTGTTAGGACATTCGCCAGTTGACAATAGAAATTGAGAATTAGAATAAAATAAAAAAATATTTAAAAAAAATCTCTTTATTATTATAAAGCTACATTTTTTCTAAACATAGTTCTGTGGCATTTTAATACACATTAAATGTATCAATTAAAAAAATATAATTAATTTATCGAAAAAATATTTTGATTGCTACCGGGATTTGAACCAGAAACTTTTCCTATCCGGGAAAACGCGCTGACCATTACACCATGTCAACCTAGTAAGTTAACGACAAATTTTCGAACCTACATGATACAGTTCTTTTTTTAAAATTGATACATCTATTTTTCCATTTACAAGCAATCCACTTTAATATTACGGAGAATCTGAATTTACTCAAAGGTAACCCGCGGAAGATTACATAAATTGCGAGATTAAAACAAACATTTATTCGCCACCTTACCATGTTAAATGTAATGTCATTTAATATTGGATTCTACCTGGAAGTTGAAAACTTTCACAACATTAAAACCCTGAAATATCGAAGAGTACGTGTTGATCAAATAATAATTTTTAAATTACTGTAAGGAAATATTTACTGTTTCAGTCAATTTAAAGAAATCTCTATACGTTCCATTTAGATTGACCGGACAGATACACACCCGAAGTAGAACCTCTTATGCTCAAAATTCCTCCAGTAACCGTTCATGTAAATCACATATGTTGTTGCTTTCCTACTATCTCAACTCTAATGGATCTCCTCACCCAGTTATACTCCAATATTTTACTTTTTATATTTCACCTCACAATTTGTCGTATTACTGTGTTTAAACATTATTATTAGTTTCCATCTTACACGATGTATTATTATATTATACACGTTAAACTGTAAACAAATAAATACATTTATTAATCAAAATACAAACTTATTTAAATAATAAAAAAAGCTAGCTTCTTGAAACAGCAACATGGAAAGAAATAGGTCATGCGTGGAGCCGATTTGTTTATTAGTTAACATTACGCTTTGAAATAATTAGATATTTACATTTGACTCCAAATAGGAGTTGTCCGATGGAACTGGATTATTGTGCTATGTCATAATACATTTTTAATGGATTTAGATCGAACACTTGATATGCATCTGTTGATGGCGTTCGCCCGCAGAGAGCAATAATTTATTGTTTTTAACTAATGACTTATTATTTTATTACTCGGTGTATAACACTTTCGCAATGCGATCGGTTCGGCATTCCGCCGCGACAAAAAAAAGAACACGACCAATCGGACACACGGTTCAGTGCAATATAATCATTTATCGATTTATCATCTGAGTGCAACAAAAAAATGCTCGTAATTAGAGCAAATTTAGTTCGATGCATTTTAACAATTAGGTATACCGCTGGAAGAACTGCCGTAAATAACCTGCCATAAAAATAATATAGCATAAATATTTATTGAATTTTACGCTGATTATGGATTTTTTCACTTTCCTGTGCTATTATGTAAGGCTACATCGGTTCTGTTCTTTATTCTGCTTGTGGCGCAATTATAGGTGACTACACGTAGACGAATATAACGAACTTGATCTCTCATTTGATTTCGTTATTTATTAAATAGCGCAATAATACCGGTTGTTTGAGTCGTCGGTCCTGCGAGGTCCTTCAGATGGCTGAAAGTGACCAATCTTTATCAGCTTTATTTTACAATTATTGTTACCCCACAATTTTTCATCTGGATAATTATTCGCCGCTATTGAAAAACAATATTTTTGATAAATGTTTACATTAAAAAAATACATAATTATACCTTCCAATAAAATGTTCCAATGAATTAACCTGACCTAACATAACTAATTATAAAAATAAACAAAAATAGAATAGCTTTGTATAAGTGTGAAATAATTCGTTCTAAACTAAAACAGCCAAAAAGCAATTCCATTATAAATGAAAACACATATTGCCATTTATAAAAAACATATATTGTATTAAAATATTTAGTAATTTTCCAGGCGAAAAATAGTGGTAAAAATCGTGGCTGGGAACAATTGTGGTCGAACAGTGTTCCGGACGCCATCTTCGCAATCTCTTTCAAATGCAATAATTCTGAAAGATTTGGCAATAATTATTATTTTTATGTATATTGATAATGATAAATATTGATCCTTCAGATCCCTCGGCAATGCTTGCTGCCTATGACGGAGTTTAGTGGAGATGAATATTCGAAATAAAGATTGTGATCATGAACTTAACTTTCTGCCGTAGATCAATCTTTCAGTAAATCAGCTTTCTTCTATGACTTGGTTAGGTTAAGTTTAGTTAAATTGTGACGCCAAAGCGATGCAACAAAGCAAAGCGATATACTGTACTAAAATTCTTTATAGATGAGAAACAAATTTAACCTTTTAACTACCAACTGAATTTGACATGGTGGACACTGCATTACTAAGGGTAGGTATTACTTTAAACGTCAACTAAAACCCGAAAATTGACGTATAAAAGTGGTAGAATGATTTTAAATGAAATTAAAAACGGTGTTACTACCATTTCAAGTTTGAAAGCAGGAAAATATAAAAGCGAAGTGCCTAAGAGATTGTAATTTTTAAAAAATCTGTTAACTGTCAGCCATTTTTTTTATTACATCTCTGTAAGGCCGAAAAGTACCTGTGAGTTATCTCGCACATACTATAATTTATTTATAAAAGTTAAGTTATATATTGTGATACGTCAGGAAGTGTCGAAATGACTCTTGAGTTACGTTTTGAAAGTCAGTGTAGGAGTATTTATTACGTTAAAGTTTAATTTATGTTTCAGAGGCTTGACTGTGAAAAAAATATCTAAAAATCATTACATAGGCTATATTTAATAAAAATTTCTTTAATAATTAATTAATTAATTTAATAAAAATTCTGATAAATTTATTAAAATAGCAATATGTATTGCATAAAATATATATTTACACACATCATATAAAATTAAGAACGATGAGCAATTGTAATAACATTTCTGCTCCGCACACAGATTGATTTCGTTATCATTACATTTTAAAAATACCAGTATATTAAACTTAAAAATTTTCACACATCAGATTGAAAATTATACACTACTGATTCAAATTTTAGCACACCACACTAAAAAAATTCAGTATATCTTGCTGATAACTTTCAGCACTACAGATATCTTTAAGCTTGTCACATTGAAAATTTTCCATATTTTGCAAAATTTTTACTACTTATGAAATAATTGATTAATTAATCTACTTCTCCGTAATAAGAAACATTTTTAAATGTAAAACGGTACGCTAGCGGTATATGTGGTTAAAAGTTATTTGTCGATTTTAAAAAAAACAGAATAATCTAGAACTGATACCCAATCAACGTAACTTTATTATTAAATATTAAATAAAATCTAGATACGAGTACTATCCCGCTAATCTATGCACAGATACAAAAAAATAATTCAAATTGAACATTCATATAACATTTTGTAAACATAATCAATTAATCAAATACATATCTAGTAAAGTTTGTATTCATTAATTAAGATTATCATTAAACTAATGCTAAATATTTTGTGGTTTGATAAATGTATGGGGGCGGCTCAAGGATAAATTCGCAAATTTCAATGGCTCGAAACTAGGCTATTTTTCACTTCGATTATATGATTTGAATGAGTATGAATTGTTGCGCAATACGACGTCTAACATGAAACCTTAATACACGTCAATTAATCGTTGTTGAACAATGCCGCAATGTGTTCTACTAAAGGTATTTGAAAGGATATTTATTGATTCTCTTTTCTCTTCGATTACGTAAAAGTTTATTTGAATTCGCTCTCGTTAAGGCTGTGGTGTACAAACTTTTCAAATGTCTGAAATTTCAGAGAATATAAAGAATTACATTTTATTTTCTCCGCGTACCATCTTTTCTTTGGATGTTGTGTTGTTTAACGAAACTGCACCCCAGCCCTGTGACTTCTTTTCCACAGATTTTCCTACGCATGATAAGTTGCAGTTTACTGTTCTGATTTATCTTTATAATAAGACCGAGGTATTTTTTTTCTCTTTATTGTGAGTATAACTCCCTGATTTTAGGTAATTCATCGTAAAGTTTTTTTATTAATCACTGAGCCAGTTCAAAAGACTGAGCTTACAACTGTACGTCTACATTTTTAGAGGAATTCAATATTTTTGGATATTTTCAAATACAAATGTTACACAGACATCTACGTTTACGTTTTCAGTATGTTTTAGACAATCATATCTTTAAAAAATATTATTATCAGACTTTTTTTCTCTCTTCGACCCTCTTATTGCTAATGGCTTATGTCCATAGTGATCACTCAATGGGCATAATAATGTCCTCAATAAGATATTTTGACATTCATGCTTTTGACGAACGTACAATTTTTGATCTAGTTAGTTGAGCAAGTACGAGACACTCCGAGACATCCGTACGCTTCTTGATCTAGTTAGTTGAGCAAGTATGAGACACTCCGAGACATCTGTACGCTTCTTGATCTGGTTAGTTGAGCAAGTACGAGATCATCCTCTTATACTCCAACGCTTTATCATTTTAATCTTATCACCTTCTCTTCAGGCGTTATGTCCAAAGAATTGGATAAGGCGTCTCGTCGAGAGCCTGTCCTGAATGTTAAGCTCTTCCAGAAGGGAAGCATTGTTACCAATAGCATTCATCTCTACCATCACATTTAAAAATGATCTCTTTTCTGTTTCTTGTATGCTCTTAAGATTCATGATCTATACCATACAAGAATATAAAGAAGATGATTGACTTGACCAGACGCATCTTTACGTTTTGTTTCTTCAATATTATATATTATTGTATTACGTATATCCAAAATATGTATTTAATATGAGATATTTTTTATGTTTCCCTACCCAGTTTTAAATTATCACACACATGTATACATGTTTACCTGTGGGAGAATGAATGGTACGTATAAATTTAGCATTCATCTCAAAAGTTTAATTTAATAATATGAAAGATACTTTGATTAAAATTCTAGAAACTCGAATGCCAGAAACGGCGTCGAGAGAAGTTTTGCAGCGCTATTCAATTGTGTTAATATAGACGATAAAACGTGACATATTTATTTTCATTTGTCATGGTCAGAGTAACGGCTCTCCATTATTCAGATAGAAAGGAGAGTTGAATTTTGGATCCATAACTTCGATGGAATGTACTATTACAAAATTTCGATAAGTAAAGTCGCCGGACCATCACTTGGGTTTTTTTAAATCTTTTTTTGTCTGTAATAAAATGAACAGCTGGGGTACTTAAATGAAGACTTCAGTGAACATTAGGATCTTGTGTCAGGGTGCACGCTCACGAAATATGATACACAATAATAACGCTGATAAAGTATACTACATATTATAAAGTAAGTCATCATTACCGTTTTTGTCCCCTTACCCTAAGAGTGTTGGAGGCCTAAAGACTAGGCTAGACTTATCAACAAGGCGCTTGGATCTTCCTCTTCGATCTTGTACCGCTTCGGTGCCAGTTCTCCAGTCAGGGGCTAATCTGTCTGAATACTTTTTTTTTGCTGCTTATTCCAGCTGAGTCTGGGACGACCCATGGGCCGCCTTCCCTCAGGAGTTGCCAAAAATATACATTTCGGTAGTTATTACTCTGGCATCCGCAAGGCGTGTCCAAGCCACCTTAATTGTGATATTTCTACATGTAGAAGTAGAGGCTCTTTGCCGAGGGTCTCCCATATGTCGGTACTTCTCACTCGGTCCAATAATGAAACACCTGTAACTCCTCTACGGTAACTCATTTCGGCAGCCTAGAATCATGGTCTCACTCTCTCCGTCAGGATCTATATTTGGTGACCATTTTAAGTGGGCCTACATATAGCTCAAAATTAACAGTCAGCTTGGTCTTGATATTTAGCTCGGATAAGTCAATAATTTGAATACTGTGCATTTTATTTGGAGAGAATATTGAATCAACAGATATTATAATAAATTTATATCCATAATCTCGTGCATCTCAAAGGACTGTGAAAGACGCGTACCATAAAATACGGATTTTATCTAATTTTAATAAATAGTTTAAAAAGTGCATCATGTGTAAAATTTGTTTTCCAGACATTGCACACGGTTGACGTCAACACCAAATATGTGTTAAATTTATATGTATTTTCCCCGGATTTGAAAAGAGATCCAGGTTCGAATCCTGGTAGTGCAACAACAATATTTTTCGATAAAATTGATTTTATATATATATATATATTTCTAATTAATACATTTAATTAGTATTTAATATATCACAGACATATGTTCTGAATAATTACAACTTCACAATAAGATTGTCTTCTCCTTAATAAAATATATATTAAATAATTATATGAGAATTCCGACATTTAAGTTCTCTAGGCTATACTCAATTTTATGGATATTTAACGTAATATTATTATTTAACACATACTCTGCGGTGGTGGATCAGATTTGACCCAGGTGTTTGTAAAAATATGAATTACGTTACAAATATTCATTTAATGTTGTTTTTCTTCTAGCTAATCTTTTATTACATATTTCCAAATAATTTGAGATACAAATGAATGTTATCGAACGAGATTCAAATGAGTTATTGATAAAAATGTGAAAAAATGCTCAAAAATCAGTCGCTTTTACGGGATTGAATCTCAGCGTTTACACCGAAATATATATTGTCAACATTTTGGGGGGTAGCCAAAGGATACCAGGTATGCGTCCATGTATTTGTTTTGACTTATTTTCATCTGGCGCTCCCTAGATAATACCATTAATATAACTATTTGAGGGGCGTTGCGCCTACCTGTAAGTTTTATGACACTTCCTGTTCGGGTTCCGACGAGAAGATTACATGCTCAGTGGATGTTTGTATTTTGGCTGTGTAGGGCATCTATTAATGCGTGAGAATATGTACATTATTCATAATATTTTTAAATTTCTATCTTTAATTTTTTAGCAGAAAAATTACGGCACATCATGCCATTTCATTAAATCATATTTAAAATGAAATATCTATAAAAAATCTCCTACAAAACGATAGAAAAACTGAAAAATTTGGGTTTAAAATGACCCACCACCGCTGAACGTGTTTTGTTTTGACCCACCAGGCAGTAAGTGTTAAAATAATTATTACGACTATACGATATATAATATTATTATTTTATTCATATTAAACCATCACATTAAACATTAATTTGATGACCATGATTTAAATAATACTTTACTACTCAATATCAATATTTTTTATTACTTTAGTTGGCACGTTATGAGCTTTAATTAAATGCATTTTTTTATTATTATTTGTGACTTAAGTATTTGATTTTTATAAAATATATCTGTAATCTACTAAACCGGGTACGAATATTGAAATTGTGGAAGATTAAAAAAATAATTAATTAACAAAATTGCCACTAACGAATTACACTAACGTAAAATAATTCTTGGATATTTAATACAAGCAGTAGATTAACTGTTTTAGTAAGTTAGTTAAAATATTAATAATTATAACTTTCGTCTCAAATATTGATAACCATTTCAATAGTCTGACAGTCAATATTGACCCACATAAGTCACTCCTACTTACACCGACACACCGAGTAGAAACAACATGTTGGAACGAATTCAGAAGAATTTATATTACGGGCATTAGTAATAGGCAAGTCCCGCCGCGCATTCGCATGTGTCACACGCATATATCTCCTTGCGCAATGCCCGCGCACCGGCCCGCGGCGCGGCAGCGACACGGCGCGGCGCGACGCGGCGCGGCGGGCGGTGCGTGAATTATGTCGCGCGCAGTGGCGACTCGAGCTTAACAAGTACATTCATGTACCGATGCCAAAAACAAATTGGTTTAAAAGTAATATCGCAAAAAATCAGTACGAAAATTTGAAAAAGAAACTGTTTTAATGCTTTTTTGTACTGAAAGATTTTAGTACTGTTGTTCTCCATAGCGTGACTGAGTCGAAACGTGGACCCTGAGAAGGAACGAAAGAATATGTTTGACGTCTTCGAGATGTGGTGTCGCATGCTGTGTGCGAAACGAATGAATGTCTACGTTTTTCAGGAGCTCCGCACTAAAGAAAGGCTCTTTACAGCAGCGGTCTCCTAAGTGGTGGTCCGTGAAAATATTTCGCTGGTCCGCAAAGAAATGTGGACATTATTTGCATTTTTTATCCACAGTAATTTAATCTATGATAATATGTAGATAGATAGCAGATGCATTTGTAGCGAATATTTTAGATGATATAGTAATTTAAGCAGATTTGACTTCCCACAAAAAGTGAATACCATTTGCTTGGTGAAAAGGCGATAAAAATTCTGATTCAATTCTCCACAACTTATTTATGCAAAAAGGCCTTTTCATCTGTCACAGAAATCAAAACACGGTACCGATTTTGGCTTGAAATAAATGCAGTTCTACGTCTTGCAGTAACATCATTGGAGCCAAATATCCATAATCTATTTCAAGCCGGAACATCCACCATACAACATATGTACAATGCTAAAAATTTAATATAATTAAACCATTTTTTAGGAGAACACATTCTTATTGTGAAGTTGTAATTATAACATAGGTCTGTGATATTTTAAATATGAATTAAATATATTAATTAGAAAGATATACATATAAAATCAATTTTATCGAAAAAAATTGTTGTTGCGCCACCGGGATTCGAACCTGGATCTCTTTCCTAACCGGGGAAGGTACATTGTCCAAAAATAATTGAACGATTAAATGTATTAATATCAAAAAGGCAACATATAGGTTAGAAAATTGTCGCTAAAAATATTGTCGCTGTAGCATAGTTGGATAATGCACCTTCCCCGGTTAGGAAAGAGATCCAGGTTCGAATCCCGGTGGCGCAACAACAATATTTTTCGATAAAATTGATTTTATATGTATATTTTTCTAATTAATATATTTAATTCATATTTTAATTAATCCATCTTCCAATTGTTTTGTTTTTACAATTATTGTTTTATTAATTATGCTTTTATAATTTGGTTACAATTAATAGTTGTATTTTATTAACTAGGTTCATTTCATGTGTTTTTTGATCACTTTTTAGGGATTTAAAATGATGAATTTAGTTTTCCGCGAGGTCGCTGCTCTTCAGCATACAGATTTTCTTTTTCATTCATTAGTCATATTGCTAAAAGAGATGAAGAGAAGACAGTCTGGAGAAATTTGTGAAGAATTAGATGTATTACACACAGTAGGTATATATATATATATAATTCGGTAGGTTATAACCCAAACACTGCTAGCACGGCCGTCACTGGTCGCGTGTTGACATCATGTGAGCTTATCGATCTTAATTGCTCTCGATTGCACAAAGTTCACAAATGTAATGAAACAAGTGTTAATAATAATTAATTACCGGTCTCTCATTATGTTCCAATAATTCACAATAATGTCACGACTGGCCGTTGCGCGTTGTCGCGACACGGGTGGTATGTTAAAAAAAAAACAGGCATGTAGGTTCTATATTTTCAAAATTTGCGTAGATCACTGTTTGTAGTTTGAAAAAAACGCGTTATATGTCTCAGATACACGAAACATACTACCCGTGGATACAATTATTTTCTGGTTCAAAAAGTATTGAAAAATTCACTAAAATGTATATAATAAACATAAAAATCTCCTTGGCGGAGACCGATCCTCGTTGAAGGCGCAGATGCTAACCATTGCGTTATCGACGAAAACGAATGACGCCTGAAAAAATAATTTTAACGAAAACATATTTTTGTTGTTGCAATTTCAGAACATAGTTCTATGGTATCCCGGTAGCAACCAAATATTTTTTCGATCATTTTTTTTTTTCTGTCTTTCTAATTCATTAATTTAGTTTCTTTTGAAAATATTTGTTTACAAATCAAGCTCTTCATTAATAAAAGCTTGTTGTAAAGTCCACCAGAGATTACTATTTTTCAAGTGAAATGAAATATTAAAATTTGATATTAAGAGTATACTTTAATTTTTCCCGTTTGAAATTCGAGAAGTTCTTCGCGAATTGCATATTCTTTCAAGCCGGTCTTTTCTATGTTTATTCACATTAATATTATGGAATGAAATAAAATGTGTGTTGTCTTTTGGATTAATCCATCGAAAATTAAATAATTTATTGAAGTATTTACATATATATTATTTAGATGATCGCTTATATCAATGTTCTAAATTTAAAATTATTATGTCAGATGCATTTTGTGGTTTTGTACAATTTTGTATTTAAAACAATTTGTAAATTGTTTTGTTTCATAATTATTTAGTAAGAAATTATTTTGTTTTTTATATAAAACTTGATTTTCAATAGTAACTGAAGCCTCAAAGCACGTGAATAAATATAATATAATATTTTTAATTGTTTGTTTTCATTAAAACAAAGTATTTTAAAAACGTCTAATATTGATAATCTGTCCTTCAAATTTAATGGTTTATAATGACTATTAATTTTTAACATTTAGTTAATTTATTAATGTACAGATTTGCCTCAAGATTATAAGAAATATTTCATATATGCAAGAATTTTACATATAAAGGCAATTTTCTGGTTGAATAGAAAATAGCTTAGAGAAACTTGTGATGGGCCACGTAAAAGGACGGAGAGAACAATCATCCACTCGTTGGATAAGTGGAAAAAAACAACAGGAACTTTTCTAGTAATAGCCTTCAGATCTGCAAGATGCCGAAAAAAGTGAAGAGACGCAGTCAAGAGGGCAGGCATCATGAAGATCACGTTCCTTAATCACGAGAGGCTAGCGGATGATAATTGTAATATCCCTTACGTATGTTTGGACGAACGAGTGCGTGGCATAATTGACCGACGTAAGGAAGTGTATGTGTGAAGACCGGGTACGAGGTGCGCGATGGGAGGGAACCGAACGGTTAAAATGGTAGGGCAAACAGAGAAGCGCTCTCTTACCTTCCGGGTCTCCCGGACTAAATACTTAATTAAGTATATAATTGTAATCGTGGTATACTTCTTATTTCAATAAATAGTGAATTGTTGTAAGCAACTGTTTTTATTGCTACACCAAACGACAACATACACCAGACAAGAACGCCAGTAATCCTTAAGAAGATTTATTATAATAATGGTACACTGGAATTCAGATTATAAGATGCTGCAAAAATTCAAATTCAATCAGCAAAAAGAAATCAAAACAGGTTTTTATACGATACGAAAAAAGTTGATTTATATTTCAATTTCAACTTGTTCTCATAAAACAAATGATATAAATATGTTGAAAAAAACATTTCGTTCGGCGGAAACTATTGCATTACACTGCAGCATTTTCAATACGGTCCATATTTTCAACACACGTCAATGTTTTTTATAATAAAATATTTAATTTCGAAACTCCCGTGCCGTGTGTAGTTCGTTAGTGAAAAATTACGCGAGAAGTCACGGTGCTGTACTAAATACTTTAATTACTATAATGGTATTTCTAATCCGAGCATATTATGGATCGGCGGTCTGTATTTGATATCATTTTTCAAATAATTACAGAGGACTCGTCTATAACGATCGCAAATATAACGAAAGCACGGTTATTACGAACAAAGAGAAAGGATTGTGTTGAAATGATGAGTTGTCATAGGGATTCTGTGTTCTCGAGTTTTTTCAGTTCCCGGGACTCGAGAGTCAACATTTTCAAGTCCCGGGAATAGAGACTATGAATGTTATTTAATTATTATATAAGCAAAATATTATTAATATGTATGGTGTACAATAACTATAAAGAATATTATATGTGTAAAAAGAAATAACGTTTATACCAATTAATTTGTTAAAGGAAATAAAAACTGTTTGTTGAAATATTTATTGATTTATAATATGGTAGTCGTTTATTAAAATGATATTAAGCTAATATAAAACACGTACGTCTATAAAATTTACAAAATACAAACAATTTAAAAAACAAAATAAAAGTTGTACAAATAAGAATAATGAAACATATCGAAAGACAATAACGTCAGGATTTAGACAAAGTCAACTGAAATTCCCCAATAAAGTTTTTCAAATAATTTCATCCGATCCAAATTTTGTTTCAAAGAATGACATGAATTTTTCTTAAGGACATGAACTTTCGACTCGTAATTTAGTCATAAAATATTGTGGACTAGATCTGTTACACCCTGTATATAATCGTGGTGTTGATATATGAATAGTTCACGTTTAAATAAACGTAAATGTGTAAACAAATTTGGTTCGGCTGATTTTATGATACGCGAAATTTTTTTGAATTTGGTAACAGTTTCTCTTGGATGACCTTGTGTAATATATACCTGTTTAATATATTATATAGAGAATAAAAGTTACAAAGAAAAAATGTATCAAATTTATCGACGAAATCTAAACGAGAACCATTTCTAAATTAATCAATTGCGTAATTTATTTATATTATAGTCACGTACTTGCACCCAGCATTCCACGAAAAACAAATCACGTAAAATTTATTTCATAACCTGGGCTAACACAGCCAGGTAGTAGCAGTAGGTGGTACTCTAGATCAAGAGGAGTACGGCAACATAATTAAATTTTCTGGAGTGCCACTTATTTTAAACGAGACATTAATAATATTGAATTATCATTTAAAATCTCGTTTTAATAACATATGATACACAGGTCACTGTAATAAAACTTGCAAAATATGT
This sequence comes from Eubasilissa splendida, assembly GCA_031772225.1. Taxonomy (NCBI): domain Eukaryota; kingdom Metazoa; phylum Arthropoda; class Insecta; order Trichoptera; family Phryganeidae; genus Eubasilissa; species Eubasilissa splendida. The sequence continues at coordinate 1,540,965 of CM062857.1, forward strand.
GTGTTGTTTGTTTTTCTCAACCGCTGCGACTTTTCTAAATATGTATAATACTGACTGTTTAAGTGAGTTTAAACATTTGTTTAGTAACCGCACAACTCGTTTGTTGGTCGTAAATATTATAGATATTTAGATATAGGTAATATTATCGCAATAACGATTGCTTGTGATTATGTAAAATTATCTTCGATCATTTTTTGCTCAAATTTAATCAGCTTTGTGCAAAAGCATATTTACCGGTATTATTATTGCCAATGTGGTTCACGGTTAGTTATCAGCTGTAGAAACTGGGTTATCCTAATGAAAACTTCATGTTTAGATCTTTAGATGTGTCTTCAAAAAATACTAACTGTTCATTAGTAAACTTCAGCAGGTGAACGCGTTTGGTCACGTTTTGTTTTAGTCAAGAGTAAAACGTGTATTTTGAACACTTCATCTTACGACGGCCCGTTTTAACTCGAGTGAGAACGTGTATTATTATATATTGGTAGTGACAAAAGTAATAATGAACGCTAAAAACATCTGAAATAAGAAACGTTTTACCTTAAAACTAAAATTTAATTAAAACAAATTAGATGAAGAACTTAGAAAGATATACCTACAGTAAAAATCTTTAATTATCACCGGGTTTGTATCAAAGATTTTTAATTAAATAAAAATGGATTTGAAGTCCTAGCATATATTACTCAAATGTTTATGAGGTTCATTGCACAGACCATCAAATAAATAGACGTAAACAAACGCAAATTCCTCGTTCCAAAATTTTCATTTTGGTGAAACTCACGTAATCACTTTGGTGCCACTGACGCAATCAACGAGCTCCGCGATTTTATTATAAAATATGACTTGATTGACAATATAATATGCATTAATGTAAAAATATGTCTTGTTCACACAAAATTTAATTTTTTTGTTGCATAAATGTGTCAGAATCATCAATCAGATTTATGTTTCGTCGGATGTACGTGTGTAGAATGCCCCTCGCCTCGCTAATAATGTTCCTAACTCCTTTCCCGTATATACACTTCATATCGTGTCTATTCAATTACTAGTCTGTGGATTCATTGGAAATAAAAATATGATTTTAATATGAAATAATAGATTCCTCATTAAAATAGAAAGAACACACATGATGTAGGAAATTCGACGTGAAATTGAATTAACATAGTATAATTAGTAGGTAGTTTTTAAGGATCGTCTCCTATTAGTATCTATACATTTTTTCAATAGATAGATTTTTCTTGTGCATTTTCTAAGTGATTCATTTAATTTGTTTTAATTATCAGAGAACATCGTTCTAAAATTTGCAATTTCACAATAAAAATGTGATTTCATTAAAAATATATAATTTAATGCACAACGTCGATTATCGTCACGGCTGTGTTGGGTCTGATAGAATTATAATTATTTTTTATCTAACTTGTAAGTGTAATATTGAGCTAATTACTATTTTTAGATAAACGCTCAATAGTGTGAATATGTAATTAAATTTAAAAAAATAATATCGGAATAATTTTTTCATAAACATTAACACAAATAATACAGCATATACCAAGATATTTCAAAATATTGATTGTAGAATGTGTGGCATATTAAAAATGGCGATTTTCACAATTATTGCATATATGATATTTTGCGAACACTGCAATTAAGGACCATTATACATAAAGGTAGTAGTTGTACATATATCATATAACAACGATTTACATGTATGTAAGTTGATGATTATGATTGTGAAAAAACATTCGCCTTGTAAAAAATTTTTCATTCTCACCCAAAGGTAATATTTATTTATTTATTTTCTAGACTTCCTGCCCCATATGTCACTTATCGAAGTACTAGTAATACGAGGCGCGTTTTTTAAGTAAGTACCGTTGTCGGATATTCCCGGTTTAGCGCTGCGGTTACGATATTGCGCATGCGCAATGGTTTCCTTCATCTGTTGACTCACCACATGCAATGTTAGAGGTATTCACATAGCGTGGCCATCTTGTAGTGAGTGGTTAAAGTGTTCAAGACAATAGATCAGCCCGCGAATTGAGAGATTCGGTCCGTGATTCATTTCTTGAATGCACGAAACATGAAAACAGCTAACATTCATCGTCTAGTGTGTCCTGTTTTGTCGTGATTTGGCGCCAAGTGATTTCCATATTTTCCTTCATCTAAATCGGTTTGATGACGATGATGAAATCAAAAATGGAGTACAGACATGGTTTTCATCCCAGGCGGCGTCGTTCTATAACGAAGGTATACAAAAACTGGTGCCCCGCTATGACAAGTATCTTAATAATGGTGGTGACTATGTTGAGAAGTAGTTTAAGGTGTGTAGCGTCCGAAGAAAGTAAAGTGTGATAAAAATGATATTATTATAATGAATTTTAAAAAAAATCCGGTAATTACTTAAAAAATGCGCCTCGTATTAACGACGATCTAAACCGTGGGTGCCGTGTGTCTCTATAAATTTAATGACTGATATAAAAACCAAAAAAAATCATCAACAATTTAAAAACACAGTACACAAATGAGTGAACTATCAAAAAATTTCCCTTTAGAATTTATTTTTGAAAAATTAAAGTTTGGCGTTTGAAATTGATTACAGCTGAATAAAGGCCTCCTAATGTGTCTCCTCTTTTCCTCAATTCAGCAAGTTTTAGGGCGGCCTTCGGTCTCTTGATTCCCTTCGGGTACCATTGGATGAATGTGCCTGCGTAACCATAGTCTAAATTCTAATCCTTTTAAATAAATTAAATAAAAATATAATTTTCTTCTTCAGGATGTCAATACTAATCAAAAACAGAAACAGAATCTATTCTATCTATCTTTTTTATAAAAAACCATGACCATTTTCTATTAAATGATTAGAAAATTCTTAAAACCCACTATTGTTCAAACATCTCAAATGCTCCATTACTCTTATATTAAAATTTCGACCCATTTTACCAATATAAAATGCAGCACAATCCTTACAACTAAGTTTATAGACACCAGAATTGTTAAATTTATCATATTTTTCTTTAGAATTTTTGACTAAATTGGGATCGTCAATTTTGCATGTAAAAGGTGTTGGTCATAAATTAAATAATTTGGAATCATTGGAGATTGATAAAGCGTGTAAAACTAACCAAAAAATTATAAACAACCAACTAAATCTAACTACATATCCCATTCTAAAATTTTTTCTTAAAGATTATTCTAATAATTTTGTATCAAGTAACAATTTGAGTTAGGTACTAAATTAATTTTTTATATATTTATTGTTTTTTAAAAATTGATTCTGTTAAATAAATAATAACATATGTTTTTGATTAGTATTGATATCCTGAATAAGAAAATGATATTTTTCGAAATAGGTAGATGTATTTAAACTCAATAAGTGGTTCATAAAGAAAGTTAATAAAAAATAAAAAAATCTAATCTACTATTCTAAACTTATTATTCTAAACAAAATTACCTAACATATCATAATTGAGCGACAAAGCTCATTTCATTTACTCATTCAATTTAAAAATAATTTAATCTCAGATAATAACAAATTAAATGCATGCGTCGACAACAATTCACGCCTCCAAAGTTGCAAAACATACCACCGGCCGGGCCGGACCGTTCATACGTGCGGTTCGTTTATGTACCAGAATCTTTAACATACCTACACCCGATAGCTACATCAACTTGTGTTCAAGTTGTCAAATGTACGATACGACTAGTGGTTTTGGAGATCTCTTTGTAAGGGTAAATCCACAGATGAAACATTCTACAATGATCCGTAAATTATTTGACAATAAACACAATGTAATTGCTTTCAGCTTGTACTACATTTCATTTAAAAAAAAACAATTGTATTAGTGTTATACGTAAATCTGTACATTGTAACAGTGTATTGATGCCGCTTAGCGTTTAATTTGGTCTGTGGACGGGGTTGTCGTTCGAAGTTAGTTATAAACACGGTCTGTCTCTACAAAAAATGTATTACTAATCTTTTTGTATTTTTATATTATTACTAAAATTAGTCTTAGTAGAATGCGTTCATTGGTTTTCCATGATTACAAATATATAACTACGTACTTATTTATTTATTTATTGTTATTGTGTTTAGTTTGTAGAACTCCATGTTTATTTTTTAATGAAATTTAAAAAATCTAATTTTGATAAATATTATTATTGAGTTATGCTAGTTTACGTAAAACATTATTAAGGCCATTTTCAAACTGTGGATAAATCACGTAAATCATAATACTTTTTTAAATTTCATTTTTAAAAAATACTACGTACTTACACTATAAAAGCATATATTCAAATGAAATGTTCTTAAAAGCATTATATGTTCCAGTAAATTATTTTTTCTCTGTACTTAACCCTATTTTTATCACATACACGGCGGATAAATGTATCGCAAAAAAAAACTGAACATAAAAATTTGAGCTCTGTATGTGTTGTATGTTCTATTTACTACGAGTTTTCGGCGCCATGTATTTATTTAATATGTACTTAAAATAATTACGTTAAAAAAAATATATTACATGTTTTTAAAACGAGCTGTTACACACACTAATGTAATTATTCTTTCTGAATGAAAATAAGTTTTTCTGATTTTAAGACCGCTGTTGAATAGATTTTAAAAGAAACATAACTATTTTAATTTTATTAAGACATAAGAAGGTGGCTCAAATGATCATAACTAACAAATTAAATAAAACGTTATAACTTTTTAAATGCCAGTATTTTTTTACATATATTTTTTATTCTATTATACTACTAAACATAATATATAGTTATTAAAAATTCCGCTTAACAATGTGTCAAATACATGTGAAATACTAAAATAACTAAAAAAGAATCATTCTAATTGTACAATGTTTATTAATGTAATTGTTATTGCGTTTTATTAATTCGTGCGGTCTGGTTTATATCGGACCATCGCATTTCTTTATTCGAATCGTGATAAACTTATGTATATAGGTACATAAATAATATCAAGAATTTCATCAATCATCTAGACTCAAATTATTCGGTTCTTATACAATCTGCATCTAGGGCACAACGAAGTTAATCAGATTTATGTATTTCATCTTTCTTAATTGGTATTTAAAATTACAGTATTTGAATAATCGAAGAAGGTTTCAATTTGTAATGAACACAATTCAATTCAAGCGAACATATAAAGCGATTTTAATAATTCTTAAATTATAATTATCAATAAGTTCCAATGAATGTGCCAAGTTGTGAACATTCTAATAGTCCGTGTTCACGGAATGAGACACGATTAGATAAATCTCAGTATCAGGTACATGTGTTGAGATTTTGATCTTATATGAATTTTCATTGAAAGGAATATTGTTATCTCGTAACCAATTTTGCACATACAGACTGACGTCGTTGGTCTATTTTCTTGAATGTTATGATAATACGTGTTATCAACTACAATTAGCGAATTTGTTTGTAAATTAAGAATAAGCATTTCTTTCACCCATTTTAAGTCATTTACACCATTCAAATCATTATAATTGTTTACACAAGGGGTGAAAAAATGGGTGGTATAAATTTGGTGTAGAAACAGGACAGTAAGGAGTCAATAACCAACCAGGAAGCACAACTTACCTGGATTTTCTTGCTGTACTCACAGCTCTCCAGAACTTCAGGAAACTTCATAGATGATTAGCATGAAGCACTGTGTATCACCCAATAGTGATTGTTACTCTTCGGCACGCACTGCGAGAAACCGAAACACAAACCAACAGTAACTGTAAAAATAACAGATCAGTGAGATGTTCACTTTTTAACAGTTCTAAAGGTCATAGATAATACACAGAAAAGTCGTACTCTGAGGTATAGGCTAAAGGGAGGGTTGAGGGACAGATAGATATATTAAACCTAATGAAGTATCCACACGCGCACGATCTTTGGCGATCTGTGGATCTGTCATAAATACTGAACAGTGATGATCGCCAGTTTTTTGCAAAGATTTATAAATCAATAAGACAAATCACCAACCCCATTGGCAGCTTCATTATACATGAACTTGTATACGTTGAATAATATTTCACGCGTTTGCCCTCGTAATGGTCGTTCTCGTCCCAAAGAAAATGATGAAGACATTATGTAAATATTAAAAATTCATAATTATTTGATTCATATTTGATTTATTAAAATTTTTCCCAGTTTAAGATGAAGGCAGAATGTGACAAAATAAGGTGGGTATGTATTTCTGAGGTGAAGAACCCGCGGATCTTTTATTCACTACTGACTAGCCGGTGAGAGAGTAGACTACCGGTGTTTACTCTCACAATATATAAAGAGTAAAACAAGGTGCAATTAGATAGTATATATATATAAAGGCTAAAACAATTAGATAATAAAGGTAGCAGTTTTAACCTCAAGATTGGACCTTTAAAAGTTTTTGGGCGTAATTTCTCCCCATTTCGTGTAGCCAGAACTGCACTTATCTTGAAAAATATGCAAGACTTTGGTTACAATTTTTCACGTTTCCATTTAGACTGTTGTATATTTCTGGTGCTAGAAACAAATGGAATCTTTGTGCAAAAGTTTTGTTTAATTTTGGCACGAGAAAGACAGTTGGCCTGTGTTCTTGTTAATTGAGAGTGCGTAATTTTCTGGTGATATTGTTTATGTCGGTAAAAGTTTTTTAGTGTACCAAGTATGGACAAGGTGGCCCAAATTATTGAAAACATCTCGTAACACATGAGTTATTTCAAAACATAATATAATTAATTATAATTCTTAATGTAATTTTTTTGCACAATATTTAGCTAATCAGAAATCATGAAAACACCCCGTATTGCATAATCTACTGGGTTTAAATCTAGGCTATTCAGTGGCCACATGCTTGGTTCGATGAAATTAACATTATCACGACGAAGAAAGTTGATTGTATTTTTGGGTGTGTGAGATGGAGCTCCGTCCAGCTGTAATGTCCAGTTATGCTGTAATGTCTATGTCTTTGATAATTTTTCTAACACCCCAAAGTGTTTCGATTCGCAAATTTTTGATCAGAATACGGTCTTCTACAGTGATTTTTGTCATTCTGGGCAACAATTTGAAAAAACCAAATATAATCAATGGGAAAATTAATAATCAAATATGGCGACCGGAAATTCTTGAAATAAAACATAATATAGGTAAATAGATAAGTAAGAAAATTTGTAAACTATTTAAGCTATTGTTGATATAGTTAAACTAATTTTGATGTAATTATATCACATTTTATGAAATGTTCTCACTTTTTTTGGATCACCCTGTATATACGTTTGATGGATGTCTAGGACGTGATGTTCTTTGAAAAGTTCATTTAGAATAAAACTCAAAACCATTTTTTGGGCTTTATTTACTAATAGTATTAATATTTTTCAAGTGCGGAAATTAACTGACACCTGTACACTTTTTACAAACACATGTGTGTATTTTGGTGATCTCATCGTATCTTTATTGGTAGCATAACCTAAATCTATGCTTAGTGCATGCTTCTGCTATTAATTTTGAAAATTTAAACAAACGGAAGGCATTAATTTAAAACATATTATACATTTTGTTTTAGCGACTTCTGCTGGGAAGTTTTAAATTCATCCAACAGACAAACGAAACATCAATAGACTGATATTTGAATAACAATGTATCTCTGAGACATGGTGTGTACACGGGGACTACGAAAGGCGAGAGTTGTCTCCTAAGAATCTAATGGGAGCAAAATCCGTGTCTCAAAGATTGTCTCGAGTCGAAAAATCTAATAAGCATTTAATCCGTAGACATGGGCCATAATAATAAATTGATTCGATAATGTTATTTTTCAATATCTTAATAAATAATAATCTAAGAGCAATCTTTTTAAGTAGCATAATTAAGTTATAAATCGATAAGCATGATTTTTTACTAACTGTATTACAGGTGTGTGCAGTACGAATTAATGGCGAAAAGTCTTTGAAATTGAAGTGAAAAGTATAATTAAATTTCTTTGTCGGTGTTATAAAATGCGTCGTTATAGTTTGAACAGGTCGTGTAAAAATATAATTTTGGCCGTGACACAATTATTGCAGATTTGTGTTACATATCTTTACAGAATTCGTGATGTCTTTTCTAAGTAGGCAATTATTTAATTTAATTATTACCCCTTTTAACACTTGATTGATGTAACTCAGACACGCGAGAAAAGTACCCGCACAATATTTAACATACACTTGATAACTAATAAACATTTTTAAATTCCCCTACTTGAGAATTTACGTTGCGACACATGTTAGGATAACTATATGTTATTATTGTGGTCAAACATCGAATGCATTAAAACGAAACGTCATCACTGGAGGAGGGAGTGTTTTATATTAATACTGCTCATGTATTCGGTGTTACGGAGGTAGACATTTTAAAATATGAATTAAATATATTAATTAGAAAGATATACATATAAAATCAACTCTATCGAACAATATTTTTCAATTTCGATATTAAAAATATCACAGACCGTCTGTTCTGAATAATTACAACTTCACAATACGAATGTTTTCTCCTAATAAGTACTAATAACTGAAACTCCTAAAACCATAATTTAAAAAAAAAAAACAAAAAATCTTCTTGTTATATCCTTTATACTCCTGTATTATATAGTAGATATATGAGCATTTAAACAAAAAAGATTAGATGTATCGTGGGGTGAGTACTAATTTGTTCTAACAGCACCTTTTCACCAAACTGACACTTTGATAAAAAAAATAGCTCTTTGTGGTGGGAAAGGCACCAAGAATTAGATGCGGTAGACTCATCGAGAGAAGCGACAGGTTCAAAATTGCATAAAGCAAAGCATTTTGTTAAAGCAGTTCACCATCTTAAGTCATTAAAATATTCAAGAGATTGGACTACTACAGCGACATTCTGGGATAGATGTCGCAAATATTGGCTCTTCTCACAAATAATGCTGAGAGGGATAGGATAAGCTACCTGCATCAGGTAAAATTATTACTTGCTATAAAAGCAGTAACTTATTCTCAGTACAAGTTTTGAAGAGTTTTCAAATATTCAGCATATTTTGCTTTATGAGTTTAATACAGGCAACAACGCATCGGAAAGTGCAAGCAATATTAATGCAGTACATATATGGGGATTAGACAATAAGCGTAAGCCAGTGTCATTGATGGCTTCAGAAATTACGAGCCGGAAACTACAGCCTAGAAGACGAGCCTTGTACTGGAAAATCGGTAAAGCTCGACGTGAACGTCCTGCAAACCCTGGTGGAACAAAATTCCATTAAAACTATCAGAGAAGCTTGAAGAAAGTTTGAATTTGATTTTTCAACCATTCATTGACACCTGCGTGCCATCGGAAAAATCAGCAAATTGGGTCAATGGGTTCCTCACAAACATTAAAGTCTAATCTAAGTGAATGTGTGCTCTTCTTTGCTGTCACGTCTCAGGAATGAACCTTTTTGGAAACTATGACTAACCCATCATACTCCCGGACATTGCCCTATCTGATTATCATTTATTCCGCAGTTTTCAAAATCATTTGAACAGAAAAAAAATGAATTCTGTAGACGAGGTCAGAATAGTACTGGAGGAGTATTTTTCAACACAGACAAGTGAGTTTTGGAAGAGAGGCCTTGAAAATCTATCAGAAAAATGGAAGAGCATTGTATAAAATAAAAGAGAGTATATATTTTAGATTAAAAAAGACCTTGTTTATCTTTATTTTGAAAAATAAAATAAGTATTAAAATAACCCATTATTTATGGGATGACCTAATATAAACTGCGGTCATGGACAGTTTAAGTTTAAGACTACAAAAGAAGAAAAGGAAACAAAAGTGAAATAACTTTCGCATTTGAAAATGCAACAATGTTAGGGAAAGGGCGATCGCAGTTGCCGCCTAGAAAAACAATACCAGAGACGGTCATCATGGATCATTAAACGGAACAACTTTCTACGGGTCGAATTACAAGATCATAGCTAACACTGGAGTTGTTAGTCTTATTTATATACTGTGACATCCTGTATTTTTGTTTCAACGTAAAAACTATTTACATAGAACTATAATTAGTGTTTCCGCAATCTGGGATGACGAACCATGTCGTTTTCAACCTTCATTCTATAAATATGGGTTCTTGAATGCCAATTTAGAAGTAAATCTTTACAAATGTCTTTATTTCAATATGGAAGCATATAATAACTCGGTCGGATGCGTTACTCGAATTGATTGTGACATGTAAGATGATGATGACGACAGTGATACATTTCCGGAGATGCTATTACTGCCATATAGTAAGGGGAAATAAAAAAAAACTGCAAAATATCGGCCTTGTCATATACTATGTAATGACATTAATATATTCCAGAACGATCCTTACATCATTTTCAGGATTAATTTATTTGAGTTTGGAATATGTTTACAGGAAGATTTGTCACATTTCACTATATACTTTTATATATTTTAACATTACATAATTAATGGGCGTTTAAAATTAAACCAAAGACAAATAAACCTTTTAAGGTTTATTTTTTTTTAAAATCAGCATTGTTTTCTAAATGCATTTTACTGCTCAGATATTCAAAATTCCTTCCAGGATATCGAAAACTGGCGAAAATTTCAATCAATTGAAAATTATTCAAAAATAAAATAATTTGTGTTGAAAATATAATTTATTATTAAAAAAAGATTTCCATTGGTCTACAACAATGTAACTTAACCAATTAACGCAAACAAATCCCAAATCATACATTTTTGCATTAAAATTACGTAATGACCCGTTTTGACGGTAACATACATCCACCATGTTCCATATGCAAATGGCGACTGCCGTGCCGCCTTTCTGCCGAGCGGTACCATATGGCAAATCATAGTGTACACTATCGACGCTGGCAGCGTAATATAATAGAAGATGTTAGCAACAAACAAATTGTTTAAGCAAATACCGTTGTTTATTTAAACAATTAAACAATACTGTTAGTATATTTCATATATCAACGTCTTAATTAAGTTTCATAGTCATTTTTTTCCAATTGAAAAAATAGAGGTAGGTTACTTAATAAAATATCGTTTAACTAATTAACTAATAATAATTAGGTTTTAGATCTAAATAAAATAATTTGAATTGCAACAAAACAATTTTGGTGCCAGAGAACTTAAATGGAAATATTACGATTTTAAAACTTGAATTTTAAGAAAATATTTTGTTTTTGACTGGACGTTAACATTATTTTAGGAACTCAGTCTCGAATTTAGTTCTTCGTGTAGGTTGTAAGCAGACAATGAGTTAACCATTGGAACATTGCTATGTACTGAATATACTATATCTTGAAAGAAAACCGTAAACGGATTACGCCATCAACATGCATTGGAAGATAAATAGTTAAGATTTGTATAATCAAAACGGATATTTATATACTCGTAAATGGGTAGATAATTAAAATATGATACTACTATTCTAACAGGTATTAGGAGAAGGAAATAAAATGGTTATAGAAAGTGTTCGAACGTAATTAATAACTAGAATCATACAAAAACACCTATTAAAAACCCTAAGAATTAACATGAATTTATGTTGTCTCTACCTTATTTACATAAAATTTTATAGCTATCCTCTTTCGTGTATTACCTTTCATTAAAATGTCATTAGTGTTTGAACAGAATTGTTTCTTAGAATTTTTCCAGTATTACCTTAAGTAAGAACTTAAAATTATACAGCTGTCCCTTTTCTTAATACATTTCATATTTTCATAAGTTGTTGAATTAAAAATGGTTAGATTGATAATGCCCTCATAAGACGAAACACGTCTCATGGAAATTAAAAGAATAAAACTAAAAAAACAATAGTTTTTATTTTCACAGGTGTAGATGTATAAAAAAGTAAGGTGGGTGTTAAGTTTATTCCGTATTTAAGTTGACTAAAATAAACGTGAGCAGTCGACGGGCTCACAAAATAGCGACTGGCATAAATAAAGCATGTGTGGTGGGGGTGAGGCAGTTGGACAGATAAATCCAGCTGATTTCGATCACCAGTGTGTTCACCTACATATAATAATATTATGAAAACCAACCACATTCGTTAGACATGATGAATGATCATTCAAGTAAGAATCTCGTGTATCACGATCGAGCATGAAACCGAGTTGAGTATAATAGGTCTAGATACTTGGATGGTTTGAGAGTACGAAATGTACATACGACCGATGATACTTGACCGGATTATACAAGGCAAGCGTGGATGTTACAAATTGTCAACTACATCTAATACATCCAAATGCAATAATCTTCAAAGGATCGAAACTCTCAATCTATATTATAATTGGGTTTCATATTCATAGTATTTATTGTTAGTTGAACATATTATCAACGGGAATTTTACCAACCCTTGCAGATGATTGTATTAAGACGTGTAAGAGTATATTCATTACTGCAACAAAATCCAATCAATGTTGAGAAAAATCTTTATAAAAGTTAAAAATAAAATATAACAATATTTAAAAGGCGAGAAGTAAAATATACAATAACTTAAATACAAGTATTATAAGGCGCATCACTAGGGAAAATTCAACGCAATAGTGCAAACCGTGATGTATGAGGCAAACACTTATAAAATGGTCGCACAGGTATTTCAACCAAACACTAAACTAATTTCGTTTTAAATACAGACATATAAGTGTATATTATAAAATGTCGTTACAATAGTTTACACGAGAACTGGTCTATAACTGTAATGGAAAATAATGGTTTTGACGCTATTGAAAGACAGGAGATAACCTAGGTAACTAGGATTTGAAAATGACTATGGAGCTGCAACAAAGAATTCGTCACAGCTGCCAGTTCTTGTCTTCGATCCAATCTTTGAGAAGTGGAGATCGCCATTGTCGCGCTTATAGTGGCTGTCAATTATATTTGTTTTTTTAAAAACCACATGGTCGTATTATGTAGGTTATACATTTTATTTTTTCTGTTCTAGTTATATTAATATTTTTAATTATTACAAAATTGATGGATTTTTTGCACATTTTGAGAAATACACAGACAATAAATAAACGATTATTTTTATTAAAATTATTATTAATATAGACAGTTGTAATTTTATACAAATATGGGCAGTTGCGTATGTTTACCATAAAGTCAGGTCTAGTCTGCAACATTAAATGTTCATTACAACTACAGTTATACAAATTATGTAATTTTCATGTTCATAATTAAAAGAGAAAATGAACGGAAAAACAGTAAAAATAATAAATAAAATATATTTATAAACAAATGTGTGTTAGGGTCAGATGAAGTTTCTTAATCTTAGTAATGCAAATACTGCCCAATTCATATTGATTGATAATTTCAAAATGTTTATAATTTACTTACGTTTTATGTCGCATATCAACATAAAACAAAGAATCGCATGGCAACACAAAACAAACGTGTTCGGTGATCGAATTTTGTTTGATATTAAATAAATTATGGCTATAAAATAAATTAATTTTCCATCAATATCTTCTCTTGCTTATGTCCATAATTCAAATAAATGTTATAAATATATAAGTTTATGTTTGTTTGACCTATTAACATATACCTACATATATATAAAATGAATGGTAGATGATGATATTTCACATAGAATAATTAATTTTATGTATTAAATTAAAATTAAATAATCAAAAATTTATTCTTATAATTATTATTACGGTTCGTTTTTAAGATATTGTAATTAGTTATACGAGATGTGACAAATAATTCGCATATTCGTATTATGAATAAATTAACTAATGTAAACTATTAGCTAAACGTAAAAAAAATGCCAGTTGTTTTCAGATCGTATCGTATAGAATTATATATATATTTTAATTTATTAAAACGGTTCACTAGAACACAAGTTATCACATAATAAATAATGCCGGCTAGTCATTCCACACTCATGTGGTACCAGGCAGAAGCTAGTACAGGCTGTTGGAGCGACTTGGCGGTGAGGGATGAAGACGCAGTTAATTCATTTTTCCGACAATGTGATATACTACGAGTTTATACGAGTAGTTGATATCGTCGCTTTGCTGGAATAACAGTTCCAGTCCCATATTAATATAGAATAACTTTTGAATCACATGTTCGAAGTTGATCGATTCTGTGGAAGTGGTTATTACGATGTCGAGCAACTGACTTGATAGTAATCGGTTAAAAATCACCAGGACACAAATATCAACCATCGCCACTCCGTGTTGAAATTCAGGGCAGCGCGCGTGAAGGTGTTTAACATTAAAATGCTATTATGTCAAGTAATGGAATTAATCAAATACAATTACATATTTTGTCAAGTCTAATAGCGATATGCAACAGTCAAATGAAGTACTTATTATGCTATACAGATGAACGTTGACTATTACAATATATATGTAAATAGCAAATTACATTTAACAAATGGAGTACGTGATTAATGACTAACATGAGGCACGGTAGCAAAGGTTATTGCAATACAGAATACAACAGGAGCGATCGCCGAGCCGCGAGCGATGTCCGTTCTGTGATTAGGGCGGCGGAGTGAGCGATCGATTCGTAACAAATTGCAGCACGATCGACGAAAAACCGAACTAAATTCAACAAATCAAAGGCTTTGTGCAAGCCGTTGGCACTTTGCACGCTCCGCGACACTTTTGCGCAATTAAAAGCCATTCGCGGTTTTTGCCACTTTCCGTACCACCGGCTGGACGTTCAATTGACGGGTTGCGAAACGCGACGATGAGTGCACATTTGACATGCTTTATGAATGTTTAAATTGTCCGACAAAGTCTCATTCAGGTCCACAAAGAGCCGAGTTATTCGATTAACTCGGAGCGGTCGGTGGTCCGTCCCGCGACGGCGGAGCCGGTTTTCGAAAAAAAAGCAAGTGTACACAACAAAGTAAGATTAATTAGTGTAACACCATTTTAATATTTAACGAATAGTCGATATGTTGTTCCCTCGGCGGCGGCGGTCATATTTCTCGGTACTGGAAGAATGAAGATTAGAGATTACCGATAATTCTATTATCCAATAAGAAAGGAGGAAATATTCAGTCATGAGATCAAATCCGCGCAGCATTTCAATTTGAATTGTAATTCAAACAGAAATAAAAGCACACACTCTTATGAGATTTGTATAGGGAGAGGGAGTACATACCTACTGTTAATACATTTATGTGGTGGTTACATAATATAAAGATATTTGTCTGTTGAGTATATACTATTGATTAAGATATTTGTTAATTAAATTATGCTCGCGGAATCTTCCATTAAAATGAAATTATAAAAATCAAAATACAAAATGAGAAATAGAAACAGAGTAAATTATCGTGTATCCAAACCAAAAATAAACAAAACGGATCATAGCATAGTAAAAACATGTCATTATGAGTTAATTATGTTTTCAATTTCTATTTTATGAAATGCAGTTTAATCATCAACATGGAATTTTTAGCACCATTGATAGTAGTATAGAAATACTAAAAACACAAACAAGTTGCAATAAATACGAAGCACTGTATAAATTAACTATTTCACCTAATTTAAATGTACGAATTGTAATGAAAGAAATTTATTTATTTGAAGTTAGATTTTCAATGAAGTTAAAATTGAAAATTAATTCTGTAAAATATTTTATTAGTAGGTATTATATAAGACAGAGCAAATATTTGAAATCCTCGCTGTTCCTGTCATTCTGATGCAACATCCAGCAAAACGGAATGACAGCGATGATTTATAAGCGGCACTCGAGGTTGTGAAAGGTTTTTCTGCCGTCAATGCCTTTGCAGAAAGGAGGGTAGTCCTGATGCGAGATTTCGACACGGCAATTACACCATTTGAGAACCAGAATTTTTTTTTTTGGCCTGCTATTGAGCTGCATTACTAACGTTGTCTCAAGATCAAATATCATCAGGAGCTAGTTTGTAACAAATAAGTGATAAAGAATTTTACTGTGTTATTTCGTTTATTTATATTATATTAACGCTCTTATGGACTAACCAAGTTAATTATAAAAAATATAGCCAGTTAGTACAAAATAATTTACCATAGTAAGTACAATACAGTAGATGTACATACACAAGTAACATCGGAATATATAAAAAATAAAAAAATAAAAATAATAATAGAAACGAAAAAAAATGTATTAATTAGTACATAATATTAACTTGAATTGAAGCATATATGTGAATAAGAAAAACAGAAGAATAAGAAAAACAGAAGAACATAAAAAGATAAGATAAAAAATATGACTACATTTGATTTTAATACGGGGTTAAAAATAATACATACATGTTATAAGGTCTCGCAGATTAATTTTAAGTCAAATATAATTATTAATCAGATAAAATTTGTAAACAATCCTCTATTGAGTATTTTCCCACTTAACCATTCTTTCCCTTCTAATGACCATGTAATTCTTTAATTAACTCCTACTCCTATTTTGGTTTACCCCCCTACCTTCATCCTTCTCTGTAACCCTCTCCCAATGTCAATCTTTCAGCTTGAATATACAGCTCATCCTGAGGAAGAGAATATTTTTCTGGAAGCATGGAGATATTATATTTAATAACAATATTACTTGACTTTAATTCATGAATTATTGTCATCACAAAGTAAAAATCTACCTTCAGAAGAACTATTCTTTGAATTGATATCTTTCACGGTTCTTAATACAAAACCATATATTTAATAATACGTAATACATCCGCTAAATACGGTTTGTGATACTGGCGCTACCTCTAAATAAAAATCTCTTAATTAAACAAAATACAAGGGTAGTACTCATTAGCCACACAAATGAAGACTTCTTCGTGTATAATATTATAAGTACCATTATTTTAAATCTTCAAATATTTAATGCGTATTTTGAAGAAAAAACGAGCATGCAAACTTAACCTAGAAACCTATTCCCTGTGTCTGTCTGTCAATTAAGTACAGCTGTCTTTTGAAAAGGGCAAAATACCATGTTATTACGAAACAAATATATTTTGAACAGAAGCAGACTTCGAAACAGTCACAATAATTTGTAATGTAGAACATCGTTGATCGATATCACACCAAATAAGTAATGCAAACCGTGCTAACTTTTAAGTAATCTCAAAAATGTGTCAATATTAAAAGATTATTTAAAAACGGACATTTTTTAACTACATATTGTGCAATATTTTCAATGTTATTTAAAAGAATTTAAGGTTATAAAAATAATTCATACAATATAATACAGTGTATCCCAAAAGTCTTTTTCATTTTGGTTCATTCGCTGCACTAACACAACGAGCGGGAGAGGGGCGGGAGGTACGCCGATCACTAACTGCGTCCTTGGGAATTCAGTCGCTATGGAGCGTGTCCTTATCAGTTGTTCGTGAAATTTTCCCTGGAAAATTGATATCCCGACGAGGTGATATAAATTGGCCTCCGCGTAGCCCCGACTTGACACCAATGGACTTTTTTCTATAAGGCTACCTTAAATCATAGATACACAATAGCAATTCTCCCTCTCTGAACTAATTATAAGAAAATATCCGAGAAGAAATGGCGGCGATCACGGAGAATACGTACCGAGCAGTTCTCAAAAATTTTGCCTCCCGTTCTAGAAGAGTGCCAACGAAATAACAGATCACATTTAGAAAACATAATTTTTAAGATTTAAATTCCCAGGAACTGTACTTAAATGCAAAATATATTTTTTTTATTACACCCATCCATTATTTTATTACAGAATTTTAATTATGAAAAAGATTTTTGAGACACCTTGTATAACCCCGTCAAATTTTACGAGTTATTTGTAGTAGTATTATGTTAAAAAGCTGCTTCGCTGGACTAGCGGCTTTTGGTTATGTACATACAATAAATGATCGTAAAATATACTCCTTTCTAAATGGCACGCAATCCTGATACAGTGATTCGTCATGACACCAACCCAACCGACAGATATTTTGGTGCGTGATTGTATCGCAATAATTGAATGTGACGTAATGATCTGACAGACGACAAGTCCTATTATAAAGCTATTAAATTTTTTTAAATTTAAGTTTCTGCTTAATCAAGTGTTTACTTTGTACGCAATGTTTAATTATTTTTATGAATTTCAACCATCAGTTTTAGCCACGCTCGGTAAATTAAGATATGAAAGAGTGTCGGAGTCTCGATGGAAGTAAATTTGTGTTACTTAATAGCTTGGTTCACACGGTCTGTTAAGGTGTAAGTGTATTTATTCACTCTTCTAGACTAAATCTAAACCAGACACGTCGTTAACTGCTTTCTCGACGCGCGCACACGAGAAACTTTATTTATCGGATTGGTTTTTAACTTTCTTGTCTTAACTTGGCAGTATGGTTGTATCGTAATTTTATGAGGCAATGCCTCGACAACGGCATGCATTACCGTGCCGAAACGTCAGCCTTGGAAACCATCTACAAAAAACACGATCTAACCTAGAAGAGACACTAGTTCCACATGCATACATTCACATATATTATATAAATATAGTGAATACTATTGACCATTTCCTTGTCGTCTCAAGAATACAATTATTTCAAGGATGGCGGTCCATGAAAAAAACAGTATCGGCGCCGTCTAGAATCAAAATTGAGAATCTGCAAAAGGATGATGTCAGAGAAAAATTTTAAAGGAAAGTGTGTGAAAGGCTGAGTGAGAAAAAAGCGAAAGATCTGAATATAGAAGATGCATATTAAGGTTACTCTATGCGAATCAGCGAAGGAAACCTGAGGTATAGCTATCCAAGGAAGGAAGAAAGACGATACATGATATCGAAAGGAGGGTGACTGCAGGGAATGAAGTGAACGGCGCTTTGAATGGAATTATAGCTAATGAGAACTTTTCAACTGAGGCTAGACTAGTGGTTCACAATGGAGTTCTGGTACCGACACTAATGTATGGAAGTGAGGCCTGAAGCTGGCAGAAGAGGAACGAAAGTAGACTGAATGCAGTGTAAGTGAAATCACTTAGGCGTATATGTGGCAGATTCATTTATGACAGAGTAATGAATGAAGAAATAAGGAAAGAATGTAAAGCTGATGTTAGTATAGGGAGTAAATTTAAGAAAGGATCACTTAGGTGGTTTGGTTATATGGAACGGATGAATGAGGAGAGAATGGTAAGACAGATATATGGCGCAAGTGTTGATGGCAGCAGAAGTAGAGGATGTCCGCGGAAGACTTGGCACGACCAAGTAAACTAGATACTGAAGGATGGTCCTGTTAGAAGCCTCAATAATCGTCGAGCTTGTGTGAGAAAATGTATGAATGTGGATGAGGCGAGAATTGTGTGTCAGGACAGAAGAGTGTGGCGCTCTGTTCTCTCTGCCCACGTATGTAAGTAAGTAAGTAAGTAGATACAGTCTATAAAATGCAAGAATTCCTGTCAACATATTATAAAGTCCACATTAGCGTTTATATTCTATCTATTCTATCACTATAGCGTTTCTATCGATATCCTTACGTGTAGACTATTCTACCAAATATTGCAAAATATTATTTAGTATCTATTTATCTAAAATTACTTTGAGCAGGGCCGTTTAATGAGAAAAACGTCAAACATCTACAGTTAAATAAATTATATTTTCAAATTTTCTTACTGACAAAAACAACTATACAAAATTTGTCGAAGACATAAATCATTCATTGCCATAGTTAAAAAAAAATAATTGCCGCTAGGGTGGCGAGACTGTCATGGTTCTGTTTTAGTGGTTTTAATTGTCGTCCCATAGCAAAATAACGCAGAAGGGATTCTATTATCATAGAATGGTTGATTTCTTACGACACTAAATAAAACATCAAAGTGAAATCACTATAAAAGTTCGAAAGTTTGATTGCGGCCATTTGATTGAAGTGATTTACAAAGGAAATCATTTTTATTGATTCGACAAAGAGCGTATTATTATAAGTCTCGTGATAAAACGTATGACTCAGTTGAATCAAATAGAAACTGTACATCCGGTCAGATAAATAATGTATTTTGTTAGCGGTGTAAAATACAATTAAATCCATTTATCTAACAAAAGGATCATAAATCTCGAAATGTTAAATTAATCATTGCTGGAGCGGTTAAATTTTTCACACTTTAAGTACATAAGATCGCGCGTCTAAACAATGCGGTAACAAATGGCAAAAATCTCCGGCTTGTGTAATTAGAGATCGGTGGCAAACAAATTCCCGACTTTTCGAACAGAAGATTTGGCAATTATTGAAGAAGTGAAGTATTTAGGGAAAATCTTACAAATTATTCCCGACATGGCTGAGAACAGGTCAATATATATAAATATCCCTAACCTGTTTAAAAAAGTTCAATAGTTAGAAGTTATCCTTGGGAATAAAACTAGATTAGTGATTTAGATTTCGAGAGATTTTTGTGTGTAGCGAAGTAAACGGCAAAAATGCGTCCTCTTTTAATTATATTTTTCATAACATTGTCGCACAATTCGCGTGTTATTTTAGCTATTTCATTTTAAATTAAAAAAATGGAAAGCGTAGCTCGGGCTGTGTGTGAGATGGCATCGTCCTATTGAAACCACATGTGTTGCAGGCCCAATTGACCCAATTCGGTCACCGAGAAGTTTTCCACGACAGCGATCACCATTAATGGTTACAGTATATTGCCATTATTATTTAGATAAAATGTTTCAATGACTTTAACACGATGCTGAGGCGTTAAATGCTCCAAAATAAATTATACTCGACTACTTTCTACGACTACCAAATGCGATCTGACAAATGCCCGCCAAACCAAAATGGCGGTCAAACAAAATCGGCCTGGAGTATTCACCCTGTATGTTCAACGTAGGGATGAAAGACGTCCGCGGAAGACTTGGCAGGTCCAGGTAAACCAGATACTGGAAGATGGTTCTGTAAACTTAATTCATCATATATAAATATAAAGTTCTTAAGAGATTCTCAGTAAATATTTCTCAATTACACAAACTTTTATTCCTGGATTTTATTCACAATTTGTGTTGTAGTAGCCGTTTTTGAACGTCGTGAACGTGATTCATGTCTTGTGTGTTTGCAGCTACGATTGAATGAACTGAATCCGAAACTCGACTACTCAAGGTGGAAAATAAAAATGAAGAATCCCCGACAACAATATTCAACATGAATTTTTTTTCTGTTGCGTATTTTTCAAAAAAAGTTCATGACCGCTCGAATTTATTTTTGTATCTATAATTGAAAACATACAAAGTTGTTTGACTTGAATACTTATACTTGGAAACAAGACTTACTCAACATATCGATTTAATATTTGTCCAACAGATCGATTTAACATTTGTCCAACAGATCGATATAACATTTGTCCAACAGATCGATTTAACATTTGTACCCCGAAATTAATCCAAAATATTAATCATGGATATTTCAGGCTTCTACCTCCATAAAGATGAGGCGAGAATCGTGTGTCAGGATCTCTGCCTAACCCTCGGGGAAACGGGGTGATGGCAATTAAGTAAATAAGAAATATAAAACTTTTGTCTACAGCAGCGCTGTCCAACTGGCGGCCCACGAATCATTCTAAGTTTTTACATTAAATCTAAAATATACATCTGTATTCCAACTAATGTATTTTTTGACGAAAACTCACAAGCACGACTCGGTATTAATCATCGAAGCAATTTTAGTGATTCTCAACATTGTTTATAAATATTGAGAATATAATCCGCACAATGTATGCAAAAGAAAAAATGGCCCGCCGGCTGTGAGAAGTTGGACAGCGCTGGTCTACAGAATCACATTTAAAAATCGTTTCAACACACACGCAGATGCAGATGAAGAAAACGAAAAACCTAACTAAATGCATTTGTGTCATTACGGTTCCTGTCAAACAATTTGAACTATACAAGTGTTCACTTTCCGCGACGTGCACAATGCACACCACCATCGATTAGAAAGCATTTTAGTTCAGGTACATTAAAAAGAGTCGCAGTCGTTTAATTTAATTGAAAATAATATTGTACAAAACAAGTCTTCTTTGTCGAGATATTTTTTGCACCAAGTCGGTGTATTTTCACACTATTTTTAATGATTGCGAAAAACAAAACCACAATTACTAGTCGACGACCGTCCGCCAACTTGACACGATGGAAACCCGAGATGCATCCGATAGGTACGGTTATTTTATTTTACCAGGCCACCGTAGCGACAAGTCGGTCACCCACGTTACACCAAAAATGTGTCTTCAAAGTGTTTGTAGTCGTTTAAAAGATTTAAATAATAATAATGCATTTCCCTGGATAGGAAGAGATCCAGGTAGCAACGACAATATTTTTTATCTTTCTAATTGATACATTTAATTTGCGTTAATAATAATATTTTGATTTTTGCTTTCAGGCGACTGGCGAAGCTGGCCGTTTTGCTGCCGAGGTCCACCCAGGGCTGCAGAAATAATTTGGAGAGCTAGTTTGGTGCCAATGACGGTATTCGAATAGGTGACCAGGCGCTCTGTGCGCAAATGTACGCTCGCTGTATTTAATGATAAAAGGAGACATCTGTCGCTCTATGTATATATATTATTTCTCTTCTCTTTTAATTCTCTTTGATACTGTGGAACAAAGGAGAAGTATCCTCCTTCATCAACCAAATCTAACCGTGATCAAATATTGTCCATATAATTTTTTTTTTATACATATATGTCACATCAATATTCTTACTATTTTCAAACTAAACTAAACGCTTGTACTAATTTGCTGGTCTCCTGGAACACTAGGCCAGCGTCTAAACCACTAGATCAACAAGCTACTCGCTATTATGTTATGCTAGTATAGTTGTGAGCTACTAGTATAAAAATATTGCAAAAAAACTAATTTACCATCACGCCGTTTCCCCACTGGGATACGCAGAGAGGATAGAGTGCCACACTTTTCTGTACTGACACAATTGTCACCTCATCCGCATTCATACATCTTCTCATACAAGCTCGTCGATAATTAAAACTTCTAACAGGACTATCTTCCAGTATCTGATTTACCTAGTTGTGCCAAGTCTTTCGCAAATGTTCTCTATTTCTGGTGTCATCAACACTTGCGTCATATATCTTTCTTATCATTCTCTCCTCATTCTTCCGTTTTCTATTACCAAATGACCAAAGTGATTCTGTTTACGTGGTTTGTTACATCAATTGGCACCACTGGGTTTCCTTGTTTTTAATAATGTACATGTGTGTGTGTGTGTGAGTATTGCCGCCCTTTTTCGGAAAGCTAAAAATACGGTAACCGACAGACGTCATTCTTATTACATCCCGTACTTCGACCAGTTCAACGGTACAAATAAAACAAAGTGCGCGCTTCGGTCGGTCGAAATCTAAAGAAGATAACCCAGCTAAGAGAACAACAACATCGGATCAGAAAGACAGTGATATTAAAAAGGTTAGTGCAGTTCATATATCATATGTGTGTTTGTTGTTAATCGGAAACCTGGGAACCAGCTATAGAAGGCATTTACATAAACAGGTTCATTATTAATCTTAGTCACTATTCTAAAATCAGCTTTACATTCTTTCCTTATTTCTTCATTCTTTACTCTGTCATAAATGGATCTGCCACAAACAAATGTTAAAAAAAATTACACAGTCAATCAATAGCCATTGTATTTTATACAATAACATTGTTTACGTGTTTTTTTTGTTTAAGAAATATATCAAAGAAAGAAGAGTCTTGCGAGCCTTCTTGAGATAGATTAGCTCTACAAAGTGATTAACGTAACGAAGGATTTTTTTGTTTCTAAAAAAGTTACTGACGAGAGATAACTTTCCACACTCACTCAACTAAAATCTCATCAATCAAATGATTATCTGGAGATTACGCAAAACCGACACCAGTGTTTTGTAACAGGGCAAACACATCGGAGCTCGCGGACCAAAAACGACGGACGACACGATTTAAGATATGAATGTTTCAAAGAACTTGTAACGTTAGGAATCCGTTCTCAAGAATTTATTGATTATTAATATTTTAATATGGTCCACATTGTAAAAAAAAAATTAAAATAGTAACAATACTGATCGGTTAGTCGGATCGCGCCGTCGACAATTTTTCGTACTCGTACATTTTAAATATAATACTGGAAATAATTTATTTCCCACTTGGACCCAGGATGGAAGAACTCGGATAATTTTGAGCGATGTCACAAGCGGAATAGAGAGAGAACGTCCGATAATTGGAGACGATAATTAAAAAGAATAACGGATGGATGCTGGTCGCCCTTATGTAAATTAGTACGCGCCGACAAGAAAGCCAAGGTAGCGGGTTCGATGCTGAGGAAGTGCGTCCCGAGTCCAAGGTCATATATCACTATTGTTTTTCTACTGATTGTGTCTGATTCTTCCGACCAATCATTGTTTTCACCACCGTGGGAGTGGTGATTTTTAATTTACTGGGGTACTCGCGAGCAATCAGGTCTAATACTATTATCGTTGACGTTGAGAGAATTTCGTCCTACGTAGATTAAATTATCTTGCATGTTCATGGTTCTGACCATAACCCGAATAGGGCTGACTTTATGTTGTAAATTGTATTTTTCATACATTAAACTTGTTCACATTTAATCTAAATTCTTTCACTAATACGACCTATCTTCATATTGTTTTAATAAAATATTATGTTATTATTCTTTCACCTCGAGGGACGAGTGCAGCTTTGGGAGATCGTTGGTAAGGTGAGGAATCCTGATTGGTGTTCGACTCGTTAGGATCCACATCTCATGTTTGCCACTGAACTAGCTGATGGAGGTCGACCAGCCTCACTTGGGGACTGGAACGAGCCTCAACGGTGATTACCCAGTATGAAAATGATTTTAACAAAATAAATAAAAATATTATTAAATTATTTTAAACATGAGATGTGGATCCTAGCAGTATTGAAAATGTTAAATAATCCCATTATAGTTACATATCATATTTCATATCATTGGACTAGGTCTAAGCAAAGGCCTAGAGCACGCTACATATTTGAAAATCAACGGATTGAGAAGTCTCGAGTACGCGACGCAATGTTGCTGATCTCGTATGTCTATATAAAGTGGTAAATGGATAGTCGACACTTCACTGACTTCTCAAGTAAGGTTTCGTACAAGTATCAGATCACTAAAAACCTGTAACACGTTCTGAGTTGATACCCATCACAGCGATGTAATATATATAATGTCATATCACGAATGTGTAGGTCAATGGAAATGCAATGGTATGATATTTTTTTTTGATTTTTTGCCAATATACTATTTAAGTACGAAAAGCTTATACGTGACATTTTTTCATGAAACTATGTATGGTACAATATACAAATTATATATTTATAATTTTGTTATACGTTTTCTATGTATTTAAATTTTCATACATTTACCGTAACATTTTATTTTATATGTAATTGATGTCAGTGTAAAATTTTGACCCATAGTAGGAAAGTGTTTGTTGTTTGGGAATTGTGTTTTATGCATGCGCTGAATATTTGTAAATAGTTTCTTGACCAAATTCTTATTGTACCATTTTATAAAGTCATCAAAATGTTAGTGTGATGTATTAAATAATAAATACGAATTAAATATATTAATTAGAAACATATATATATAAAATCAATTTTATCGAAAAATATTGTTGTTGCGCTACCGGGATACTCGCAGACCTATGTTCTGAATAATTACAACTTCACAATTAGAATGTGTTCTGCTAATAGTATATAATAAATGAATACATAAAATAAAAAACACGTTACATGTCTCAGATACAACAATCATACCATCCCTGAATATAATGTTTATTCTAATACATAATATATCTTCACAAAAATCTGTTTTCAAATTGTTAAGTTTTCAGGAGGAAGGAAAACAAGTTTTTAAGACTGAAAATTGATTTTTAACTAATTAAAAGTGATAAAGAAACCAAACAAATATATATATATGTAAATATAATTTTTTATCTTTTGAATAGACTGAACTTTGTGTAGCATCAGAATTTTTAAAACAGAAAAGCGCTTCTTCATCTGATGGTATCAGCGACAACAGCTCTGATGGTGGATTCTGCAATAGGATTCGAAACGGGTACATGCGGCAGAATAGCCCAGAAAATTACACAGAAAACATAAGGTGATGCGTCGATTATTTTATATTTTATTTCGAAGTCGATACGTTTTAATTATTATTATTATTAAGGAGAATACACTTTTGTTGTGAAGTTGTATTTTCAGAACATTGAATTTTAATACAAATTAAATGATTTAACTAGAAATGGATATACAGAATATAATTGCTATAGTGAAAATGGAGAACGCGCTTCCCTAGATAGGAAGAGATCTAAGTTCAAATTCCGGTAGCAACTAAATATTTTTTCGATAGATAGATCTTTCTAGTTGATTTATTTGATACGTTTTAAATTCACAAAATATTTCTTTATGTTACAGATATAATTGTTTGTTCTGAATAAATCATTGTTTGTATATAGATTATGTTATTAAGCCATCAAAGTATACTAAATATTAAAAAATACTTTTTCTAAAGTTAGATTTTTAACGTTGTGGGGGGAGCCTTCGATAAGACATTTTATTTTAAAATTATGTATCATTCAACAAAATCGCCGTATAACACTTTATCGGTAACTTAATTTACTGGCACTTTAAATAAGTTCAAATTCAATTAAGTAAATGTTCGCGGAGCTGGGACTCTCGTGTCGCAATGACGACATTTTGAAAAGCCTAAGTAAAGAACGCGTCACGACTGCGGACGAGATGTTAGCGAGTTTTTTAAAAATTTATTTTTCACACTAGCCCGACGTATTAGCTTTCTAAACTGTTGTTCAATGGGTCATAACAATCGCGGCTTAACAACGATTGGATCTTTTGTCGACAGTGATTGGTCAATTTTCAACCACGTGAGGGCCTAATTGTCCTATCATTTTAACAAATTACACGCACATGGTGGTCAGCAAGAAGAATCAATTTATTTTGTTGATATAAATATTTTTGAGACGCGTGTAACATTTTTGTGCGAAAAGAATTAAGAAACAAATGATATCTATTTATAGTTTTAAAAAAAAAATGTTGTTGGTCACAAATTAAATAATTTGGAATCGTTGGAGATAAATAAAGCGTGTAAAACTAATCAAAAAATTATAAACAACCAACTAAATTTAACTACGAGTCCCATTCTAAAATTTTTTCCTAAAAATTATTCGAGTAAATTTGTATTAAGTAATGATTTGAGTTAGGAACTAAAAAAAAATTTTTTTTTTTTTTTTAAAATAGATTCCGTCAAAGAAACAATATATGTTTTAGTTAGTTATGACAAGAAAATGGTATTTTTCGAAACCGGTAGATGTATTTAAACTCATTTTAGTGGTTAATAAAACAAAGATAATAAATAAAAATATGATATCTATTTAAATAGAAAAACTTAATGCTATATGATTTTATATTTAAATTAGGGCTAGCCCGTCTTTAGATGTTGTGTCTATTCTCATCTGGTTTTGTAACTTTGCCATGATAATGAATTTAGATTCATTCAGTCCTGATGATTCGAAACATTGCCTTTAAAAAAACCTACACATGTAGAATAATCTAGAAAAAATCGACTAGAATCAATTTTGATGCCAGATGCTGTCCTTTTTATGGGTTCCCTGTTATTCGTACTTTCTTTGGTCACTTTTTTGATCGTGTCACTTTAATGAATATAGCAATGTCGTATAAGTTTGGTTTTTCATCCTGATATCGTCAAAAATATTTTTACAATCAGAAATTCATTATACTTTACGCTTACGCTTACGTTAACGCGCTTGACCAATGACGTATTTTGTTAATAATTTTTTTAATTTTATTTACCTGTTTTGTATTCAATATTTATCGTCGATAAAGTAGAAGGGTTTTACTAAAATCATTTATAATTAAATAACATTATTATAAATTCGACCCAATTTCCTCTACAAATGTCATTTATACGCGATATAAATCTGTCTAAGCAAAGTTGTATACTATGTACATGGTACTAAAATAATTTTATTTGTGAGGTCATTATAATAATACAAGGCTATGTGCAGCACAGATTGACTTGTTCTATTTTGTTCTGTGCTTAGGTTCAAAATCGACGATAATCATTATTATTATCAAGTTCTCGTTAAGTTTTGCATTCTGTTCAATACTTAACGAGACGTGTATACTTCACAATGGCACTGTGGTATGCATTGATGTCAGCACAGGTCACCGAGTAACCGAGTGTAACGTGCAGGTGGGAATTACGATCGATTTTTCATGGTTTCTTGCTAATGTAGAGAAACAGCGAACCTATCAGGCTCTCCGTCTTTTGTGGCAGCTTCGTGATCATTATTTAGAATTCTCTTCCGAATTATTTATACCTCTTAAATCACATGACATCATGTATTACATGTAGTTTAATATGTTCCCCATGCGATATATATCACCCGTTGGAGTACAGGTTGTGTTACATCCAATCCATTTTGTGTCTCATCCACTGTCCCTCTTTAGGGAGTGTTTTTTTTTTGATGAATGGATCTCTGAGTGTCTGCCTTGAACTACTGCACTTTAATTTTTCATCTATATGTAAAACTATGTTCTATAGATTTATGTAATATGATTTTTTATGAATAAAGACAGCACTTAAGGGACGCTGGAGGGTCTAAATTTTAAATCTTAATTGTTAATAACCACATTGAATTTCTTCTCCATTTTCGTTTTGCTTATACTTAAACGTGTAATTGAATTAAAGTCCCTTATTTTTATTAGCATTGATGATTGGGATCGACAAGAAAGTCCTAGCTTCTAAACCGGTCCCGGAAAAGGGTGGATTCTCCCCCTCCAGCTGTCCTTTAAAAAAAAAGTAGAGGTTGTTGAAAGAAGAAATGGATGGAACGACCAATGCTATAAGAACTTAAAACGGAAGCCTGTATTAAGTTGATGCATAATCGAAGTATATGTATAAAGATGATTATAGCAAATTATTGACAACATGCAAAATCTTATCAGTTGACAAAAAAGTAACATATGCTATAATATTCGAAGAGTTGATAAATAATGGAAATATAAATACTAATCCTCACCATAGCTATTCAACCAGATCGTCGGGTCGAACCATGAGAGAACGAGAGAATGTGTTGTGCCAAGAATAATGAACAAAATAATAAAGACCTATTAAACATTTAAAAAAATGATGAACACCAGTGACCACCTTAAAATACAAAGTAAAATAACATATTTTTTATTTCCTTGTTACATTATATTATATTCAGGTATCCATAAAATACTGTGTAAATAATTCATCTAACATCTTCTTATCTATTTTTTTTTCCTTTTGTTATATTTTATTTATTAAAAAAACGTTGTTTTACTATGTAAAAGGCGTAAAACTGGTATGAAGTTTGGCAAAAAATAAAATTATAATGAATACATATGTAATAAAGAAGAAAGAAAATGAAAATTATCCGCCGTTTAAAAAAAAATATTGTAACGTAACCAAGAACGAAAACAAACTAAAAACATATTATGTATAATTATCATTGGGGGGCGCAGTTACGATCAACGTCAATTACTGTTTCCCATTTGTTTGGAAGCCGGTCGATTCCGCTAGCGAAGAAGCAATGTTTTGAGGCAATCTACGATTTGGCATCTTTTACTTTACCAACCTGTCAATTTTTCAGAGGGCGGTTATTGTGGCAATCCGTGAGAGAGTAAGGCGGATGGGGAGCAAATCTCATCTCTTTCTAGAGATGGATACGATCACACGGTATTCGACATGAGAGCGAGTTGTATTCCCACCAGTAGCAGTGGCGAAATACTTTGCGAAAATAACGTCGGATATTTATGCATAATTCTAACAGAACATTAAACCGTCTAATAAAAATGAACGGCGCGAACTGACAAAAAAATGGTACCGGTAAACTGGACCACAAAGGCGATGTCAAGAGATGGCGTTCCGTAGGGACTCCAGCACAAACTTCCAAGACCCACGAGGCTGACCGATAAAGAAGAAGCTGTTTGTTTGAGCTCTCATATTTACGAAATTTTGAAAATACAAGTTTAAACGATTCCAGGCAGAACGATGGATATTTAGAGTATCAGGTAGGTTACAAATCTCCGCATGTGAGAACTCTATTTGGAATTCTTTCAGCAAATTTTACATTATAAACAATTCAGTGCACAATAATTATATATAATTTAATAAAATAAGAATAATCATTTTTGCGTGTGACGTCATTTTCATCTCATCATAATTCGCGATGATGAGCCCTGAAATGTGACTCGAAACATTCATTAGAATAATAACTCTAGAGAAATTCTATTGGAATCCAACTCTGCAGTCAAAATATTGATGTGACACGTTATCGATTTCACACGATTATTGTAAAAGCGCTAAAAAGTTTATGTCACGTTATAATAAATACGGTAATATCCACACACTTCGGATCACCCCGCATCGTAGCCCACGCCAGTAATGATACATGTAAATGTAAATAATGATAATGGTAAATGTAAGTTTAATGAAAACACAAACAGCTTTAATCATTTTTTACAAATACTTGCTGTAAATAAGTGCTACCGATAAACACTGGCGGTGAGGCTATATAGCTAGATACGTAACAGTATATTTGAAAACATGATTCCGAATGAATTATAATTGTAGGTACAGCACATAAACGCACGTGGTATCCGCGGGGTACTAGTTATTGTAAAACGAATATAAATACACGAGTATTATATTATTAAAATATAAGAATTTCATTTGATATCAAATTTATTATATGTAGCATATTATTTAATGTTCTGTTTCAATTACGAAATTTCGTCATTTATCTGACAAACAGCATTTGAACAAGTGAACGATGGCATATTTGGGAGTCATGATAGAATCTATCGCAAAATACATGACACGTGACTAAAAATATTGCTAAAAGAATCTCACTTCTAGGAAGGATCAGAAGATTCATTAGTTTTTGGCTAATGAAGAAGAAATGCAACAATTATCAGTGTTGTAAAATAAAGCTTTGAGAATAATACTCAGAAAAAATAGATATACTCGGATCGGTGCAATACTGAAAGATTTGAAAATGATGGCCTTTAAGCAGAAAATATATTTTAATATAATTTATTTGTAAAATCCTCAATAAGAAAATATCGGCGGAATTTATACGAAAAATTGATGCAAATCAACATGAGCACGAGTGTCGTATAAGAGGAAGGGATTGTGTGACTGCCATTCACGTCCGAAATGTCCTAAAACATACGAACGGAGGAGAAACTGAATAAATTTAAAGTGAAACTGACCAGATATGTAAAAGATTTAGTAAAAGAAAATACTTTAATCTTGTTTTTATTAGAGCATATATAGAAGTGCTTGTATACGCACTATATAAATAAGTGGGTTAATGTTAAAAAAATATAAAATATACATAAAATAACATTTCCTACAAAAAATACCAACTGTAAAATAGGATTACTTAAAAAAATTTATAATGCACGTTTTACATGCGTGCATTTTCAATAAAAAGAATTTGCAGACAGTGAGCGATTATTTTGGTGAAATCGTGACATAATATAAAAAATATTGTATTGTTTTGATTTCAAGAGGGAAAAAATTTAAAGAGTTATTGGTACAAAACAACTACGCCTCTTTCTGTATAATGTGGTACTAATTCACCTATAAATAAATACAGTAGACATTTTTCCATACAATTAAGTATTACCAACCAATCAGAGGTCATTTATAATGTCAAATATTCATTACGAAATATAACGTAAAGCGTCATAAACGTGTGAGGTTATGTTTTGTTTTAAGTAAAAAAATATTATTTTAATGATAATCCTTAAATATTTTTTTAAAATACTGATTAGAATTTGTTTTATGGCACAAGTCTCTATATGAAATGGAAACATCTCGTAGTACAAGTTTAGTATCTTTGGCTATCGTTATGAAATGATTAAATCTTATACATATATTATGTTATAATATCAATGTCTTTTATGTGTTTGCAATTGCAAATGTGAAATTTGGAATTTGGATAGATGTGACCATTTTGTTCTTAAGGCACATTTAAAAAATTGAAAACAAACAAGTCTACTGTTAGGAATTTTAAAATTACATCACCGTAATGCTGTTGTGCATATTAATTACATACATAAAATTAAATGTACATAAGCCTATTTATTTTCTCTACAATCCTACACTCATTGATCAATATTTGTAATTTAATATTTTTCGTTCCTCTAACTTTTCAAAATAAATATCTATGAGTATCAGTGACTTTTAGTGATCCCGCTGTTAAATCGAACGTCGTGTAGATGGGTTTGAGTATTTGTTTCTTTCAACCAATCTCAAACTGATCTTTTGAGTTCATCTCCAGATCAAAATCTCAATACGTATACTGAAATTTATCTCAAATTAATTTCTGAGACATATCTCCTCGTATCTTCTGTCATAATAGCGTTCTAAACTCTCAGTCTACCACCTTGGGGAAACGATGAAAGTTAGTAACATATTAAAGTTAGTTTCCTAGATGGAGATTATAAATGTAATAAATAAATTAAACGGATTATCTCTAGAGCTTACAGATAATCTGATAAAGATATATTGGAATAAAATTAAACGCGAAGAAAAAAAAAACAAAATTGATTAATAACAAACAATTTCGTAACATTTGGTTGGAAGACCATGACGTGACGTCACATCGTCGTTAGTGAAATATAACGAATATAAAATATTAAAAAGGGAACTGGTTCTGGCGAAACAAAATGCCGCACAGTAAGCAAGGTGTAACACAATATTTGGTTCACCATATTCTATGGGTGTCTGTCCAAATATTGAGTCGAAAATATTAATGTAATAATATGTAACACTGAATAGTTTACGGAAAATATCAACCATTGCAGAAATACAAGTATTTTTTGAAACGTGGGCACTTACGGGTTAATAACAGTACTAAAGATAAAATAAAAATATTTGTACCACGCTATTTATGTAATCAACAAACATAATATCATGCCGATTCCTCGTAGTGGTAGGCAGAAATGTCAATACAATTCCACTTCTGTCTCGTTAAAGAACTAATAATAGTAATAATGTGGCGTATATGTGTATGGTTTTCTAATTTCCTAACTCTATTAAATAATAATATTATAACAAATGTCAATTAAAGGTTAAATTTTACAAAAAACGATTCGAAAAACCAGCGGATAATAATGCATCAACCTAATATTTCATCATGTCACAGTCATCAAATTATGAAGCTTCTAACTAGGCCATCTTCCAATATCTGGTAAACCTGATCAGGCCAAGTCATTCGCGGACGTCCTGTGTTCCTTACACATTTCCCAACAATTCATTTTTTCATTCGCTTCATTTATACGTTCCACGTCTCCAAACCATCTTAGCAATCTTTTCCTAATACTATACTATCTGCAATCACCTCTTCACTCTATCGTGCATAGATTTTTCACACACTCTCCTGAACGACAGCATTTTCACTGCATTCAGTCTACTATCGTTCTTCTTTGATTCTCTTTTTTTTTCTATTTCAGGCATCACTTCCGTACATTAGTATTAGAAAGAGAACTTTATTATGTAATGCTAGTCTTGCATCGGATATCAAATTTCTATTTGCGATAACTGTTATTCGATAATAATACAACTTTAAAAAGACAATCCATATTCGTATGAATCGTAAACAGATGATTACATTGGATAGAAAATGCAATAAATCTTTTTATATGACTATTGTTTGAACTTTACATATAATAGATATGGTTTAGTGGTAATATTTCCAATTTTGCAAAATCCCATCAACAATGAATGGGTAAAATAGTGTTTTCAGCGGCGGATTCAACAATTTGTC
Source organism: Eubasilissa splendida (assembly GCA_031772225.1). Taxonomy (NCBI): domain Eukaryota; kingdom Metazoa; phylum Arthropoda; class Insecta; order Trichoptera; family Phryganeidae; genus Eubasilissa; species Eubasilissa splendida. Next base: position 1,574,750 of record CM062857.1, read on the forward strand.
GCACATTGGTTAAAAAATACTGCTGATCCCAGGAGTAGCAGCGTCCCTGGTATGATAAATTTAACCCACCCTTTCCATAATGTTACCTCATTTTTATTCTACAAAAATCGATACAATGATCATTTAATTATTACATCTATGAAAATAAATATTACCTGATAGCATGAAAATAATAATGGAATTTATTAATGCATTGTTGTATAGCAGCAAAAAATAATAATTACAGGTTGGCTTTCATAGTAAGTCGCGAACTGTAATTTTCTCACACATTAAATAGCTATATATATAAAAAAATCCCTTCCCATATTAAACAAAAATTAAAGTGAGAGTGTATTTTTACTTATTAATTATTATTACTTTGCTTTTTAACGGTTTTGCGAAGCTTAGCATTTTTTAAACAGCCGTCCTGATTAAGATAGCGAATCAGGCTGGTTATCGAATTGACCGAGCCAGATAGCGAATCAGACTGGTTATCGAATTGACCGAGCTCTACCAGGTCATTTTTTCAAAAAAAGTTTTATTAAAATTCGACGATAACTACGTTAGTTATCATCTCCACAAAATATTGTGTATACCATATATATATATACACTCGTATAGGGTGGTTTCGAGATCTACTGATCATGATCAAAATAACTTTTTTTAAATTTTTGGAAGTTTTGCCTTGAAAACCTCTTCATAAAATCTACCTACTTGTGAAACGATAAAAATTGGAGTAAATTTAAATACTTTTATATGGTTGTCGGAAAAGGAGTTTTTTGTTAAAATAAAGCAGAAAATTACTGACCTTTCAAAATTGCCCCTCTGGGCTAAAAGGCTTTGAAGGGAAACCTGCCACTGAATGTCAGAATGCTCCGTCTAGCCCTACGAGCGAGCTACCCAATAACTGCTCGAAGTACTCTCGAGGTAAAGACTTTGTTTAAGACGAGGTACCTACGTATCATATGACCCAAATCTACCTTCCCTAAGGCGATTATATCACACTACCAGGATAAATATTAAATGAGGCGTTTTATTTGGTACCGTATTCGTAGTGAATTTTTATTACTGCCTCTTTTGTAAAGGTGTCCATATACTACTGAATATTACCTACAACCTTTTTTTCAAAATACGTACACTCGTACCTGTATCTCGGAGTACCTACTAGCATGCTAATTCTATTCTTAGTTTGATATGAAAATAGTAATATTTTGATGTGGTACGTATTTTTATACTAATGTAAAAATAAAATAAAACACATTCAAAATAAAGTATATTTGTTTTAACATAACAATAAAGTAACCTTTAATAATTTTTCACTATTTTTAAAAAGAATACCAGAAAGTAATTGTTAATTAATTGGAAATTATGATTTTATGAAGGAAAGAAAATAAAAATTGGATCTCGCCACATTCCTATTCTGGCAGAAAAAAATCGTCATACACGAACCATGTTAACTGCATATTAAAATTTTTCACAAAACTAAACTTTGTGCTACACACACGTAGTAATTTTATCACTACTATAGTTTCGAGAGTTACAGTTTTTCTCGCAACAGGTGTAATTAATAACTTTAATTAAATATTATGTTAAATAAAAATAAAAATTAAAGTTATAATTACATCTAACGATGAGAAGGAATTAATGAATAGCTTGAACACTCGCATATTTGACAGTTAAAATACGCCCTTAAAGGTAAAAAACTTATATATGAATTCAGAAGAATAAAAAAGTTTATTTATAAAATATACATATATATCTACATACCTACACGAAATACAATTCTAAAGAACCATTTTCTAACAATTAAATTTATAAATGTCAAAAATAAATATAATTGTAATAAAATATTATTCTTACCTTCTTTCCCGGTAAACTGTACACATGTAATACACTCATAACCACGAGAGCGCTAACCGTACCTACTCGATTTTTTAAATAGTTGAAATGGTCTTCAAGTGTATGGACACTTTTACCGCGCTGGGCGTGCACCGTATCACGCACGTTGAGGTAATTATTGTAAGAATTTTGTTACCTGAATAAGGTACTACAGTGCCGTGATCCGAATACGATCAATTATCAAACCAATGGCATCTAAAATACGGTTCATGTATAGAAATGAACCGAGAATTCAGTACTTTCACTACCGATTTGAATATTTCTCGGGCGCGTTTCACTTTTGACATTGTGCCAACACGCCAGGTTACGAGTTTTACCTATTTTTTCTTTTTAGAATCAGAAATGCATTGTGCAATAATTTCACAAATATTCCCAGTAAAGTGGTTGCGTTTTGCTATCATAAATGATTTAGTATTCACGTCAGAAGTGGTTCATTATATTGAATTAATCAGAGCGGCCTTTCCATACTCGGCGCGGAGAGACATTACATCAAGAGAGTAATATCGGCCTTGTAAGGATAATAATAATTATTGAATACGTGCGGAAATTATGCGTTTGTACTTTAGTTTTTAAAATTATTCGCGTTAATTATAGGGGAATTTTATTAATATAATAAAAACTAACGGTGCCGTCAACAATATTATGTAATTTTTTAATAAACAAGTTTTTTCTACATAAAACTCAAACGTATGCGTTATATGAATATTTTTAATAAAACAAATTAGATGAATCACTTAAAAAGAAACACAAAATAACTTTTTCTTGCATCTATTTGTTTTAAGTATCGAAGAACTATGTTCTAAAAATTGCAACTTCGTTAAATTTTATTAAAATATACGAATATTTTACAATAAATACGCGATTTATCAGAATAGTAGAAACCTTTCCAGTTACGAGAACTAATTCATCTTATTAGGTTAATACATACATTTTTTAAACAGTTTAAAATGTATTCAAAATGGAATATAAAACTATTATATCAATAATTTAGTATTTTCGTAGTTTTGCAAATTACCGGGAAAGATATTGACAGCTGAAATACGGGCTGCCGACAACAATAACCGATTCAATAGAGTAACTCTGAAAAATATTATCCAACGTTCATTAAAATCATAGTTTGAGTGCAAATGTGATTTTTAAGGAAAGAGATTTTACAGGAAAAATAAGTATCTTTAAATTGTATTGTTACCTGTGGTATGTGAAGTCTTCCAACATGAAAGTGACCCGATAAAGGAATCTCGAAAACGAATTAAAGAATAAAACAAATACTATATTAGAAAGAGTTCGTCAATATAACACGCCCGGCCACTATTGCGATTTCATGCTACTAAATTGGTAAGTAAGCTAGACAAGCAACAATTTTTAACACATTCTTTACACCGACTTCTCACATAATACCTAATCAAAATTAACTGTATGTGATAATTTCACAATGAACATTAGTATGTACTGCCCTAACTCTACCGATAAATATTGTTACCAAATTTGTTTTAACTATTAAATGTATTTTGATGAATACGCATTTTTGTTGTGAAATAGCAATTTATACACAGTTTTGTGATATTTGAAGTATAAATTAAATGAATCAATTAGAAAGATATATAGAAAAATATCTATCTATTATACAACATTAAATAATAAAAATTAGAACAATATTATGATTATGCTTACAGTAGCTTGTTGGTCTAGTGAAGAAACTCACCTAGTGATTTAGTTAGTATTCGGGGGTTCGAGCCTCGTTCCAGGAGACCACCAAAGTTAGTACTGTTTTCATAGTACAAGCAATTAGCTTAGTTTTAAAATGGTAAGAGTATTAATGTAACATATATTCTGTGTACGTATCCATATATTTTATTAAAAATATATATTTTAATGATATAAACGAAAAATTCTCTGCAGGAATAATTTTCAAATGTCATCAGTTAAATTCATTTGTTTTTTATAACAGTATTCAAAATAATCGTACTTATTTCGAATAGGCGTTTAATTTAAAAAAAAATTATATGGTTACCGAAGAATTTATATGTTAAAAATGGCAATTGTTTTTAAATGGATCTAAATTTAGTTCTGATTATATATTGTATATAAAATTGATTATATTTCTGTCTGTCTTTTCTATACAATCCTATACACTTAGAATAATTTAGAGGAAATTTTGCACTATTATTGTTTATATAATATTAATATAACGGTCCTTGCCATCTTACCCACTGCTCTGTCCTGGTCATCCCACCCACGGCTTGCGATATAGATGTCTAATAGGGATATTAGAAGCCATCCGTTCCAATTTTCTCTCAGTTGCATTCTAGGAGTAAAATATAGTCACTCCACTCTATCTGGACATTTTACTCTCCAAATCTCTCGACCAAATTTTGCAATCGTGATTTCTGTTTAGGGCCGGTGCAAAAATAGTCACTTCCTTTTTCTTCATACATAGAATAATACTTATTTTAATGAGCAACAATTAATTATCTTTAAATTGTTGCGAAAGTAAATGCATATTTTCAATAAACATTTAAAAATCAAGATTCCAAAAATCTATTTTAACTAAATAAATAATAAGAAAAAACATATTGTTAAAACAAAACTATAACTAATTAGGGACTGGAGTGAAAACAAATTTAAAAGGTGACTATTTGCAGAAAGGATTTGGTTATTTATAATATTTAATTATACACTTTTAAGTTTTACCTATTTAAAAATGATTTTAATAATTTCAAATTAATTTGTGACCCCAGAATTTTTAAAAATAGTATCCTTATCCTTGCTATTTAATATATAATTATTTAATTTATTGTTATTGTAAAAAGCTGGTTTAAACAAAATGATTTTTATTATTATTTATATAATATGTTGCAAAAAAGTAATTTTGCTAATATTGAAGAATAATTTGAACTAAATTGAATCCCAGAAAATGTCGGCCCACGGACCCTTAATTAAAAATCTTTTGATTAAATTCGGAAAAAAAAAGAATTACAAAAACATTATACGGTCATGAAAATAAATATATTTTTACAATAAAATATTATTTTTTGAAAAATTGCACTTAGCAAATTTGTTCAGCCAGTTTCGTCGGTTGGGTCACTTTTTTATCAAACGAAAGTTTATTGTATACATATTTGTAATTATTCTTTATCGTTTATTTGCGGCATGAAGATATATAATTAGTACTAGTTATAGTGAATACATAAATAAATTCATGCCCCTATATTTATTGTGATTTATTTTTTGTTTACTTTTTATTTAATGACTAGTCATTCCACATCGTCTTGGTTTATCTGACGCTGCCCACAGATGCCTTGTCAAATGATAGATCAAACGATTTAAAAATGATTATAAAGATTAAGATAAAAAAAAAATGAAAACACAATTTAGATCGCTTTAAACTCTATTGGAATCTCCGATACCGAACAGACTAATCACTGGTATCATTTTAATTTTATCATGTCGATCTTAATTTGCTTAATACTAACAGCGCTGTTAATTAACCGTTTAATTAGTACCCTATTGTATAAAAGTCATGATTCACAGTTAGTTAATATTAAAGGGATCAATTATGTCAAATTTAATAAACACGACCTCTTGTTATTGAACAATGCATATTGAGGCAACCTTTTTAACTGCTTGGTAATTTCATTGTTTGCCACAATCGGTTATTACGCAAAACTTCATATTAACGGAGATTGGATGTGATGAGATGTCATGAAAGAATAATAATGAAGTGAAAATTAAAATATCTCGTTAAAAACAACACTAGAAATCAATTTAAAGTTGTACCTACCTGTGAGAGCTATTTTTTAGCGACTGGCGTAATTTTCAATGTCATAAATTAGCGTATTAATGTAGAATATGTTTTATCGGAGGCTCTCCATGTATAATGTGTCACAAAACTGGATTGAAAATATAATGTTATAAATATATCGTTCGAAAATTTTGTAACATTTTATATGAAGTTCATGGGGGGAGGTTGTAATATATAAGAACATCGTTATGCATATTCAGTACCTTGATAAACACCAGTGAGGAAAAAAAAACACATTTTCTATGCAGGGGTGGTATGATACACGTGTCTGAGACACGTAATGCTTTTTTTTTTTCCTTCTTTAAATATCCGTAATTATTTTTCTAGGATGCCATTAAATTCTTAGAAGTAAAAATAAAAATTATAAAATAATATTGTAACCACTTCAGATTTATTATTTAACGCCAACTGGTTTCGGAACCAAGTCAGTTCCTTTATCAGGGCAGTATAATACTAAATCTAAACATATTATTTTGTCAATGATTTCGATAAATATAAATTATATAAATATAAATTATAAATTTGCAATGTTCGAGTTGCTAGTAGGTACTCGTCGGTAAATAAAAAAGTATTAAAGTGTTAAAGACCCATTCAGGTTGCGGGAGAACTATATTATTATGTTTCATTTTTAGAATAAGACTGGCGGTTAAATTCAGTTTATTATTTATAATTTTTTTTTTTTTTTTGTCTTTTGTTTATTTACAAAATCAATATGCATACGTATATACGTACATACATCACATATGACAAGAGTTTAAACCAAATTGTGCTCTCTAGAATATTGTGGTCTAAAATTAAAAAAATAATAATATCCCTACATATTTGCATTATACCGTGCATGAAAATAAATAAAAGAGCATAGAAATAAAAAATTGGGGTAACTGGATGTCGTGCTATCGATACGGCTGTTTAGAGCGCTTTCTTTTTAACCAATTCTGCAAGGTCTGTCAAGCAATCTGTATCATACTAATCTCGGAATGTCCGAGAGGTGATCTCCCCGTTCGGCGATTGCCGAATCCATTTCAGTTTCCGACCGAATGTCAAGTCACGAGTCTGTCGGATTTCTCTGGCAATGTCTTTTTGACAAAAAAAACTCAAACATCACGGCTCTACCGACCGATGCTGGAGATTGCATTAGCAATAAAATAAAAATTAATGCATTTCACGATGAAATTTCTCGGAATATGAATAACCTTGATCAGGATTATTTTGATATCTTATTCATATTATATATATACAGTGTGTTCCGAATAGAAATTGCCAAAATGTTAAATATAATTGAAGGGTGACGGGAAATAACAATCAGAGTCGCTTTTTGGTTATTTTGAACAATTCAAATTTCATGGTCATTTTATCTTCAGTTTAAAGTTCACGGTTATTTTAACTTAGGTTCAAGGAGATTAAAAAATCATCCTAAATAAGCATTTGATCAGAAAAACACATTTTATTATGAAAATTAAAATAACATAAGTTTTACAATTTTTTTACAGTACACCAAAAATTTACTCTGATCGTTATTTCCCGTCACCCTTCAATTATTTCTGGACCTGTGGTGTATGCAAGCTTAGGTTTACAATTCAAATGTTGCTAAAATTAAAATCCTGCTTTTAGGTAGATTTCGATTTCACACACAGACAAAACACTTTCACACACAGACAAAACCTACCTAATTCTTAAACATTGCCGGAAGAGATTTTTGTATTTTAATCTCATATTATGATATGGCTGATATTTTTTTTCAAATACCTTTCGCAGTTAATTGGGAGAATTTAAATGAAAAATTTAGGGATATAAATTGTACAATGATTATATGGTTTATTTTATGTTATACTGGTAATCACAGAGTATACAATTCGTATCATAGCCAACGTTTCTGACTATATTAGGGCTAATAGATTAACTTTGATTTAATTAAATCTAAGAGCATGAAAATGACTTGAATGAAGTATACGATCAAGTACACAAAGTTCAACTTGGTATTTATTTTAACCAATTGTCACTTGAATATATTTAACTTATTGAAAATAAACATACGTGAAATTACAATTAAATGGACTTCTGGATCTTTTACCAATAACTAGCATTAGCTACAGAATAGATTCGTATGATGAATTATTGTATATTATTTTAATAATTATGTATTTATTTACATACTTCTTAATTTTATTTGCTATGTACACCCACGTTTTTACTTTTGACTCTTTATTTCTCGGCATTTATTTTATCTACCTATATATGACACCCTGTACATGTACATTGTGGTCAAAATCGAATCCGTTTGAAATCACGAACTGACTTTTGAATTGAAGATTAAGCTAATTGTATGGAAAAATATTTTGTAAAAAAATCTAATAAAAATAATTGATATATTTCTTAAACATAAACAGAAAAAAATCTATTAAATATATTGATTTATTTAATTTGTATTAATAATAAATTCAAAATTTGTTCAAATAAAAAATTAAGTTGATTAACAATGTATTAATTTGATTTGGTTTATTTTTCGAATCTCACAGATAAATCTGAAAATTATGTGTATTAAATTTGCGATCGCAAGTAGTGAAATAGGAAGTAGAAATTTTTCATGACGTGGTTTATTTCCGGGATGTGCATATAAAGATAGTCTGGGGTTAATTTGATTCACGATGGGATGGACATATAAAGAGTTTGGGGTTAATATTATTCACGATTTATCGCGATAACTCTCACAAATAGGAATCTTATTACGTAGATGGCGTTCAGGTAGGCATGGGGTTAGCTATCCGGGTGACACCAGATTTTTACGCCGGTCATAAATAATTACAAAACTTACTCAAATTTTTCTAAGTAGTCAATCTCAGTGATTAAAAATCAATATGCATTTTTAACTAGCAAATTGACTCATGACAAAATACACACATTGGAGAAAGTCTGATGTTATCAATGTACGAATGCCGTCGGCCATAGATATGAGAAAAAAAATACTCGAATAAAATTATATTTCTTTCAATAAAAAACTATCTAACAAATGCGACCCGATGTTCGGTGAGCGGTGTAAAAATGTATCGAGAAAATAAAATAATCTGGCAGACGGTAAATAATACGCTTCGATTAATCTGAGATCGGATTCACGTTTCTCAGATAAGTTTCGATATAAAAAGTTAGCCCATTCACCAGGAAAAATAAATCATATCAATTTATTTACAAGGTGTATTTATGTTGCGAAGACATTATAAGTTTTGTCTAATAAATAGGTTTAAATTTTATATATATAATAGAAATACTATTTAATTTCTCTTTGTTATGTGCGTGAGCATCGCATTATACGGGTAGGAATACGCTTTTAAGTACAAGGTGGGCCATATTTACTATGAACGTATTTAATAATCGGTCTTTATACGATGCATAGTTAAATTTTTTATGTACCTATTTATACCGAGATTAAGATACACCGCAACGCACGATTGTGGAGATAATATCATATTATATTATCACTACACGTCTTACGGGTTTTGAAAACTACTTGTTCTGGAGAGTCTAAAAAGTTTAAAATTATAATGTTCAATTACGTCAGTAAACGTTCTAAACGCTATAAGGAAAAAATGGAAACCCGGTGAATGTGATCATTATATAGAATATAAAATAATTTTTAAATGGGAGAGATTTATCTTTTTTTTAATGTAATTTTAATGAGATTTTCGATTCGAGACAAGATATTCCGCTTTCATGAGATTCATCGGAGACAACTCTCGGTTTTCTTCGTCCGTCATGTACGCAGAAAGTCTCAGAGGACAAATTTTAAATGTCAGTTCACTGACCATTGAAGTTCCGCTCGTCAGTTGAATGAAATAAAACAGAATAAATGTTTATAATTTAATACCTCCTGTATGTTTAAATTTATAGAAAAAATAGCTGTAAATGTGTACACGGGTTGGATTTTTGTCTTTCAACAAATCTTGGACTGATCTTCAGACCAAAATCTCATAACATCTACAATACTAGGATTTATCTCATCTTGTCTCATTTCGTGGACACGGGCCATAATAGTAAAAAAATATTAGAGTTATATTATTTGGTAATACCTATTAATAATTGCTATACTAACACACAGTTCTTTTATTGAAGAAATTAATTTCCGTGTTTAAAAAGGGGGCGTTGTCATTAGTTATTACAATATTAAAATGCATCAAGATGCACTACATAAAATATAAAAAAGAGTAGAAGTACATTGCTATTTCAGATAATAATATTTTGCAAGGTCTAGCAGCAAGTAATCCGCGATTCTATAATTGTACAATGCGGCGTTCTTACGTATCAACTTTGAATTATATATAATATATATATATATATTTAATTAATTGTTTTCGTCATTCCACTTAAAGTCATAATTATCGAATAAACGTAAATATTACCATCTGTCACTGTCGCGTCACACTGTCAAATGCGACGCGAGATGATAGATGCTTAATATACTCGCCAGTCGTAAAAATTCTTACGATTTCGCTAATGTATGTTTTTTCTTACTCGTAAAATAATGCAAACTTAATTTAAAATTGAATACGTATTGTTATTGAATATATAAAAGAAAAAACATTAAAGTAATCTTATCCAAGAAATTGCATAATGCAATCATAATATTTTATTTTGTCACGATCCTCTCGGGTTGTGTATGGGGGTTTTTTGTATTGTTTAGATAATAGTATTTTTTTAAATACATAATAAAATTACTTATATTCTAAAAACTCTTAAAATATGTTATTTATATATGGAATTTCACTACCCATTTGAATTATGTATTGGGTCAATTTAAGAATTATATTAAGTGAGAACTGAAACGCTTCACTTACTAATCATTAATTTATGTTAAAACTGATAAAATCACTTCTGCGCGTCGACAAGGCCCACTCAGGCCCAAAGAAGGCTAAATCCCGCCCTGGCCCAGCTCATGATGTGTGACTTACGCCCCCGTGGCCCGGCTCGACTCAAACGGTGTGTCAACTTTCGCTTATTTTACGATACATCACATTTTGGCGCGGTCATTTGAATTATACTGTCAATCAAGAAACCTATCATTAGCTTCACTTCATGTCGCACGAGCATTCATCATTTGCTTTATCTGCCGCTCCCTCAAATTATGATGTTTATAATAAAAATAAACCGGAAATTGAAAGACGAATTAATACGCAGAGATTCGCATATTAATTCATCTTCCGATACTGTACACATCACAACATCGTAATTAATATGTAAAATAATTACATCATTCATAAAAACTCATATTTTTCAATGTTTTTATGGGATTTGGTGATTTCTTACTACAACGTGTATTTACGTCAACTTCTTTATTAATTACTTTCACAATCGGTAAACATTTAAATATAATTAATTAATCTTGATCAAAATAACTCAATCGCGTTTACGGTTTTCACCAATAATAATAATAATTTGTTTTCAATCAGTTCCAGCTTGTAACAGGCGGACTGTAGCTGGTGCAATAATCGTTATATGCATACAATTAATAATTGCTACCGATACTAACTCATACACTTCTCTGGACCATGTCCTCTAAATCTTGGATAATAGATATGAGAGGTTATTGATAAAAAAATCTTTCAAATAACAGTAAAATTCAGCGATTAGTTTTTACGAAATTTTAGAAGTGACCCTGTTTTTCATTTGTTTAGAAATTGAGAAAACAGAAGTTAATGCCGTTATAAAGTATTATGTTTTGAAAAGGAAGATCACTACTCAGATTAAAGCCATGCTGGATTTAGAGGATGCTTTTTCTTCGTTGAGCACTGTTCAAACGGAGGTAACCGATTTTAAACCGGGACATTAGAGCTGTGAAGACTATTACCGCAGTGGACGGCACAAAAATCAATTTAATTGTATCGGAAGATCGTCGTTTAAAATAACAGGAGATAGCAGAGAGGGTAAGCATTTCTTCTGAAGGGTTCAGATCAGTTTTTAGAACTCTTTTGGCGTAATTTAAGCAACTTTTTGTAACGTTTTGTCACGGTTGATTTGACAAGAATTCATCATTATAAATCAGAGACCAAAAAGCAATTTAAATAGTGGAGAGAAAATGGCGAACCCGCGTCTTAAGAAGCGAAGACGAAATTTTCGACTGGCAAAGTGATGGCGACTGTTTTATCGGTCGTTTGAGGAGTAATTTTTGTGGATTATCTAGAAAGGGAAGAATAATAAATGGTGAATACTGTGCGGACTTGTTACAAAATTTAAGGGATGAATTAAAAGTGAAACGACCCCGTTTAACTGAAAATAAAATTTTGTGTTTGTGTGACAACGCTCCGGGTCAAACAGAGTCGGTTGCGGTGGTTACAATTCAAGAATTGCACTTTGAATTGCTGTACCATCCGATTTATTCGACTTGGTCCCCAGCGACTTCCATTTGTTTTCAAGTCTTTAAAAATTGTTAGGCGGAAATAAATTTTCTATCAATAGCGATGTCGTAGACGCCGTGAATGGCTATTTTGAAGGCCTTGAGGAATCATACTACCAAAATAGTATACTGTTCTAGAAAAGCATTAGGCGAAGTGTACTGAGGTAATAGGAAACAATGTAATTACTTTCATAATGATATATATATATTTTTTATTCCTTTCGGAAACTTGTTAATCGGCCCTCGTAGTTATTGAAAGAACACGCATCTTTTTATATTATCGAAGTTTAATAAAGTAAAGATTGAATTATACCACCACGGGTTATTCATTTAATTTTTATATCGTTATATCGATATAAAAAACTGAATGTGTTCCTACCAATAGATTAATCGTCAAAACTGATTTGTTTTTTAGTATTTTGATGGAATTTCGAGTAACATTGTTCTGTTCGGCACACTAAAACTCTTAAAACTAAATGCAATACTACCATAAAAATATTTCCACATCCCTATACATCTGCAGTTAGACCGCCGCCAATGGGTATAAATGAAAGGCTATTTTTACTGGAAACTATACGTTATCCGTTATATGTCGGCCGTTAAAAAGAAATATGTCTGAAAGTAAATCGCTTATTGAGTATTTTATGGCCGCAACGTCTTTCTGCAAACGTATTCACCTAATGTTTGGAAACGAAACGAGGAAACGCTTCGCGCGATTTATGCATGCATTATTATTGTTTATGTAACGGTCGCTCGTGAGTCCAGTGTCGCCAACTGTCCGCTGGCGCTGGGGGCGAGAGATGTGGGTCACATTCACCGCTCGAAAGGTTTGGACAACCGCTTATGAATTATTTTAAAGAGATATATACCACATACTTAGCTTAAGGGTTACTAAATATCTTAGGTTTACAAGGTTTCTAAATATATTTGGTAGTTTCTGAATATCTTAGGTACTCATGGTGAGATCGTCAGTATAACTTTTACTTTACCAAAAACGAGAATCGGTAGTTAAATATGGCGAACTTTTCACAGCTATTCCAAAAGTAATCTGACACATTGATACTTTGAAAGGAGCAGTATACGACAATTAATCTTTCAATATCCCGCTATTTTAGTGATGAGAGTTCGTCTAATGACGATCTCGTTGTTTAATATACATTAACACATAATACGAAAAAATTTCGAACGCCTAGGCGAAAAATTCAAAGATAATGCGTAAATATAGTATATTTTATGATTATTTGTCGCGTCTATAGACATCTTAATCTGTATTTTGACAATAGTAAATTTGACGTTCGAACTACCAGCAAACGATTTTAACCACGGTAAAAAGTAACTACTGATCACACAACCGGCTTATTTGGCCAAGGTAATACCTTAGGTTCTTCAGCCATCCAGGGCCCGACTTCCAGTAGTCTATCTCTGCATTAACAGGTGCAAGATCTCGCACTTCTCCGAATGTCTCCATCATATATCCGAGGTATTGAAGTTTTCGGATTTTTATTGTTTTAAATACTTATATTTCTTTATTCACCCGAACCATAACATCTTCATTGGTAACTCTATCCATCCAGCTTATTTTGAGCATTCTTCGGTAGATCCAAATGCTTCAAGTCACCTTATCATTTCTTCGGTAAGTGTTTATTCTTCCATTCCATAAAATAATACCGAGAACACATATCATCTGACCATTCTCATTCGTAATCTAAAGTCGAGATTATAACTGCAGAGCATCTTTCTCATGCGGATAAAAGTTGCACGAGCTTGCTCTCAGGTACACAGGGTATCGGGTTTATTAGATATATAGGATTTTTGAATATCGGGTTTATGAATCGGGATTTCAAAGACGCACACGGTCTTCTCAAAAATATGACTTCTATTAGTGAACTCAAACTATGTAATGAACTATTTTGTTCAATGCGCAGGACATTCTATCCTCTCTAATTATTTTTGCGGGGATACGAAACAACGGTATGTTTAGTTTTGTTACGAATGTTTCTAATTGTTTATCACGTATAAAGAAAATTACATTCATACTAAATATACAAAATAGAAACCTAATTTAATTTAAAAGTAATATAATGTACTGACAAGAACATTGTTTCAACATAAATATAAATTATTGTTTCTGAAGACAAGGAATGTAATTTTATTCTAATTTTTGTAACAGCGAAACTAATAAAATAGTATGGAAAAATTATGTTAATCTCAAAAAAGATTTATAGATATAAGATCCATAGAATGAGACACGATAAGTCTCAGAAATTTATATGTGATTACACGTGTTGAGATTCAGAGATCACCGCTTGAGTTTGGTAGAATTGAAGTGCACGAGTTAGATTTGACATCGAGAATCAACAGTGCACACATATATCACCAGGAACCATAAAATACTTACAACACAAAAGGTACACAAGGCATTAAATAACAAACATTTATTATATTATAGCTGCTGCAGGAGAGACTCAAATTCATCCAATGAACGAATAGAACTTCAAAGTAACATAAGCAGATACGGGCCGCAATGGTGGAGAAACGCAATTAGTCAAGCGAACTTTATTCTGCATACACACAACCCACAATTGAACATCTGACTAATTTCTCAAAAGCCGATCTCATTGGTTATGCAAATTGACCAATAATCTTATCGAAATATCCCGTCTGTATCTTTACAATGTACATACCGTAAATCTAGAATCATAAATCTGATGGACATTATAATTTCCGTCGGATAGAAAGACATTCGCGATGGTGGCTACAATGGATACCTCGCGTCGGTGATTACGTTGCCGTGGAATATTTGACTGGATTAATACTTTTATATTACATTACAATAGTTATCTGTAATGCTGGCCCTATAAAATAGTGACGTAACATAACAGACACTAAGTGTACAATGAGGAGTCTGCGCGCATTTGACTGCCTACTTCAATAAACATATAAAGCATGTACTGATCAAATTTAATATTTACAATTAAAAATTTTAAAACATATTTTAAAGCTGATTATTACAAATTATTTACAATATGCAAAATCTTTCCAGTTGACAAAAAAGTAACATATAATATAATATTATAAGATATGATAAACAATGTAAATATTAATACTGACTGTCACCATAGCTATTCTAGCAGATCTTCGGGACGAACTATGAGAGTATCGATCGCTAACAATGTGTACGGTGAGAGAACAGAAAATGTGTTGTGCCAAGAATTGTTAATAAAATTAGTAAATAATTATTAAACATTATGGAAAACAAAGAGACATCAGTGAACACATTTAAATATAAAGTAAAACACATTATTATCTAATTATTTGACATCTCTATTGTATTACATTTAACAAAATATTTTGTTACTGATAAAATTTTAGTTTACTTTAATCGAAGGGCAATCATGCCGTTAAACTGCCAAGCAGTTTGCGAAAAAATAAAAATTGTTATATGATATGTACGAAATAAAGTTGTAATAAAAAATAAAAAATATCTACTAATCCTTTTGAAACCTTCGAAAAGATTGAGTTCAACAAAAATGTATGGGGCTTTCAAATTACACACAAATTATATATAAAGGTGCAGGAGAACATATGATGCTTCTATCTTGACATATACAGGGTTGGAAGTGACATTAAAGAAAGTAACAAAGGGTACCAGTTCATAAAAGTTCTAATATCTCAAAAACCGTGTAACATTCATTAGACCTATGATGGGTTATTCTGATAGGGCATGGTTTCAGCTATCGATGGTTTTATTTGGACCACTATTTACAGGACACCCTGTATATTTGTCAAAGTAGGAATGATAAGACCAAAATTGAACTCAACGCTTTGACAATGGTACGTGTTATCGTGCCGAAACGTCGGCTAAGGTTTCCTCAAGGAATCCATCTACAAAAAATACAATTTAACCTAGAAGAAACACCGATTCCATACACTGGTGCTTGCGGAAACCTAATATATATATATATATATATATATATCCTTTTTTTAATATATATTAATTTGTTTATAATACATTTTTATAGTAAAGTTGCAATTTCAGAACATAGTTCTGTCATATTTTAAAAATAACTTGAATGAATCAATTAGAAAGATATACAGAAAAAAATCTATCGAAAAAATATTTGGTTGCCACCGGAACTTTTTCTATCCGGGGAAACTCGTTATCGTTTAGCCACATCAACTATTTATGTTTCCGCCAAATTTTTAACTAACCATGTATAGTTTTTAGAAATGACACATAAATTATTCCAGTTATAAAAGGAATCAGCTTTATTGTTATATATCCGTAATTGATGTTCCTGGTTGTGTGCGGTATTGGGTCGATGGAATGATATTCGTACGTGTAACAATAGTATTTAATATTAATGCCTCTATACAATGCAGTATAAGTCAATATTATATGTTATCAGTTCAACAGTTCGGAGGCGAGAGACCGCGCCGACCGCGGCGCGATTCCTTTATCTCTTTCACGCGCGTCATCTTGCCAAGCTTGCGCGCGTCTCTTATACGTTCCATAGATACAGCACATTTATATTGCAATGAATCCCAAAAATCTTTGAAATATACACGAGTGTTAAATTAATCTTAAAATTAGATTAAAATAAAAATATTTGTTTTTGATTCTACTCGTTTTTACTTACTTGAGATGCGTTTCACTCTACGAGGGCATCATCAATCAATTTGAAAAGACTTTGAGGTGAAATATTCTTGCTCCCAGGTTCAAGAGACCTCCATGATGGCCATTGTTTTTGCTGCCAGTGTTGATTTCTCGCTCTGTTCCTTTCACACCGGGAAAAACCATGACATTAGATTGAACAAAAAACATGTGTAACACCTTCATGACTCTGCGTATCATCCAATCATAATCGTTGTAATTGATCTTAAGTAAAGGTACAACATAGAAGGTCAGATATGACAGATAGCAAGAAGGATTCTTGTTTAGGTATAGCTTTTTACTATTATAAATTGCTTTAAAGCTTTTTTTATGACGTAAAACGAGGATTTAAATGCAATTTTTGAATTCATTAAGTATGACAAAAAGCATAAAGGAGAGATAAAATTATGTTAAAAACGTTTTTTATCGTATTATCAAAATATACAGGTCTACTAAGAAGCTGTCAAAAACGTTCGACTATCAATACCTTCACTCATACATTGCACATTATAAAGCCTCTTAAGACGGAAATGTCTTTTACTCTATTCCATGGGAACAAGAAAATAATGATTTGTTTTACTAGATTACTCGACCAAAGCAGGTAGGTATTGAAGTTAAACATTTATTAAAAAATAATACAATTGTGTCGAGTGAAATGAGTTGTCAAAATAAAAATAAAAATAGTGTTTATCCAATGTACAATCACGGAACCAACTGTCAGGTGAAAATATTTCAATATGACTGTCAGGTATTGTCGTCGCTCTGGATTAAATGTTTGGGTACAAAGCGGTGATTTAATTAAGCTCACATCCATGTAAGTCTGTGCTTTCATGACACATGTCAGATTAGTAGATATAATATAATATTTGTTATGAGCAGAGACGGCTGGCGAAATATGGCGTTATACGATAGGTGGGCCAAAAGCTGATATTAGACCAACGTTTTTTAAAATAAAAAAAACAATAATTCAGTTTCTTTTAATCTGCTCTTTTTTGCCTGTGGCGATACCGTACGTGAAAGTGTGCCCTGGTATGGTGTAATAATAATAGGTTATTTAATAATTGTCATCTAAAAAAATGATAAAGAAAACCCTTTACGTATAATTGCACGGCGCATGAAATTACTGCAGTTGTGGTGGTCGTGATGTAGTCGACTGTATATTATTTTCGTTCAGGACAGACTTCACTCTCTGGATCGGGGAACGTGAATCGTTAAATTCCTCACATTTAGTGTATTATTGAGACTCCATTGCACATTTCGGTGATCTTGTAGCGTGCATATAAAAATAATCTTACAAAATCATGTGACATGTGCCTATTAAATTGTATCTACAATTATTATATCAAACGTTCTGCATTATGATAATATTTGTTTTGTCTTTAAAATAGAATCATTTATTTTATTAATTATAATTGACGATTTAGCGCACGAGCGCTGTTTCAAATGTGCCGCCACTGTTATCAAGTGACCCTAATTATTTTGTTTATATAGATAGTTGTGCAACCGAGAGATCGATAGAAATTTTATTTTATTCTTTAATCTATTCTATTATTATTTTAATTATTGTGCTCCATTGATGCCGCAACTAAAAAAAATTATCCAGTTTCGAAAGAACTAAAAGTGGCGCAAAATTACTGCTTTTGGCTTAAGCAGACGTAATCTATGCAAAATATTAATAAAAAACATTCTATAATATTCAATTTGCCTTGTCTTTTAGGCGTATTATTATGCCACTTATGGTTTTTACTATCATTTAAATATGTAGCGAAATTATTTGTAACCCAGCATTATTTGTGTTTATTTATTTATATCTTCAGAAATAATAACTACAATCGCTTCATGTAAATAGGAACGGAGAACATAATCATAAAAATAATCATATGCTTACATTATCATAAAACGTTTCTCACGGAATAATTATCAATCTTTTTAAAATTATATGCAATAGAGCAAAAAAGGAGAGGCACCATTAAATATGTTCAGTGATTTTCCGTTGAATGAGATCTGCCAACGTTTTACGAAATATTTTAAAATATATATTATAATAATTAATGTGTATATTTTATTCATTTATAAAAATTATGACAAAAAAAGTCTGTCTTACTCGAAATCGGTATATTGGGGTAGGTATATATCTAAAATAGTATTTTGAAATTCAACAACCGATTACTGAGGTAAAAATTACTCATGTCAATAAATCTGCTTTATTTTTTTAAACCTCTTAACTCCGTTCTCGATAATCTGAATTAAAACTCATTAATTTAAACCTCCCTAATAATCCCAACATCGATAATGCGTTACACGGTAATTCGAGTCTCGGCAAAGCGAACCTCGGCTTGCCTACCACTGAAATACGCCAAGGAATCATAGCAAAGAGATTACGTGACATTCTACTTACGAAAAATTATTCGATTTCCTACATCTAATAATGAAACAATTGTAAAATAGCGTGTTCAATAAAATTGTCATTATTAATCTTATTATTTTTAACGAAATCACATTTTATTTGTAAAGATACGATTTTATAAAAAATAAAGTTTACATAAATACTTCGCCACATAATAGATTCTACTCAAAAGTTTTTGAGAACCATTGTAATTAAAAAGATGGTCGCTTCTATTGGGAAAAATATAGATGTCTCGACTAAAAAACGTGTGTAGGTCAAATTTGGTGACTTCTGTAAGGTCTGATTAAAATTTATTGCCTAACTTTATGTCTCAAAAAAGTCGCTTACAAGCTTATACCGTAAAACAAATATATTCATTGGATATACGCGAGTTAGTTTAGAAGAGACGAGCCATTTTGATATGAATAAGCTCTGACCACTTGTATGAAATATTAATTCAGAAACTAGTACAAAAATCTACGACCAATTAATTTGCATAACACAGTTCATACCTAATAATATTCCTCTTCTGTGAAATGATTTATGATATGATAGAATTATTCAATTACACATATCGTATAATATATTCAACCAATGATTGCCAAGTCTAATTTTTTCAATTATAATTTTCTCAAACAAACTGGACCAAATAAGACACGAAAGATTTCGCCACAAGCGCATAATTTAAAAAGATGTTCTCATCAAGACTTACCGAAGTCGGTCCGAATTAAAAGAAAGCGAAGACGGCCGTTGCGTCACGTGTATGTAGATTATACCGGTAGATATCTCGGCTCGGTTCTGAAAACATTTGTTCGAGAAATATGGAGCGTATTAGTATTCGCGTACCATAATGTTTATGGAGCAGACGGTTTGTTGTTCAGAGGCGTGACATGACTACTCTTTACAGGAGTACTTACCGGGAAACATTTTAAAAACAGAATGCCTCAAGCGCCAATAATTAATGATGAATAGACAGTTTTAGTCGAAACAAAAAACGAAAAAAAACAGTTTTAGTGCGTTTTTTGTGGCCTAACGGGATTCCGCAAGTCCGAGGTATATCAGTAGTTGTGAATTAATGTATCGGTCACCTCTTACAAGCTTGTCTTAATATTTCCGTCAATGTTCGTTTCATTTCTAATCAATCTCTTTTGAATCGTTATGGCCCATGTCTGCGAAATAAGACACGTTGACATAAATCTCAGAAATTTAGTTTAAATAAATCTCTGTACCACGTACATGTTATGAGATTTTGATCTGGAGATAAATTTAAAGATCGCCATGAGATTGGTAGAATTGGATAGAAAGTCGCGATTCGACTTGACAGGGCGCATGGCAATGTCACACAAAACCAAAAATATTTACAATTATTAATTCTGCATGTTAAATGAACATTTACGTATTTTGTTTTAACTTCTGCTAAGAAAATTTAACTGATGAACGAAATGTTAATGGTATATGTACTAATGAACTGACATTTGACGTTTGAGATACAACAAGCGAAAATGACCGAAAAGAAGAAGACCGAAAAAGATCCTGGATCATAAACTGCGCGAGGAGAAGTACCGACTCGGCCTCACTTACGCCGATTACAAGATCAAGTAATAAGCTGAGATATAGATAAAGCAAAGAAAAAGAAGAAATTATCGTGCCTTGAGCCAGATAGTTTACTTTGTATTTAGCCATCTGACTTTTAGATATAGATTTTACTGTCCGGTTTCGAAACAAACTCTTTTTTATAAAATTCAAAAATATTTTATATTACATAACCCTTAATTAAGTCCTTAATTTTATTTATAGTCGCGTAAATGAATATCTAAAGGAAGGTGCTCACTACTTTTCACAAGGATTTTTTGCGAGAATGTGAGAGTGGATAAATGTAAAAGGCGAATAAGTATAATGCAAACAATTATCAAAAATTATTTTTTATTGGGTTTAATTAATTATATGCGAAGTTTTCATTCGTGATAAGGACTTTATTATTGATCTCTAAAGTGTCTGAGATACATTTTTTATTTAAATGAATCTATTGCTCCGAAACTGGTTGTCATTTAAATCAAGATATAAATTAACGTATCTACCTGTAATTTTACCATTGGATATGCTTAACCAATTACAATGATGCTGCCTCAAACATTAAAATAATCTGTTATTCTCTTTGAATTCGGCACTTGGAATGTTATTATTAATTTTAAAGTTGCTTTTCATTTTATGTTTTAAAACTTACAATTATTTTAATTATAATAAATATCGAGCTTTAAAAATTAAGATATATTTTAGTACGTAAGTGAATGTATAAAAATATGTAATAGATACATTTAAATGATGCTACTAATAATAGTAGTAAGGATTATGTAACACCATACGTATATAATATACAGGTATAATAAAAATAATATAAATATAATGATAGAAAGAAGCTAAAACTAACGTTAGACTTGAATTACTTTGAGCACATTAGAACATAAGATTTTAAAAGTATTGAAGATCCATAAACGTAAGGGTTAAAATGCTTCGAGGCTATTTTTGCATCAAATGCTAAATTTAACTACTGCAATGACAATTTTTTTTATGTTGCTTATTAGTTGCTATTTATAGTAGGTAGTGGTATAGTGGTTGTGACCCGTATCCACGAATGAGATTTTTAAGAAATTTTTAACTCGAGACAATCTCTAATATACGGATTATGCTGTCGCAGTGCCCGTGTATACACTGTCTTGGATATTCGCCGTTTTGCGCCTTACTTCACGCTCGTCATAAATCAAATATCATTGTCGTTCGTCTGTTGAGTGATTTTGAATCTGAATAAATGTTTGTAATTTAATGCCTAGTAGCAATGTTCATATTTAATGACTTGTGTTAACTTTCCGAATAGATAGTTGTACGGATTTATGGTGGTTTTAGGTGACATTTATGTCCACGTGTCAAATCTTGCTGTCGAATCGAACGTATGATTTGGTATGATATGATTTCACTGGTATGATTTTTTGTTACTATCAATCTAAAGCTAATATCTGAGTATATCTCCAGATCAAATTCTCAATACGTATCCTACATGGTATTGAGATGTATCTCAACCAAATCTTTGAGATTACTTTATCGTGGACATTGACCTTTAGAAGCTTTAATTGTAGACTGCACCAAAAAAATCACTCCATCGTCATAGCAGCATCATTTTCTTCGATCAAATTTCGTACAAAGAAATGTTCATCACATTTCGAATAATGCTACCCGAGATTAAGGAGGTCTTGTAAGGTAAAGTATTATGCATTTCAAAATGATTATCTGTATCTATCCTTAACTGTTATTATGTATTCGCTTTGGTATGAATACAATTGGGTGTGTTACTTATTATCTAATAATATTACGCTGGTATTCTTGAAACAGGAGCAACGAAAGTGGTTACACTACCTGTGTTTGTGAGTTGTTTCAATTGTATACATCATTGTATTGTTGAATTGTAGAATATATGTAGTTGAATAGAAAATTTATCATAATTTTATACGAAATAAACAAACATACAATGGATAAATTATTAAAATTATTGAATTGATTACTATAACTAGTAGCCAAAAAAATTAATTAAATCTTTGATTATTACTGTGTATGAATTGTTTTGTTTAGAATGTTACAATTTGATTTTGAATTTACAATGGAGTACAGTAATACCCCGAAATTACGCGATAGGTGGGACCGACGAAAATCGCTTAACTCGAATTCGCGTAAGTCGGAGTAAAACTTTACATATAAATATATAGACTAACAAAAACACTAGTTTAGAAGAAAAATATTTTTTAGTCCATGGTTCCAATTAAATAATTATACAAAATATTTAAAAAATAAACGATTTACGTAAAAAGTCATTTCGATGTCGATGGCTTCATAATATCTAACAAATTGGTCTGACGTCACAATGCTTTCTTTTTTCACGCAGAATTTCTTCGTAGCAAGCTAATATTTTTTTTATTCCTTGCTTTGTAGCTGTAACGCATTCTTCAATTGAGCTGCAACCTTCTGTCAAGCTTGCAATTGTTATGTCCTTTTCTGGAATTTTCGTGGAATTGGGTCTGATTTGCTTACCCATCTCTATGAGCTCATCGATTGTTAGCTCCTGACTAAGTGAATCCAACAGCTCGTTGACATCGTTAGCATTGACTACCAAATCTAATTGCCTGCCAAGATTAACAACTTCTTCTACCACATGAGCGATATCAGTTTCTAGCGATCACAGTAAGAAAAACACTGAATATAGCGGGCGGCAGTCTAGCGACAATGTCGCAAAACGAACCACGTAACTCGGGGTGGCGTAAGTCGGGGTATTACTTTGTATTATAGAATACTTATAAATCGTAAGTATAAATGTGTTATATAAAAAAATAATAAATGTTTAAAAACTCAGGGAAAAGAATTGAACTTCTTTCTATGGGCTCCCGATTTTGAAACACCAATCCCACATGTGATTAGTAAGCAGTATTAAAGGAATTTAAAAGTCAGATGATGTTATTTAATGAGGTTGTATGAAGTGTATATTGAGGAATAGGCATATGATGGCGCTCGGTGTCCATTGTATCTGGATATGTAACTGTCGAATGTGTTTTTAATATCACTAGGTTAAAGTTACTAAAATGTTTTCTCTTTTATATATTCAATAATAGTATGCAAATATATATTTAATTTGAAATGATGTATACACTGTCTTTATTACGTGTAAGAAAATACATATGGTATCGAAATCGTATGAATTTTTCCGACTGGTAAGTATATTGACCATCTGTCATCTCACGTAGTTAATCATCTGTCAAATATATGTTCGTAATGTTTACGTTTGTTCAGTAATTATTTATTGTAACATGATCTCATTTTTTTCAAGAATGTGATGACGAAGAATAATAGCCGCCCGCATGGCCTAGTAAGGGTGTATATTCAGGCCTATTCTCAAAATTGCAATATTGAAATGAAGATGATTGTTACACCAACCTTCAAAAATAGTGTTATATTTGAATGAGAGAGAGTGAGGGAGTGAGGGAGATAAACGTACCATAATCTGTCAAAACTATCTGTCTATTTTTGAGGGTTGGTGTAACAATCACCTTCATTTCAATATTGCAATTTTGAGAATAGGCCTGATTGTCTTACGTTACTTGTTAGGAACAGGATATCTTTAAAATATATAAAATTCTCTTTTTTCAACAGTGTTGCATAGCCGTCACTGGGTAATCGGTCGCAGTGAACACCCAACGTGAACACAAATAACACCTAACTATTTTATCAAATAGGTAATGTTTTCTTCTGTCGGTGAATATGTGACATAGGCTATGCGATAGTTTACTGTTGTCAATTTTCATCACACCTCAACAACCGATGAGAAAATCACACACTTTGTGATGCAAAGCATTGCGAATCAGATCGCACGAAACTTTTAGTATGTCTTATAGAATCACCCAGCCATGTATTTTAAAAATCCCAAATGTTCTAAAATGTTGTAACATATTCTGCGCCTGTATGGTGTCCGTACGTATGGCGTCGGATTAATTTCACTAGTCGGGGATATATATATGATATATTGATCGTCCTATATATATAAAGTTCCGAATCAAGATAGTTAATAATAGAGACATTCTGATAAGAAATCTAGATATATTAAAAAGTTGATTAATCTAATAAAATATTGGTTAGTTTTATCCTATCTCCCGACTACATGTATAACTAAAAATAATACATTTGGATACAATCTATAATAAAATAAATGCAAAAATAAATGTTCAAAATAAAATGAATATTGTAAATTCAATGTTGAGACTAAATGTAAACATTTGTCCTTTACTGACGTATTATAGAATTTTCTAGAAAATTACAGATTTTTTGAGACAATATTCTTGAACATTTTAATATAATATTTATATGATGAGTAATAACGGGTAATACAAAAAATAATGTTGACTGGTTAACTTTATGGTTTAATAAAATCACAAAAATTCTAATAACTTCAAAAAAATATGAATTTTGGATAACCCTTAATGAGATCAATAGATTGTTAGTGATATCCTCGAACTGTTGGACGTGTAGTACGATGTGGTGGTACATAGGTGTTCCGAATTCGTAATTAATTTTTTGATAGGTGAGCACATAATATCTACATATATTCAATAACTTGAATCAAAATTATTATTGTTAAATGATGTATTATTATCACCAGTTTCAGTTTTGTTTTTACCTCTTAGCCCACTCCCAACTAGTACGCATTGTTCCTTTGGCTCGACTGGTTGTTTTTGAATTCGTAAAATTTAACCATTTGGATAGGAAGTATTGTCCTCGCTGTGATAATTCGTGTTGGATTACTTCTAAAGTACATGTTTGTTCTCAACTCGGTTTGGTGTTACGTTGTGTGGAAATACGCTAGGATTCAGAGTGAAATTTTCGTCATTGTGATCAGTGCTATTGGCGATCATTTGGACGTGCGCAACAGCGTATTTGCGTGTGTAGTTATTGACTATTGGACGGTGGATTCACCAGAGTGGCCTGTCGTTGCATTTCAATTTGTGTGATCTTCAGGATAAGCCGGTGACAACGTCATCACCAGGTGAGTCGAGCTGTCCTCCTTATCCCACCACCGTGAGTCGCTATCGAAGGAATTTCCTTAACCTCACTTCATGATTCGCCCATTGTCTCCTCCTATTTCATCCAGTCTGATTCCATCATCACCCACCACCGTGACCCCGGTGACTTGCGTCGGCAACAATAGGTATAGGATATACACAAATAAAATTTGATTGTTAAACCTTATAACATTAAAGAGTTGCGGTCAGCCAGGCGTTAATGCTGGCTGATGACACTGACCGAAGCTCGACGAAGAGTTAAATTCGAATGTAAAGAAAGGTTTCAAAATATTGGGAGGTTAACATAGATTAACATCTACAAATAAGTACAAATCGTGAACATCCGCTTCTTTTCCGAGTAGCGATGGACTTCTTAACCGCGCATTGCGCAACTTTCTTGCTTAAGCATGCATTTCAATGAGAACTTACTTTACATGCAATGGAAATTTGACCCAAAACGTACAAGTTATTTTAAGAAATCGTACAGTTAGTTGCAGCTGTGGATCTAATCAATCTGTTAAAAATAACGCTTTCGTCACTTCAAAGCAACGATTTTGCCAATATTGTGTTTTTGCATAAGTAGTGCGGTTGTATTTAAATCAGATAAGCCTGAAGTTTGAAATAAATAACGAAACATTTCGGATAAAAGCAAAAGGCTTACAGCTGGAAGCAAAGTGAATGTTGGCTGCAGTCATCGCAGATAGAAAATGATGAATGTGCATTTCTTACTTCGGAAGATAGATTGTTCCCTGCAGCAAGTTCGGCCACGCGGAAAGCGCATTATGAAAATATAAATTAAACAGTCGAATTAATATTAAATTTTTTGCACCAGAGCGTGTGCGCACGACAGCGGTATCATTTCAAAACTACCATAAAAACTTAGCAGTTAGTTGAAAAACGGCATTAAAAAAGCAAAATGGTTTATCTGTCACGCTCCACTGAATTTTCGATTAAACGACTAACTCACTAATGCGTTGTTTTTGATGACCAAACGATCGGGGAGCACAATTAGGTAAGTTGCGTTTTTCACAGAACAAGATCTCTTGCTTGCTTTGAAAAAGTCAGAGTATTGGTGTGATATAAAATATTCATTTCTCTTTTAAATATGAATTAAATATATTAATTATAAAGATATACATATATGTATTTTTATGTATTTTTAAGTAGAACACATTATTATTGTGAAGTTGCAATTTTTCAGAACATAGTTCTGTGATATTTTATTACAAATTAAATGTATCAACTATAAAGATATACACATAAAATAATGGAACGATTAAATGTATTAATATCAGAAAGATAACATATAGGTTCGAAAATTGTCGCTGTAGCATAGTTGGATAATGCACCTTCCCCGGTTAGGAAAGAGATCCAGGTT
The DNA here is from genome assembly GCA_031772225.1 of Eubasilissa splendida. Lineage (NCBI taxonomy): Eukaryota > Metazoa > Arthropoda > Insecta > Trichoptera > Phryganeidae > Eubasilissa > Eubasilissa splendida. The sequence continues at coordinate 1,601,823 of CM062857.1, forward strand.
CGAATTCCGGTGGCGCAACAACAATATTTTTCTATAAAATTGATTTTATATGTATATCTTTCTAATTAACATATTTAATTCATATTTAAAATATCACAGACCTATGTTCTGAATAATTACAACTTCACAATAAGAATGTGTTCTCCTAAATAATTCATTTCTCTATTTATTAAAGTACTTCGTCGACTTTCATGCATGTTATCCGGTTTACCTGATCAGCTAGGTGTTTCAAACTTTTTTAAACTATGTTTAGGCAGCTTCAAAATTCATACGGTCGTTTTCTATTTTATCGGATAATGATTCTTCACAGATCCGTAAACGGTTTTATTTCTAAAGCCGGCCATACGCGCAACGTTACACCTGTTCAGGTCGCTTGTACAGACAAACTGGAGCGTGTATGTGACAAAACTGGCAGGTACAGGCGACTTGACAACAATTGATGGATAAGTCCTAACTTCAGGCAAACCTGAGCGTGTGTATTACTCCGGGGCGCAGGTCTCGGTTGTTCCGTCCACCGCGAAGGGAAAGGTTAGTTCGAAAAAATGGCGTCTCACAAGCGCAGCGTAATTGCATAAGCTTTTACTGAATTGTGTAAATGTGAGCCATCCATTCTTGAATAAGTATAGTAATCGTGAGGATCGACATTTAATTCCTTTATCAAATTGACGTGACTGTATTGGTTTCTTTTTAACAACCATTCTTTACATTATTTCTAGGATGATACAAGCGCTGCTGCATCGTCGTAGTCGTGCTATACCGATGCCATGGTTGAATGATAGATTGTCACAGGCTGGCCGCTACGTTTATGCTCAAAGTTGAGTTTCAGTGTACTTTTCATATTTACCTGTCAGGTATACCGTTGCGTGTATGGTTGGCTCAATACTTGTATTCAATCTCTAGTCGGTAATGTGAGCTGCAGGAACAAATGGGAGGGAAGGGTAAATAATGGAATTCAGGGCAATAAGATTACTTATATACATGGTTTAGGTGTTGGGAAGGTCGATGATATATTCTAAATATAGGAAATCATTGAAGAACTAGAGTGAAAGGGGAAGTAAACTTACCTTGTTGGATCCGGAAGCTTTTGAGCTCACACAAATTTTACTGCTTGGTGTTCACTTAAGAGTTGCACATAGAAGTTGGATCGTCCAACTACATGTCCCATCCAACTATACGTAACACAACACTAAGTAACTGAGATAAAATATGGATCTCAGTTATTCGAGGGTAGTTCAAATGAGTAGTTAACACCTCACTTCACAACGGTATAACGGTAAGAGTTAATTTAACCACAAGAAAGCCTAAAAAAAATTTTTTTTTTATCATTAAGTCAATTTCCACATCTTTCATCATCGTAACAATTTAAGTTAGATACTAGACTTATTTTTAAATAATAATAATAATAATTTTTTTAAATGCATTATTAAAAACATTAGAATTACGTGATATATATGGTTTTAGTTAGTTAATTTGACATCCTGACAAAGCAAATGGTATTTTTCAAAACCGGTTGGTATATTAAAGTAACTAATTAAGTGGTTAAATAATCTATGTAAAAATGAACATTAACCACAAAGTTTAGTTGGCAAATATTGAAAATATAGTTAATTAAGAGTAAGAGTTGAGAATAACTGAATATTACTCCTCGACGAATCAGTGGCAACTAGAGATGAGAATTACTGAAAGTTATTCCTTCGAACATTCAGCGGCAACTGGTTTGTGATAAGTTGACCATGGGGTATGATGTAAATTTTGGTAACAATACTCGAATGTGACATTTTTATGTTGGTATAATGCGGTCATATTTTTAATGTTTTATTTAAATGATTATTCTTTGTGCTTCTTAGCGGCCTCATAGAATTCGGAAGTTTTCGGAAATCAGTTAGGTTATCACGCTTCGTGAGCAGAATTTTATTTTAGAAGACCGGCATCTATTTTCTCGCGCTATTATTCTTCATTAATTTATTTTTAATTATATTTTTGTTGATAATAAAATAAATTATATTATATTAGAAAATAATCTTATAATAAAAAAACGTGCAAATAAATGTATTTAAAGTTTCCACACCATTGTATGAAGAAAGCCTGATTCTAAAGACATTGGTTTTTCCACCGTAACCATCAGTTAAATGCAGATCAGAGCACAACTTGCCAATACGCCAGGTAACAAGTAAGGAGAACTACGTAGAAAAGTAATATGATTTCCTTGGAGACAGTTTCAACGGGTGTAATTTTTGACCCGGTTGACTTGCACTGACTGCTCGCGGTTGTGGCTATTTGCGTGGCGCGGAGAGACTCCCCCAGCCACCGGGTTACTGTCACTTTCAGTGGGGAGGCCGCCGAGGCGGAACTCTTCGTGGGAATGTTCTTATCGGTGGCAGGCAGTCGAGTGTCGGCGTCCGATATACCCAGTCACTCCGAGGCCAAGATCGCGAACTACCTCACCGCAAAATGTTCATTCACAAACTATTATCATAACTGCATTACTGCTTCGGTGTATTAAAAATAATTAAATATATCTCGTTATCTATGGTGATTTTTTTTTCGTGAAAGGATGTTGAAATTATAACAGTGACAATTTGGTGGCCAACTTTTTTGTGGTGCAGGGATAGACCTATTTCGATAATTTATTTAATAGTGCAATTTTTTAAATCTCCCGACATGATCACTAGGTAAGAATACTTGACCCGCGTTTGTTCCGTTAATCAGACGAAAAGAAAGTGAAGACGCGAAAACACGTGAGCAGTAATCACTTAGCTCGCTTTTTGTCCGCATATTGTTCAGCGTAAAACGGGTTTCTCGCTTGACCCGACGTTGGTATAATTTGTAGCCCTTTTTTTATGGACGTCGGTTATGTTGTATACTACTTATATTTTCTAATTGCTATCTCTTGATTCTTGGATTGCTGAATACAAATATTTTTAGGTCCGTTTTTTTTGCGTTAACTGATTGAAGTGTATAATTATTATTTTAGCTAAAGCTGAACTATTAAAATATTTTTATTTAAGAAAAGAATGAATAAATACACCATTTTAATAAATACACCATTTATTTAACCATGGTGGGTAGGTACATATAATTTTTAACAAGGGTAAAAATTGTCATGCTTATAACGAATATGAAATACGACAACTTTAACGACAATTCTACTATTTTTTTCTATAATTATAAAATACATTCATAAGTTTGGTTTTAATACCCGTAAGATTGTAATATAATTTGTTAGTCGGTTTGTGTAGATTAAAGCCATCATTATCGGGGCTGATGTGAACTGCGGAATTATGCAAGGAACGTTGGCTACGAGAAAAAACGACCCACCGTAGGATAATCCAGAAGTCATTATGTTTACACATTGTTGTCAGCGCATTAATTCTTTAATATAACTACTAATTTGAGTACATATTTATAGAGAAAATGTGAAAATATTTTTAAAAAAACTCATTTTTTTAATATCATTATTAAAATAAAATTTTATTTGATGCATTTGCGATAGCGTATTACCATAATTTAAAAAACATACTATACTTTGCGGACATAAATTTTTAAATACAAATAACATCGCTACATTTTATTAAGAGTGAGAAGGATATGTTAAATATTTTTATATAGAAATTTAATGGGATCATTGCTTAAGTACATAATGTACCGATTCGTCACTCTCTGTGACAGAGTCACCGTGACAATTTTAGTGATCGAATTCACGTGCCGCATACGACTGACATTTTGGACCAATGGAATTAGCATTCGAGTACCATACTGGGCTAATATTGTCGTTAGATATTCAAGGCGCATTTTGTCATTGAGAAAATGTTCTACTTCCGTCTGCAAATTTTTTATTGTTTAATAGGCAAACCTTATCGCCCGAGAAAGTTTACTTTCATTTGAAACTGGCAAAAAAGATGCAATATTTTTTTTTTTTTACTAAATCATTCTTACCTATGCGCGTAGTTTCTCGATTTTTTTTTGAAATAATTTATTTAGCAGAAATAATTTCCGGGTATTTGGAATATAATTTGATAAAATTATACAGAAATGTTTTCGTGCATAATTTATACTTTTATAGAATAGAAAGGATTTGAAAGTCTTTCAGAAAGCTGTTTCAATATGATTGGGAATGTAAATCGTTTGAGAGAATTGTGTTTGGCCATCCGATAGGAGCATCCCGAAGTACAGACACTCGAATACCGATACAGCCAATCGAGAAGATAGAAAAAATAAACAAATTAAATAATTGTCAGCAACCATAGAAGTCGAGGAAAATAATGAAATTATACAAAATATTTTAAATATGAATTAAATATATTAATTAGAAAGATATACATATAAAATCAATTTTATCGAAAAATATTGTTGTTGGGCCACCGGTATTCGAAATTGGATCTCTTTCCTAACCGGGGGTGGTGCATTATCCAACTATGCTACAGCGACAATATTTTTAGCGACAATTTTCGAACATGTTACCTTTTTGATATTAATACATTTAATCGTTCCATTATTTTAAAATATCACAATGTTCTGAATAATTACAACTTCACAATAAGAATGTGTTCTCCTAATAATACAAAATATTATTTTCAGAAGTGTATAGAACCGACATGCAATTACCTATATCAGTGTTGTAAAGTCTCTAACTATACCTGTAGAAATACAGTAAGATTAAACCTATTAGTTTACGAGTATATCATGCAATTCACTGTAATGTATTACATCAATCTCATATTCGGATGATTTACATTATGTTCCCACATCTTTCATCATCATATTAATTTTATATTTTTAGTTGTTATTTTTGAAACAAAATACAATAATTTGATATTAATGTAAAGTTTTTTTTATCAAAAAGGATTTTTCCAGAACCGGTTGGTTTTTAATATAAAACTCATGGTTAAATACGAAGTTTATTAATTATAAATAATTCATTAACTTTATATTAAAATTATATCATTCATTTATATTAAAATTAATAACCACAACGTGTTTCTGTTAGACATTAAAAATTCAAAGTTTATTTTATAATTTTATTATTTAATTAAAATAAAATATTAAATTATGTATATACAAAAAAAATATTTAAAATAACTTTTCATATAACGAATTCCGAAAACATCAAATATACGTGTTGTCGGGTATCTATGCTATTAACGCGGTACGCTGCCAAACGGTCATTGTGGGAATCCGTCAAAAATGTATGCCTTCGCCGTATGCATGTAATCTCTATCTTTAATGCCACAAATTACATAATACAGACGTCTCTTCACCAGTCAATGAAACATTTCGCTGACGTATATATAGGTCGAATAAAACATAATACACCACCGTGTTTATATCTTTCACTATTGTTATTACAATTAAATTTAAATATATTTTCAATTGTTAATATTTATGCATTCATTTTCAAATAAAAAAAAACAGGAAATTGGATAAATTATTCAATTAAATTCAAAACAGTAATTCCTTCAGAAATATTAGAACACCGTTTTTTTTATTATAATTCACGAACACTCCATATAGACTCCGTCATCAGCGCCCTGGGCTGGCTGCATGACGAAATTATATCATTACCTTCATCTTTCGTTGACCTGTTACCTTCGCCGAGGTATTTTCAAAGCCAACTCCAAGGAGACATCCGTAAAAAATTAGCGACCTACGATAGTTAACATGGTTATTGATTACAATCACAGTGAGTGATTTGACATATTCATTTTCATTGCCGAAATAATTTTTACCCATGCATAATAAAATGCTAGTCCCATTTACCGGAATACCGGCTTATTTTGCGTCATTTTAAACATGGCATTATTAATCTTGTTGTTTGCGTTCGAAGCCTTAACATCTATTTTATATAATGCATAGTGATAGTCAGGATCAGATAGTCACATGACGTGAATGTAACTGTTATGTAAATATGTATAAAGAAAGATGTGGATGATACTAGGAAGGTACACTCTCCAAATTTTTCGTTTCTCTTTATGGTTATTCACCCCCTAACCGCCACCCTGAATTCCAGGCAACGCCGAATTCGGACCTCTAGTAGTGTACAAGATAGAAATAATGTATCATATTTAAATCATAAATCGTACTTCTACATTAATTTGCCATCTTCTTCTACCTCGTCAGTTTTTCAAGACTGATTTTCATGTATTCGATTCTTTCTAGTATACTCCTCCAGTTTTATCTGAACCCCTCAGTCCGAGTGCTATCATCAGAGAAATGCCTGTTGCTTTTTTGACTTGACGAAATCTTCCTCTTTTTCTTGGTCACTACAACAAGCTTCTGCATGCTGTCTGCTCTTCTCGCAATAGTTAAAAAAATTGGAGAATATACCACGGATTGAGAGTATATCGTGCAAAACAGAGACAATTTCTATCTTATTCCTATGTTTGAACTTTCCAAATTTGTTATTTGGTGTTTTTCCTTCAGTTCTTTCGTGGTCGTTCTTGACACAGTGTACCGACCGAGGTTGCCTTCTTGCTCACATCAACTACTCTCTCATATCTCTATTTACCTGAACCATCTGAATCTAATATTGTGTTATCATTGAAGATCTGTCGATAATCTGTCTATTAAAAAAAATAATAAATAAATAAGAAAACGTTACAAACAACTAGACACGATTTTTGAAGTGATCGATGAATTCGTATGTTCCTATACCACTTTTCTAACAGCATCTCTAAATATACCAATGCCGCTAAGAGGCAAAGTAATCAGTACCATCACAATACAAACTGCCACGAAGAAGATCCATCGCTCCTTTTGACACGACTTGTTTAAAAAATAATGATCTATAATAGTTTTTTCTACTTTTCACGACGCAAAAACCTAGTTATCTTTTCCATTTGTTTCGCAACACATTTGCACAAGAGCAAGAGTAACGAATTGTATTTTCTGTTTAAAAGCTAACTGAGTTACGATATTTATTTAATCTCACCCAGATAGAGCACGATTTTGCCAACTCGATAAATATTTCGTAACAGAATTGCATACGGTAAACTACTTGTGGCTTAAATTCAGTCTTTCTTAATATTTTGCCATTAAAATATTATTTGCGTAGTTCTGAGAAATCTCCTCACTTAACTATTTCAATGTCTTGAATTTTTTTGCAATGCATACGTGCGGAAATTTAAATGAGATGTCTATCATTTGTTCATATTAGATGATGCCTTCACTGTCTCGTCTGGTGCATACGGTCTCAGATGCCTTAACTCCTCGGTTAAACTCAAACAAAAAGATATGTTCGGTAATGTATCACATACTATTCTATTCAAAATCTATCTAACGAATGTGGAAGAGAGTGGATACCTATGTACGTTTTTTATTTGCTGCGCATGGATTAGAAATATTTTGTATTATTATTTTTAAAGTAAAAAAAATAATGGAACAAAAGGGCGTCATATTATGACGTCGTTTTAATGGTAACTTTTAAAAGCCTGGAATAAACCGAGACGTCAAAATATCGACTCCTAAAAGCGAAACCGATAAACGGCAAAATATCCCAAATGACTCTTCAACTGACACGACTTTGAAAAAGTACGTACATATTTTCTTAAGGTGCTTAGATGAGGCTTTGTCAGTTAAGTACTCGTACGGTATGTATTAGTTGCGTCATTCTACTTGTGTTCAAAAAATGGATGGAAATAAATTACAACTTGCATCGTGCTCAACTCTGTACTATCCTTACCCGTTTTCAAGACGGTACACGCGCCGTTATCGCTTCTTCATTTTCAAATTTAATTTTTATTTTGAAATTTCAGTTGAACCTCGTACAATTGAAACATACTATTAATATTGGAAATTAAGTATGTAAGTAATATTAATTAATTAAATTAACACAGACCATCAAATATAGAGGAAATTAATAATATAGTCACTGTGTGAGAGCTAAACAAAATAGATATCACCACTCTTTGTGAACATTGAATTTTTCCCAAATATGCTAATTAAAACATAGATTTCACTGAAATAACTTCTATTTAAATTTCACACAGTTCTACCCAATAGTATAAATGTGAGAGTGATGTTATAATTAATATTTTATTCAATTCTACTTTTTTGTTTCTCAAAGTGGCCATTGTTTTGACAATATTTTCAAGTAAGAAGTTTACATGATGTGACCTGCCAGGGAGAGATTAGCCCAAGAAGAAATTTTAATACACATACTTTTCAAGATGATAATTATTATTTAGAGTGATTTGCAAAACAATGGAAGAATTTCTATTAACTTGAGGTATTAATTTGATTCATTACCTGGGGTCACAGTGTCTTTAAAATGAATATTTTCAAAGCGTCTTCGAGCGTTCATTATTGCCGTAAGCGCTGTTAAAAAATGTATCTCATTTGTTACGAACATCATTAACGAGATTCGACATTGAAATATTGTAAAGGTTGAAATATTTTTGAAATATAAATATAAAAGGTTGAGATTTGACATTGAAACATGGCTAAGGCTAAATACAAATTTCATGCAGGAAATTATTGGTTTTAAACAAAAAAATTAATAAATATTAGAAATACTTCGACAACGACAAGCTGAATGATTAATTAAATAATAATAAGTAATTAATGTTCTTGCTGCTTCTGAGCAAAGATGACAACGTATGCCATTGGACCTGGCACTCGCGAGGCCATTCTTTAATCTTGGACTGACAGGTTTATTTTGAGCATCTGATTGAAAAGATCTTCGTCTGTACAGATTTCAAATATTTATTTATTTTATTTATATGTGCTTTTACAAAATTAATTATAAAAAAAAACATGTGCAGCTACATAAGTAGCATGGAATATATAAATAAATTGATATATATATATAAATAAGTTTATAGAACATACCTATATATTATAGATTTTTTTTTAAATAACCAAAACAAAAAATAAAAATTTGGGCTTAACATAGAAAAAATAATAATGTAGGTTTAACACAGAATAGCTGAGTACCAAAATCAAACATCACTCTCATATTATATTTAAACATTGAACATCGGAATTATATCTACAAGATCTATGATAAGCCTATGATGTCTTTGTGCGGGTGCATTACTATAAAAATTTGCATATGACACATTAACACGGAACAGCGTTAATCAGGAACGTGGTATAAAATCAATTCAGTTAAATTAAGGGCGTTCAGTATGTCATTTACTATTTATTTTAAATAATAATAATAAATCACTTAAAAGTTCTTCTACGCGACAGATTAGTCAAATGAAGAGTGCTCATTAGGAAATCATAATTCATTTGTTCAACGGGTATACACAGTTTGATGTTAATAAACCTTAAAAATTTACGTCGAACCCTGTCTAATTTTAATTCATATACTTTATAGAAAGGAGACCAAAATGTACGTCAGTGCTTGATAGTCATAGTCATAGTAAAGCTTCCGTAGTGTAAATCCAACAGTACCCTTATTATATGTTGTTACATATCTAGATCAAAGGATCTAGTTAGAAGACTCCTAAACGTACTGAATACTCACCGTACGCCCGAAAATACTGCTTCTAATAATAATATTTTACAAAACAATTCAATAAAGCGTTGCTTTTTTAGAATGATACAGTAATTTCATCATCGCAGAAGGGATGTTTAATTCCAATGATGAATCAATGCTGGCAAGGATGAAATTCAGAATAATAATACACTTACATTGTAATATTGCGGATATGCAATTTCGCAAATTCACAAAACTAGGCCAGAAATCAGCAAATGATAGTTTTTAAAGTTGTCTATACACTAACAGAGGTGTACGAGTATGATAATGGGTACTTGTGAAAAGGGTTAGATAAAAAATATAACCAACAAAGATGGAGTATTTTAGATGAGTGACAGATGTCACAAAAGGGGACCAAATAAGGAATGTGATAAATCGTGAATCCTTAGAAATTTAACCTTTTGTAGACAAATTTAATCTAAATTGGTTAAGACTTGTATTGAGGATGCTACTAGAGCCTGCCAAAACTTTTATTCATAAAATCACCTTTAGAAAAAATATCAGTTGAATGTCATATTCTTCTTATGCCTTATCCGATAAACGGACGTTGGGTAACATCACATTGTTTACTGCGACCCAAAAGAGCTCTACATAGACTGTCCAAAATAATACCTCAATATATGCCGGCAGTGGTGCTCGGGTAGAGAATTAACTTCACGTCTTTTATTTTTGTGCCCGTATTATTACCCGATTCCAATGAAGGAGTATTTTTGCGTACTCCCCTAGTTACCCCTCTGTCTTTTGTGTATTTTTACTGTGTCTTTGTTGTGTTATTATTCCGTGCATTGTATATTTTACACAATAAAGATTTTTATATGAGGTCATAGGTGTAATTAGAAATGTTTTGGTTGGCGGCCGTGCGTCGTTGCTGCACGGTCACCTGTTTAGCATAAAAAATGCCAACCTGGCGGTGAATGAGCAGGACCGATATAAGAGCTTTTGCTTATTAACGGTTCTGGGTCCCCTCATTAACCTGATGTTTTCTTTCTTCGAAGGCCTCAACTTCAATGATATATTTCTCTGCATTATGAGATGCAAGATTTCATACTTCTCTCTGGATGTGTCATCACATGTCCGAGATATTAAATTTTTCGGATTTTTATTGTTTTAAATACTTATTTTTCTTTATTCATCCGAACCATAACAACTTCGTTCGTAACTCTATCCATTCAGTTTATTTTGAGCATTCTTCTTTAGATTCCCCGGATGAGGTGAGGGAAGGTTGGATCTGTAGTGGGAACAAGTATCGGTGGATAGTTTAAGTAAGAAATGGATGAAGAAACGATTTAAACAACTCGTTTAAATAGAGAGAAGAATATTGTTTAATTTTATTAATTAATATAATACAAAAGAACTGTACTGCAGACTGATGAACATGCAATTACAGTATCTAAACGAGTGATCTTGAAAACGCAGAGTGACTACACAGCTCCTAATGCTAATAACATTTTGCAAATCTCGCTTGAAATGTAAGACTTTGAATAAAAAAAATTATTAACCAATCAGACGTAACAATTTATTAAGTTATAAAATTAATTACGCAAAAACTGGTTTTATTAAAAAATTATTGCGTTCGGACGTACTTTACGAACGACTGTCTTTTAGACATATTTATTGCAACTTGACTTGCTGGGAAAGTTGAATGCACGAACAGAGTATTCGATTACACATTGCAAGAATATGGAAAATGATCATTATTTTAGGATCTTACGTCACCACTTTGGCAGTAATAATGTTGCAATCGTTTTCGATTTAAACTTCGTAAACAACCTGCGACAGCACATTCATGTATTCGTGACATCCAGATTTCAACCGATCAAGAAGCATCAATCTGTTGATTACTTCCGGATCACGTGAGATCCCAATTAAATACTTACTCAATATTTATGTAGTGTGCTGTATGTTTTTCACTATAATTGAATGCCAGGTATATACACCAGGATGTCAGCACATAAGCGCGTAAATTTTGTGTTTCGGATCGCGTCCATTATTAGTTTTGTCATTCATGTAACGGTTGTTACATTTATCATCGCACGTGTACTGCCCTTGTAACATTTATTGTTATTAAATATTTCAAATAAATAAATTGAAAAATAGTTTCATTGTTATATTTTCCCAGGAAGTTAGCGATATTATACTATATACATTTATTTAGACTAATGCAACCATACACACGTAATTAAATCCGTGAAAGTAGTAAAAAATAAGTAATTAACCTTAGAAGTATGAAAGATTTCATTTTATGTGGATGTATTTTTGACTCGGTTTAAAGGATTTCATAAATGAAGATTCTGAATACGTTTAACATTTTCAAGCATTCTTTTCCGAAACTTAATATATGTAGATTGGATATTTTCATCATTCATTTAAAAATAGACGGCAAAATAAAATCACGACAGTGAAAATTTTCAATATGTAATGGCCAGGACCCAAGTTATTAGCGATTTAAAGTTTTATGCTCGTGCCCGCTATTCACTGCCGAATCAACGTATTAACTAACAAGATATAAATGCGGTGGTAATAAATAAAAAATATTCCCTTTTTTATGGAGAACATATTATTATTGTGAAGTAGCAGTTTTTCAGAACACAGTTCTGTGGTATTTTAATACAAATTAAAATGAGTCAACTAAAAAAAAATGCAGCAGTATCAATTTGAAAGAGCTACAGCACATAAGTTCCAAAATTTGTCATCAATCTACTCTGTTGGTGTGGCAAAACAGGATAACACATTTTCATGAATAAGAAAAGGTTCGAATCACGGTAGCAACTAAAATATAAAATATAACAATTATATAAACTAAAATATAGATTCCACATTGCTATTATTATGGAAACCTTGAAGTAATAGGAGTACTACAAGGGTCTATCCTTGGCCCGGTGTTTATGTAAACATTAACACCGGACGGAATTACATTTTTGTTACATACTAGATATTAATTTCTTTATATCGTGTAATAAATTAAGCATATTCATTATTATTGGTTTCGTAGTTGGGTCGGTGGAAATATCACTGATTAAAAATTATAATACTTACATCTTATACTTTGGCAGCTAGAATTCAATATTCATTTCTGACCTTAAAAAATGAAACATTTCGATATAATGTATTTAGTTATTTTAAAGATTTATAAATTACATGCTTTAATTTTTTAATATTGATGTGTTCTTCCAGACGAGCGTCAGTATTTGCATTCTGCTTCGCGCTGACTTGCGTCAGTGCCCAGTTCTCCCCTTTGACAAGCGCAGGGGATGATAATGACTGCGCCCTTTACTTGACCGGCCCTGGAAGGTCGAGCGCCTTCGACTATAACCTCAACCTACTCAAGGGATCATTGTAAGTTAATATTTTCATTATTTTTGCATATAAGAAACGATTTTATTTCATTTATATTTTTCATTCTCAATAATATTCAACTCTATTTCACACAGAGTTTTATTAAACGTCCTAAAATGCTTAATTATAGTAACGAGATCGATGTCATATATTAACATTAACCTTGATATATTCATGACACAGGCTCAGTGTAAAAGCGAATTTCTATTATACATGGTTAATGGTCATTCAAACGTGTAAAGGAACGTCGCTTTGGAACACGGAGGATTATCGAGTGTCACGTGATTAGACTTCGTTGACCTTGGAACGTACCCACTTCTGTACTTACGGAGTAGTTTTTAATATCTTGTTTCCACTTCTCAATTGTCAATTTGTAACAACATTTTTTTACTGTTTAATTTCTCAACGATAAAAAACTGTATTATGTAACATATTATTCCCTTAATTGTCTTAAAATATTCTTACGTTGTGCCTTAATATCATACTAGGACTATTTAACACGGTCAATTATGACCTGTTGATCACCTGTATATTAAAAATAAATAAAATAGTTGTTGAAAGTTAATTAATCAAGTGACAAATTTCAAAGGAAAAATTAAAGAGAAAGTGTTGTTAAAACTGCAACAAAGAGTTGTCATGCACCAACACATACACACACAAGTGTCATAAATGTTGATTATGGATTTTCTTCAAAAAACAGGTCATGATTTACTTTCCAAAGAAACGTAATTTACGCCTTTAGCGTAATAGATTGATCATTCACTTAACTATGCTATAATACATTATTAAGATACAATTAAGATAGCCATTAATGGCTGGTCAATTATCGGAATTTGATCATTTGCGTTAGCTTCGCGGTTAACTTTGTTGTTAGTACGTTGCACACACTCGTGTGATATATTTATTGTTTAGAATAAAACAACCATCTTAAAACGTGCAATTACTAATTCTATTGTTCTAAATCTGTTTGGTAACAAATCAACAATTTTTTGTGGTTGACTGACTACTTATCTGTCATCTTTGACGGGCGCTTATTATATGTATTTAATATTATGCGCCATCTCAGTGTTAATTGACATGAAGTTAATGTCAAAAGGTCGTCAAATCACAATGAAGCCTGCTTTTGTAATAAACGACACTTTTGTAATAAATTATCACATAAAGCATTACTTTTGATAAAAATTTCAAACAGTTTCAAGAGATGGTATGATGAGATAAATGGTATCTCAATCCATGAACTTACAAAAATTTACAAATGTTTTGCCTAATGACAATGAAAGTAATACTTGTGAAAAATGACGCACTCTGATTTCACTCGCACACTGAACAATACGTAGGAGTGAGAAGAGAATGGTGGAGAAAACTTTTAAGGAAAATGTTAACATTTTAATATATTAAACACGCTACTGGGATAAGTGGGTGTCCGCGAGAGAAGAAAGGATCGCTTTAGTTTGATCATGATCATGTATAATGATCGAGTGAAGAGAGAATGATAAGAAAGATAAAAATTATCGCACCAGAATGGAAATACGTCTGCGGAAGATTTGGCTTGATCAGATAAACCAAATATTGTAAAATTATTCAGTTGACAGCCTCGCGAGACAAGCCTTAATTAACAAAAAGAGATGTCGACTTCATAATAGTATAAAGTAGATTCTCGCTTATCTGGGATCGCATTAATCGGGTTGTAAAAACGGGGATGTTAAGTAACGTTACCTACTCTTCCAGTCTATTCTACCCCCTATCGTGTTATATTCTCTCCTAACATTGATGTAATCTCAGGACTAGACAAATCAACCCAGCTAAATGAAAATCATGTAAACAAGTTATTTAATAGTGTACATGATTTGAAATGGTTTAACTATCTCTACATCTATACCGACGGTTATGAACTTTGCCATGATGGCTATTGTGGTGATGCAGTCTCCATGCCTCAATTAGAAATAAATGCGAAGCTACGACTTCCTTCGGATTCACCGGTTTTCTCAGCAGAATGTTGGGCAATTAAAGAAGCCTTGGACATCTGCGTACTCCGGAACGTCGATAAGGCTGTTATATTCTCCGACTCGCAAGCAGCTCTTGAATCCCTCTCTGCTAATATTAAAGTTTGGCTAGACAATGAAATAATCTGTTCCATCAGAAGATGTCTATTTAATTTGGACAGCAACAATAAACGGGTGTCATTCGTTTGGATTTCTGCACATAAGGGAATTCGTGGAAATGAATGTGCTGATAAACTGGCCAAGAAGGCCATTCTTTCTGGAGTTTTCCCTCATCAATTCCATATCCCGATATATGACAGACTTGATAAGGTAAAAAAAAGTACGAATTCTATTTGTTTTTTTTTTTTTTTTTTAGGAGAACACATTCTTACTGTGAAGTTATCCCGGTAGCGCAACAACAATATTTTTCGATAAAATTAATTTTATATGTATATCTTTCTAATTAAGATATTTAATTCATATTTAGAATTCTATTTGGACTGCACAATGGATGAATCCAGATAATCATAAGGGTAACACCCACACTCCCTGATTCTCCAAAAGGAAAGTCTCCAAAAGAACAATATCAAATATCTCCTCACATTTATTCAGATTGAACTTAATAGATTCCCAATGTGTGAGTGTGGTGCCGAGGAGGAAACCCATGACCATATCTTTTTTGCCTGTCTATTGCGGATCACAGGTTTTTTTACAGTAATCTCGTCAATGGTAATTTTCGACTTTCGGTTAACTTATGTCATCTTCTTTCCCTTAACTCGCCACATTTAATCTATATAATAGCAAATTTTTTAAATGACAATGGTATTGACTTGTAATATAATATTTCCTATTCTATAATATTATTGTGCTTTTTTCTATAAAATAAAGTTTTAACTTGATTAATGGCACAAATCACTCTTAAAGGGTGGATATTTAAAAGAAGAAGAAACAGTAATGTAACGCAATATTTATAGTGTTATTTGAAAATAAAAATATTTTTTATTCATTATTGTGTACCTACCAGAAAATTAATCTGGCGAAATTAATAATATACACCAAAAAACAAAACTATTGAAATCACGAACACATCATCGACCAGAAATTTCGGCCTGTGACATATTCGAAAATTATTATTTGAACACGCTTAGATTCAGTGTTTACTTTTACTGCAAAAGGACGGGCGTAATAACTTATTATTATCTTTTGAATTTTTTAGTCATGTATTTTATATCCTCAATTTTGAATTTCTTGTCACATAGCATAGCGGAGAGTATCCGGGTCATTTTTTTTCCCTGCCACCCCGGATATTCGAGAGCCTACTGTATAATAATAAAAGCGCTGAATGGAATTTAAAACAGTATATCATGCAAAGTGCGTACTCGTGAGAAAGAGTTCATATTACAATAGTTGTTTTTTGACCAAATATGGAAGTCGACAGTTGTTGCCGAGTTTTTGCGATATGCGGATTCATAGAGTCTCATCTCATTTGGTAATATTTCATCTCCTACAGCGGTTTTCACACAAATCACGAGGTTTGGTTTCCAAGCTCACAGCGCTGCCCAACATATTAATGTCAGTGGGCCAACTTTTAGCCTAGTTATATGTTCGTGTATCAGAAAATATACTTTAATTAATTTCAAATTATTTAAAATGTCTTATTTCATTTGTTCCATAGTTTAAATATGGTAGGTCAGTTAGATTCTTACAACATTTATTTATAATGAGTTTGTGATATTATAGAATATTTTATTTATATTCTATAATTATTTTAGAATACTAATTTTTAGTATCTTATAGGTTTGCTTAGGTATATCGAGTTTTTTTTGGCATTTGGAATTTATAACATACTTTTTATTAATCTTAATTTCTTAATGCAATTCTCTTAAATGTTGCTTCAATTATATATGAATTTATATATTTAGAAATTATTAAGCTTCATTCATTTTCAACCCCTTATCCTAAGAGGCTACGGGTCACCGAGGCTCAACAAGGCACCTCCATCTTCTCCTGGCCCAACCAAGGCCCAATCTGTATTTTGCAAAGTTCATCCGTCTTCTCTCGGGAGTTTTCAAGAAAATTTGTATGGTAATCGTTCCTCTTGCATTCACAAGACATGTTCAAACCTCCGCAGTTGCGACCTTTGTCAGTTAAGATATGTATCTATAATAGAAGTAAAGGCTTTAGCTGAAGCTTTATCGCGCTAGTCCATTAATTTGAATGTACTCATTTTAATGTAATTAATCGTACTTAAAACATTCTCATTGATACCTGATGTACCCGTCAGCACGCACATATATACACATTCTCTTTCGTCCCGTACGCGCGTGCGCCTGTCATAACCTCATTCCATAGACATCACATTAATTTTAATGTAAATTGTTTATAACTTTGTTTTTAACCACTTTTATTAGCTATAAATAATTTACATTCAAATTAATGTGATTTCTATGGAATGAGGTTATGACAGGCGCACGCGCGTACGGGTCGAAAGAGTATGTGTGTATATATGCGTGTTGATGGGTACATCAGGCATCAGGGAGAATGTTTTGAGTACGATGGACCGCGGGAGAACGGGTTCTTTTGCTCCACGTCTACCAAATTTTAACAAATAATAAATGGTTACCTACACTATCGAATATTATTCACGTCACTATCTCCACCGATGTTCTTCAAAGAAGGAACTTCTGACTCAGCAGAACATAGCTGGCGCCACAGGATAAAACAACTGGCGCAGCGGTAATTAGCTGGCGCTATAGGATATTACAACCGCGCAGCGTAATATAGCTGGTACAGTACACAACAATTTATAAAAACCAAAATGCAAAATAAGTAATAAATATTAATTTTTTTTTTTTTTAGGAGAACACATTCTTATTGTGAAGTTGTAATTATTCAGAACATAGGTCTGTGATATTTTAAATATGAATTAAATATATTAATTATAAAGATATACATATAAAATCAATTTTATCGAAAAACACTAAAATAAAAAAATAATAAAAATCAATGTGTCCAAAATTTAATAAAAATGAATTGATAATTCTGACGTCTGCTATCAGTTTACTCTAAGGTATTTGAGATTCTGTAAAAATAAGGTAGATGGCGCTGTCAAATGATGGAACGATTAAATGTATTAATATCAAAAAGGTAACATATAGGGTCGAAAATTGTCGCTAAAAATAATGTCGCTGTAGCTTAGTTGGATAAAGCACCTTCCCCGGTTAGGAAAGAGATCCAGGTTCGAATCCCGGTGGCGCAACAACAGTATTTTTCGATAAAATTGATTTTATATGTATATCTTTATAATTAATATATTTAATTCATATTTAAAATATTAAAAATACCATTCATTTTACCGGTTACTATAACGGATATGTATAACTTTGGCAATCTGGATTCTTAACCTTTGATTCTTGATTAATATTAGCCTAGTCCATCATTATGGCTGACATCGCTATCAATAACGTTAAAAAAAAATCTCTCGTAATATCCACGGATGGTCGCGGGCCGCCAACATGACTGCACTGCACTAACCAAGAAGAAATTTCAACACAAGCGGTCTGACAACGAACTGTAACAAGGAGTTCCATTGTTCAAATTTCGCAAACGAATTAATTCCGTCCAACCGGCTGAGATCTTAAGCAGACGATATCGCGAGGCAATTGGATCTCTGTGAAAAAATTCGGTAGCACTCGTTGGCAAACTAGCGCTCGATTGAGTTATGACATGCATGGCAGCAAAAAATGGTGATTGGACAGGCGCATTTACAACAATTGAAAACAAATAATAAATTTATGTGACAACAAACTCGTGTGCAATGGTTCACTTTCATTTGGTTGTGCCAACGTACTATGGATGCTGGACAAATGATTTTGCAGTTGTACATATTAGCATTCGGTCATCGGAAATGCATGCAAAGACATAATTTTTTTTATATGTCGCACTTTCACAATATAAATCGTATCTCCAGTCAATAAAAACAATAGTTGATGTTTCGAACCGTGCCACGTAGGCTATGCATGCACTTTACAACCGTGGGTATAATGTACAGAAGTATTATTACATGGTTATTTTTTTATTTCCATTGTATAATATTTCCTACATAGCTTATTTTAATTCTCGCTGTTTATACGTCATTAATAACGTTATAATGCCAACTATCGCACACATTTTTTGAATAAAATAATTCTGGCATTTTTATCAGATGAATGTATAATATGAATACCTGTTTTCGAGGTAACTTTGTAGAACTCTATAATCATACATGTGAAAATGATTGGATTGATAATGCGCTTGCAAGGCGAAACGCGTCTCAAATAAATTAAACGAATAGAATAAAAAAACAAGTGTTTTGTTTCCACATGTGAAAAATGGTCTCACGACGTTTCATTTTTCAATGAGCTTTGCATATCCAACATAGATAAGCACCATGCTTCCAATAATAATTTAAATCGATATCAGATTATAGGTAGGTACCTTACATACTAACTATTCTTTGTAAAAAAATTGTTGTCAATATTGATTCTTTGATGGCTTTCACCTAGTATCAATTAAAATATTAATCAATGTAGAATATTTTAAAACAAAATGTAATGGATTTTTTACATTTTAATAAGGATTTATCCGTTTCTAATGTTTTTTTACGTTAGGTGAAATCAGGAAGGATTTTGTTGCATAAGTGCCTGCATACTTCAATATCAAGGCTGTATATAACAGCAAAGAATGTGGCTAAAAACTGCAAAAAACTCATAAATGTATGCCGTCCTTCGACATTAATTGTGCAAATGCGTACAAAAACAATTAAGAAAATTAGTGTAATTTTGTAACAAATAGGAACCAAATATTTATCAATTTCTAAAACTCTTATTTTTGTTTCGTTCAAACAAGGTCGCAACCGATATTATCTCTGTAAATATTGCGTACGATACACTTTTGTAATTCATTAGGAAACTATTTTAATTATATGAAAATTTAATTATATGAGAAAACTATGTTTCACAGCAAATAAAATAGTGTGAACTGTGCAATATTTTTCTTGCAAAGCATGTATTGTCTACTTCGTGAAATAGATAAATATTTTTTTAAATTAAGAAACGCGTGGAACAATCAAATAAACAATCTCATCTAATCTTTTATTATTGTTATTATAATATAAGACTTTATCGGTAATGCACGTATTAGCATTGGTAAATAGATGATGATCCCTCTAGAAAGTGAACTGTCTGTCTTATATAACGTCACGTAAAATATCCAAACGTAGATGTATATGTGCAATGCACGTGTGGGTAGATGCTCACATGTACATATCAACTTTTATAAATTACCGGCACTGGTGATTAGCTCGGCTTATTCTCATATATATCTGTTGGCAGGCCGTAATTACGGTTAATTAAGAACTATTCTCGAAATAATATTTAACATTTTTATTTATCCATTTAAGAGACTTTAATTGATTACAAATTTGATTGGTATAAACATAACAAAATGTATTTGATTAACAGGATTTCTCAAATATGTAATTACACGGTTAATAATTAACAATCAGTCCTTACTGTGTAATTTACTGTTGCATGTATTGTTTGTATTGTATGTATAATGTATTTAAAAACAAATTCTGGGGTTAAAATGTATGCATTATGATTCGTGAAAGTTTGCATATAACCCTACAATTAAAGTGGTACGCTGCCAGGTGATTGACAAATTTTTACCTTTTAAATTTTTACCAATGTATGCGATCTTCATTTCGGTTTAAAAACATATATAAAAGAATAAATGTCGCACTTAAATAAAAATCACATGAAAAATCTAAAGTAAATGGTTAGCATAATCTAATTAGTTACTTATTCTCTTGGCAAGATAAAGTTTCGGGTTTGAGTCTCGGTGGTATTTTTTCGATTGACAGATTTTTTTGTGATCTTTGTAAGTGATTCATCTAATTTGTTTTCAAATAATTATTTCATTACTGGAATAGAACCATCCTCTTCGTAACTCATACATACATACATAGTACACATCAAGTTCACACTAAGTTCACATCATTCACATACAAAACACGTATCATGTTTGTCCCGCCAAGATATGTCATAAGGGAATTTTAATCTTGTAATTAAAATTGCATTACGTATGAGACGAACATAAAATGTGGTTATATACGTAAAAAAATTATATTTCAATTAATTATATTTCATAAATATATTTGGTAAAGAAGTTTCGGACTTACATTGTTAGCATCACAGTATCACATTGGTATAGAAATATGAACAATTTTCCTTTGCCTTAAAAATAATTAAGTAATTATAATAATATAGGTTGGTTAAGTAAGTACTTAAGTATATTTTTGAGGACGTGATTTATTGCGTTAATGTTTTTTTTTAAGTCGGCGTCATAATAGCTGGGAATAATTATACACTTTTCAATGAGAAGTCGGTAAAACTGGACATTTTTCACAAGTGAAAAAATTTGAAATATGACTAAGTAAAAATACCGCTGGCGTACCCAAGATTTGATGAAGTGCCAAATATACTCATACACGGTTAACGCGTAGTGATTTAGCAGTGACGCTCGATGGTCGGCAGAAGTACAGAAAGTTCAGAAGGCCTTCCATTCAGAGCTGAACAAGTGGCACTTCGCTTACTTCCGCGACTGTCACTCTATTATTCTCGTCGCGTAAAAAGGTTCTGAAGCATTTACACAACACCTTCGGATGACCATGACCAAAGAGATATTTTCGACTAGTGTTCCTCGTCGCTTTCCAGTGCACTTGTAATATATTTGCAGAACCTTCAACTACTTACATCTCCAGTTTGACGGGATTCTATCTATGGTATTTTTATATATGTAAGAGAAAATCGTAAAGTGAAATAGTCAAGAAAAATTTAATAAAGTATGAAGATTTTCTAGACCAACAATGAATTAGATTGTAAGTTAGTCAAGTGGTTAAAACTCTCACCTAGTGATCCAATGTTCGGAAAATTGAGCCTTATTACAGGAGAGCAGCAAGTTAGTCCCATTTTCATAGCACAAGCGTTTAGCTCAGTTTGAAAATAGTTATAATATTGATGTGACTCGTATTCCGTATACGCCTTTCTATTTAAGAATAACAAATACCAAAAATAATCATTTTTAGTTTCATACTACAGAGGATTACATTACTATAAAAATAAGGAGTAATATCTATCAAATATACGTTTGGAATGTTTACATTTATTCAATGATTATTTACTGTAAACACGATCTCAGTTTTATCAAAAGAGTCTAAGTGGAATGATGAATAATAATTAATTATATATATATAATTCAAAGTTGATACGTAAGAACACCGTTTGTACAATTTTAGGGAAGGCAATACAGAATGCACTAGCAGAAAAACAATCGGCTATCTACATATCCATATTTTAGATGAAGCAGCACATTAAGGCGCACAATGCACTGTTGTTAAAGCATTATAGGTAGTAAGAAATTTCCGCAATGAAATATAGATTCTATGGAAGCCCCGGCCGCGAAGTTTCAGTTAGTTATAGTAGATTGTGTATCGAACTGTTTGAGTTTACGACAGCAAATACAGAAAGATGGTCCTATTAGAGGTTTCAAAAAACAGCATGCGTGGAAAGATGGAGCCGAGTGTTAACAAGGCGAGTTTGTGGGGTGTCAGTGTAGAGGTTCAGGGAAAGCTGTCATCAGGATAGATGAGTGTCGCGTTCTACCTTCTCAGCGCATTCCCGCGAAGAAACTGCGCGATAGTGGTAGAAGAAAAGTTATACGACAGTAACCCAACAGCATTACATTTTTTTATTAGGCGTAATATATTTTAAATATGAATTAAATATATTAATTATAAAGATATACGTATAAAATCAATTTTATCGAAAAATATTGTTGTTGCGCTACCGGGATTCGAACCTGGATCTCTTCCCTAACCGGGGGAGGTGCTTTATCCAACTAAGCTACAGCGTTATTATTTTTAGCGACAATTTTTCGACCCTATATGTTACCTTTTTTGAAATGAATACATTTAATCGTTCCATCATTTGACAGAGCCATCTACCTTAATTTTACAGAATCTCAAAATACCTTTAAGTAAATCTGATAGCTAACCTAACCTAACCTAACCTAACATAACCTAACCTAATCAATATTTTTATTATAAAAATTATTTCGTGTAACTATTTTATTTTTCTATTTTATCTCAAAATGTGTCACGATGTTCACAAATCTTAAATATATTATATACAATTTTCAACTTTGTAAAAACATAGTTTCTAAACACGTCTTAGAAACAGAGAAATGATATATTTTTATCTCATGTGTGAAGTGAATTTACGATTGTAAAAAAAATAATTCATTAAAGAAATAATCTCGAGTCTCTTGATTACTGAGCCATCCAGAGGTGATTTATTACTTATTAATTTTTTCCGATGTACCGACGACGCTGTGCGAAATTGATGATAGAATAATGACCTCGTGAATTAACAGTGTTATTAGTGGAAGAGCCTTGAGTGCAACAGAAAGTTTTGCTGTAAGAAAAATATACTTTATTAACATTTTTTAATGATTTTTTTTATTGGGTAAATCCATACATTTTGCTGACCTCTAGAGCAGCAATCATAAAGTTCCGTTTCAGAATTCAACTGAGGCAATTTTGAGTAGACGCATTTCTCGTTTTAAAAGAAAGTTGAAACAGCGTTATACGTGGAAAAAAAGTTTTAATTTTGGTTTATGTAGAAAAAGGCTTAGCAGGTGTTGCTTAGTAGTGGCATTCTTAAATAAATAGCAGGTTTATCATTTGACGTTGTTAGATGAATACTAGATGTATTATTTGTTGCTGTTAAATAAATAGTAGGTGTGTTATTAAATACATAAATAAACAGTTGGCGATCAAAATGTTGTTATCAAATATTGCCTCAAGATAAAAATCACAAATCCCGCTAAGCTGGTTCATTGACGGGAGGTTTTTTGCCGTCTGGTGTTGAGGAGAAAATAATTTTAAAATTGATTAAGATTGCCTATAGTTTATGTGTTTTTATTATTTATATGTCTATATACATATATATATTATTTATTGACGAATCCAATCAAGCCGAGGTATTACTAGTATTTTTGTGAACCACCTATCAAATTTATTTATTTAATTTAATTTGTATACTCGTAAAGGCAAAAAAATGCGATCGTATTACTTAACATACGTATAAATATATATGTACATGTAAAGGTAAAGGGAACGCGATCTCATTAACTCATTTGTAAGCATTTGAAGGCAAAAGGAACGCGATCTCATTAATTAATTCGTATTTTGTAAAGGCAAACGGAATGCGATCCTATTTTTTAATTCCTTTAAAGGATAAAAGAATACCAAAAAAATAACATAAAATCATGATAAATAACGCGAATATTAAAATAAAATAAAACTGTAAAATATTGTTAAAATAAAGAATGTAAACATGTTATTTTGGGACATGTAAAAAATCTAAAATCTACCACACTTATATACAAATTACTATATTATCAAATGTATTCTGTCTGCAGTTGAATATATCTTAAATTTCGCAACTCTTAAGATTATTTAAGAAAATTTTGCTTTATTTAATGAAAAAAATATTTTATTTATTATCTAATATACCTATTATTCAAAAAAAATTTGATCAACATACCTACATACATGTTTTAATTAGATTATTTAATTTTAAAATACCAACAGATTTCGGAAAATATCTTAGATTTTTTAAAAGCATTAGAATAACGTGACATATGTTTTGGTTAGTTAATTTATTATCCTGAAGAAGGAAATGAAAGTTAATCCTGAAGTACAATTTGCAAATATTAAAAATATACCTATAAATGTACCTATAACTTGGCGAAAGCTAGAATTCCACGTGGTCCGCTACAAGTCATCTAATGTATAGCAATATATTGATATGTTTACTCAAAAAAAAAAAACTGTCCTAATAATCATTGAAATCATTTATTTATTTATTTTATTTGTAACTATATAATACAATGTAAAAATATCTTTGGACTGTGCCCATCTCATTAGAGAAATTCTGTGTCGAGACGGGCATTCTGTGTCGCGATTTACGCAAAAAAATCGATAATAATGACATGTGGCCGAAACATGACTCAAGATATTCTGTTATAATCCATTTAAAGTATCCACGGTTGACCTTAAATAATTATATTTCAAATAAATTAGCAAACATTGAAAAATACAATTATATTCAATTGATAAAACTTAATTTATAATTTTCATTTTTGTTACGAATTTTGCATTATTTTATATGCACAAATGAAATTTATGTAGGAGTGTAATTTATACAGTAAAAAATCTGTACAATATATTTTTTAAAATCTCTAAAATATTGCTATGAACTGTGTGAAAATAACCAATTTATTCAACTCCCTCAGCAGTTTCCGTTGAGAATATTTCCGTTGGATCACTTCCTGTTTTTTCACGTTAGAGGCTCATCTCGCGAGCATAGTTTATGACCCGGTTGTACACTTTTACTTTCATCTATCTCCCGTCGGATGTTCACGCCATCAAACACGATCATTAAATTAATTACAGAGTTACGAAGCCGCCGGCAAAAATTATAATATTTCATTAGAAAATATTTATTTAAAAACTTGACAATATAATATTTGGCAGTACAAAAATAATGGAATCAGGTTTATTTTTAATCCTAAAATAATAGACAGCCATCATTTGTTTTAGTGTAAATGCTACACCACATAAGCACATTGCACTCTCGTCAATGAAATTAAGCTTAATATCTGATAAGTTGTACAAAAATGCATAGAATATTCTAGAATGATTCGGAAAAAAAAATATATATGGCTCCTAGAAGAAAGCTAACTGCTAATCTGATTGCTTTTGCTAATGCATTGCGAGTTAACTTAACCGATTAAAACAAACAAGGTTCCAAACAAAAATATTCTTAAATTATTTTTAATGCGTAATATAGTATAGAATTTACAGTTCCGGCAGTGGCGCGACAACACATATTGCCTTGGCATATATTCGTACACTGTGCAACATCGTACGATGGCAGGTGACGGTTATTTGTGTATGTAGCGAAATATATGCATGACATCTATATTACATACAAACGGTCAACGAGTCAGTTTTATGTGAACTCTTTGTAGTCCATTATCTATTACTGGTCCTAGATGTCACCCTATTTCTGTGGCTGTTTTAATAATAATTCTTCTCCATTCTTTTCCGTCTTCTGTTAATGCATATAATGATGATAGAAGGCGATTGATTAATCCTTATAATGTATAATCCGAAAAGGCTGTAAAAGTGAATTGTGACTAAGTGTTACCAATAGATAGTAGTTTTGTCGTTAATGAGCATATCATACTCAACTGTCTTACTCATGAAACATTTAAATTTAATAGTTAATTATACATATATTTCAACGTTGTTTTTGATTTGTATTATAGGTTTATAAATAAAATAATCATATTATAAAGTGGTTAATCATCATTCAAACGTATAATACTAGCTGATGAATGCCGAGGACGGTCGCATGATACGTTATTAGACTTCGTTGACATTGGAACCCACGCACTTTTATACTTATGCAGTAGTTCTTAAAATCTTATTTTCACTCTTCAATTGTTAATTGTCAAGAAAAGGCAAAAGATCTTTGTATATAGGTATATGATATTTTATAATTTATATGTTTGGAATTTTAGTTGCTTTAGAAAATGTTTGTCTTTTAAATTGCCGGGATTTCAATATTTCAAAGAATATGTAAAAGTTTGTGAATTAAAGAGTTGTCAACAAACTTCATTCCATTCAGTCGTTAAGCATGGCATTTAATATGGAGGTATGCGACTTTAATATCTCTACTCCAGTATAACGTAATGTCATTCACCTCTGAAGGTCGATTAAACAATCGCATAATACATTCAACTCATAATCTGGACTCGAAAACTTGTATACGTGAAGCAAATGTGTTATGATTAATAAATAATATTATTCACCAAACGTTGGTTATTTATCAAGGATTTTCGTATTCTATATTCCTATTACATACACATATGTATTCTTCATCCATATTACGATAACATTATTTAATTTCATTTTTTTAATTCAATGCCGGCGTTCCAGTCAATGTTCGGTATTCAATGGCAACAATAAAATAACCTTTACATAACCCTTTAATTATTACAAGTTAACAATAAAAAAATGTTCAAAACAGCTTCAGCGATGGAGTGATTGTAAGAGTGATAGGTGCTAGAGTGGTGACAGCATGTAACATTCACCTGTTCTGCGCACACAACCTGAATCCGAGCCAGTCAGAGCTGTCAAGGAAGGATAGATAAAGATCATTCACATTTAAAATATCATCATCCAGAGCAGGGGTTGGCAGACTTTCTAGTGAGATGAGCCAAATATTAAGTAAACAAAATCTCTAAATTTTCGTAGAGCCGAAACATAAATTTTCACGGTAGCTATGTTAATTTTTCTGACGAAAAAACGAGGTAAAATCAAGATTTTTATTTAAAACTCAAATTCACAATACAGTCGTGGGCTATTTCGAGTTATAAACTTCAGTAGCTTATAAAACAACAAAACCTAAATAATTAAACAATTTTTGGGCTTTGTAAAGTTTAATAGTTAGAACGGTGAAATTGCATCGCTTTGTTATTTATTTATTTATAACTATATAATACAATGTAAAAATATATTTGGACTGTGCCCGTCTCACTAGAGAAATTCTGTGTCGAGACGGGCATAGTTTACAAGCAATTGTACAATTAACTAGAATTACAAGTAGTAGATAGAATTACATTTATTACTACATTATAGGTGTATATGAAGAACAATTTTAAAGTGGACTTAATAAATTAATGTCTGGCAAGTAAGTACTAGTTCAATTTTAGGCAGGATTATAAATTATCTATTTATTAATTAATTAATTATTTAATTAATTAATTAATTAATTATTCATTAGTTAGTTAATTTGCTTCTCAACTTATTTTTTATTTGATTAATGGAAGATATTGTTTGTTCGCATCAATATTATAGATAGAGCCAAAGATTGTAAGATTGGCAAATGCTAGTTCTTTTATTATGTCATGTGTTGCAGGCAAACCATTCCATCTATCAAATATGATTGTATTGTGTATGAAAATATGAACTGGAGTCACAAATACCTATGAAAAGAGCCGCTTGCGGCTCGCGAGCCACGGTCTACTGACCCCTGATCTAGAGGGTTGGAGCCCGATGATTCAAAAAGGCGCTTCCATCTTCCGCTGTCTTGCGCCTTCGTCGCACTTATGAACTAATCAAGACCCAGATTGTCTTCATACAGTCTGTTGTCCTTTATTCCAGCTTAGTCCGTGGCAACTCACCGGCCGCCTTCCCTCCGGGGTTGCCAAGAAGATACATTTAGTAGTGGTTCCTCTGGCATTCTATAGACGTGTCCAAGCCACCTTATTTGATATCTTACTATATTATATGGAGAAGTTGGGACTCTATACCGAGGGTTCCTCTTATCTTGGTGTTTTTCACTTGGTCCACTTATTCTACTCCTCTAAGATAACTCATTTCGATAGCCAAGATTCTTGATCCTAATCTCTTCAAAAATTATAAAATTTCACTTTTATTATTGAATTGCTTTTTTCTTTAGCGTGGTAGATATTTGTGTTTTGTGCTTTACTGTTTTGGAGGTAGGTTTGTAGAACTCTATAATTACACATATTAAAATAAAAACACATGTTTTTTAGTTCTAATCGTTTAATTTCCGTGAGACACGTTTCGCCCTATGTGGGCGCTATCAATCTAACCATTTTAAATTCAACAGCTTATATCTATATGAAATCTATTGAAATGGGGCAGCTATATAATTTTATGTACTTAAGGTAATAATGGGAAGTTTGGGGATTTTATATTTTGGCACGATTCTATGAAATAATTCTGTTCAAACATTAATGATATTTTAATGAAAGGTAATACGTGGATGAGAATAGGTATACAATTTGATGTAAATGAGATAAAGACAACATTATTCATGTTAATTCTTAGGGTTTTTTATATGTGATTTTAAAATGGTTAAATTGATAATGCCCTCATAAGGTGAAACGCGTCTTATGGAAATTAAACAAGTGTTTTTATTTTCATGTGTGTAACAATATATTTGTTTGTCACGATGAAGTAATCAGTTCATAAATATTATAACACGCTTGTAAGGTAATTATTAGTTAATAATTATAAAAAATCCTTGAAAAGAAAATGAAATATTTTTTTATATAAAATTAGAACTAATAATAAAGCGATATTACTTTCATTGTAATCTTAATGCCTTCTCTGCTCAAATGAATTTTAATAAACCGCAACACGAATCGAACAGCTCTACTAAAATGGTTCATTATATAATTTTTTTGAATTGGAAATTAATTTTATTTGTCCGATTTTTCACGCATTTCAAATATCGGATCAAAAGTCAAATTAATCTTGTTATTCAATTTAAAAAGCTTTCACATTTAATGGTCAAAACCAATTGGATATGGTTTTGATCATAGTAATTATTACACCCGTAAATACTTACGTGGCCAATGGGCTCGTTGTTGTTACGGTTATGAAAGTGATTATCATTTATCATACCTATTTAAATAAATATTTGCTAGCACAAACTATTGTGCTAAGCCCTCCGGGCTGATGTGCCTCAGTTCGTTTGTGGCCGATACGTGGCTATAATTGGCTTTCGAATTCGCTCTCGCGACCGATATTGTCTCTCGCTCAAATCTAATTGGGTGGTTATATTTGATCGTTAGTCCATCCTACTCTACATATTCGTTCTAAGATTCGATTTTCGCGTACAAATATATATTTAAAAAAAAGAGATACACGTATATTTTTACTTTTTAAAACTTATATAAACGCTTGTGCTATGAAATTAGGACTAACTTGCTAGTCTCCTATAACCTGAACAGACTACTAGATCACTAGGCGAGTATCTTAACCACTAAACCACAAATACGTCATATCTCTCCAATTCTTATTTGCTGTCCCTTTACATCTCATACATGTTGAATTGTAACACAAATCTACCATCCTTCTCGAATCGGTGCGATAGTACCAAAATTACAAATATATTCCATATGTGAAGTTCCAAACCGTATATTTTCTCTGACAAATAAAATATTTATACAGAATTATGCCTACAAACATGTACACATGCATTATACATGTCTACATTTTTTCACATATGTGAAAATAAAACATTTATATATTTTTATTATACTCGTTTACTTTACTTGAGACGCGTTTCGCCTTGCAAAGGCATTATCAATTAAAAGAATAGAATAAAAAATAACTTTGTGATTGTGGAATTCTACAAACGTACCTCGGAAACAGTAAATTTATTATATGAATATGAATTTAGTATCTAGTGAACTATATACTATGATGTAGTTGACACATGAAGCCTTATTTAAATTGTACAAGAATATCTCATCGAGTAATATACATTCAACAAATAAATACTTTTAATCTATTACTGGCACATCGTAGTACATATCAGATTCACTAGGATTTGTAGTGCTGAGATAGAAAAAATATTCTTATAATTATATAGATACAATATTCATTAATTAAATATAAAAACAAACCGAAGTATTCAGGTAAATAATTATTTATTACAAATATCTTTTTATATTTGACCTATGCATATCTATACGCTTAATTGTGAGTATGTCTACTCCACTACGTACTAAATTATAGATTGTTTTTTTTATAAAAAATACAAAAGTTACATTATCACTGACAACTAAAAGCAACCAATTTATTATTTCGTTAGTATTTTATTTAAATTTAAATTTAAACAGTATTGAGGTACACATGTATGCATGTAATATTTACATTAAATTATAACATAGCGTAATACTATGATCATAAATTTTGAAATTAAGATCGACATCACAAGATTATACGTTCAGATGATAGCAATAAGTCAAAAAACTAAACACTGCTGACAGGCAACCTACAAAATAATAAATCAGCAGCTACTTGAATTATGGTAGAAACATGCAATGTATTTATTTATTTATTTAATATAGTCATTATTACCTGTTTTTTTTTTCAATTGTTCCCTGCCCGCCTTCTCAACATCAGAGTGCAGAGATGCGAATGCAAACAAAACGTACATGCAATCAATAAATTCTGATTATTATATATATACATATAATAAACAATAGTATAATTTTTTAACGTTTCAGTGAAGTTAAATAATACTTAAACATTCACATTTGGCTCCGTTGCATATCGCACATGGAGATGGCTTGCACCTTTACCGAGATGAGTTAACCTGCCCTACGGTAGTGCAGAGAGTGAAAGTGGTACAGCAGGTTGTGAACCACGTACCAACTTCAGCCGATACCCTCAGCATATACGCAGAATAATAAATAATTGATCTGGTGTTCAATTATCGTGAACAGTTGCTCTTCTCTGTACGGTCAAAATGTTTCACAAGATTTGTTTACAATAATATTGCATATATCTTAATTGTTTCAATAAAATTTACTGTATTTGGGGGATGATATTATTACCGGGAGCCTGGCATAAATTGAAAATAGATACGAAATTTAAAATAAAAAGATTTAAGCTAAAAGCCTTTAAAATTGTTGTCATATTAGGAATTAACATTTTACGCGTCTTAGGACGCGACGGTCTGGCAAGTTATTGGATATGACAAGAGAAGAAGAAAAATATTAAGCCGAAGTAGAATAAGATGTAACGAAATTTCATTTATCACTAGAATTTTAAAAAAAAGAAAAAGAGCATAATCTCACAGAGAAAAACATAAAAAACGGGCATGACAAAAAAATGTAATATCGCGTAAATATATATTTATATATCGCGAAATATCCCTTAAGATTTTACTCAGGTACAGCGTCACAGAACAGATACACGTCAAAGTTTTTATGACATGCATTTGGTGCCATCCTTGATGTGAATGTAAATGAATGAAGTAATGAATATTATTTATACATAAAACACTTTTAATTATATATACACTACATTTGTTTACATTTTTTGATGTTTTACTATTTATTTTGTCTAACATATTTTAGTTATTAAATTTATTAAAAAGATTGCAATATATTTGTACAACTGACCAACATTAATATGTTATTAATACATCGAAAAGAAGTTTGTAGATTGCATTGATTTATTTTAGATTAATTTTAAGTTGGAAAGTGAACCTCCTACTTAATAGTAATGATTTATGATTTTCTCTGTTGAAGGTTAATTTGATTTGGTTTGATATAAATGAAATTATTCAAAGATTTTAATTCCCGGATTTATATTTATAATACATTTTTATTTTCCTATTAATTTTATTAGACAGAATTACATTTTTCGGTTGAACATAGCATACTATAATAACCACTATCAAAATAACGTACCCTTATAAAATACGTGTGACTCACAGACCAGTAAATGAATAGACATGAAATAAAGCGTACATATTGGATAGGGGTTTGGAACACTAGATGCGGGACGTGGGGCATTCTACACATTTTTTGTGGAAACATAAATCCGATAATTTATGACTCATTTATGCAACGGTAAAAGTATTTACTCTTCGAAAATTAACATATTTTTTACATTGAGTCATATATTTAAAAAAAGTCGCGGAGCTAAGTGATACCAAAGTGATCACGTGGGTGACACCAAATTAAAAATATTGAATCAAGGAGTTTGCGTTAGTTCATGTCTATATATTTGGTAGTCTATGGTGTGACCGTAGTGTTGTACACGTTAAAAAAGGAACTCATTGAAATTTTTGAAAAATATTTCGTTTTCTTTGAACTAATTATGTGCCAAGATTGAACGTGAATATTTTAATTTATTATGGTGTTTTGCCCCTGTGGACTTTTCTTGCCAATTTGAAGTATAATGTATTATCATTCTTCTTCTTCTTTGGCACTTTCCATCTATTTGGGATTGGCTCTCTTAACACGGTGTTGCGTCATTTCCCGGTTAAGATGGATATCCTGTAACAGCTTTTCCGCGCTGGTCCACTATTTGCCTGAGGGCATCCTCTTCCTCTTCGGATCGCCTTTTGATAATGTGATAGTCGTCTCGACGTACTATATAGCCGTATCAACGGAGCTTGCCTATAATGAACTCTAACCAAAAGCCGACTGATAAAAACAATAACGGCCAGACTGTGAAAAATTATTAACAATTAATAAATAATAAATAAATTTATGCGTATCTATCTTTCATTCAAATAAAAAATAATACAACGTTTTTAACATTTAAATCTCATTAATCACTGATTTTTTTTTAAATATATCAAAACCCAAAGTTGGAAGCCGTATTCTATTTATATACAAAAGAGTTTTTTTATTATTTTAAAAATAAACATTTTGTAAACACGAGAAATTATAATTAAATACTAACATAAAAATTGATATTAAACATTATAATGCTAACGACCTTTAGGACATTTAAACTTCACATGTGAACTTGTTCTGCTTCCAGCTGTACATGTTTCACGAAGTCAATACATTATTATAAATTATTATTAATAATGTGATACATATGTTTCTATCAAAACGGAAGCATACCGGTTGCTTCTGTTTTATTATTAAGAACAAGACCTGTTCGCTCAACATGCACCGCTCAGATGAGACTATTTTTTACTGTCAGTAACGCAACGGTGCCACACACAAGTGTACTTGCACGTATCTACGTTGGTGTGTGTGCACTATGGTCAAGGAAGACTTGTTTTCATTGACCACCGAAATATGACTGGGGGCATTTCTGCAACAGTACAAAAAATTATCAACACATCTACTGTAAGTCCTAGAATAGAGGTCACGTTAAGGTCGTATTTATCCATTTATTCATACTAACACGCCGGAATCTCCGAAGGTGCAAGCGGGAAATACATCCGTTAGTTCAATTTTACGATCCATGTATAGTCAGTGTGATGGGTTGCGTAGTTTCATCGGGACAAAATTATTTTTCTAAAATGGTAATTTAGTACAGGTACTAAAAAAATTTGAGTATATGTATTGCAGATGGATGAATGTCCGTCTGTCTATTCTATATTCAATCTTACACCCTTTAACCGAAATAAACCAAATTTTGCATGGTTACACTTTGAGACCCTGTGAAATATAAGTACAACTCACTGTTCTCACCTACACCACGAGATAATGTGTATGCCATTCGTTCCAAGTTTTGCATACTCCTTAGGACCCTCCCATGGCAACAACACCCCCTACCCACGACATAATAATATTATCTTGAACTCCATACATTCAAACTTTTGCATAGTTATTATTTAGCGTGCGCAAAATAAAAGTGCCTTCCCCCCCTTAATATATAACTACTAGAAAATGCTGCAAAACTAGGTATGAAATAATTCACCACCGCACATATGTTTTGTTAATTATTAGTTATTTTAGTTTATGGAAAAGGTTATCATAGTAATTGTTTTTGATATTGGTTAATTATTTTAAAAAAATAATGAAACACATCACATACACATCACTAGTTGAAAAAGTTTCCATTCGAAAATTTATGGGGTAAGTGTATCTGGTATTATAAATCGTAATCCGCGATAATAATCACAAAATTCTAATATATACACCACAAACTACAACTCAAAATAGAGGTACTTACCTAATAAATTGAAAAGGCATATACAACTCGCAAGTTGACATCAAACAACTACCATAATTTGAAATGGGATTACAAGCAAACTAACGTTTGGATTTGCACCATATTTGGACTGTCTCTTCAAATATTGATTTATAACATTTTTTAATAGATTGTGGTACTGGAATCCAATTTTTAACGTGGTTAGAAGACATATATACACATCTCCCATAGATGCACTTATCCAGACTCACCCTATCGTTGATCAGTTCAAAATGCTTCAATCACTCTAAAGATTAATTACGAGTCAACAAAGATTATTATTACTGTAATAATATATCACATACATTAATATTTTGTAACCTTTTTCCAAAGTAAATCATTCTCATAGATTTATTGCCTTCAAATTGTATACGAAATATATATGTACGTTCTGTACATTTCTTACCTGTTATATTACCATCTCAAAAGAAATCCAAGGTTCCGTGTAATGATTTTAATAGTAAATTAATACTACTTTAAAAAATGTTCATTGTATTATCTTCGTTAAATGAAACGTTATAAAAGTACATAACATTTTTTAGAAATAAAAATATTTTTAAAGTATTATAAATAAAACTCTTAACTTTCTTGTATACGATAATCCAGTTATGTGTACGAAAATTCTTATATTTAGAATTTGTTAATAAATAAGTTAATTAAAATATTTGTTTACTAAAAAAAAAACGTTGTTTATATATTTTATAATAATTCAATTGAAACAAATTAATTAGCCGATCTGACAGGCTTCTTTCGACAGTAATTGATTAGTGTGTGGGCTAACATTTGCTCCAAATTCAGCAACAGTACGCTGTTGAATACTAATCGAAGACACACATTTCGTAACGCATTTTCCCAGACCGTTTGGTAATCGTCACTGATCACAAATCATCAATTTAAATAAATTAGAGAGGCGAAAATGCTCGATTTAATAATCCTATTGAAATTTCCTCGGTTTGAGCGTCAAGGATGCCTTTAGAACTACAGTTTAAATTATGCTGTTCCAAGGAACAAGCCGTTATTAAAGTTTATGGAGATATATACAGTATACTAAATAATGCCTCTAGCCTGACATAATATAAGAACAAGCTAAATCAGTATGTCGAATGTGATGGATAGTTAACGATCCGTTGCGTTAAAGAGGCCGAGCTGGAAAAATATAACAATTTTAAAATGATCTAACTTACACGTCCGTCATAATAGCGCAATCATGAGTTAGTGAAAAAACATCCTTTATTTATTTTTGACGGTGATATTTGTTGTTGGTTAAATTACAATCTATTCTAAATGCGGCAGCACGGATAATTCTCTCACATAACATCCCTTTTGCGTGAACCACATTTCCTCTAAAGAATTGAATTTAAATTGTGCTGTATTTGAAGAGCTCTGAATTCTAGACGACTTAAATAGTAGACGTTAAATTCTTCAGCCGCAAGAAGCGTTGTAGAACCAAATAGCCAATGCCAGAAATCTATATTTGGTTGAACGGGCATTAGCGGTGGCAGGCGTGTGGATAAAAGTATGGGACTCTTAACCCTCCGTCATAAGGAATAGTGCATCAAAAAAATTAAATAAATCCAAATAGTAATGTTTAATTTCAAATACAAAAAAGCGTCATTGAGGTTAATTTAAAAAAATTATCTATTGTTATTATTATTATGAATTTCAAAATAAATTTGTTTCTTTCTTTACTGTAAGTGGTTGAAGAACTCGCGTGATTGCTTCCATTGCATCTCACAGTCATTGTTCAGAACAGCCGGGTTTAATGATCAAATAACTGTGATGATTTCCATCTTCCACAGGGGAGTAGAAATTTGAAGAAGAATAACCATAAGTTCATGAAAGTTTGAGTATTTTTTAAACCTTTTTCTCGTATGAATTCTTTCAATGATCTTTTTTAATCTGGTCCAGTCACGTGTAACTCAAGAGTCTTCGTGTAGAGATGGAGATATGTTATCTTTCACTCGGTCCATTTAACGCATCAAAAAGCATCCTCTGTGTGTAGATGCTCCTTCTAGTTCTTAAAACGTTCTAAATATAATTGTTTAAAAATAATTTTACTCAAAGTAAAGAAGATAAATAACAACGTAGATTTACATAGCCCGGTCTTCAAAATATCATTGAATTTAAATAACTTTACATAATATTATATTTTGCCGTTAGATGGTAACATAAATTCTTCTGGGTCATGATACCGAGGATTTTGACGACTGAGGCATGATTATTGAAATGTAGTCTGTAACGTCAACCATGATAGCAATCGACCACGGTAGGAAGAAATGAAATTTTTTATACAAATGACATGTATCAATTAGAAAGATATATAAAAAATTCAATTTATCGAAAAAATATTTTTGTATTTTTGATATACCACAGAACTATGTTCTGAAAAACTGTAACTTCACAATAATAATGTGTTCTCTTTAATTAAATTTTTTGTCAAATTAAAAGAGTAATCACTTTGAAACCGCTTTAGTGGTTAAAAAAAAAGTTAATTTAGATTAATTATAAAAATGTATACAGTTATAGCTTATAATAACATGTAAAAGTAACCTATTCACATACTTAAATATTTAAAAAATATTTATATAAATAGCTGGTTGTCGTGTCGTTTTTTTTAAAACCGAACGAACGTATCATTCACTACATTTGTACTATATACACTATGCTACTTTATCTAATTCACTACATTTACTAGTATTATCTATTTTTTAACAATTAAAAATAATTTACTCAGTCTGTCTCTAAGTCAGACTCCAGCTACTCCTCTAAGGTCACAATTTCAATTGCATGGACTGTCTCAGACAATAATCTAACATCCACTGGGGGTCTAAACACTGACTCATCACAAATCATCAGTTATGGTTGAAATGTTAGCCATTTCTCTTCGTCTATCTAATTCACCAAAACTCGACTAAGAGACACACAAACACCCATATCATATAATATGCACTTTTAGTGGAGTGAAGATTCGTGAAATGAAAAATTTTCGTTAACTACTTGTACATTTCACATTTCTGTGTGAAACTTTATTTTTTTTCTCCGCTGTAAACACCGAACAAAACGTTTAACCGCTTTAACCTACAAAAATTACTCCGTCCATAAACAATTATTCTCACGATTCGAATTTGGAACGAGTTTCTGCATTTGACAGTTGGCAAAAATACTTTTAAAACTATCTGCATAGATCACGATATTTATGGGCCATATACATTTATAGTATTATATATCTTTGGAAAAGTAAAACATTTGACATGTTGTGTTATTTATTTGCCAATCTCCAATTGGAAAAAATGCTGCGCGGGTCATAATTATGTTAACATGTCGTAGCTAGCCGATACGTGAACCAAGGACCGTGGTCTACTTCCAAAAAAAGGTAATATTTTATTGGGAACAAGACCGTAATTTTTTACCGCCATTCGAAAAAGTCCTTTGTATAAATTCCGAGTGAAATAAAACAGTATGATTACATCTATATTTTTTAATTTTGACGTGTTAATGATATAGATAATACATGAAGTACCTTATTTAAAAACATTTTTTGACTAGGTAACGGATAGAAACAAAACTCACAATATCCAAATATTTAATAGAATTTTATACGTCACGTAATATTAATACCAAAATAAAAAATTGGCGCCGAACATCAATTTGCGTCAATACTCAAATTCAAAAATCGATGACCTGTATATTATTATATTTAATATTATAGATATTTAATTTAAAAAGTTACAGCTTATATCTGAGATTTTTTGCAAATATTTCAATGTGAGTTTTGACTATCGCCGCTTGTCCACGGAGCGTGAAATACGCCGACAGCGTGAGCGACTATTAATAATAATACAAAGTCAGAGCCAGCTATTAGTTTAAATATCGCATTTATGTGGAAAGAATATTGAACCAACCGATGTTTATAGATTTTTATCGCTACTTTCGGCGTATTAATGTACATACGTAAGAAATACTTGCATATGAAGGCAAGACTAGGATACTCTTCGTCAATATTACACACCAATTAAAAGTTTCCTAAAAAGAAATAGAAAAGGGAATAAATGCTTGGAATATTTTTGAGAGATCGACTATTTAACGTGAAGTGTTAGCCGTACCCCAGGTCGATGGAGTGACGGTTAGAACAGCTGGAAGAGAGGGGTCGAAGACTAAGATAATAGATGAAACTTGTTGTTGATGATGATGACGTAATATGCATCTATTTAGTCTAGAATACATTAAATCTTTGTTAATTAATGCCTTGGGTAATATTCTCAATTTTAAATTACACATGTTGTTTAAACGTAGATTTTAAAAATAGTTCGCTGTAACTAAGAAATGAAAATGTAGGTAGTTGTGCAAAACACAATCGTCTATTACTCATGGAAACTTCTCTATAGCAACAACCTAACAAAAAATATACACTTCAATAAAATATGACAATTCAGTTTGTGTAATTTATTTCACGTGTTGAAAAATGAAAATGTTTTTTATTTGTGCGCGAAATATATCACTTAATTGAAATTTTTTTAAGTAATTTTATTCCACTCGTATTTGTTTAAGGGGAAAATAATTAGTTTGTTTTTTGTCTAAAACAATAACGAACATTTAAAAACCTTGGCTGCAAACAAGAGTGGCCGCTCGCAGTACCCGGGTGAGTACCTCCTGCTCACCGAGTCGCTGTACAATGCTAACTAGCTAAAAGAATGTGATTGCCAATTTGTTAGTAATTATGCATTTCGGTACACAAGTACGCGATCGCCGAGTCACCTGACGAACGTACGTAAGTATGACAAGGTCGGAGTACGGTACGCGTAAGTAAACCGATCGAGCTCATAAAAGTCGGTATTTTGGGCACGAACGTATTAGGATAAATCTATAATTATGATGCAATGCTCATTACTTCATGTGCGATTCTCAACTCCTGAGATCACGTGTGAAGATTGGATGATTAAATAACTCGTTGTACTTATTCAACATGGTTTTTTTTAATAAACAATGTGAGATATTCGTGAATCGTGCAATAACTATTATTAATATCGTAATCTTTTAACGATAATTAGAGATGTTTACTAAATGTGGTATCGTTCTAGTTATCTTCCTGTATCTCGTCTGCTTTTTATATATGTACATATACACATGACACGATCTTAAATAAATCACGACGTGTTTTATGAAATACGCAAGTGTTTAAGTACTTTGTAGATGAAGCGGAGATTAAAGGATATGATTAAATAAAAATAATCAGGTAGATGAAAGGAACGGGTGGTATTTTCATTTAAATATATTTCTCTAGAAGCAAAAATAACGAAGTTACAAATATTTAAATATTTTAACACCTGCCAGGTCAATATTCAGAAAACTTTGATCGGAATCTGATAAGAGAACTGCGGGAATTACAAGTCAACACAATCCTTTTTATTTCTTATATGTCTATTACGTATAAGGAATATATAGATTATATTAATATAAAATATTTTTATACGCATATAATTACATACTTGAGTTATGTTGCTTAATTTCAACCGCTTTCGGAACAACATCAGAGCAGTATAAAACTAATTGTAAACTTACAATTCTTTGGTTTTGTCGATTATCTCGAGATTCAGTTTCTAAAATCTTCAATGTCTTTTAATAGAATGTTTATTTTTATTAATATAATAAATTTCAAATTATACTACAACAATATTAATGTACAATAATTTTTTTTTCATGCTATACTTCTCTTGAAAGCATATGTTTGTGTGGAGTGTATATTAATAAAAATAATTGTTTACAAGAATTCGTATATAATAAAATAAAATAGCATTAGTGATATAAAAATATTGTTTTAAATAAGTTTAGGGGTGCATGTTTCTTTTTGAAGCATTTTTTAATAGCATTTATTTTCATTAATTTTCCTGATATTTCCGGGAAAGCTGTTAAAGAAAGATGTGCAAATTATGTTTTGATTTTTGAGTATAAAAATACAAATTTAAACATAGAATATTTTTGTTTTACTTTTAATATTTGAAGAATGGAATTTATTTTAAATAGATCACAAAATGTTGGTACTTGTTTAGTATAATGAATCAGACTGAATTTATTGTAAACTTATGGCCCACTTTTATGAGATTTTCGACTCGAGACGTCAATTATGCTCTCACGAGATCTTCGGAGACAACTCTTGACGTTTATAGTTTGTCGTGCTCGCTGTCACTCATAAAATTCTCGTCCGTGGATGCGGGCCATGGAGTCATTGTATGTATTGTACTTGAGAAGAGACTAGTTGTATTTAAAGACCATTATTATAATACCAGTGCAGTACTGGCTTCATGGTGTCTATGTTCAAAACCATAAATCTTAATTTGCGCCACTCACTATTATCACCCAGTTCGCTGTAATGAGAATCAATTACTAAAACCCAATGCCAGCGAACCTACCTTCGGGCTGAATGGAAAAAAAATAGTATTATATATTGCAATAAAACGAAGGTGAAATAAATATGATTAAAAAGGCCATTTTACGAGCATTTTGAATAAATAAAAATGTCAGTAGGACAAATTATAGTTTGTAACCATAATCGCAAACAAAATAACAATATTTGAACGTCTTCACGACAAAACGGGTGCCCATCTATTATATTTTTTAAGAATGATAATTTTAAATTAAACTTTTTAATTGAGACATTGAATATCGTCAAATGTAATTTTAATTGAAAGCAATTTTTAAATTAATTACGCTAATTCATGATTTCGTGCTAGAGTTGTTATAAATATCATTTATACATAGCTACTTAAATTAATAAAATTATAAAATCTTGAGAAACTAAAATGCTACGTTATTAATTCATATGCTGGATGTTATTATGTAATTAATATTATACATATAAAACATCACTGACGAGACTGACTTACGAAATTATTACTTTTTGACGAACCTAACCGAGATATTTATGTGGTAATTTTTTTAGAATATTTTATCAAAATTTTATAAATGATTCACGAAAGTTATCATGTATATAAATGTACTTTTTAAGGGAGAATGGTTTCGTGGTCTCCTGGTCATAATCGAAAAAAGTTTTTCGGAACTTGTGTCATGAGACCTTATGCGTGTTTTTAAAAAATAATACATAAAAGTGCGGCGTCATTCTTTGGCGTTGTTTTGAAATTTGTGATTTTTAACATGACCAGCAGAAGGTGGAAAAGCTTTGGTAAAACCTATTTTTCATTGTTGGAATTGATTTTAATAAGTAACGTTGTTGCTCCGGTAATACAGCGCCACCTGGCGGCGATTTAATCATTTAACAGAGGGAGAGAGGTCTGTGCCTTCGCAAACAACACTACACGGAGAACTCGCGTTCTTGGAAAAATACAGAGTAATATAATTATGTATCTTTAAAAATCGTTTTGTCACAGATTTATTAACTGTGTGTAATATATATCTGCGACTGAAGGTATGCGTTTCAAATCATACATTTCCAAGTTTGTGGGGATCTTTTCTTTACAAACGTCATCTATACACATATCAAATCAATCGAGAATTTTTATGTAGGTTTTACTTTAATAAGTAGGTAGGTACTACTTCAATAAGTATCCGACTTTAAAGCGAGTATTTTTTTACAAACGTCATCCACACGTGTTTAAATGGTGCATTTTTCTACTCTATGCTCCATTTAAGAGCATTCTTCATACTAATTTAATTATTTCCCGAGTTTGCGGGGAATATTTGACCACATTCATCATCCACAAGTGTTTTACACCAATAAGGGCTTTTACGTGAGGTATAAATTCGTATCTAATTAAAATCATTATAGAAGGTATTGATATTTCTATTGTAGGCCGATAGAAATACTACCACAATAGCGGTTATCGACCACTGATTTCTGCTAGTACAGGGTGAATATTATGTTCCAGGTCAATGTTGTTTTTAAATAACTAAAAAAAATACTTTTTTTTATTTGGTTTTTATTTATAAATTACTTGGTTTATTACAATTATGTATAGAATATGACATTGGCCAAGTAGCCGCTTCTGGCAGCGGCACAAATGTGTGCACCATATTTTTCATAACATTCTCGCACAGCAATTTCATTTTGAATATTGTCCTGTAGCATCGGAATTGTTACTGACTTATTTGCGTAGACCTTATTTTCCAAGTATTTCTACAGAAAATAGTCGGGGGCCGTCTCCCATTTCTCGCAAAATTTTGAGCATAGTTCGGGCTGTGTGTGAGGGGCATCGTCCTGTTTAAGCTGCATGTATTGCAGATCCAATCGACCCAATTCGGCTATCAAGAAATTTTGTAGCCTGTGAAGATAGCGATCACCATTAATGGTTACAACTTTACTATCATTATTTAGTTAATTTTTTTAATGACTTCATCACGTTGTTGAAGCATTAGATACTCCATAATAATTTGTAATTAATTACTCTCCACGACTTAAAAATGTGAACTGACAAATATTTGTCAAACTAAAATGGTGGCCAAACAAAATCAAGCTAGAACACAATATTCACCCCGTAATTGGGATTGTATAATCAGCCTTTATATTATTATATATCGAGATATTTATTATTTTTGACGTATAAATTATTTTAATGGAAGAATTTCTAGTGT
Source organism: Eubasilissa splendida (assembly GCA_031772225.1). Classification (NCBI taxonomy): domain Eukaryota; kingdom Metazoa; phylum Arthropoda; class Insecta; order Trichoptera; family Phryganeidae; genus Eubasilissa; species Eubasilissa splendida. The sequence continues at coordinate 1,644,868 of CM062857.1, forward strand.
ATCAAAATTTTGAAATTAAACACTATAATTATCGGTATCCTTAGGTCATATTTTTGTTATTGCATTTGATTAGAGATAGAGAGAGAGGGCACTAATGAGGGTAACAGTCGGGGTAACATGAGTAGAAGGCGAGGCCACGAGATATGATCGTAAACGACTTAATACCATGTTGATTACATCTTTATTTTTTTTGTATCGATATATATTATCTAAATTATATATTGTTTAATGATGTCATTATTTTACTAATAACGTATTTTTTTTCAGTCAATACGAGGGTCAACACACGTGTATAACGTACGATGCTGTCAACGCAGCTTACATTGACGCCAGGAAAAGGATTAGTAAGTATCTACCAACTTAATTAACATAAATATGTACATATTATTAAAAATCTTAATTTATTACACCCTCAATATCATCAATTTATTAATAAAATCCTGAAGTACCTATTATATTGTCTGTTCATCACATATGAGAAGTTGAATGGGTTATTCATAAATTTCATTGAAGAGCAGTGTCAAATTGGTTTATCAGCCTTTTTGACTAAAGTACTAAAGTTATATTTTTTCAAAACAGTTAACAAAAATGTCAATTTATATTGTCAAAAATTTGAAAATTGGCATTGCAACAATAATATTTCCGATACGAATATTTTGTAGATGGGTAACTATTATTTAACCTTATTTTTTTATAGTTGTTTTTCAAAATAATTGTTTTTCAAAGTTTCTTCAACATTTTAATGCGATAGTTATCAACATATTGGTGGTATTTAATATAGTAGAAGATCCAATTCAATAAAAGTGATATTGAACATGTTCTAGGACGGATTTTAAACACTAGTTGTATAATAAAAATTCGTCTCCCAGAATAATTCTTCTAAATTTTTGTTCTAAAAAACAAATTATTTTTTAAATTTAAATAATCATCTTCTTCATCATTAGCCGTTTTCTTTCCAATACTGGATGAAGGTCTCTCCATGTGTCTCCCAAATTTGATAATTTCATCAGTCCAACTGAATTTAAGACGGAAGGTCGGCGGCTTCTTGATTATCCGCCGGTGCCAGTGGATGACTGTATTCGTCCAATGATTGTCCGTTCTCCGAGGGATGTGGCCTATATTTAAAAAAAAAAAAAAATAGTGAATATATTACATTAAATCACGAAGAGTGATCACAGGATCACGGTGATCGTGGTCACAGTTTACAATCACTGATATAATCGAATACAAAACACTCACACCAGTGAGTCAAGAGTAACAATTTATCTGTAACGCTAGTAAATGGTTACAGCATGATAATAAATATTGTACTCGCACACATTACATTTCATGAAAATGAATAAAAATTGACCTAAAATTCAAATACGTTAATATTATTATCCTGAGATTAATACGTGCAGTCAGAAACAACACAAATAATATTGCAGAAATATGATATGATAGATAATATGCCCACATAAATGAGTACCTTTTGAAAAATATGTATACCAGTTAACCCATTACCACACATTATTTGTGGGTTAACGTATACTTCTGAAAGGTACAGACAGCTTTTAATTTGCAATTTTGTATCCGCTTTAAGATAGAAATTAATTACAAAGCGTAGTCTCGTATAGCGCAGTAATTCGCATACGAAATAAATTGTATTCAGAATAGTAAAACGTGAATTTCTTAAGTTACCTTCAGTTAAGATATAGCGTGTACCTACTATGTATGTAAAAAATTATGGAAATAGATGTTGAGTAATTTTTGAGAAAATATTTAGAATACTACATCACATAAAAACTGTAGAGTATTTTTAAAACATTTAAATGAAGTAGATATTGGGCTAAGATTTAAACAAAGCTAGTATTGGGTCAATATTTAAATAAAGTTTATATAGATCAACATTTAAATGAAGTAGATTTTGGTTCAAAATTTAAATGGAGTAGACATTGGGGTAACATTTAAATGACGTAGATATTAGATCAATATTTGAATGAAGTATATATTGGGTCAAAATTTAAATGAAGTAAATTTTGTGTTTACATTTAAACGAATTAGTAGGTATTGAATGAAATAAAACATAAAATATATTAGGATGTTTTTTTTCTTTTTCTTCACTTTTAACCCACCCAGGTTCAGCAATTCAGACACTCCTTCAATAACCCTCCCGGTTATAACAATCGGCAGTTGTTAGGCCGACTTAGAACATGTTCTCATTCACTTTGTGGTCTAGTGACGTCTTCGGTCCACCCTGTCAGCCATTGGGATAATTTATAGCTTTCTTCAACGTATAATTTCTCGCTTTGTCCACAATTGACGCATCCGTGGTTAATTCTAAGGCAGTCTCATTTCTGATTATATTCTATCTGGTGACCGATTAAACAAAAAATGCAAATCACTGTTATTCGATTCCATAATCTTAATAATTAATATCCAAATCACAGTAATTTATCCCCAAATCACTATTCAATAATTACTGATACTCGCACATCGGAAGACGATGTGCTCGCTTGTACGAACCCTCTAAATGCGCTATTACAGCGTTTTAAAACTATTAATCATATTTAGTTAAGAAGAAATGATCCAGTATATTCTGAAAAGAATAAAATTCTTAAAAACATGATTGTTATCCAAACGCTTTAAAATAGATTATGGACGTAGATCTTTATACCTGTGTATTGTTTCTAATTTAATATTTAAATATAAAATAATATTATGTTAAATGTCAATATCTCTATCTTTATGGTAACAAGATTGATTCTAACACTATTAAATCTGAGTACTTCACGACTGACGAAACGCTTAATATTATATAATATATTGTATAATAATAATCAAACATGATTGTTAAGCTCCAGCAAACGGTTGGCGCTATATGCTTGAAATGGAATATGGCTCCGGTTCATGGGATTCTCGCAAATATAGCTTCAGCTCGTGATATCATTTTAATTTTAATCATTAATCCCAATCGTAATATTAAATATTAAAAGTCTGAAAGTTTAGTATTAGATTTATTTTGTTATTGAAATTATTTTGAATGAAGTAAATATCGTTATTTGTAGTTAAGTTTAATCATTATTACTATTAAAATCCTTCTGGAACGGTAAAAATTGTGTCAGTAAGTTGCCAGAGCAACGCTTACGTTCATATTTTTTAGTATTGTAATATAAAAGTATACTTTATGTTCAAAAATAAATGAAAAATTTCGTATATTATCGGTTCGTTAAATTATTCATTTCAAGCCGTGTTTAATCCCTTGTTGGCATATACCAGTAAATGAATAGACATGAAATAAAGTATACATATAAGAGAGGGGTTTGAAACATTAGTTGCGGGGCGATGGGCGTTCTACACACATTCACATTGGTGGAGACATAAATCCGATAATTTATGACGCATTTATGCAACAGTAAAAGTATTAATTCTTCGAAAATAAATCTTTGTGTAAACATGACGTATTTTTTACATTAATGCATATTATATTGTCAGCGTTAAAATTTCCGTTCTAATCGTGTCATATTTTTAAAAAAGTCGCGGAGCTATTTTATCACGTAAGTGGTACCACAATGATCACGTGGGTGATACCAAAATGAAAATATTGGGACTAGAAATTTGCGTTAGTTTATGTATATATATTTGGTGGACTGTGCTTGTTGGAATGTTCTGTAAATTTTTTTTTATGTTTGATTTATTAATAATTGCATAACGATTGGTGTTTGTTTTGAAATGCTAATTAGTCAGTGTTCAATAAAGCGAGACAGAGACACTTCAAAACATGTAATAGCTAAATGAATAACTATCTATAAGAGTTACTTCATTAATTCAACAATAATTAATGAGATAATGTTTATACAGGAAATCTTATAAATTAATACAAATTGACCCACTCTATTCAAATACTGCAAATTCAGTATACATCCAGTGATAGTATCAAGGCTGCAGTCGAAGTTCACTGACATGGGTTGGCTTTGAGTATTACACGTTAGACGATCATTTATCATTAAATATGTGTGCGGTATATTTCCTGACAATAAGCTAACGGACCCGGCGGAATTGTGGTTTTTGTTGGATGATGAAGGCATTTCGGATTTGACCAAAGCTAAGGTAGTTGAAAGGTATGATGCAGATGATTAATGGAATGTAGCTAAGGCAGTGATGGTAATAGAACTAAGAATTGTTTTTTTTTTTAATATGTTGTTGCATGTATAGTCAGACAGATGGCAGAACAAGTTGTGGGCGTCCACGATAAACATGTCATGTCCAAATTTGAAGGAATAAAATGTGTATTAGAAAAAATATTTATTTATGTTTTCATTATGTGTTTTTGAGTTATGGATGAAAATATATTTTGAAAGCAAATGTACACAATGTTAGTTTTTACATTAGAATTTTTTAAAGAGACAATTCTGTATTTTTTTTTCTGTATATATCGTTCTGGCAGCCATACTGGATTTTAGATTACGTGATCAACAACAAGCGTTGTGATTGGCTGATTTCATTTCAAGAGGAATAGCAACTTGTACTCTGTGTGCTTTGGTTTATTATGATTTTGAACATGCAATATCAATGGATTTAAGTGGCTTTACGTACGTAAATACGTTTTAGGGGTTTTGGAATTAGGCGCTACATATATCGTCTTCTATCGAAGATTGGCGACCATGTTATATTACAATATGTTAATCCTGTATAGGTTTTTCAACATTTTGGACATTGAACTACTTTCTGAAGAAACACAGCTAAGATAATCTCTTTCTATCTACGTTTCTATCTTCTCCTGCATAATGAGTAGTGAAAGATCATATTTTTCATTGCGGAGAATATTATCCCCAGTATGCAGCTTTCCTCGATAGTTGTTATTAGTTATCTTGACTTATTTATGGTTTCATTAGTGATGTGGTCAACCCAGGTCCTCCCGCGTTAATGGTAATGTTTTTCTCATTTTCTCCCCGAGCACACAAATATAGCGCTGGTCCTTAAAATTGCACCAAATATTCTTAATGCGCTCACCGTGATTCAAACTTAAAGAAAACATTGTTTATGACGTAACTCCCTGAAAATTTCAATGTATTTTCTTCTATCGTGACTAGGACTTCGAACCGCATGCATTAAAAAGGACATACTGATGGAATAAAAGAATGACAAAATAAAATCTTGCCAAATACCCTCTGGATCGATGACACACAAGCGATAGCGGATAGACGTTAGACTCGCGATATACCAAGAAACAGTAACGCGCTATGAACGTAGCAGAAACTACCTGATTCTTGCGTCCTATACTAGACGCAAAAATGTTGAAAATAATAATGATGGTGATAATATAATATTTTAAACTTTTAAACGTACTTTTCGACCGTATAGTGACGTTATCAAAAAAAATCGTGGCCTACAAATATGCCGGCGGTTGAAAGTAAAAATATTAATTATTAACATGCATTTTTGTTAATTAGGTGCTTTATTAAGTAACTAACTTATATCACGCTGTTTCCCCGCCGGGCAGGCAAAAATGATAGAGCGCCATACTATTCTGTCCTAACAAAATTCTCGCCTCATCCACATTCATACATCTTCTCGTGCAAGCTCGTCAATTATTGAGGCTCTTAACAGGACCATATTTTAATATCTGGTTTGCCAGGCTGCGCCAAGTTTTCCGCTGACGTCTTGTATTCCTGGTGCCATCAACATTTACTCTTACTTACTCTTCTCTCCTCAATCATCCATTCCATTTGAGCAAACCACCTGAGCAATACTTTTTTAATCCTATTCACTGTGCTACGATCAGCTGTACATTCTCTCCTACCTTCTTCATTCTTTACTCTGTCATAAATGGATTTGTCACATATAGGTACGCCTAAGTAATCTTATTTCCACTGCATTTAGTCTTATTTCGTTCTCTTCTATACATCAGTGTCGGTAACAGGACTCCATTGTGTACCGCTAATCTTGCCTCGGTTGACAAGTTTATATTAGATATTAGTCTATTCAATGCGCTGTTCACTTTATTCCCTGCAGCCACCCTCCTTTCGTTATCTTTCTGAGCCTTTCTGTTTCTATCAAACATACTTTCCAAATACACGAACTCATCTACTTGTACCAAATATTCATAACCAAATTAATTTGTTCATACATGCATTTTTAGATGATCGTCGTTGGATTATTTATTTAGTGCAATCTGTCGTATAATCTTTTTGTAAGTATTATTATGTCAGAATTCGAATGCACTATGTTTTTTTTTCTCAAACGTCGCGTGTCTACATTTTATTTGATTTGTTTTATTTTTACAGTCAATTGGCAACACGACTTGTTGATTAATAATAAGATTAGAAGTTTATCATGCAGCCCGTGTGTAGCTTATACTGTAATATTGTCGATAATAACATAACCTAAGTCTGTGCCTACTGCATACCACACGTAAATTACTTATGTATATATATATATGTAAATTCGTACACTATAAAATACGTGCGACACAAAAATAAATCTGAAATGTTTCATAGAAATATCAGCTCATATTAGAAAGCAACACCGTCTACCATGCTGACCTTTTTGGTGTAATTAAAAACAAAATGTCCATCAAATATGCCGCTATGCCCACAGCTTTTTTCCGCAATATTTATTCAACTTTCTTATTTCTTAAAAAAAATAAAGAAGCATGTAAGAACAATAAACAATGCTTAATACAACATAATGACAATAATTAATTCAGTGAAGTCACACTTGACAATATAACATTAAAAATTTATTTGCGGATCTTTATTTTTTCGCAATACATAAATTAATGGCAGAAGAAATCCGGCTAGTGCTATTTTTTTTTTTTGTTACTTTCACGAGACACATTATGTCACAACAATACATAGCTCGGTGCGAGACGTCGCTGGGTGTATGTGACATGTGACCTCACGGACGCAACGGTATTGCGATCGACCATTGTTCAACTGGAGATCCTCGAGACGTTTCTTGTAACGATGATATGCACATTTAGCCAAATAACCAAATCATTATGCAAAATGTAACCTTATGACTTTAAAAATTAAAATCATTGTGATCGTAGCATGATGAAGAACCTCAATTTTTTTTAATGTTCTCTACTCCCTGTTTTTCGTAGATTTCGTTAACCCAGCACGGCACTGTAACCTGTACTGTTATTTGATATTTAATAAAATAATATTTGGCAAAACGCAAATTTCAACAGAGCTACCAAACTTATCCCTTCCTCTGTCGTCCAAGAATCTGAGATATTTACTCAAGGCAAAAATAACGTAGAAAGATTCATCACGAAAACGACAATGGCGTTACCTTACAAAATTACTGTAGAATCGTGCACTAGAGGTGTGGTGGTTACAGTGTTTATTGTGACAGATCACAGATCAAATAGTTCTATGTTACAATCGACAGCACATCGTTTGCTTTCCAATGTACGGGTAAGCTTTGGTTAGGTTAGATTGGGTACGTAAGTAGGTACTTTCCAATGTACGGGTAAGCTTAGGTACATACGTACTTTGATAATGTCACAGATGCGATGAGATTCAAAGTTGAATCAAAAGGTTCTCGTCAGTGGCGTAACTATGTTAGACAGGGGACCAAAAAGTTCGCGCTCTATTGTAATAATAATTTGAAATCGATATCTTTTGGAGTATCATTACCTTTCTCAGCGTTAATATGAAAATAAAGCAAGGAATGGAATTATAACATTTAAAAATTTCGCACGTGTACTGCAAAAACACGTGAAAACATTATCGATATATGGCAGTAGTACCCCGCCCCGCCTCGCCCCGCTAACATGTCGGGTCAGGCATCAGACCATTACTGCAAAGTCAAAATCGCCTTAAAGTAAGTATTTTTAAAATTGTAAGCGCATATAAATTACCTTGCAAAGTGTAAATATTATATGAGAAAAGTGACTAATGTTATTCATACTATTTAATGGAGAAATCATGCAGTAGGTACTATTCATAATCATATAAAAAATTCCTATTTAGGGGGCCGTTTTTTCCATTTTGCATTGGAGCCCAATTTTTGTAGTTACGCCGCTGGCTCACGTCCACGTGGAAGATTGGTAATAAAATAGACAGATTTAGAGAAGACCGCAACCAATTCAGTCGGAAATCAGATGCGCGGATCTGGATAGATGACGCCATCAAATATCGTCGATGCTATCGATTACCACAACATCCCTTATCAAGAGGGCAAAAATAACTTTTCAATAATTTTTCATTTATCTAATGTACATCACTTGCCCAAGCATAAAGTTGAAGGCTGCCACAATTAATTTTTAAATCTTTATAAGATTTACTGCTTTTAGTTTTTCCGCAATCATTTTGTTTCTCCCAGTTACATCTAGTTCATTTATTTTTAAGATGTCGTGATAGTTTTTTTAAAATTATTTAATTTAAGTAACTACCAGATTATTTTAATTTCGATTTTTTGTGAGCTAAAGAGATTTTTTATATTGTTTTTTCACGTATTAATCCATTCCGCTCCAAATACTTTTTGTTGTATCCCGACAAGCCACTATCCACACTGCCTTGCGTCATTTGGTTCTTCGTTGCTTTTGAAAGGAGCATTCAGTTTTAATTTTCGTATCCGGTTCTGGTAATCAGTTAGTTGCACGCGAAGAAATGGGAAAAGTATAATATAAGTGACTAAACATTAACATTAGATAATTAGTTAATGGTATCAGCATCTAACAACTATTTTTTTTATGATGAATGAATTTATAACATAATGCTTCATAGCCTGATTCGATATCTATAACGTATTGAATGAATCAAAACTAGTTATATAATTTTGTTACTATTTTTGAGCGTGAAACAACTTTCTGATTGTATTTTTAGTTGTGGTAAAAAGCGCTTACTCGCATGTTACCAGTGTATAATTTGAAAGAACTAAACAAAATGGCTAGTGAACTTTGGTGTCCTCGAATAATGTAAAATTCTCAATTATTTTTTCCAGACGTGGCCACACCGAAAGGAGATTGGAAGACTGAAGACATAGCCAGCGTCGGAGAACTCATGCTGGACATCTCGATCAGTCTCGCGAGAACGTAACTAATTTCTGTTTATCTATTATGATTAATACATAAATGATTGAAGATGTTATGCTCAAGCATTTAAAAATGGCTGGAATCTAGTAAACAAAGCTAAAATTCAGGAAATCTCAGATACTCACCATTGTATTACAGCTTGGAATGATGTTAATGTGAACGTTTTATTTATACTGCGATTAAAAGAGCTAAAAGTACGATTATTATCGCATATATGTCGCATTTATAAACCTCGCCCCCGTATTATTGCACGCAAGTCGTTATGACAATACCAAACAAATATTTAAAAAATAAAACAATTCGTTTAATAAAAAAATCCTAAATGCTTGGATTATACGAGTAGAATAGATGGTGAACTCATGTTGGCGTAGTGATGGCCTCTGCATACAAAAAGTGTTTCGTGTTACAGGGTATGAAAAAAATGAATCAGGAATAAAAATGATTGAATTATTTTGATTTAAAAAACTTGATTGTGGAAATTACATAGAATACTCTCGTCACGCGAATGACTAACAAAAGTACAGTTGGAAATAATACGAAAAATTAAAAAAAAAAACAAATTCTCGCGGTGGTTTCAAATAAACAATAACAAATAAAATAAAACTATGCGTACTAGTAAAATATATAATTAAAGTGATACAATTTTGTACATAAACATCTAAAACTACGTCACGCACATCTAAGAAATTCAAATGAAATTTTAAATAGTTCAATGATCGCAAAATTAAATCTTTAAATTATGGCATTGCGCGGTTGCATTATTTTTTGTACAATAGAATAAGTGATCAACCTGCTGTTGAATATCGTCTTAATAAGTAGGTGATCCAAGGTCTGTCTGCTCACAATAAGGCGAATCAATTAAATCAATCGTGTCACGTTTTTAAAGATGAGTAAGACGTTCAGTGACCTTACAGGTGCTCATTCAGGTTGTTTTCGTATAAATAATAAGAGTCGTCGTTATCCATAAATTAAAATAAATATATCTCACCACAAGACTTATATCCTCATGTGAAGATCATAGATCAGAGTTGATGTACAGCGTACCGGACAAATATTTTATTTACATAGTCATATAATATTATATTATATTAATTATGAAATAAACTGTACGGATAAAAATAAATTAAAAACAAGAGAAGGGAATAGATAAGAAAATCTGTTAAAAGTATTAGAGACACATAAAAGCATACATAGTACTAAACAAAAAATATGCAAGTACATATTCTTCTTCTTCTAGCGCTTGTCCGGTTATCGTACGTCAACGATCATGTAGTGTAAGCGAACATTGTTCTGTTTGCTCCAGCTCAAAATATTGTAGTCAGACCTCGGACTTCCCGAACCACTGGTTTAGATTTCACAGTCAGGATGTCCTTTTAGAAAGGATGTCCATAAATAATATATATAAATATATTTACCAATATTCTTTATGCCTTCCGTTAAAATGATTTCTCACTCAATATATTATATACGATAATAATTTAATGACAGCAAGTTATTTATTTTAAATTTACTCACACCGTGGAGACTTTAATAATTATATTTACAACAACGTACAAGAGACTAATGGTATTTCACCCGAAATTTTGTGATTTTTTTCAGATTTATAATGATGATATTGTACCTATCTGGATTAGTAAACTCGATTTTGTAGTGATATTATTAGGTTTGAAATGATTTGTGAAAAAATTTCTTGCTTAGGATTAGATATATAATTTGTAAGTAATCCCTTTTGGACTTAATGAGATAATTAAATTTCTTCAATATTAGCAAAATCACTTTGTGGCCTCATTTTATATAAAAAATAAAACAAAATACTTTGCCTAAACCACTATTAATTGATTATTCAACGTGTTTCGATACCTATGGTATCTTCTTCAGGAAACAATGTATACTGAATTTAAAAATACAAACATAGATGAAAACAAAACTTTAAATAAGTAGGAACTAATATGAAAGCAAATTTAAAAGGTCACTATTTGCAAAGAGGATTTGGTTATTTACAATACTTAGCTTGCTATTAATACATTTCGTTATTTCTAAAATTTAAAATTTATCTAACTGTAACCCTTGTTGATGTCAAAAGAATGGTTTGTTTCTAAACGTGATTGGTGAATTTAGAATGGTTATTGCTATTTAGGCATCTCAAGTCCTCCTTCATTCTAATATCAAAATATTCTTTTAAATTTGTTTTCATATTAGTTCCTACTTATTTATAGTATTGTTTTTATCTATGCTTGAATTTTTATTTTGTTTTATTATTTAGATAATTTAATGACTTTTCTACGGCCCCACCCTATTTATAATTATTTATTTACAATTCTGTAAGATATAAATGAATGAATGAGCTCACAAATTGTTATAAAACGAGTGTTGTCAATAATAATGTTATTAATATATTATACTCATTAAAATTATTTCTTGAATCCTGGTAGGCATGAGCGTATAATATTATCCTATATCCATTGCATTGATATAGTTCTCACACATTTACATTTATTATTTATAGTAAGAAATCACGATTCAATAGTTAAATTAAAATTACTCAGAATGTCATTTGTATCTTCTTCATTTAATTAATAAAGATTTACCGCATCCATCTGAAGTCCTTACAAGTTAGTACAACAGCCTTCTGCCGTTCTCTTTTCAATTAATTACTATTTATTCAATATTAAGTCGTTCTCGTGCCAACGACTTTGCATTAAACTAAAGTATTATTATGAATAAATTAATATTATATTACTTACTTCATTGGCGATAAATTTTAATTCAAATTAATTTTACTATCAAGAAATGGAATTACAAAATGAGTAACTGTATTCTTAGTAATTAATACACGTTATTAATTACTATTACTAATTATTTAAAAAAAATGTTAAACTTAAACCTGCTTCGGTCCATTCGTAAAATTACAACTTAAGCTAATGATTTAGAGAAGTTTGCTGATATGAAAATAAGGTGCAAAGATAGACATTTGTTATGAAATAATATAATTTATATTAGAATGGTAAGTACTAGGTACATACTCGTGCATAAGACTTTATTTTTTAACAAACATACATTGCAGGCGGAAATTCACAAACTATATTTAAAAAATATATTAAGCGATTGCTGTTTCTCTTTCTGTCATTATTTCTCAGGGCTATTAGTCTCCGCAGTCTAAACTCTTTCAATTTCATGGTCTTCGGCAAGGAGAACTGCTCCACGGAACGTGAATCCTCACTTTACTTGATCAGGTCAGCTTCAGATATACACGGCATATTAGCTCAGAAAATTGTACACAGAAGATTCTGAACGGTCATGAAAATCAAAGAACATTTATATCTGACAAACTCGCTGTGAGTGTCAATATTTGTTCCCTAATTGGAAAAATGACGGTTATAGCCATCGGTAAAATAACGTTAGGGGGTGAAAAGATGGCTATAACCAACATAAAATGCATGCAAATGTATAACAAATTGAGATTATCTTCTGTCTCTACAAATAATATGACTTAGTCGATGACTAGTATGATTTATTAGTCCTCAGTGCGTTTCCAAAGTTGAAATATATTTTTTAAATGAATTCGAGTTGAAATAGTTTTCCAATAGGTGTCTTATTGGAAAAATTCAGTATCTGCGAAGTGTTGACCCTTTTTGCGCGACTACAATGCATAATATTTATTAAATACAGCCAGCAACAATGATTTTTATGAAATTGAAAGATAGATATGGATAAAAATTAGGAAAAGTAGATTAAAAATTAAAACGTAATTAGTAAGGGCGAAGGGGAAATTGAGATGAATAAAGAATGAGAAGATAGTAAGCAAAAAGATGAAAAAGGATCGTTTCGAAACTAAAAGTGTATAGGAAAGAAGGCACCTGAAGTAGTTCGTATTTCCCGAGTCTACAACAGATGGTAAAAATAAGTCTCGGTTAAGATTAAGAAACTAGGCCACATTTGTATTAAATGAAATGAAATTACTATCCAAACATTGCGCGTGATTGTGAAGCAATTGAATTTAATTCGCTAATTCAACTGACAAAATTACCGTGGGAATTGAATTCACAATACCAAAAATTCAAAATGACATAGAGCGAAATTACATTCGTGAATAATTCTCGAAGGTCGACTTTTATCAATGGCGTTTAAAAAATGATAAAATCATTATCTTACGTTCAAAACTCGCAAAACAAAAACTCTGGACAAAAGCAATTTATTTAGTAACGTACTTATTGTGTCGTGGTAAGGTCGTCTTATTTAAAATGGTGTCCATTAGATAAACAAAGAAAACAATTAAACATTTTGAATGAGTGTGACTTACCTACCCGGCTGCATTTCGTTACACTATGTAATTATACGAACTATATATAATTCGACCACGATTTTGAATATTTCGTCTCATTAATACACCTCAAAATAAACAGTATTTACTTCCAGTTACTGTACAACGTATTTTTAATGAAATCACATTAGTGAGTAGCTTGTTGGTGTAGTGGTTAAGACGCTGGCCTGGTGATCTAGTGGTCGGGGGTTCGCGCCTCGTTCTGAGACACTAGCAAGTTAATCCTATTTTCACGCGTTTAGTTTAGTTCGAAAATAGTAAGAATATTGATTTGACATGTATTCTGTGAAATAAAATGAAATATTATTATGAAGTTGCAGTTTTATAATATAGTTCTATCATGTTGTATACAAGTTTTAATTTAAAAGGATTGGATGTCTAACATGTATTATTATATTACTCGAGAGTTTTTGAGATTCATTTAAAATAAAACATGATAGATTTTTATAGGAAATAATCGATGTCTCAGTAAAATAGAAGGAACATGTCAATTATATTTTTCAGTTCCAGCGTAGTGTCGAATTTACTTCATTTAAACACTTGGCAATAGAAATGATTTTTTAAGAACAATTATCAATGTGAAACTGCAGTATTTTCAGAACATAGTTCTGTGGTATTTTAGTACAAATTAAATGTATTATTTAGAAAGATACACAGATAAATTTTTCGAAAAAATAATAAAATTGATTTTATCTGTATATCTTTCTAATTGATACATTTAATTTGTATTAGAAATTTATTTGAGAAGAAGTTCTTATAACCGTTCCCCAAAACATAGTGATCATCTACCGAAGACTTCGGGCCTTTTGTTATATCCTTTATCTCGGTTTATATAAACACTCCTTGTTTTAAGGAAAGATTTTTAAACTAGTTTAAACATGAACTAGCTGATTAATATAAACATCAACCCTTGGGATTTGGGATCTAAAGAGGGACTAAATGTCAACGCGTTCGTTGACCTGACATGTTTCTCTAAAAAGAAGCGAAAACAATAAGAACTAAACTTGTGTAAATTGTATTAATTTGATAAGCCAAGTAAGTAGCCGGAATATAGCACGTATATCTAAAAATTAAAAGTAATTGGTTAACATACTGAATCATTCTCCCGGTAAGAGAAAGTTCCCGGTTTGAGTCTCAGCGGTAATGTCATCTATGATATTACATTTATCGTATGATTAAGTTGTGAATAGAGAACACTACGGCATAATGCAACCTAAACCCAAGGGTTTTCAAAAATCTAGTATATGATATGCTACGCTATAGTGAAACGCATCGGACTTAATACTGCATAATTTTCATTCTCCATCATTCATAATTTTTCGTTATTGGTGGTGTGAGTGATATTCAGTTTGTCAGGGTTATATTCTTTAAGAAATTACTAATAATCTTCTTATTTCTTTACCTTCCAGTTGATTCAAATGACGGATATTACATTAATATTACGTGCAGTCAATGAAGAGAAATAAACCAGGCTTTCAGATATAAATACGGTCTACCTTACCTATTTAACGTCTACTAATAAAAGAAGGAGAGACCATAATTTAAATTTACATATAAACTATATCGTCTATTATATAGTCTACTATATCTTACGTGATTTAAAAGCCTTTTTCGGATAATGATTACCATATAACATTGTTGCATCTTATCCTTGACATGAAACCTGTCTCCTTTCATTGGTGATAATTAGCAGGACAACATAACCGCCTCTTTCGACCTTTGTGACGGCCGTCGCTTTACTGGTTTCCATTTCATAACTTCATCCGAGCCAGAATTCGCCGAGACTTCTTTGCAAATCGTTATTAAAAAGGGCCGTAAATTATGGTTGATTTCGAAAACCGAAAAATATTTACAACTTTGGCTCGAAGGCTGCGTGGGTCTGGCGTTTTATGCCAGTCAGTGAGACAAAAAATAAAATAAAATAATTTATTTTCGCTTGTACAGAAAACATAATACAAGACAGAAAACATAATGTGTCTCTCTTACAGGTCGATGTGCTCACAACTGAGCAATTGTGGTAAGCGATGGTTGATATTTGTGTCCCGATGATTTTTAACTGGTTACGATCAATTCACCGATATCGTAATAACCGGTTCCACAGAATCAAACCACCCCGCCGACAACATTTTTTGGAATTTTGAATGTCGAATTAAACAACTTTGATTATGTATTTCAAAAGTTGGAATCGGTTTCAAAACAAACTGAGGGGTGAGAAGAGGTAGAATCTTT
This sequence comes from Eubasilissa splendida, assembly GCA_031772225.1. Classification (NCBI taxonomy): domain Eukaryota; kingdom Metazoa; phylum Arthropoda; class Insecta; order Trichoptera; family Phryganeidae; genus Eubasilissa; species Eubasilissa splendida. Next base: position 1,660,443 of record CM062857.1, read on the forward strand.
GTAATTTCTCAGCACCCTCTTTCCTCGAACGCTAATAATTGTAAACGGCAAAAATAATCAGTTATTTTGAACAAAACCTACTTTTTCAAATTCGATCATGTATTTCGATCATTGAATCCGCTTTTAATAGTAATCGAACAAATGATCCGTTTTTCATGTGAAACTGAAACTGATGTTCCGGAAAATTAACGATAATCAATTATCGCTAATCCTGGTCACATATTCTGCTTCTATAGTGTGAACTGTTTACCTCCACTCTTTGTGATCCTGGGCCTTGTTTAGTGAGACGTGTAGCGAGGTTCCGGCCATGTCTCGGATATGGCCTGTCCATCTTACTACAGATCGACTTCTCGTGCATTTCCTGTGATTACCAATTTCACCAGGCTATCTCTAACTCTTTTAGTAACATGCCCAAGTACGAAAGAATTATTTTCTTGTAGAACGGAAACATTCATTCTTCTCGCAGTCCATGGTATATGCAGAATACGACGCCATCACTACATCTCGACCACTGCATCTTATGTGGGTAAAACGAATATATTTTATTACTCACGAATCACCTATGTGACTGGTTACTGGAACGGTTTACTAATGGGTCTTTAATTAAAAATACTTACAACTTTTTAAATTATACTTAAAAATTTATATTACAAAGTTTTATAATTATTTTCAAATATAGGGGATAGAGAAGTGATCAATATTGGTATGTATTGTATACACTTCACAGCAAAAACTGTTGTAAGATTTGTTTATTTATTAATAATAATTACAGATCAATCTTCATCAAGTGGCCGATGACTCTTCATCGCGTGGTTTCATCAGACGGGCAATGGCCCGTGTGATTGTAATTGATTTTGGTATGTATTGTAAAAAATACACATATTCAAAAGTATTTTGTCAGACAATAATTTATTTCAGGTACATAATGAAATAACAATGTGTGAAGGTATATGGTTTTAATTTTTAAAAATTATATTGTTCTCCAGGTGCGTGTCCGTTGAACGAACGTTAACGATCATGTTGATGATCTTTATTTTAAAATAAATTACATTAACCACTTAGAACGATACGCAAAAAAGCCATTTTTAAAAAAAAAAATTAACATGAGGTTTCGAACCCCGGAACTTTATATTGCCGGTAGACTACTTTACTAATTACACCATAATAACTACGGCCGCTTAAAAGAGTTGGACGATGGACTTTTCAAACATTACATTAAATTCTTAAGCCGGGATGTTTTACAACTTCTAGGGCTTCTTCTGCTAGCAATTTTGCCTTGAACTATGAAATGCAGGATCTGATATTTTTCTGGGCACCCCAGAAGGCCAAAATATTTTAATTTTTGGGTTCTTATTGTTTTAATGATTTATTTTTACTTTCGCATCAGAATTATTGACAGATTATTTTCAATGCTCATCTCAACACACATCTCAAATACTTCAAATTTTTAAGTCATGTAATTTTTCAGTTTCGCTATTTTATATTTTTCCATTATTACAATTTTTAAATTATATTTCTTACAAAGTTCTGGGCAGATCGGGAAAAAACGTATCTCGCTTTGGGTGTACGTAGTACTTTAAATCAAAAATTAATGTTGTTAGTAAATAGAAAAATGCCTTGTTCTAAAAGCTAGATACATACCTTAAACAAATTAAATTATTAATTGAATAAAATTGATTACAAGACGCTGAATATATACATGTACACATCTGCAATTAACTACTTCCAAAAAAATATTCGTTCAAAGCACTGACGATTATCTCCATACTATGTCATTTATTATTACATTTAAATAACCACAAAATAAATATTTATTATTAGAATTAACTAGCTGGGAATTTCCATTCGAGTTTCAATACAATTAACAGTGAGCCGCTATACAGTGAATACTTAAATAAGAAAAAATGTACATACGCAAAATCTTGGCCAAATACAAATATCTTTAATTTTTCATTCCATTTATTGATTTATTTATATTTATTAATCTCTTTTTCATACGACCGATCATACATAAGCGTCTTTTCATCGATCAGGGGAACGTCCTGTCGACGTTTTGATACGATGTCACGTGTACTCAGGTTATATTTATACAAATACCTATACATGTACCGAGGATTTTTTGTTGTTGTGTTGGAAAGTATATTTTTCGTCACTTTTGTGTAGACACGTGAGTGTAGAAGTAGACCATTAAGTTGAATTTGCAAGTCCTGGAGCGAGGCAGATATCTAGATCAGTTAGTTGAAATGTAAGAATTCATAATTTATTATTATCTATTTATTCACTTCATATCTACATAAAATTACTAAGTGCTTATAAAATAAAAATATCTACAACACATATTTTCTGTATAAAAAATAAAATAATTGTCAGCGTAACTTTTTCAATAATAAATCATATATAATTAAATGTAAACCAATACGGATTTAAATGTTGCATAATGATCTCATTTGATTGTACGCTATATTAAGTAAAACCGTTGAATTATAAAATATGACGTTTCATTTCTACGTAAAATAATAACGTGCAATGTCATATTTTCTCAAGTCGTGTAATTATTACAAGACCTTTTGAAAGTGCCAATAAACTTTTGCATAACGTTGATTATCTGCGGATTAATGAGACTGTGAAGATGTTGTCCAATATACCGGTAATTACTGCGTCTGCAGCTCAGGTAGTACACGATCGAACCACATACTTGAAGACATCAGGCTTAATCCACGGACGCAGGTCTGGATCAGGCAGGCCACTCTGAGTACGTCTTTGGGGTAACACGGTGCATTTATGAGAGTGTTTGTGGATTAATGTTGTAGTGTGAGTATTGGGCGCCCCTTTATTCATCCATTACTCACATGTTCATTCGATAATGATGGCGGAGTGTGTGTGTGTGTGTGTGCCCAAATCAGATTAAGAAAATGTAAACTGTTTATGGTTGACACAAGTTTATTGTTAAGCATAGTTACAGATTCGAGATTTACAATATCTGCACAGCGTTATTGGCGCATGGTTATTGCGGTGTCCGTACCGGAGGTGTTTTTGCGGCTCTTGGGAGCTCTGGTTTTACGCACCGGTAAATGTGAGGTGCATTCAGGTGATGATGACTGTGGAGGTGATAGACCTCCACACATCTTAGTCGGTCTGTTAAATCTAATAAGGATAAATTACTTGGGCTAAAAAAAAACATCCCCATCTACATAATATGAGATGAGTCCGCTACTGGTCCACTGAAAACCTTGACACATATAGTCCGCTTCAAAAGCTGAGATGAGACGTGACATGGTCTGACGTGATAAATGAAGTATGAACAAAACACGTGATCTCATATAAGTACATACCTACCTACTAGTACGGGAATGTATTATAAACATTTACAAATACACACGGCCTCTACTCAATCAATATGACACGTAATAATAAATAAGGAAGATTCAAAAATTGTATAGATTATTTTTAATTTTTGAATGTCAACTAAGTTGAATTAGGTGCACACAGGTAGGCCAGTTATTTTAATTAATCAAAATATTAAAAATAATTAAAAACATTAATTACGAATGAATTTTTTGATTATGTATTGTCTTAAGACGTCACATTGTGTGATAATAACTGAGGCTTGCTGTCAGGTGACAGTATGATTTAAAATATAGATTGACAGATGAAAATGTCTTTGCATGGTCGAAATTACGTGCGAATTATCTCGTTCTTGACCTGGCAGCACATGCAACTTATTACGAATTAATTATCTTAAAGGATTGAAGTTAAATAATGATTATTTAAACACATTTAGAATTGAAGTGTTTTTTAAATTGAGCGGTGTATAGTGGGGGAAGTTTTCTTAGTTGAATGTTTTTCCTTCTTTCTCTTCCTTTATTTATTTATTATTATTATAATTATACACGCCCTATTTAGGCATTAATATTTTTTTTAAATAATATAAAATCTCATCAGAAGTGAAGAAAACACAAAGAAAAAATTATATAATATGAGCATGGTTTTTAATAATCAAAATTAAAAATAAAAAAAATGTAAAGTAAAGCAATTTATATGTCACCATTGAGTTGAGACACGACAAATTGTAATGATGTAGTCTTTTAAAGAGTTAAATTTACAGCAAAGATGTCGACTATTCCCCAAATAATGCAATCTGGGGACTGCGGAGAGTTAGCTACTGTAATTTATCTCAAATAAAACTCATCTACTCTCATTCCGTGGACACGGGCCATTAGGGTTAAATCTATAATTAACTAATTCTTTCCAATTTGAATCACGCGATATTTACATGAAATCCTATTAGAAATATATAACCGTCCTGAACATTGAATTTACCAAGCGATGTTGCAAATTTGAATATTTATATCTGCAAAGTTCATCGAGAAAAGTAGAGCTGAATGAGTCATTAGGAGGTTAATGGGTTCCTTTGAAGGTCACGGTGAGCAGCGCCTCAAAAAGTCGAATCTCGTCTCCCGGCGGTCGCAATGGCGGTCACTAACTTGCTCGGTCCACTTACCCAAAAATACTCACGCTTTAATTCGATTACCCGTTTATTACGTAACATGGTTGGGAGAAAAATCGTAAAATTTCAGCAATTACATTCCTTGTATTCTACCGGAGTTAATCCGGTTTTGAACGGAATTTCTGGCACACCGTGTGAAATAATATCCAATTTGACTACCTGATTTTTATACATGATATCATAAAATATTTTCTCTTACTAAATTAAAATTTCAAGCATCGCTATACCTTTTTTTGATTTGTTCACCAAGTGTTGTAAACAAAATTATCTACCTACCTCATTATAATGTTCAATAATTTATTTTAATATTTTATACATATTATGATAGCGATAAGTTGGAAGTCGATAAATTAGAACACGATTCAGATGTTCTTCAGAGTATTTTTTTTAAAAATCGTATATATATATAAAATCTATATAGCGCTTCTCTACATTAGCACCAGTCATAAAAAAAACGTCATGTCATCAGTATTTAGAGCATCTAAGTCTCATGAATGTTCTCCAGACATCCCTGTTTAAAACCAAATCTCTCCACTCCGAAATCTTTCATCTATCTGTATCCGCTAATCTCAATCTCGAATTCATACAAACACGAATATTAATTTAAAGATTCACTTTATTTCAGATTAGAAACATGTCGTTGTATTAGGATATACGCTATAAAGAATTACGGCGCAACGAAACATCTGTATTCGCTTATATAAAAACGATCAACTGTATGCATAATCACATAAATTTAGCTCGATCAATTTATGAATGATTTTTGAAGTGCGATTACATTAACGTCATTACGTATTTATTGCAATTGCGTAAAAAATCAATGCTCCGAAAACAGTCTATTACTTTTTTAAAAAATAATATCGAGTCTCTTAAATGGAGGTTAACTGACTTTTTATTAATAAAATTGTGCCATAGTGAATAAATTAAAATGTATAATGTATTTTTTCAAACTATAAATCAATCAATGTTTGAAATAACACCACGATGAGTGATAAGACCTGGATGATTCTCGGGCGCTAGTTCGATTGTTCTAAATATGTAATTAACCTTTGAACTTTAATTTTACTAGTGAATTTAAATAACCTAACAAAAAATGACGACCTTTAAATATTGTATGAGAAAAAATAAAAAAATATGTCAAATAAAAAATGAACACGAATGATTTTATTACTTAAATATTACTAGACTGAGTGGGTACCCCATAACTTTAAATACTTTTAAATTACATTAATTCACATATTATTGGTGTCTATTATTACATTATGTTGCGATTCTTCAAAATAGTGGGATCAATTAGGAGGAAGTTGCAATGACTAATTAATTAAACACTAGTATGTTAATATTATTCTATACTTTATTCTCACACTCTTCCTCGCACCCCAACAACAGCCCCGCACACCCAGACCACGAGACGCCGTTCTAGAGCATAAAGAATATGACATAACAAATGAGATCCGTTATGTTTCATGGCAACCGACGTAACGGTAAGAATCACTGCGACAATTTGGACCACAATATGTACCAGTTTTTGAGACGTATTTTTTTATTAGAATTATCAAGCACGGCGGCGTGACAGCTGTAACCATTAGTAAGCCAGTTTGCGCAATGCAACGACAGAATAGGAAATTGCTTAATAATTTAATTTACAAAAAAAAACACTTATAAGTAATGATGAACATAATATTTTTTACTAAAAAAAACTATCAATGACAGAATAAGAAAATTAAAATCATAATATAATTTGGTGCAACTCATCAGACTGGTAAGCAATGAATTACCAATTTTACGCTACCACAAATGCTAGTATAAAAAACAATAATTTTTAAATATATAATAAATTAAACAAATAATAGATGATACATAACATAATATGGTAATCCAAGTTACAGCCACTATACATGTGCTGCAATCTAAGTGAGCAATTTTTTTTCCCCTTCAAAACAACCCTGTTATTAACTCACCATAAAATACTATAGCTCTCGTGATTTGCCTAACTGATGAATGCTTCATCACTTCTCTCATTGTTGAGAATTATAATCTTCCCGATGCGTCCTGACGTTTACGTTCTTAATAATCATCTTCCATCCATTCGATGTAAATGAAAATCTTGTGTCGTCCCTAGTTTGTTCACTGTAGCACTCTTCAACTTCAACCATCCGTCAACTTCTCTGCGAGCGATGACGCGGCGAATCGTGAAGAACCTGTCTTGAATGTTTAGCTCTACTAGGATGATACGTTAGTTCGCCTAGTCGCCTAGCAGTCCACAACTAATACAATATAAATACTGAATAAATCATTTGTATTATCTGGATATTGTCACTCTATTATCCCGAAAGTCCGAAATAGTGAATTAAATAATATATTTTTATTTATTATCTTTGTTTTATTAACCACTAAATTGAGTTTAAATACGTCTACCGGTTTCGAAAAATACCATTTTCTTCTTCAGGATGTCATAACTAACTAAAACATATATTATTGTTTCTTTGCCAGAATCTATTTAAAAAAAAATATTTAAAAAAAAAAAAAAAAATTTAGTATCTAACTCAAATCATTACTTAATACAAATTTACTCGAATAATTTTTAGGAAAAAATTTTAGAATGGGACTTGTAGTTAAATTTAGTTGGTTGTTTATAATTTTTTGATTAGTTTTATACGCTTTATTTATCTCCAACGATTCCAAATTATTTCATTTGTGACCAACACCGTTTATATGCAAAATTGACAATCCCAATTTTTTATCAAAATCATGACCATTTTCTATCAAATGATTAGCAAATTCTGAAAACCCACTATTGTTCAAACATCTCAAATGATCCCTTACTCTTATATTAAAATTTCTACCCGTTTTACTAATATAAAATGCAGCACAATCCTTGCAACTAAGTTTATAGACACCAGAATTGTTAAATTTATTATCTTTGTCTTTAGAATTTATGAGTAAATTTCATATACTATTATTTGTATAAAATGCCGCTCTAATATTTCGTGGTAGGTGTTTAGATATTTGATTCGAAAAGTTATTTATGCATAAAATCCTAATTAAATATATTTTTAAAGTATAATTAAATAATATTCACAGACCGTCTGTTCTGAATTCACAATAAGAATGTGTTCTCCTTGATAATTAAATAATAAATTATCAATATTAATATATATTAAATAAAGATGTGTAAGGTCAAGATGAACGTAAAATATAATATAGAGAAAGCGACGGTTTGACTACACGGTTGAAATGTCCAAGTAGGCGCGATTGGGCCGAGTGGGCGGTACTTGCAGACGTCGCGGACGACCCCGTAAACACTGACCATACCAAATATATCCAGTTCTTAAACATGCCAAGTAAGAATTTAAAAAAACAGCAACCTTGTGAATCACTACAAGTCTTCTTCGGATGTTTTTAAAACAAACAAAAAAGAAACAAAACATGCAAGCTTAACTTACAAGAATGTTAGACAATTAATTTGCAGAAAAGAGGATTCAGTAAATTATATATTTGGAATTTTTATCGAGATAAGTATTTGCACTGGGCACTGAGTCGGAATGGCCGCTTATATTAGGCAGTGGCGTTAATATACAGCGTTATTAGAGGACTACTGTTAAAGTCCTAGTCCAATGTGTTATCTTATGTTCAGTAATAATATATAGTAAATTTAAAAAAACTTAGATTAATCAACTTACACGTAAGGTAAAAATTGTTTAACATAGTGTAATTGGTAAGGTATTCTTTCGGCAAGAAAGAGTTCCAGGTTCGGGTTCTTTTTTCCCTTTACCCTTCTAAGTGATTCATCTAATTTAGGTTAATTTTCAAAGAGCTATGTTTTAAAATTGCAACTTTACAATAAAAATGTGTTTTCATGTAAAACATGCAAAATAAAAATAATGAAAAAATATCCAACCCTTGTGGGAGTAGAGGGAAAATACTCGTAAAGAAATCAATTAATATGAATAGATTCCGTGATTACGATTACAAGAAATATTTAGTGCCCTGAAAATGTATACTAAATTATCTATTATCAAATAAATTCGTATGTTTTTATTCACTATTGATTCAATTTTTAATGTTTATTTTATACCTATACATACTTTGACTCTTCACTTAATTAATAGTATTAGTGAAGATATCTTACAATTATTCCAATATATGCCGTATTTAAAAGTGTTTTGGGTTTACCATCATTTTAGATATCTTATTACTCATATATTCAGTCCACTTCCATTCACTGTTGCGCAAAAGCTCACCTAATGACCGCCACTCTTCTTTGTCCACCGTCTATTGGAGCAGCTTCCTGAATTTCTTTTATAAACCTCCATGCTCTATAGTCTACTGGACCGTTTTGTCTTGGAAGTTTACTGCTGTCAATATAGACATTCATATCTTGTATTGAAACCATTCTGGTATTTACAATAACATTTTTCTTCTTCAGACGGTTTCCTTATTACTGAGGGTCGTAGCCCCACAGCTCCAATAGGATGACTAGTATCGTCTGTTCTATATACTCTTAAAGATACTCGTAAGGTTTTAAATTATGCATATAGGGGTAGTTTTTTAATGTGTGACTTAATATTTCTATTAAAAGTTGGAAACTGTCTCCTGTAATCTGTAAACGATTTCCGAAAAACGACTTCAAAGATATTGAAAAAGGTATTCATTTCCGTCTTTACAAGGTCAAAAAGTGCACCCAGTTACGCTTATGGCTTGATGTGATACGCAAAGCTTAGCGTGTTAACTCGCTCACGGTGTTTAAAAGATTAATCGTCAGCATAATCAAATATTAGCAACATAAATAATGTTCGTGTGAAATGTAGAAGGTAAGCATATTCGCTTCTTTCATTGAATTCCCAAAGTAACCTGGATAGTCGTGAGTAGTCACGGGTCGGTAGCCCTGAGGCGATGCGTGCGCAGGCTGCACACCGGGTACATCCCATTCTCCCGGTGAAAGTAGATCACAGATGCGCCTCGCTGTATCGGCCTCACGGCAGAGGACCAACCAGGTGTCTGGACATTCACTTATTGCTGTCCGTGAGATCGTATAATTTATATACAATCTCATCCACATCTTATTAATGCGTTATGCAGTGTTTTTTTTTTAATTTTCGACCAACGTGGACCATTTGACGGACCCATCAACATCATAATTTTCATCCCCTTATCCTAGAATGGACGGGGGCCCAAATCATGCGCTGTTACAGTACCTGATGACCAATCGAGATCCAATCTTTCTTTATAAAAACTTTGTTGCTGTTTATTCCTACTTAGTCTCAGTTGTGTGGTAAATTTATATTGTAATAAAAAAAGTTTCTTTAGTAAAAAAAATTATCAAAAACGGGTGAAAAATCTACATATACTTATCGAAAGTACATTCAATTAATTCAAATTAATTCTAATCTCCGAAATCCGATGGTAAAACCGTCAATCGCTAGTTAAAAATGGCGGACTGATCACAGCTATTTCAAAAGTCCTCTGTCACTTGATACATTGAAAGTTGTAGTACACAACAATGAATCATTCAATATTCCGCCATTTTAGTGATGAGATTTCATCTGAGGATAATCTCGCTGTTTAATTTATATTACCAAAGATTTTTCGCCAGCAAAGTGATGAATTTCGAACGCAGGGAAAAAGGTATAGATAAATCGTAGTATTGTATGTACCTATTGCCAATAGTGAATATTTAAAATAAATTTAATTTGACGTCATTCGCAGATTTTTGATGATTATTCGCCTTGCCACACTATTAGGCGGGATTAACTTTGACTGGTTATTTTTACGTACGAATAACACGCAAACGTTTTTTACCACAGGTGATGGTAAAAAGTTACCATAGTCAAAATTTACTGCTGATCACAAAACCGGCACTTTTTTTCTTCTTTGGAAGTACCCATCTTTACCCGGAACCGCTGTAGGAGTTTGAAACTCCTTTTATCGGTTCCACGGTACAATGCTATACTAAGGCAATTTTAAACTACTTTAATACAAGAGCGAAACCGAGACCAATGAGTAGTCCTTACGTTACGAATAAAGCAAAGTTACGAGCAAAATTAATCAAATCTTTCGGTGCCATTTAAGTGGTGTCTTTATTTATTATAATAATATATACATACAAACAATATTAACATAAAATATAACAAATATTACAATAAAAAACAAAAACGGTCTAAGGGCTAGGCATTCAGGCTCTCCCATAGTGAAAAGAATTGGACACAAGTCGGCCCTTAGTTTTTTTAGGCTGCCTTTCCTCCGGAGATGCCAAGAGAATAATAGACCATCGTCTGTCTGCGGAACACGCTTTGAGGAACACTGCTCTAACTACCAAACACGGTCTCTATTAAACATTGCTAACGTTGTATCCTTTTTAGTAACGCATTTCGATACTTAAATTATTCGCATTATTTGTAAGAAGTGGCACAAAACTTTCAATCCATTATGCGGTGTAAATCAATTTGATGAGGAATCTTTAGTACCGACCGGCGATTTATACAATCACAAGCACCGAATCAACATACATTCTGCAATCGGCTGGATCTTTGTTCGTGGTTTGAATTTAAAACACCTATCAAGTACATCCCTTGGCATCATCTATGTAAAGCGTACCACACACATGCGTATTTCCCTAACGTTTTATCTGTGCGTGCAAGTCAGTGTAATAATGAAATAGCTAGTAAATTGTTTGACAAAATATACTTGTACATGAGAAAGGGCTTGTTGGATTCTCTTGATCCACTGATCCTTAACAGTTAAGTATGGTAGATATATCTACTGCATAATATCTGCACTCTGTTTAAATATAATAATAAAATAAAAGCAAATACAAGCTTGTGACCTTCTGAAATGCTTCGGGAAATGACTAAACAATATAAATAATTATCCGGAACTGTTTGAATTAAGACGTCGATTTATTTTATTTTGTTTAATATGAAAAATTACACCGATAATAATTAGGAGTTGGTATCGAACAATCGGTTGTATCAGTGTTACATTTGCATACAGTTTAATCTTTAGTAACTAATTTATAAGTTTGTAACGTTTTTGTTTTCCAAGGCACGAGTTCTTTGGAAACAATTTTTTGGACATTTGCCAATGTCATTTAAATACCATAGTATTTGTGACTGGCGCAAGTCGCCGATCACGGTGGTGGGCGATAGAATCGGAAAGGATAAGGGATTCCTTCCGTAACGGACCAGGATGGACTCACGGAACCAAAGGACAGCTCGATCTGGTTGATGACGCCGTCGCTATGATCTTCCGGTAGTCCACAACACAACGAAATTATAGCGGTATATGAACTAGTGATTCGACAAACAATCACACGAGAACACTTTTTCTCCAAATCTCGACGAATTTTACTAATTCAAATCAAACCAGTCGAGCCAAATGAACAATGTCTTCTGGTTGGGAGAGGGCTAAGGGGGTAGGAATAAAACTAAAACTGGTGACAATAACACTACATTTTACAATAATATTTGTTTCAAGTTATGGATATATATGTGTTCACCTATTAAAAAAATAGTCTTGAAGAGTACGGAACAGTATTGTTTATTTATATATGCACGACTTGAATTTTTAAATTCGTAGAAAGTTTTTATTAATTATGAAAATGGAGTGTTGAATACAAAAAAAAAAAAACATTTCCGACGTATCCTTTTGTTTGAGTTTAACCGAAGAGTTAAAGTATTACAAAAGCGGCTACGCGGATTTCTTCAGGTGTGGAACAAAAACACTGCTACAACGTTGGGAGTATATCGTGTACAATTCGAGATAATAAATTATGGATCACTTTATGTAATGTTTATTTAAAATTTAAAAAATACACTACAAACTTGCGTCAACACAGTATTTTCTTAATATGGTGCGCTTCTGACAACGGACAAAACGGGACAGCTTGTGCGCGGTCGTTAAAAGGTTAAAGTTTGTGGGAGGCTGTAGCAAAGATTCTCCCTTCACTGTGGTGAAATTCTTAACTGAACGGAAATTAATGAATACCATACGTGCTTATGAAAACTTCAAATGAATCTGAAAAGTAGACTCTGACGAGCATATTGATGTATATGGGGTTAATGACGCCATTTACACAAATTTGTGATGCTGAATTGAAATAGAATATTGAAGACTTACTATAATAACATTGTTAGTATTCTAAGATACTCTGTATACTTGGTAATGCCTGCATTATTTATTTATTCATTAAGCAGAAGAAGAAGCATGCAACAGTGAATTGTAATATGTGGATTTATCGCTATTGCTAAGCACTCTGCATTCCATATACAAGTAGGTATACTGGACAGCCAATACTTTTATATCGACCCGATACAAAGTCATTTTTCAGTACTGAAACATTGTTTTATAATGGCGTTATTATATATATTATATAACATACAAATATAGTTATATTATCGCCATCATTGTTACGTTTCTATACAGCCTCTCAACCGCACAGCATCTTGATAGCTGAATCAGATCGCATCTCAAAATAGAATGGACATATTAACATAACATTATGGAATACCTATTGCTGAGTACCAAAATGATAAGAATGCTTAATTCTCTTACGTAAATAAAAATACAAAACGACTATCTTTTTCACTCAGCGTTATTATTTAGAGTCGCTGTTGTGTTTCTGTTCCGACGTCATTTTACAGTAAATAACACCAGCCGCCATTGTGTTTCCGATGCCTTCCTGCATTAGCAGTAGTGTAATGTTCGAAATGGATCAGAACGCGATATCCTCCGACATTTAGAAATGTGATTCCGGTTCGTGAAATGTTATATTATAATTATGCTCTTCCGGTTAAGAAAGAATAGACTCCAGAGTATCACAGAAAGAAAGTGTCCGTACAATACATTATATATAAAAAAACATTTAAGTATATTTATATATCGAATAGCCCAATTTTAGATATATTCTCTTTCCCTACACCCACTCCTAACCCCTCTCTTTTACCTAACCCCCGCCAGAGTTGATGTTCTATTTCTCTTTCTCTCTTCTATGCTTTCCTACCATGTTGTAATTCTGTTTTTAATTAGTATATATTTGAAGGTTCAAGCCTGAGCCGAAACTAATTAAAGTTGTGTAAAAACAAAATAATATATATTTTTATTTATTTAAACTATAATTGTGTCTAATGCGTTTGCTTCGTGTGAAAGTTCATTATATAAAATATTGGATGCCGTGAAATAACAAAATATATTGACAATTCTTGAATTAGATTTATTTTTACAAAATGATGGAATCATAATGACCTTATTTTGCATCTTGAAATACAACATACCGTATTACAAATATAATAAATTATACACATGGAATAAACTTGATAATCTTGAAGATTGAAACTCTTCTAGATGTCTCTTCGCATAATTCTTTCCTTTCCAATAGATACGTGACGGTGGCGATGAGCTCAGTTTTGTACATCCATAAATTTATCACTGTCCGTCCATTGGTCAACACTAGATATTTTAAGAACATAGACAGTGTATTATGGAGTAATCACGTATAATGATTATTTGTACAGTGCACCAATACTTTACAACGATATTTTGTCACATTGCAAATCAAACAAACTCTCATTTTTGAACATATTAAAAACTGCATTTGTTAATTGAATATCATTTAATTTTAATACACGATTTCGAAAGGGAAATGGAGCGAGATTGTGGACATTTTCTGAACTTGGTCAGTTCATTTTGTTGGTAATCAACCCCCACTCTTCGTCCTTCCTCATTTTTGCCATTTTTTCTCCGGGCTTCATCGTCTCGTCTTACAACATTCCAAGTGTGAGGTGTCATAATAATTCCTAAAATAAGCAACCTTTTACTATACTAAATATATAACAAAAACCTTAATTATCTCACAATTTATGTAATGATGTAATTATTCACACTTGCAGTTAATAAATACTCGGGTACATGTCGCGAACGCCGCGCTGCCCGCAAACGTAATGAGCAGTACAAATGCGTATAATTTAGGTTAGGTATGCATTTCATTTCGTCTACAATATAATTAAGGTGATTCTAAGTTACAATGTCGCCATCTTTGGTACTTTGATCTCCTTTTATCGAACCCATTGGTTATTTCATTTAATTAATTTATTATTATGCACGGTTTTTGAGTTCAAACAAATTTCGAATTAATTTTGGAATAAAAACGCATTAACTACAACACCACATCAACACTGTTATTTGTATCAGGACATAGATATATAAAAATAAATGATTTTAGATTAAATAAAACACAATCATTTTGTATAAAACCGCGAATTTTATTAAACGCCAACCGGTTTCGCTCAGGTCAAGCTTCGTCAGTACGTATTTAAAACTAATAATAAATACAAAAATAGTACATTTATATATACATAAAGAGGGATTTTAGTTAGTTAAAAAATTAAAAATAATGTTGTTATATTACAGCCATTTGAATTATTTTCGACAATAATGTACGTTAGGGGTGACATTCTTTTTTAAGTGTACGTGATTTTGCATTACCTGTGAAAGTGAAGAAGTTTATTATTATATTGATTGTACTTGGAGGCCAATAAACTCTTTATTACGTATCAAGCCCGGATACGATAAAAATAAATAGTCAGCATATAACTCATGTTGCGACGAGATAATCGATTAAGTGCCTGTATAATGTGACATTATTGAAAGTGTATTGTAAAATGATTCTGTAACAGTATAAACGTGTTACGTGTGGAGATAAATATTAATCATTATAATATACTTACATTCATTTCTTGTTTAAAGGTCATCGTTAAAATGGTTTGTTTTATTAATTCTTATTGCAAGAACGAGATTAAAGGCATCCGGGAAATATCGCATATCCTGTGTCCACCAATATCCTGTTGAAGTTGCCACATTGAATAAATTAACATTCTTTAATGCATAATACTATCTCGTTAAAACTCGAGCAAAGTGTAAATAATGTATATTTTTCAATGGGGATAAATACAGTTTTAATCTTTATTATACTATATACAAAATATATTGAACTAGTGACTTTTAGGTAAGATTGCATTTTAAACCAAATTAACTCAACTGTGAGAGATGTATAACCTTCAATTAAACGGAAATGCTCGTTTATTTCTTTGGATTTAAAAATCAGGATAGTATGCTGGTTTTAAAATAAAAGTTTTTTATTGTGATTGAAAATTTGGTCCAGACAGGGAGGCGGGATAATTACATTTTCAAATAGTTAAGTTAAGTTAGTTAATAGTTCAAATAGAGCGCCACACTCTTCTGTCCTGACACAGTTCTCGCCTTATTGACATTCATATATCTTTTCATACAAGATCGCCGATTATTGAGGCTTCTAACAGGCCCATCCTCCAGTATCTGGTTTACCTGGTCGTGTTAATTCTTCCGCGGACGTCCTCTATTTATTTATTTTAGAACATTTAATATAATTAATTGTATTGGGGGAGGAGATGGGGTGGCTAAGGAAGGGTGTTCTATATATAGAACACTAACGAGTCCAAAATACTGCACAGGGTCCCAAATCCTAAACGCAAAATTTGGTTTATATCTGTCAAAAAAGTAAGATTGTACAGAGAACATACAAACATTTCAGCATTCAATATATATATATATATATATACTTAGAAAACAAACGGATATGTGGTATTGAAACATTAAATAAACAGTTATTAAATAAGTGTCGAAAATATTTAAATAAATCTTTAAACTGTGATAATAAAATATTATAATTAAATGGATTACTCTAAATGTAATTTAAATTAGATAACATTAAGAAAATTATTTATGAAATAAACCTTTTATCTGCGATAAAAATAAATCAAATATGTAATCAATAATTAATTATTAAAGGGACTATCAAGTTTATCTGACATTTAATACGTAAAAGCGAAAGTTGAAAGATATTAATACTAGGGAATGAAATATTATACTTAGCGGAACTGAGACGGGTGAATGAATTTTGTGTTCATTATGTATAATATTATATATAGTTCTCGAAAGAGGTTTGTAAATAAATAGCAAAGAAGTTCTTGTATAGCAGAAGGACATATAAGACCAGTTTTTATTGTTATTTAGAATTTTAAAAATTTTATCAAAAAATATTAGTTATACTAAAGACACATTACAAAATATTTTTAAATAAGATACATACTACTTTGTAATCCTTGTGTATCACTTATCATTCTTAATATAGTCTGTTTAAATTTGGTCAATTATCAATAGTATTATATGAAAGAGTATTCTAAATTATACGGGATGAATATTATATACTGTTTTTGAATAACTAAAAAATTAAAAATAATTTATTCATTTGCTTTTTATATATCGATTATTTGGTTTATTACAATTATGTATAGAATATGACTTAGGCCATATTTTTAATTATATTCTAGTACATTTGGCGTGTTATTTCAGGAATTTAATTTCTAATGTTATCCTGTAGCATCGGAATCGTTGTTGGCTTATTGGCGTAGACCTTTCCTTTCAAGTACCTGCACAAAATATAGTCGGGAGCCGTCAAATTACCGCTTTTTGCATTATGCGGCAGAGAAAATTTTCAAGCGTATCTCGCGCTGTGGCACCGTTCTGTTGAAACCGCGTATGTTGTAGGCCCAAATAACTCAATTTGGCTACCAATAAGTTTTCTAACATGTGACGATAGCGATCACCATTAATGGTTACACCATTGCCTCTTGCATCCTGAAAGAAATAGGACCTAATGATACTACAGTAAATCTGTGTGGGTGTAATGGTTGTTGGTATATCATTTGAAAAGTTTCAGTGTTCCAATATCGGCTGTTTTGTTTATCAACTAAACCCGCCAAATCAAAATGAGCTTCGTCGTTCATGACGGTTTTTTTTTCAAAAGTCAAACGATTATTTAGATAAAATGTTTTAATAACTTCAATGCGTTGATGAAGTATTAGATAGTTCAGAATAAATTGTAATTAACTACTTTCTATGATTACCAAATATAAATTGACAAATGTTTGCCAAACTAAAATGGCGGCTAAACAAAATCGGCCTGGAACATAATATTTACCCTATATGATAATTCATCAGTGTTTACGTTCATGTCAAAGCCGCCTCCATAAATCAAAGCCTTTCTTATTTGGGTATGCATAAAATAATGCAGTTTAAGTTTATTTTATTAACATGTATCACGAAAAATATTTTTTAATATGTAAAAATATATATTATTTTTATGTTGTTGATTTGGAAATCATCTTTTCCTTATTGTCTTCATAGAATGTAAGGTTTTGGAAAGTCTTTAATCCTCTCGTCGTCGTGTCGTCTTTTTTCGAAGATTTCAGGTATCGAAGGTGACCAAGATGCAATGTACTGATTTATCATGTACAAAATGTATTAGATTATTTTGGACTACGCTATCATATACTTTCTGAGGTTATACAGTCAAGATAATCAACCCTTTCTACCTACGCTTTCTTCTATCTTCTCCTAAATATGTTTTTAATGTGGTGAATGTATCCAAATATACAGGTTTCTTAACGTTTAACTACAACTTAATTGTTAAAGTGATCAACCCAGGATTTAGCATATATGTCGAGATAGCCACAATTTAAATTCCTCCGGCGTTTTAATGAATTCTTTGTGGTCCATAATAATAATAATTATAAGATAGTTCAAATAAATCTAATGTCGACGGATTCCATGATATTCGAGATCTTTCGGAATTGTTCGGAGACAATACATTTTTCGACAGTCCATTATTTCTTAATAATTTTTTCACTTTCAAACCGTATTTCCTTGTCACACATAATACTCGTATATTAAAACCTCACAATTCTTTGTGACTAAGTTTTGAAATATGTACACCTAATTTGGATTTGGTCTTCTGATAATTGTGACACCTGAATCACTGACCTGGTTTGCCGATGTGACGGTACTGTACATCGTCAGTGCCGTAGGTAATACCATGTTATGATATGCGAAAAGCCTTAAGCTTTATAATCATCATTGCAGATTCATTATTTTATTTGTCCCTACGAATGTATCTATAATATTGTGTTAGAACACAATAGAACCTGATGTAACATCTTAATACATAATCACAGGATAAGAGTGACGTAAAAATAAGGTCACATCGAATAATGTAATATGTACCCGACTTTCGGATTTTTTTACGACTCACTGAACAATTAGGGCATTTCATTGTGAAATAATAATCCGATATTATTTAACCACTTAGCATTTGAGTAGTCAAACTTAGCGCATTGAACTGCTGTTTGTTTTTTGTCACTACATATTAACATTACAAAGGCAGATAAATACATTCCAGCTCATTAATATAAACTGTAACGCTCTAAACAAAATATCTAAAAACTTCCTCTGCTTGTCACGGCTTACAAACTTCAACCGAACAGTTTTGAAAATGGCGCTAAAAGATTCGAAAGATAAAACAGATTTCTACAAGCTATAGTAAATTGTATCCTCAGTATTGACACTTATGGTAAAGAAGTTTTCTTCTAAAATTATTGCTTTGAAATGGCGACTCTACATACATTATTCGCGTGGGGGGAAATTTTTTTTATTTAATGATTTAAATTTGATTACTTTATAAAATGTATATCAATTTAAAATATACACTTGAGTACCTATATCGAAATGTATGTATGTACCTATGCTAAAATATTATATACATTTAAAAAAATTATTAGATCTTAGTGGTTAGATTTTAATATATTTCTGGTTACTTTGTGCATCTTTATTAAGTAATTTAATTTTCCTATTATAATTTTTTTTTTAATATTTCGATTTAAAATTGACCGACACAATTTGTGTGTGTGCTAAAATATTGCTATGAATAAATGACGTATGAAGCCTTGGTAACGAGATTTTATTGAATATTTCTGCACACATTGTGCCACTTATTTTAACCACAAGTTATTTACGACTATTCGGATTTATCAATTTTGAAAACTCAATTATTTGAAAACCTTAGGGCGTATTTCCACTCTAAACCAAATGTAGTACAGAATATGTTCATGTATGATTATCTAATCAAATAGTAATCCGTGTACATGACTCCAGGCATAGATTAGAGGGGAGAAAAATTTGCATGACGTGAAAATTATTGCTCATAAAGCCAATTAACTTAGATTGGAATATTTAAGGTGTGAATTCAATCAATGCTGTAGAGTTGTGTTGAATTTTGAAACCTCATTATTTTACATTGATTTTCATTGATTCACTTTACACAGCTAGAAATTTTTTAGATTGTAGGTAGGTAGGTACTCGTGTTAGCTAAATTATAATAAATTATAATTAACAATAATTAATTATCACACTCGTATCCTGGGAGGGTGGAGGCCCCAAAATATCGAAAATACGATTCCATATCCCCCAGTCTTGCGCTGGTTCAGTGCTTGATGACCAATCAAGGCCAAATTTGTCTTCATAAAGTTCGTGTTGATGTTTATCTCAAATTAGTTTAGCTGCCTTCCCTCCAGAGTTGCCAAGAATCGTTCTTCTGACATTTGAAAAATGTATCCAACTACTTCAATTGAAATTTTAGGTATATAGAAGTATCGGCCCCGTGTCGAGGGTCTCGTTTTTCGCGGTACCTCTCACTCGATCCTAACCTTACTCCTGCTACTCCTCCGATATATCTCTCCTGAGAATCCTTATTTGATAACCATGTATTAAAGTGCGTCTGTATATTGCTTTGAAAATACCAGAAACCGTCGCGTGTCACGTGATTAGACTTCGTTGACTTTGGTACTTGTGTGGTAGTCTTTCTTACTCTCCTTAATTGTCAATTTGTAACAATACTTTTTATCCACCGTGTTTATAATTTTTTAATCATAAAAAGTGTATTCTGTAACATGTTATTTCCTTAATTATTTAAAAATGTTTATGCATTATACCTCAATATCATGCGCACTAATAACCATGGCAGATATCATCCTCGTAACGAGGGACCGCCAAATACTAGATCTATCTATCAGTGTAATTAGCGACCTGTTGATAATCTGTATATTTAAAGTAATGGAATAATAAACGAAGCATTTTAATGGTATAAAGTAAGTAAATACATACTAAAGTAAATAATATCATACATAAGTAAATACATAATAAGATGATATAAAAGACAAACAAAAAATCACGGCAGTATTTCTGCACAGTGCCTAATTATATTTATCATAACACAGTGACCAAATATATTTTTATTCACTTAAATAATTACTCAGGATATGCTAGAGGATTTCCTCGTTGCCAACGAATTAACGCTCGCTGGTGTATTGTGGACAGAGACTAACAAAAAATATATTTTCATAAGAGTTTAAGGAGTCGCTTTTGTGATTTATAATTGACCACACAATAACGTGATTATTTGCACGTAGACTTTATCAATAAAAATAAATTATGCAATTATTAAACAATAATTGCTGTCAAAACCCGAACGAAAATAGTGTCCTTCGAGTTGGCGCCCGGTGCTACTTGCAACTGATAAGTTCCGGCATCGCAAAATACCAAGTATTATAAATACTGACTTTTATTTCGCAAGGGTGCTGACCCGGAAAACTGATTCGAAATGAGACCGCTAAATGATTGTAGTAAAATATAATGCCAAATCATATATACTGGATACAAACTAAACGATAGCCGCAAGATTCACCGAGTTAACTAACAGTGGCGCAACTAGAGAAATTAGGCCCCAATGTAAAATTAAAGACCCCCCTGAATATGTAATACGTATAATGTACAGAAGAATATTTTTACTATGCGGTTTGTACATGTAACCTGTATTTTCTCTTATTTATTCAATCTGTTACTATTTTGTTTTCTGATACTCTACCGTGCTGTTTTGTTTATACTTATTTGTATATTTATTTATTTGTATCAAACAGCCGCCTTTGTAGCATTAAAAAAATGCCAGCCAGGCGACGTAAGAGTAGGATCGAAATTGATAAAATCAATTTATTGAAAAAATATTTTGTTGCCACCGGGATTCGAACCAGAAATATTTCCTATCCGGGAAAATGCACTGACCATTACACTATGTCAACATAGTAAGTTAACATGAAATTAACGACAAGTTAACGAAAAATTAAATAACAAATGTATCAATTTGAAAGTGCAGCATGTAGGATCGAAAATTTATCGTTAACTTACTAAGTTGATATGTTGTAATGGTAGCGCATTTCCTCGGATAGGAAAAGTTCCTGGTTCGAATCCCGGTGGCAACAAAATTGTTTTTTGATAAATTGATTTTATCTGTATATCTTTCGTACACGTGCATTTAATCTGTATAAAAAATATCTCAGAACTACGTTCTGAAAAACTGCAACTTGAGAATGATAGAGTGTTCTACTTAAAAAAAATTATTAACTAATTATTTCTATATTGGTATCAAAAACTAAACTATTGTTTCCAAAACATCTAATAATGTACACATATATTCAGTGCAGTTTGATTACTTTTCAAAATTGTGTCGTAAATTCCTTGCTAGATAACTGTAACATGTTGCAACCGTAAGATGTTACAGGTCTATCAACACCGATACAGGTCAGAAGTCGTGTTCAAATCAACAACACTGTGTGTGTATAATCTAAATATAAAATGTTCTATATCACCACGAGCACGAACTGTTGTATAACATTGCATTACCCCAGTGCATAGGTATTCATTTGCATCGGTATAAGTATATAGACCTCCATTCACTTCATATTATATGAAAATTTACGGTAGTCGAGTCGTTTGTTTTTGTGTTGTTTCTTATTTTACAATTGTTAGCTCTACTAAAATATGACCATGTTTTGTATTTAGAACGTTTTTTTAATATTGTTTTTACATAGGAAACGCTGTGCGGTGATAGGATGAAATATATAATTACATATTCAAAATATTGACGCTGACAAAGAGAGAAATAGAGGAATTAAATATGTTAATCTGTCAGCCAATTATTTAATAACGTTTCGTTACTCAACAGTGTTGTGTAATGTGTAGGTAGATAAAAATTATTATATTTACTGATGTTTTAGGTATTTATCTAAAGATGTTGTAATTATGTCTACCGATAAAGATTGATACGAAAAACTCTTCAATCCTTACGATGCTTTAATTAAGAAAACATAATCTATTTAACGCTATACAGTTTCGCTATTCAGAATAATGATTCTCAAATCTTCAATAATTGAAACTCACGTACTACTAGTCACGTAGGTCGTTTACAAAAAAATATATCCTATTTTATTGAAAGTCATTATATTACTATATCTTTACTGTACGAATTACAAGACGTGGAGTTTATTTCATTAACATTTTGAGAAAGTAAACATTGTGGTGTACTAATATAATAATTCTGCATTTTTCTCCAGATATGGTCTGACGTATGAGGACATCGAGAAGGGCCTGCCCCTCATCGACACGTCTAAGACCCTCATCCGAGAGGTCTGCCCACCCTTCTTGTCCCACGTAGAGTGCAGGGCCGGCAAGTACAGAAGGTTCGATGGCCTCTGTACCAATCTTCAACACCCCACGTGGGGAGCATCCATGACCCCTTTCCAGAGGTAAATATTACCTTAATTTATTATCTATTTATTCAGGATAGCGTACAAATAGTAAAAAAAGTAAATCTGTAATATTTGACGTACTGCCTAGATTTTTCTGAAATATTTTAGTGAAATATTATAGGCACTATGAGTACTATATACTCAGGGTTCGAAATAAACTGGAATACTCCGATTCGTGGGATTCGCGCAAAATGTACCGGCACGTTAAATCCTTTAAGTTTCAATTAAATTACAGCAACATTTGTTATTTAAATTCAATAAAAGTATCAAAAAGCCAAAAGATTTATTTTGTTCTTGCAATTCTATTGAATTAAGGAAATACTGTTATTCAGAGTTAATTTTAGTTACTATTTGAGTAATATAGAGATCAACGTGGTTGTTGGTCTAGTGGTTATGACACTTTCCTCATCGCAGGAGACCAGCAAGTCAGTCCTATTTTCATAGTAAAAGTGTTTAATTTAATTTTAAAATTGTAATATTGATTAATATAATATTTTTAAAAAACTTTAAAAATTCTCACCATGGAAAAAAAAGTGTTAGTCGACCGCCAACACAATGCATATACACGTATATTTTGTAGTTTTGTAATGTAAATATATATATAATTAAAAATATCAGACAAAATCTACTGTTCCGGTTCATAAAGTTTTCCATTTCAAGCCCTGAATTTACAAGATTTCACTATTGGATTACAAAATAAATGATATTTCTTATTACTTAACGTCTTGATTATAAATCGACCCTTCAAGCTGCTAGAAGTCGGTCTCGTAACTTAGAAGACAATGAAATCTGCAAACTTAATCACCACCCACTATCACGTTATAAGTATTAACAATGGCTGTATTCTAGATTGATTGCTCCTCTGTACGCTGACGGGATCAACGCACCCAGGGTCTCCGTGACCGGCCGTGACCTGCCTCTGTCCAGGGTCGTTTCCCGCACTATGCATCCTGATGAAGGGTTCCACGATCATGCTGGAACCGTCATGGTAATTGCGTGGGGACAGTTTATGGACCACGACTACACCCTCACTGGAACTCCACTGGGTAATCATTTGTCATTAATTTATATTTGATCAAGCTGAAACAAAAACTATTTTCTGTTCCAACCTGCTCATCATTCATATGACTTATCCATCATCCTTTAATGCCCCATTTGGGTTCATATAAATAATTTCTTGTAATTTTACTATCTATTTCTATGACTTTCTGGATATATTGGACATAGTGTCATTATGGCTGTATAGTGCTTGGTTAAACGAGCAGGTTTGTGAGATGCGAGCAAGGCAAAAATGAACGTGTCTTGAATATCTCTAGATTAAGATTCCTTAAATGTTTTCTCTTTTATATATTCAATAATAATACATAAATATATATACAATTTGAATAGCGAAATCTTACGAGACGACTGGCAAGTATATTGATATCTATCATATTTTCTTATCTATTCTGTCTATGGTAAAGAAGAAATTGTCTATCTGCGATTCTTATATGTCATCTAGTTGTCATTTTTGTTCGTATTGATAGTTAACATACAAAGGAGGAAATATTCTAATTATATCGACAATTTATTTACGTGTGGTTTGTTTTGAGAAAAGCTCTATCATTTAAATATAAATTATATTGAGACCTTGACCGCGTAGCGGTCACCAATGGCCGCGTAACGGCCACTATTAGCCGAGAAAAAAAACAGCTTTACATATTTTTATTTATATTTTGTATAATAAAGTATTATTGTAACATTTTTTACCCATACATGAATCATGCATTTGTGAAAATGAAAATGGAGGGTCATTCTCAAGATATTATTTATCATGTGTAAGTAAAAAATATTTCTATTCTCCATAGAACTTTATGTTTTCATGAAATTTTTGTCATTTTCCCACAGCAATTCTCAATAGTCAAAATATATAATGTCCATTAGTTTATCTACAGAGTTATGGGAACTAATTAAACTAGAGGCATCGGAAGAAAATCTATCTTTCAAAAAAGTGTATATAATTGATTCTTTAACAAATGATATGCAATTATTCTACAAGTATAATTATCAACTATATGTAACTACTACGTATATAATAGTTTAAGTACTTTTACTTCCGAATTCGAATTGAAAAAATCTCGATATGAACTTGCACGAGAGTTTGTTAGAATCTTCTCACCGTCGGTACTTGATTTATAAAGAAAAACCAAACGTGTATGCGGCCGAGTCACCATCTGCGAGATTAGTGCCAATTAATAATTTCAAGCTCTACTTCATTAAAGAGTTATGTGAGAGTATTCTATAGTATAAATATTAAATATGATATTTAATTTTAAAATATAATGAAATGTGAAAGGTCATAATCATTGAAATCAATCACTTAAATTAAATTCTCCGACAAATTATCGATTGACGTCAGCCTGTAGTCTGGTTCCCAGCTGATTGGGAGTCTGCTAATGATAATAAATTGCCATAGAAGGGTCAGTAAAGGTCGCACTTTAATGGTACTTGTAAAAATATAATTTTCATCACTTAAGGCCGTTGAATTTTTAAATATTACAAACAGACCAGTAAATGAATAGATATGGAATAAAGCGTACATATCGGAGAGGGGTTTGGAACATTAGATGCGGGACGTGAGGCATTCTACACACATTCTTGGTGGAAACATAAATCTTGCAACATTTATGCAACAATAAAAGTATTTTCTCTTCGCAAATTAAATCTTTGTCTAAACAAGACGTATTTTTTACATTAATGCATATTATATTACCAGCATTTAAATTTCCGTTCTAATCGAGTCATATTTTTAAAAAAAGTCACGGAACTAATTGATTGCGTAAGTTGTACCAAAGTGATCACGTGAGTGACACCAAAATGAACATATTGGGATAAGAAATTTGCGTTAGTTCATGTCTATATATTTGGTGGTCTCTGGTATTACTGCATATTATATGTACATACATTGTATGATACATTTTTTTTTTAAAGTTTTCTACAATTTCTACCTTCAAATTCATAATATAATCATTAGATAAACAAGATTAATTATTTATTTGATTGTATTTATTTAGGAAACTTAAGCGTAGTAAAATATCTCATTACAAGTAGTCTTGGGTTTGATTAGGTCATCATTATCCTACTGCAATCTTCCACACCATCACATCGCCTATTTAAATTGCATCAATTTTTTTAGATAAATCTCATCAATTTGCATGTTTAAATCAAAAGCTTACTTTACTATCTGATTTATACCTTGACTATATCTTTGACATAATAGAAATTTAGGCTGCCTTAAATACTTTTTATTTTTTAATATTATTTTTTTATTTAAGAGAAACAAACAGTAAAGTATTATATCATATAAAGTAATATAATATTAGTAAAATCAAATCGGTTTTAAATGATTGCATGCCTGCCAAATATCGGTTAGTAATGGAATGGTCGCTGCGCGACCAACGCTATTGTTTCCGTAAGACTTATTTTTCAATGTTGAAAATATATTTCACTCTCAGAAAAATTATCCACCTCAGTATCAACATCTTAATTTAATCAATTAACGCAAACGAGTAACCAATCAGTCGCATTCTTAAAATGATTTAAATACATAATATACCTTTCCGGTGTTGACACACGTCCGCCTTGTTTCATATTCGAAGGACAACTGCCGTTCTGTCGTCCTGCCGTGTGACGCAGCATGGTGACAGATGATTATATGAATCGTCATCGTTGTATTTCGTGATTTTTCTTGTTGACACCACAACCACCGATACTGGCGTTCGTAGCTTAAAACTATATATTTTATAATATTCTCGATCTCGACCTTCTACGTATTAGGATTCTTCATCCAAAATGTTTTTCGTTTCTGATAAGCGATTATATTAATTTATATTAGATCGGTTTAACCCAGATTCCGCCAATTATTTTTATTAATATATCTTTACCAATCAAAAAATATTATACAAACTTAAGAGTGCTCTCTTGAAATAATACCGCTGTAACGCAAAAAATGGAAAATATGAGTTATTAACTAATCAATAGTCCTTGATCTATAGCTAGAAAAAATGCAACCTTTCAAAGATTTTTAATTAAATTTAATTCTGTGAATATTAAATTGATATTTTTATAAATTGAATCCAACAATGGAACCATATTATTGCGTATTTTGCTGGACTGTGGCTCACATAACACGGACGACTCATCAATAGCACAGTTCATTACACATTACATTTTACGAAGTATTTTACAGAACTACACTCTATGCCCGGAAATCTATTTTATAAGGCACTAAAATGTATATATATACAGGGTGTAACAGACCTAGTCCATAATATTTTATGGGTAGATAGATACCTTACTAAATTACGACTCGAACATGTTCAAGCAATATATGCAAATTTTACACCGTTACAGAAAATATTGTTGATTGATTTTTTTATGAAATCATCATACAAATAAATGAATACCGTTGTAGCTTACTTCTTGCTTACTGAGCAGATCATTTGTTTATTTGTGGTGCACTTTTTTTTGTACTAAATGTCTTCAGAAGACAAACATTGGAACGAATGTCTTTGGATGCAAACAGATTATACGAAATATCCTGGAAACTTGGTATTGTATTAGATCAATTCAAAAAAATTCATTTTTTTGTTATAGATCCCTTTAACCGTAACGATCCCGAGGAGTGTTGCAACAGGCCCCCACACCGGAAGCATCCTTACTGCAATGAGCTTATCATCCCTGATGATGACTATTTCTATCGTCTCTTCAATGTCAAGTGTATTGATTTCGTCAGGGGATTCCCTTCGCCGAGGGCCGGGTGCAGACTTGGTAAGCTAAACAAATTCCAATTTATTTGTATTATAATTACTTCATAAATATATATCTACATATTTCATAATATTATTATTGCATTATTTTTTATTTTTACAAAATATCCCCGCCCATCAGTTTTTCTTCATGTATCATTTACAATAAAATAATATATATATATATAACATCAAAATATACCGCCAAATAACAAAATAATTTATGTTTTTTTTCCAAACCACATAATTATATATTACACTTCAAAAACTTAATGATGAAAAAATATAAATAAAATTTGGAGATCGATGAGTTCAATTAAACAAAACAGAAAAAATGTAATTAATTAATCAAATGAATCAAATTTTACTAACCCAAGAAACGTAAAAATATGATTTATATCGTTCGTTAGGAGGTATTTTCAACCAGCTCATTGCCATTTCAGTTTGGTTATTTGATGGGCCGTACCTTTTCATTTGGTCCTAATATAAATGTTTTTGTTTTGATGGATTATGGCTAGTCTCAAACACCGCTAACCGTTTTCTTGTTGCTATTATACAACATTGAACTTTACACCAACTATAACGTACTCGGATTTAGCAGTGTTGCAAGTAGCCTCGATGATATAAATATTGTTATTTGACAGATGATGATTTGTTTCTAAATATTCAAAAGAAACATTACACGGATACATGGGTTTTCGTTATTAATCTAGTGTTTGGATAACACTCAAATTCTCTCTCTATATATAAATCTGACTAAAGGTATTATTATTTCTACAATAGGCTAGTTAGTGTATTTGTCTTATGGGTGTGATCATAAATGTGAGTAGTGGTAGTGGGCGGATACATTCGCCTTTTTAGTGTTCTTGTAATAATGTCAACATTAATGTATTTTTTTAAATGATATCCTTATAGTATATGATTACGCTTCATACGTAATATTAAGCCAAATATGAATTTACTATATTCACAATCATTAGATTGCCTTAACAATTTGATTGCTCTAATGTACAATTTTTTTAGTTTTCAAACACATTTATCAAACCTTTTGAGGCCAGTTTGTCGCGAGGGTCGAATACCTCATCGTGTCGTAACATAGCGGTATTTTGAAATTAGATCGCACAAATTCAAATACTGGGCATTCTTTCATAAACCGACGTCCTTGACCAATCACCGCCTGCCTGATCTCAGTCAATCGGGAAAATTTTCTAGTTAGGTGGATACTTAATCGTTCTATGCAATATTCCCGCGAAACCATTAAATTCTGTGTGAACTGAATACATTTGATAGTGTGACAAACAGTTGTGACATCACCAACGGCGTTGTGAGATATGATGTAAAACCAGGTGATACTTATTACGAAATGTTTCGCCTTCATCGCGATCATCGCTCGTGGCGATTGGATTATCTGTCCGCGTGGGAAGCTGATTCTTTATCATCTAGAGACGAAAATCTGTTGCGACGTTATAACTTCAATTAGCTTCTTAATGTGTTTCAAATTATTTATTAAACACAGCTTTGCAGCATTAATTCATCATATTAGTAAACGTGTTTAACAGTGTGTGAAATTTGCAATTTTACATTGTCTGGTTTATTTTTACGTCAAATGGCGTCATAAATGTAAATAATGTATATGTAGTGACTAATTTCACCAAATAGATATATCGTATTGCTATAGGTACGTGTAATTGCCTAAAGAATGGTTAATTATTGATAATTATCCAATTATAATTTCTGCTCTTCTTTGCTTTTAATACTTTATCTTATTTATTATTTGTATATAAAATTTATAAGCCCTTGTCAAAAGAATGGTTTATTTCCTAAAGATGATTGGTAAATTCAGAATAGTTATTGCTATTTTGACAGTGCTCCTCAATTCTAATATCAAATTATAAATTATCAAATCCTTCTTGCAAATAGTCACCTTTTAAATATGTTTTCACAGTAGTTCCTTATTAGTTATCCACCACTTTAATTTTTATAGATTTATTTTTGTCTATTTTAGTATACATTGTTTCCTGAAGAAGGGACCATAGATCTTGAAACATGTTGATGTATCAATAAACAGTGGTTATAAACAATGTTTTGTTTCTTATTATTTATAAAATCTATTTTCTTTTGAGTCGATTTTGTGTTTAAAAAATATGCAGCATTCGTGTAGCATCTGATAGATAAAATTAAAATATATGGAAACCGGCCGTGAGCGCGCACCCTTCATGCGCCCTATTCAGTGTGTTTACGTAATATAAGGACGTTTTCGTTATCATTAAAATAATCAATCGAATAGCCTACCAAATACAAAACTACATTCCGCTCGTTAAATCTACAGGCATATTAAATCATTAGTCTTATATAAAAACCCAATATGGATTTCTAGATTAATCGCATTAATTTGAACGTACAGCTACAAGCCGGCCGGGCCGTACTCCTCGCTAGTTGCCAATTCTTGTCCGACCACTGGATAATTTGCAATTTACGATTACGTACCGTGAAAAATCATATACGTTCATATTTCCACCTGCATGCTTACGGTACTTCAGCTCACTCGACATACAAGGCAGTAGCGAGCACTTGCCGCGATAGAGGAGACCTTGTTTTTACTAATATACATAAATGTATTAGGATATAATTTATATGCTGACCTGTTCATTCTTAACGAAAAATATCCCCAGGCCTATCGATTTCTTCTCAGTGCGCTAGAAGCCCGAGGCTGCGATCAAACCAGATAACAGTTTTGCTGTTAGTTGGCGAGGTATCGTATACCTAAAGTAGGAATTTCTGACAGTCGCTCGCTGCACTCTACAGCTCTTGATGTACGCAAATCTAATTGCGCATGTGCAACTGCAGTTATCTGCACTGGAACACTTGGATATTTGTTTTGCAAGATGGCAAATATGAGTTCTCATTAATGGAGCCTGGAGTGGTCTATCAAATGAATATTCCCACTAACCGAATAGTTTAAATAAGCGGTTACATGCTGGTCTTTGCAGCTATTTCAAAACAACGTATTTATCTAATCAATTTTCAATAATTAAATAATTATTAAACAAATTATAGATATCTCGTAGAGACGAAGCTATTTATATTATATTAAATGGGAAAATATGGAAGCATGGGTAATTACAGGGCTTACGACCTGTTTACGGCTGGCTTAATTAATTAATTAATTAATGTGACATTCATCATCCCATTTTTGAAGTTGTATATATGTTACCATGTAGTACTTTGTACTTTGAGTATTACCTACAACTTCACTATCGTCATCTAAGGTCTGAAATTTGATATTCATTTCCCTAAACAGCATAGATGTCACTAATGAGAATCTATTATATCTGTATATATGACAAATGATTAACACATTATACTAGAATACGCCTGAAAAATCAATATTCAATTTTATATATTTCTTATTTAGACCAGTATATTATTCATAGTGATGAGCTAAACCGTTATTTTAACCGTTATTGTGACTGTGATTGTGAAATTTGTGTTCGATTGTAACCATGATTAGTAACTGATTATTCGTGATTCAGCGAGCGATCACTGATATACTGGGAACTAAACCTCTAACAGTTAAATATCAGTTACCAATCATTGATATAAAACGCACAATCACAATAACGTTTAGCTCATCACTAATTATTAACAATTTTGGGTAGGTCCAAGATCGCACAATTACTGGATTTTAACCTCCAATTACAGTAATTGTGTGTTCTTTCAAATGTTGTTAATTAATTATTAATCATTCATAAAATCACCAATGTTTTTTTAAATATTTATTAATTTCAGAACAGGTTAGGTTAGATAAGATTTTTGACATTTTATATGTATTAGAAAGAAATTCAAGTATATTTTGTTTAACATACATATATTATTGTGTTTTTGTTAGAACATAGACAAAATGGTTGAAAAATAACATTTATGAAGTGAAACTTATTACGTTGTCCACATTCGCTGCTGGGTATATTCCCATCCGTGGACCAATAACCTGTGTACAACAATACGAGTTAATGTGAACTAATTTTGAAAAATCTATCAATCAATATTTGATTGCACTTAATATCAACAGTATGACATTTGAGAGGTTCAGAATCAAAACCGCCGGTATACAATTGGCAAAATACAGAGAGTGACGTGTTTGGTAATGATTATCCGTCAATAGTGGCCGCTTTTCAATTAATTAACATTCTTGAAAACAAGGTTGAAAACACTTGAAAGCATATCAATTTTAAAATGTTCTACTTACTTACCATTTTACCCGCCGGGGTAGGCAGAGAGGATAGAGCGCCACACTCTTCTATCCTGACACACAATTCTCGCCTCATCCACATTCATACATCTTCGCATACAAACTCACCGATTGTTGAGGCTTCTAACAGGACCATGTTCCAGTATCTGGTTTACCTGGTCGTGCCAAGTCTTCCGCGGACGTCCTCTATTTCTGATGCCATCAACACTTGCGTCATATATCTTTCTTACCACTCTCTCCTCATTCATCCGTTCCATATGACTAAACCACCTGAGTGATCCTTTCTTAATCTTACTCACTATACTAACATCAGCTTTACATTATTTCCTTATTTCTTCATTCTTTACTCTGTCATAAATAGATTTGCCACAAATACGCCTAAGTGATCTCATTTCCACTGCATTCAGTCTACTTTCGTTCCTTTTCTGCCAGCTCCAGGCCTCATTTCCATACATCAGTGTCGGTACCAGGATTCCATTGTGCACCGCTAGTCTTGCCACGGTTGACAAATTCCCGTTAGATATAATTTCATTCAAAGCGCCATTCACTTTATTTCCAGTAGTCACCCTCCTTTCGATATCATTCTCAGCCTTTCCGTTTCTGTCAAACATACTTCCCAAATATACAAACTCATCTACTTGTTCCAAACATTCATTACCTACAAGTATTTAGCACGGCGTCTTGCTTTCCTCCTTCTCGAATACCATCACTTTCGACTTGTTAACATTCATCATGAGGTCGCTTTCCTTGCATACATCGTACATTCTACTCACCAGATTCTGTAGTTCTTGTTCATTATTCGCCATTAGTACTGCATCAATTGGTTATAAAATCAGTTACAAATACTCTCAATTTCTTTGTCGTTTTGTTTCTAAACCCCTTATTTAGGGTAATTGCACCTAGGCTGAAAATCAATTAACACATGCATATTATATATTTCGTAACGCTAGTTATATTGGGCTGGGTTTAGAAAATGGTTTTGATGTAGGCGGCATAATAATGAGCTCCACAATATGTGTAATCAGCTAAGCATCTCTAATAATAGGAAAACGTCGATGATTGGACCGTGCGGAGGATGACCGAACATTAAACACTAAAGTCGCTGTTAATAAAGTGGACCAATAGGGTAGGACGCGAAAGATCTAATCTAAGAAAGATTTGTCATTCTGTTTTCTGGTTTTTCGTTGATTGTATAAACAAGATTGTTTAAATAAAATCCAAGAAATTTCATAAAATCTCAATAAGTAAACATCACCTACTCCACTCACTTTATTCAACGGTGTAGATAAAGCTTGTGCAGCAACTTTCTAAAGCATATTATACAAGCAACACGGTGACATTTCAAAGGGAGTGACTCTTGGGCAGGTATTTACCTTCTATCTCGTATTACCTTATAAATACGTGATTTCTTTTATGAAGGAATACGATATTAATATTTTCGTAGAAAGCAATCACTTTGTGGTTTGACATGTTATATTAAATAAAATAACAATAACTTTGTATGAAACCACGAAATTTATTGTGCGTCGACTGGTTTCATACAAAGTCATTGTTATTTTATTTAATACGATATTAATACTTCTTATATATGATATATTTTGAAATAAAAATTACAAAAAATTAACTATTAAACAACTAGTAATTTCTTTAACCAATTGTTAAACTAGTTTCGACATAATGCAGTACTCACCGTATAAATTCAATAAAAATAGTTCAGCAAAGGAAGCAAGTTGAATTACAATTTTTTTATGTAGGATTTTTTTTTTAAATCACACAGATGCTCACTAATCTGAACGTCCTCAGCCGTGACGTCTTTGTTCCACAAACGTATAATTAATTCACAAATTATTGCACAAGTCACGAGTCTCAACGTCACGTGACACCACGTGACATGGTACGCTACTAGTGCCGAGTAAAAGGTTTCTGACAAAGCCTGTCAACTCTGCCAGCCATCCATCCGTTCACCTAAAAATGACACCCTTTCGTCACATACCGACAGCCTTATGAAATGGCAGGCTCGCGTGCTCGGGGTGGAGTAGACATTTTCAAAATAACAAAGATGAACTTTATATGGACATGATTACATACTCCAGACTGATGAAAGGATTACCTACACAACACGATTACACATTTTAGAGAGATGATAATTTTATTTTATTTTAATTTATAAACCCTACAACAGGCTACGAGACACAATTACTATATCGAAATACATCACAAAAACACCTTGCGAAAATCACAAAGATGTATAGTGATCTCACCGGGAATCGAACCTCGAACCCCTGGTATGAGAAGCCAGCGCCTTGACCACTGTACTACGTGGGTCGCCATAAATATGTATCTTTTTTATTTATTAGGAAAGCATACAGTCAGTCAAAAATAATAGTAAATTCTACCAATTACATTTTTTTTCTGAATAATTAAATAGAATAACACGATACAATGGGTGTGATAACAAAAAATAGTGTTAAGCAGTGTACAAAACAGTGAAAAGAGTGACAACTCTTTCTTTTGTTGAAGAAGTTAAAAAAATAAGAAAATTAAAAGAAAGAAAAAATTGATGAGATGGGGATTAAGTTCTGTATAATAATAAAACATGTAAGGTCGTTATAATGTTTATCATAATAAATTGGAATTAATATCTTCCATCTGAGAGCAAGATATGTTTGTAGGTAAGAGTATGGACTGTCGAATCGATCTGGATGGAATATGGAAAAATATTCAATATGTGCTTGCAGTAGTTTAAAGAGAAGTATTAGGTCAGATGATAGATTAGATCTAACATTAAGGTGTCGAAGAAACCTATTTTGTATTCGTAAACTTAAAATATATTGTCATCATCAGAATCAGCCATTTACTACTGAATAAAAATCCTCCCCATGACTGCACTATCTTCGGTCCTCTGCCAATCCATCCCCTGTTAACGTTCTCTACTGGATTTATATCGTGAATACTATATAAGGATATTTCATGTTTATCTTTAACTCAATTATTCATTATTCATTACAAATGTATCCCGCTCATTGCCATTTACACATGTTAGCAGTGGCAATAACATTCTTCACCTTGCTCTGTGATCTGACCATGTGTTTATTTGTTATTCTGAAGTCTAAGATGATTTGATACTTAATACGATGCGAAAAATAGAAAGCAATGGTTAAAATACATGTTTCCTAATATAAGTTAGATGGAGCGGTTTATGAAATTAATCTTCTAGATAATTATTACGTCAGTCACATCCGCTGCTGACTACATTCCCATACATACTTCTACCAATATGTGACAGGCCTGCGATATTTAATCCTGTAAATCATCAATCCTCATTAACTTTATTTAAAAAAAATACATGACGGTCCAAAACAAAACAAAAAACTAAATTTGGTAAAATCCATCCACCAAATGTTGCGTAAAAGCATAGATGCCGGAAGAAACAGGATATTCGGAAGGAAGTTCCACTCACCACAGTCCCGTTCTTCTGGCACCTTAAAGGTGGACTTAACTTTAGGTTTTGTAACACTATCTCCGTTCAGGGTCTTGAGTCCTTCAGATTGCGCAGGATAGACACACGTCTCATTCGTTTGTTATACTGCGAAATTTACTTGTTACCGCTCCGGTTCAGGGTGACACGTTGGCAGGTGAGGAAGGGAGGGAAGTTGGAAGGCACAGTACATTATCTTTGTTCAAGCATAAATATATGTCCCTAACACCATCTTTGTGTTGTACCCAACACATTTATTTTGGAAATAATCCGGCTAATTGTTTTACAAATTCAACATTTGCGCTCATATATCATATCAGTATTCTTACTGTCCACTGAAGGAGACAATCTCAGAGATTTAGTTGAGATATATCTTCAAACCGTGCTCACGTAACGAGATTTTGTTCTGGAGATAAACTCGGAGATTAGCTTTACATTTGAAACAGGCGAAAACTCAAAAGTATTGTAAATGGCGTACGTTCTGACAGCGAGACGTGCACATAAACGTTACCTAAAACTACCATAGATCCCTACAACTATCTATTCTGAAAGTTATTATATATATGTTATTAAAGATTACTTATATTTAATAATTATATTAGTAAAACACATTTTTATTGTGAAGTTTTAATTATTCAGAACAGATGGTCGGTGATATTATAACATATATGTGATGATATAACTTCACAATAAGAATGTGTTCTCCTAATAATAAAGTTGTATCAATGTGTCCAAAATTTAATAAAAATTAATTGATAAGGTATTTGAGATTCTGTAAAAATAAGATAGATGGCTCTTCCAAATAATGGAACGATTAAATGTATTAATATCAAAAAGGTAACATATAGGTTCGAAAATTGTCGCTAAAAATATTGTCGCTGTAGCATAGTTGGATAATGCACCTTCCCCGGTTAGGAAAGAGATCCAGGTTCGCATCCCGGTGTCGCAACAACAATATTTTTCTATAAAATTGATTTTACATGTATATCTTTCTAATTAATATATTTAATTCATATTTATAATAATGATATATTTATTTTATTTTACAGGTTCTCGTCAGCAGTTTAATACGCTAACCGGAGTATTAGACGGCAATACTGTCTACGGAATTTCTGAAAAATTCTCCAGGTGAACACAGTCTACTTTCACTCACCATACACTTATTAAAATCGCCGAAATCCTTGATTTTTAATTTAAATATCATCGTTACCCAACAGAGCATAATGTATCTCCATACATAAAAAGTTGGTTTTGTGATGTAACTCTAATTTTTTAATACATAATCTTTCTCCAATTACCATAAATCTGTTTTACAGGGTCATGTGATTGGACACGATCTCTGCCAGGTGTTGAAATATGTAAAATAAATAAATTACTGCAGAAAATTATTGATGATTTTCTTAACAATATTTCCGAATATTGTAAAAGATTTATTAGCTAAAATTAAAGAAGAAAAAAACCTCATATCTCTCGGTGAAACCGGCAATATCAATTTGTTTAATAGACACATAGCATATACAATACCTACGCAGAGTAGTTTTCACTTAAGTTCTCTTTCAAAAATAGCGTGTTGGATAATGCATACTACTACGTCATAAAAAAGTCTCAGTGTTACGATTATTTTGAAGTGTAGTTTCTACCTACACTTCATTATTTGTGGCATTTTCATGAATGTTTATAAAAATATTATAACTGAACTCAAATATCATATATGCAATAATCAAAGAAAAAGGTTTAATATCTATTGATAATTACATTTTGTCATTTATTTATTTTATGTGCACAATACAAACATATAACATAAAAATAAATATTTATTTTGGATCTCCTTGAGGTGGTCAAGGCCCATCTCTGGTTATAATGCCATGATAGATGGATGGAGAATCAAAATAAAATTTACTTTGAATGATAAATTAAAAAAAAAAAACATTGAATAATGTTTTTAATCTATATCTTAATTTGCAGGAAGCTAAGATCAGGTGTCGGAGGCCTGCTGCGCATGAACCCTGTCTTTGAAGAATACGGACTGAAGGACCTGCTCCCGCTGAAGTTAGATATTCCTGATGAAGGATGCACCAGGCCTAATAAGTCCATGTACTGCTTCGAAGCCGGTAAGACAGACTTTATAATAATTAATTGATCGTCATTATGAAGAAATGTAATTCCAAATAATTTTTGTTTGTGGCCATTATCAATTAAACTATTCTATATTACCGCATCGCATATCTACAGTACAATTTTATTTAAAATATTGTATATAAAATAGAGTAAAATATTTTTCTAGATCCATTACAGTGAATTAAATATTATCGTGTGAATTTTCGATATTTTTTTAACATGTTTTAATGTGTGAATATTATCTACCTTCAACAGTTTAGGCGTAATTTGTTGAAAATATTTTCTACAAATTGTGGTCATTTTTTACCGCCTAAATAAGTGAGTGTGAACCCACGTGACAATTATCGTATTCAGCCGTCAGTTCACTGTTGCCGCGTGTCAGAGTGGGTTTAATAATAATTACACTCAATTCGCTATTGCTACAAAATATGGATAATTTAACAATATTACAATGTGGTATTACAGCATAGGTTAGAAAATACCAAATTCCAGGCGCGATATGACGAGGATAGGTGGGCCCAGACTCCTCGGGCCTCTGATAATGTTAAGAATGGACTGAATTATAATGTCAGACCAGAATTTATAATCTTTGCATATTTTGGATTGGCATTATACAAATATTATTAATGGTATCGCCACTCTCCAGCAAGATGATACCAAGCTTATACATTGAATGAGTGATAAAAAAAATCTTAAAACTCCTCTAAGCAATTCGTAGTTGCAGGCTGAATGTTTTTATCATTTATACCAGTTTAATATGCAAAATTTGAAATTTTTAGAATGCGCATAGAGACATAAGAAGATTGCACTAGATCTACATTAGTGGAAAGTAAAACATTCACGTTCAAACTATTAAAACATCGAACATTGTAATAGTCCAATGTCATTGTTAATTTATACAGCATCTTCTTAATCGTGTGATCTTATTCTGAGCGTCGCGGTCCCTTGAATCAAACTCGATCATTTTGGCGATATTGGTGTGTGAATTTTGGTGACGTTCATTTGAACGACAATAATAGAACACAAATAAATATGCAATGCTAATAACGTAGATCTTACGAAGAAGCTGACCAAAGAGTTTTGATAATCGTTTTAAATTATGATAGAAAAATGTAATATAATTTTACGCGGTGTTATACTATTATAATATGAATTAATAAATTTAAAATAAAATAATTGTTTTAATGTATATTTATTTTATTTATTCTACAACTTTTGATATATAATTTATATTTGCCTAGTCGTATGCCAGCTTTTGGGTAAATTTTTGAAAGTTTTTTCGCCCAAATGACCGTCGCCCAATTGAATGTCTTCCATTGCCTGTGATTACGAGTTTCTCGAGAATTTTGACGTTCTTTTTGGCAACATACATAAAGTATGCAAGAATTCTTCACATACATGTTCATCTAAAGTCTTTAATCATTAACTCCTGTAGGATTGAGATATTTATGCGCCTCGCGGTCCAAGGAATATAGGGTTACAGAAAATACCAGACAGATTTTTAGAATAGACCGATCTCTTTTTGTCATTCCAATTCGTCTTCGAATTTCTATTTTACTGCCTACATTTTTTTAAATAATTATTGTTTTCATCATTAAGTTAAAATAATATTTGGTTACAATATTCTATTTATCAAAACAGATATAGGAATAATTTTACAATCAAAATTAAATCATTCATTCGAATGAAGGCCTCATTGCCAGTGAATTGGCTCGCGAAAAATATTATTCGATTCGCTTCTGCATACTGAACAAAATTGCACAGAAAATATGAAATATTAAGGTAATAGCAGGTTTATCGCAATCTCGCTTAGATTATAACGTTACTGTTTTTTGGTCACAAAGAATTCTCCGAAATCTAAACATTTCATGATGACAGTGATTTGTAAAATTGTGTAAATGATTATCACAATTAAAGATCATTTAAATTGGCGGATTGGAACTGAACTGAAGAAATGTCTTCCGCTCAAAAATTAAACGTTCACATCACATCCGCGCGTGATATTTTGCGAGATTTAATATTTTATATTATATATATATTTTACTTCCTCAGGCGAGATCCGCGTGAACGAGCAACTGGTGCTGACCTGCATGCACACCCTCATGGCCCGCGAGCACAACAGGGTGGCGAGGGGACTGGCGGAGGTCAACCCTCACTGGGACGATGAAACCCTGTTCCAGGAAAGTAGGAGAATCGTCATTGCGGAGATACAACACATCACTTATAACGAGTTCCTCCCCATCTTGCTGGGCAAGGAAGTGATGGAAAAGTTTGGACTGCTGCTGCATAAGGATGTAAGAAAACATTTTTTTAACTAAACACGATTGGCTCGCGGTTACGATCGCGGAGATCGAAACGCATCACCTATGTGCGCAGAAAAGTATACAGCTTATTAGTAAAACCTACAGATTTACCATCTGCGTAAATGGCCATATGCGTTATTTTATAGTTTATCAAGGATTCTCTCCTCAATAATACAAGTCAAGAAACTTGATTTTATAAGAGAGATGTTATATTTCTGTGAACCGTGTATCTCCAACCTCCTCAATTTCACAGTAAATATTTCATAGAATTTGCTGAAAAGCCGTGAAAACCTGAAAATGTTGATGTTTTATTAATTTATTGAATTACAATATTAAAACCAATTTATAGGCATCCTTACTGGAATCGCTTGGAAGTGGAAAAAATACATTGAGAGATCGTTGGTCAAAAATTAATATGTGTAGAGAGTAAATTAAATCAATTAAAAAAAGAATAATATAAATTAAATTTAAATTTAAATTAAAAATAATAATAATAATATACTCGGCATATACCATACAGTAACATTATATAAAATAAAGTACCTAACTTTTATTATTAATAATAAATTGAATGTTTGATAGTGTCGATGTAATGCATTTAAATACATCACTTTTATGTGTATATATCATGCTAAATAAGTTATGGTTTTGAATTAGTTTATAATGATTATCATAAAGTTGGTATCAAATTATCAAATAAAATCTAAGGGTTAATAAATACTGTCAGGGGTATACACAAATGAAGTAGGTTATTGACCTCATTGGATACAAAATTATTTTAAATATGAATTAAATATATTAATTATAAAGATATACATATAAAATCAATTTTATCGAAAAATATTGTTGTTGATTCGAACCTGCGACTACATCATGTGTTGTGCTGTTGTTTCCAGGGTTACTGGGACGGTTACGATGAGAACATTAACCCTAGCGTGATTGATGCATTCTCCGCCGCTGCGTTCAGGTTCGGTCACTCCCTTCTGCCCACCGCTGTCGAGAGATGGTCAAAGGCTCACAAGTTCATCGGTAAGTCATTAATTTAACAATGTAACACATCAGCGATATTGGAACACAAGATTCCCAGCTGCTATTTTTGCTTACCTTTTGATTTATTTAAATAAACATTTTTTCCGAGAATCTATGCTTACGTACGATATTAGGTAAAAGCTCATCAATAATGAGAGGAAAAATATAATATATTCAAATTTATACTCTTTATTTTCTGGCATCGAATTAAATTATAATTGAATACATTGAAAGTAGGTACCTACCTAGATTTGAAACGCAAAATTCAGCTGATTCACAACGACCAACGCACGTGGAGTGTCAAAGACTATATAAACCTGGAGAATTCGGCTCTATAATAAAAATGGACCTCCAAAAGGTAGATGAATGTCCAGTTGACTGAAGTCAAAGTGATGGCGATTAGTAGTGACTGCGGTCGTGGACTGTTGGGCCCCATGAATCCATTAAAGGAGATTAGCATTTAATAGTAATATTCTCAAAAAAGTATTTAACAGTGAATTACGTCCTCAGTCTATTTTTGAGTGTTTGGATAACAATCACATCCTTAATAATATTGTAATTTTTATAATAGGCTAAATTGAATAAATTAATGTTTTTAGCTTTAAATTACTACACAAAAGTATTATACAAGAAGAATTTATGAAATATATTTGTACAAACCACATGTCATATAATAGCTTACTTACCATCACGCCGTTTCCCGCGGGAGTAGGCAGAGAGGATAGAGTGCCACACTCTTCTGTTCTGACACACAATTTTCGCCTCATCCGCATTCATACATCTTCTCATACAAGCTTGCCGATTTTTGAGGCTTCTAACAGAACCATCCTCCATTATCTGGTTTACCTAGTCGTGCCTAGTCTTCCGCGGACGTCCTCTATTTATTGTGCCATCAACACTTGCGTCATATATCTTTCTTACCATTCTCTCCACATTCATTCGTTCCATATAACCAAACCACCTAAGTGATCCATTCTTAATCTTACTCTTATATAATAACTAACTACTAATTTTATATGACAACAAACAATATTTTTTGTGTATATAAAATTTAAAAAATCCTGTGTTTCAGCATCCAAACGTCTGTCTGACCTGATCCGAAGACCATTCGATCTGTACCGAGCCGGTATCTTCGACGAGTATCTGATGGGTCTCATGAACCAAGTGGCCCAAGCTATGGACGACTCCATCACACAAGAGGTCACCAACCATCTGTTCAAGAAGCCGGGCGCCAGGTAATACTGAATGATGTGACCAGAAGTGTTCTGTACACTTTATTATGAATTATGAATCTCCAACGCGTTAGAGTTTGACTCTGCGTTTTTGTCAACAAACCGCTGTCTTACGAACTTCCTCCCTATGGATTACTGTTCTACTGAAAGACATTATCTCAACAGAATACCATTAATGAGTTATATTAAGAAATTTCCTAGAATAAGGTTTGTTTCCATTTTTGAAGTGTAAATATTTCAGTTTGCACCCCCTCTAAAAATTTTCGCAAAATTGGGACGAACAAATAATTAAATAAATAGGTTATACTCGTTATCATTGAGACTATACATTTTGTTCAGTATTCATAAACGTCAAAATTAAGTTTTGATACTTTGAAGAAGTTCCCAAACGAATCAACGATTAGCCGCAACACTCCGATGTTCGAAAATTAAAACATATTCTTTCACGTTCACACCACCGGTAGGTATATATAAAACATATTTATGAATTTCTAACAAATTAAATGTTAAAAAGTAATCAAATTTCATTCCTTCCGTGTGAACTAATTGTTCGCATCCTCCTCTCGGGCCATACTATACTGACTGTTCCTCGCGATGGTCGACTCGGTTATCAGTTATGGAATGAGTAGCTATGGACTAACTTATGAAACATATACTGATAAAATTTAAATTACTATTAAGTTTGGTAAAACTTATAATAAATACGAGAACGAAGTGTTCATATAAAGATGATTATTATAAATTATTTACAATATGCTAAATCTTAGTTGAAAATAAGTAACATATAGTAAAATTATAGAAGAGATGATAAATAATCTCCCAGTGACCACCCTAAATATCAAGTGAAAGAACACATTTTCATCTAATTATTTGTTTACATTGTTGTATTTCATTCTTTAAAAAATGGTTGTTGATATAAACTCTTTCATTACTACTTGTATGTGAATGGAAATCTTTACCAAAAAAATGTTCTGCAATTTGACAAATATTGAAAATTATAATGTAGGTATATGTATGTAATAAAGTTGATATATATTTTTTTAAATTAACACACACGCGATGTTTACACATACTAATGATAGTACTAATTATATTTAAAGACCCAAGCACGCCATTAAATCACCAATAACTGTTACAATATTCAATTGTCCTTTTTATGGAGATTATAATTACTTAATTATAACATTTACACAGCATCCAATCTATCTCGCAGAATGTTGCCAGTTTAATAACTGTAGAACTAATGTATTGTCTCACAACAGATTCGGCATGGACCTCGTCTCCTTCAATATGCAGCGCGGCCGAGAATTCGGTCTCCCCGGCTACATGGAATTCAGGAAGTTCTGCGGCCTCCCCGGAGCTAACTCCTTCCAGGAACTCTTCGGTTCCATGCCCAACGAGACTATCCAACGTTACGAGTCTATTTTCGATCATCCCAGCGATGTGGACCTCTGGTCAGGAGGAGTGTCAGAGCGTCCGCTGCCAGGCTCCATGCTTGGGCCGACGTTCGCTTGCGTCATCGCTACTCAGTTCTCTTATTCAAGAAGAGGAGACAGATTCTGGTTGGTTTTTATATTATATATTGTTTTACGGTATTTTGGCCTCCTGATTCTCCTCTGAATAATTGTGTTTATCCGATGATTTCTTGGCGTATTCTATTATATTGAAAATAAATAAATAAAATCCTAAAACCACTCGACTACATGGAATATATTCATCAAACATTGCAGAAATAAGTGGCAGCAAATGACAATGATAATATACGTAATGTATTCCTATTCCCTAGCGAAATATAGACCAAATGATTAAAAATATATTTATTTGATTATTGTATGCTTATTTGCATTCCTCCAATAATTTTTTTCGCATATTATATAATGAAATAAATAAGTTATAGCAATATTTAAGGGAAAGAAGATGACACAAGTTAACCGGGAGCTGAAAATTACCATTGACGAGACCATAAACAATATCGAGAAAAATCAGTTTCATATACCTTAGCTTTGCAAATATATGTGTGCGCCTACAAGTAGACAGTTACGCAATATGCATATCATTACGTAATGATTGCGTCGTTTAAATAGGTAGGCGCATTTATTTTCTGTGAATATTTTGTTAACTCAAGTTTCGGATGTAAATATAATTTTCACACAGTAAGCCTAGATTTCCTAAACAGTTAAACAACATACTTTGGAAAGCTTTTAAATATTAAAATTCAATAAATCCCTGCCCTTAATTGATTACTTCCAAAGCTATCGATGTTTTGTGTAAAAAGAAGGATGATCCTGGTCAGTGTCAACCCATTGAGTACCAAACGGTTTCTAATTTATTGAAATTGCAACTATGTAAGGAAAAAAATTATTCTATACAATCTATTTGATATGTGAATATCAAATTAATTATTTGGTGATATCATGATTGTATAGACAACAACAAACTGGACATTCACTTGTCACTATCACAAATTGGTTAAAATACTACTGTCCGACCGTTAAGATCTCCAACTCTTTTTTACACCAAATTCAAACACTAATCTCCATTATTTCTTCACTTCATTTTATTTCATATATTAATATTATAAAAACAATATAATAACTCTCTTTTTCACATTGAAAATTATAAAGTAGATAAT
Organism: Eubasilissa splendida; assembly: GCA_031772225.1. NCBI lineage: Eukaryota > Metazoa > Arthropoda > Insecta > Trichoptera > Phryganeidae > Eubasilissa > Eubasilissa splendida. The sequence continues at coordinate 1,705,287 of CM062857.1, forward strand.
GTTTTTTTTTAAATTAAAAATGTATTTTGTCTAATATCTAGGTACGAGCTGCCCAATCAGCCGTCATCATTCACCCCTGAACAACTTACAGAGTTAAAGAAAGCCAGATTAGCTCGCATCATCTGCGACAACACTGACATCATAGACACGGTACAAGTCTACCCCATGGTATTGCCAGATCATGAAATGTAAGTAACTAATAACTAATTTTATAAAACAATCCCTATGTAATATTCAGGATTGTTTTATCACTATATTATATCAAATGTGTATTAAGAAATAAATATGTAAAATTGTTAATTCATGCGAATAAAATTCACAAATAATTCTACCATTGGGACATCCATTTAATATGTCAAGTAGTCAGAAAGAAGGTGAGTGCGTGATATTGTACATAAATATGAGTATACAGGTCGACTTTTTTAGTCATCACACTTTAAGAATATGTGGGTACCAATACCCGTCAATGTGTGTGTGAGTGCTATCTAAGCGAGAAAGAGACAAAGTTATATGACTGCTTCACGCTAGACAGTAATGCAACAACGCACATGATGTAAATTAACGCATGGTATCGGTTGTGTACACTGCGAGTAATGTATCGTTATTTTGTGTAGTACTTCAGTTAAATTTATTTTATTTGGGTAACGTTTTAGAATTGTAATTGATAAAAATACGTGAAATTGGGACTTAACTTAAAAAATATTATAAATAATTATTATTATTAAGCCATTTTTAAAACTTTTCAAAATTTCTTGGTGGTTATCCATTATATCAATATAATAAAATATCACGTTCATTTTTAACCAAAATTTATTTTCTTCACCTACTAGTTTCAGCTGATGAAGGGCATCAATAGATATTAAGATGTGATTAATATTATTTAATTCCCTATCCATAAAATTATTAAACGTTAAACAAATCTATGTACTATTACATTATATTGTAATAAAAAAAAATATATATACTAGCGACAGATTCGTCAGTGGCCGACTGTACAGTGCCATGAGTAAAAAATGGACCTGTAACCGGTGACTTCTCTAAGTGTATTAATTAATCAAAACATAATCATTTTACCAAATTACTTTTCAATCAGCAACCCGAGAGTACCCTGCAGAAGTGGGATCATCCCGTCGATTGACTTCACCAAATGGGCAGACTACAGTGGAAACCTCCACATACCAACCAACCCCTACGTGAGTAACTTTGGTCAGAACCCCTTCAGACATGGCAAGAAGTAGAACGACCTCTAAACGTCTATTTAATTAAGAAACAGTATTTACGAACTTTGTGTGTTCACAAAGTAAGTCGAAACATCTAGAAATCGTTACCATTCATTGTTCAGCTATAATTTCAAACCCGGTAATATTAATATTGTCTATTTTTTATGTTCTACATTCTTTTGAATATCTGTAGTAGCCATATTTGCACAGCGTGTACTGCAATAATGGAGTTTGTAGCTTAAAATCTTCAAAATGTAAATTGTTTATGTTACGTATGCAATATAAAGGTGTCCCAATAAGAACGCCTTTTTTAAATTTTTGAATTAAAAACATTATTTAAAAGAAAAGTGATAATATTTTTATTTCGTCGTAAGTACAAATGTTCCGATTATGTATGGAATGAAATATCAGACCAACGCGCACACACGGCTCTCCTTTCAAACTCTTGCTCTTTTGATGAATGTGGCAATAACACATTGGATCTCCGCTTTAAGCTCTCTGATTGTTTGTGGCTTATTGGCATACACATGTGACTTCAAAAATCCCCAAAGAAAAAAGTCGCATGGTGTCAAATCACACGATCTTGATGGCCAATTCTGATCCACATTTCTTGGAATCACTTGCTGATTTTCAATCAACCAATTAACAAATTTTCTTCGCTTAAAATGATCTGCCAGTTTGAGTTCTCGAGTCAATTGGATCTTGTAGGCATGCAGCTTCAGGTTTTTTGCGAGAATTCGCTGTAAGGTGCTTCTTGAAATGCCTAACTCTTGAGAACGATGACGAATTGATGTTCTTGGGTTTTCAGCAACACTTTCTCTCACTGCGGCTATGTTTTCGAAAGAACGTCCACTATTATGACCCATGGATGACTTATTGTCTATAATCGAACCAGTTTTCTCAAATTTTTTGATTTATCTTCTTTTTGATGACTTATTTGGAACATAATTTCAACCGAAAATTCCATGAAGTTCACGAAATGTTTCATTAAAACTTTCTCCATTCTCGTAATAAGTTTTAACAATAATAACACATTGTTCTTTCGTGTATAGTTAGTTCCATATTAACTAATCATTAGGTTGACAAATGAAAAATATTAAATTTTATTATTATTATTAAAAAAATGGCGCGAAATTTTAAAAATGCGCTCTTATTGGGACACCTTTACACTTCCTATATTATAGCTGAGCTAATGTAATCCAATAATTAAAAACTTGTTTAGATTTAAAAGTCATTTAGTTTGTATAATATCTATTTTCCTCTAGAACAATCTTGCTTTTGAGTTTTATCTTAATTCTCTTTCTTTTATTTTCTTTTCTTCCTACTTTACACACACTTTAAATGTAAAAACACCTTTAAAATTATTATTCTTTAATAACCTACATTTAATGGCTTTGATAATTCTAAATATCTTACGATTCTTTATTCATTTGACCATTAATAGTTATTTTAATATAAGACATTACAATTTATTTATTATCTATTTTGTTTATCTGCATATACACTATCTATTGCGTTTATTTTAATAAAACTTTTAGTATTCTATCTATTAACGTAAGATTAGTCCCTATCCACATTACACGCCTTACAAATCACCTTGCTTTCGTATTGTATTGTTTGCACGCTTTCCTTGCACATGACAGTATTTCATGAGTGTTATTTATTTGCAGCAAGTAAATGAGGATGAACCCGACAATGTAGCATTCAAGTAATACTGCAGCCACTTCATCACCTCACCCAACAATCACTTCATCCCTAAAGCACGATCTATCCGGACGTACATGCGTCCAGCTTCTCTTACTATTGCAGCAATATCACAAAGTTCTTGTAAAATAGCTACCACTTTGTTTCATGTATGTTCAGTTGCACGTATTTATTTGTTAATAATGTAATGTATTTTTCATTATTTCTCTTCTGTTCTTCTCATTTCATTTCATCACGCACCCTTCAAATGCTTTTATTCTGTTGTTTGAATGTAATCTTTTGTGTTGTGACTTATTTCTACCTACCTCTTCATTTCGTATATAAACTTCATTCGTATGTGTCATTCGTAGATTATCATTCATAATGTTCATTGTTTCACCATTAGTTGAAGTTTTTCAATAAACATACCTACTATGTATTTTCTTATATGAAGGAAGTCTTGATAAACTGCCATTATTTGCATTTATACTATAAATGCGTATACATTCTTCGTACCATAGAAATAAGCGGAAGAAAACATGTATGATTTGTTGGAAAACTATTTTCATTATTTCTCATTTATTTATAAACTATTTTAAGTGTCATTTTTATGTTTAGATACCATTCACAACTTTCGTTGACTCATCTTAGATAATCATTTATATTTTGTCTTATTGTTTGAAAGAAACTGAAACACTGCCATTGATTGCATTTACTTAGTTAAAATGCTATTTCATTGTACACAAACATAGGGTTGGGCAGAAGAAAAATACGCATTTTAAATGATACATTCGTTTGAACTGTGTATTTATGTCACTTATTAAAAATAACTTTAGAGTAATACTTTGCCCACCTCTGCCATTTGTAATTTTCGTGTACAGTTTTTTTATTACAATATAACCTGCAATGTACATTACTTTACATAAAATGTAAATATTTTTAATATATTTTTATAAACAAAAATTCTTGTTTTTATTTACACCTCTACACCGTAGATCTCATCGTATTATTAGGTTGGTTTCCACACTAATTAGTTTGTAGATGTGTTTGAGATTTTCTATTTACTTATCACGTAGAATTTGAAAATATGAGTAGTGCCGTAGGAACTGCACGTGAACCTGTTTGCTAAGGAAATCCCCAAACATACATATTTTTTCTCTTGAAATATGTTTGTTATTTTAGGAACGTGAAACACAAGCCTCCTTTACAAAATCTACACCGTACGACTTCGAAAAGAAAAATGTTACAGAACTGGCGCAAAAATCATCTGGTCATTACAAAAACGCATTGCGCCGGAGAAAGCGCAATACTGACGAAAATGTAAAAATAAAAAGCATTAATGCTACAAATGACTCCCAGACGGCGGCCGTCCTGGTGTCGCAAGTTACTGGATCTCACCAAGAAAATGAAAATATTGCAACAACGGAAGTAATTATTCCCAAAGACCGAAGAGATGAGACGGCTCCACAGACTTTTACTCCAAAAATAGACAATGTCGAAATTGATGACTATGAATCAGATTATCAGTATGATGAAGAGCAGGTAAGTCAGGAGGAACCGCTCGAAAACTTGAAAAATGCCAATGAAGATTTGATTGACTATACTGATAACAGGTTTATTCCAGATGAAGAAGAAAATAGCAATATCGAAAATGAAGAACGGGAGAAAGAAGAGATCACCGACGAACACGACGAACACGGTAGCGAGGAAAATAATAATAACCAAAAATTCCTTGGAAAACAGAGTTTGGGACTCGACGAAAGTACAGAAAAACGATCATATATTTCAGATAAATCTGCCGACGAATCCGACCACCTCAACGAAGGACCTCAGGATGCCTGTGTTCCAGCAAGAAGAAGATCTAGAAATAATAACGCCGACGGCGCTGGACGTAGTTCAAAACTTATTAAAAGGGATTGTGAAGTTCGTAGTGAAGGCGTGGAATGGGTAGATGAATCTAAACCTGATAGTGATGTTGCAGCAGATAACGACGAAACGGCAAACGCAAATGATAACCTCGAAGCAGAAAAAAAAAGTGAAAAATCTGAAAACGCTAAAGAACAATTCGAACATATACCCCTTAATTATAAACATGATGATACGCAAGAAAAACAAAAGGAAAATATTGAAAATAAACCCAAAAATGGATATTTATACACTGATTTAGGAGATACCACAGTTGTTATTGATGATATCAATCTTCCAGAAATTGTTTTCGGGACATACGACAATGAATATTTTGACAAATTGCGAGCAAAAAATAATAATGGTTATGACACTGATTATACAGACGAAGATACCGAAGAAAACAATGATAATGAAGAATCTAGTGAAAATTCAGAGAATGATGATACTCCAGAAGAGTCTACCAATAAACAAAGTGTTTCGGAAGAGGAAAGTACAGAAAATCAAGAAAATGCCAAAACACAAGACAATACCGATGAAGATTATGAATATGATCCAGGTTATCCAGATTTTGAGACTAGTGATGTTAAAGAAGACCATAACATTGGTGATGCTAGTTTGAAAGAGGCTGTTAAAAACATTGCTGGTAAGACTAAAAGGACTGAAGAAATTATAGGAAAGGATGGAAATTATTATTGGACTCTGGAGTATGGTCAGCCAATACATTAATCAAATCATTTCTTATTTTTGTGTATTGAATGCTTTAAAAAGTTTAGTTATTGTGATAATAGCACAATTTAAATAATTTGAACAAACTGGTATCACAACACTGCTTTACAAGCATGTTATACCATATATTTGTATGAGAGAGATTGATTTTCTGTTTGTGTCTCGCTATGAACACAATCACTTTGATATTGGGTTTAGTGACATTTATTGGGAATATTACGGAAAAGTAATAGTGATGGTTAAATTTGTTATTTATTGTGACTGTAATTGTAACAATGATTGGTGACTGAATATTCGTGATTAACTTGGGGCAATGGTACATTAGAAAATAAACATACTACAGTTTAATCTCAGTTTGCAACCATCGTTACAATCGCAGTCACAAAACGGTTTACCATCACTAATAAAGAATGAAGATATTTCCAATATTATTTGAAATTCATTTTTAAAATAAAATAAATTCAATAAATACAATGAGACTGAATACGTCTTTTCTCTTTTTGAGTAAGATTCAATGATTTATTATTTTTTTTTTTAAATATCTAAGTTTATAAAAACAAATTACTAAAATTCATGGTAATATTTTTAATTACCTTAAAAAATGATTTGAATAATAAAAAAGAATGTGTGTTAAATCACAGAAAGAGCAATATGTCTGATTCTCTATGTAAATTCAACAATACTCGACAACTCGAAGATAAAAAAAATACCTTACCTTATACACATATCTTGTAAACTGGCAGTGTTCTGTAATAGAACTTTATGTTTTAATTTCTTCTATAGTAATTCAAGTTAATACTATTTTCATGTTTATGTCGCATCAGTTTTAATGTAAAATTGTAAAAATATCGAGCATACTCGGAAAAATCAGTATGCTGGAAAAATGTTTATAAAATAATTACTGCGAAAGGTAAGTATTGGTTGATATGCCACAGTGATATTATAATTTTCAAAATCAAAGTTATGCTCAAAATCGGTGATTTTATGTTCAAGACGTTAAAATAGTTCATTATCAAAGAAAAAAAAATTGTTTAGACATTCTTTATATTAATTTATTGAATAATAAGTTAACATATTACCATATAATATTAACACGCAAAATAAGAAAATAAAAACCTAACACATCACTTCAATGTTTTCTTATTTTCGTTTAAATATGTTTCTGCATACCTAATAATAATTGTTACGTACTTGACTTCTTAGTACGTCCTTAGAATTACCTTGAAATGTGAAGGTCCAAGAAATAGACTTGTAACATTTAATCTTTTATTACAATAAGCTACAATTTAGTACAAGGTATATCACTAGTATAGGTCAAACTATTAAGCCGATGAATCGCAGATAAAAGAGACACGCCCACTCCTGCGCGCCGTTTATAGCCACACATACCCGCATCGGCGGTGCGGCATACATACACACATCATCCCACCATTCCAAGGACATCACAATAAAATTAAAACAGTATAATTAATAAAATTAATAGAAGAGAAAATAAACCACTGTTGATTTGACCTTCAAAGAGTTTACAAATATAATATCTCATGCTTACTTCAATGTGGAGCGAACTGGGATAAAATTAGGCTCTGATACCTCAAAATAAAATAAACTGAGAAATGCTGAAATTTAATATAGTAATACGTAGTAATGCAAAATATTTTTTGGTATATGATAAAAAAATATCACAAAACATGATCACTAAAACATTTGCTTGTTTCTGCAATTTTATTATTTATTTAAGATTCATTAATATTTATTATTGTAAATTATCGCTGGAAATTGTGCTCTTCAAATAATATTTTATACATGTCAAAATGGAAAACTTTTCTCGCTAGTAAGTTCAGGTAGAAAACTTCTCTCGAAAAATAGTGCTAACATATAATATTTATATGAAGGACCAGCATTTCTCTTTTAATGTAGTTATGGATCCATGTTATACAACATAACAGAACCCTTTTAATATGTTTAGCCTAGTAAATGTAAATTTAAAAAATGTGTTGCCGATGAATATTTTTCTCGGTCAAATACTTTAAATTAAGAATTATATTTTTTCATGGATCCTTACTGGAAAAAATAATGTTCAAAACCACGAGTCAGGCTCTAGAATATTTTATGCTTATGCAGCTTGAATGAAATATTTCAAAGTGTATTGGCAGCTCATCAGTTCAGCATCAGCTCTTCGGGAATTTGCCAGATAGCCAGTCCGCCTCTATTTCAAAGTACATAAATTTATTATATTGAATACTCGTATGTCTATAAAATAATATTCCCCAATTGTATAATACCCAAAAAATGAAAATCCTGCATAAACGTCAAAGATTTCACTTTTTCAATTGAAGCAATGTTTACCCAACTATTAGTCTTGTATCGGCGTATAAACATAATATTATGTTTTCAGAAATTTAAGTCTACATAATAAGGGAAGAACCAAATGTGTGGTCAGCTTTAGATAATATGTACTTTAAAATTATTGAATTTAACCGAAATAATTAGTACTTGCGAGAACAATCTTTAACACAATATACATAAAGACTACTATAGAAAATACTATGTTAACTTATTAAAACAGATTTTGACGGCTAGACCTTAAACAAGTGTAATAAACAATATAAAGTATGTAAAGATAAAGATAAATAAATGTTATCCAAAAAAGGCAGAGAATATGCATGAAGGTTGACTCTGGAAAAATCTATGATAAAAATAGAAATTAAGACAAAATAAACAAAAGTCATGTCAGTTTATAAAACGCAGAGAAGTGCCGTTCATGGTGACATTTATCCCACGACCTTAGATATTGAAGTTTGTTCCAAAACCCTCACAATTTATCAGAAATTAGAGGGCGATGTCAGTTGTGTTGTTTGGAATGCTTCCATTGTGCTGTCAAAGTATTTGGAGGTTATGAGCCAGAAAAATGAAAATTTACTGAATGGTCTAAAGTTTTTGGAATTAGGAGCTGGAGTTGGCTGTGTGGGACTGACTGCAGCTACTTTGGGGTAAGATGTTCTAATTTTTCTTCTACGTGTGTACATGACAAATGTTAGTGTCATCGATAATTTAGCGTAATAATTGTTCCACTCCGCGTTTTATAACATTTTTGATCACCCAGGAAACATTGTACAAACCGACATTAGAATTTCTTATGGGTTATTTATTCTGCCTTGTGGTCCGAAATATAGTTAACGGCAAAAACCGACCTACAACAGAGTAAATTCTATTATTATCTAACAGCTGCTAGCTGATAAAAACAAATACATTAATGAATTTGACATGTTTACTAAAAGTAGTTAAATCAACCTAATTAATTAATTTTCTTTTAGTGCTGAAGTGATATTGACGGATTTACCAGATTCCCTTCCCCTCCTTAGGTGTAATATAACAGAAAACAAGGGTGTACTTGTGAGCCAGGGTGGTTTTGCTTTATCCGAATGTCTATCATGGGGAGACATCGATTCAGATATCATAAAAGATATGACGTTTGATTATGTTGTCATGGCTGATTGCGTGTATTACGAAGAGGTTTGTATTTCTAATTTTTGTTTGATCAAGTATTAACAATTTAACCCGTTAGATAATTAACTTCGTTAAATTTTTAATTGTTAAAATAATTATTTTTATACTTAGTTTTGAAACTTTATACCTTTTCAGTGTCCTTAGAATTACAAAACTTTGTATTGAAATATGTACAGTGAAATTTCTTTTTAACAAACAACCATTTTGCAAATTTTTCTAAAATATACTTTTTTGGTGATTCTGAAGCAAAATTAGGGGTGTACATGGATATAGAACAAATGAAAAACGCATTTAGGCATAGTCAGAATTTCATATAAGAGAATTTTATGTTACGATCAATGCCATAGTGTTAGGGTAAATGTGGACACCATAAAATACACAGGCATGGTTCTGGAAAGACACCACCAACAACGTTTAACAACAATCCTAAAAATAAAATTGTAATACAAATAGACAAATGATAGAGAACTTGAAGAAGTCAAAATGAGTATGATGCCTCCAATGCTATCCCAGGACAAAAGCTCACTGGAGGCCGAAATAAACGCTTCGAAGACTCCCAGAAAGCGAATCTTCAGAAAGCCAACATTAAAAACAATACCTGGGAACTAGCCGATGAGACAGGCTTAAGGACAATGATATACAGTGGCAACCAACACTTTGAAGCAGCTCACCAACAGCATGCTGTTAGTAGGAGGAGAAAATGTAAAGAAGAAGAACGAACAGGGTACAGAAGTCAGCCCGCAGCCGCTTTCCATACCAAGATAATCCAGAATTTGTGGATTCAGAATTGCATTCTTGAGCCACAATCCTCAAGACAATCTTCCTCGGATACGAGAGACAGCCGATCATGATGATAGGGTAGACAAGATAGGTAAATGCCCAGGGGCGCCGATTGATTGCGATTGCTGCCATATTATATTAATTTATTATGAAAATATATGTATACTTATCAATCATCTATGATAAAAATAGAAATTGAAACCAAATCTCATCTCAGTTTATAAAACACAGAGAAGTGCCGTTCATGGTGACATTTATCCTACGACATTAGATGTTGAGGTTTATTCCAAATCCCTCACAACTTATCAGAAATTAGAGGGTGATGCCAGTTGTGTAGTTTGGAATGCTAATTATTCTAGTAATTTATTTAATAAATAATTTTAAATTTATTAGTTGAATAATTGACCAAGTGCGAACTACCGGGCGTGACTTTTGCCGAGCCCCGTCGAGTGCAGAAGTTTTAGTAAAAGAAAAAATATAAAGAATTTTCGGTGAAGATCCTTATTCAGTAACAACTAAATTCATTCCACTGTTACAATACGAAACTGCACTATAGATTTACATAAACTAGTTAAAATATTCCAACCACAAAAAAAAATTAAATCTTTATTATTGCCAAGCAAAAGTGTCAAGTTTGTAATTTTGTTTGTGAAATATTAATTTTTATTGTGATTATATAGAATACACAGAGTAGTAAATGAATAGACAAGATATGAAGTGTGTGTATATAGGAGGGCTGTGGAGCATTAGTTTCGGGACGAGGGGCGTTCTACACACATTCTTAATGGAAACATAAATCCGATAGATTAAGACACGTTTATGCGACAGTAAAAGTATTTACTCCTCGAAAATTAAATCTTTATGTAAACAAGACATATTTTTTACATTAATGCGTATTCTATTATCAGTGTTTAAATTTTCACTCCAATCGAGTCATATTTTTTAAAAACGTCGCAGAGCTATTTGATTGCGTAAGTGGTACCAAAGTAATCACGTAGGTGACACCAAAATGAAAATATTGGGACAAGGAATTTGTGTTAGTATGCCATTCCACTAAATATTTTTTTTGTCAAATTGATATTTCTTATTATTTTTAAATTTAGCAGTAGCATGCTTTCTCAACTCTTTATCAATAGAAAAACAAAACATTAAGTAACACCTAGTCATTTTAAGACATTGTATTAAATAATGAAACCCAATAGATTGAATTGTAACTTCACTTGTATAATCAGAATAATGTATGTGTGAAACAGTCAACATAGCTTTTCATTGAATATTAATTTCAGTCTCTGGAGCCGTTGATGGAAACACTCCTTCACACCAACCAATCTGTACCGGTTAAACCTAAACTTCTTATTGCGCAAGAACTGCGAGACTCGGATATACAAAAACAGCTTTGGAAAATATTTTATGAAAAATTGCAATATTTCTTCGACATAACCAAAGTGTCGCAGAGTGAGCAGCATCCCCAATATTTCAGCAAAGATATTCTGGTCCTAGAGTGTACTAGAAAGGAAGTTCCGTGAATGCGGGCAAGATAGGTAATCAATTAAAATAACAATTTAACAAAAGAGATGGTTTCTCATAGTCATATTTTCATACAACCTTCATACTCGTAAGTTTTCTGTGATATAATTAATAACAAACTCTTTTTAATATATTTAACAATATTTAATTATGTAACATTTTATAATGACTTGTGACTGTTTTTAATGTGATAAAATTAATGTTTTACAATAATATAACAAATAAAATTGTAAAGACTCCATATTTAGGCTAGATAACAGAATTTTACATTTTTATGTGTTTGATAAGAACATGAACCGTGCAATATAATATATATTATTTTATTCAAAATGTTAATTAATATATTTTTATAAACAAAAATATTTGTTTTTATTTACACCTTTGCACTGTAGGTCTTATTATTGTGTATCTTTTTTTATAGATGTATTAGAAAACAATGCAGACTCCGGAGGTTCCTTTACAAAATTTACACCATACGATTACAGAAAGAAAAATGTCACAGAACCGGCATAAAAATCATTTTGTTATTAGGATAACGTAATAATCCAAGTTGTCCTTATGTTACTGACGATGAGCGTAAGCCATTATGTATTCTCAAAGAAATAGTAAAGTGATGAAGACAGCTCTGCAGACTTTTTCTTCAATAATTATTGATTATTAATCAGATTATCAATATAACAATGAAGGGCAGGTAAATTAGGAGGAGTCGTGCGAAAACTTTAAAAATACCAATGAAGATTTGATTAATTATATTGATATCAGGTTTATGAAGAGAATAGGAATATTGAAAGCGAAGTACGAGAGAAAAAAGAGATCATTGATGAACACAATAGTAAAGAAAATAATCAAATAAAAATTAGAAATCAGAGATAAAAAAAACTTAATATTCTTCATTCAGAATAAATAAGTACTAGCGTACATTTTGACTGACCTCAAAACATATTCATGGATGGAAAAAAATATAAATTATATCTTAAAAGGACGTTCTTTCATTTTTCCAGTTTGAAATTTGAGAAATTCTACATAGTTAAATACATTCATAGTTAAATCTTATAAGTATTAGAGAAATAATTAATTACGTTATTTGTTACGTAAATCATGCGAGAGAGGAAGGTTTGAATAGAAAGACAACAATAAAAATGTTGATTTTTCTCACATTCGATGTGTCGAAAATAATTTGTGTCTGGAGTCTTTTCATATTAATATATGGAATGAAATAAAAGTATGTGTTTTCATTTGAATTAATCCATCGAAAATTACATAATTTATTGAGTACCTAATTCATATTTATCAATATGTTTTGAAATCAGATAAAGTACCTATGGTCGCTTAAATCAATTTTCTAAATTTAAAAAATTTGTGAGAGCTTCAATTTATTACATTGTTCTGGTGATATGTCTGTTTCATAATTAAAAAAACTATTTATGAAATAGACAGCTTTGTTTGGCAATGGCATTAAACCTTGCAATTGCAATTAATAGAATTGATATGAATATTATTTAGTAAGAGATTATTGTGATTTTGATATCAAACTTGATTTTAAATAGTAGCTGAAGCTTCAAAGCATACAATATATTATTTAAAAATGTATGTTTTCATATATGTCCTGCAAATTGAATAGTTTATAACACTATTAATTTTTAACATTTTGTGAATTTGTCTCTGTAATCTTGGCTTCAAGATTATAAGAAAATATATTTCTTATAATGCTTGTATTGTCTTAATTACGGCAAATAACATTCATTTTATTAGATTTAAATGAGTATAAAGGTCATATTTAAGTAATAGTTTAAAAAAAAGTATGATCTAGTGTTCGTATTGTCTTAATTACGGAAAATAACATTCAGTTTATTAGTTTTAAATGAGTATAAAAGTCCTATCTAAATAATAGTTTAAAAAAGTCAAATCTAGTGAATATAAATTAATAATAAAATCCAAATTTTCGTAAAAAACACGAAAATTTGAATTATCATTGAAAGTAGCGCCTTAATGAGAACACATTTTTGTTGTGAAGTTACATTTTCAGAACATAGTTTGTGGTATTTAAGACAAATTAAATTATATGTATGATAAACAATAAACGCTTTCGGAATAAGTAATCCCTCACACGCGATTCCATTGCAAGGGGTATCAACTCATGAACAAGGTTGTAAGGCGACGTTGTTTTACGATTTCAGGATACGACACAAAAAATTGGATTAATTAAAGATATGCACGTAAAGGTAAAATATACGTCCACGGTCCAAGATTCAGTAAGAAACAAAAAAGTGTAGAAATATAAAATTACATTATTCCTCAATCGAAACAAGTACTTAAAAACTCGGCCTAAATTGAAGAGAAAAAAACAAGCGTGTGTAGCAAACTTTAGGTAATCAAAAATTATCGGATTAAAACAATTTGAAGTATGCTTGCAAGAACAACCTTTAACATCAGTAAGATAAAGACTATTGTAGCATATACATTAGGAATATTTAAAAATCGTAGTTTAACGGCTAGACCTTAAAAAAGATACGCACTTAAATAACGTAAAATCTATGAATAATGTGAATATGTGTATACATAATTAACGATTGACGCTGGAAATATCTATGATGAAAACATCAAAATAAACAAAACGTCATAAATTTGTCATGTCGGTTTATAAAACGCAAAAAAATGCCGCTCACGGTGACTTATATCCTAGGATTTTAGATATTGAAGTTTGTTCCAAATCCCTCACACTTTATCAGAAATTAGAGGGCGATGTTAGTTGTGTAGTTTGGGACGCTTCCATAGTGCTATCAAAGTATTTGGAGGTTAAGAGCCAGAAAACCGAAAATTTACTAAATGGTCTAAAGTTCTTGGAATTGGGAGCTGGAGTTGGCTGTGTGGGACTGACTGCGGCTACTTTGGGGTAAGATATGCAATTTTTCTTGTACTATTGTGTATGACAAATATTAAAGTTATCAATACTCGATTCCTTTCTTTAATCACTCGGTTTCCAGCAGTTTAGTAATCGTTCCACTGATTTTTGACACCCGTTGGCTGCGATAAAAACAGACGCGCGGCAGAAAAAGCCAGAAAAAATTCTATTCTCATTTGAAGGATGTGAAAACCTACGAGTGTAGTGTGTAAACTATTTGAAATCTCCCTGGATGGCATTAAACAACTAAAAACGTTTTTAAATAAAGTGTAGGATAATTAAATTAAATTTAAATAAATACATTTATGAATTCAATGTTGTGTATTAAGTATAGTTCTATTGTATTTTGCTCACCTATGTCCTGAACCATCCAGAAGTTGTCTGCCTTCATCTTGCTCATTATTTGTTTGAGCCTTCCTCTCTCAGTAAGAATTGTTACATCAACCTAATTAATTGATTTTCTTTCAGTGCCGAGGTGATATTGACAGATTTACCGGATACTCTTCCTCTACTTAGGTCTAATATAACAGAAAATAAGGGTATACTCGGAAGCCAGGGTGGCTTCGCTACATCTGAATCTTTGTCATGGGGAGACATCGATTCGGATATCATAAAAGATATGACATTTGATTACATTGTCATGGCCGACTGCGTGTATTATGAAGAGGTTTGAATTTAATTTATTTTTATTAAAATAAAAACAACAATTTCAAAATAAAGTAATTCCTCAGATTAGATAAATTTGAGTGAATTCCTTTTGAAATATATATTTTTTCTCACCTGTCTTCCTCACCTCTTTATCAATAGAAAAACAAAACATTAAGTCACACCATTTTGAGACATTGTATTGTAATTAAGATACTGTATTGTAACATCACGTCCATTCCTTGTACAGCCAGAGCTATTCATGTAAATTTCAGTCTCTGGAGCCGTTGATGGAAACACTCCTTCATGTCAACCAATCTGTACCGGATAAACCTAAACTTCTTATTGCTCAAGAGCTACGAGACTCTGATATTCAAAAGGGGCTTTGGAAAATATTCTATGAAAAATTGCAACATTCCTTCGACATAACCGAAGTGCCACAGAATGAGCAACACCCCGAATATTTCAGCGATGATATTGTAGTCCTAGAGTGCACAAGGAAAGGAGTTATATGAACGCAGGTGATAGGTAATTAATTAAGATAATGTATTATTTAATAACAATTTAACAAAAGGGATGTTTTTCATAGCCATATTTTCGTACAACCTTCATCCTCATATGTTTTCTGTGATATAATTAATAACAAAAGCATTTTTACAACTCTTTTTTATTGTATTTAAACTATTAAAACAGAGTTCCGATTACACAATTTTTAACAATAGTTAATAATGAGACATTTTATAATGACTTTTGTAAATGTTTTTATGTTGTTAAAGCAATGTTTTACAATAATGTGTATAACAAATAAAAAATTGTAATTAATCTACGATTCCATATTATTTAGACACTAGATCACAGAATTTAACATTTTTGTTCATTTACAAAAACGGTATTTGCAAAATATGGACATATTCAGCATGGCGATGCCATTGATTATGACGTAACAATATCCGTTGATGTATAGTTTGAAAGTGCTCACACAAATTAATAATTTGTAAAATCGAATTACAAAACCTAATGACAAATTAAATACATGTAAATAAAATATAAAATACTAATGGTAACAGTACTTGAACATAAAAACATTTTTCTACAATTTTAAGTGGTAGAGATAACCAATAATATTGGCTTGTGTTATTCTTATCTAATGTAAATGCGTTTTTTAAACAATTAATCCTATTGTACATATAATATGAATTAATATAACTCTAAAGGATGGCAAAACAAAACAATGCTCGATGGAATAATTTATGATCATTATGGCAGATTTTGGGCTCACATAGAAGATTGCGTACTCGGTACGTTGACTCTCTGTCTCGGGACCCTGAGGAAAGAAAAATGTAAAAAATAATAATTGAATAGAAATAAAGAGATCACAAATATACATTATTATTTATAGGTGAAAAATCAAACATTTTATTACTATTTTCAATTGTAATGTTGCACAGATTTTTATCTGTTCAATAACATTATTTTTTATGTCAATATACCTCGCATTAATGAATTTTTGAATCAATCGTGGATTGAGTGAATGATTGAAATGTATTTATTTATTATTTCATATAAAGACTCATCAACAGTCATCGATGAGCCTGATAGATAATCCTAGGTATTATATTAAGATCATATATATATATATACCGCTTAGCAGTGGCGTGCAGTATGTTGGGTTAGGTTGTTACCGACGATGCTAAGTATGCGTAGGTATACTATATAACAAAAAAATGTTGGGAACAACTATTCTAATTTTGAAAACAATTCTATCAGTTTAAATTTAGAACATAATTTTGAATTCATTACTTCAAAAATGATAAGTTCTTTAAGAGCGCGCTTTCAAAAATAATTCATATTTTCGTGTTTTTTTACAAAAATGTGGGTTTTTATTATTAATTTATATCAGAAGTAATATACTAGATTTGACTTTTTCTAAAAGTATCACTTAAGTGGACCTTTACACTAATATAAAACTAATAAACTGAATGTTATTTGCCATAATTAAGAAAATACAACCATTATAAGAAAGACGGTGACCATTAAATACATTTTCCACGTGCCATAGAATTACCCTAATATGGAAAATTATTGCGTATACTAAATATATTTTCTTATATATGTTAAAAATTAATCAAGTTATTCGCATTCAATATGCAGGACATATTATCAATTCGATTTAAACATTTTAAAAATACTTTGTTTTAGTTAAATATACGTTTTTAAATAATATATTACATTTACCCACATGCTTTGAGGCTTCAGCTACCATTCAAAACCAATTTTGATATCAAAAATGCAATAATATTTTACTAAATAATATTTATAATATCGATCCTAATAATGTGTATTTTTTATTTGTATCGTCTAGTCCGCGCTCTCGTAATTTTTGTTAAAAAATGCCGAAAATATACGAACGGTATGAATTAATTTTGAACTTATTCACAACAGTAGTAGCAAATTTCATAAATTAGATGTTTTTTTTACTGATTTTAAAGGAAAACAACGTTTTCTTGAGCTAAGTAAACATTTTATGTATGTCACAATTAAATATTTTGTTTATATATAACACACATTTTAAACACTAGCTGTCTGTTTCTTAAATAGTATGTAATTATGAAATAGACATATCACCAAAACGTCATTATGGCGTTTTAGATCGATAATATTAACCTTCCAGCGGGCGCGCTGAGTAATATCCCTTGAGCGGCTGCTTGTCGTAAATTTTACGTCATCAAGTTTTCTCCATGTAAATGGTGTTTTCTTTATATAAATGTTAAGGAATTGCTGTAAGGTTATGAAAAATGATAAATGACAGTACTTTAAAAAAATATATACTTGACTTTCTTAAATAAAAAACGAAACAACACTCTAATTATTTCAAAACAAAATATTTTATCGACCTATTAGTCAGAATCAATATTCTCATCATTACAATTGTTGCAAACCACCTTAACTGCCGAATGGTTCTTGCATGTAAAGGACTGGCAACGGCAACACTTCATTGATGCTGAGGATCTTTTCTTCTCCAGTGCACATGACCGACAAATCGGTTCAACTTCCCGACCGTAATTCACTTTGAGAAAAGCATTTATATCTTGCGGTAAATGTTTGTCATTTGATTTGAAAATAAGATAAGATGCTCTTTCATCACGGTCAATGCCAAATTTTTTAGGAAAATTCTTCAATGCTTTGGAGCCTTTCCTGGACAGGAAAATTTGTATAAAATTTAAGCATTTGTGCCGCCAATATTCATTAGAGTCCAAATATCAATGAATAACAAAAACTTCTAAGCACACCCGGTACGTCTGTAGTTTAGAGAGACACTGACCCTCGAATAGCTCGGAGTTTGATGCTTGCGACTAAGTGGTAAAAGTGGGGGAGGCGATAAGGCGCATTCATCGTAAATTTTGTGACAATGCGCCCGCTGGAAGGTTAAATAAAATAATAAATTGAAGCTGTCTTAATAATTTAAAATTAAGA
Source organism: Eubasilissa splendida (assembly GCA_031772225.1). Lineage (NCBI taxonomy): Eukaryota > Metazoa > Arthropoda > Insecta > Trichoptera > Phryganeidae > Eubasilissa > Eubasilissa splendida. The sequence goes on from CM062857.1 coordinate 1,723,659, forward strand.
ACATTAATTTTATCGACCATCCTAAATATATGTAAGTACTTGTCTGATTTCAAAACATATTCATATATATGAGTTAGGTACTCAATAAATTATTTAATTTTCGATGGATTAATTCAAATGACAACTCGTTTTTATTTCATTCCATATATCAATATGGAAAATACTCCAGATACGAGTTGTTTTTGACACTTGTATCGAATGCGAGAAAATCAACAATTTTATTGTCGTCTATTTCTATTCAAACCTTCCTCTCTCCCATGATTAACGTAACAAATAATGTCATTAATTATTTCTCCGATACTTATAAGAATTTAACTATTAACCTCATCTTAAGAGCATATCTAATTCGTGTAGAATTTCAAACTGGAAAAATGAAAGCTCGCTCTTAATTGCTCCATACTCTTTACATTCTTTCGATTTCGCTTAAAATATTATCTATGATTTCTCCTTCGGACAATGGATATTTAAAGTGTTTCATAAATATAGTGGTCGAAAATGTATATTTAAATAACTAGCTTTACAAATTACCATAACCAAAATAAATATATTTTAATATTATTGCTAATAATCTCCTTAAAAAATGCAAACTCGCTCGCTTGACAGATAATTGATACCATACAAAATACGGACTACAAAATTATGTTAGAATATACCATGAATAAAAACCTGTTATTTTGTGGAAATAGTAAAAGGTGCCATTCCACACAGTTTACAGTAATCCCTTTTGAAAAACCAGAGCATAGTAAGAAAAATTTGGTTGAAAACTATAGAAAAATAGCACTCGGTACATTATAGATTTTTTTATTCCAATTCTAAAAGATGTTTGCAAACGTTTTCCTGATTGCTCTTGTTGATGCAGTATCAAATTTCCCTATCACTACACCTTTCAAAGAGGCGTATCTCGAATTCAATGATTTTACAGTAGACGATTTATTAACAAATTGTGTGGAATTTTTCACTATTGAAAAAGATAAAAAAATTGCCGATTTCTACAGATATTTTTTGATTTAAAGACAGTGTGAAACGTATTTTTTTCATAATATTACTTATTACTGTCATTTGTAAGAATGACACATCGAAATAAGAGTGGCTAAAATTCAAATATACCTGTTTGAATAGATTATGGGGTAGCTTGTTGGTCTAATGGTTAAGATACTGGTCTAGTGATCTAATTGTCAGAGGTTCGCGCCTCGTTCCAGGAGATCAGCAAGTTTGTCCTATTTTCATAGCACAAGCGTTTAACTTAGTTTGAAAATAGTAAGAATATTGATGTATTCAATGTACGCGTCTCTATTTTTATTTTTTTTAATTATAAAAAAATGTATTTGAGTAATGTGTAATCACAGTCGTAACTCAATTTTAACAAAAAACAAGATACGCCTTTTTGAAAGATAGACGACGACATCAAGATATCCTAAATTGTCGTCATTCTTTACCGATAAAAATTTACAAATGTTTAAAGTTTTTATTTGCGACCCAATCAAAAAAATTTTTTTTTATAATTAAATTTTAAATTCTACCGGAAAACAAGCCTTCTCCAAAAATCTGAAAAGTTATCGTATTCACCAATAAATAACCCAGGTAACTTTGTGCATAGAAGTGTTGGATCTGCGATATTTGATATGGAGCCGCCTAAAGAATATTTTTTATTTCAAGTAAATTATCAAGAATTATTTGTAATATCGAGAATCTGAACAGAGTATTTTCCAACTCAGTCTAATAAAATTAAGAAGAATTAGAATCTCAATCATGTCTACTTATTGTTGCTGTTATGAAATAACATAAAAATCCAATTTTTCTTAAAATTAATTACGGCAGGCTTTGGAACTGAATTATTCATATGTAGTGAAGCAATTTGGAAAATTATGATTTGATTCGAAAAGTTCCTTGAAGATAAAATACCAACACAAGATGACAGCTATCAGTTTCATGCTGGTTGGCCCATAAATAAAGAGTTTCTAGCATTTTAACTTGGGAAATATCAGCACAATAGTTCATCAATGTGCAGAGAAACAGCTATCTATTAATATGCTCGATCCGCCCATGATCAATATTTGTTTACATTATTTTACATCTGGCATAACAATCTTTATTTGTTTACGATGGATGAGTACAGTAAATTATTTTTAGGTATGGAGGTGGTAAATTTGTATTGTGATGAGTGACCTAGAGCAGACTTGATTGACTGGATTGGCAAACAGGTGATACGCGCGCCAAAGCAATTTTCTGCAATTTATGAATTGTCCCATCTTAATACAGTGTCTACCTAGAGATGTGGTATTGATGGATTATTTATATCATAACACATATTCCATACAAAATGTATTTTATTAACATATGTAAATATGGTAAACTTCATATTTCATAAAAACATTTCCAGCAAATAAAAGTTTTTTTATCCAGAAACTGCGTAATATAATGTATATACAGTAAAACCGCGATATAACGAAACCCGGTATAGCGAAAAATGACGTATATCGAAAAAAAAATTGAAATTTAGTCCCTAAAACCAATTTTTCATACAAAAATGCATTTATATAACGAAATCCCGTTAATATTATAACAAAATCATTTTTGTCCCGTACGAAAAAATGCCAATACATTTACGTAAATTTATAACGAAATAAAAAAATGTTAAAAGATGAAAATATTATTTCGCACTTACAAAGCCGCGCCGCTGCATCTGCCGTATGCGAACGGTTTAATGGCCTTTTCGGCGGTGCGCGGCGGTCTGCCGACAAGGCAGTAAAACAATTCAAACTTCTTCTTGGGTTCATAGTATCATATTTTGAAGTGGTTGCCGCCGTTACCGGTAAGTACCTTCGTAATTTATATACGACTCATTTTATAAAAATGCCGCGATTCAACTGTAAATTTTTTATTTTTGAATTATTTTTTATGTTTCATGCCCAAAACTATGTTTGAAGCGGCTCTACATTTAAACACAATTAAAATATTGTTTTGTGTTTGCAATATTCTGGAATTTACAAAAATATCTTCCAATTGGTGTTGAATAGGTTCTGTTCTTAATTTAATTCCTTTGATTATCCATTTGCTTATCTGTTTTAATAACAAAACTACTAAAAATATGTAGGTATTCAGTTCCCTATGGCCTTCTTCCTCCTTTGTTTGCAGAATTTGCGATCTTTTTTGAAGCCGCGCAACATTTTTTTGCGACGGCGCGTAACATATAGTAGGATTTTTTTTATTTATTTCGTTATATGTGAGAATTCGTTATTACGAATTTTTATTTTTTGGTCCCTTGGATTTCGTTATATCGCGGTTTTACTGTATTAGGCATATTTTTGTATAAAAAAAAAATTTTGGGGCAATTCAGAAGTAATTATTACGATTGCCAACTATGTAATAATTGTATATGCCAGATTTTCAGATCGATTGCAATGTGTATCAATCAGTATACGTCACACAATTTGTAAGTTTTAATGGTTTTCTTGATCAAGATTCTATGCTGTACATTATGTGCCAAACAATAAATAAGGATTCTTCAAGATATATTGTATAAATCTATAAATACCTTATATGGATGATTCTTCGAGAATCAGATGGATGAATAAGATCTTCCTTATTGATCCAATTGTAATACCTTTCTTCCTCTCTCATTTTTCTCCTGTCAAAGTAGCTGATCACGCAGCTGACCGGAATCCATATTATGGCTGTGACTAAGATGACAGTACCCACAATGTTGTCACGTAAGAACAGCAACACTTTATTTATATTAATATCTTCAATTATATCCCAAAAGCGTTCAACTACATCTTGGATTGTTTTTTCACAGAGACCCTGAAATTAAAAATGTCAAGTTATATGTATTCAGATAGGTACATTTCGATTTATTCATTTGTAAATTGACATCCAAAGGAATGGGAGATCGTTTGTTTGTGTTCCCCATGCGATAAACAAAGACAGTAAACCATTTCTCTATTTTTTGAGCTTTAAATCCTAGGATAAAAGATGTTGAAATTTTGTGACAAATTCGAATATGTATTATAAAAAGAATACAATATTTATAATACTATTACTCATAATTATTAATATTTTTTATTATAAATGATTTGATTAGATTTCTGGCTGTTCGAATTCAAATACTAAAAATATGAATATGGATATAATTTGAAATAAAGGATTACTTGGTAAGTATTGTCATTAATGAAATAAGATGTCATCTGATTTTTGACAACTTTTATAAGAGACAATAAAACTTGTTTTTTAAATACAGTCACAGAATATTAATTTACATACATATCTATTTATTTCCAACCCTCCCTTCTGCTGGACAGTTTTATTTAACCCGTAAGCATTTCTACACTTTTGCTTATTATCTATTTTGCAGTTTAAATTAATCCCATCAAATATTACCTTATTACAAAAGCCTTGTATGCATGGAGTTCCATCAGGTAATATGTCTTGTTGGTCAACAGGAAAGCACGTCTCGTTCATACTCATACGGCAACACCTTTTGCAAGCGTCAGCAACTACAGACAAAACAGATTTTGTGAATATACAATGTGAAATATTTACATTTGGAAGTTTATGTTTTATATATTATCAAGGAATATTTTAATGAATTTTAAAAGCTAATTGCGAATAAAATAGAAAATGATTGATCAGTCAGCGATAAATTAATGATTCAAGTTGTTTTGGTCGTATCAGAGGTAAGTTAACAGCTGTGAATTGTGATTTAGATTTTTTAAGCAATATCTTGTGTTATCTCAATGGCTATCTGTGACACTGTCAACCAATTAATCATTGAACAAGTTCACGTAACTTAATCACTGACAAAGACGCATATTGAAAATATAAAATTATATTTATCATACAGTCAAATCTCTTTGTATCGAATACCGAAGTAATGACATTTCCAGTATAACGTGTATTCAATTTGTCCCTGGAAAATTTCTATCATCTTCCTAGCATTCAATATAACAAAACATTTTCTTTGGTCCTGTGTACTTCACTATACTGAGGTTTGACTTTATTAGGAGTTAAGGAAAGTTTATTCCTAGGTTTTATTTCTAAATAAAATAATATATATATCAGTGCTTATTGTTGTAAGAAAAAAGGTGCCGGAACTCACATCTTGTTATTAATCTTTTATTAAAAGAATTATATATTCAGATCTTATAAATTTAATTTATTATATTTAATAAAAATGTTCATAGTAAATTCCTAAGTTTTCCCAAGTCCACATGGAACCAAACATAAAATTTTCAAGTGATTTTTAAAACATGGAAAACCTGTCAAAAGGTGATGGAATACCGTTCCGGTGCATTCTATGAAAAACTACACTTTCCTAGATTGGGCTACATTGTTGTAAAAATGGGTGCAAATTAAGGATAATCATATTTTATGGTGTACATAAAATGATTGTGAGTGGTTTTGTGATTTGAATAAATGTATGTAGTTTGGTGTGAAAATTAATACGGTTTGTAAAAATGTTGTAATAGACTTTTGAATATTTTTATACACAGGTATTTCACAGTAACATGTTTGTTTTGTTCAACAGTAACCAGAAAATGGGATTAAAGAATAATGTATGATATTTCATATGCATAAATTGTTAATTTTTTTACCAGATTGTATGATACTGAAGCAAAACCAGCAAATTTTAAAATATATATTGTTGGAAAATGTAAAATCCGGGCTACACTGCATTATGAATTTAAAAAATGAGGTTTTCTTTCTTAGGATATGGACTGATATGATACATATTATTTTTAAACATTTATTAAAAGCTTTTAATATAATACATGTATGTAGCTCTTCCCACTTAAATGCATTGAAATTTCTTCCGGAGGCTTGAGACAGAACAGGGTGCCTACCGACGTCACACATGCAGCTCTGCATGCCCTGCGTTTCGCAGTATGGCACGCACCTGCCTCTTCGGCAGCGACCCCGCTCTGCACAGGCTGCCCCATCAGCAACAGGCGGTGCACGCGGGCATGCGGCTGCCGCGCCCGAGCAGCGTGCCTCGCGCTCGCAGGATGCGTATGCGGCCTCGCGGCATACAGCTCCGGCCGCAACAAATGCACAGCCCAGACAACAGGGAGAGTTTTTGTCACTAAATGCATAAATGTACAGTATTTTCAAAAATTGCATTAAAATAATGTTAACGAACATAAATGACAGCAGAAGTTCAAGTAAAGTTTGCAGGGATAATGATTTTAATATTAAATATTTTTAATTTTATCAATTTCCTAAGTATCTTAGTGTATCCTATTTTTATTTCTCCCTTAAACGTTTACCCCTTAACTCTATAGAGTTGAGTACGATGCGAGCTGTCATTTGTTGTTTATTGAATTGTGTATGCAGAACAGGTTGACAAAGTGATGCATACCGACCTTTATCGCCAAATGTCAGAGATGCGATAGCCTAATTTCATCCATACACATGCACTTTAACAATTCGTAATTTTTAAGACAAATATTTTATAATTCATTTTGTACATATACCATATTATGTTTGCATATATTAAAAAAATATTATTTTTCCAAATCAATTATGTATCAAATAATGAATCATGAAAAATTAATAAAAAATATGTAATTCCAAAACGGCATTTTTAAAAATTATTGATTTTTAATTTTATCATTATTTCTCCTTAATAAATTCACCAATTATCATTTCTAGTGAATGGTTTAATAAAAAGTAATTATTGTTAATTCTAGACAAATTAATTGGTAAAAGCAAATTACTATATAAATAAGTTTAAAAATGATTTATGTACCTGCAGACAGCTCCTTGATTTCTTCTGAGCTTGCAATTCTTATCGCAGCAGGCGTCATTATCTTCAGTTCCTGATATAACAAAAAATATTTAAAGATCTTTTAAAATCTTATTTATTGTAACCCTTTTCAAACTACTGAATAAAACATACCAAGCAAGCCGGCGTCGCATTCCTCATCTCCCTCAACACGGAGATTGCCGCAGAAACTTTCCTCTGGCTCTGAAAAACATCTCCCGGACTTGGCTTGAAGAACTTTTCTTATAGATCGAAGGCTGCATGGTGAAAATCTCTATAAAATAATTTTAAATTATCATTAAGATATTAATCTCACACAAATTGTGAATTGACATGCTGTGCCCTGATCCTATTATTTTTATTCATCATGACGTGCTGTCTATTTTATGTTCGTATGAAAAGACAATTGATAATTTCATAAGGCTTTTAAAAACCAATCAGTTTTGCGCTTGAAAAAATGGTTATATTATGTTAAAAGTATTTTCGGTTAATTAATTTCTAGGATAAACTTTAAGAACTATAATTTTGACGCGCATACTTAGAATTATCCTTCAGTCATGTCATTTTGATAGATGTTTGTAATTTATCTATGAAAAACACAGTATTCTTTCTATGATTGAGTTATAATAGAACCTACATGACAGCAAGAAACTACTGGTAATGAAGACAATATACACTACCTGGATGGGAGCCCTTATAGTTTGAATAATATGTATAATGATTGATCATGTATATTTGAGAAACAGCGTGGTAAGAGGTTACTGTAAAGATACAACCTTTGTGATGTTGAAACTGACTAACATCGGTACACCAGCTCTCCATTATTACTTCAAGGAAGTTCAGTCTGACATAATTAAATCTCTAACACATAATTTAATTTGAAGAATAAATCTTAATGTTTAAAACAAAATATAATTTGTATAAAGTACTGCTAGTATTTTAATTATACAAGTCTTTAAAACAAAATTTACAGTTAATAATCTTGGACAGGCAAGACAGCAAGATTATGAAAAGTTTTTGATTTAATCTTTACATACAAACCTTGTTATTAACATCATATCCGCTGACACTATAGGTGTACATGAGGTAACTACCGCCTTGGCTAGCAGAGGGAGAACATTCAGGTATGTCGGGATCGTGCTCAGATCCCCAATTATGACCAAACTCGTGAGCGGTCACCAGATCTGCCTCTCGTGTTATAACTCTCTGCCCATAGTGGTTGCGGCTAGAACTCAGTCCAGAGTTCAGGTACAGTGTGTAGCCATTCTTGAAGTATTCTAATAGATTTTTTAAAAATGTTACATTCTTTTACATTGAATAAAAATATTACAACCGCAAATGAACACAAATAATTACTGAATTTTAAAATATGCAGAAAGATTTTTTTTTAATATAAGAAATGATGAATTGATGGCCAGTGATTCCAAAGTTTCTTATTAATTTAAGTAGAAAATATATTCAGACCAACCTATTGGTCCAATTTTTTTGTGTGTTGGTGTATGATACCATGCGCTCATCATTTAAATAAACTATAGACATAAAAGAAAACTTAAATTGTCACATTTTGTGAAATATTTGTTAGCATTTATACATATATAAATCTAATGTCGCCAAATGCTTCCTTTTTCTTAACGCGAAAAAATTAGTGAAAAGGGTGATCTAATAGAAAAATATTAAATATTCTGAACAAAGTAATAATAATTTCAATGCACACATACGAAATAATAGGGGATTGATATAATAAAAACATAAACATTGAACAAAAGGCAAAATAACTCACAAGGAATATTATCCATCACCAAAAGCTGAAATAAATAAATGACACATAAATAAATAAAAAATGTAATAAATTAGAATGACTGCAATAATACATAATATACAAATATGTGCATACATAGTTACTTGACTTATTTTAAAAACATGTCTTGTAATTCATAATTCTAATGTAGTTTGCTGTGTGATCTTTTTTCTTGTTTCTATGATTATATGTTGCTTGACAAAACACAAAACATTAATAAAACTTCTGACAGAAGTACATTTCGCATTATACTTGATTGCATTTGAATCTGCGCAAAAATGTACATCAAACTGCATTTTGAAAAGTGCAAAAGTATACATAGTTGAGTAAACAAAAAATATGGACAAACAAAAATAAAATAATCACTACAACAAAACGTCTGCACATGCTTTAAATCCACCATTGTCACCTGGCGTGCATATTCCACCAACAGAATTCCTTCTCGGAGATCCAACATACGCCAGACCCAAGATACCACCTTCAAACTTGAGATCGGTAAATAAGTGAGCGAGACAAAAGTCTTTGTGCGAGTACTCCCGACTAAATACCTTTGTTAATAAGAAAAGTTAGTTATAAAACAAGAGTTAGTTATTAATCTACATATATATATACAATTCTGTTATTATGCTATTCAAATCCATACGGTAACCATATTTATATATATATAACACTACCGGTCGGTCGTGGGGTAATTTTACTTAGGTGAATATAATTTTAAACATGTAAATAATTACATTAAAATCCCGTTTATTCGAAAGTCGAAGTTTTGGAGCAGAATGTGGTCCCTCTGGAAAGTTGTCATACTAAATTGTACTTATAAATTGAATATTATTATTTGAAGCTATTTTTAGAGCCTATCAAATGAATTTGTCGATCTATTTTACAAATACTAATTTAATGTATTAATTATAAATATATACATATAAAATCAATTTTATCGAAAAATATTGTTTTTGCGCTACCGGGATTCGAGCCTGGATCTTTATTTCCAATCCGGGGAAGTACACTACCAATTGTGTTATAGCGCCAGTATTTTTCATGACAAATTTTTGAACCTATATGTTACACTTTTTCAAATTAATACATCTGTTGTTCCATTATTTGAAAGCCATCTACATTATTTTTATGGAATCTCAAATACCTTTGAGTAAACCGACCGCAGACGCCAGAATTATCAATTCATTTTTATTAAATTTTTGGACACATTGATACAACTTATATTATTAAAGAGAACACATTCTTATTGTGAAGTTGTAATTATTCAGAACATAGGTCTGTGATATTTTAAATACTAATTTAATGTATATAATACAAATATTTAAAATGAATAATTACAACTTCACAATAAGAGTGTGTTCTCTTTAATAATTTAATGATCTATTTTTCGCCTGATACAATTTTTTTTGTCAAATGCCCATAATATGAAAAATACACGTGCGCTATGCGATGTGCTTGTTAAAATCCATTAAAAATGGATTGTATCCGCCCCTATACCGATTCACGATGCACAAAGTTATTTTGCATCATTTGTTTTCTCATTAATTTTCAGTATACTAAAAAAAGATGCCAAATATTTCTTGTGCGTCTTCGATTTTTAAATCTTTATCTTCCTATCTTCTAATATTCCTTACCGCAATGCATTAACTTAGCTTGCATGCTTTTTCTCTCACTCATTTTCTTTACATTAGGAAAATATAGCAAATATTATCATTGCGCCCTTGTAGGTAATGTGATTCTCCCAGTTGCTGGTCGGCGAATGTCAGTGCTTGCCAATCTTCTGTTCCGTATTATTGCCATCATTATTTTGGTTTACGTAGTGTTTGTATATTTTGCTGTAGAAACATTAGTATGCGGTTGAGTTCCTCAGACTTTTTAAATCACAACTCCACAACATGTTCCATGTTTTATAAATTATTTAATTTGTATTCATTTTAATAGTCATTTCTTTCTATTTAAGTTTAGCATCAAGGCATTTTGAAGAATGTGATTGGTATTTCTCTGATTTTCTTGTATTTTGTTAATTATTTTATTGGCATTGTTTTATATGTAAAGACAATTATTTATATTTCTCTAATATTTACATTTAGACATTTAATTTACTCGAATGCGTGGTTTGCGTTCCTCAGACTTTTCCATATTTCATTAAATTTAAATTAAAACATTTTTATGATTTTGACTGATAATTTTATATTCTTGAAAATGGCATTAATAACAGCAACTTATATTGGACGTTAACAGTTGATAAAAATCAAATTAATACAAGAGATTGGCAAAAAATATTATCCAAGACCTCATTAATGACGTTGTCGACAATATTATACATGATGACAGATAGACCTTTAGAGTTGAAAACCGAGAAATGTCACGGAGGTTAAGGTGTAAGGAAGCGGAGAGTGAAAAAGAACGAGACGTCACAGGCGAGTGCGAAATACTGCCGCGACCACCGCATAAAAAAGTTTTAAAAGAGCTGGAGACGTTTATTGCCAAATTCAATACAGAAATGATACAATGAAAATGACAGTTTTAACAATTTCGCCGTTAAAAATGGCGCGAAAAGATAGTCCATTATATTAGTTTTTTTTTAAATAATGTGATTTGTTCACGTTGTATTTTGACAACTTGTTTGTTATTTTGAAATGTGTGGATAATAGGTATATATAATTACGTCGAATTGTAATGAAAAAAGTTAGTATGTAAATTTTTGAAATTCTTATTTTCATTACCGTAAACCGTATTTCGAACTTTTTTCATGATTTTCAGTCCCCTCAACTTCGAATAAAGGGGATTCTACTGTATAAAGTTAATTTTGTTGAAATCACACAAAAAAGTTATAGCTCCTCAAATTGAAAAACTGTGTTCGTTCATTGTTAACGCATTCAACCAATGACATCTTTCTTATATTTATTCTTATATTTCCTACTTTAGATAGTTTTGTTTCCAAAATGTTTTGTCATCATTCTTCATCATTATTTTGGAGTGTTTGAGATATTTAAGATGATAATTTATCATTAAAAATCATTATATTCTAGATTTATGAACTGAATTGACGATTTAGAGAAATATGACTGAGTTTGTAAGATTTTATATATACTCTTACACACACCATCCACAAGAATATTAAATCAATCAAGTGTTTTTGCACATTTTTCAACGCTGATTGAGAAATAACACACATGAGTGAAAATTATTGCAATTTTTTTTAGATAGATGAAAAACACAATTTTATCATGGGTATTCCACTGATGAATAGTTTTGTATGTATGTACCTACAATGAAATATGGAGCATACTAAGTTGGAATAATTTTAACTAAGATTGTCACTAATATTATTAATCATATTTATTAGAACTTATATTAAAACCATATTCAAAATACATAAATATTGTTATTAACATATTCACCATGATTCTGCCTTTCAGTTTTGTTTGTTGTTTAATAATTAAAAAACTTTATATTTCCATAATTTGCGGATATTATTAATAATGCGCATTTAGTAAGGAATAAACAATCTTATTGCAGTTGTAAAAAGTGATCAAAATATCAATTAGCAATTGAATGTAATTTTTTATATTGAGTATACATTAGATAAATGTAACTTTCTTATATTGAGTATACATTAGATAAATGTAACTTTCTTATATTAGTGTAATTAATGAAACGGTTGTAGTGATTTCTCAACTCTACACGTAAGTGCATACAGTGTAAATACATCATAAATCATAATCACGTTCCAATCCAAATTATATGCATTAAATGTTAACAAAATACAGATGTTAACAATATTTTCCATGTTAGTTGAAGAAAATTTGATTGTGTAAGAAGAAAACCGTGTGAGTTGGAACAGACTCCTCCGTGCGAATTCAGTCGATGTGAAGCGATGTATGCCAATCCAAGAATTGTCGTCCGTTTGCTTGCAAATGTTTGATAAGTAAACAAGTGTGCGAGACAAAAGTTTTGGTTGTCGGCGTTGCGAGAAAAAATCTGTTACATGAGATCAAATTTTTTACTTTTGTATACATTTATATCCAAAACATTACAGGACTATTTAACTCATTGTGTCAAATTGTTTCTAATATTAGTTTTTGCTGTACAGTAATACGCCGTAGTTACATCGTAATTGATTCCAAGACATACTAAAAGGAATACAAGATCTATATACAAACACGCATGCATTTATTCATACTGCCTATATCATGGTTGAGCTTTCAGGAATTAAATAAAAAAAGTCTGGCGAGTCAAATATGCACCTATTTTTTTCACACGACCAACAACTTAAATGCAGGACGAAGTAACACAGGGTATTACTGTATACGTATTAGGTTGTACCATATGAAATTACCGAATTTATAGGTGAAAATAAAAATGTGTTATTTTCCATATTATAAAATAAGATCCACCCGCTTCTATGGTCTTCTATTCTATGCTAAAAATACTTTTTTTTAAAAATCTTTATTTTGACTATAAATTCTTTGAACCCCCTAATTATTTCTGCCTAAGTTCCAAACGTTTTATTCCTTAACCCTCAACATACCGCGCTAGAAAAATCCCTCTCGCAGCCATGATGTCAACTCGTGCTACCGAAATAAATTTTGCAATTTTTAAGCATTTTAAATATAATTCCAAGTGGCATTCCGCCCTGTGGTAATAATCCGTCTGCGAGAGATCGGGTGAATATGAAGGATGCGGCAAAATTTTGTAACTTAAAGAATTAAATTTGCTAATGGTGATTTGTGATGTATGCGGTGGAGCGTTGAAATGATACTGCATTGATAATTGGTCCATATTTGTTGGCTGTTTTTTTTTATGACAATGTGAATTGGCTGTAATTGATTCGCCGGGTTTCAAAAAAGAATAATGAACCTTAGTTAGTTCCTCTAAATATCTAAATTTCTGACTTTCGGTCAATTTGTGTGCTACCCACTTGTCTAGCTTTTTCTATCGCAGCGAGAAGGCGAGAAAAAGTCATAACGCTAACTGCTAGATCACACACGAGCGCTTGAGTTGTCATATGTGGATTAACTTCCACTTACTATCTTTAACTGTTTTTCATTTACAACGCTCCTTGATCTTCTCCAAGGCTCATTTTAGAGATTCATATTGCCAAAATGAAAATCTTCTAAACATAATCGCATTGTTCTCTGGCTAGCAGACCCTTCACCGAACGCGTTGTTGATATTTCTACCTGCCTCAACTGCATTGTGTCCTAACTTGAATTTGTACAAAAATATGGCTCTCAATTCTTTAGGCAACATCATACTGTTTAAGGGCGTAAAAAAATACACAATAGCAATAATAACTTCACATTCAAAGACAATTGAAGGGCATAGTACCTATCTCAATAACAAATAGCCGAATGGGCAAAATATTGCACAAGAACCCTTCTCAATCGCGATCATTTTTAGACTGACTGAAAATCGGCAACTTCATGTGGTACAATCTAATACATATCGCATTTACAATACTATTTAGGTAGATTCATAAATTATGCATACTTTTAATAATTTACAAACAAAACACCTTTCATATTGTCATAAAAGGAAGTTGGTATGTATTTAATGGCATTAAGAAAATCAAAAAAAATCAACTTGCATGCTTAAGAAAAGTACTATTGAAAAATAAATACATATACACATATGTATGAATAAATAAAAAATATGCATACTAAGTCACATGTACAAGGTCTGATCGAAAAAATATGCGAAATTTTAATTTTTCTCAAAAATCTTTATGTATTCATCAATATTAATTTTATCCCCTTCAGATATAATACACTTGTGCCTGCACTTTTTCCAATCTTCAAAGCACTTCTAGAACACAATTTTCAGTATGGCGTTTAGCTCCGTCAGCGATTCTGTCCTTATCTCCTCAATGTTGGCAAAACATCATCCTTTCATGGTTTTTTTTCATCTTCGGGAATAGTAAAAAATCGCAGGGGGCCATGCCCAGTGAATAAAGAGGTTGAGACATTACAAGGGAATTGCTTATGGCCAGAAATTCCCAAATAAGCAGCGAAGTGTGAGCATTATCGTGGTGCAGTTGTTTCGCCACAAATCCGGGCGTTCTCTTTGGATTGCTTCACGCACATAGCGTACAACTTCCAAGTAGTACTCCTTATTGACCATGCGACCTGGTGGCAAGAACTTATGGTACACTATGACGTTGAAATCTTCACATTCAATCGAGCTCGATGAGCTTTTTTCGGTTTTGGTTCTTCAGAAAGCTTCCATTGGGACGAATGGGCCTTAGCTTCAACGTCATATCCGTACACCCATGTTTCATCCCCAGTTATGACCCGATTGAGCACTTCTGGATCGCCATTGACTTTATTCAGCAACTCCTGAGCAATGTTTATTCGGCACTGCTTTTGATCAAAATTCAACAATTTCAGAACAAATTTCGCTGTCACATGTCTCAGGCCCAAAATATTTTTAAAAAATTGCTTCACATGAGCCAAATGATATGCCAATATCATCAGCAACCTCTCTGATAGTGATTCGACAATTGTCGATAATCATTTTCTTCACTTTTTCGATGTTGTTATCGGTTGTCGATGTGCTGGGTTCATCTTCTTCAACATCTTCATGGTCCTCTTGGAAATGTTTGTACCACATGTAAACTATTGTTTTATTCATAGAAAACTCACCATTTCCAATACGGTGCTGCACTTTATTCCATTCATAAATCAAAATTTAATGCAAATTCTTTGTTCATAAGTAAAAAATTGCCAAACACACCAAAACATATGTCACCTTTTCGACAGCCAACAATAAAGTAAACATCCAACATGGCTACCAATGTCAAGATATATCAGGGATAAGTGTATCAATACAAAACCAACAAAAAAAATGGTGACAATTGAACTTATACAGCCTGTGAAATTCGAAAATTTTGCATATTTTTTGATCAAACCTCATATGTACTAATCAGCATGGCATATATTAATGATATCTTTCACATTGATGTCATCATATCCACTCTTAATTCAGAACTACATAATTTGTAAGTATAAAAATCAAAAATAATTAGGTATTTACCTCGAGAAGATTTCTAACATCCCATTTTTCTCTGATCATGTTATAATGGGCCTCTCCTCCTCTCACTCGGCTGGGTTCAGAATGGACAACTATTTTTTTAATGACAAATCCCATTCCTTTGAAACCATCTTGTTCCTGATAAAATAATGTACAAACAATCTCATTAAAGAAAAACACTGTAAATTAACATAATATAAATAACTACAGTATGAATTAAATCATTATGTAAATAATTAAAAACTAAGGTTAACAATTCTTAATAACTTTTTGTTATGGTATGTAGTTTACCTGTCTATCTTGCCAAATTGTGTCATTATATATTTTATGAACTCGATCAATGAGACTAATCTGAAAAAAATAATTTTAGTAAATATCTAACAACGGACTGAATTTTTTACAATCTCTCTCAACTCTTTATAGTATTGTTTAGATTATACTCACTAGATAATTAATCGTAGTTTTAGTATTACTTGCGCCCATTTCTTGAAAAAATCTATAATCGGCAACCAACAGCAGAGGACATCTTGTTTTTGTAGGTGTATATTCATATTGATCAATTTGTCTTTTGGATCGCGTTTTGGAAGCCAGTAATTCTGGTTCACCATTGGCACTCTCCTTATATTTATCTTTTTCTGATTGTTCTTGTTCTGTTTCTAAATCTTCATCATCGTCAGATTCAAGTTCTAAATAAATGGAGCAATTATTAAGAGCCTGCTTTTAATACTGAATCATCCTTTAACTTTTTTTATGAAAACAAAATACTTGTGAGTAATGAATGTTTGGAACAAGTAGATGAGTTTGTGTATTTGGGAAGTATGTTCGATATAAACGGAAAGGCTGAATAAAGTGAAAGGCGCTTTCAATGGAATTATATCTAACAAGAACTTATCAACCGAGGCAAGATTAGTGGTCCTGATACCGACACCGATGTATAGAAGTGAGGCCTGGAGCTGGCAGAAGAGGAACGAAAGTAGACTGAATGCAGTGAAAATGATATCGCTTAGGCGTATATGCGGCAGAGTAAAGAATGAAGAAATAAGGAAATAATGTAAAGTCGATCTTAGTATAGTAAGTAATATTAAAAAAGGATCACCCAGGTGGTTTGGTCGTATAGAATGGATGAATAAGGAGAGAGTGGTAAGAAAGATATATGACACAAGTGTTGATCGCACCGGAAGACATGGCATGACCAGGTAACCAGATAGTGGAGGATGATCCCGTTAGAAGCCTCAATAATCGCCGAGCATGTGTGAATGTGGATGAGGCGAGAATTATGTGTTAGGACAGAAGAGTGGTGTTCTATCCTCTCTGCCTACCCCCACAGCGAAACGGCGTGATGGTAAGTTTGTCAGTTACAAAAACATAGGTTTATGTTAATAATTAGTATCAGAAAATATATACAAGGTTAGATTTTTAACACATTACTTTAAAACATAAATTTAGATAAAATCCCAATACTGCTATTACACTAATAAACTTCACAAATTTAGTAATAATTAGGATTAGGACACCATACCGATAATTTGAAAGGCCTCGACTATTAATTGGATTTTACTGCATCAGAAAATTCTCTAGTGATGGACAATTGTAGCAAATACAAAATATATTCATAATTCATATAACCTTTTAAAGATAACGCTGAACTAAAGTAATTATAAAAATATTCAAAACCAATTGAGGGGTTTAGAAACAAAACTGCCACTATCCACTTGACGAAAAATAGAAGGCGACGTATTTGAAAATGAATCTCGCTATAGTAGCAATTTTACAATTGATAGCTGCGCTTGAAAACATGTTTGTATGTTTTAGAAGTATTTTATTTAAAGCATATACATTTTAAAATCTTCGCTCTGGCTATAAAATCAGTTACAAATATGTTTATCTCAATTTCTTCAATTGTATAGTGGCAGTTTTGTTTCTGATCCCCTCAATTGTAAAATTTTCTAATAATTTTATCTTTTGATGCCCTTAAAATGCTACAATTGGCAGATTTACTCACATACATTAACGTGCGGCTTCTTATACTATTTAAAACTGAGTTACGTAATATGACAACACAGAAAAAATAATTTATTACAAAACAATGCTTTTATTACCCCTTTAAAAGCAGGCTTGAGCAGCCATGTTTAGACCTAAGTTCTGTAGCTCTGCTATTTTTTGAGATTCCCATAAAATATATTTTCATGCATATTTTGACTATAATATGATTTAATATTGTACGTAATTTTCATAATAAATGGTAAATTTTGTAAATTAGTCAAAAACTGTTATAGATAAATATAACCATAATTAGATGCAGTATTAATTATAACTAAGACAGCAGAACTAGGAATCTGTCAGAGAGATGATGTTTTCTTTACCTGGCAATGGTAGATTTTACAATTTATTTTGATTTCAAAATTCGTAACAATAATTAGATGTGTACCCTGCCCTTCCTTTATGTATCCACAAGTCCTGGGTGCTATTCCATCTTGTTCTTGATCCTCCCAACTCAGTTTTATATCTGATGCTCGATAGGCAATCATAGATTTATTATCCAATTCAGGAAGATGTCGCCAAGATGGCTAGATGAAAACATTACAAAAATGTAGTAAAATAATATTACATTTTTTAAATAAAATCACATTTTTTTTGTGAGCTTGCGACTTTTCAGAACATGGTTCCTTGATAATTAAAACAAATTAGATAAATCACAAATAGACACTGAAAAAATCTATTGAAAATATATAGTTATCACCAGAACAAGAACAAAAAAGATGGTTGCTTCCAATGAGAAAAAATGGATGTCTCACTTAGAAAATACGAATATATATATAGAACAAAATGTAATGATAATGTACAGGGTAAAGACTACTGTGGCAACGTTGGTAAAGCAGTCTACCAGCAATATAAACTATCAAGTTTATGACCCGGTGGTAACTATATTTTTTATATAGATAGATTTTCTTCAGTACATCTTTCTAACTGATTTATCTAAATTAATTTAAATAATATTTTAGTATAAATATGTACAATATCAAATGCGAAAAAACGAAAAACAACTTGATAACATTAAAATGTATTTGAGTTCCTGTAATATAATTGACTTCATATAAAACAAAGTACTTCAAATACGTATTACAGAATACATTATTTGATTTTTTTCACACAGTACTATCAGCCAACAGTTCAATCTGTTATACATAAAATAAAATGCCTCTTGACTCACACCGATTTATCATGAAATTAATATTATAACTAACCTAACTAATACAAACAATTTTGATATAAAACGTCTGCCAAGTCATATTACCAAACTTGTTAGTTATTGGCTGAGTGAGATGATGATGGCTGTTGTACTGTTATCACATATACACCTGTACTGCAGTGCAGAAGAGTAAAATAAGATTGTATATGGGTCTCATCACCTTTTTGTTTTAAGCGAAACGTAATAGCTTTTTCACTTCATAATGTGCAATATTGTGAGAATTAACGATATATAATTTTCTTTAGCTATTTATTTAGTTATTTGCTGTTTCAAGTGACACTGACAACTTGAAACATACAATTATACTCTCCATATACTTATTATTCTACCATATACTTATTCCCTATTCTAATTCTATTCTAACATTCCTCTTAAAAATGGCATTTCTTAAGGCTTAAGAAATTGAAAAATACCTCTATGTGGTATGTCTCATCAGGAAGATGTATCGAAGCTGTCATTACACCGTCTTCCAGGTGAACTCTTACATCAGAACTAGTTTCTCCAAACACTCTTCCGGAGTAAAAATTTTCACGATCTGTGAAAAACAACAAACGGATTGATGCACTTAATTTCTCTTAGTGATATTGTAAGAATATGTGTGTGTGATATATCTCGCATAAAATAAACTAAATTGTATAATAAATAGCAATTACTACTAAAAATGTCTGACCACAAAGTTACTGCAATAAACATCAAAAAATATATACTAGGTACCTATCTCATAAATAAAAAAATGCATAATACAAACCTAAATGGATATTTGTTTCTTGGCCGTCACCATCTACCGCATAGGCCTTAAATTTAGAATGTAAAACTGTATGATGAGGATGCAGAATCAGCCTGAAGTCTCTTCCGAGTGTTCTAAATTTTACCTCTTTAATTGTATTATAAGGATGACTGGAGGGCTTGGCACCTCTTTTTACTACATGGTGATTCAAGGCTGAAGAGTGCAGCATCTCAAAATACTTCAGGTTTTTATGTATAGAACCTAAAAATTGCCAGTCATTTTAGATATTATGTTTCACATCAATCATTTAGTAATTATATTAGCAAATACTTCATACCATTGGCCGGAATTGAAAGTGCAAAAAAAATCAGAAACAATACATTGAAATGCAGCATTGTGGTGTTTTTATTTCAAAACAATGTAAGTCATAGCTCTAACTGCAGTTAAAATACTCGAAATCGATCGCCCTAATATGACAGTTAATCTGACAGTATTCAGAAATTCTTATCTATGATCTGTCACAGGTTGAATGTATGAATGATCTTCTATTTCTATGACCTTTAATTTTTAGAATACTGATCAAGCTCAATTTATTTGTTTTTAAATAAAAAAATATTTTTTATGTAATAAAATAAATTGTTTTTCTTAAACATACACATTATTAATCCTTTTGGTGTAACCAACCGCGATGATACGAGCGCGCCAGATTCAATAATAAATAATACGAATGATGTCGCGAACGGATGAAGGCCAAATTTAGGATATTATGTAAAATGTAAAGTAAATGGAATGTTCCATTCATAAAAAAATAAAAATAAACTAAGTAGAATAAGGATAATTAAATAATATGTATGACTAGATATAAGATTCTGTCAAGTAGTGTAAGAAATGTAACTTAAGTGTAAATAATTAGAACATAAGATTAATTATAGTCAGAAATGAGACGAAAAAGGAGTCAGGTTGAATTTGGATTGGGCGTGGCCTTCAGAAGAAACGGATGGACCAATGGGATGATGGCTCGTTCCATGAAGAGGGCAAATCGGCGATAGGAAACACCCCACTGTCAAGTTATAAGAATAGTCTACGCACGGCCCGGCCATCAGTGGGAAGCAAGATTTGGGAGGAGGAGGAAGTTGAAAGCGAGATTTGAGAGGAAGAGGAGTTGTAAAACGAGATTCGAAGAAGTATGTTGAAGACGAGGTTCGGGAAGACGAATTAGACGAGGCCCGGAGGAGCAGTTGAAAGCACGCAGTGAAAGACACAGAGTCGAACACAAGATTCGGAAGTCGAGGTATGAGTTGAATCCCAGACGTGAGTTAAATACCAGACGCCAGTTGAATCCCAGATGCTAGTTGAAAACGCAGTTGAGAACGAGAACCAGAGTCGGATGTCGGAGGAATTCGAAAGTGAAGATAAAAGTGAAAGCCGACACCGGAAATCAGACCGAACGTCGACAGAGAATCGGAGGATAAGCAGGCACGGTTCACCGCAATCCACTCAGGAGCAGCCGCCCAGACCAGTACGTAGTCCTGCAGAGCAGTTGGCAGGTAGCCGCCCACGCCGGGTGTTAGCGGCATCACTCCGCCGGCTTGAGACCAAGTCTCCGGAAGAAGATTCGGAGGAACGTCGCTAAATAAGCCGAGGTAAACATAGTTTTGATTAAGTTAGTTATAAGTATTTCTACTTGCCCGTGAATGTAAATGTTTGTATAATAAATGTCTAATTTGTGCATCTTCCGGGTGTTCATATTCACCTGTGTTCTGCTTATAACCATGGTACTGATGAAGGCGTGATATCTGATGGATGGGTCGCGAAGCGAACATTTCATTAGAGTGCGGGGTGTCGTTCTGACGAGCGATCATGAGCATAATACATGGTCGATTAATTGAATTAGAACTCCTAAACGAACCCCGACTTGAATCACATAGCGCACAACGTCGTGTCCTATTTGTATGAACTTCATTACTTTAGCTACGATGATTTTATTAATTCCGGTAAAAATATTATCTATGGAAATTAGAAACTTTATGGACATAATAATAATCTCTGTTCTATGATCATAACAGTCTATGATAGACATGTTGTCAAAATAAGCCGGCGATTCACGTTTATCTTTTGAAATTTAAAGGTTTTGTTTTACTTTAGGTTCATAATTAGAAAAGATGGCAAGTGAACGTGTTCAAAATTAGTCATAGTTGTTTTTAAGTTTTTCTTAAATCATTATTATTGTATTTTTTGTTGCAGTATGCTCTTTTGCACAAGAAAGATAATGCACACGAAGATGCAATTTGGAGTTGTGCATGGAGCAGAATCGGAGAGAAATCTAATAAAGATAAAGAGAAAGAAGATGATGAAAATTCAAAGTTAGTGTGATAAACTTAATTGCTTATCGTTATTTTTATATAAATATTTTTTATGAGTTTTTTTCAATGTTTATATATTGTTTGCATTATATTAAAGTGACCAAATGTCTTTTTTTTGTATATCACGGAGTTTCAAATGATTTTACATTACATTCACCATAGTAAACCTTTTAAAATTGTCTAGTGTACTATCATGTGATAATGAAGGTGCCTAAAGATGTCCAGTTACCGTGACTCAATAAAATTTAACATTTATCTCAAGTTCTTTCATGTAAAAAAATGGCTAACCCCATTTTTAATTGATGACCAAAGGGCAAAAGTGATAAGCCCTTTCCCCATGGCTTATAAAAATGCATACAAGAATTGTTTTGAGGAAATTGTTAATAATATCTTAAATAAAAATGCCATCTTGATTTTCTTTTGGTGTCAATCAATTAGTTCTGCTGTATCTGTTGTCTCTAATTCTTCAAACCTATCCCAATCTTACTAATCACGTTTTCAATCATTTCTCAATAATGATGTTCCCAGATTTTTAAGGCCGTTCAGTTCACATGCCAGATTAATTCCACATGTACACTGATAATTTTAAAACTCACGCACAGTAATAATTTCAAAACAACTAATCAAATTCTGAGTGTTTAGAAGACTCCCGATTATCTGGGATAGGTGGTGAAAATCCCGGATAATCTATTTCCCAGTTAATCCAAAAGCATTGTAAAAATGGTTGAACAATATACAAAAGTTACAAAAATCACGCACTACATGTGCCAGATTACTGTTCGAAAGTCGTGCGTTTGTGCAAACACAAATGCCACCCGGGATGTTTCAGGGTTGTCAAATAACTAATTTCACTAAAAAAGTCACTTTATATTTCTCTACATTATTTTTTTAACGAGTGCTGTCATCCTGCTACTCAAGGTAGTCAATAAGTGATTAACAGCGTGCTTAATTTTTTATGAAGAAATCAACCAACCTTCTTCATCGTTGTCATCATTAGGTCGCATGGTATCATTTGTCGCACATTGTTAAATTCATAATTTTCATTCTTCATCATTTAATACTCCGCGATCAACTATTTTTTAAATATATTTATTTGAAGCCTATCACGTGCCGATTGCTTATCAACATCCTGCACTCATCAATTCGTTGCAAATTTTGTAATACTTATTCTTCGAGGGTTTCTTCAAATTAGAGAAATTTGTCACTTCTAATCCAGTTTAATCAATAATTTTAATTTAGAGGCGTATTTCTGTTAGATCATCACTATTTAGTTTTTCACCTTGAACGGTAATTAACGTAACGGTAACGGTCTCAATGTCTCACCCTTGAAAACAGGCCCTGCATCACTGTCATAATTTACTGTACTATATTTTAAACAAGTGACGATGACGACTGGACGTAACTAACTCAAACAAACTAAATAATAACAATAAAGCAAATGTTTTGAGAGATGGACAGCTGATATGCTCGACTTTAAACATATATTTTTTCATTATAAGCAATTTGGAACATATTGAAATTCGAACTGTCCCAGTTAATCCGCATCCCGGTTAATTCAATCCTGGATAATTGGGAGTTAGCTTATTTATATGTTGCGTTGTCATCAACTTTTTTTAGCAAAATTTTATTGTTGATGGCTTTGATTCGGTTATGAAAATTTTTATGACATCCATGCAATCCTACATGTAAACCTTCTAGTACTGTATCACATTTAAAGTCACTTTATGGATACATATAATTAAACATAAAGTTCAATTGACAATCTGCGAAAGTCGTGATAAAGAGATTTCATTAATAATGCTTGTCTATTATGTATTTAAATTTGTTACTGCGTTTTTTAATTATACTTCATGTAAGCTAAGCTTTTTTTGTCTTTATACAAATCATAATAAATGTGATATCATTATTTTACAGTGATTCCATTAGATCCGGTGAAGGAATAACTGACTATGTAATTACTGGCGGACTGGACGATCTTGTTAAAGTGTGGCAAGTCAGAAATGATAAATTAGAACTCAGACACAAATTGGAAGGACACTCTCTTGGAGTAGTTTCTATAGCTGTTAATTCTAATGGAAAAAGTAAGGATTTTTTATATAAATAAACAGCTATTGAATATTGGTATTGTACTGAATATTTCAGTTGTATGATAAAGGAATCTATCAAAAAGAAAACTTCTTTTTGACAATCAGCTTTATCGTTACTATAGCGGGATACTCTTTTGTGATGTATCTAATGAATCATGATTAAATATAAACCAAGAATTTAAAAACAAAATTTATCTGATCTGCAACCACCGATTTATTTTTGGGTGTTAGTTGGTGTTATCGGTCAAAAGTCTACTGATGACTATTACCCGGGTGTTTAGGCTAGCTTAAGGCACTTATTATACTTTTTTCAAATTGGTTTATTCATGAGAAAAATAAATATAGTTTCTTGCTTTATAAAACAACCATGCATACTAGTATAGTATACAGTAAAACCGCATTAATTCTAACCCCTTTTATTCAAAATTTTCAAACACTTGCTAGACCCAAATTGTCAGTTTCATACTTAATCAACCTCTTTAACACGAAAACTCCGTTAACATGTAGTTCAAAATAATTTTTAGGGCATCGCGTCATAAATCAATACATTTTTATATCATAATTTGAAAATTTTGAGTAAGTTATAAAAAATTAACAATCCGCACACACCTGTGTGATGCGTTCTTTATGTATATCGCGATACCTGCTGACACAACGTGCGTCTGAGTTTACTTTGTGTTGAACTTCCTTTATGTATATATTTTGTTGTGATAAAATTGGGGAATTCCGTGTACGCTTTCTTTAGTTGGCTGCATTAGCAGTGTGTGCTGTAGAATAGAGACATTGTTTGCGCTAATTGCTTTTACTTGGACGTGTTCAAGATTGTTTTTCATTTATTCTAAATTCCCCTTTCAATTATTTATACTAATAACTGTGTTTTTGTTGTTAAACTGTTTTTTTTTGTAAAATTGACTTTTCCGTATTACTGATCCCGAGACACAGGCGGAAGTATATGGTCATTTGATGAGGTGGTAAAATTGCAGAAGTGTCGTAAAATGAAACATGGAAAGATATATGATTTTTTCAAGCTGAAACATGCCTGACAAATAAAAATGTTTAAATTTAAGATATAGATGTCTCACAGAGACGAAACTATTATTTTTACATGGGAAGTATGGATGTCTTGGGTATTACAGGGCTTACGACCTGTCATCGGCTGGCTTAAGTGATCACTTTACACAATGTAACGTTCACCTATTTACCCATGCTACCACATCTATCAAATTTTTGGAAGTTGTTTTCATGTTGGAACATTTCAATTATTTATTACCAACTATGCTGTCACCATCTATGGATTTTTTTGAAAATCCGATATTCATTCTCATGTAACAGTATAGATGTCGCTGAAGCTGAGACTATTTGTTTTTGAAGTATGGGGCTATATCATATATATGACAGGTCGTAAGCCTTCCATACTTTACATGTAAAAATAATAGATTCGTCTCTGTGAGACATCTATATCTTGATGACAATCCCTCAGGGGATAAATCCCTGTAATTGGTTCCTACAAAGATTTGGACATACTCAAAATAATGTTTAAATTTGTTCTTATTATTCTTAATTTAGTGTTATTAGGTATGGTGTATATTATTTAATGAGTGTTTAATTTCCTGAGAACATTTTAAGGTGGGATAAAGGTAAAGATCTTTACTTATTATGAGAAATGGATCTAATATTCACCCTAATTAGTTTCAGTAGTGCATATAATAAATAACGTCAGGATTTTGTAAATTTTACTATAATAAATACTGCAGTTTCAAGATGATTTTGTGAAATATGCTAAAATATGCGCGTTTTTCACGAAATTAGCAGTTTTTTTCATAACTTGCGATTTTTTACGTGATCACACCATGAAATTTGTTAAAAAAAAATTTATTCTCTTGAATTTCTTATTAATGGGGTTCCGTGTAATATAAATAAAAAAATTTTTTGGTCCCTTGAACTTCAAATGAACACGATTCTACTGAATACATTAGTGATGACCTAAACTGTGATTGTAAGATTTGTGTTCGATTGTAATGATGATTGGCAACTGATTATTCCTAATTCGGCGAGAAATCATTGGTACACTGTTAGTCACCCAGTTAGTAGCCACTCCAACAGTTAAATCTCAGTTACCAATCATCGTTATAGTTGAATACCAATTGCACAATCACAGTTTATATATGACAAATATACATATATTTATGGTATTAGTGTGTACTTAAAAGTTAGCCTTTTACTTTACCAACTGAGTGACTTACTGGCCCTCCAGATGAGGGTCAAACTCCTGAGTTATTAATTGCTGAGAGCATCTTCAAACCAGATTACACAAGCTAGTAGTATTATATTAAGAATATTTTTTTGAGATTGTATATTTCTGTAAAATTTTAGGCAGCCATGTACAATATATAATGCTAGTTATTTTTGTGATTAATTTAGTTTTTTTTAAATATTTTTAAGGATTTATTTCAAATCCAAAATACCCCAGAAAACTATACAAAGATAAAAGTTATTTTTATTTGCAGCCATTGCGAGCAGTTCTCTGGATTCTTCCTTGATGATTTGGGACGTGACGAGTGGAGATAAGTTGATGACCATGGAGACTGGACCGGTGGATGTGTGGACTGTCGAGTTCTCACCTGATGACAAACATGTTATATCAGGAAGCCACGCGGGGAAGATCTCCATGTATGGGGTGGAGAGCGGCAAGCAGGAGCAGACTCTGGACACCAGTGGAAAGTTTACCCTGAGCATTGCCTACGTAAGTACTCGCCCTATATTATTTTAATATTAATTACTAATTAGTATACCCTGTTCTCCAAGTAATCTAGTTGTAATAAAATTATATTTTTATTACCAATAATGATTAAACTTCCATACTAACTGAGTGTGTGATCACCTAACCTTGGAAACATTGATAAGTAAATGATAACAAAATAATTTGTCTATCTTTTTGTTTTGCACACATTGAAAAATCTCTTCCAACCTTAATTGAAGAGTGTATAAAGCCATGAGGCAACTAATGGGCCACCCGCTTTCATATACTCGGAAGCAATGTTATACCCCACAGCCTTACTATTTTTTATATGCTTTATTGCACACTTTATTTCTTCCAAACTTATTGCACTCATAACATTTTTGTCTTACTTACCCTAGTGAGCCTCTCGGGGGATTCCTTATTTACATTTTTTTTCACTCTCATACGTTTCCTGGAAATATTTCATACATCTATCTTTCATTTTGATGATTTTCATCGAAAGATATATGACACGAGTGTTGATGGTACTAGGAATAGAGGACGTCCGCAGAAGACTTGAGACCAGGTAAACCAGATACTGGAAGACGATCTTGTTAGAAGCCTCAACAATCGATGAGTTTGCACGAGATGTATGAATATGGATAAGGCGAGAATTGTGTGCCAGGGCAGAAGAGTGTGTTGCTTCGTCCTCCATGTCTATCCCGGCGGGGAAACGGTGTGATGGCAAATTAAGTTACTGTATTATTTTTCATTTCATATCATTTTTCAGAGCCCAGATGGAAAGTACATTGCCAGTGGGGCCATAGATGGCATTATCAACATATTTGATGTGGCGCAGGGAAAGTTGGTCCACACGCTGGAAGGACACGCTATGCCCATCAGAGGCTTGTGCTTCTCGCCAGATTCACAACTTCTGTGCACTGCTTCGGACGATGGACACATCAAACTCTACGATGTGTATGTTATAATATTGCTTTATTCTATTTTTATTTCTCACAATAACATTAGGGGCAAGCTCTTTGATCTCACGGCGTGCACATCCGATAAACAATATTTCAACATCATTATTACACCGAGACAATGATTGTGAATAAATTTATTTATTTACCTACCTATAGTGTAGCAGCATTACAGTGTTCCAATTTTCAAATTTCTGACAATAGAAATGGACTTGTATGTTTTTTATTGAAAAGATATACCTTCAGAACAGAAAGGCTACATATCCATGAATACTAATTCGTATATTTTAAATTAAAATTTCCCTATGCAGAATGACATTGGGATATTTTATAATGTATGAGATTAAATTTAGTGAACGCAAGCACTTTAGACATACATCAACATATCTACTTATTAAAAATTCAATAGTATCTAATATGGCATTCACAATGAGTTATTTTACTTACTTACTTTCTGTTATGCCGTTTCTCTCCAGGAATAGGCAGAGGATAGAATGCCATTCTCTTCAGCCCTGACGTATCACTTTCGCCTTGATTACTTTCATACATTTTCACACATTCAAGATTGTCAAAACTCACCTCATATATTTTCTGTATCATCCTTTTCTGACTTGTGCGTTCTGGATATTAGTGAACCTTTCATAATTCTATTGACTATGCTGGGCTTAATAGGATTTGATTTGAAATCCTACATGATGCTCGGTTGCAATGTTTGACAACCATAGAAGGGTCGTCGAAGCAACGCCAATTAATATATACTATTAATGATGAACAATTGCAACAATTGTATGGTACTGAACAGTATGTTTCCAAAAGTAATGTACTAAAGATATGAGGCAGAACTATTACAGTAATCTAAAAATGGTTAAACCAAGAAAGGCAAACTCACAAAACGATGGGCAAGGTGCCCAAATATGGGAATTATTATTGAAAGATTTATATAGTAAAATTCCGTTTATTCGAAGTTGGGGGGACCGAAAATCAAGAAAAAAGTTTGAATAGTGATTTAGGATAATGAATATAAAAATTTCAAAAATACGATTCTTTTTTACATTCTAACTTTTTTCATAGCAACTCGAAGTAATTATATACACCTATATCCACACATTTAACATTAATAAACAAGATATCAAAATACAGTGTAAACAAATCACAAGATTTTTTTTTATAAAACACTATTATAATGGACTATCTTTTCGCGCCATTTTTAATAATGACATAATAGTCCAACTTGTCAACCCGCCATTTCTCCGCTGAAGTTAGCGACAAAGTTTCCAACGCTTTTAAAACATTTGTTTTGTGGTGGTCGTGGTGACATTTGGCATTCGCCTTTCAATGTTAAATTCTTTCTGTCATCATGTTTAATATTGTCGACAACCTCATAAATGGGGTCGCGTATTTTTCTGTTAATTTTGTTTTGGATAATATTTTTTTGTCAATCTCTTGTATTAATTTGATTTTTAGCAACTGTCGGCGTTTTGTACGAGTTTCGCATTAATGCTATTATCGAGAATATAAAATTATCCAGTCAAAATTATAAAAATGTTTTAATTTAAATTTAATGAAATACGGAAAAGTCTAAGGAACACAAACCAAGCATTCGTGAATTTCAAAATGTCTAACACGTAAATATTAGAGAAACACAAATAATGTTCTTTATATATAAAACAGTGGCAATAAAATAATTAACAAGTTATGAGAAAATCTGAGAAACGCTAACTACACATTTTTTAAAATGCCTTGACACTAAACTTAAATAGAAAGGGAAATGTCTGTATTAAAATTAATACAAATTAAATAATTTATAGAACTCAACCGCGTACAAACATTCGTACAACAAAATATACAAATGCTACGTAAACAAAAATAATGATAGTAATAATACGGAATAGAAGATTGGCAAGCACTGACATTTGCAGCAAGCAGCTGGGAGAACTAGAGAACTGCGTTACCTATAAGGGCGCAAAGATAATATTTGCTATCTTTTTCTAATGTAACGAAAACTTGCGAGAGAAAAAAGCATGCGACCTTAAGTTAAAGCGTTGCGGTAAAAATTAAATATTTCAAATCGAGGACGCACAAGATATATTTGTTATCTTTTCTAGTATACTGAGAGTGAGTGAGAAAACAAACAATGAGAATTAACTTTATGCGTCGTGAATCGATCGGTATAGGGGCGGAACTACCCATTTTGATGGTCTTGGACTTTGGACAGGAGCATCGCGTAGCGCATGTGTATTTTCCAGATTGCTGACATCTAACAAAAAAAATCGAATTAGGCGAAAAATAGATCTACAAATTCATCTGATAGGGTCCAAAAATAGCTTCAAGTAACGATATTCGATTTATAAGCACAATTTAGTATGAATGCTTTCCAGAGGGACCACATTCTGCTCTAAAACTTCGACTTGCGGCGAATTTCGAATAAACGTTCTTCGAATAAACGGGGTTTTACTGTATTTGTTTATGAGATGCACCTAACTGGTATCTCATTAGAAAGTGTTTAATGCTGGAAAAATATGATATGGCCTAACATTAGACACAATGAAAGATTAAAGTAAAATATGGATGAATAATTTATTTATTTATTATTATACACGCCCTATTCAGGCATTAACAGAATTCATAAAATAACAGAAAATTACAACAGAAGTGCAATACACAAAAAATTAAATTTCATAGTGTCGGCATAATCAAAGTAAATATAAAATATGAAGTAGCAATTTATCTGTCACCATTGAGTTGAAACACAAAGAATTGTAACAGTGTAGTCCTATAAAGAATTAAATTAACAGCAAAAATGTTGACTACCTCCGCATATTCATTCCCCAAAGAATGCATTCTGGGGACTGCGGAGTTAGCTAGTGTTCTGACATTACCACTGTAATAAAACAATGAATTGTGTCTCGATGACCTCAATGGTGCGTGAAAGTCAAGCAGACCAACGATCTGGGGCAGTCTGTCATACCATTGATGATCCTGTATAGAAATATAAGGTCGGTCATCGTACGTCTCACTGATAAGTTAAATAATTTCAGACGGCTAAGGAGATAATCATAATTGATATCCTCAGAGCGTATATTTAATTTAAAATTAATAAATCTTAGAAACTTTCTTTGGATTCTTTCAACCGCCGTCGAGTGTACAATGAAATGTTGAGACCATATGACTGAATTATATTCTACCTGAGGTCTGACCAGAGAAGTGTAGAGGACTTTATAAGTGTGCAGGTCTGAAAAGTTTTTTGCAGTCCGCAAAACAAATCCCAACATTTTGAGACCTTTATTAGTTATCAAATCAATGTGGGGAATGAATGATAATTTACTGTTAAATATTACACCCAGATTATTGATCTCCCTCCCTAACTGATACCAAGTCAACATCGCTGATAGAGTATGAAAATATTGGAGATATTAAGATGTAGGTGATTATTGGAATACTATTTAAATAAGGAATTCAAATTATTTTGTATTATGATGCAATCAGACACACTATTCACTGATCTGAATATCTTCAAGTCGTCAGCAAAAATTAAAATTTGTACATCATCAAAAACATCGGCAATATCATTAATAAAAATAATAAACAATATAGGTCCAAGTTGGGAACCCTGTGGAACACCACTCTAAGCAATGAATTCTTCCGATAATGAGGAGTTAATCTTTACCGAAAGTATTCTGTTGAAAAGATAGCTACCAAACCATTGCAATAAATTTCCATGAATACCCAACCTCTGGAGTTATCTGGACTATCAAGATATAATGTGAAACCTTGTCAAATGCTTTAGAGAAATCTGTATAAATTGAATCTACCTGGATCCCTTTCCTAGCTCTTTGGTTATGTAATTTTCATACAATAATAAGTTAGTAGCAGTTGACCTTCCTGAGAGAAAACCATGTTGGAACGGTGAGATTAATGGTTTAATCAAGGACATCATCTTATTCAATAAAAGTTTTTCTGAGTTTCGGTATTGAAGATTGTATACAGATAGGTCTATAATTTTTGATGTCGCTTGGTGACTATTGTCCATGACTAAATGAAATGAGGTACACTGCAGCCGGGAACTCATTCTCTCGCCGCATTCTGTCTACAGTGAACATCTTTTGGTGTTTTATTTCTTTTCTTGACTTCAACCTCGTCATCATCATCATCACTGTTCCGTACAGGGAACAAAACAAGGGTAGTTCGCCGATCTCAGTTTCTCTCAATCGGCGATGATGATGACACAAAAGATGTTCAATATAGGTACACTATGGCGACAAAATCGAGAATGGTGTTCCCACCTGCAGAATACCCTGTTTTATCAGTTACACACAATACATACATTCATATAATATTTTCCCACCATATTTGTATGTACATAGCAACAGGCCGCCGCTGTGACGTTTTTTTTATCAAGAATGATAGCTCTTGTTTCTTGAAATCTATCCCACTGGTTTTTCGGCACCACACCGATGATTATACCTTTTAAATTACTGACACGTGTCTTATCATATGAATTAATTGGCATCTCTGCTGCAACCTCACAGTTCTATGCGATACAGTCAGTATTAAGATAAGTGGAGATCGGCGACCCTTGTTTGGCAGCGTGTACTATAAACAAATATTTCAAATTTTTTGTGAACTTAATCTATCACAAATGTATTAAGAAAAAAATATTTATTAACATGTCGGTTTTTTCAGGCAACACGCAAATGTAGCGGGAACCCTCTCCGGTCACGCTTCATGGGTCCTGTCGGTTGCCTTTAGTCCCGACGGGAAATACTTTGCTTCCTGCAGCTCCGACAAGACTGTCAAGATTTGGGAGGTTGCATCTAAAAAGTGCATACAAACCTTCAGTGAGCATACAGATCAGGTTTGTGTTTTTAATCATATTTGGAGCTGTAATATATAAGGGACATATTTCCAATTGTAGAGTGTGTACACATGACAATGTATATCATTATTGTTTTTCCCAAAATAAAATTTGGACAATGTTTAAAGAGACTAAAACAAAATATAAAGTAATTTTACATAAATAAACATTAGGTTCAGACAAATTTTTATAATATTTTTGTTCGACATTTAATTATATATGATATAAATTTGAAGAATTTGGTTTTGTTGTGTGCATGTATACAGGAGGCAGTTCTCGATTTATGAACATTTGTTATAACGAACATCACAATTTTAATATTTTATTTATTTACATAATGCACAAAGTTGTTGAACTGGGTAATCAGAATATTATTTTGTGTGAATTGATTTTTCATGTTAAATGATTTTCACTGTACATATAATATATAATTTTGTTTAATTTTTTAATTAAAATTAACTATTACAGCACAATCCCATTTATTCGAAAATTGTTACAAGACAAAGTTTTTTTAATAATGTTATAAATATTTTTATTTTTCCAGGTCTGGAGTGCGAAATTCAACCCGGACAGCACTCGCCTTGTGTCAGTGTCGGAGGACAAATCCATCAACCTGTATGACTGTCCAGTTGGTGTAACGCCAATCTAAAAAAAATATTTTGAAGATTGTTATCAGCCTTCTAGACCTTAATTACGACAATGCAGTTTTTTTGAAGTATTAAGTAATCTCGGATCTGTAAAAAATCAATAAATTTGTTTTGTTTATCTCAAATTATTCAACAAATTGTAATTTCTTGCTTATACATTGTCAGTATCTAATTACCCAACATAGAGGTTTATCAAACATTTATTGAATTTTTGTTTCAATAAATAACAAACTTTAAAGCATGTATTAAGATAAATGATGCAGTGCAGTGTAAATGAGATGATTTGTAATTAAATAATATATAGTATATATTTATATAAAAATACACCAAAAATGTTTATTTTGTGTTTTTCATTTTACTGAAAAGTTTTCTCAACGCGAAGGTTACATTAAGTTCAGTTGAACACCCTTGGGTGTTGGCGGTATCTAGCAAGATGGCGTAATAATGCCAGATGTATAGATAAAATAGGCGAGTGGATGGCATAGCATAGACTTACATTGAATCCATCCAAAACAGAATTACTATGGACAGCAACACCTAGAAGGCAAAACTTAATACAGGAATCAATGTCTGCGAATGCTAATTCTGCAGTTAAGTTGTTGGGCGTGTACATTGATTCAGATCTTTCAATGAATACACAAATCAGTAAACCTGTCAGTGCATGCTTTTATCAACTGAGACAAATTAAAAGTATTCGGAGAAATCTTCCTCTAGAGGCAGCTGTCTACTTATAAATGCATTTGTGGTGTCACGTGTGGACTATTGTAACAGCATCTATGCTGGTCTACCAATGTTTCAGCTAGATAGATTGCAATCTATTCTAAATGTGGCTGCACGGATAATATATGGAGTTTCCTAATTCTCTCATATAACATCCCTTTTACATCTGCTACATTGGCTCCGATTCCCTGAAAGAGTTGAATTTAAATTGTGCTGGTTGATTTACAAGGCGACACACAACATGGCGCCTCTGTATCTTCAAGAACTTTGTATCCCAGACAATTTGAATGGTAGACGTCAAACTCTCAGGTCAGCCTCTTCAGCTGCAGGAAGGGTTGTAGAACCGGCCAACCGTTACCAGAAGTCTAAATATAGTGAACGGGCATTTGCAGTGGCAGGTCCAAAAGCGTGGAACTCTTTGCCTTTCGTTATAAGAAACAGTGCATCAGAGACTTTATTTAAGAAGAAACTAAAAATTGACCTTTTCAAAAAATCGTTTCCATAAGTGAAAATAACAATTTTTAATTTTAAAAAACAAAGAATTGTAGAACTATAAACAGTTTATGTTATGCTTATGTTACGCCCTTGAGGTGATACAAATTATCCATTATTATTATTATTATGGGCGTGATCGGTAGTCAATGTGTTAAGTGCAAAGTCCTTAGACCTGGACTGGTATACAAAATTAAATAATTGTTTTGTGAACTTATGGTATGGATATGATTTAGTAAAAAAGTATTTTTTAATAAAGTGATACACAGAGTTCCATACTTTTGGGCCTACCACCGCAAATGCCTGTACACTGAACTTAGTCTGCCAATGTCCGATCTGTTCTACAACTCTTTCTATGGTTAAAGAGGCTAACCTGAGAGTAATGAAAACCACAAACCATAGAAGGGCCATGATATTAAATTATAAAAATATTATGATTAATGGGAAGACCTCAGTTTAAAATGTAATAATAAACAAATTTATGAATCTATACACATCAAAAATCCTTGATTGCGAATGAAGGCTGTCTGAAAAATTTCCGACCTCAACATGAAGATGGCAGCACTCATCAACAAAAGTTGGGGAACATGCTTTGATAAGTACTCACCAAAATTTCAGCCATTTTGGATGCACAGTTGTTCCATACAGGAAACAAGAATGCAAGGGTGATTAGCCGATCTCAGTTTCTCTCAACCGGCGATGATGATGATGATAATGAGGTCGAAAAAAATGAAACACAAAAGATGTTCAATATAAGCACACTACTATGACAAAATGGAGAATGCCCGCCGCAGTGGAATACTCTTGATTTTATTCAAATACATAGTCATTTCGCTAATACGTAAAACGGCAACAGACCGCTGCTTGAAATGCTTTTCTAAGACGTTTTTGTTTTCCTAAATCTATCCCTCGAGCTGTCATTAAGTATTTGTTTTTGAAAGGCAATACCTCTACACAAATTAAAAACGAGTTAGATGTCGTGTACGGGGACTCTGCACGATCATTTACCACGGTGAAAGTTTGGGCAGCTGAATTTAAACGTGGTCGTACCAGTTTGGGTTCGGGATGGTCAAAAACTGCAACTACTGGCGATAACATCACTCAAGTTCACCAAATGGTGCTCGACGACTGTCAAATTAAGGTTAGAGGGATAGAAGAGGCTATAAACATGTCCAAAGAACGTGTTTGTCACATATTGAATCAAGATTTTGGCATGAGAAAGCTGGCCGCGCGTTGGGTACCGTGTTTGCTCACTCCGGAACAAAAACGTGTTTGAATGTACATTTCCAATGCTCTCTGTTGGCACAATAAACCAGTTTTGGCACCGATTAATTACTGTAGATGAAACTTGGAAAATAAACTTTGAAACAAAAACACTGTCAAAACAATGGACTGCGAAGGGAGAATTGGCTCCAAAAAAGGCAAAGGCTGTTCCTTCGGTTGGGAAAGTGATGGCGACTGTTTTCTGGGATAACCATGGAGTTGTCTTAATCGATTATCTTGAAAAAGGAAAAACTATTACAGGAGCATACTATGCATCATTACTTGACGGGTTGAAGGCAGAAATTGCGGAAAAACGGCCACATTTGCAGAAAAAAAAAATTGTTTCACCAAGACAATGCGCCGTCTCACACCTCAGCAGTTGCCCAGCCGAAAATCTACGAATTATGGTTTGAACTGCTTGACCACACTCCTTACTCACCAGATCTATCCCCAAATGACTTTTTTTTGTTCCCTAAGCTAAAAGTTGCACTCTGAGGACAGAGATTTTCATCATATAGTAGAGATCTTCGTAAATAACTATTTTGCAGAGAAAGACTCCTATTTGGACGGGTTAAATGGATGGGAGCATCGCTGGGAGAAGTGTGTAGACTTACAAGGAGACCGTATAGAAAAATAAAAATAAATTTGAAGAAAAAATGTCTTATTTTTTTGTTAGGTCGGAAACTTTTCAGGCAGCTCTCGTATATGTATGTACAATATATAATCTTACATTAGACATGTTAATATGTTTTTCTGAAGCCTTTTACAAAGAGTTAACTGTTAAACTAGAACCATAGCTTTGGGGTTATTAAGTGATTTGCAAGGAGAAGAATTTCATTGGTATTCTATACATTGCTACTTTAAAATCCATGCCGATAAATTAATATTGCCGTTAAAGACAAAATAAATACATACATTGGTAATGTTGATTTTGGGCTTTTAGTTGGACTAACACCTAAAATCTGAATGGCAAATTTAAAAAGAATTTAATTTATTACATTAAGAACATAAATAACACAAAATTCAAATTATCCATAAGAGGTGTGTAATACACACAGATAATAATATCTAATATGTATTTATATATATTTACATATGTTTTAGATTTTCAACATATTTTTTTATTTTTATATATGCTTTACTAGTTTTATATATGAGCATGAACTGTTCCAAAGCAGATACACACATAACTTTTCATTTAAAAAATATAATATTGTATGTAAATCTATGTGTTAGTTTTAAATATAAAATAAAATACGGATTTTGCATTACAAGAAACTTTCTAAATTGCAGGATGTGAAGTTGTTCAAAAAGTAATTAATCAGTAAAATTATATTGGTTAACACTCTTACCATTCCAATCTTCATGTATGAAGTGAAGACCTGGACAGTCTGCAATAGTGACAAACTTAAAATAGATGGCTTCGAAATGTATCGCTAGAGAAGGATGTTACGCATCCCGTGGACAGCATGACGTACTAATGCCTCAATCCTGCATCAAATCCAATCACAGCAAACTACATCAACAACAGTGAATAAAAGATTCTTTGGCCACATTATGCGTCAAAGTGACTGTGTTGAAAATGAGATTATCCTGGGAACTACCTCGGATGAACTACCTACTACTACAGGAGAAGACCTGGAAGAGTGCCTTTACGGCAGATAGATACG
The DNA here is from genome assembly GCA_031772225.1 of Eubasilissa splendida. NCBI lineage: Eukaryota > Metazoa > Arthropoda > Insecta > Trichoptera > Phryganeidae > Eubasilissa > Eubasilissa splendida. Next base: position 1,761,021 of record CM062857.1, read on the forward strand.
TCGCGTCTGGCTGGAAGGACCCTAAAGTCAGCCGGGATGGTGACCCAAGACCGGAACTTAAATACATGATTATTTAAATAAATGTGTAATAAAATATTAAAAAATAATACAATACTTTTAGAAAAAGTCAATGGTCTGGTTTCATTTGTCAAACCTGCCATTCATATTTTGAAATAAATTTGAGTCCAACTGTCGGCTTTTTAGAAATTTTTGATGTTAACAAATAACAACAAAAATATTTACCTCACAAAATTACCAGGAGCCAAACGTTAGGTCGTAAACATCCCTAATCATACAAAGTAAAGATTAGTGATTTCATTTAGCGCTGAACTGTCGGCCTGAAATGACGTATTTCACGATCATTTTAGCATCCTCTGAAGATGGATAATGAGATTTACTCAAAACTTTGAGACGACAATGGTCCTTCTCAGGACCAACAGACGTGGGATAATCAATAAACTTCCTTCTCAATCTGTGACAACCTCAAATTTAACATATACATGGGTCCCAAAACCCAGCAGTATGCAGAGGTCCCAAAATACAATATAAAAATATAAACGACGTGCTCCGGGTTTGTTAAATATCTAATCTAAATTATTAAAAATATTATTAAAATTTATTAATTTTAAAAGTTGTGCCTAACAGACATTCCGAGACGTTTCAATTAGTGATGTGATATAGTATGATTGTGACATTGACTGGTGTGATAAGTTGATAGTAACGAGATTGTATGTAATTGTGATGATTTGTAATTCAGCGAGTAATCATCGGAAACTGTAGTTTTAAATCATCGTATCAATTGAACAACAAATTAATCACAATTTATTTCACCACCAGTTTCAATGATGACCAATCATATAAGTTGTATTTTATTTTCAGATTCCTGGAATAAACAATGGATCATGGTCATGGTCCACCAGGACATAGGCACCCTGGCCCACGGACCCCACAACAAGCCTCACCATGGCTGTTAGTTGGCAGAATCATATAACAAATTATCATGAATTATTTACCAAAGACGACAATGAATCGTTATGTAACGTTAAAGATTCATTTGGTTGTATCTTATCAGTCTAGCAACTGCATATTATTGTCGTTTTTCAGCATATTTTTATGTATACTATTAATAATACTAATATTATATCAAAAGTATAATTGTACATCCGTGTTGAGTTTATTCAATATGCAATAAAATATTATTTTAATAATGTTTTTTCCTTTCTGTTTTGGTTATACAATCATAATGCAATTATATTTATTATATAATAAAGGATACATAGTAAACCAGCCATTTTTTTCATAATTCACGAATTAGTGGAATAATTCAATTTAAAAAAATCACAGGGAGCGTTGTGTCTATTAAACATAAGTATATAGTAGTAGGTAGGTATATAATTTTTGAAATGTGATATAACATTTTTTTAACTATAACTTCTTAAAATATTTATGTAATGATTATGTTTTAAAATCCTTAAATATTGGGCGATTCGGATCATATGCCATGAGGTAAATCGGACTACTTATTTTATTAATTTTATTAGCATTTTAACACGAAATACAATAATAATTTATTTACACATGCTTCGTACATACAACGCAAAGAACAATCAAGGATCATGGTGTCCAGAAAAGATGAGAAAGGTCCTAATACTATACTGTAGCCAACTGTGAAGAATCTGCCATATTTAATCATCGAACCTCATTTTTACTATCGGATATCGGAGAGTAAAATGATTTTACTACGGGATGTACTGCCGAGAAGTAAATATTTTTTTACCAACGATCAAACAAACAACCCGTTTTCGCAAAAATTTTACTTTAGTACCTTTTTTTAGTAACGTAAAAAGTTACTACTGATTGCACAGCCTGACCTAAGTCTCGATTTTGTTTAAACGTTTTTAAAATACAGATGACTTATAGCTAATGATTTATAATAACGATTCCATACAAAATTAAAAATTGAGTTTAGTCAAAAAGTTGCATTATGTGTGCGGTTTTCTAATATTTGTATATTTAATTTCGTACTCTACGGAAAAATTAACATGTTACGACAAACGTAATTGTATCTAGTATCACATATATAAAAATATAACATTTGTTTTTTGATTCTAATAGTTTAATTTACTTGAGACGCGTTTCACCTTGTAAGGGCATTGTCAATCTAACAATTGAACTCAACGTCTTGGGAATGAATGTTAATCTATAATATATTGAAGGACAGTTAAATAATTGTATTTATACAAGATAAAAGAGACAAGGGTATTCATTGGAATTATGTGGGTTTATATAATTTTTTGCACGATTCTAGTTATTCTATAAGTGTTTTAATATTAATGATAATAATATTAATAAAAAAACAAGTGTTTTATTTTCACATTTGTGATTATGGAGTTTTACAAACTTTCCTCAGAAACAGTAAAAAAAAAGTATCCAATAATTAAATATTATACGACTCAGTCAGATATAATATATTTTTTGTTGTTGTTGTTTTGATCCATATATCTCTCTTGTAAAACTTGTAAATATGATGTAGTTTAATTTACTATTTTTTTACTATTCACCGCCATAATTGCATGGTTACAATCCGTTGAGGATCTTTGCCTTCACAGGCAGAAGTTTTAGTCACTGTCGTCTGTCTTCACAGATAGTCCTCCAATCCTGAACATCAAGTTTTCTTGCTTCTTTACAATGTCGTTCCATCATAGAACCATCATCCGACCACCCTGTTTGCTTGCGATCTACTATTAGATATTAATATCGATATTGTTTACTTTTATGACCAACATAATTAATATTTATACTAATTAAAATTCCTGTCTGAACCACAGTTTAAAGCAGATATTAACTTTTATGTTTAATAATAATTATTACTATTTGCAACCTAATGAAAGATTTTAATTCAAATCCAAAGATTACTGCCATAATGGTTAATTACATCCGAATCAGCAGATATTAATGACACTCGATAACTATGGGAACCTGATTGTTCATAATTAGTTGGATTTACCACAAAAGTTGTATAAAGACGCTTTACGAGGCAATATCTATCGGAAAACATTAAACAAAAATTTACCGTAAGGCGGAAAGTTTACGCTTGTATAGATATTTTTTACTACGCGCGTGGACCCAAAAGGAGGCTAGCGAGATGAACATTACAGGACGTAACACAGGAGGAACTTCCTAATCGAGAATATTCAATAAATACCAAAAACGTCGAATGTTCCAAATTTTACACAAAAATTGATTTTTTTCATAATACAATTGTATTGGTACACAAGTCTATTTGACAAACGTTTCCAATCTTCTTAACATTTTTCGCTGTGCACGAATATAATTACTGCAAAATAAAACAAAATTAAATACTCATCTCTTTCTTAGTCAATATAGCGTAATTCCGCTAATGCGGTGCATTAGACCCACGTTAGATAGGGGACCAAAAGGCCCGCGCCCTACAATACTGTCAGTATCGATACTTCGATTTTCAGTGCTAAAACAAATTAATAATTTTAAAAATTGAAGCAGCGTTTTAATTTCAAAATGATTTCTCACGTGCATTACGAAAATATGTGAAAACATTATCGATGTATACAGTAGTAGCCTCTCCGCTATTATGTCGGGCTAAAGACCTCAAATATTTTTCAGTTGAGACTGCATTTATGTGCCTAAATATACAAAACAAAACTTTTTTTTTTTGTTATGTGTGAAATTCGTCGAGATTGTTGAAAATAAGAAGTGTAATAAGTAGCTGGATCGTTCGTTGGGTCCACTGGAATAACAGAAGATTTGAGAATGTGAAATTCAGTGAATAGAGTGCGGCGGATTCATCGGAATCGCCGGTTCGAGCCGTTCAAGTTTTGGGGTGAACTTCAGGATAAGCCAGGGAGCGTCATCGTCAGGTGAGTCGAGCTGTTCTCCTTATCCTGGTCCGCTATCGAAGGATTACCTTACCCGCATTCCATAATTCCCTATTCCATTTGTCAACTTCTTCCACCCGTTTCCTCTTCCCGTTCCGTCCCGGGCCGATTCCATCACCCATCTCTTGTGATCGGCGACTTGCGTCGGTCACACCTGTAATACTAAATATTATTGTTTCTTATATGCAATTTAAAGGAAATTTTTTTAGTTATACGACTATGCTCATGCCTGAGCTTTGATGATTTAATTCAGCTACGCAATCCTGAACCTTATTTAGTGCAACGTGTAATGAAGCTTCGGTCATTTTTCGGAATTAATCTGATGTCTCTTTGAAAACCAATTTGTCAGAGAGCTGATTCTCTGTATGTTCCTGAAGAATGCAGACATTCGTTCGTCTAGCGCAGCATGCGATGCCAATACCGCATTTTGGGTGCCGTTATGTATTTTTCTTTCCCACTCAATGCCTAGGTTTCAACTTCACAGAAGCTTTGAAGAATAGTCGGACTTTTACATTACTTAAATATTTATCGGACAATATTGACAGATTAAAATGTAAAGAAGATATTAAAAATGAGATATTATCAGATATTTAAAAAAAATATCGATGTAAGCATTTCCCATAAATTATACCGCAGCTTATTTGAATGGCACGCTCAATTATTTATTGCCATCAAATAACATTTAGGAAAATCTAATTCAAGGGAGATAAATATTTTTTTTTGTTTTGTACTATTTTTAACCCACAAATTGCGGTCGCAGAAAAGTAAATACGCCAAAACTTATTAAAATATTTTATTCTGTACGATTTCATCATAACCGTTAATACCTCCCATTATCCCCAATTATCCTCCAGCGTTCAAGGCAGACACTCAGGGATCCATTCATCAAAAACACTCCCTAAAGAGGGATAGTGGACGAGACACAAAATGGATTGAGTCACACTTACACGTACAGACTAACGGAGTTGCAAAACACGAGACATAGAGAGTGAGAGGTAGGCGGGTAGGTGGAGTCCCACCCACGCAGGCCGACTGACTGCCCACCTAAGGAACTCTAACGAGTCACCCATACCCGAATAAATACCTTATATAAAGCAAGATTCGTCTCATTACTAATTAGGCGTCTGAATTCCTGGACGAGCGGTGTCTAAGTCCAGTCAAACCACCAATCACACGTTCACGTGCATCTCTAAGTATCTCTCAAGTCCACAAAATATGGTCACATGTACATCACGGGGCATCCACAAATCTAAACTAACAGTTTACTCCGAAACTGTCCATGTCCCGTGATCATCTCGTGATCTGGGGGTATCATCATGCCTTTTAACTTGACGGCGACGTTAGGCAGAAAGAAATAAGTCCATCTTCCCTGCGTTGCGTTTAAAAATGTGGTCTTGTATTTAATTAATATTTTTATTATGCGGTACTTATATAACTGTTCTATTGGTTGTTTAAAGAATATCTATTAAGAAGTTAATTGTTTTTGAGTAGCATCATTTAAATTCAATTATTTTAGGTACAATAGACAATAATTATTTATTAAGAAGAACACAGTTTCGCTGTGAGTTCCATTTTAATAATATTGTGTATTTGTGGTATTTTAATACAAATTAAATGAATCAACTAGAAATATATACAGAAAACATCTATCAATCGGAAAAATATTTAATAGCTACCGAACTATGTTCTGAAAATGCAACTTCACGTAAACCTGCGTTCTCCTTAATATATAGGTTGTATTAATGTTTCCAAATTCAAAGGTATTTGAGATTCACAGTAATATAAAGGGGATTGCTCTTAAAAATGGAACAGTAGATGTGTCAATTGGAAATATTACAGAATAGAAGTTCAAAATTTGTCGGAAATATATTTGATTACTATAGCGAAACGGAGAACGCGCTTCCCCGGATAGGAAGTGGTCCAGGTTCGTATCCCGGTAGCAATGAAATATTTATTCAATGGATAGATTTTCTTCTGTATACCATCCCGGATAATAATTTAAATGATCTGTGATGAATGCAAAGAAAGCAGACGAATCCTGTCACTCTCATAGCATCTCGGTCGAGAGGAAATTGAAAAGACAAGGACAAGGAATGACTAACAGATTAGACCACAATAGCGTTATCTAGAAAATGGCGCATAATGCGCAAGAATAAATGAAATATAATCAAGGGTTTATAAGAAATCCTTCCCCGTTATCGCATTGTCAAAAAGATGATTATAAAAGAAAATTGCAAAGGCGCGTAAAACTTATTTTATCACATGGTCGTAAAATTCGTGTGTCATATAAACGCTCGTTCCCTATTGGTCCGGAGGCCTTTACACGCGAAACTACCCTCTGAGAATGTCAACCCCCATCAAACCGGGGTCTTCCTTCTTTCATTTCCCCAGCGAGAGGGGATCTTGTGGTAAATATAAAATTCCATACGAAATTACTTTTTCCCACACTAACCCCCCGGCTGTCCAGAAAATTTATGACGCACATACGTGACGTCAGAGAGAGACACACTTTTTGACGACACGATGAGGGATGTTTTTTCGATGTAAACGAAAGGGACAGCGATCCCGATTTAGTATTGGGGCGGCTTGATGGTCGGGAAATTTCTTTCATAAATAGTATTTACCCCTCCCCCCAGCACACCGCATATTTACAATACACTACTTGAATGCGAGCTCGTAAAATGAGTTTTTATAGGTTCTCTGTAATAAGTCGTTTTTCGAGGGGACGGCCGCCATTGGTTCGTAAGATATTAAATAAAAGTTCGTCAAATAAATATGAGGATCACTCAATTGGTTGTTTTAAATATGCAGATGATAAGTCGTGTATTATAAATTGTAATAAATAATAAAAAATGTTACATTTTTTTTGATATGGTATTACCTAAATGTAAATATATTTTGATTTAAATCGAAAATTTTATGAAATCTTTTACATGTTTATTTTTCACATCATCGTCAATCATAGAAGCATTAAATTCTGAAAATTTATATTTAAAATATTTTTGTACTTTAATTGCTCTTTTAGTAAAAAAGTCAGCAAGAACACGCTACGACCACAGACTACCAAATATATAGACACCCTTGTTTCAATATTTGCATTCTGGTATCACTCACGCGCAATCAAATAACGAACGAACGAAAATTTAAAAGCTGACAATATAATTTGCATGAATGTAAAAAATACGTTTTGTTTACGCAAAGATTTAATTTTCGAAGAGTAAATACTTTTATTATTGTATAAATGTGTCTTAAACTATCGGATTTAGTGAGTAGAGTGCCCCTCGTCCCGCAACTAATGCACCGAACCCTTTCCATATGTATACTTTATTTCATGTCTATTCAGTTACCGGTCTGTGGCTTTTAAATGATAGTTACTATCTTGTGCACTAGATTTATTTGTTTTGCGAAGACTAGAAGTGAAGTTATGATTTATTATTGCTGCTAGATATTATAATATATATAACTCTAAAACTTCCCTTGCGTACTATGGACTCTTACGGATGCCATGATGGCAATGTAGAGACGAGAAAACGGCAGTAGAGAGAGACTAACTATAGCTTAAAATATGGCTGAGTAGATTTAACGAAATGTGAAATATGTGCTGGCCAAAGGCTCGCTGGACTGACGACAGATGGAGGGTGTAGCGGGCAGATGGTGGATAAGTGATACCAACTACAGAGAAACTGGAAGGAGTTGAGGATGTATATTATGTCCTCTACTGGAAGCAAATATGCTGATGATAATGATTTACTATGTGTTATTATATAAAAGTTGCCAGAACGCAGATATGTGTTTTTTCCCTCTCCAGGCGCGTATATATTAAACGGATTTTTAGTCATTATTCCCGACCATGTTAAGTGTCTATATCATTTCTATGTTTTGAGGCCCTAGACAAGGATTTCAAAAGAGTGGCTCATGGAGCCTCGATATTTTATTGATTTGGTGCTAAAAGTATTGAAATTAACAGCAATTTATTTATTATCTCAATACATGACTTTGTTATAAATATTGGACAACAAACGGTTCGGCGAGAGGTTTCCAATTCTAACAACCGGTTTACACGAACCAATGAGAGCCCGCAGGGACACTGCCTAGTTCGGTAGCAATTGGCTCAATACTATTTATTCATGTAATATTCACATATGTACGTATTTAAATATGTATGCGTAACACGTTTATATAAATATAACATTGCAAATACAATATCAAGCAAGGGACACTTCAAATAATAAATTGATGATTTTGCGCGGTCTGACGCCATCGGAGAACAAATGTTGAATACTATATAATATAGAATTAAAATAAATAAATATTAATAATAGGTAGGTATTTATGTAAACTTGACAGATTAATTCCTCAAAATATTTATAGTTTCAAGAATTGTTCTTGTTATGTTTTGAGTAGTGATAAGTTAAACCGTTATTGTGAATGTGATTGTGTGATTGGTATTCGATTGTAACAGTGATTTGTAACTAAGATGTAACTGTTGGTGGTTTAAGTTTTAGTATGACAGTGATGCTTGCCGAGTTACGAATAATCAGTAAAAAAAATTCTACAATCGAACCGAAATCTCGCAATCACGGTAGCAAATGAATTGATTTAAGAAATTTTAAATGCTCCTCATTGAAGTCGAATAAATTATGTAGAAGTATTGGAAAAAATTGGTAATCTATTAATTCGCGTTTTAAACCTAGTAGCTTGCTTAGTGTATCAGTGAGAGCCGCATCGTTAGACTGAAGGATTTTGGTTTTGATTCTCTTCCCGAGAGTTCAACTAATTGGTAATCATGTTCGAAAAGCAATTGATGCGTTGACCTTGAAATAAATAGTAAGAATGTTAATCAAAACATGTGCAATGCAATTTGTTACTCGTCTCGTGAATTAAGTTTTCACAAGTAATTGCATTTAAAAAGGTTTAAAAGATATTTTATTTAATTGAACAGAATTTTCATTAGTAAGTATAGTATATTCGCTGTTCCATGGATCTTGGGTTTGTTTAAAAGCTACTCATAGATTCTTTGTCTAAAAATTAATAAAACCATCTATATTAGATCTCATCATCTCAAGAAGACTCTCTCCTGTTGCAAAATAATCTTTTAATATTTTTCAAGTAATTATTTTCAATAAAAAATAATAAGATGTATTCTTGAAGGGGAGGGGGGTTTAGGGACCCGGCAGTGTGTTGCTATGCTACTGTGTGGGTTCATATTATAGACTATTCCTACTAGCACTAATGAGTTATAAAAAATCTATTAAATTCTATTAAATATTTTTTTACTGCGAAATTCGTTATCAGTAGTTTTAACATTTGTCAATAGTTAGAAAATAATAATAATAAAATTTTATAACTTTTTTTTTGAACATTGAAGATAAAATAATTAATAGATTTTATTTCCGCTACACAGTTTGTGTTTTTAAAATGTAATTTTGTTTATCAATATTTTTATTAATTTTATGTTATTCATTACAATAATCATAATTTCTTCTCTATTTTCTTTTATCTGAGTAATACATCGAAATCTTTTAATAATAAAACATCTTTTTGTCCCGATTTAATAATCACTTGCGTAACTACAAATCTCTCAATTCTATCATTAATTATAATACATATTATTTAGTAGAAATATAATCGAGGTGCCGTTTAATAAATCTCAATATGTTTAGTGCACTCACACATGAAATGTTCGTGAGTTTTTAGATTATTATCCAACATAACTATATATCTTAGATTTTGATGTACTAACCAGATTTTCCCCGCCCATCCTGTAGTAATTATTATTCAATTTTCTCAGTTAAAATACAGAATGTTTGAAAAAGATTATCCCATTTTTAATAATAACTTGCAATCTTTAGCATGCGTATTTCGAAAAAATAGTCCGGCGAAAAACAGCTTTGTCAGTTGGATATTCTATTTACTTTTAAATTCCATCAAGCTCGATGCATAAAGCATGTTTTCCTAGTGTTGGGATGTATATTTTTGTATTGTTTTATTATCATAATTCTATTCACATCATTTAAGAAAACTAGACTCACAATGTATCTTACATGACGCTTGTCTGTAGGTTATGCACAAACATTAAATTAATCAAATTAAAATATTATTATGACTAGGTACCATTATAAAAATTAAAATAACAAAACTAATTGAAGCGGAATATTCCCATGTTGATATTTTTAAAATATTACTATATGTACATACATATGTATCTAGACTATTTTTCTCCGTTGTCTGGTTCCTGAATCAAAATATTTCATCGTGAAATATTATTTACACATCAATGTACTTCCTGAAAAGTCTGTTTTCAGATTGAACATGAGTTGTGTGAGAAATGAGGGATAAATGTTACAGGCATTGTTATTAAGTTTGTTTTAAGATCTGACATTGCCATTGACCAATGATAGTCTTTGTAAATATGTTGCACAACTCAATACCATCTCACGATTTTACACAATTTTATGTGAAGGTAAGTCGTAAAATATTTAAGTAAACGTTGTGTAAACCGTTAAGAATTAAATTTTTTCAACAATGACTTGTACCATAAAAGGATATGTCGTTTCAAGTAAAAAAGAGAGCTTAAATGTTCAGTTAACGTAAATAATTACGCAATAAAATATTAATTTAATGTGTTAATTATAAATATACACATATAAAACCAATTTTACGAAAAATATTGTTTTTGCGCTACCGGGATTCGAACCTGGATCTCTATTTCCAATACGGGGAAGTACACTACCAGTATAATACCAAATAAAACGCCAGTATAAAATACTGGCGTTATAACACAATTGTTAGTGTACTTCCCCGGATTGGAAATAGAGATCCAGGTTCGAATCCCGGTAGCGCAAAAACAATATTTTTCGACAAAATTGATTTTATATGTTTGGGGGTTAGGACGGTGGTTTAAATGAAATAAATGCGATTGGCGTGTGAGGTTTATTATGACAATGACAATGAAAACCGATAGTATTAAAGAATGAATGAAGATGTAGAAGGTGCACGTGTTTTATGAAATGAAGCGAGTTGGCGGTCTTGCTCGGCGAGCGCGAGCCGGCAAGACCGCCGTTGTGAAACGATGAAACTGGAGAGACTGCCTGGCGGTGAATGATCGAGCCAGGCTTGTAGCAGCAGCTGACAGCGCTGTCGCTAGCGTCGATGCCGACTGAGATGGCGGTGAATATTAATTCTAATCGCTACACATGTATATTCATGTTATATATTAATACATTAAATTAGTATTTAAAACATCACAAACCTATGTTCTGAATAATTACAACTTCACAATAAGAATGTGTTCTCCTTAACAATAAAATATGTTCAAAAACCTGTATACTTATAAAATAATGCACGAATATTAATATTAATGAATTTCTAATTGCACTTATAATGGTAAGTTAATACAATCTGCATAATAAGTCACGTTAAATGAATATAATCGGAATATAATTTTAACGGAGATTCATAAGCATTAAAAATATATATATTTCAATGTCAATGTGAGTGAGGGACGACTTGAACGAGACACAAAAAGACACAAACACCAACAAAGCGCAATAAGGGATAACAACACTAAAATGCGGTTAAAATATAACCTGAAATGATAGAAACGAAACTATATAACTTGGGATTATTCGACATTATAACCCTAACAATCGTCGAGGATGCATGAGAAGATGCATGAAAGTGGAAAAGGCGAGAGTTTTGCGTCAGGTCTTTCTGAATACCCACGCGGAAACGGCGTGGTGGTGAGTTAGTTGATCAATAGTAAATTTTGACCATGGTAAAACGTTTGCGGGTTGTTCGTACGTCAAATTTACTACTGTCAAAGTCAACCTGCCTAATAGTGTGGCAATGCGAATAATCATCAAATACATGCAATTTTATGTTTTATCTTTGGCTTTATTTATTCACCCCTGCGTTCGAAATCTGTCATATTGCTGACGAAAATTTATCAGTCCATGTGCAATAATGTAAATTGAACAACGAGATTATCATCGGACGAACTCTCACCATTAAAATAGCGGGATATTGAATGATTCATTGTCGTATACTGTAACTTTTAAAGTATCAATGTGACAGATGACTTTTGAAACAGCTGTGAAGATTCCGCCATTTTTAACTAACGATTGATGATTTTACCATTGGATATCGGTTATAATTAGTTTACTATTGGATGTACCACTGATTACACAAACGGTCCATAGTCAGGAACTTAAGTTATAACCGATTGATATAAACGAACGTTTTTGCAATTCTTTAAATGTCTATTGCGTTAAATTAAATAATTATTAATTTAAAAAAATATATTATATGAACTACCAATACTGATTAATTTATCGTCGATTTTTAATTTTCTGTGTTTTACAAACTTAACATTTTTTTAGTCAATTGTTAGTTCTAGTGAAAAAATATACTGTACTCTTTTATTGTAGGTATTATTTCATAGTTTTTATACTAATTGGGGGTGTACACCATCATCTTAATTTGTTTTGTTTTAAAACCTAAAACCTTATGTTTTTGTACCTTAAATTTTAGGCACTCAATACGATTTTACGTTTTCAAATTTATGTAATAAACTTTGCTTAGAAATTGAAATTTAAGTGTATATTTTATGAAATTTATATTTACTGATTTAATGTCAAATAAATATTAAAAACTATGTAACTAACACTATACAAATATTTATTCGTGTATAGATACATCGTTGAAACGTTTAGTTGGGACATGCGGATACACGATTGAAAGAGTTGTCTTGAAGCCGGCGTATAATACGAGTTCATTCGAAGTGAGCTGTCATTCGTTTTGTATTGTATTTTGTACGCAAAGCAGAATGACTAGTTGATGAAAATCGAATATTTTTTCTAGACCGTTAAAACCGTATTTTTGACAAAAACGGATTATTCGATTGTTGTAAAAAAATATTCACTCATCGAAAGTACTTTCAATAGAAAACTAATTTTACTATCCAATATGGGATGGTGAAATCAGTGAATCGTTAGCTAAAAATAGTGGACAGCTGTTTCACAAGTCATCACATTGAGACCTTGAAAATTGCTGTATACGACAATTAATAATTCAATATACCGCTATTTCAGTGACGAGAGATCGCCCAAAGATGATCATAATTTGAAAAAGACCATAGATAAAGCTTAAAATTGTATGTATGTCAATCTCAGATTTTTTATGATTATCAGTTTTGCCAATATTTAATTTCCCGCTATTTTAGTGATGAGAGTTCGTCCGATGATGCTCTCCCTGTTAAATTTATATTACTGAAGATTTTTAGCCAGCTAAGTGACAGATTTCGACGTTGGGTTGAATAAAACCACAGATAAAGTATAACATTGTATGTATCGCTAATGGTGAATATTCAATATAAATCAGTTTTGGTAAATTCGCAGATATTTGTCGATTATTCGCCTTGCCACAGGCGAGACTATCTTTGACAATAGTAAATTTGATGTATGAACAACCCGCAAACGTTTTTTTTACCACGGACGATAGTAAAAAGTCATATTGTAATTTACTACTGATATCAAAACCGGTCTTAAGAATCATTCGAAATCAATGATGAATTAAAAATAATAATAAAACTCAATAACAATATTATTTTCCAACACTTTTAAACAAATTTTAAATAATTTAATGAAAGACCGACCAGGATTAAAAACACTACTGGATATCTTAATGCGACGGCTCTTCGTACTTCGGGCTGCAGACAGAGATGGAGAAGAATTGTTAAGTATATCAAAGGGTTACAATCGGGGTAACGACATGCAGTGATGAGGAAGCCGACTGAAGAAGAACAATTCAATTATGAAATTCAATCTGTTGTGTAAAAAGAGTACACATAATTGAAGAGTGCATAAAGATTTCAAAGAATTTCAGTACTCCTGCATTTTTCCAAATTTTTCAAAGAATTCCAGCTAATTGTTTACAAATTTACCGGGAAATAATTTACATAAATTTATTATTGTAATTAATTATTATAAATGATTATTAATGCAATGCATCTACATTATGTACGCCCGTAAATGATAAAAAAAAATAGCCAGTACTTCCGGTATCTATTGTCCAAAATGGTTAAGAAATCTATCAAATAAGTATACTTATTCATATTTTAAAGTTACTATATAAAAATTTATATTACGTTTTAAAATATAGGGTAAATATTATGTTTCCAGGCCGTTGTTGTTTTTCTTGCAAAATTTTAAACGTAGCTAGGGCTGTGTGTGAGGTAGCACCGTCTTATTGAAACCATATGTGTTGCGGGCCTAATCGACCCAATTCGGCTACTTACAAGTTTTCCAACATATGTCGATAACGATCACCATTAATGGTTAATGCATCGCCTCTTGCATCCTGAAAGAAATAGAGTATAATGATCCACAGTAACTCTGCGTGGGTGTAAAGGTAGTTGATGTGTCAACTGAAAATTTTCAGTACCTCAATAACGGCTCTTTTTTTTAAACAAAACCCGCCAAGTCGAAATGAGCTTCGTCGCTCATGATCAATTTTTTAAATGATATTTAAATTAATTAGACAAAATTTAACACGTTGTTGAGACATTAGATACTTCATGATAAATTGTAATGAACTACTTTCTACGACTACAAAATGCAAATTGACAAATATATGCCAAACCAAAATGGCGGCCAAACAAAATAAGCCTGAAACATAATATTAAACCTGTATGTGCATACACTGTGCTTTCTAATATAATTAATATTTTCGCGTTTTGTACGAAAATGTGGGTTTTTATTATTAATTTATATCAGAATTACTTGAAACAATTACTTAGATAGGATCATTACACTAATATAAAACTAATAAACTGAATGTTATTTGTCATAATTAAGAAAATAATTAAAATAGACCGAAACCATTAAATTTATTTTCAGCGTGCCACAAAATTGCCTTAATATAGAAAATTCTTGCATACATGAAATATATTTTTTTATAATCTTAAAACCAAGATTACGGAAACAAATCTGCATTTAACTAAATTAGCAAAATGTTAAAAAATAATAAAGTTATAAACCATTCAATTTGCTGTACATATGATCAATTTTCGACGTTTTTAAAATACTTTGTGTTAGTGAAAACAATTTACTTACATGCTTTGAGATGCTCTTTGCTACAATTTAAAATAAAGTTTTATATAATTTCATATTAAATAATATTTATATGAATTTTATTAATGCGTGTTTTTTAATCGGGGATTTGAAATAAAACTATAATAAGTAAAAGTTTAAAAAAAAGTCTAATCTATTGTTATAACTTCTGATATAAATGAATAATAAAAATCCATATTTTTGTAAAAAACGTGAAAATATGTATTATTTTTGAAAGGGGAGCCTTAATGTGATGTAACATTTTTTAATCATAATATTTAGAATGTAATAAGTATCAGTCCACCTACCTCTATAAATAACTCGTACATAAAACTTGTGATAGTGACCCGTGGATCGTGGATCGTGGATCGTGGATCGGCGTATCTTTATTAATGGATCGTTTCGTCAGATATTATTTGCAATCAACTTCATCAAACGAGTATCCTCTACGGCGACCACCGTGATATCACAAAATGTATTATTTTTTCCGTTTTTATTAGAGAGATTCTCATTAAATTTATCGCCGACCGAAATGATGTTTTCGTGTTTATTGAGTGCGTGTCTCCGGAAACTCAATTTTATTAACAAAGGGCAGATATCTTTCATTTCCTTTGAGAATTTTAATCTCACTCCGCGAGGGAACGTTCGTATCCATAAGGAACTATCGCAGAGATATTTGCAATATAAATTTTTATAGTAGTTCTACCCTACATGGAATTCACTGAGGGGTAAAACTACTATAAAATAGAATTCCAAATCATCTTATTTCATAATACGACCATTTTAAGTCTTTAAGACGTTCCTTCTGTAATCGGTATACCTATCTCAAAAATTTTAGGAGTTAATTTTATCAGCGAAATAAATAAAAAGTTCGTATGTAAACATGGGTTCACAAATACAATATGTATTTACACGTAGAAGCCAATTTGAAAAAATATTACGTTAGAGTATAATTATATTGATTATTAATTATATTAAACTGCACTTAATATGTTAAATGCTCCTCAGAACAAAACAATTAAAATTTTACATTGTGTCAATAGATATAACGGCAAAGAGAGGGCCAGATTAAACTATTTTAAATTAACTATGATTAACTGAGGATTTTTGCTAGAGATCATTTGTAAGAATCATTGGTATTGAATAGTAGAAAATTAGGATAAAAGTTTTATTTTTAACAATAGATAGGTATTCAGTTCATTCATGTGAAAGAATGAGAAATTGTAAAAGTATATTTGATAAGAAAATTGGTGGTGGAAAATAGATCGTCAAAAATTGATCGCTAAAACAAATAATTTATCTTCCCTGTATTTGTAAATATTTTACAAATATAATGATTGTGATGGGTTTGTATTTAGTATGATTATTTGTGTTTAGTAGAAATGTAATAAAAAAATCAATTGTGTCCAAAAATACATTCCTTCAAAATGTCTTCCTAACTTCTTGAATATTTTTCCGTATGACGTATATTTAGCTATCAATTGTTAGCCCTTGAGGCACAGAATATATGAGTAAACTATTGTATTTGGAAAGTGAAAAATTTGACGATTATCAATGTCGCGACAGATGTAATAATTTAAAAAATAACAATCACAACCTACATTAAAAATTTTTTTTTATTGTATTTCGTAAAGATAATCTGACAATTCAAAAACTCAGTAAGAATTAGGACAAATGACATACATGCTAAAAGTATGTGTGATTGTTTCAATAAAATCAAAACTGTGCATATAGACTAATACAATAAAATCCTATTGTTAAAAGAGTTTTCTTATGATTCAACTTGACTCCTAACTGTTGTACTGATCCTCATGACTTTACCAATACTGAATATTTGTTGCTCTCCTTCAAAGGATCAAACAATGAAGCGTTTGTCTAAAATATGGCTAAGACGCTGTTGAGGTATAGCCTGGCGGTCTATCCTCCACCAGCCATATCAGGGGAGAAAACATGAAATGTGAGTACCGCACTCGGAACTTACCTTGCTGACGACTTTTATTTTCACTTTTGATAAATTTATAACTTGTGTAATTTGGATGGACAGGAATCTAATCTACATTATTTAAAGAAGTTACTATTAATCACAGTGGTTTATTAGAAGGAACATAGCGATCATTACAAATGCCTTTGGGCTTGGGACGCGCTTCCTCCACGTTTTGAATTCGTTACTTATAATTCCTTGTCGCCGCATACTGATTTGAAATGAGTTGGCTACCCGCTACCCTTATCAATAGATCGTGGTCAGCGATCGGACACCTATTTATATGCGACATCGTCCATCATTAGTTCCGGAGTTCTTCATTCCGCACCCAAGTGGGAAATAAAAAAATTCCAGTATCTCATTATGGATTTGATAGTTTATACGAGTTTAAAGTAACTCGTTCTACGGTCCTGGCGCCGTGATTATCGTGGCCAACTGCTAGGCTTGCTCTATGCGAACGAAATTCTCCGCGGCGCGCGCGGGCCCGAGACGCTCGGTCACCGATCGCGACAACCTACCGCGCATGTCCCAGAGTATTGCCATTATTAAAATTTTATTTTCTACCCGAATTATTTAGATGATTTAAATAATTCAACTGCTAACGTATTTACAACGTTACAACGCATTTTACTATTTGTTACGAATATGTACAAAAATCATATGGATAATACAAATTTCGTGAATTCACGTATATTTAATAAGACAAATTTGTTTGCATCCGGGTTCCGAGCGCCATTCTCAAAACATCACGGCGGAATAAGTAATTAACCACATGAACTTCGTAATTAGATAAATTTGCTATGTACAATGCGCGTGGGGTCCACTTGGTATTTTCAAAACAGCACGTGGACTGTGTAATTCACAGATTAAAATGTTCATTTTGGTGGCATCCACGTGATCATTTTGGTGCCACTCACGCAATCAAAGAACTCTGCAATTTAAAAAAAAATATGACTCGATTGGAACGAAAATTTAAACGCTGACAATATAATATGCATTAATGTTAAAAATAAGTCTTGTTCACACAAAGATTTAATTTTCGAAAAGTAAATACTTTTACTGTTGCATAACTTTGATTTATGTTTCGCTCGATATATGCGTGCAGAATGCCCCTCGCCACGTGAATAATGTTACAAATCCCTTTCCTTTATATACACTTTATATCATGTCTATTCATTTACTAGTCTGCTGTAATTCATATTTTAATCACCATACAGACACCGCGCAGACTAGATACCTACCTTCTTATCGATATAAACCAGTGTTGTATATTTCAAACAGAAGTATTCTCCAAAATCGGCAGTGCCACTTCTAACAGTAACGCAAGTTACATCTATGACCGCGCATCCACCTACCTGTATGCATCTATCTACAATATTTATTAATTTTAATTCTACAAAATCGTTGCACCGTGCAAATTACCTGAAGACTGACGGAAACAACACCTGAAAATACAAAAAGGAAATAGTCTTTGTTCATAGTATTGGCTCATAGCTAAATTCGACGTCACTGGTATTATTCCGTCACCTAAAAGAAGGAGGAAAGATCTCACTTTTCGAAATTAGGTCATTTCAAAACCACGTAAACCACATTATTGAAAATATTAGATTTAAGTTTAAATAATTACATCTCCATTTTATCATTTTCACACGTGGTGACAGAAAAACTCTTCTTGTATATGTAATAAAGAAAAGCTTCTCTTACGCACCGACTGTAATCTTGTAGGGGTGCAGTATACACGCCCCTTTAGCAATGGCCGTCGCGCTACAACGAACGTTATTGGCGGGGATGATTCCACGTTTCTCCCTTTCTCCTGTAATAAGTGCCACCCCGTGTACGCAAGGGTGGTTTTGTGGGAATGCAGAAATTCGATAAGGGCTGAACATAAATTTTTCCGAAATGGCGAATGATTTTATGGGCGTAATAAATTATTTTCCATAAAATATGAGTAGTTTGTATTTTTATCATCTTTCTTATGGTTAGAAAGTAATTGAATTTGATCAAAGTGCGGAAATATATATACAGGAGAATAATTTGTATTATCGTCAATGCGGCTGAAAAATCACCCATATGAATTTAGCCATATCTTTAGATTTAAAATATTTATTTAAATATTCAACCTCTCAGATCTACATAAAAAGTTAATTATTCTAAGTCATAATTCGTAAAATTAATCTTAGTTATTTTTAAAAATTATATTAATGCTAAAACTGAAAAAATACATAGGTGCTTCGTATTTTTTATTAAATTCATTTATATTAATTAGCAATTTCGTAAAATTACATTAAGTAATAATGACGTGGTTATGATACTCGCCTAGTGATTTAACGGTTGGGAGTTTGAGCCTAGTTCCAGGAGGCCATCAAATTACTCCTAATTTCACAGCATAAGCGTTTAGCTTAGCTTGAAAATAGTAAGAATATGACATGTTTTCTATGTACGCATCTCTATTTAAAAAGAAAAAATGTAAATGTTAATAATTTTGGTAAATCTAAATGTTGAAAGATAGCCGTGAAATTAACTTTTTTCAAACACAGTCCGTTTTTATAAAAAGCATTAATGTGTTGAAAATATAATTAATATTAATTATAATTTAAAAAAAACATTATAGGTATAACACAACATTAACTGTTTAGTAATTTAAATTGCAGAATGACGAATACCAAAAAAAAAAAGATAATGGTCGAAGGAAAGTAACTCAATTTATGAACAACTGTTCATATAACTATATATTTATTTATTTACGATACAAAGACCTTTTAAATTTACCTAACACTTCAGTAAGTTCACACTATAATAATATGAAACAAACAAAAAAATAAATCAAATAAACAATGGAAACAAATCAAATTAAAAAATAATAAATAAGAAATGAAAAACAATTATATACATATCGTAATTAACAATCCCCTCTTCAATTTATATTTAACACAATGCAACACAACCTCGCATACTTTATAGATTTTTTTAAAATTGCACCCATATCTATTATTTGAATCATGTTAATTAGCAGGTACCATATATCAACTAAATATGGTATATATATTTTAATGTTATTAAAGCATTTATTTTGTTTATTAATTTAAGTAAAATACACTCTTTTTACTGGCCACGTTTATTAATTTAAATCACTTGGTTTATTCAAAATCAGCTGGATGGACAAAGTAACGAATGAAAGTGTTATGGTCTTAATGATACATCCAAACAAGTATTTCATAATGCAGGGAAGTATTATTGAAAATTATGGCCCTGGAAGGAGGAAAACATCGTGGATGAAAAACCTATGACAATGGGTTTGCCAGTCTACTGTAGAGCTTTTCCGGGCCGCAGTAAGCAAAGTAGTGATAGCCATTATGGCAGTCAATATCTGTAGAATGGATAAAGCACGAAAAGAAGAAAAATAACGTACAAAGTGAGTGTTGATAGTGATACGGACAGATAAAATCATTAAACTAGTTACACGTATATGTGAAGATAAAACACTTGTTTTTTGATTCTGCTCATTTAATTTACTTGAGATGCATTTCACCTTGCAAGGGCATTATCAATCTAACAATTGAACAACTTGTATTTATATCTATAGTGGGGGACAGCTATACAATTTTATTTGCATGAGATGAAAAGATACAACATTATTCATTGGAATTCTGAAGATTTTCACACAATTTGAATGCTTCTAATGCTCTTGCAAGACGAAACGCGTCTCAAGTAAATTAAACGAGTAGAATAAAAAACAAGTGTCTTATTTTCACATATATGTGTGACTAGTTTAATGGTGTTCTCTGTCCGTATCACTACCAACACTTACTTTGTACGTTATTTTCGATCATTATTCATTCTATGGATATTGGCGGCCATGATGGCTTTCACTACATTGCTTACTGCGGCCCGGAAAAGCTCTACAGTAGACTGGAAACTCATTGCCATATGTTATAAATACACTTATTACAATTACATTGCTATTAAGTGTATTAATTTATTGAGCGAGATGCTGTAGATATCAACCTTTAATAAATACAGCCTTGTCCTGGCTACTTTGCTAGATATTTGTCTGTGTCTGAGTAGCCAGTTTTTTTCGTGCTGTTGTGATGTCGTTTTATTAAACCGAGTAAATTGATAAAGATATAATAAAAAATATTACAAATGCGTTGCCAATCTAAAATTAATTATTAATGATTGTGTTGACTTTAAGTAGAAATATTGGACATCATTGCTTTCACTGATCTCTACCCAATTGGATCATATATTCAGTTCATATTTGCATATATAAGTGCTATCAAAGTTTATAAAAAATTAATAAATTTATTGATTTGGTTCTGGCACCTCCTTGCGAGTGTTGTTCAAAGGTAATTGGTATTCATTGAAATTTGTCGAAACCGTTAGCAACTAATATTTCTGAAATAGCAACTTCACAATAAAATGTGTATTATAGGTAGGAATATATTTTTTAAATTATTGTAAATTTCAAATGAAGAATTACTTTTACAAGATGTAAAATATTATGTATATCGCGTAAGAATTAGGATCAAATATAATAAGCATTATTGGAATTTTAAGAGCATAAGTAATCACACCATATTTTAATTGATATGCCAGTATATTCAAGGTAGGTAATTTCATTATTTTTAAGGCTTAAGCTATATTTTATGTAATTATATGGCATGAAATGAATTATATAAATGTAACGAAAATAATAATATGTTAAATATGAATTAAATATATTAATTAGAAAGATATACATATAAAATCAATTCTATCAAAAAATATTGTTGTTGCGCCACCGGGAATCGAAGCTGGATCTCTTTCCTAACCGGGGAAGGTACATTATCCAACTATGCTACAGCTACAATATTTTTAGCGACAATTTTCGAACCTATATGTTACCTTTTTGATATTAATACATTTAATCGTTCCATAATTTGAAAAAGTCATCTACCTTATTTTTACAGAATCTCAAATACCTTTGAGTAAACTGATAGCAGACGCCAGAATTATCAATTCATTTTTATTAAATTTTGGACACATTGATACAACTTTATTATTAGAACACAGAATATATTTAATTGAATTGAATGAATTGAACATATATTTAATTCATATTTAAAATATCACAGACCTGTTCTGAATAATTACAACTTCACAATAAGAATGTTTTCTCCTAATAACAATACGATAAATATGTGAAATAAATATTTGAAATTTAAAAAGTTATATTATAGTTTCAAGTACTTACGCACTAAATAATAATTAATATATATCAAATTATATATAAATTTGGCCAATAAATTGAATGGCGCCTATATGAATAAATATTTAAATCATAAAAACGCGCTGTAGGTTTTTAAATTTAATATAAAACAATACATGCATCATGCATGTTTCACATAGTGAAAAATGTATATCCTAATACAAATATGTATTAGAGTAATTATTGAGTAGATATTGGGCGTGATATAGTAATTGGTAATTTCAAGTTCAAACCTCGACTCTTGACTTTGACTCTTTGTTTCTTACCATGTTCCACATTAAAATATTCTGCCACCCTTTTCTAGTAATCTTAGAGATAATTCATACAAATAGTGATTTCATTACTTTTCATATAAATAATTGTAGATTTGTTTGTAGGTATATACTATAAAAGAATGCATTTAATTCACCCTAGTCTATAAATGAAAGACGAGAAAATGCATTTTTAAAAGTAAATATAAATATTTTGATTTTAAATAAAATGAAAAAGAACATTTTTTTAATGGAAACTGAATAAAAAGTTGCAAAATATTCAATATATTTTCTTCCCTAAAGAGTATAGTAAATATTTAAAAGTTCCCACCGAAAAATATTATTTTGAAAGAGAGCACATTTTTGTTGTGAAGATCATGTTTTTCAGAACATAGTTGTAGATTCGTCGCAATATAAAGTTGATTGCTTTTAAAAATGGAACAACAAATTTATCAATTTTAAAGAGCTACAGAATATTAGAATATAAGTTGAAAAAATTGTCGTTAAACTTGCTTTGTTGATAATAGCAGAATTGGTGTCGCATTTTCTCGGATGGGAAAAAGTCCAAGTTCGAATCCCGATAGCAACTAAAATATTTTTTCGATAAATAGATTTTTTCTGTTAACATTGATATTTCTAGTTGATTAATTTAATTTGCATTAAATATATTTTTAAATACTAATTTAATGTATAAAATTATAAATATATACATATAAAATCAATTTTGTCGAAAAATATTGTTTTTGTGGATCTTTATTCCCGGATTGAAAATAGAAATCCAGGTTCGAATCCCGGTAGCGCGATAACAATATTTTTCGACAAAATTGATTTTATATGTATATATTTATAAGTAATACATTAAATTAGTATTTAAAACATCACAGACCTATGTTCTGAATAATTACAACTTCACATAAGAATGTGTTCTCCTTAATAAAATATATATTTTAATTTTTCGTTATTAATAATCTATGTAATTATTTTTTGTTATTATTTTGACTTAGGTGTATTGGTGACTTTTTTGGAGTATTTCCATTTGGGGAATCTTTATAGATACCGAACATATCGCTGATTTTGAAATACCGAATGTTTCATGCAATTCTAATACAGGAAATATTAGTTTATAAATTTAATAATTCCGGTGTTTATAAGCTGTACTGCTAAACTTGTACTGCTTTCTATATTTATTGGTAAAACAGATCGCAAGTTTAACATAAAAGTGCAATCACTTTTTAGAAAATGATCGTACTTTTGATAAAAATTTGGGATTGTCTATTTTAAATATAAACATTGTTGGAATCATTGGAAATAAATAAAGCGTGTAAAACTAACTAAAATATTATAAATAACCTACTACTAAATTTAATCACAAGTCCTATTCTAAAAAAAATTCAAATAATTTTGTATCATTAAATCAATTTCCACATCTTTCATCATCGTAACAATTTAAGTTAGGTACTAGATATATTTTAAAAACATCAGAATAACGTGATATATATGGTTTTAAAACAAAGGTAAATAATCTACATAAAAATAAACATTAACCACAATATATTAAAAAAAAATTTTTAAACAGCAAATCGTACACACACAATCATACAAACTAGCGGACTCGATGAAGATGTAATTATGATATAAAGTAAATCTATCCATCTAAATTGCGCAATCTTTTATTATTTCTGCACGTGGAGTGGTGGACGTATTTGTTGTCGCTGTTTATTCATTTGAGAGGATTTAGAGAGATAGTTTGAATAAATAAAGAATTTTACATATTTTAAGAACCCGTCAGTATTTAAACCTGTCACAAACATTTTGAGAAGTCTTAAAAAAATAGGAATATTTTAAAAGTAAGTAAAAAATTTCAGTCAGTATAAGTATTTACCTTTGGTTGATATCAGCATTTATGTTTCAGCGAGTCGTTTTAATTTATCACTTTGAATTTTTTTTGTTAAAATTAAAAAAATACGAAATCACATTGATTTATAAAAACATACTTTTATCGCAGCACACTAAATATTAAATCAGATGAAAAATAATTTAGTTTAAAGAATAACCAATTTTGAGGTTATTCACAAATTATTTGCGCGTGTCAAAATATTGTTGTCATGACGGTTCCACGGTTGGCTGGACAGTAACGCCTCGCCATTGATTGAAATCAGTTTGGAACGCATTTTACGAAAAATTAACTTTTATTTTCTCGTTTTGTTAACGATTTAGTGGAAGCTATAAAATGAAATCTCTATTCAAAACGTTATTCCTTCCTTGTCTCTTGCCATAAAATTCAACTGAATGGAGAAATAGCTCGCTCAATTGTCAAAAACTAGTATAACTACAAAAACCTACCGCACCGTATTCTCGTACCTATACTAATTATTATTGTCCAACACACCATAGATTATTTCATAAATATTTTATTGTGAACATTTTTATAATATTCGATTACGTCTGATATGGATAACTCAAATATTGAACAAAAAAATATATCCATAGTTTCCACAACGGAAAAAAACAAATATATATTATTGTTCATTAAAAATTACAAATCTATTATTCTTCTTCTACAGTCAGTTCTCACATTAGTGAGAATCGTTACTTCCAGGTGACTTGCGACCTGTGACCTGTTGATATCCTTGACGATTCACTTCTAACTTTTTCTGTAGCTCAGCGGTGGGCTGTCGATACGTTAACGAGGGGCTCGATTAATCCCAGAGCTATTCGCGGTGTTCCCGGAAAGGCGACGATTTTTTTTATTATTCTTATACAATTATACGCAATAATTATTAAAACAATCGAATGATACTTAATATGCTATATTATGGTATACGCAATATACCGTAAAATAATTAATATTAATAGTTGAAAAATGTTTTGACCTACCTTCGATTGCAAGTTCCAAAATTGACGCAAAAAAGGTACGATTCTTTTCGCTCCAATTCCATGTTTCAAAACAGAACACTGCAGTGAAACTGAAGTTCTCCTTTGTAAATGATGGTACAAAGTATTTATTAAATATTGGCAACTGTCCTTTTCAATAATGTGCACAATTATGGTAAAGGGAAAAAATATACGCGTGTAAAATATGAAGAATTATCGTTCACAAAAATGTAGCGTTGAACATCTAAGAACATTTGGAAGCAATATATATCAAACATCGGAGTTTTTAAGCATTGTTAAACCATAGAAAAAAAAATCGGTAGGTCTCTTTTATTATGCACCTGAAATAAATGTATTTTTACGAGAAATTTCAAAGGACAACAATGTCTTATGTTTCATAATACATTTAAATCATCTATAAAGATTACAGTTAAGAACTGATATAATTTGAGAATATTGTTTTTTCTTAAATAAACAATCGGTTCGCTAGCCTGAATCAAATTTGAGCTCCCGAGCTCTCTTCAGTCTACCCCTGCTGTAGTTTTTAGTTCAAGATATTATAATATGATAGACATTAGCAACTTTGATCTAATCGGTCCATCGAGTCCATCGCTCTTCTCTACATTTTCTTCCTTTCCAGTCACCACCAACTTTTCCAAGTCCAAAAAATTGGAGGGTTGATCCATAATTGTTTAAAATCTAATAAATAATATAATTTATCATTATCTCAAGCCAATTGGGGGAAAAATATTTTGTAAATAATATTAATTTATTGGTTAAATAATATTTAATGGATAACTCGATATTTGTTAAAGTATAAACCTTTTCATGAATTTTTTTAGAAATTTGTCAGAAGAACGCTGGTGAAACTTTGGGGTTCAGAATACCGAAGAGCGAGTGGCAGGGTGCTGAGAAGATGAACCGACCAGCATGCAGAAATGATTGGAACCTGCTGTTCTGCAGCGCACGGGATAAAGAAAAGTAAACACAGTAAACACTTTCAAATAAAATCTATCTGATCTTGACGATCTTGTTATCAATCAATCACCGTCGGATGAGTGATGTACGATTTATTGGGTCCAGTTCGAGGACAGTTTTGAATCGTTTGCGATCCTAATATTGAATCTTGTTTCAGGTTATATTTACGTCCTACATCTACCTATACTTACCATTCATCATCTGAACGTACTCGATGAAAATGGCGACAAAATAAAAATGCAAACATATTTATGAAATTTAATAAGATCCCACCAACTTTAAAATAGTAAAATCTGTATTAACGCTTCTTGTATTTTTAAAAATCTATATTTGATGTGTGTCTGGCTAGAAAAATAATTATCAAAAGTTATCGTAATATACTATACACGACAACTAATAAATATTTAAAAATGGTATTTTTATGAATTCTTCTAAGTGAAAAATAATATTTTTTTTGTTCAAAATATAAAATGAATGTGTTTATTGTCTTTATTTTCACACATTTTTTTCATTATTTTCACAGAAAACACACACTATCATCATTGTTCTGAGCCCGACAGGGGTGGGTCATAAGTACCTTCAATATTTGTATCCACCGGCTTCTGCGCAATGTGGTGGCTGATTACCAGTTTTTTTCGCACAGAAAAGTGAGGGTGAGTGAAAAGTAATATATTCTTCATAAATACGTCTTTATAAACTAGGCTTGGTAATTAAACGAGTATCTAAAAATCCAAAGACGAAAGACACAGTGCCTTTTATTTTTACGAACCGCCTTACCTTAACTTTAGATAATGGAGCCTGGTTTTTTATACATTATTTAAAAAAAATTAATATATTTACGTAAAATGTCTAAAATAATACAAACAATACATTTTTCTTCAAAAGAAGAACATCTGTGGCTATAATTTATGACTGATTTTATTCTTGAACACCAATTGAACGAAATGAAACGGGTTTATAATTCTGTTCCCGAAAAGCATTGTTTGCATTTAACGATCGTCCGCCGATGATGAATAGGATGCAGCCCGATTGTGCTTATTTCGGAATCCTTTTCTATCAGGGCTAGTTTTATAGTCGTGATGTTTTGTTGTGTTCGTGTTAGTCTTCGTGTGTTTCTTCAGCACCTACGACCGGAGCAAGAGAGCGGAAGATCACGCTTGAGCTTCGGCGGATACAGTTGGGCCGAGGTAAACGGCGATCATGCAATAGATACTGTAATGTTTTGTAATGAATACGTGTGCATTGCTTTGTTTGTGTCTGAATTTTTTAAAGCAATTATTAAACTGAATGCTATATATAGGTACGAATGCACTTTTTTTGAATATAATTAGATTTTTTATGAACAGATCTTTTTTCCATCTAAGTATTTTATTTCTGATCTATATGTAATATTATTTTATTTATTATAATTAACAGAAAATTTTAAAAATTAGGAAATAATAAATAAAAATAGGATAATAACTTAATATGTAATAATTAACGTCTCACGAGCTAGTGAAATATTGTGTATCGGGCTCGCGATTTTTTAAATAAATTAATAAAATAATTATAAAATAGGTTTACATTATTAATTAAGCTCTTACTTTTAGGAATACAGGGTATCATTGATTTGTGATAGCTAAAATAATAATTAAAATTTGAAATTTTGTATGTATGTATATATTTTATTTAGTTGTAAAAAAATCTTACATCAGTATACAACACTTTATAAAACATAAGAAACAAATCAATTTCATCGTATGTCACTTGGTATTAAAGAGTCATAAATACAAAAGAAAATGAACACATGAAATGATTATTATTAGTATTATTATTATTACTACTTTGATACTACATATTCTACTATTCTACTACTACTACATACGAAAAGTAGCAAGACTAGTAGCTTCCTTCACATTTGATGGCAGTTCATTGAATAATTTAAAATCTTTATGTAATATGTAGAATAAGTGTGGACCTCAAAATTATATTTTATGTTTTAATTCATGTATGATGACAATAATCGATTTTTAATTTTTTATATCAATATTAGAACATTTTGTATAGTTTTTTGCTTAGACGTCATTCATTTTAGTTGTTTTAGCATAAAACTTATTCTTATATATCTATTGCATATTTAAATAGTTCTCATTGCTGTTTTGAATTATTAGATTTTTTTCTTCTTTCCCAAAAATAGTACTGTTGAACAATAATTTATATACGGAGTTACAATAGAATTGTAAACTAATTGCGATGTTTTTAGGTTAATTTATTTCTGATTCTGCGTAAAAAAAATAATCTTTTTTGGTTATTTTCTTTGTGATCATTAATATATATTTGTAGAATTTTAGTTAATTGTCAATTATTACTCCTAAATATTTGATTTTCTTCATCTCTTTAATGTTTTCATTACTTATTTTGAATGAATAATAATTTTCTTTGCCAATAATCATAAATTTGCTTCTCAAGTCGGCACAGTAGAATTGGAAATGATATAAAATGAATATATTAATGTTGTCTGACCACTCCACACTGAAACAGCACCAGGCAGATACTGATACATATCGCTGTGATAGTATGACGTGTCCCATGGTAGGTAGTGAGAATCTATTTTGTGACATATGTACAAGTGTATGATGCTGAAATTATTTTACCATAAAAATAACATTGTTTGGATTACTACAGGTAGATAGGCTATGGTGTTCTCGTATTAATTTTTCAATCTTACAAATCAGAACTTCTTATTAGACAGTAACTATTTTATCCTAAACGATGTCCGTCGCACTCGGATTGTACCCTAATATGGATGCCTTTAATATAAACATTAAAATATAACGATTCTATATTGCACCTTCCATGTAAGTAGGCACCCACACGTCGACCCGCCTACTTTAACACGACGTATTTGGTACATCAGCTTACTTCATTCCATACCCAAATAAACAATAATTTGCAACGCGATTTCGTCCTTCTCACGATCCAAAATGCGAGTTCATTGTGTCGATTAGAAAAAACCAAAAAGCAGTCGTAAATCATCAACCCTTTAGTGGCAGCCGCTGACTTTGTGTGGGCATTTTAAAAAGCGTTCGCAGTAAAACCGGTACCCAGAAAGGTTGCCTCATGCCTCCAACTCAGTATTTTCCCTTTGTTCCGCAATAAATGTATAAATGGTCTGTCATTATTTCTTTCATTCTAAAATCTTGATTTGATTTTCAAATATACGATACAAAAATACATGTATTAGTGACGTCAAATAATGTAATAGTTAAAA
Source organism: Eubasilissa splendida (assembly GCA_031772225.1). NCBI lineage: Eukaryota > Metazoa > Arthropoda > Insecta > Trichoptera > Phryganeidae > Eubasilissa > Eubasilissa splendida. The sequence goes on from CM062857.1 coordinate 1,790,628, forward strand.
TGAAGTCTTCCGTTGCTCGTCTTCTTGGCGATACTTTTCCATCTATCTCTGAATTGAGGGCCTGTTTTGGAGATGTCGCTCTTCCAGGATTAAAGCGTTCTAGATTTTGATCTTCAGGGATTGTTTCCGGTGTCTACCATATTTCAAAGACAACAATTATTTGTTTCTCGCTCCAAGTGTTTAGATCCAAGTTTCCACGCTATAGAAACATTAACAAAATTATTATTAATATTGGCGAATTTTTTCAATTTTCTCTCTGTTTCACATTATCTATAGTTGGTTTTATACCCAAAACAATTGAAATCGTTTGCTATTTTTAGCCTGCAGCTTCACTTCGCTAAGTCCAGTATTATATTGTCCATTAATAACGTTACAAAGCTTAACATAAGGTGCTGTCACACGATTTGAATTACGCGGGTGGACCGCCGCAATTCAAACTAGTTTCGGCCTGTGTATATAATAATGGATAAATAATAGATAAACAAAATTAAAAAAACACCCTTCAATACTTTTAAGATTTGAAATGTTTTATATATAAAATAAATTATATTTTAACCTCTTTCGTATCTAGGAAAATATTACATAAATTTGAAAAATTATTGATTTTTTTAAATGCTTCAGACAATTGGAAATCAATATATAATGTAGGTATATTTTTAAATTAACCAAATACGGTACATACACATAATTATGGACAAACAATTATTTTCTCGATAAACTTTTCCAATAACCGAACCACATTAATTTTCTTTATAGTTGACTTAAATTCTATGCGCAGAAGGTTAAGAGTTTCAGCGAATTTTCGCTAGATGGTTGGACTTGACTCGCGATAATAGGTTTCTACTGCATTTTGGTAGAATTCTTTGCTTATGTGCAAGACAAAAATTCCAATAAGAAACAAATATTTTCATTTCAAGCATTTTTAATAGAAAGTAAATAATTTTAGAATTTGATAGTTTTTATTGATTTTATCATTTATGTTTTTTTTTGTCTTTTGTATAAGTGTAGAATAGGTCATACGAATTAATTGGATTATATACATTGTCAAATCATAATTTTTAAAATACCTGTCCGTATACAAATTTTTATAAATAATTTAATAAAAATATTATTGAAATATTTTTGAAGTATAGTGACTTATTGATTTGAAAAGATTTATGTACATAATTACCTACCTAGAAACTGCTACGTTTGGTAAAAAAGTCACGCTTAAGAATACGGCTTTTGCTTTATGCTTCAAAACTGCCGTAAAATTGAAAATTTATGATCAAAGTCACTTTTCCATACCAGATGCCGCCAAAGTTGAAGTGGGGAAGCTAGGGTCGGTGTAGGTACCTAGGCACCTACCCTGGAACCTAGGCACCTACCCACTCGATGAACACAATGCTTCAGCCAAAAATATTAACTAGTTTTTTAAATGTAAAATTATGATTTCATTTCAGTTTTAGTTTTACATATATACCAATATACATTCGTACTGTTTTCATAGTTATTTGTTTATCGTTCTGGGCCTGGAAGCTCGTTAATTAATATTATTGGATAACCATTGGATGATCTTGAAAAATGAATGAATGAAAAATGGCGTCGACTACAGAATAGTTACAGGCAGATAAATACTTTAGTTATTAGTTAATTGAGACTCGTCAGATAGAGATTATTTGTGTTAGAAGGATGTGTGTATACCTCCTTGCTGTAAACAGTGCTTGCGATAGTAGTGTTTATTTACAGATTGAATTTACACTTTTTTGTTATACTATACACAGTTCAGGTCAAACGCAGTTCACTGAAGGCGGTACCGAGGCGCGTGCGAGAAGATGTGTCCTCGGAGCTGGCCAGGAGAAAAGTGGTCAGTTCTATGGCTTCGGGCTATGGCTTCTTATACTGGTTCGATCGCGGAGTATTGTTGTCCACAATTTGATGGTTACAAGTCGGACTGCATGGCTGTTAAGTGATTTCTTTATACAGGCCTGTGAGGCGCGAGCAGGGCCACCACATACCTACGTATGATCAAGTCTTATACACTACCATTGCTATTTATTATCTATATTATTATTATTTTGTGATCCTTCGTATCTACTCGTAGGTACCTACTTATTGTTTTTAAAATAATAATGTTATAAAACTGACTTATGTATTTATTGTTATGATGTATAGTTGATACTACGATGAAGAAAATGAATTATTCTCATCTCTCTATGTTCAGGAATTATTTTGATACACTGATGTGATATTTGAATCTTATTGTCGAACCGTCAAGTTGTAAATGTATTATAAGTATATACAAATACAGGTATAAAAAAAGTAAAACAATGTTATAATAAAATAGAAAATATTTTTTTTTTAAGAACACATTTTTGTTGTAAAGTTGCAATTTCAGAACATAGTTCTGTGGTATTTTTAATACAAATTAAATGAATTAACTAAAAAATACAGAAAAATCTGTATCGAAAATATAGTTTAGTTGTACGTAACTGTGACCTTAAAATTTATCACTTTTATGAACTTATAGATATAGCGTGGAATCTGAGTGCGAAACTAAAGATGGCAAAAATAATTTCTCCAATGTTTTTTAAGAAAATTACAAACATTAAAAATGGAGCGATCTTGGTTATTAATTAGTTATTGTTTCCTTGGAGACTCTATGATTGACAAGGATGCATCTCCATCTTGCATTGTTGGCGGCATTCCTGGAGAGTTCACTCTTCAAGTGCTTCTCATTATTCTTCTTCATCTATTTCTTCATTTAAACATTAGTGTATCGCACAGAAATTACTCGCTGAGGAGGCGCCATATTAATTGATATGATAAGACACGTGTCAAGGTGTAATCGTGGGATAGATTCAGGAAAACAAAGAGAAGAATGTCTCAAGCGGCGGGCTGTCGGCGTTTTACGTATGCACTTGCAAAATGACTGTATTTTGCTGCTGCAGGCATTTTCCATTTTGTCGCTGTGGTGTGCTTATATTGAACATTTTTTGTGTTTCATTTATTTCGACCTCATTATCATCATCATCGCCGATTGAGAGAAGCTGAGATCGGCGAACCACTCTTGTTTTCTTGTTTCCTCTACGGAACAATTAGTCTATTCCATCTATAAGCTTGTCTTGTTCTTGGGATATTGACTCTCAGTTTTGAATCAATTACGTCCCCTCCACCTAACAATATCTTTAATTTTGTACATTTCCTTGATGCGGGTGTATTACTGATGGTGTCCCTCAAAGCTTGTCTTTAGATGGTTCTATCGGTTTTAAGATTAATAAAGAATCTAAATAAATATAATAAGTTTATACCTACTTAAAGTCAATGTTCCCATTAATTTTGGATCACGGTGTGAGCATAAAAAATCTTTTGTGTAATTTTAAGGACCAATGCTATTATTTGTGCGGTAGTAAAGGAATAAGAAAAACATAACTATACCACTATAAGGCTACCGGTAGGGCCTGGTTTGACCACATTACTAATGAAGATGTATTAAGACGCATACATGAGTCAAGATAACTAATAACAACTGTCAAGGAAACCTGCATACTCTGGTCACATTCTCTACAGTGAAAAATGTAATCTTTTACAACTCATTACACAGAGGAAGATAGAAGGTAGCAGAGACGTAGGTAGAAAGAGATTATCTTCGCTGTATATGGTCATAGAGTGGTTCAATGTCCAAAATGTTGGTGATCTTATATACTGCAATATGGTTGCCAACCTTTGATAGAAAGCGGCACATGCAGAATAAGTCTTGATAAAAATTGTGTGCGTGCTACATTTTTTTGTGTGCGCTATAAGGCTGAACCGTGTGCGCGCGCACACCCGCACGCGTGAGAGCTTCTAGTTATCGTGCATCTAGGTAGCAGTGCTTATAATATTGTACAGAATGATTGTAAAATTGTTACAAGTTTAAATGTGAATTTATTATTTGGTACTTCAAAAGCTGCGGGCATCGAGGCATTTAAGTAGTTTTATACGGGTTTAAAAAGAGTCTTATAATTAAGAACAATGAGTCAATATTTGGCCCGGTAGGATCCTACTCCATATTTCAACCAGGTCCGGGTTTATGGTGTATGGTGTAGTGTAGTGTACAGTTTAATGCCTCGGTGTCGTAAATCAGTTGGGGCTTAGATATATAATGTAATAGCTGGTGTGGGGAAAAGAAAATATATGTACCGAAGTCTATCGGTTATTTTGATAATCATAAATCTCTGTTTTATTGCCCTACTCTAATATCAATGACTGCTGCCGCTTTGAATTAAAGATTTGTAGCTCGTTCTTTCAATAATGAATGAATTTTATTTCGAAAACAATAATTCTTAATGTGGGCACATGGCAATTTAGATTTACTAGGCGAGGAAACATTCATTCCATAAATGATTTTTATATAGGTATTAGTTTTCATTTGCGCGTTTTGAAATCATTCCACTATCTTTACATTATATAATCCAATAATAACCATTTTATATTTTTTTTATTCAGTAAACAAAAATCTTGTTAATTGTTAGGATTTTATAAACGGGGAGAAATTAAAAATAATTGTGCCGGTTATTATGAAAGTGGTCTAAGTCAAAAAATTGAAAAAAATGACTATCAATTATTTCGCTGCACATTGTTTTAAATTAATATAACATGATGCAAATTGTAATATTTGTGAAAACTTTTATGTGTTATATTCAGTGTATTGTTACGACGTTCAACGGTATTCGTTTATTTTGATAATGGAGAAAGTCAGTTTAACCTTAAATTTTTTTATTTCCTTATAAGCTACATGCAAAACGTATATGTGAAAATAAATTAAAAATCCAGTAGACTTAATCAATTTTGTGTATATTTTTTAATCAATTCAAACGCAAACCTTTAAATATCTCCTTTTAAATAGGCGATCCACCCTTCAAGAGTGATTTGTGCCATTAATCAAGTTAAAATTTTATTTTATAGAAAAAAGTACAATAATATTATAGAATAGAAAATATTATATTACAAGTCAATATCATTGTCGTTCAAAAAATGTATTATTATATAGATTAAATGTGGCGAGTTAAGGGAAAGAAGATGACACGAGTTAACTGGGAATTGAAAATTACCATTGACAAGATTACTGTAAAAAAAACCCTGTGATCTGCAATGGACAGGCAAAACAGTTATTGTCAAGGGTTTCTTCCTCGGCACCACACTCACATACTGGGGAATCTATCAAGTTCAATCTGAATAAATGTGAGGCTACCTGGCAATGCCCAATTCTCTTTTTTTTTTTTTTAATATCTCGAAACGAAAGAAACATGACTATTCATAACAATGGGCACAATCAACAAAAAAATATTAAGTAATTATTGTAAGTTTAGCGTTATATTTTAGTAAGTATGTACAATATTTTACACATGTACCTGCATCACACATGTATTTTTAATAAATGCCAGTCCAGCGAGTAGGACATCGTCCTCTCCGATCATCCACGATTCCGGTTGACACCAACATCTCCAAGCGTCAATTTTTAGTCTCTCATTTGTTAGTGAGGTCCATGTCTCTACGCCATACAGGCACACTGAAAAGACGAGTACCTTGACTAGCCATATCTCTGTTTCCACTGTAATGCTTCAATTATTGTACACACATGTACGTATATTTTATGCAAATTACGCATAATATACTTCGTTGAATTCAGTTTGTTAAACCAGATCTAGATCAGTGTAGCAAGATTATTATTTTTTAATTTGTAAGATAATTTATGTAGGTACATGTTGTTTAGCTTATTTAAGGTATTTGTTGCCACGATGAAGAGAAAAACGCATATCATTGTGCTTGTTAGATCAAGAGATAGGGCGTTCTCCGAGTGAGCAAGGGCAGAATAATCTTATTTTTGATAACACTAGCGCTTAGTTGAGTTTTAAGAATATAAATATATCTGATTAATAAATAAAGCCTTACAGAGTTACCAGTGGCGTAACTACAAAAATTGGGCCCCAATGCAAAATGGCATAATATGTGTTTTATATAAGATGGAAGAATATTAAGTAATACGCTATGTTATACAATAAATATTAGGACCAAATTTGTAAATATTTAAGATTCAAAATTTCATAAAAAACGTGTTTTTAGGTATTTTTGTATACTCGCAAATGAAAAAAATCTTTCCATCGTTCAGCGCGTTAGTCTGATCCTTAACTTGACATATTACTGTATATATTTAAATTTGATACAAATGAAATGTACCAATTACAAAGATACGAATATACCTACAGATAAAATCAATTTATCGAAAAAAATATGTTTGTTGCTATCGGGATTCGAACCTGGATCTTTTTCCTATCCGGGGAAATGCATTAACCGACATAGTAAGTTGACGACAAATTTTCGAACTTACATGTTGCACTTTCAAATTGATACATGTGTCGTTCCATTATTTGAAAGCAATCTTCTTTATATGACCTATGTTCAGAAAAGTTGCATCTTTACAATATGTGTGTAGTGTTATCCTTAAAAAAAACTTTAAATTTTATAAATCCATTTTTGTCGAGGTGGATTTAAAAAAATCCGGGAATGGAGTTGGCACTTACTCGTCTGTGGTTGACACAAAAAGTATTGTAGGTCGCGGAACTTTCGGGCCCTATCTTTTGGGCCCTTCTCATACACCGCATTGGCTGCATTGGCATAGTTACGCCACTGAGAGTTATCTTTCCGAGTATGTGAAGTTTTTCAAATAATGAATCTTATTGTGAATACCTGCATTTCTTTTGCGAAACCCTCTAAATAATTTTTTCTAAGTTACACGAATTTAGAATGTAAATATTAAAATTTTTATAAATAAAAGGTTAAGGTTTATTTTACAGTAATTTCATCAATGGTAATTTTCAACTCCCGGTTAACTCGTGTCTTCTTCTTTTCTTTAACTCGCCACATTTAATCTATATAATAGTAAATTTTTTGAACGACAATTGTTTTGACTTATATTTCCTATCGTATAATATTATTATACTTTTCTCTGTAAAATAAAGTTTTAACTTGATTAATGGCACAAATCACTCTTGGAGGGTGGATTGCCTATTTAAAAGAAGAAGAAAAAGAACGCGCTCATGGCATTTAAAAGGTTAAATGGATATAGAATTTAATTAATGTCACATATTAATAAATCAATGCACCGAAACCACATTAAATTTTAAATATATTAATTAGAAAGATATACATATAAAATAAATTTTATCTAAAAATATTGTTGTTGCGCCACCGAGATTCAAACCTGAATCTTTTTCCTAACCGGGGAAGGTGTATTATCCAACTATGCTACAGCGACAATATTTTTAGCGACAATTTGCGAACCCATTTGTTACCTTTTTTGATATTAATACATTTAATCGTTCCATTATTTATAAGAGTCATCTACCTTATTTTTACAGAATCTCAAATACCTTTGAGTAAACTGATATATTTAATATATCACAGACCATCTGTTCTGAATAATTACAACTTCACAATAAGAATGTGTTCTCCTAACATAATTTTTTTTTTGCGGTTATTCGCTGAAATATTATTAATCTAAAATGCTACGGAAACAACGGTCGAATGAAATAATGTATTGAATATTGATTGTTTTAATAATTATCATTTTTATTTTGCGTTCAACACGTCTTGTACCTTAATATCTTTTTATAGTTTGGAAATTGATTATATGACGGAGCATGCAGTTAATAAAAATTGGATTAATAATACCTATTCAAATTTATTTTTGAACATACATGTTGATTTATTACACAAATACTTTCAAAAATATGTATAATTAACGGATTTGAGTTGAGCCTTCCTAAGAATGCCTAATTTTATTAATTTTGGTTAAAATAAAGGTAATATAAAATCTGTTCAAATTCATATAATTGGAGATAGTATATAAAATAGCGAATTAAATTTTGCAGCTTTATAATAATTATTTATTATCAATAAAAAAAAGAGAACGTAGATATTTAGATACAATTATTCTTATAAGTGTGGTGTTCCTTTGTATTCAGATAAAAATCACTAGATATTTATGTGTGGAAATTAATAGATAATAAAATTAAATCTAGTTTAAACACCTACAAAACTTTTTTTCACGTTTCTTGTCTATTAAAAAAAAAAGTTCATTTTTGAAAATGTTTCAATAATTAGGTAAATATCACCAAAGTAGGTATCTGGATCGTAGGGATATTTTAAATTTGACCTTTATTTGAAAAGAGTAAAGCTCTTTGAAATTTGACCTTTAATTGAAAATGTTAATCTCTTTTAAATTTGACCTTAATTTAAAAAGTTACGCTCACGATTAAAAGTCGTAATGTACCGTAACAAAAATGAACGCAGTGGCACGCAAATATAAATTAAAGGAATTATTTACCAAAACACTTAGGGCCCACAATAAAACGTTTAATTGGCCAACAGTTAGAAAGTTCGGTGTTAATTTCACTTCATGCGTCAAGATTCATCGTGTGCTTAGCGGTTCTTGTAATTTTAAATAACTCCATAAATCACTCCACAGCTTGAATCCTTGTAACGGACGAAAATAATAGGGTAATGCGTACCTACTCTTATTAATTAAAACAAATGTATTTTGTAAATTAAATTATGACGATTTTTGACATTATAAGAATATTAAAAGATTAAAGTTAAATTTCAAGAAACCGAAACGTCACGTCATTATTTAAGGCTCAGGTACATTCGTTCTCTACCTGCGTAGCTGTTTTTTTCTTTTCAAAATGTAGTTGTGTTGTCATCATTGATTCATTGCTAAATTTAAAATCTTGAAAATAATAAAAAAAATATATATTTGGTCATTAAAACACGTTATACTCGTGTTCTAGACGTGTGAATTTGATTTATTATTAATAGATTATATTAATTTTTTTTTGATTTTTTAATGACAATGTACAAATTAAAAATGCTTTGATCATTCACATACTAAGAAAATAGTATCTATGTTCGTATTGGAAACAATTCATGTAAAGGTATTTAATTAATTTTTTATTTTGTACCCATATCATAATTTTTATTTACCGGTCCATGTAAGTAATCGACAAATCATCTGTTTGAGAATGGCAAATTTACATATCGTAATGTTTCATTTTACAGGTGACAAGTTTACCTCCGATAAGTGTAAGTGTTTGTTATTATTAAAATTGTCAATATTTGTTTTTGAATTAATCGTTTTGCATAGAATTAATCATCATATTACATCGTTATAAATAAAAATTAAACAATTAGAGAAATTGAAGAAGGCGTTGCTACGGAGATTCATAGAATTTAAAATATATCTACTTCGGATACTCCAACAATATTCTATTATTCCATTAAGAACTGAATTTCTGAGAAATAAAACAATTCAATATTAACATTTACTAGTTCCCTAAAAAAATTATTAACTATGTTTAGTATGTCATTTATCCTGTTTTTGAGGGCGGTTACAATTTTTTCTTGAATATTTTGAACTATTTGCCACTAAAAGTATTAAAATAAATAGGGATGTCAATATTATGAAATATATCTAGTTAGTATATATCTATATCAAAACTTGATTTTATTCTATTCAACAAACGGTTTGGCGAACGGTTTTCAAATATAACAACCGGTTCTCGCGTACCGGTGCGATAGGGGACATCAAACATTCGTACAAAATAATATCTAGTAGGAAAGTGCCTACTCAATTACTAGGTAATATCCTATAAAAAGAAATCTTTAAAAATTAGTAAAGTAAAGCAGAAAATAAATAATTATGTTGATTCGCGTACGTAATTATTGATTTACCTAGCAGGTTATATTCATTACGAGAGGCCATCCGAATAACTCGCCCGGTTAAATCACGTAGGAAAACAAACTCGGGTTAATATTTGTTCATCGTATCTAGCTCGGACATTTCAGCAAATGAAAATGCTCCGTACAAATTCCACTTTCTCAAGCATTGGCTATAAAAAGTGTAATGAAACTCTAAGATAACAAAGCCGAGGGGAGCGACGCGACGGCTTGAATTTATACGAAATGATACAGTCTTGTTGTTTTTCAATTATGGTTTCAAAACATTAGCCAGCGGCTGTTTCATTTGAAAAATAAATACTATTTATGTTCTTTTTTTTAAATAGATAATTTTACCAAAGGCCTATTCTAAAAAAAAATTCTATATAAATTTTCATCAAGTCAATTTCCACATCTTTTATCATAGTACTAAATAAATTTTTAAAATAATGAATTTTTTTTTTAATATTAGAATAACGTGATTGTTTATGTTTTCGGTTAGTTAATTTGGCATTCTGAAGAAGAAAATGGTGTTTTTCGAAACCGGTTGATGTTTGAAAAATAATTAATCAGGTTATTATAAACAAAGTTAAATAATCAATAATGTAATAATTTCAATAATATAATTTTATATAAAACAATGCAAAAACTAACATAGAACAAGGATATAAAATCTTAAAATAAACATTATATACTGGTTTGCATCTGCATAACTTGATTTTTACTTTATTTCGTTTTCAAGAATGAAGAAATTGAGAGAGAGCGCAAAGCTGATCTTAGCATAGAGAAAAAAATTTAAAATTAATCGCTTAGATGATTTTATCATATGGAACGGATGAATTAGGAGAGAGTAAGAAAGATATATGACGCAAGATAGCACCAGAAGATTTGACAAGACCAGATTATTTAGATATTGGAAGATGGTCCTGTAAGAAGCGACGAGGTTGTACGAGAAGATGTATGAATATCTATGAGGGGAGGCGAGAACCATGAACAGAAGAGTGTGGCGCTCTATCATCTCTGCCTACCCACGTGACGAAATGTCGTGATGGTAAGTTAGTTAGTTAGTTGCAACAAAATTTGAAATCCGAAAACGCTATAAAGCTGGTAGTTTATTTGACCCATGGCGTCAGTATTTACAACTGTAGTGTGACTTCGTTTTATAAGGTCAATTTATAAATATTTTTATACAGCAGTCACAACAATAAGTAAATGAAATGGGCTGCAAAAATATAATATTTTATGATAGTAAAACGTAAAATGAAGATGATAACGCCCAATTTATTTTTCTTTAAGATTTATTAAAAAAATAATAATAATTACTAGCTCTACATGCAACAAATTTAAAGAAATAATCATTAGTATCTTATTCTTTACTCGTCGTAAGTTACCGACACATAGTAATTTTTTAGTTCTTCTTCTTTTTCTCTCTTTCTTCAGTAATTCTATCTTCTACGACTTGCAACTTCATAGCGGTTGCAATTATATTGTTAATTATTTAAAAAGATATCGGAAACAACGGAATATAAAACTGCGCCGCGTCCAGGGTGGAGTGCGGGGTTCGTCGCCTGCGAGGAGATATTTTGGCTTATCCAGGTCGTTAAATCGAGATCCGCTTCCCACCCTACCCCTGGTCGTATATAATCTGCACACTCCAGCAAAGCCCGTTGTTGCGTGGCGCGCTGGAGACAGGGCTGCGGCTGGCGGAGGTGTTCTTGATTTATCACGCTGGCGCCGTAGGCAGGTGTAGGTACTCCTGGAAACAGGAAAAATCACTTTATAAAAATGTTGTCTTATATGTAAAATATTGAGAAGATTCAGACATCGTGTATCTGTAGGATAATGACCATACAGTTATTTAATCTTGCGGTGTTAAAAAAATTAATTTCTACATTTAACTACTTCAAAATATTGCTAATGAAAATAATATAATACTATTAACTATTCTGTTTTTCGAATAAATAACATTTTTATATCTATATTTGTATTAAAATACCACAGAACTATGTTTTGAAAATGTAACTTCACACAAAAATGTGTTCTCCTTAAAAACTTATATATCTGCCTGGCGTCTACTTATAACAATATGATTGATAATTAATTAATTTAGTGAACAGATTTGAATAGCTAGGTTATCACTCTTTGCACGTTATTATTGTGGATTCTTTTCGTCCTTTTTTACACCACCACCTAGCGTCATAACCAGATAATAATAGCGGATAGCATCTAAGCATATATGGCAATATTTATCTATATAAAACATTTGAAAAGTGTACCTCGAGATCACTTTTTACGAGCATAAATGTGCATATCGACGGGCATTCCAGATACACAGATACAGAGAACAAAGGAAATAATCGCTCTTCATCGGTTGGTTCAACAATCTTTTAGAAATATTTGTTCGGCATCTGGCATCTTCATTATATGATTTTTTTATCTGCCAGACGAATGGTCGTTGATTTTAATGATAAATAATTAATTAATTAAACAAATGCTAGCCAAGATAAAATTATCCACCACATCGCCGACCGTTTACAAATGCTAGCCAAGATAAAATTTCACGTTTCATTAAGGACAACTTTACTTAAATTTTTATATGGATAGTCAAAAGAATAATTATAGTCTGATATAGTCTAGATTACACAGATTTGGAAAATCTCTCACTTATCTAATTGATATATTTAACTGCATACCGACTGAATACAGTGATTATATTATTTGTGGAGTAGTTTTTTGATCTTATTTGGACCTAAATATAATAATTATATATTTTTCAAAGTTCTACATCCCTGTTGATGTTGAAAATCTTCACTGCTATTTGAACTATAGAGGCAGTTTCTTTTGACAGTACCAGTGAGGTGCAATCGGCAATGGTCATATAATAGTCATGCAAGTTCTTTAACCAGGACATGCGTCTTCGCTTCACACTTTGTCCATCGTGAATTGTTTTATATATACTAATATTAATATATTATAATATAACACTTTAACATTGCTCTGTGTATGTGCCAACTAATTTATTACTAAGTTCAAAATACACATATATTACAATATCTAATGTAAAAAGTTAAATCAGAGCCTATAATTTATAATAAAAAATATAATAACTAAATGAAGTATGCAGATGAATTCAAATATTATGTAGGCACAACCCTGTTAATACACAGGCAATAAAAAGTGCGAGGGTTGCCAACAGCCTGAGTTCTGGCTGTGCCACGAGCGTGGGTGCTTCGGGTTTACGAGGGAATTCTACGCAGCGGTATCCAAACAAGAGCTCTCGTAGAGGGAGAAGGTCTTAAAATAAAGCTCTTTAAAACTTTGCTCTGATAAGTATATTATATTACGAACTTTAAAGCACTGTTCCACGTGAAATAAAGACTTATCTCCACATTTAGCTGTACCTACATATCAAAAGAAAATTGACTTATGCACAATCTTTGACAGATATTTACAATAATGTTTTATGTTGAACATTATACTGTAGATAATAAATAATTTGTTTTAAACTAATTTATAATTTTTTTCGTGTTGTTTCAATTATACATTTTCTTAAAAAATATTTAAAAATACTAATCAGTTATACAAATAAATATTTAATTTAGAATTTTATCAATTTGTCATGTTGTATGGAGACGAGTTTCTGTTTAAAGTTTATATTGTCAACTGCAATGGCTGATATTAACCCTAACCCGGTTTCAATTAAAAATACGTGGATTTATTTTATTATTATTTATATAAAATCATGAAATTATTTTTGCCTGTTAAGATCTTACTAATTAAAGTGAAAATTGCAGATATTTCCTGTTAAAATTCTCAACACACGATTATTTATGAAAAAAAAAACTCTACTTTTACATCGTTTTTAGGAACTTGTGCCTGGAAAAAGTGAAGCCAGAACTGTATAGACCGACTTGTTACATATAATTTTTAGTATGTGCTTTGAGTATTAATCAATGTAATATGTAAATAAGTACCTACTTATGTACTTATTCTTTGTAACAATACTGGATTCTTCTTCAGTAGAATTCATTCTCAGTATGCTGCTATGTGATAGTGTGGAAAGTAGAAATTTGCATCTAGTTGCCTACACAACTCCAGATATTGACATATTAAAATTAAGAATTCTATCATTATGAGGTACATCCATACGGCCATTTAGACAGCGGCAGCATTAACTATTTTACCGTCCATTAGACAGAACCGACTTACCGATGGTTACAGCTTTTGCCTATATAAAATTCTTCATTTGACCATGTTCATTTTCAGCTAAAAAAAATAATAAATTTTGAAGAGTTATATCTATCTTTTCTGGTTTTTGAATTGTTTTGTACACATCCTGTTTCTAGACCCGAGTACAAATACCTTCTTACCCTTTATTACGTGAAGTTTTGTATATAGAAGGGTACGGTACACCCTATATAGAAAGTCCTTAAATAGATGATGGGTGAGGCTTTCCCTAAAGGTTATTTCCGCTTCCGCAAACATGTTCCCTTACTTAGCTTTACTTCATATAAGCAACGAGGGAGAAGCCAGTGCGTTAAAACTTGTCTAATATTATATATATGTATAAATAAATCAATTATATTTGTGTACCGAAAACGCACGTTTGATTTAGATTCGTATCTAGTCATACAAACTTATTTTCATTTTATAATTTTTAAATCATCCTAGTTAATATTAAAATACATTCGTGAAGTTAAAAAGAGTTGATTCAATATTCTGGGCTCACTTGGTGGTAGTTGCTTTCGTCACTAGATATTGTGACGAAATAGTAAATTATTATAGGATGCACATAAAAAAATTTCACGTCAAAAATACATGATAAGAGATGGAACTTGGATAAAAAAAAGTTATAATATATATGAAATTGAATAGCTTAATTACTAGTTGTACCGATTTTATTGTCAAGTCTAGTCTTTTTAATTTATTAGATACGCCTTAGTGTCACTTATTATCAGATATATGTCGGAAAATTAATGGGATTGTATTAATACCCCTAATAAGTAATAAGTACGTCACAAGCATATATTTTGATTGAATTAAATCATCCCCCAGGTCGGGTGGATATAAAGCACCCTTCTCAATTCATTTATTGTTTCTTGTTACTGAATTTATTTATATCCCCTACGACGATTTCTGGAGGGGATATTTATATACCTAATTAATTGGGCATTGATTAACAAACCACTTATTATAGATACTAAATCTAAAAATTAATTCACTTTATTAGAATAAATTATTTAGTAAATACTGCAAACGTATAATGAAACCTATATTAAGTAAAACATCATTAATAGTTCTTCTCTACAGACTAAAAACAATCTTCTTAAAAAAATGATTTCGTATTTGATCACAAGAGAGACGCGAACTTTTTTTCATCATGTCTCTGCATTTCATCAGTCTGTGTAAATTTCGCTTATAATGTGATGTTCCACAAAAAGTACATATCTGTGTAGTTTTTATTTTTTTTATTTACCGTTTCCGAGGTAATCCTCAAAATTCCAATAAATAAGGTTGTCCCTTTTCATTTCATGCAAATAAAATTGTATAGCTGTCTCCCACTAGATATAAATACAAGTTATTGAGATAAATTGTTAGATTGATAATGTCCTTATAAGGCGAAACGCGTCCGAAGTAAATTAAATGAGTAGAATAATAAAGCATTATATTTTCACATATGTACCTGGGTAGTATAATGTATTTGCAGATTTTATACAATTAGGATTCTGTAATAATACCTATCTATAAAATCATTATTTAAAGCCCTATTAGAAAGAGGATCTTATAAAGAGAACGCATAATAATATTATGTTAATTTTTTAAAATGCAAAATTACACATATAAAAAATAATATCACGGTATTTTCAACTGAATTGCAAGTAACGTTAAGCTGATGAAACAAAATAATACATAAAAATAATAGAAAAATAATAACTCTACTGGAATAAATTGGATGTATTCTGTTATTGTCGTAAAATTCGAATTAATTGATTGGTTCTCAGCGAATGATATAATCGTAAATCATTCATTTTCTTCCGGAAAGGGGCTACAACACAGCCTAATACATGCCTTTTATGTCCATTTTGGTATTTTTCTGCAAAAAGTAAAAATCTTTGGAAAAAAACTAATATTCTTGTTTTATTCCACCCTATATTATATTACCGTAGAAAAACAAGTAATCCGTATCACGTGCCATCGCACTATATTGTACATTTTAGTTAAGATACTTTCAATTTTATTTAGCCAAGACATTAACCGCAATATAATCTATAGTATTATTTAACATCGCCTAAAAGTGCAGTTAAGAAGGTTGAAATCTATTTTTTTTTTACAACCGTCGCGTGTATTTTATTAAATCTTATTTATATATCTTCACATATGCATATTCACAGAGTGGTGAATTATTTCTACAAACCTAGCGCCCGTTTCACACAGGTCAATAAATCAACACACTTAACGAGCTCCTACTTATTTACTTTAATTCAACGATAAGTGCTCGTTAAAGCATTATCGCATCAGACGCGGCCAATTATGCCGAAAGCGCGTTCTCATTACATTATCAAAATTGTTATATACTTACCCAAAATCGTTGAACGTTGAAACGCCAGATAAGGTTTTACTGTAGGTCGAGTGCGTGATGGAAGGGGCGGGGGGTAATTAAGGAGTCTTTATTACATTCATTAACCTAATCTCCGAAGAGCAGAATGGAAAACGGTGCGGAAGTTTTTTTTTAACGAGGGTTTCAACTTTTTTGCTGTTCGGTCCGTGTGATGTTTTCAGAAGCGCGGAATGATCATTTTTCCAATTTAATTAAAGAGTCTCGTATGGTTTCAAGAATCTGTACAAAATATTACTACCTACTCACACAAGGTGTAATTACAGTAATAAAATACATAAATATTACTTTGTTCAAAATATTGATGTCTCTTGTATTATGTTAAATTTACTTAGGTACATATTTTCGTTAATTAAAGAGTTTAATTCAATTCATATTTGACCACATTTACCTGAATATAATATTTTGATACAAATATTAAATTAGTTGGAACGTGTAGAGTACTAAAATGTATATTTCAGTAGAATTAAATATTATAAATAATAAATACTGGATAAAAACAATAAAAATAAGCTATAAACATTGAAAAAAAGAATATATGATAAAAGCTATAAATAATTTTTGCGTAAAGAAAACAATAAAACATAATTTTTTCAACATTAAATTTCATTTCGTTTCGCAAAAATGAATTGTATTATCTGAAATTTTTTGTTATGGTTTAAAAAATATGGAAAATTTTGCATAAACCTTTATATGTTATCTGGAGTATGTTTATTAATTTATTATCATCTTATACAAGCATGGCTGGGGCCCAAAGTTTCGATTAGGTATCAAAAGGTTTTAGTATTTGATGACCAATCAAGGGCCAATCTATCTTCATAAAGCCTTTTATGCTGTTTATTCCAGCGCG
This sequence comes from Eubasilissa splendida, assembly GCA_031772225.1. Lineage (NCBI taxonomy): Eukaryota > Metazoa > Arthropoda > Insecta > Trichoptera > Phryganeidae > Eubasilissa > Eubasilissa splendida. The sequence continues at coordinate 1,807,829 of CM062857.1, forward strand.
GTCTGTCGTGACCCAACGGCCATCTTTCTCCGGATTGCCAAGAAGATAAATCTTGGTTCCTCTGGCATTTGCCAAGTCACCTCAGTTGAGATCATTGTATTTATAGAAGTAGGGACTCCATCCGAGGATCTCTTTTATCGCAATCGGTCCATTAATGCTAAACCTGCTATCGCAGATGTAGCAGTGCCTTTCTGCAAGACGTATTACTGTAAAACAAAAAATATAACTTTAGTATTTATGCATTTTAAATTTTTGAACAACATCCATAAATTTAAAGCGAAGATTCGATCTCACTGCATCTATAGACCTCTTCTCCTGGTGGGGGGATAAGATCTCGTGGACTGTATCGAGTATAATATTGATCAGTTGACACAACTCGAATTAAAATTATCAAAGAAATAAAGGCAGATGGATCTGGCCTATCTTGCTCCAAAGTCCTGGGTTGGGCGTTGTCTTCACTAGCACGTTTGTTCTGAACCGAGAGATCACTGCACTTTCGGCACTGTGTAGAATACTTCCTCTTCAGCGTACGCACGGCGTTGCTTTTTCGGATGTTAAAAAATAACATAAATGTTGACAGTCCGATGTCTGAGCGCAATCTGTCGCTCCGTTGGCGAAATCGAAAGTAATTAGTAGGCTAGAGCGGAAGAGGTATAGATTAAGGTTTATATATTGGATAGATAAAATGGACAGGGAATGGGTACTCGACTTGCGTCAACACCCGATATGATCAATATTATTGCAGATACCAGTTAAATTATCCAGAAACTATTAGAATGACAGATTCGAGTTAAATTAGCCAAACCTATTTGTCGTAAGTCAGAAAAGTATTGATTGAACCAAAAATAATAAATTTCTCAAACAAACAAAACTGTAATGAAAGTTTAGATTGTCTGAACAAAGCTTCGCTTTTCGGAACAAATTAACGACCTGGAAGTAAGCGAGGTTTCTTCGGGATAAAATAACCAGAAAACAAAAATAATGAGAAAAGAGACTTTACGACCCCAAAAGTCTGGTGGGGTAGGAGCGAACGTTGAGGGGCGGTGGCTTGGAGTTGAAAGTACCGAAGAAAATAAATTCTGAGCAAAATGTTCAGCAAAAATATTCTTCTCTGTTTTTATTACAGGAATTTTTTGCGCAAAAAAGGTCTAATTTAAAAGACGACTGAATGTGAACGATTAACATGAAAATAGAGAAGCATACACGGAATTCGAATATGTTATAAACACGAAAAAGATTAAAACAAATTATAATTTAAATACTAGTTAAATGTCTTAATTTGAAAGATATGCATATAAAATCAATTTGATTCGAACCTGGATATATTTCCAATCCGGGTTCGTTAGTTTGTTAATGCATCTTCCACGGAGTCCCGGTAGTAACAACAATATTTTTCGATGAAATTGATTTTATATGTACCTATATCTTTCTAATTAAAACATTGAATTAGTATTTAAAATATCACAGACCTATGTTAACAATAAAAACGTGTTCTCCTTAATAATATATAAGTTGTATCAATGTGTTCAAAATTCAATAAAAATGAATTGTTAATTCGTCTGCTATCGGTTTACTAATTGTTAAGGCGTCTGCTATCGGTTTACTCAAAGGTATTTGAGATTCCGTAAAAAACAAAGTAGATGCCTTTCAAATAATGGAACGATAGATGAATTAATTTGAAAAGTGTAACATATGAGTTCGAAAATTTGTCGTTAAAAGTACTGTTTGATGTAGCATCGTTGGTTAATGCACCTTCCTCAGATTGGAAAGAGATTCAGGTTCGAATCCCGGTAGCAACAATAATATTTTTCTATAAAATTGATTTTATATGTATATCATTCTAATTAATACATTTAATTAGTATTTAACATATCAAAGACCTATGTTCTGAAAAATTACAAGTTCACAATAAGAATATGTTCTCCTTAATATAATTTTATTCCATATAACACGTTTTTAATAAAGTTAATATATCAAAAAATATATATTGCTAATGAAAATCAAAAAGTAATATCCAAATAATTAATTTATTAAATGATAGTTCTTAAAATTATGAAACTTACGCCTTGCATCTAGGCAAAAGCTGCAAAACTTTGTTTTGAATTAAACTTTCTAGATAACTCAATCATGAGCGATTATTGCGATATAACGGAACATTTTTTCATAAACTGTATAAAATTAATTAGTATCTTTACTATAGCTGCGTAAAATACACAGCTCTAAAATACCATTAAAATATCACACAACTATGCTCTGAAAAACTACAACTTCACAATAATAATGTGTTCTCCTTAATAATAGACATATATATTTTTATATTTTAATTTTCCAATCGCATTCATCACAAATATCAGATCGAACATCAAATAAATATGATAAAATATGGAGGTGTATCAGTAATTCATATATTTATCAAAAAGTATAGGATTGCGGAAAAAAATATTGTAAATACAGAAGTTAAGGGTAATTAAAACTTAACTTAACCATATTAAAAGAAAAACAAATATCTATATTAAAAATGCTAGGCAGTGAATAACTCTTACATTACGTACATATTACTGTATCAACAAAATAAATAAAAGTATTTATCCAAAACAAAAAAATTGTCCTCATTGGTAGCAAAATTAAGAAACGATGTACATTTATTCTGTGATTATCAATTAATATAATGAGATTTAAAACATATGTCATATGTCCGTACATCCAATGAAACATTAATACAAAATATTTCTATCGCAACAAAATTCATGATATCTTGTCCATTTAAGTATTTTTTAAACATCAGTGATACGCTATTGTTTACGTAATACAAAAGGAAACCTGTGATGTTGGAATTAATTATCTTTGGTTTTTTGCTTCAAATACAATTAAATTCTAATGACAAGTATTTTAAAAATTACGTTTTTACTTGTATGTTCCATATATCCTTTGTCCACATAAATATTTTCAAAACTCAATAATTCATTTATATTTTTTTTCTTCTTCCGCAGTAAATAATATATATATATATAGGTACTTATAAATCTATCGTTGATACCTACAGTAAAAAAACATAGAGATTGTGGTGGTTGATTATAATGTTTCAGTACCCCATTTTTAATAAAAATAATGATCAGAATAGTTTTTTTATAATTTGTTATGTGCTCTTGGGGTTTGTAAGTTATGTTTGTTTGTGCGTATGGTAAATATATTTTGAGTTGCTTTAAAATGTGTTTGTTTTATATTTAGTTTAGAGTAGTATGTTTTATATTTAGTTTAGAGTAATATTTAGTTTAGAGTAGAATTAGCATGTATTTTTGTCTTATATCAAAAACATCAATTTCGTCTGTCCTCGTTGTGATTGGGGTTTTAAAGATAACTTTTAAAACTGTTTTCTGAGCTACTATTGCTGGATTAATTACAATCACAATCACTCCTCCCCATACAATTATACCATGCACTATGACTGATTGACGAATTGCGTAGTACGCCATTTTTAGATGTTTCATGTTAAGAAAGTTAATGAAGAAGATGTATATGTTTTAATAAAAATGTATTGTGTATGATGAAATTTGAGATTAGCATCAAATATAAAGATTAACATCAACTATAAGTAACGTCATATACTTACGGCTTTCATAAATGTCAAAATATTTGCGGGAAATATTCTAGATAAGTAGTAAGAGATTATTGAAGATCTTCTATACTTTTTAAATACACTTGTTTAATGGTTTAGTGCATTCATACTTCGTGCTATTTTGGTAGATAGTCAGTAATCTGAACAGGGCTACTGTCATAGAGTTTTTAAGTTATTTGGTTCCGCTCTTATACAAATTTTGATACTGCCATTTGCAGGTTTTCTTTGATTGTCAAATATGCATACGTCACGGAGAGCACTCCATACTTGGTCAGTTGGAGTAGTGGGAAGAAGGGTAAATTCAATTCTATAAATTTTTAAATAATGATCTTTCCAAACGTCGGTCTCGCTCGCTCTCGAGCACCTGGCAACTTTGTGGTGGGTTAAGTGTTTAAGTAAAGCGCTCGGACCGCGGGAGTGCTTATCGACTCCTCTCTCACTTTTTACAATTGCTCGTAAATCATGTCGAGGGAATAATGTTGCCAGGTTTTATCGCCCGCCATCCTCCCAAAAATGTTGAAACCCAGTCTACTATTCAGTTACACGTTAATTTTTAAAATTGTCTCACCCAAAAGGATTCTAGGTTAGTCTAGAGGAAAGGTTCTATTGAGGAAGTTGACAAGGGGTTTAATCTTCAATTCCAGAAGACCAAAAAGTAGGAATGTTGATTTGTAATGTATTCCATTTGTTCGGTATTTATGACAAGACCAAATCGTCGGTCGCCGTGCGCATGTGGATGCTCCATTAGCTTTACTATACCTATACGTCCTACACTTACCATAGAACACTGCTTTTTCTGTGTGTTATGTTTTTTTCTATGACCTTGAACTGTCAAGAAGTGAACGTCTCACTGATCTATTATTTTGTACAGTTACTGTTGCTATTGTGTTTTGGTTTCTCGCAGTGCGTGACGAAGATTTACAAACACTATTGGGTGATACATATTGCTTCGTGCTTATCATTGAAGAAGTTTCCTGAAGTTCAAGAGAGCTGTGAGTAAAGCACGAAAATCCAGTCGTGCTTCCCGGTTGGTTCTTGAGTCCTAATTGGTCTGTCCCTATACCAAATTCTTATCATCCTTCCCATTCCCCTTGTGTAAACACCATTTAAAATGTTAATCGTATAAAGAGTAAATAAATAGTTTTTGATATTACAGTTTTTGAATTCGATATTCCAACTGTATTAAAATAAATTGTTTCATTCCAAGAAAGTTTCTAAAAATAGACAAATAAACAATTTTAAAAATAACGCGCAATTTGACACGTACTTTGAATTTGTTTTGCAAAGCTTATTCAAGCTGAGTAGAGCATTTCGAAATACAAATTAAATGTGAATAAGATCTCTTTTTTTGTTCTGCTCACGGAGCATCGTGGACCCCTGGTCCCCTGCTATTGCAGGAATATGATACCTATACATTATTTTAAATAAGTATATTATTTTCATAAATTACGAAAACTTAGGTATAGTGCAGCAAATTTGTCTAGTGGCGAGGTAGAGGGGGTATTTTTTCACGTTCCTATTATGTCAGTGTCTTGTGACTTGAATTGTGGGCGTCCAAAAAAAGCATGTGACGCAAATAAATTGTTCTTTTTTTTCAATTTACCCTTATACAAACAAAAAAAAAATTGTTGTGTTATTTGTAATGCAAATATTGCAACATGGAACTTTACTGTGAGATTATTTTGAATCGAAAAGGATATTATAATTTTTTATTTCTCACGTACCTATCTAAATATATATAATTTTTTTAAATTGGGAATGTGCTTTGACCTACTTGTAGAAAAGGGTTGACAGTTGTTGTTGTAGAGTATATAAGTTATTGGAGTAGATTTTTAATAACTTAGCGTTTCTTAATATACCACCACCTGTTGCTTATTACTACGAGCTACGGACAACTACAGTTGCCAATATGTGCTCGATTTCTGTGTTTCCGTTAACCCGTTTTTCAATGTTAAAAACATAATTTACTATCAAAGAAGTCAAATGGTCTATCGCAGTACAATATAATATATAACCTACAGATGCAAACAAATATCTAATCAGATATATTCTTAAAACGCTACGTGAACGTTATGTATCGCTCCGGCGGTAATATAACACACGTGCGCTGAGTTTCATAGCCAAGGGCTGACTTACGACGCCGCCTGGCGAAAGAGATTATATGGACCATAGACATGTATTTATTTTACACTGTAGGTATGTGTCGACTGATTCGTTAGCAGTGTCTTAAAATATGTATTGTAATATTTATTTAATTAAATAAATATTATTTTAAAGAGAACACATTATTATTTGCTAAGTTATATTTTTTTCAGAATATACTTCTGTAATATTTTAATACATATTAAATGGATCAATTAGAAACATATACATACAAATAAATTAAATTTATCGAAAAAAAATTTAGCTGCCACCAAGATTTGAACCATGAACTCTTCCTATTCGGGAAAGTGCGATATCCAATTACACTACGTCAGCCTTGTAAATAGTTGACAAATTTTCGAACTTACATGCTGCAGTTTTTAAATATTTTTTCGATACATTGACTTTATCCGTATGAATATCTTTCTGATTGATGCATTTAATTTGTATTAAAATAAATATTACATTGTCGTGTCTATATCTAATTTTAAATGATTAAAATAGGTACTCGAGTATTTACTATTATACGTTTCTGTAACGTAAGTGAGAAGGTTCTGGTACACATATTTTTTTAAGTGTTCCAAAACTCCACTGGTCTTATGCTTCACAGCAGGAGGGTTGTCTAAAGGATCTGCCAGAGCTCCGCTAGACCTCGCAATCGTCAGCCATCTTGAGTTGGAGGCCATCTTGTTGTGAGGCATCTCGGGGGAACTTGAATATAAAAAATAAAAAAAACAGTTCACTTTTGAAATATAGTAAGTGGTACGTTTTATTTACAGCATTTATTCCTTAATAAATGACACAGCAATTGCTGTAATTTATTTGTCTCTCAGTGCTTAGTATGTACCTGTACTGGATGTGAAAGATTGAAGTAACATCATACTCTATAAATTGTCCATTTCCGATGTGTGTAGTTCAGAAGAATATAAACTACGGAATAATAACATTTTTTCTTCTTCTTTGTTCACACTTTATCCCGTTCATTCGGGGTAGGTTACTCTAATCGTTCTGGTTCACTTTGTTCAGTTCTGTTTTGTATTCTTGGTCTCATCAGTCAGTCAGTCTCGATACTCTTGATTTTATGAATCATATAACCTTTCTCCCTTCGCTGAGTCAGCCTTCTTTCATTTGTTGAGGAATAAAATCACGGTTATAGACATTTTGAATTTTGTTCAGTCTTGTCCGCATATTTATTTATACTGCTCGACACTGATCCATAAATCATAATTGGTCTGATCTGTTTTATAAATTGTATAGAAATATCTAATCAATAATAATATTAATACGGTATTAAATCAAGGGGTCGCCCATGTCATTGGCAAAATTAGAGATTTTTTTTTCACAACTTAAATGTATATTTTAATCCAAAACAATGCATGAAGTTATAGTACAAGTCAGTATAAAAATTATTTTAATATGTAACTATTTAAAAATGGGCGAGATACAGCCTTATCTGATCTGAAGCATACGAAAAAATTGATTACTTTAGAATATTTAAACATAATCGAAGGATTTTACGAATTTTTAATTTTACCAAAATGACAGCGGTTTTACTGAAAAAATCACTTATTTTGACAATCAAAATTCTCGATTTTCCTTAATGTGTTAGTAGTTACATAATACTTTCCTTAGCAAGTCTCCACCGAAGAAATAATTTTTCTTCAATCATTTCATAGTCCTTTATATGTAGAATAAGCTCTCAAAATTTAAAGTCGATCGGTGAAATAGTTTTTGAGATATCATGTACACCGAATCGTCCTTTTTTGGAAAATGCGTTTTCAGTAATAACGCGTTTAAAGTTTCAAGCTCGAATATACCTACGTATATATATATTCAATTTGTGAGAGCTATTTCTAATCTTCCAGTATATTAAAACCAATGTATAACCGTGTTCTTACGATATTATATTGTATACAATGAGTAAAATACGTAAGTAAAAGGGCCAGAGGGGGGAGCGCGCAGCTGCCTATATACTCACGTAACTTCGTGAAAAATACTTGCTTCGTTATGAAATTTTGTAGAGATATAATACTTAAAAATATATTTAAAAAAAATGCGAAGCCCAGACAAGTGCGTGTAACCTCTTAAGTCAATCATAAAGAAGACACCAACACATCCGGGTGTAATATAATATACCTTACAGGTAATATAAACGTTAATCACATGTTGTTAATAACGGCAAGAACCCTTAATAAAGATGACTCGCACGGAAAATATATTTTCTGCGAGCTGAGAGATGGAGGAACATCATTTGCAGATGTATGTTGGACGTCAGTGCAAGTTGTTTATTATTCCAAGGTAGCGGACCAACACGGCTCAGGGAGAATGTGAGATGTGAATAATAAAGAGTGTTTTTTTAGAAGTATAGAACTTTAAAATGAAATGAAACACATAAAAATCGTGGTAATGGCTATGGTATTGGCTTTATTGGAAAGATAATTTAATGCCATTAGTGTTTAAATATGATTTCGCGCATATGGGTGCGCGACTGGGTCGAATAAAGTGCAATCTGGAATTTTCGTGAAAAGCGGGAAGAATGTTGTCTTTCAAGTCATCTATCATCTCTAGATTATCGGCATAGATTAGCGACTTCACATATTCTCACAGAAAATAATCCAAAGATGTTATAGGAGGCCAATTCACAGGTCCATTATGCGAAATCATGCGCTCATCGAATGTTTTCTTCAATACATTGATTGTGGCTCGCGCTGTGTGGCATATTGGGGTGACTTGTTGATACCACAGCTCTTCCATATTAATGTCATTCAATTGTGGAACGGAAAAGTCAGTAATCATGGATCTATTGCCGTGCACGATGGCGAATCGACTCATTCGGGCTCTCCTAAAAACTACGCTCCACTGCAGGAACAGCATCTTCGGTGCGGACTGTACGTCTCTGCAGATGCGTTTTATCAATAAGAGTATGCGTGGTGCGAAAATAATCCACGGTTATTCGGATGGACGATTTGTCGACCGTAAAATGGACGTAGCGCACGGTGAGTTTCGCGAACTGAACCACGATTTTCGAAATAAATTTGCACAACTTGCAAGCGTTGTTATGGTGTAAGTCTATTCATGGTAAAATGGAAAAACAAACTGAGTTCAAATCAGCTGTCAGCTGTCAAATTGGATGTCGCTGGAAAAAGTGTTACCAATTCGAAAAACTAACCTCTAAAAAAACATCCTTTATATACACATCTATTTACTGCTCTGAGCACCTCAACCTATTAATTTGTGCCTAAAGAAATATTTAAAAGTATTTACGTACCTAATATTATAATATTAGCTATACGATAATAATAATAATGCAGTATCCACGATCTAAATATTTATGTATTTTTTATTGAAATAAAATTATCATAAAATTTAAATCACGTTTGACGTAGATTATTACATGTATAATGCTTTTTTTTAAAAAATAAAAATAAAAATAGAGATGTGTACACGAAATACATGTCACATCAATATTATTTTTATTTTCAAACCAAGCTTGTGCTATGAAAATAGGACTAACTTGCTGGATTCCTGAAACATGGCGCGAAGCATCGACCACCAGATCACTAGGCCGATCATATACGCAAATTGAAGTCAAGATGGCTAAGATGGGTAGGATATGTCAGATGTAACAACTCAGTAGCACTAAGTAAGACCTTTGAGGGAACGCCAACGGGATTTTGGCCCATGGGACGCCCAAGAATGAGATAGGCGGACATCCCTGACATAGAGAAGCCTGGAAGATGGTAGCGATCAGCCATGGCCGAAGCGTCTTCAGAGCCAACTATAATACAAATAATCAGTGTTCTTACAATGGAACGCTTGCACGTGTGAACATTTAAAAGATTTAATTTGCACTAAAATACCACAGAACTAATGTGTTCTCCATAATTTAAAAGATTAGTTCAGATATTATAAAAGAACCTATTTTTTCAAAAAATTTAGTCGATATCTGTTTTCATAACAATATTATTATTATTAGGAGAACACTTTCTTATTGTGAAGTTGTAATTATTCAGAACATAGGTCTGTGATATTTTAAAAATATGAATTAAATATATTAATTAGAAAGATATACATATAAAATCAAATTTCGATTAAATTGATTAATATATTTAATTCATATTTAAAAAATATTATTATTTTTTAATTGGTAATGTTTAATACTATAAGTGGTATTGAACGTGATTATAAAACAGACCGACGGCATACCTACTGTGATTCCTTCGTTAATGAATGTTTGAGAATCATATATTCCGACCCTGCGCAAGTGTTTTAAGACGAGCACACACGATACGCATATTTTACGACTATAAGATTGTAAATAATTCCACACAATTAGTATTTTACATGCATAGAATAGCAATACGCATAAATAAAATGATTTCTGAATAATTACGTATTACAACCGTGTCAGTATTACTCTCAGAAAAATAATAGTTTTTTTCCTCTTCTTACTATGTTAAAATGTCTATTTATTATCTGAGTGAGTAATTTTTAAAAAGCGGGTAATTAATTTTTTTCATTGGTAATTTTATATTTATAAATAAATTCACGAATATATACTTTCTTAATTTAATTTGATGACGAAAATAATAATGAATACAAATTTAAATAAAAATCGAACAACAAAATATCTGACCCTAACCAAACGTTCGTTGTTTCGATGTACAATCATTAATTCTGTAGTGTTTACGTATAATTTATATATATATATTTAATCATATGTAAGTAGGTTCAGCATGCTAACAGGCTAATACAAACGTGCACCTTAATGGGTTTTATCAATAATAGGTGTGGTATGTTTAGATACTTACATTTATAGAAAGTACCTACATAACTATTTGTCATATACCTATTGGGGTTATCGCTTATCGCGATCATTACAACCATAAAATGAATCTAATAATATTCCACAAAGCTTTCATTTACATTTTGTTATAAGTATTTAATTTATTTTATTCGAAATCACTTTCGACATGTTGACATTTTATATAGCATTAATAAATTGTGTAAAACTTTTTAAATGAGAAAGTATTGCATAAGTTTTGAATCAAATATCGTAGGAATGTTATAATAATATTGCTAGAACGGAAAGCATTTATATAAGATTATATCTTCTTCTTCTTCTTCTTTTAAATAGGCAATCCACCCTTCAAGAGTGATTTGTGCCATTTATCAAGTTAAAACTCAATTTTATAGAAAAAAGTAATACAATATTATAGAATACAAGTCAATACCATTGTTGTTCAAAAAATTTGCTATTATATAGATTAAATGTGGCGAGTTAAGGGAAAGAAGATGACACAAGTTAACCGGGAGTTGAAAATTACCATGAACGAGATTACTGAAAAAAACCCGTGATCCGCAATGGACAGGCAAAAAAGATAAGGTCAAAGGTTTCCTCCTCGGCACCACACTCACACACTGGGGAATCTATCAAGTTCAATCTGAATTGTGAGGCTACCTGGCAATGTCCGATTCTCATTTTTTTTTTAAATATTCGAAACGAAAGAAACATGACCATTCATAACAATGCGCACAATCAACAAAAAAATATTAAGTAATTATTGTAAATTTAGCGTTATATTTTAGTAAGTATGTACAATATTTTACACATGTACCTGCATCACACATGTATTTTTAATGACTGCCAGTCCAGCGAGTAGGAGATCATCCTCTTCGATCATCCACGATTCCGGTTGACACCAGCATATCCAAGCGTTAATTTTTAGTCTCTCGTTTGTTAGTGAGGTCCATGTCTCTACACCATACAGGCACACTGAGAAGACGAGTACCTTGACTAGCCATATCTCTGTTTTCATTGTAATGCTTCAATTATTGTACACACATGTACGTATATTTTATGCAAATTACGCATAATATACTTCGTTGAATTCAGTTTGTTAAACCAGATCTAAATCAAGTTCAATTCTCATTCTAGAAATATTTGATATTGTTCTTTTGGAGACCTTCCTTTTGGAGCTCCAGGGGAAGCAGGGAATAGATTGGGAGCATATCTCCTTATGCTTAATTATTTAATATTTTTAATGTAATAATATTTTTTTAATATTTAACGCAAACACGTTGTGGTTCATTAAAAAAAATGATAGTTTTTTTAAAACCATCTTGAGTTACAAATATTAACTGAAAGTACATATGTACCAACTCATTTTTGTAAAGAAGTGTGTAGTCCGTTTCCGGGATCCGAATTTGTAATGTGAATCGTGCACGTGTGTGAGGATATTGTGTGTATGTATGAGGGAGTTAGAAGTGGGTGCCCATTTCTAAAACATTCCTAATAAAGTATAATTGATTATTTTAATGTCGGCTAAAGCCTTAAGTACGTCTGCCGAAAATGGAGCCATTCAGCGGGATTACACGAGGAGGTGCCTACTGCCAACCTACCGCGCAACTTCCGGCGGAGCTTTTTATGGCTAGGAGTGTGCTGCTGAGAGCTTTTACGTTTATTAAATAAGTTTGCCCGTCATCATTATTACCGTTATTATGATTCGCCATCAATGTTAGGGGATTAATGGCGGCCAAAGAATTCGGAGCCGGGCTACAGGCGTTTACGGCCTATCCCAGCTCCATCGGGAGTTTTATGTCGCCCCCGCGCTAGGGTTTAAAAAGAACTTCTTTTTATGCACCCGATAGCATTGTCGCGAGATGCGATGAAAGGACAAGTTACATCATTGCTTTTTATTATGGTCCTGCCGACAACTAAGCGAGTCCGCGCCAGGGCTGCCGCAACCGGTAGTTTCGAAACCGGAATTACCCCGTAACTCTGAAACGTTAATTTAATACTATTTAAGAACATAAGCTTATCTTTAAATTATCTTTTTTCCAATTCATTAGTCTACTATACTTTTAAGCTATGTTACCTCTAAAGTGTGCATGTGTGTGCGCGTATACGATTTGGCATCATGGCACACACAAACAAACAAGATAACCCTTGTCTACCTATCTTCTATCTTCCCTTGTATGAGTTGTAAAATACCATATTTTTGACAGTTAATATTAGTTCTCTTTACTTATTTATACATCATAAGATCAGTAGTCTTTCCTGGTACGATAATGTTTTTCTTATTTGATTCCCCAGCGTACTTTATGTGCAACACCGTCATCCAAACTTAGAGGAACCATTATTCTCAAGTACTCTACATACGCTTAAAAGTGCATCAATCCCAGTCACTTTGACACTTCTACTAACTACCTTTTTATTATAAACATCGTAAATATTTTATATGATGAATTGGAAGTGTTAAAAATATAATAAAAATGATATAATCTTTTTACCGCCATTTAAAAAAGAGAAATTAACTAGACGCGGACATTTTATGTACAGTGCCGCATTATTCTAACGTAATACATACAACTAACTAGAATAAATTAAATTATCTACTTTTAAAATTTTTTTTTTTTTCAACATTAATTATTTTGGACACTTTATAAATATTTTAAATTAAAAATTTTAAAAGTGGAGAAAATAGTCTACCTGAGATGCATAAAATGAAAACTGAAACCCCTCTATGGATATTATATGTCATATTGAGCAAGGTAGAGTTCTATTTTTCGGCAGAAAGAAAGTGTTCGTTGAAGGAAATATATATATTGTGTATCCAAGACAAAAATTTTAATTTTCGAATGAGAATGTGACATTCTCAGAAAAAATATTAAAGCAATTTGGGGAATTTGAGATATTGATATAAATACGATATTAAAAATAATTTGGGTTCATAATGGTAACGTATTCATTCGGATACGAGGGGAAAAATACATTTTTAAAACAATAAAAACTTACCATATTACTATATTTTGGCATATCATGAGACGTCCGGAAAATATACTGCATTATTTTATTTAAGGTAGAATTGCTATCAAAAGAGGCCCCGAAAGACGGAAAATATTGCGGCTGAAGAATTTATTATAATCGTTCGGAAAGTCCGCGATTTAACTATTTCGAGCTGCTGTAAATAATATAATGACCACCAACATGACCGCTAACATTCCTTGAGCGGGCAGGCACTAGAAGAAGAAGAAAAAGAAGAATATTTAATATAAAAATCGAACATTATATCATATTTGATATTGCGTACCTATATAATACCGGTTTGCGCTGGTTCGCGAAAAGCTCTCATATCCCTTGGCGGCTGCTGAAGCTTTCCGATATTATTATGCAGTTTAACGAAACTAATTTTAAATCAATTACGACTTTTAATACCTTTATTTCACATTGTAGGAAAAATTTAATGCACAAAATAGTAAATGGCAAGCTGGACGTCCTCAATTTGACTGAGCTGATATCGTACCGAGTACCTACTCGAAGCACTAGAATGCATTGATAACAAATTATTTTTCAATTCTCCAATATAAGGTGACATATGTCTATTAATTTTTTTTTTATCAATTTATATTTGAGTGCAATGTATATGATGTGTAGGTATAAGTATGTGTATCTGTCTGTACTTTTAAACATATATGTATGTAGTAGTACTTAGGTATGTATAAATCTCTGTGCGTATATTATAAATAAATAATTTAAAGGCTCAAATGAGCATCGACTAATGAATAAATAAATAAAATAAAATTATTGTAGGTAAAATATATTCAATATTGGACGTAGATTGGCAGAAAATGAAAGTGAAAATGTATTTTGGAATGATATTTGAAAGATTAATTTAAAGTATCTGTCGTAGAACGAATGTAGAGCCTTGAGCTTTCTCCGCTTTAATGATTTTTATAAAGTATACAAATTTCAGATCAATGCAGGTACAAAGATCATAAAAATATTATGTAAAATCCAGAAACGTTAGCTAATATATAAATATTCGACAGCAGAAATGTAGTAATTTGTTTTTCTATTAGAAAAGTGCCATATATTCATCTAATTTGTAATTCGAACAAAATTCACACATCACTCCGATGAAATTTACTAGATTAATTTACCTACAAAGTGTTAAAAACAATGCTGGGATCTTATTTATAAATGTAGATGAATATACTTCAAATTATTGAAGTGATTTGTTTTTATTATCTATACCTACAAAAAATATTTCTTAAAATAAAACACTTTCTCTCAGTACAATGCCAGTAAGGACGCACCAATATCGAAAATATCAACATATGATATGAAATAAATAAATAAATCGGTAATACCGGTTTCGGTACTGGCTCAATACCGGACTGACATGTTTTAGTATTGAAAGCCCTATTCTGTGCTTTATAGATACATTTAACACTCTCTAGTATATATACTTCAATTTAATTCATCTATTACATGCGCGATTGTAGTAGAATATAATGCGTACGATAAATTAAATTATTTTTTTTATATGTAAATGTGATATAAAGGGTGTCCAGTGGAAAAATGTCAAGATTAAATTGTAATTGCTCGTGAACCATCATGGTGAGATAAGTGGGAGGGGTATTGTTCGACGCGCGTGATTTGATGATTTACCAGTCGCAATGAGTCACTGGTCGGGTGTGGTGATTCATTGGTTCGTGCGCGTCGCGCTTTTTGTACTTACTTAAATTTCGACGAATAAGTGATGGGCCGAGCGCGCAACTTATCTGGTGTTGGGTTCAAAAGTTCAGACTAGAAGGGGCGATGGTTAACCAAACTCTTCCGGGACCATATACGTCATCAGCGACGACAGAACATGTGGCTCAAGTTCGACGTGAAATTATGCTCAATCCGCGTAAATCGATAAGGAAGATTGCAGCCTGTACTGGAATAAAAAATCAACAGTGAACGTTATTTTGAACAGTTTCTCAACAAAAATGACTATTCTTAAGTGAAATCTTAGCAGGAACGATGCTGGAACGTTTTGGAACAGCACGAACGCTTGGAAACATATCGTTTACTGACGAAGCACATTTTAAATCGATGGCTATATTAATAAACAGAATATGAGATACTGGTGCCCCGACAAACCAAGAAAACGCCATAAAAAACGTTTGCATTGTCCAAAAAAGAGTTTACAGCAACAATCCTCAAATAATTCAGGCCCTACAAGAAAATAGATATTCCGTGATTGTAGAATTGGTAGTAATGGCAATCCTTTCTAAACAAGGCTAAAAATAAAACCAAAGATAAAATCAATTATTCTAAAAAATATTAGCTACCATCGGGAATTGAACCAGGAACTTTACCTATCCGGGGAAGCGCGCTGACCAATTACACAATTTTAGCATAGTAAATTGAAGACAAATTTTCATACTTGTATTTCAGTCAATATTCACAAATATTTAACGCAGTTAATGCGCTTAATTAATTAATATCAATATATCATCTATCTCTGGAAGGCTTCGTTCACGGCAGCACGCACATTGACCCCTGCGCAGGTACCAACATACACATATGCAAAATGGTCGATCCGTCTTCGGAAGATTCCGTTGTTATTCGGTGTCAGGTCGACAGGCCTAACCGGTTAGCTTCATTCCTCGCAGATAGGTCCGGCTGCACATGACTGGCCTTCTACAATTGTATCGTTTGTTACCTACGCTCTCGGTCGACCAGAGTGCTGCAAGGCGACCGCATCATGTGGGTACATACCTGAATATATGCTGGTATACATATATCTTTGACGTACGTATTTTTTAACTTAGAAATGCCTGTCTCGGCTTACTTATTGTACCTATTCTTTCCTTTTTTTAAATAGATTATTTAATATTGTTTATAATAACCACTGAATGAGTAATTTTAAAACATCAACCGGTTTCGGTATATACCATTTTGTTCTTCAGGATGTCAAATTTATTAACCAAAAATATATCCTAGGAATAGGACAGATACATGCATCGTACATTGCTCCTAGTAAAAATCAATCAAATTAGCAACAAATATAAATGTATACAAAAAAGAGGTTTTAAAATGGCTTCTAAATAATTATGTATTCCGACATGTTTCTTATTCACAAGTTCTAATCAAATCAATTTCCTAACATTTAAATAAATACTTATTATTTGAGATTGTATTATTATATATCTTGTTGATAAATGTTGATAGCCACCCACATAATTCAAGATATTTCTTATTTGGGGGTGTACATCTCTATTGTTGTTATATATATATATATATATATATAATATTAACTCATACATATTTTGTATTGAAATCAATAGTTGTTTAAACAATAAATAAATATCACGTTATTCTAATGTTTTTAAAAAAAGTGTTATTATTTTTTTAAAATTTAAATAATAATTATTTTAAAAATTAATCTAATATTTAACTTAAATTGTTACGATGATGAAAGGTGTAGAAATTATAAACAAAGTTAAATAAACTGTAAAAAAAATAACACAATAAACCACAAATTTCAATTTGTAAATATTAAAAATACTTATTCTTTTTGCACAACTTATGTGTGAGTATTAGTGATAAAGCACAAATTTTAATATTGTGATTAGTAAATCCAATCCTGATCCAAAATTGTAACGTCAGAATTTCGGGATTGCATTTAGAGAATTCTGGAACCACACAATCAGTTTCTGGATTATAAAACGCTTATTTGCTCTTTAATATTACATTTATAAAAAGGTTAAAAGAAACAAATATAATATTAATTAAATGTATCAATTTGAAAGATATACAAAAAAAAAATTATCGAAAAAATATTTTAGTTGCTACCGGGAAATACTATAGAACTATGTTCTGAAAAAACTGCAAATTTTCAATAATAATGTAATAAATAATTTAGGTAAACTATTTATATTTATCCACCATATGGTGTGGAATCATGGTTCTGAAGGCGAGGGAGAAAAGACAGATTGATGCCTCTGAGATATGATGCTGGAGACATATGTTACGCAAACCGTGGACAGCAAGATGCACGAATGTCATCGTTTTGGAGGAGCAGTACGACAAGGACATACTCTCAACCATTTGCTTGAGATGAATCCATCTACTTTTTGGAGATGAGAAGAGAATAAGCTTGTTGCGGTGGGCTACGTCGGTGGACGGAGAGGAAGAGAAAGACCCTCCCATTGGTCAGACCAAGTAGAAAAGATAACAGGCAAAGTCCTAAGAACTTCAGGATGTCGAGAAAAGTGGAGTAGCTTAGTCAAGAGGGTGGAAGTTCATGGAGATTATGATCCTAAGACGTTGATTTTTTCGATAGATATATTTTTCTGTATATCTTTCTAGTTGATTAATTTAATTTGTATTATAATATAAATGATTTATGTGCCCTTTGCTTTTGAAAGTTTAAAGTAATGTAAGACTTTAAATTTTAAATTATGAAATAACTTCATAATGTAAAAAACAATGACTTAGGCTGGTTTGAAATGTCCCTAAAGAATTTTTGAACAAAATTATAGGTAGCCCGTGTGTATATTCAAATATTAAGACTTTTTAGGAACCAAATTTAATTATAATAAGTGTGTAGGACCTAATAAGCTTTCACGCACAATTCCCGACGTGTAAACCTATTATGTTCTTGATTTAAATAACTAACAAGCATAGATTAAATCAAATGCCTAATACGATTTTAACAGGCGTCAAATTATACACTAAATTATAAAGTAACTATGCAAAGCAGTATTAGTGGCGTAACTATTCCAATACAGCCAATTTAGTACATTGGGGCCCATGTTAGATAGGGATCCAGAAAGTTCGCGCCCTACAATTCATTTGATATTTTTGCAAGTGTCCGCACCTTTCAAAATGTTAATAGTAATCCATAACAAGAAACGGAGTTATAAAACTTTAAAATATCGTTTTTCAACATTATCGATATGTAGATACAATAGTAGTATTCTGCTAATATGTCGGGTGTATCGCACAGAATTACTGGCTGAGGAGGCGCCAATTAATTGATACGGTAAGACACGTGTCAGTAATTTAAAGGTGTAATCATCGGCGTGGCGCCAAAGAATCCATGGGATAGATTTCGGGAAACAAAGACAATCATTCTTAATAAAACGTCACAGCGGCGGCCTGTCGCTATGCTGTACTTGCAAATATGATGGGAAAATATTATATAAATGAATGTATTATACGTATCTGAAATAATACAGGGTATTCTGCAGGCAGAAACGTCATTCTCGATTTTGCCACCGTAGTGTGCCGATATTGAACATATTTTGTTATTCATTTCTTTCGATCTCATAATCATTACCATCATCGCCGGCTGAGAGAAGCTGAGATCGGCGAACAATCCTCGTCTACATTTTTTGTTTCTTGTATGGAACATCAGGTTAAGGACTAGACCATCTCTGTGAAGTGAAAATCACCTTAAAGCGAAGCAAGTTTATAAAAAATTAGAATATTAATGATTCTTTTATGAAAATGCGAATATAATATGAGACAAGATGCTAATTTTGCTCTTACTATTAAATAGATAAATCACGCTGTATGAACTAGTATTCGTATATCTTATACACAATACTTATTTAGGGGGGTCTATTTTACTATCTGTCTTGGGGACCAATTTTTGTAGTTACGCCGCTGGGCAGCATGACAGAGTACAAATCATTCCGTTATAAAAGTAGCCTTTTACTTGGCCTTAGGCGTGATCGTCGGATAACATCAGAGAGGATGACAAAGTGCAAAAGACAATGAGATATAGAAAGCTAAAAAAGGTAGGCTTACATTAAACACTGGACGCAGATCGGCAGAAAATGAAAAATAAAAAGTTGAAATGTATTTTAAAATGGCTTTAAATGTGCACTAAGAAATATTTTGAATTATTAAGAAGAACGCATTCTTATTGCGAAGTTGTATTTATTCAGAACATAGGACTGTGATGATTTAAATACTAATTAATACATTTGATTAGTATTTAAATCTTATGTAGAATAAAAATCAAGATGGCGCACGCCTGACTCACGACAAGTGAAAAGCTACAGTTTGAACTTTCACTTTAAATGATGAAATAATTTAAATAAAGTTAAATATATTCGGAAATAATATATTGTTAATATTAACGAATTTTTCAGCATTGTCAGATACGCTAAACCCGTATCTGTAAAAAAATACATTTGCAATTAGGTAGGTACAGATCTCATCATACACAATATGTTTAAATATGAAATAATATTAAAATTTCTGACAGTAGAAATAAAGTAAGTAGTTCGTTTATCTATTTGAAAAATGTCGGTATCTTCAAAAGAGAAAGGTCAAATATCCACCCAATTCGTATTTCAAAGAAAATTGACACTTTACTCAAATGTAATATACATATTATAATAGTTTTCTATAAATTTAAACTTTAAAGAATTTATCACTTACGTACCTTTTTTCTTATTTTAATTCAAGCACAAATTATAACTAAAAAATTAGGAAATATGAAGTTCAATGAGATATTTTAAAGAACAGACCGAGCGATCCTCCACTATCTAGTTTATCTGGTCGTGCCAAGTCTTCCGCGGACGTCTCTATTTCTGGTGTCATCAGCACTCGCGTCATATATCCTTCATAGCATTCTCTCCTCATTCATCCGTTCCATATGACCAAACCACCTACGTGATCATTTCTTATTCTTACTCATTATATTAATATCAGCTTTACATTATTTTCTTATTTCTTCATTCTTTACTCTGTTATAAGTAAATCTGTCATATAGACGCTTAAGTGATATCATTTCCACTGCATTATGTCTACTCTCGTTCCTCTTCTGCTAGCTTCAGGACTCACTTTTATGCATCAGTGTCGGTACCAGGACTCCACTGTAATTCACTAGTTTTGCCTCGATAGACAAGTTCCCGTTCGATATAATTCCATTCAAAGCACCGTTCACTTTATTTTCTGCAGTCACCCTTTATTTTTTATTCGGTATCTTTTTCAACCTTTCTGTTTTTATCAAACATACAAATTCACCTACTTGTACCAAACATTTATTACCTCCAAGTATTTAGCACGGTGTCTTACTTTCCTTCTTCTCGAATACCATCACTTTCGACTTGTTGACATTCATGATAAGGTCGCATTCTCTGCATACATCGTACATTCTACTCACTAGACTATATAATTCTTATTCATTATTTGCCATTAGTACTGCATCATCGCATCGAACAATTTATTTCG
This sequence comes from Eubasilissa splendida, assembly GCA_031772225.1. NCBI lineage: Eukaryota > Metazoa > Arthropoda > Insecta > Trichoptera > Phryganeidae > Eubasilissa > Eubasilissa splendida. The sequence continues at coordinate 1,828,612 of CM062857.1, forward strand.
TATGCTGATTGGTTAAAAGCTAATTTTAATGAAATCACTTTTAATTAAGTGTTTCAACCAATGATTCCTCTAATTTTGAATCACAGTGTGCGCATAAACAATCTATTGTGCAATTTTAGACTATTGCTATTATTTGTGCGTTGGGGGAGAAAATATGAAAAACATTATCATACTAGTATAAGGCTACTGAGACCACATTACTAATAAAGATACATAGATAAATCAAGAGAACTAATAACATCTATCTAGAAAAGATGCACTTCGGACACATTCTCCGCAATGAAAAACATGACATTTTACAACTAATTATGCTGGGGAAGATAGAAGGCAGCAGAACTAGTAGTGTAGGTAGAAATAATGTGTCTTGAATGAATCTTGGCTCTGTAACCTCAAAAAGTGGTTAAATGTCCATCATGTTGGTCATCTTATACAGGATAAATCATCATACTGCAACATGGTGGTCAACCTTCAATAGAAGGCGGTACATGATGACGTCTTAAAAATTATGTGCGTGGTATATTTTTTTGCGTGCGCTATGATACTAAATCGTGTGCGAGCGCACACCCGCATACCTCAGAGGAGATCATTAGTTTCAACTGATTTGTTTTGAAAGCTAATTTTAAATTAATTTTACAATAAACAGCAATTAAAAAAAATCAAATAAATGTCAAATATTTCCTTGTGTTCGTAAACTCTTAATTTTATTATAGATACTTAGTATCTCGTAGTATAAACCTGCCTGCGTAGATAGATTAACGAAGAATATTTCACATTCTGAACGTAAATTACTGTCCTTCAACGTTTTAAAAAATAAAATAAATTAACTAATGGAATGAAACCGATGAACCAACCGGCGATGTCTTATCTTTTGACAGCTCGGGGCGGACCGCGTCAGCTTTGCGCGGGAACCGGGCCCTGCGGACGCGTCCCATTGGTCGGCGGCCATGGCGGCCATGGAGATCTGACAGCTGTAGGGAAATATGCGCGCTTTTGTACCGACGGAGAACTTGCCGACGGAAACATAAAAAGAGGGGCAGCAAAAAACACGCCTAGTCACGATAAAAATAACATCAATGTAATTTTACCTATATTATATTAGGAAAAAGATTTCTATATTCAGACTTTTTTTCTGGTTTTCGATGAGTGAACATTTTAGCTAACTCCTTTCCCAACAAATTTCATACTAGAGTAATTAAAAAAAAAAGTGTGACTTAACAAAAATGTCATATTTATTACCGTCGTTACTGCATACCTATTTTATTCAGTCCCTATAAACGTCAAACTTACCTTACATTTTTTAGAAATTCACATGTTTAAAAAGCCGTAACACATGAATATTCGAAAATTAAAAAATGTTCATTCGCGTCTCGGTAGGTAGGTAAAGAAATTCTTTGTTTTAGGTACACAAAATAAGGAAAACTGCCTACATATTTTTAAAACTCGGACACATCTCACCTACAAATCTAAAAATAATATATTACGCGTTTATTCAGTTACACTTGAAACACGGTATTATTGTATGGGGAAGAACACACAAAACTTTAATATCACAATTAAAAATTTCTCAATTACAATTAACCAATAAATGATGATATAAATAATACATATATATATAAAAAAAATCGATAATACAAATTTAAAAAATTAATAACAAATTAAATATTACAAGCGTTTTCGATCTATGAGATTTAGAGATACAATTGACATTTCAAAACTTAAATATACCTACTGCAACTCAAAACCACTATATTTATCTAGGCATTAAATTCCTCAATAATCTTCTCCTTACAATCAGAAAAATAATAGATTACTATAAATTTGTATCTGAAACCAAAAAATATGTATACAGACACCTAACACCTTTCATATATATATACTCCATTTCTATACACGAGTCTCCGACTTTCATAGAGAAGTAAAAAATGTAAAAATAATAATTATATCTGATTATGTTTTATATAAAAATGTATTATATCTGATAAATAACAAATATATAAAAACTTGTTATTTGTTTCCAATTAAAATTATTAAAAAAATTAGTAATTATTCATTGTTGTATTTTTATTTTTCACAAGATTTGTTTCATACTGTATATTTTTCATTAGATTTATTATAGGTATTTAGAAAATAATTACGTAAAACAAATATTTCGTTTTGTTTCAATAAAGGCTAAGAAATTATCAAGAAGTATAATTATATTTTGTAAATGAATGTCTTAATCAACACCTGAAATATTTTGTGTTGAACATCCATTTCTGATAAAAAATATATGCAAGTATTTTAATAGAAACTAGGGAAATAACATGTAATTAAAACCAAGAAGCTTTATACTTTCCTTAATTCAGTCTTAGTAATATCGAAGAATTTTTAGTTCGTTCGCGATAATAAAGTCTAATGAATTGTAAAATAAACTCTAATGAACTCAGTGGCGCACCCAGGAGGGATATGGGGCCAAAATAATCCCGTGAAAGTTCAAAATAATAACTAAGGTGGGTGTCTCTACCGAAGAAGTGTGGATAATATCCAATGACGTTTTAATATTTAAGATATTTAAAAAAATATATAAAAATCTACAATGGCTGTAGGCTAGGAGTCCTTTCATTACTCTGGTGGTTTAATTCTATTACAATTAGCTATTATAGCTGTTATGTATGTTTACTCTGAACGAATGCTGTACGTATAATGAACGCCCGTCTTGATGAAGATACAGTGGTATCGAAACCGGTCGACGTCAAATTAATCAGTGTGGTTCTGTTAATTTTTTATATTAATTATAATGTATAGCCATAAAGGTAACGCTATATACATCAAAAATATTTTTAAATTCTACTTAGGCGTATGTGTATCTAACGTTTAATATGCACAATTAATTCATTTCATGTAGGTATTATTATCATACTACTTAAAAATACTGTTAAAATCTTTTTTCATTCCCTCATTATTGACATTTATTTATTTTTTATTAAAACTCAAAGCATGCATAAACCCTTTAGATGTCTTTCTCAAGCAAAATAATCTATAGTTCAATATTTAAATACATGTAAATGTAATATTATTATAGAATATTGAAACAATAGTCTAATTGATTAGGGCATTTAAGGCGTTCTGTGTTTTAGTTTAATTTTCATATATTTTATTTTTATTAGTAGTTATTTATTTAATGTTTGAATGCTGAATTTAACTTAGGACATTAATAACTACAATAAATTCAGTGAAATAAGATTAAGATAAAAAATGTGTAATAGAAACTGTATTGGTAATTATGCATATTCGCTGTCGATATATATTTAATAAATAATATATCAATATAAAAGTTCATATAAGAATTGTTATAAATAAATAAAAAGTAAATTAAATATTAGGAAATGCGTTTCCCCGTATAGAAAAAGGTTCGAATCCCGGTAGCAACTAAAATATTTTTTCTGTATATCTAGTTGACATTTAATTTGTATTAAAATACCACAGATATGTTCTGAAAAACTGCAACATCACAATAATAATGTGTATAAAAAAATATTTCGTTGCTACCGGGATTCGAACCTGGACCTTTTCCTATACGAGGAAGCGCGTTGTCCACTTAACATTTTTACGTAGCAACAAAATATTTTTTCAATGGATAATTTTTTTTGGTAAGTATATCTTTCTAGTTGATTAATTTATTTTATATAAAATAATATGTTACATTAAATTAATGCAAGTATGATTAATCTCTTATAATATTGTTGCTCAAATTAATTTATATCGTAGCCATTATTTTATGTATAAATTATGTTAATTTTAAGGACTTTATTGTACTTCGTTTGAATCATGAATTATTTTTATTACACAAATGTAATTTGTCATGGATGAATTACGAGCTAAAGATCAGAGAGCTGTGAAAATATTATTGCTATTTCTTTTTTAAATAAATTAGTTAAATAATAAACATTTCTATTATGATGAATAATATGATGTATTAGCATTGAGGGGGTTTACGGTTGAGTCATTTCGCTGAACCTTTAATTACTTAAGTGTTATCTGGACTAACGTATATAGCTGGGCTTATCTCATGACATAGTACCCGAGGAGTACCTATATATAACGCCATATTTTTTTACATGTCTTGATCGTCAAATCGCGAAAAAGATCAAGACTAATGATTAAAGTTATATCTGTATACCTCATCTGTGAGGAGCTGGTCATGTAGGATCATATAATGTCTTCATCGTTAATTATAAATAGAAATTGATAAGCCAGGGATGTAAAATACTAATCACCCTGTGTCTTTGTATTTTGAATTTAAACTTTCTTAAAACGATAAGAATTTAGAATTGAGATATATAAAAGTAGAATATTGAAAATTAAATAAATTAAAAACATTAAATACTTACATGCAACAAATATTATCTGATAAATATTTAACTTCGATATTATTTGCAGAAGTTCTAGATACCTATATTAATTAACTTTATTATTAAAGAGAACACATTATTATTGTGATGTTGCAGTTTTTCAGAACATAGTTCTGTGATATTTCAATACAATTCTTTTAATTTTGGCGTCTCCTGACGAATTTTACTCAGAGGTGTTTGAGATTTTCCGTAAATATTAGGTAGATTGCTTTTAAATAATGGAATAATAGATGTATGTTGACGCGGTGTAATAGGTCAGCGCACTTCCCCGGATAGGAAGGGTTCTTGGTTCGAGTATGGGTGGCAAATTTTTTAATTTTTTTATTACTATACTATTTTATTACTATTAATACTCAGCCATGTGATCTGCAATAATACTATTATGTTTTAATTAGAAAAACCATAATTTTACCATTCAAATAAATGATACAGTTGAAAATATTTTTTAGATATAAATAAAGCAAAGCGCGACTTAAATGTTTCATTATAATTAAAGGTATTCTAATAAGCTCGCTTTACTATTCGTCTGAAATGTAAATTTATTGTAATTAGCTTCAAGTCGCGAACGGCTGGCGCATGCCGTACGGTGTTAAATGGAAGTAAATTAGTTACTAATGACACTTAGCTATTAACAGACGGATATTGAGCACAGGCTCGGTTCCAAAAATATGTGTAAACTATTTTTATTTCACTAATTTTTTAACTCTTTGATTATTATACTACTTATTACTTATTAGTGAAGGCAATCCCGGGATTTAGAAATTAAATTTTAACGATCCCGGGTCAGTTTTTGTTTGTTTATGTTATATTTATAAAAAATGCTAGAAAGAAGACATATATACCATTTATATTTAAACAAGTTAAAAAAAAGCCCGTCTCACAAACATGTCTCAGATAAATGTATCATAACAAAAAAATAATCAGTCAATTAAATACAATTATCTTTACAGCAAAATTGTACTATGATTGTTGAGTTTAAAATCAATGCAGGAAAAGTTTTACCAATTTAGGATCATGGAGATGTAAACTTATTTTAATGTATGTATAGTTTACATTAATAATAATTAAAATCTATAGCACTTAAGTTAAACTCTATCCACTTACTGGCTTATCAACTTTAATGATCATCATTAAAATATTTACAGTGATTTTAACCTTTATTCAAACTTTAGATAGGGTTATTTACGTAGATATATTTTTTAATACGTACGGAAGGTATTATACAAGTGTAAGCAGAGGTAATTCAGAATACGTATTATCTTTTTCATTATTATCGGTCCCGTGACTGATTTCGTGATTGGTCACGGATTGCGATATTGACTAATTTTCACTTTTCTCGACATCCCGTGGATAAGGTGGAAATAGTATTAAGCTCACTAGAGAAGTGTGCGTTGCTGTTTTCACTCGGTCAGTTCAACTGGTAGGAGTTCTTCCTCTCCGTAACTGTAAGACTTTGTAAAAAAAACATTGGTACGTAAAAGCAAGTTGTAAAAACTAATTATATTAAGAAAATAATTACTTTTGATTTAAGATGAACGCCGGATGCGATAAAAAGTATAAATAAAATTGTAACTGGACAGGCAGGGATCACATATTAATGTCGCAATGAAAAAAAATCAACTTAGAAATACAATTATATCTATTATTTGAAAAATGCAGAAATCTTGTACACGTTAAAACATCACGGCCGCGTATTTACTTATCACTGTATATATTCAATCTTTATGATTTATGGAACTTTATTTATATCTCTCGTGCATGTGAACGCGATATAGAGAATGGTTACTACCTATTACCTCCTATTACCCCCTCCCTTACACCAAAGCACAACCTTTAATGTGGTATTATCTGTGGTTTTAAGTTTTAAGTTGAGAGTTGATGTTTGACCATCGGAAATGATAGAAGTGCGTTGACTGCCGTTAAGTTCTTCCTGCCGTACAGGAACGAATTGCTGGCTTGTGAAGTATCATCCTGCTGTATGATAATGTACTATTTGTGTGTTCGGCTTCACGCTATGCGTGCCGAAATGTGTACATCTTGCTATTGTGCTTATTATGTCACACTTCACGCTATCAAAAGAGTGCGTGTTCAAGAATTTATACTTCATGCGGATCAACGGAGTACGTGTTCTGAAGTCAGAAGACCTGTGTATCCAGTGAAGAAAAAATCCAGATACCTAAAGGAGAAACTCCGAGGTGGGTCGTATTTCTTCTTGGTTGTGGTTGGTCCATCAGCTTCCCTGTTTCCTACTCCTGTCCCTCTTCCAAATTTTTTCCACTCTTCCTACATCGCGTTTTCCCAACCCCTTGTTAAAACGGTATGGTAAGGGTTAAAATATTTATTTTACTATACAGTCAATGTGGATACTTTAACATGTCTTTACAGGACTATTTATAAAGGTTTGTATAAAATATATTAAATAAATAAAAGATTAATATATAAATTATTACAAAGATGTATTGTAATAATAATAATAATCTTTCGGTCTCGTTTTACCATGAGATTTAAAATACTTATGTAAAAAGTAGGTAGTATCTCCGGTGGATGATTGAAAGAGGGAAATATTGAAGCGACCCCTTGGAAAATCTAGCAAATGTGTACACAATGTAAAATATTGTACTTAATATACAACACCTTTGCTAAATTCAGGGCGTACCGTCCATATATTTTCGCCATGTTTATGTTGCACGCTTCGGGTAGTAAAATGTAAAATGCCGCCCCATAAACACTTTACAGCGGAGCTACACAAGTCAAATATTAAAACTCCAACACCTTTCGCAAATGGGATGTTCCTACCGACACCACATTTTAGAATAAATGTGCAAACATCTATCGGGGGTGGATGGAGCACGTCTGTCTTAAATTTCACGAGAGATAAATTAATATTAAAATCATTTATCAGTTTTAATTTTGTTTTAAATAAAATAATTTTTCCTTTAGGATCTTGCGCAAAACCTTCTATCAACCTCTCATACAGGCAAGCTCCCCTCTCCATCTGTTACAAAAAAGAGGGCAAGAACCCAGCGCAAAGCATAGCATCTTGCTCTCTTCCTCCAGCTATCCACCCCATCGCTAAATTGCACTTCAGAACTTTGTAGTAAATATAGTAACCCAGCCTCATCTTCCCAGATATCTCAATCTTCTCCCTTCCTGGACCAAATATTACATGTATCGTTACTTTTTAGGATTTGCGCAAAGCAATGGTACATTCTCATCCCACTTCTAACCACCAATTTTAAATATTAACTAAATCTGAATTCCGGACCACACCGGGTATGGAACATTATAAATTGTGGAGGTCTAACGCCTCCACAGTCATCATTATCGCCGACGATTCTTGAACGCATCTCACATATACCAGTGCGTAAATTAGCGCTCCTGACAGCTGCAAAAATACGTCCGGTACTGACGTTGGGTACTAATAACATGCGCCGCAACCGCCCGGAAGGCCGGCTCCTGAGCTTTACCCCTCTCGCTGCTACCATCCCGTTAAGATCTCCAGCAAACACTCCTCTGTGTAGACTTTTCATTGTATATTTATAAATAGTAACTATGTTCAATATACAATAAACTTGTATCAACTGTAAGTAGTTTCTACTCTGGCTACACATACACAATATGATCATTATTAAATGAAGACTTGAACGCTAGGTGTAATATATTGGGCATCGTATTCACATAACATATGTAATCATCCACATAATACATTTTCCCATAAATTGAGTATATTATACATAGCATATATTTAATTGATTTATTTCGCTGAAATTATAATTATGCACAGCTTTTTGATAGTATTTGGTGTACGCCAGTGGTATTTAAAGTTTTACTTAATTTTAATTATTGTTGTATTTACCAACCTTAACATACTCGAATGTATGTCAGATATGCAAAGATAATATTTTAAAATTGATAATTGCATACTGGTTGTTTATCAGTTCAAAATGTAAGACAGTTATCCATTTCCTGTTCTATGAAGAATATATTTACATAATATAACTATATATAAGAAGGCGCGAGGAGTCCCGTTACGTCATATCCAAACCAGTTCACAATTTATATATTCGAGTAGTGTACATATATACTGGCAGATTGCTCTATGCCCGTAATATTATTGACCGTTCATACCAATAACCATACTCATGCAACTAACAATAACTCAAATACAAATCAAATGGATAACTTATTATGATTACATATTTAACATATCATTTTTTCAACAGAGATGCGTACACGGTATACAGTCACATTAATATTCTTACTAATTTAAAACTAATATAAACGTTTGTGCTATGAAAATAGGACTAACTTGCTGGTATCTTGGAACGAGGCGCGAACACCCGACCACTAGATCTATAGGCCTGCACCTTTACTAGACCAACAAGCTACTCTAAGCAAATATGGTTATACCATTAAATACAAATTTAATGAATTAATTATAAATATATACATACAATTAATACATTAAATTAGTATTTAAAACATCACAGACCTATGTTTTGAATATTTACAACTTCACAATAAGAATGTGTTCTCCTTAATAGTTATACCATTAGACTAGTTCTTATGCTTAGGTCGACCATAATACACCAGTGGCGAGTATTAGGTATGAACTTTGGTTAATGTCGATGCTGTAAAAGTGATACCATACCTGAAACATGTGTGTATTATCACTAGAGGTTTATTTCGTCACATTCCATTACAAGCATGTTTTTGTAAAAGTATACCCCTGTGAGTTTATTTTTCGTTCTTGAAATACATTAATATTATCTACTAGTATTATTATCGGGAAATTCATCAAGTTAAGTGAAGGGCTTAAAAAATGTTATAATATAAAATAATACCAGGTTTAAAGTGTATTGGAATGTTCTATTCTAGTCCTCTTCAAATACATACTTGCGGCGTTTTGCAACACGACTGTTTAAGTGACAACTTGTATTCAGAACTTAGTTGGTATGTGTTTGAGGTAAATTTGGCGAAAAAACGCATCCGCAGCTTTATTTGTTATTTCTAAATTATTTCGCTAGATGGTCCTAATTAGCGCATTAATGTGTGGACTTTTGAATTATTTACATTTTTAATACATAAAATATCAAATAAATATTTTATTTTGCAGCAATTGTAGTTATACACAAGTTTTTTCATTATGTGTAGTGCACGCCCCTGCAATACATATATGTTTATGTAAACAGACATGACTTAATGACAAACTATTATCTACCAATTCTGTAGATATTTATTACATATAAAACATCCTGACTTGTATGTATTTTCTACAAAAGACAGAAATTCTAATGACATGTCTATAATTAATACAATTTTAATTGCATTTTAAGAGAATCTTGACACATATAGTTAAGCCTTGAGTTGGCAGACTTACATTAATGGCCATTATTTTATTTGTGAGTATAAACAAACGGCTTTAAATCTCTTATGTCAAAGATTTTTGATTTCTGTTACAAAATATGAATAAATTTATGAAATCAATTTATGATTTAAATCATTAAATGATGATTAACCCCTCTGGTTAAAATTTTCATTGTATTACTCGGCGAATAAAAATAATAATGCGTTTCCCGACTATTGGTTAGCGCTATTCCATGAATTAACTTGTCCCGCGGATAAGAGACGATTCACAAATAATCTTTAAGCTTTGAAAATAGAAGTGGAGTAACTAAAATTCTTATATAGGTAAGAATAATGTTCTCTAAATATTGATATATACCTATTTAATTATTTAACATGTAAATCATAAATAATAAATTAAAATTACAACGAAAAATATAAAACTTTACAATTTAAAAAAATTAAGTTTTCATTATGACAACAGTTATCAACTTAAGGTTAAACGAACGAACAATTACGAAACGAAGTATAAATTTTATCTACAAATAAAAATAAGGCTTTTATTGCCTTTTGTAATACCTATTATATAATTTTTTTCTTCAAAAAAAGTGCTTTCTATACCATTGGAAATATTAAAAGCGTTTATGAATATTTAGATATTATTACAATAAAAGAAAGTAGGGAATATAATTTTTTTTTTAAATGTCATCTTTATATATTTTGCATACTTGTGGCGTTTTAAAATGCAATCTCCATTTCAGGGTTGCGGATTAATGTAATATTAAATTATCTATACATATATTTTTTATTGTTTGTTCGTTACTTCTCTCCCACACTTAAAAAAATACATGTAATATTCTCCAAACGGGAGACCAAAGAAGCATTTTTTAATAGGTAGGTATGCTGGTTTCTTTAGAGAAAAAGCATTTTCTTATATATTTTAATGTCTCAAAGAATATGTATTAAAATATTTACTTGTCCTTTCCTTTCGTTGGATATGTCCAAACCAACGAGGTCGCACTTCGCAAACTTTCTTCACTATCGGTTACACCTGAATTATTCCTCAAGTAGTCTCATTCCTTATTTCATTCGATCTACTGATGCCTATAGATCGGATCATTGGAATCTGTTGGAAAACACTGTGTTTTGTTATTGGTGTATTTCTATTGATAGTATTGTCGTATATTTATATATTTTTATGAAAAACATTTTAAAACTTCCATAAATAACAATTGTATCTTGTGATAACTCTAATGATACTCTTTTGCCATGATATGAATCATGATTAAATAATGTTTTGATAATATAATAAAACTTTTTTTTATATAGTTATTCTTGCCATGCTACCTACTACACACCGAAATATGATGTCTACTTTATAATAAGTACCTATACGTCATTGAGATTAATATGTTGAAATGCTTAAAACGTAAACAAACCATTGAAATTCTCAGAATTTCGGCAAACGTCTCCTAAAAAGTGAAACTTGACAGACACCCCTTTATTTCTGCACTGACAAATATATTTTTTTACCCTTCACGGTGACTCGCTTGTAACCCAGTTTTACATATTTATTGGGGCATTTTTTTACCCTTCCAGAAATATGCAAAACCTTTTCGTTTTTTGTCCGTTTTTAGAAAGGGTATTTCTGTTCATTCCTTTATCGCGCGTTTTTGTTTTATGACGCCGTGCGTGCCGCCCCGGCCGGCCGAAGTGGGCCTGAAAAAATATTCAGATTTTTTCTCAGAAAAACGCGGCAAAAAATGTTCGGAATATTTAACCGGCTCGAATAATAAACAGAGGCTACTGTTCAATAGGTTACTTGAACAATGACGACAGGCCTACCTACTTTAACGAAAGCTTGAATAAGTAGATGCATATTCTGAAACATGCGTCGAAAACGAAACAATAGTAAACATTATTAAAATACCAACTATCAATAGGATTCTTTTAATTTTTAGTACAATATCATGAATTTATTATTTTTACACATGTAAGTACTAGATAAAAACCCATTCATGTAGTATTTATATGTAATAACTGATCATTTCATTTGTTTAATTTTTTTGTATTTATAATCTCTTTAATACTAAGTGATGTACGATGTAATTGAATTTTTGCTTATGTTTTATAAAGTATGTTGTATACTATATGTAAGTTTTTTTTTACAGTAAATAAAAATATACACATATACATGATTTCTACTAAAAACTATCAAAATATGTAAATGTATGATTAGAATATATTCTCATAATGATGAAATATATTTAGGTAATATTGGTAGATGCTTCACCGACTTTGACGTAGAACATAAAAATAATACAGCACGACTTAAGTGGACGTCTTCGTTTGAAGTCTCGCGTGGTAATGGGATTTCAATAAAGCCAAAGAGCAAAGTTTATAAAACAGCGAATTGTCTACGGATCAGTGTGTTGAGTAAGTATGAAGCAATCGATGGAGAAGATGCAAGTACCTGAGGTGAAAATGCTGAGATGGAGAGGTGGAGTTACAAGATTGGCCAAAATTTAAAATGCACTAATCAGCATTCTTTGAGGGTGGTCCGTATTCTCCAAACACGTGATATAGAGGGAGGAAGATCAAATGATTTATAAAACCAGAAGTTTCAAGATCGAAGAGAGAAGAAAACTTCAGTCAGATTTAAATATGATTAAAGATGCAGTCCGAGATAGAAGTGGAACAAAATTGTTAGAAGTAAAACTATTTTTTTAGATTTTTGCGCTTTTTCAAAATTAACCCCCGGAAGGGATCAATAGAAATGGGTCAAGAACGTTCGAGGATACTCTTGACCCATATTATGAGGTGATTATTGGACTATAGGTGTTTTGACACTATGTATCTATTTTCTTATTGTTAGAATTTTTGTAACTAATAATAAGAATGAGTTTATTCGAGCGTGGTCAGGTTTTTTTATGAAGACTCGATTCGCCTTAAAGACTATATATATATATATATATATAAATAAGAATGTCTGTTTGTTTGTTTTTTATACAAATCTATGGATTTATTCCGAGTTTGATGAAATTTTGCACACTTGACCTTTAAAATAAGAGGAAAGTCATTGTTTACATAAGATTTCAAAAAACCTCCTCCACCCTTTAAAGTAGAATTTTAGAACTTCTTGATAGAATTTTGCACATTTGACGATCAAAATAAGAGAAAAATTAGTGTATATATGAGATTTCAAAAACCACCCCTATCCTCCTTTCCCACCCCTTAAAGTAGAATTTTGGTACTTGATGAAATTTTGCACACTTGACGTTCAAAGTATGAGGAAAATTACTTTCTACATCTGATTTAGAAATAAAGCTACCCCCATCCCCCCAAAATTAATCCTCTTCACTCTGCGTAAAGTTCGGGCAACGCCGGGTTTCGAATACACTTAAATTATTCTATATTGCTAAAAGGAGGAGAATGGGATATCTATATTTTCTTCAGGGTCTTAGTGTTCAATTGGACAAAATGATTTTGAATGGCGTTCCTGTTGAACGGCGAATGGGAGGAGTAGGGAGAGTGAAGTGAGAAGGAGGTGCAAGATAACTGGGTGGGGAAGGAGGGGTTGGAGGAGAGCGCGAGGGGAGTGGGCGGAGAGCGGGAGGGGTGCAGGAGGGGAGTGGGAGCGGAGAGAGAATGGAGCGGGAGGGGAGTGGGGACTTGGATAGTATGTCTTGCGTAGTATCCTTAACTTAAGAGTAATTATGAGTCTTAAACTTGAGAGTTTTAAGAGGAACATCACTGTCACATGAGATTTTAAAAAACCACCCAATCCCCATTTTCCACCCCTTAAAGTGGAATTTTGGTACTTATTGATAAAATTTTACACACTTGACGTTCAAAATAAGAGAAAATTACTATCAACCGTACTGTCTAAAGTAAATCTTCCTAAATTAAGTCTCTTCACTCTACGCAAAGCTCGGGAAACGTCGAGTACTTCGCTAGTATAATATAATATATTTAACATACAAAATGATATTTATTTTATGAAAAGAAAATAAAAAAAAAAGATAAAAAAAAAGTTCACAAATATACCTATATACAAGTATAAACTAAATATAAATACTGCATTTCAGGCACGACGATTATTGTATCTGTAGCTATTCTGTAGTCATTCTCTGGTCAGGAAGCCAGCTTTCCATGAGAGCGCCGCTTGCACTAGATAGTTGGTCCTAAACTCCTGGCTCAAGCTGCAGTTTTTCGCTGTCAACTCGATATCTCACCAAATCCATGCACATGGCCTTCGTCAAACATTGTAGATGCGCTACAACAACGCGCCAACCCGAACAGTATTCTGTATGAGTTGTACTAAATTCGGAGATGGTTGTAGGTCACTTGCTTGTATTTCCTACTCGTAATTGTACTAATGTATCCATAAATTTACAATACTTTTATCTATTTTTCTATATATCTTGTGTAATACCATGTATTTATAGTCGTAATGATTTGATTATTGTAACTGTTGTAATTGCTCTACTTTTATAATAATAATTTAATTTAATTTACCATCTTTAATATTATATCCGTATATCTGTATCCATATTGCTTGAATCATTGCATTGAACCAGTCTATTGCAAATGATAAAAAAGAACAAATGTAAATGATATAGAGAAAATGCTGTCTATTTCGATACGGAGTCTGATCTATAGATGGCAGGGAATACATTAAATATTGAATGTATTGAAGTTTTAAATAAATCCCTGGAGCTATTTACTTAAACTGCTACTCGATAGTGACGTAATTGAATCATGATTTATTTGTGGGAGAAATAAATTAATGGCACGTCTTTGGGGAGCTCATTTTGAAAAAAACCGCGGGCAGGAAATTAATTGAATAAAAATACGCGATATCAATCGTAACGCCTATTAACATGAAGTGACGATGGATTTATATTAAACATTTTTACTGAGTGTCAGATTAATAATTTAGTGGCCGTAAAAAAATTACCATTAATTATTCTGAAATCTTTTTGTTTCAACTCTTTAACGTCGAAATTACCTACTCATGAATACATCACGTAACTGGGGCTATTACTGACGGTCGGTTAAATTTATTTCAGTGTTTAACTACGTTATCTAGCATTGTTAACGTGGTGGGAACTTTTTTTGAACCAGTTAGAATAGAGGCGTATATACTTGGAGAATACATAGCGCGTGCCTTATTACGAGAATAACACGTTAAAATATAATTCAATTCCCTTTGTATATATAAATAATAACTAATAAAATATTTTTTTTATCTTGAATCATTAAACGATTATTTGATTTGAATGTTTGAACTCTAAGAAAATTTAATAACTAAAAAGTGAATTCGAAAATTTCGATATTGGATAATTGTGTTTTAACTGAAATCTTTTTATTTTATCGTTTGAAATTCAAATATTGGTTGGAATAAATTTTTTTTTTATTAAATGCAATAAATTACACGTAATGACTTAGGAATTTAATAATATAAATATCATATTAAAAGAAAAACAATTTTTTTCCGTCGATTGAATTTTTCACATTCGAGACAACCAGTCATGAAAAATATTAATTGTTAGAGCATAATAATAATATAAGTAGTAATGTGTCTGTTACTTTCCGAATATATCACCTGAATTATTATAAAATCATGTTCACTATATTAGTTATATATTCGTATAAAGGTATATATTCTATCTAAGTTTTATTTTTTTTAAATGCAACTTAGAATATAAATTCTGATAAATGAATCGTAAGAACCGACACGTTCGTGAAAACGCAAAAATATGATTTAGTATTGAATGCATTTCATTAAGAAAAAATTCAAAATTATTAACTATTGTCAATGTAAGATTAAAAATAGGCAGATAATCTAGAAAAATACCTCTTAAAGTTAAAATAATTATTTTATAATTATATCGTTTTATATTTATAATATTTTTTAACCATACTATTACGAGCGGACAGTTTTAACGGCATTAAAAAAAATAACACTTTAGAAAGGCTGTTATTGTAACCTACAATCATTTACATAAACCGTGCATAAAAAAATAGGTACAATATCGTAAAAAATTTGGTAATTCAATAATATGATGTCATTGAAAATAATATATTTATAGAATGATAATTTATTTTTTATATGTAGGTCTGTAATATTATGGTTGTCAAATCTGATATAATTTATTTTCACGGCTAATGGATTTATAATTTACGATGTACAATGGTTGATTGTGATGAAACATTATGCAAATAAGTACAACATCTAAAAAGCACGACATGACTTCAAGATTTAACAAATTCCCTGTTGAGTTAACATTTTTTTCAAGAAAGTTTCTCAAAAATTTGTTTTAATTCGTGGATTACATTTAAATGAATGCATACATTAATACATTTATTTACGGCATATTTTGTAACTATCATATTTAAAAATAAATAAATTTATAACTTACTTAAAATATATTTTAAGTTTATTATTTCAGAATCGGGGTATAATAACAGGGTGGGTCCATTTACGAAATACATATTTATAGTTAATTTTGTATTTAAGCACGCACAAACAGCCGCGAACATTCGACGGGCTCACAAAATTTAAAATTGGGGAACTAGGTTGAAATGTTGAAATGCATTGCGCGGACTGCTTAATCACACCGATGGGTATTTTGAAAATAATTATTTATTCACCAGCAAGCGAATATCGTTAATTATGTGAAAAATCGAGAACTCTAGGCACTTATTGTACAGGTACGCCACTGTTCAAAATATCTTGAGAGTTCATTTGTAATTCTGTAATATGCAACATAACGACATCTTTTTACGGCACCAGAATCTACGCAAAAAAGTTGTAGACTGATTCCTTATTTGATTAATAATTTACTGGTTGAGGTTCTATACTTTTTGCTCTGCTATATCTGACTTACAGGTATCATCAGGACACTTACCTAATAAACATACCGACCTGCTTTGTAGGTGGTATATTACGTTACTGGTAAAGCTATAAATATATTTGAAGTTCCTATGTATTAATAATCATATTGTAGTTCAATATCCCAACATTTTCATTTTATACTTTTAAAATTAGCAATATTAACTTCGTGGTTAAAATTCATATTTTTATTTATTATCTTTGTTTTATTAACCACTTAATTGAGTTTAAATACATCTAACGGTTTAGAAAAATACAATTTTCTTCTTCAGGATGTCATAACTAACTAAAACATATATTATTGTTTCTTTATCAGAATCTATTTTAAAAAAATCTATTTTAAAAAAAAAAAAAAATTCTAATCATTTGATAGAAAATGGTCATGGTTTTGATAAAAAAATTGTGATTGTCAATTTTGCATATAAACGGTGTTGGTCACAAATTAAATAATTTGGAATCGTTGGAGATAAAGAAAGCGTGTAAAACTAATTAAAAAAATTATAAACAACCAACTAAATTTAACTACGAGTCCCATTCTAAAAATTTTTTCTAAATATTATTCAAGTAAATTTGTATTTAGTAACGATTTGAGTTAGGTACAAATTTTTTTTTTTTTTAATTAGATTCTGATAAAGAAACAATAACATATGTTTTAGTTAGTTATGACATTCTGAAGAACAAAATGGTATTTTTCGAAACCGGTAGATGTATTTAAACTCAATTAAGTGGTTAATAAAACAAAGATAATAAATAAATAAATATATTTTCAATTTATAAAATTTGCTATACATTCGTATGAAATGCTGAAAATGTAGTCTAGTGAGTGAACATGCCATACTTAACACATTTAGAAGTGATCAAACAAGATTTTTATCTAGGAGAACACATTCTTATTGTGAAGTTATAATTATTCAGAACATAGGTGTGTGATATTTTAAATATGAATTAAATATATTAATTATAAAGATATACATATAAAATCAATTTTATCGAAAAATATTGTTGTTGCGCCACCGGGATTCGAACCTGAATCTCTTTCCTAAACGGGGAAGGTGCTTTATCCAACTAAGCGTCTGCTATCAGTTTACTCAAAGGTATTTGAGATTCTGTAAAAATAAAGTAGATGGCTCTGTCAAATGATGGAACGATTAAATGTATTAATATCAAAAAGGTAACATATAGGGTCGAAAATTGTCGCTAAAAATAATGTCGCTGTAGCTTAGTTGGATAAAGCATCTTCCCCGGTTAGGAAAGAGATCCAGGTTCGAATCCCGGTGGCGCAATAACAATATTTTTCGATAAAATTGATTTTATATGTATATCTTTATAATTAATATATTTAATTCATATTTAAGATATTTATCGTATGTAGTCATTATTTTTTTTAAATATGCTGTATATGGACAAAAATCCTCATTATTTACCCCTCACAATTTTTGTAGTCATCCGGGATGAGACTAGAATTCTCGACCCCTTGATTACTAGGAGTAGCAAGTTGAAACAAATGTATTAATTTTTTGCTAAAAAATTCAAAGTGCCTGCTGTGTGAAATATTAATGATTTTCATCTCGCTGTCGGTAGAGCTATGTACTTTGCTGGTAACATGTACATATAAATAATCCTACATTTGATCACGTGGTGAATAATAAAATGAACATTCCGACTGGTATCCGTACGCACCGACCTATGCATTATAGCAGAGAGTGGCGCCCCTTCTGTTTATATAGGTAATACCTATGGGTAGGTAAGTATACCTACTTCTACCCACCCGAAAGGGTACGTAAAAAATCAGGGGATGATCACTATCAAAATTAGAGAAATTAAAAGATTTTTATTACCTCATAAGCCAATACGCACACTGGGCTACTGATTACAAGTGAAGCCTAGGCATTTGGATATTTCAGAGGGTTATGTGTCATCGTATTAACGAGTGATAAAAATAATTTGAGAGTAGCTGTTGACTTTTTCTTCAGTGAAATATTTCAGTATATTTTATCTATGATTTTTTGAGTCATAAAGATTAACGTTTTAATATAGTAAAAAGTATTTGGCATTCGAAATACTCGTAAGTACCTACAGAATAATATTGCACGTATGTTGTTCCAACACATTTTAATGTGGTTAAGCGGTTAGGTTCTGGGAGACCACCGACTTGGTTAGTTCGATTTCTCATGGCACAAACACGTAGCTTAATTCTAAAAATAGTAAGAAAATTGATGCGGTATGCATTCCGTATATACATATATATATAATACATCTTTAAATAATAAAAATATACATGCACCTGTTTAGCCTGCAAGTTAATTGTATATAGTTAGGTATAATCCGATTTTCGTTTTATAAATATTGTATACATTTATGTAAGTTATTATTAAAAGTTAGTTTTTACAACAGTGTCTTGACAATACTTAGTGCAAAGATAACCAAAAATAAAATAAATAAATATTCAGAAGAAATGCTCTCTAACAACTTGTAAATTTAAAAAAATATATGAAATAAAAATAAAAATTTATATTGATTTATCATATAAAGACGGTTCCATATTATAAAGACTACTAGAAAGTATTATGTCTATATTTCATGAGTACTAAAGATGATGACTGTGGCGTGTGATAGTGCACCCCAAAGTTGTAAAATAGTAAATAATATAATAACCACCTGCCTATATAACTAAGTGATAATTAAAATAGAAGAGCTATTGATAAGACAAGTACCGTATAATTAAGATGAGTAATTAATCACTTTAATAGTCAAAATGGTTTGGTTACTGTTTTAGAAACCGTTTATAAGACTCTATACCGTACGCACTCCGATATAAATAGTTCTGCACATAATCATAATATTCAAAATATATGACAGAATATTAAATATAACAAATATACATATTTAATATATGACAGAATATTAATTATAATACTAAAATGAACATATTTAATATATGACAGAATATATTCAATATTATCACTTATAGTTAAATCCAAATACACAGATGAATTGTTTTTAAGCACTTAGGTACCTATATTAATCACCTTCACACAATCGATTCAATAAAAAGTATTAACAAAAACATATTAAATTTATCAATGCACAAGAAAAATGCATAAAATGTACAGAAAAAAATTATAACTCGTAATAATAATTCTGGTTGGTATTCCGGTGGCAAACAATTTTGATTTAATTTGATATAAATGCTTTTTTATGTATATCTTTCTAATTAATTAATTTCATTTGTATTAAAAATACTACTGAACAATATTCTGAAATTGCAACTTTACAACAAAAATGTGCTTTCATTAAAAAATATACTTTCGCTGAGGAAGTTATTCCTAGTAAAAATAATAAATGGCAATTGGTTGTAGCGAAAATCCCCTCCCAGGTCTACACATCCTCCCCTAAATTTTGGCTGTATCGATCCACCCCACCTCCGTCAGAGCCTCTATGTACGCGAGCGGTGGATTTCACCCCCGCATCATTCTCTTCTCTCCTTTTCTTCCGCCCCTAACCGCTGGAGGAGTAAGGGAGGGGAGAGGCACATGCCTGAAACCCTTGGAGCTTTCTTAAACCCCTCGGTTGCGGGAAGTAACTGCGCATGTTCAAATCTCAAAAAAATATTTCTTTAGGGGAACGGATCATAGTAATATAATATATTCAAATCGTTAATGTTCGTGCTAGAAATATTACAGTTAATGCAATTACGAGTACAGTTAGCATATGCTCCCTCTAAACTGGTGAATTAATGGACACCTATGTGTTAAAATATTCCCGTCGATTGCTTTCAACCTCAACTTAAATTTGCTAGTATATAAATTTTGAGTTACGCATGTTAATGTAAAATACTCTACACGCGCTTCCCCGGATAGGAAGAGGTCCAGATTCGAATCCTAGTAGCAACTAAATATTTTTTTCTGTATATCATTCTAGTTGATTAATTTAATTGCTACAAGCCACAAAATTCTTACAATTGACATTGTTTAATAGAAAATATGTGATTATTTTTATAACCATCACTTCTCTGGTAAGCGTGTTGATGTTTTATTCGATCAAAGGATGCAGAAAAGTGTAGAAGTATAGTTATGAGGTGGAAGTTCATGAAGATATCAATCCAGAGGCATTTGGAATCGACTAGAGAGAAGTAAAGAAAAATATTCAAAAATATTTATTTAAAATGTGCACTGAATTAAGTAACTAACTTATCATCGCGTTCTTTGATCGGCCGAGCACGCAACTTATCCGGTGTTGGGTTCAAAAGTTCAGACAAGAAGGGACAATGGTTAACCAAACTCTCCGGGACCATTAACGTCAGCAGCGATGCCAGAACATGTGGCTCAAGTTCGACGTGAAATTATGCGCAATCCTCGTAAATCAATGAGGAAGATTGCAGCCTGTACTGGAATAAAAAAACCAACAGTGCACGTTATTTTGAAAAATAAACTACAGTTTCACCCATACAAGCTGCAAACAGTGCAGTTTCTCAACGAAAATAACTATTCTTTAAGTGAAACCTTAGCGAGAACGATGCTGGAACGTTTTGGAACAGCACGAACGCTTGGAAACATATCGTTTACTGACGAAGCATATTTTAATATGGATGGCTATGTTAATAAACAGAACATGAGATACTGGTGCCCCGAAAACCAAAGGGAACGCCATCAAAAACGTTTGCATTGTCCAAAAACGACAGTGTGGTGTGCAATTTCTACCAGAGGGATAATTAATTGGCTCTTATTTTTTTAACCAGCGAGAGACAGTCACTGCTGACGTGTATTGCCGAATTATTGACGAGTTTTTGGTACCGTAACTGCAGCTGTTTCCCGGGTTCAACAGCAGAACACAATTTCATCAAGACGGAGACACTCTACACACAGCTAGAATTTCAATGGAGAAGCTGAAGGGAATTTTTCCCGATAAATTAATCAGCAAGTATTTTAAAAATTTAATATTAAACTTGAAAATTTTCCGCTGGACACCCTTTACAATAATCTTGAAAGCGGTTTCAAGTTCATTTTAAACAATAACGAATTGTGCAAAATGTTGTGAGCAAGTCGGCGTAAATCATTGTGCGGTTCCGCCTGGTGCTTCGTTTGATGGATTTCCATACATTGAACCGCCGTCCTCCATTTTGAGGTTAGCTCATAACATGAACGTAAGCAAACGCAAAATGCTCGGGTCTAAACTATGAAACTTGCTATTGGCTTGCAAGGTTCGTGGGACCAACAAATAAAATAATTTTATCATAATCTTCTTGAACTTTTTGATAAATTGATGTCATAAAAATAAATTCAAGTTAGAAGTCCAGTAATAATTATACAACATTTAGAACATAAAAGTACGTTCTATCTACCAACCTGTAATCATAATAATGTACGCATAAAAAATAAGTAGTGCAATTTTATGCGCTGGGGGAGAAGTAAGTAAGGGATAAGGCTACTGGGAGGGCCTGGATTGACCACATTACTAATGAAGATATATTAAGACGCATAAATAAGTTAAGAGAACTAATGAAAATTATCAAGAAAAACTGTTTTTCATTACAGACACATTCTGCGCAATGAAAAATTTGTGATAATTTGCAATTCATTATGCAGGGAAAGATAAAAGGCAGCAGAGGCAGTTGGTAGAAATGGATTGTTTTTTAAAAAGATAGCTTACCACTCATCAAAGCTAAAAAAAATACGTGACTTTAATTCAATAACATATTCAAGTACATGCATAACGAAAAAAGATAAGAAATTCAATGTGGTTATTAGCAATTATTGCAAAGCTTTTAAAATTTAGACCCTCCAGCGTCCCTTAAGTGCTATCTTTATTCATAAAAATCATATAACATAAATCCATAGAAAATAGTTTTACATGCAAATGGAAAATTAAGGTGCAGTAGTTCAAGGCAGACACTCAGAGATCCATTTATCAAAAAAACACTCCACAAAAGAGGGACACTAGATGGGACACAAAATGGTAAAAATGGATTATTTTTGCGGCGTATCCTCAGAAGGTGGTTCAATGTTCAAAATATTGGTGACCTTATACAGAATAAACAACATACTTCAGAATGGGCACCAACCTTCGCCAGGATGCGGCACATAAAAAAGTCTTGTTAAAAATTGACTTCGCGCTATATTTTTTTGTGTGAGCTATGATGCCAAACCGTGTGCGCGCGCATATCTACACGTAAGAGAAACATTGCTTGTAATCTATATAAATCTTACCCGAATTAACTATGGCCCAAACCTACTACACATGGAAACATATGAATTAGGAATAGGACAGAGACATGCTTCGTGCATTGGTCCTAGACTGTACAACCAACTGGCAAAGTCAATTAGCAGTAAATATAAATGTGTACAAAAAAGAGGTTCTAAATGGGCTTAAAGATCTTTAAAATAAATAAATGATTATGTATTAGACATTTTATTATTCCCAAGTTCTGATTTGATCTTGATCATATATTTATAAATGTCGATAATCACCCCTATAATTCAAGATCTTTCTTATTTATCTTTAGGGGTGCATAACTATATTGTTGTTAAATGTATACAAACATATATAACACATAAATTATATTTATATTCAAATCAACAGCAGGTTCGAATGCCGGTAGCAACTAAATATTTTTTCGATAAATAGATTTTTTGTATATATCTTTCTTGTTGGTTAATTTAATTTGTAATAAAATAAATAAATAAAAAATATCAACATGATTTACATAGGAATCAAGGCATGTTGTTATATTTTTTCCATTCTTTATGCACACACACCGATATTGCAAAAAATTGCAAAAAGTGCGATGCCAAAACTAGATACATTTTATAAAAATAGATCCATAAGCGTAACCACAAAAACGTCTCTCGTTTTTTTTGCCAATCAATTAAGAATTTGAAACAGATTATCCACAATATATCTGAAACGCATTCTATAATTTTTGGACACATTTCCTGCGGAGAGAATGACAACCTGACAACCTGGTTTTGACTTGAATGTTGGAAAGACAGAAATGAAGAAAACCTGAACTGAACCTCCAATTGATGGACCGACCAGATAACAGAGACACTACCGCTTTGAACTGCAGGTTGTATAGAAAGGTGGAGACAACGACACAACCCTGTGGTCACGATCGAAATTACGACGAAATACGACGAAACTAGAAAAATAATATATTCTTCGGATAATATACTAGAAAAATAATATATTTTATATGTCGTTATTTCTAATGTATCATTTTATAAATCATATATCATCAATTCACACTTCCACAATCAAACAATCCCATTGCGCAATTATTTACTTCAAATCGTAGGTCTGTAGCGTTCTTAAATTATTCAAAGTGTGTAGCGATAAGTGTACGTGTACATTCCAGTGGCGGCTGGCGTCAATCATATCAATACGTCACAAAATTAAAACAATTCGTAACTTCATATTATTATTAATATTATTATTTTCACGTTTTTAGCTTAGTTTTGTGTGCTGTTATTATTATGTCATGTCTATGGGGCGCGTGCAGGATTACCAAGCAGTGTATTGTTACGATGTTCAACGGTGTTCCGCTAGTGTTCATTTTTATAACAGAGTAAGTCTTTTTTTTTAAATTTCCTTAAACGTTTCATGCAGCACTTATATGTTGAAATAAATTATAAATCTAGTAGACTCAATAAATTTTGAAACACTGTTGTGTAATATAATTTTTTTTTAATCAATTCAAACGCAAATATCAAATTAAGGTGAAACGAAAGAAACACGACTTGGACCACATTCACACATGGACACATTTATCTGTGTAAATATTACATCTTTAATACATAATTTTTTGTATTTAGACACTGTTGCAAGTAGATTTCATTTTATGTTTTACTCCAGCGTTTACAAATTTTCACCAATTGCATTTCTATCGGATTCAATTGTTTACGTGAATACGTCTTTAAAATTGGTTTGAGATACATTCCCTTGAATTCTATATCATAGTAATCCATAGCAAGCTGGTGGTTAAATATCGAGAAGGAGATGAAGAACGCATATAAGGCAAGGGGTCATCCAGACAAGAGTATCCTAATGCTTTTCTACGAGAAATGTGAAGAAGAGTGCTTATTGTTGGTTCAGCCCGCGGGCTTACCATCACGGAGCCGCCACTGGTATGCAGGTAACACCTAGTAGTACCTATATACGTATTTTTGTTAAAGAAACCCCGTGAAGGAAAAGAGGTCGTTAAGATGTCGAGAATGACGCGATAATTCCTTATAAATTATTGAACCATAAATAAGAGCGACTCGAATAAATTTTCAGTATCTGACAGTTATGTTCAAGGCGGACAAGGCTGCCGGTCCCGTATAACGAGCAGTTGATCACAAATGAGAACGCTGGCGAAACAAAAAAATAATATACCAGAGACACAGTTTAATTGGCTGCTGTGCTTCAAATTCCTTCCAGCGAATATCTTGATTACCGCAGTACGACTCATTTGCGGCTACTGCAGTTTAAAATATTTTATTGACATATAAATACTATCTAATGAAATCACTTTTTTTTTGAAAAGTTACAACCTTTCAGAACACAGTTTGTTGATGATTAAAACGAATTAGAGGCAGTCATCATCGGGACTCGAATCCAGAACTTTATGATGCTGGTAGAGAGCATTAACCGATTAAGCTTTGATGCTCTGTTTATAAGCTACCAAATTACATCTACAGAAGTTTGCTAAGTAATATATTAAGCGACAATCTTTTTAAATTACTATGTACTAACGCGATTATAATTGAAAATATAGAACAAGTACTACTGAGTCATAAGATTGATTATCCAGGATTTACCGTTAAAGACATTAATATAAAAAATAAACCGTTATCGTATTAGAATAATGATTACGTTATTAGAAGTATTTATTCTGTATGTGGGAATGCACTTTAAAAATCATTTTCAATCTTGGTGTAACTGAAGGGTGTTTTTAAGATGTTTGTTTATCGAATTGGGAACACTTTTTCCAGCGATAGTTAATTTAACAGCCGATAGCTGATTTGTGGTCAATTTGGTTTGACATTTCACCATGAATATACTTACGTCAGAACAACGCTTGTAAATTGTGCAAATTTATTTCGAAAATCGTGGTTCAGTTCGTGAAAATTACAGTGTGCTACGTCCATTTTACGGTCGATATAATCGTCCATCCGAGTAAGTAATTCGAATAATCATGGATCGTTTTCGCACCACGCATACTCTAATTAATAATACACATCCGCAGAGATGTAGTATAGTGCGCAACCAAGAAGCTATTGTTTCTTTAAAAATGATGAATGCATTAATGTGGAAGAGCTGTGGTTTTAACAAGATGATGCAATATGCTACACAGCGCTTGCCACAATCGATTTATTGAAGGATACATTCGATGAACGCATAATTTTGCGCAATGAACCTTTGAATTGGTCTCCAAGTTCGTGTGATTTAACACCTTTGGATTATTTTCTGTGGAGATATGTGAAGTCGCTACCCTACGCTAATAAATCAGAGACGATAAATTACTTGAAATCAATTGGAAGAAATCTGAAACTAAATCTTGGGATTATATTGGATTCTAAATTACTTTTCGACTTGCACATTAACCATATTTCATCCAGAGTAACCAAAATGTTAAGTTTCGTTCTTCGGGTATGTAAATAATTCAATAACATAAACACTAAAACATGGAAACTCTGTACTTCTCATATATCCGAAATATCATCGAATATGCCTCCCAAGTCTGGAATCCGTGGTTTCTTACACAAAATAACCAACCCTAAAGTAGACTATCCTGATTTACTCAGAAGCATGTCCATTCGAGTGCCAGCCAGGTCAACCAGAACTAATCTTACATTTAATCTTCCATATTGCAATACCAATGCCAAATAAAACTAATTTTTCTACCGAGCACCCCTTCATTTCAATTCACACCTAAACGAACTACACATTTTGAGTACTCCAGTTACCTCAATTAAATCTAAATTCATAAACTAATAATACATAAACTTTAATGGCCTTTATTTTTCTTTTTATCACACAGATTTTATTCCCTATCCCATTTTCTTTTTCCTTTCTCCTCACCCTCCCATTAACCTCGAATATTTTCTTTTTTATAACTTTTTCTCTCACATTTTTCTGTATTATGGTTTTTTTTTAATTTTAAATTGTACTCACTGCATAAAGTATACTGTATCTTCTGCGAAAATATGTAACTGATTTAATTATTGTTTAGTTTTTATTATGATTTTCGTATTAACTGATAAACTGTATGTTTTCCGAATAAAATAAAAACAAAAACATTCGTCGCGTTATTGCCAATATACGTCCCCAGCTGCTCCAAAAAATGGTCGAAAATTGGAGTTCAAGATTGCGCTTTATTCGAGCCAGCCGCAGCGCCCATATGCGCGAATCATATTTAAACACTAATGGAATAAATATATCTAATCAATAAAGCCAATGCTATGGGAATTATTACGATTTTTATGTGCTATATATCATTTTAAAGTTCTATAACTCAAAAAAAAAACCTTTACAACGCATTGTAAATAAATAATTGTTACTCAATTATGTTTTAAGTGGGTCTAAAACTTACGCGAAACGAAATTTATGCGTGTTTATTTTTTAAGTATTCTGTATAGAAAGATCTAATTTATTAATTTAATATATATTAAAATTCTACTATAATTATTTTGGGTAGCTAGTCACAGAAGAAATGCGTTTAGACCGCCGACATATTAGTGGTATTTTTATTATACATACATAGTAGATACCAACAATCTACTAACAAACTTCGGTATTACATTCCTAAAAAATGAGTGAAAGATTTCTTAATAAATTCGACTAAATGTACAATGTTTTGTGTCTAGTCATTGTTTTAAAAATGCACGTATAATAATATATATATAATTTATTCTCTAGAAACGTTAACGTGTATGAAACAAACGTGCGGATAGCTTTCTATTTTTAATAAACCCGCAAGTATTTCATAAATAAAATACCTTTGAGAGTTACGCAGAAAAGCATAATTGAATCAGAAGCAATGAATTAAAAACTTTAGTTTAATCACAGGTGTGTTTGTACTTACAGTCAATTAATAAATCCACAAAAATACGTTGAATCGGTATTCGTAGTGATATAATCTAAATATTTTTCAACCCAATTAACCATTTAGGTTATTCGATCTTTATAACTAGATTCTATGGATCACCGATCGCCTTCTTGCGTAAATATGAATATACATATAGAATAGTTACTATCCATTACATACCCATTACCCCCTCCATTACTTTGAACGGATAATAATCGTTTACCAGTGGTACGGTAGGCTGTGAAAATTGTGTTAATTATCATCCTGCTGTATGGGGTTTATATTGTTTATGTGTGTTTCAGGTTTTAGCTGCGCGCACCGAGACCTATATATCTTGCTATTATGTATGGTGCATATTGCATGAAAATTCATGCAATCACCGAAATGTATGTCCAAGAGTACTTCGTGCGGAACGACGAAGTTTGTGTTCTGGAGCCAGAAGATCTATGGATTCAGTGAAAAATCCAAATACTGAAAAGAGCATTTCATAGGTGCGTCGTTTTTTCTAGTTCTGAGTGGTTCTTCAGCCCTCCTGTTCCTCTCTCAAATTCATTCCACTCTTCCTACATTTTGTATTTCTACAATCCCTCGTTCAGACAAAAGTGTTTCAACATAAAGGTTTATAACTAT
This sequence comes from Eubasilissa splendida, assembly GCA_031772225.1. Classification (NCBI taxonomy): domain Eukaryota; kingdom Metazoa; phylum Arthropoda; class Insecta; order Trichoptera; family Phryganeidae; genus Eubasilissa; species Eubasilissa splendida. The sequence goes on from CM062857.1 coordinate 1,856,945, forward strand.
TTTTGTTTACGATTACATACATAGGTAACCAAAATCGTTAAATTAATAATTATGATACTGTGTTGCCGGCACCGATCAAAATACGCGTCACAAAAGTTAAAACATACTTATATCCATTACTGCTTGCCCCGGGGGGTATTGACTGGAGCGCCTGAACTGTTTCAAGTGTTGTAACTGATTTTTATAAATTGAACGCTGTTCAAATGATTTTTTATAAATGTTTTTTTTCAACTAATTGATCATTGAATGAGAAAATTTTATCAGAAATATCATTAAGTACCTACCGATTGATTTATTTCAGTCAATAATTTCTACTTGTTTACGAACTCATGTGTGAGTAACGTTACGTCTAATAGTTACCGACGTATTTTACGTACTAAAATACATAATATTGCTAAATGTGTACGCTGTAAATCCAGGAATATAATAAGATTTCTGCGTCAGGCAATGAATTATATACTTTAAACATAACTTAATTACAAAGTTTACGATGGTACTATACCTTTTATAGGGGGAAAACAAGACGTAAATCTTAGGTAACAAACGTCAAAGGCTCTATGAATCGTCAGATTTCGCTAGGGAAAAATCTTCCCTCATTCAAATAATACTTCAGCTGCCAAAAGTGTCTAGACCGGCGAGTGATGAAAGTGTCAACTAGATTATAGCACACGGTGTCATTTGGTGTAACACATTATGTCATTTAGTGCCCTATAAAATCAATAGTTACAATGTGTTCGGCGAGCATGCGCGGGCACAAAGAACGCAGTATACAAGGCAGGATGCTCAAATCTTTCAATCCTAAAATCATCTAAACGGGTGTTTTAAAATCCATAAAAATATCTATACAAAGACCGAAATGGCTCAAGGAGCTTCGTTATTCGCACATAATACATTTCAAACATCGTAAAACTGCAGTATTTAAAACAAACTCTAAGCATGTATATACATCGTAAAATTGTAAAAATAATTTAACAATATATTGTATTTAATTCGACAATTGCCTACTTATAGATAAAAAATATATATTAGTCAATGAACGTAGGTATATATAGAATTGATTTTTCAGAAGGGAAGTAATATTTGTAATATATTTTAAGAATTTAAGACTGAATTATTTTTTATTAAATAGATAATAATAACATTTATTTATTTCATAGATATATATTTTACAAAAAGGTACAGAAGTTTTTTTGACTAAAAGATTACGATGAAGATAAAATAAATGGTAATGAAAAAATCTTAAAAAGTAAAGTGCAATGAAAGAAAATAGCAATTTAAAATGTATCTACTAAAATACTGCCTAAACATGTAGTTAAATATATTTGAAATAAAAATTAAGTAAGTACGGTTCGTAAAGTTGAAGTATTGACGATTAATTTCGTAAAAGTTTCTAATGTTTTTAAATTGAAATAATAGAGATTTAAACAATCATATCAACTTTCTTACCGTATTTAAGCTAAGCCGAACGTTTATACCATTAATATAGGACTACTTTAGTAATCCCCGGAATTAATCTCATCTCATCTCCGACTACTCGGTCACTAGGCCTTACAAGATCATATATATTTAGTGATTGTTATACCTACTTATGTGATTATTTATATATTTGTATGTTTTTTTTTCACGGACGATGAATGTTTTAATATTTTCGAATAAATTTCAAACCCAAACTATATTTGAAAATATCATTACTCGTTAAAGAGAAACAGCATTTTGAAAACGTCACGAAAGATATAACTTGTTTTCAGTGTACATTGAATGGAATATATAAGAAATTACACAACTGTCGAGATGTACAAACTAGATTTGCTTTATAATTATTCAAAGAATTAATAAACCCAGTTTAATTTATGAAATACAAATAATTAAGTAGTGGGAAATTATTCTAGTATCTTCTAGAATACACAATTTTTAGTAGTTTTCCATTGAAAATTATAAAAAGATCTAAATATTTTATTAATTTTTTAAATACAAAAGAGACAAAATGAGTATTCAAATCATATAACAATGAGATGAGAATGAGGAATACTGAAAATTTTATTTTATTTTCTATTTTTGACATAATCTTTGAGTGTCGAGTAAAGGTTCAAAATGTTATTATAAACTTGAAATTTACAAATGTTCCTTGATCAATCCTTTGCGGTGTGAAAAATACAGGATATTACATTCCTTTTAAAAATATATTTTTAATATAAAGTAAAATTTTTTGATTATTTTAGCAGACATATTTAAATAGTTATCATATTAATAAATATGATTTTATAGATGTTTATAATCTTTGCGAGACAAAGAAAAACACCACCTCATACGTAGGAGTATTAAAGTGCCCACTCGCTCTGAAATCCAATGAAAATGTCGGCTGACAGAGACATAAATCGCACCATGCTGACTTAACATTAAACGATCTTCACAAGAATCAGTTCCCAGGCAAGAATCGAGAGGAAAGAGGACACTGAACCAATACCTTAATCGGAAACTCAGATCAAAATAAAAATTCGTTGAACATACGAGAATAATGCCCGTGTAAATATACAACCTTAATTTTTATGAAGAGCCTTAATTTCGCCAAATCTCTATGGTTCCCACCTACTCTATATAAGTAAAAAATGACATTTAGAAATTAGATAAGGAAAATTATTTTCTCCTCAAAATATCGGTTAAGGCAAGTTTTATAAATATCTTTTGCTTTATAGTGACATAGAAAGTTTAGGGTTGTCTTATGTCTATTATGAATTTGGCAGGTATCCAGAATATGCTACTTGCACTAAAGCAAGGGTTAATACCTTAAACCCCATTTATGAATCTAATGTGAATATCAGTTGTGGCAGCGTCGGATGCTTTCAATAATTTCATAGAGAAATCATCACAAATTCTTTATTTTACAAGTTTGCTGTCTCCTATTCCCAGACTGAACCCGGGATCTAGAAAATTGTACATTCTGCGTCCATAAAGGTTAACTAGATAAGGAAAACGTGATGGTATATTTAATTTTTAAATATACGATTAGAGTTCATATTTGGAAGAATATACACTCTTATCAATCTAAAAATCTCTATGCTCTCGTCTCAACTAAATTAAAAGAGCAAGTATAAAATAAACGTTTTATTTTTATAACATAAATCTATTATTTAATTATGGAGTTCTACAAACATATCTAGAAAACAATTTTTTATTTATGGTGCCGAAGGTTGTATCTGGCTAGGTAAATATTTAAACCTTTTTTAAAATGTTATATTTATACAACAATATAATTGTTATTAATAAGGTGCACGTTTTTGAAGAAAAAAAAAAGAAATACAACAATAATTACAATTTTGATTAGGTTAAAATTTTATTAAATTTAAAAGGATGTATTTAATTTCGAGAAAAATATATTTCAGTTATTTGGAGAGAATTTAAATCCGACACTTGAGAGCTGAATGGCGATGTGCCCTTTGTGAGTGTAGGGACCAGATATGGTATCAGCGAAGCCAGGGTTGGTTGAAAGGAAAAAAAATCTATCACGACTACAAAATTTAGTGGCGCGTAAATTATAGCTCTCCCCCCGACTAAAAGACCCGTCTTCATCGTAAAAAGCACATCACTCAAACTACCGGCAAATCCAAACCACCAAAGAAAAAATTATAACCTTTCAATGAAAATTGTTGTCATTATATTAGTCATTTTTTACTCGGTTGCCTGTTACTCACTGTATTTACTAGCGTGCTTCGCGGAAGGTTTGTGAGGAGGTGGACGGATTTTATAAGAAAATTTACGATCCGTCCTCGAAAAAAAAGGTTTGCGATTGAAAGCCCCTTCTAGGTGGGATGAAATATGTACATGATATACGGTGCAAGATTTTTTCACATAAATATGTATATGGAGGAAAAATAAGAATATTTATGCAGGGACGGAACGTGCTATCAAAATAATTTTTCAGAAAATTAGAACTTGGAAGGAATTTTTTTTTAAATACTTACATTTTGTCCATATCCCTATACATATTATATCAGGCAAATATTAATATATTTAAAAAAAGTATATATTTAAATATTATGATTGACAATATTATGAAATTAATAAATACATAGGTATAATAAATTAATAAGACAATAAATATTAAATTATGTAAATAATATTATGGACTATTGGTTGATGTATATTTGCCATAGTTGGCAATGTTCAGGAATTTTCTATTGGTTTAAGTGATTTATATAAATACCATAACAAATATTGCAAATGTATAGTTTTTACAATCATGTCGTAAAAGATATACGATTGGGTACGAAATCCGTTATAATAATTATACAATAATAAATATTAAAATGACTATAAATAAATACCCATTTCTTATTTAGGAAAATTCTTAATTGCGATACAATATTTATTTGAACATTAGCCAAAAGTACATTCTTGATACCTAGATACTCTTTTCAGATGTGGCAAATATAACAAGTGACCAGGGTATGTTTTATTAGTTTTTCATATAAAGATTAGGAGCTGAAGCTTTGGCCAATTTTACACAGCTTCTACAATCGCCAAACCCAGTTTCATCGTATTCAAGTAAATAGTTAAGACTAGATTTAAATCAAACAGCATATAATAAACGCGTCAAAAAAAATACAGACGAAAACGATTTAGATTTCTAGTTAAAAAAAGTAATCTTCTTAATTAAGTATATTAATAATGTTTAACATATCAATAAAGTTTGCAGTGATGCATTTAATAAGGTAATGTTTTCGTAACATTTACAGAAATAAATAAATAAATACATATTTTTCTAACATCTATATCATATATATCATCTATATATTTTTTTAAAATGGGTATTTAGGTTATTCCTTAAAGGTTTGCTATAACAACATATCTGCCTTTAAGGCCTACTTGCGTGTAATAAGTGCTATTTAGATCGTAATTTGAACAATTCTTAAATAGTTCTAGATCCCGATTTCGAATAATTAATTCGTTGATTGCTTTATTTCGTGTGAGAAATGTCATAAAAACGGCATTAAAATAGGCATACAAAATTCACACATATTTAAAGCATTTAATGAAGTTCTCATACGGGAAATAATTCACCGTTTATCCGCGCCTATTGTGACTCTAAAATGGGAGTGTTTTCAAGTTTTCGTATCAGGAAAACGTTCACATTTCTATTATATAAATTAAGAAATTTACGATCGCATTCGGTTATGGCGCATGTCAGATATGACAGCCAGGAATAAGAAGATCCATTTACAAAATGAACGAAAGGACCCGGCTCGAGTCCAAAACGACCAAAAACCCAACCCTCCTTGTTGAAGTCACATAAATTATCGAGATTTAAGCCCACATGTCCGAAACCGCCTCGAACCAAAGATGGCGGATAATTTATTTAAAAATATGGATGGGATTTATTTTTGGGTGGGCATTAAACGAGAAAAAACTCTTAAAATTCCTTCGCTGTCTATCGGAGGTTGGGTTTTAACATAGTATCGGCTTACTCAGATATTATGCCTAGGTAGCTTCGTCCCGGGCTTTATCGGGTGGCCAGTGACGTATCGTGTACATATTACTTCACTTAATAATCAACTTAATTTAACAATTATTCAAATTATTTATATTAATTTGGCATAATCTTTTGTTTTGCGTGTATCATTATGTTATATACATCCTTTTGTGCAGATTATGATATTCCCTTTGTGCGTGGGATTGGATCGATGGAATAATACTCGTACACGTCAATATTATGTGTTATCCGTTCAACAGTTCGGAGGCGAGAGATCGCGCCGACCGAGGAGTGATCCTTTATCTCTTTCACGCGCGTCAACCTTGCCAACCGCTCGCGTCTCGCATTCGTTCCCTAGATACATCACAAATAAGATAGAAAAACTTAAACATAAATTAATAATATCGTTTTATAAAGAAGAATCACAACACTGTAAATAGTAGAATTAATAAATTTGAGAAAATGTGGACACTATCTAATCTAATCTATCTCGCAATCTTCTGATTAGTAAAGCAATATACATATGTAAACATGTTTTCGAAATCAAGGTTGTATACTTATTATTTGCATTATACTTAGAATTAAATCGGCATACCTTTACTGAAGTAACAAATGATAAACACAATTTACCATTCGTGTTTTGTGAAATAGATTAATATATGTGCCCATTATTATGAAAGTGGTCTAAGTCAAGAAACTGAAAAAAATGAGTTTATCAATTATTTCACGTCACAATGTTTTAAATTAATATAATTTGATGTAAATTGTAACAATTGTGAAAAATTTGAAGCGTTACATTCAGTGTATTGTTACGACATTCAACGGTATTCCGCTGGTGTTTATTTTGATACTAGAGTAAGTCATTTCAAACTTAAACTTTTTAATTTCTTATAAGCTACGTGTTAAATTTACATGTTGAAATAAATTATAAATCTAGTAGACTAAATAAATTTTGAAACATTGTGTTGTGTAGTCTAAAAATATTTTTTAATCATTTCAAACGCAAGCTTTTAAATATCTCGAAATACGACTTATACCACTTTCATAATAATGGGCCTATATACAGGGTGTAACCTAGTTCACAGTATTTTATGGGTGGATACCTGACCATATTACGAGTCGTAAATATTCAAGGAATATGTGCAAATCTGCACTGTTATGGAAAATATTATTATTTGAAATTTTTACAAGTTAAGCTTGTGAAGTTTACGTACTTCGAAATAAATATTTGAAAAACGATAAATTAATAATCTATATATTTGATTCAAATCCTAAAAAATCTAACAAAAAATAGTTTAGCCGCTTCGATGACCTTTAATTTTTTGTATTGAATATATAATTTGGAATCAATAAAATATTGAAATTAATCGAAATATTTTCATAATTACGTTTTGTTTGAAATGCTTATATCTCTGACATGGTTGAGATTAGGCACATATCCCTTGAACATTTTCTATTCGTAATTTAGTCGAGTATCCACCCATAAAGTATTGTCAACTAGGTCTGTTACACCCTGTACATATACCCATAATATAAATATACCTTTAGGTATTTGCAACCTGTGCATCTAAGTAATTTTGTTGATTATTACAGTACTGATACATATTTTTTTGGTTTATCATAAAAAGTGACTATCTACCTAAAATGAATACTCTCATTGTTACGTGTAAACATCGCTCGTGTACGTGTGTTATGTATACGGTACGCTGAAAAGGAAGAAAGGAATGCAATTTTATCACATTTGACACTTTAGCATGTAATTTGATGAAATCGTTTACTTACACTATGTGTATGAAGGTAGTAGGTACGTGTTTTTTTTAAATTCAAATGTTTAGGTAGGTACTGAATTCACAAAGAATCACCGGGGACATGAAAGGAGATTTTTTAGTTTTCGAATGTAAAAGTGAATTTCTAAAAAAGTAAGTTTTTCATTTATGGGTACCGAATAAAATATGTACTCACCATGGTAACAATTGTGACATATTTGTTTGATCACTTTATCATTTTATATTTTTCTGAGATTACTATAGCGTGGAACTTGGCGGAAGGGAGAGGGAGCTAGAAGCGTTTAGCTTAGATTTAAAAAAAAAAAAAGAATATTGATGTGACATGTATTCCGTGTACGAATCTCAAATTTAAAAAAAAAGACTAATAAGTTAGAAAGTAAACCTCCAACAATTAAATGATAGTTACCAATCAGTTAATCTTTACCTAATCAGTTACCGATCATCGTCACAATCATAGTCACTAGTTTACGGAACAAAAACTGTTAAAATTTCATTCCCCGCAGAACTTAAAGAAAAATGTACGGTTTGTCAATCAGTTTATACTCTACCGCTACTGGATACCATACTGAATATACAGCCGACAAAGTATTTGAGTCGAGATTGCCCAGCGAAGCATGCACATGACTTTACCTAATAAATGTCAGAGACAAGTCAATCTTTTACGATCTTTTATATACTTTATGAACTAAGGGCGGCATGTAATGTCGCCTGCAGGTACCTGATAGGTACATGATGGAAAACTGCTGATGTGGATACAGCTTTTACAATCACAATGTGGTGAGTAATGCACCCTTAATACCCAAGAAGAGATGTATCTACTGAATTTGCCCATTATACCCTCTGTATTTATTGCCCGAGATGAAAAAAATTCGCTTGCATAGATTGATGATACTTAAATCCGATAGAAAAGACATATTTTATTATTTAATACAAAGTAGAGTAGGTACATAGTGAATACTTCGTGAAGAAATGGTAGATATGTACATCAACGCGCGTATTTTTTAAGATGATACGCCAGGATGTGGTATTATATACAATACAAAGAAAAAGCGTAATTGATTAATTTTGAGCTAGTTTGGTCTAGTGCAGGGTTCGGCAGACCGCGGCTTTCATAGGCAGTTGCAATCATATTTGATACATGGAATAGTTTTGCCTGCAACATATGACACAATAAAATATATATAATTTGCAATTCTCACAATCTTTGGCATTACCTATTTATGTGAACAAACATTATCTTCCATGAATCAAATACAAAATAAGTAAAGAAGCAAATTTAAAATCATGCCTAAAATTGAATAAGTAGTTACTTGCCAGACAGCAAGGCTTTCTAAAGCGATACAAGGTCACCGTTCTAACTAGTAAACTTTACAAAGCCCCAAAAAGGTTTAAAAATGTAGGTTTTTTTGTTTTATAAGTGGAGCACTGAGCTACTAAAGCTTGATTATGCTAATCTAAAAAATATACTTATATAAAGGTGCCCAGCGGAAAATTTTCAAGTTTAATATTAAATAATAAAAAACCTACAATGTTATTCTCATATTTTATTTTTATAAAATTGTGTTCAATGATGGTGATTTTACGTTTTTGAAACAATTTCGTATAAATGCCGTTCATTTTTCTCAAGACACTCTTACAATCGGACTCTTAAATTTGCGAACACGCGAGAGCAATGCGTTGGTTCATTGGCAGCAACTACACGGCGGATATTTTCTTGTAGAGCCTGGATTATTCAAGGATTGTTGCTGTAAACTCTCGACTAGGTATACCCACAAAAAAAGTCGCACGGTATAAGGTCCGGCGACCGAGGTGCCCGGGGTATATCTCCGTACTTGCTGATTAATTTATTGGGAAAAATTTCCCTTAAGACAATGCAAACGTTTTTGATGGCGTTCCCCTGGGATGTTCATGTTCTGTTTATTAACATAGCCATCGATATGAAAATGTGCTACATCAGTAAACAATATGTTTCCAAGCAAAACGTTCCAGTATCGTTCTGGCTAAGGTTTCACTTAAAGTATAGTCATTTTTGTTGAGAAACTGCACGATTTACAAACTGTAGTTTCTTTTTCAAAATAACGTGCACTGTTGATTTTTTTATTTCAGTAAAGGCTGCAATCTTCTTTATCAATTTACGCGGATTGCGCATAATTTTACGTCTAACTTGAGCCACATGTTCTGGCGTCGCTGCTGACGTTGATGGTTTCGGAAGAGTTTGGTTAATTATTACCCATCTTGTCTGAACTTTTGAACACAACACCAGATAAGTTGCGTGCTCAGCTCGTCACTCACTCGTCGAATACTAAAGTGAGTACAAAAAGCGCGACGCGCACGAACCAATGAATCACCGCACTTTAAATATTGCTCAACCAGTTCCCGACCAGTGTCTCATTGCGACTGGTAAATCCGCAAATCACGCGTGTCGAACAATACGCCTCCCACTTACCTCATTCTGTTGGTTTACGAGCAATTACAATTTAATCTTGAAATTTTTCCGCTGGATACCCTGTATTAAAAGCAAGTTTTGTTTGAAACTAAAATGTAATAAGACAAGTGTTGTGACATGACATATCTACCCGGATGAATAATTGTTAGCTGAAATATTCCACAACATACATACAAACATTGGACTCAATTATTTTATAAGATCGTCAGTCTATTCTATTTTAATATCAATATGGTACACATTTATGACAGTTGTATATTACTGCATTATTACTAATACTTCATGACTATTACATACTACTATTGATGTGACAGATTTTCAACCAGTTAAAAAATATATGTAAAATCAATTTATCATCGTGCATTTAATGAACTAAAGTGTTTTTCATTAATTCATTTCAAACCAAATTTTCTATTAATTTAAAAATGTGTATTTATTGTTTATTAGCATCAGAGTCAGTTGCCATGACAGATTATATAATAAAGTTGCCATTGGTCGCCGTTCGTCAATATTTAATAATTTTTGTTTTAACGTATCATGATCTAACAAAAAACTTTGATTTAGTTAATTAATATAATTTATTAATACCCTAAATTCGTGGATATTTTAACACTTGGACTTTCTTTAGTATCATTGTATAGAATAATTTTCAAAAATAAAAAAATTGCACATTCAAAACTATTTCCACTACCAACGTACTAAAAATCATTAACCTATCTGAATTTTTAAGTGATATATAGGAAAACTTTTTTACACTCTATGGAGTATCTCTTCAAATTACGTGATTTGCCTAATATTCATCAATTTTACTCTAGACCAGCAATTATTTTAAAATACAATGATACTTCATATACCAATACATGATAGGAACAACGACACAAAATGTACTGCAATAACCTCATATGAAGACTACATATTTCCTATACCCAGTACTCAAACTTGATAACATTCAAGACTTGGAGTATAAAATCATGCAAAGTAAATTTTATCACCTGAATTTTTCAAAAAGCCAGTTATGAATGGTTTAGAAACCACGAGAAAGAGTTGCTCCGATACTTATATACCAGAGTTTGAAAGAGGAAAGAATGTTTATTTTTGCTGCCAATGCTATTATGTTTCTATGGAAATTTAAATTGGTTTTTTTAAAATTATGTTTATATATGTGTAAACCATTTATACTATATATTTTAAACAATAGCAAATATTTTAAAATATGACTCGGTTTCCGTAGATCGGGACTATTTAATTGTAAAAAAAATCGGTGTAAAAGAAAACACCTTTCCAAAACCAAAAGTTAAATAAATGTGTATTAATATGATATGATTATAATGGAAAGAGCTTAAGAATTACCATCGGCCAATAAATATGAAGTGTGTTGTTGAAAGCTTTACATTTCTTGGAACTGGAGTGAAAAATGACTGCTAAATATCCAATATGTTAATTCAATTGCAAGTAACCACTCCGACATTGAAACTTTTTAGTACTATCGCGTAGCTCCCAATCCAATGTAAAGGTATATAATTTTATAGATATTTTCAGAAATTTTGTGATTAAAAATTATTTATTCAGGTTAATAGATTCTGGGTGTAGTTAAGAGTCATATCATAAAAATGTTATTCAAATAACTCAGCATTGTATTATTTATTTTTATATGCAAACTTTAACTGTTTTTTTTTTCTGAAATATTCTCAAATAAAAAAACAAACGGCTTCATTTTTGCTGTTCGATATTTTAAAAATATAACTTTTTTGAGTTGTATTAAAAGTGTTTAAAATATAATTAGAATTAAAAAATATAGACTTGACGTCTTAGGACGGGTTGACCCCTAGTTTTGAAAATTATAAAATATATACATTTTCCTCGTTAACTATCATTTTGATGTCACAATTTTTACCTCAGAAGTTTGTCATGATCTTCCCTTACAACTCATCTAATAATTTAGTAGATTGGCACATCTGTACGTTTTCATTTTCCTCTACAAAAATACTTTTTAGTGCTTTAATAAATTTATAATTTATAGTTTTTTTCTTTTTCTTATTCTGTACATCACTTCCACCCGAGAGCTCAGCCACACCCCACACCCCCCACCCCCCACCCTCTCATAAGTCATGAAAAATGTAAATATTTTATATATTCGTCCTCTATGTAGATAAAAGCAGTGGCTTGATAGAGAGATACAGCAATAATTTTTTTATTGGGCCACAAACAGCTCATTCCGCGGCCTTATTACGTATATAAAAAGCCTTTGGCGTCATAACTTCTGCAAGGAATAACGGCTTCATCAACCTGCGAGATATGGTTGCCGAAACGACGAGAGCCGACTCCAGCTCAAAAATGTACCCCTCGACCATCAATTCAACTGATGAAACGTAAGAAGGAAGATGACGTTGAATTTCACTTATTTCGAGTTGTAATTATTAATATGGAAATTTAACATTATTAATAATTTTCGTTGGAAAACAGACAAATGATATGAAACAAAATTAAAATATTAATATTACCTACCTAATATTATCATCCACTTAAATATTTGCACAACAATTCTCAATGGTCAAAATACGTAATGTACAAATGAAATATATTTGCTTTATATATATACAGAAAACAAAATCAGTGGCGTAACTATGCCAATGCAGCCAATGTAATGCATTGGGGCCCAAATTAAATAGAGTCACAAAATGTTCGTGGCTTTCAAACTATTTGGCATTGATGTTTTTGTAATCGTCAATACCTTTTGTTAATATAATAATAATCCATAGCAAGAAATGGAATTATAAACTATGAAACATGAAACTTATTTCGTTCTTTATATTAATTGGATAAACCACGCAGTACTAATATTCGTATATCTTAGGTATACACAATAATTATTTAGGGGGTCTTTTTTCCATTCAGCATTGGAACCCAATTTTTGCAGTTACGCCCCTGAACAAAATACATTATTATAAATTCTCCAATAATAAAAATACATCGTAAAAAAATGTTAAGTTAACATATAATATTATAAAAAGAATGTAAATGTATGCAGTTAGGTTACTAAAGTGCAGTGATGGACTTTTTAATAGATGACAAACTCGGTGAGAAAATATTAACTTTAATAACAACGTCCATTAAAGTTTTGACGCAGCTTAGACAAAGGGTTACAAAATGTTATGTATGAATTGTAGACTGGTAGATGGAAAGTAAGAAAATTCCTGTGTACAGTGAATCGGTAGAACGAAATTAAACTTACGTAGGTATGCAGGAGAGTTAATAAAATTATGAATAATTTTAGTATTTCTATTTCTATATTCTATTTATTCATATCTCAAGTGTTTGAAAATTAAATGACACTCATGATATAAAAAAATGCAAGAATAATAATTTGATATCTACAGATTTAGCATCACCTTCATTCTTTAATTAATGTATTGGTTCGAAAAAATAATAATACAATTTTTATCGAAAATAAGATTTTGATAACTAGACGACATAATAATATGGATTGAATTCTTTTTGCGTATTTTATTCGATGTAAACAAGTATTTTAAGCGAAAACAAAAACATGCAAATTGACGTTTTACAACTGTCAAATTGAGAGTTTAGAGCAGTATACAATTTCACTAACGCCCATCAGTTAAAGTGTATTTTCGCTAGTAGAAATATACCTATATTTTCAGATGAAAATGTGTTCGAATATGATTTCACTAAATCGCCAGCTTCACTGGTAATACACTTTCATTGTAACATATATATTCCTAAATATGTGCAAATTAATACAAATTATGCCTACGATCAGCTTCGTATTGCAACAATAATTTAGAAATGTATTTTTGAGGTGTGTTTCCGTTTCATATAATAATTTCGAGGACAAGTACATACTTCGGTAGGTAGAGGTTATTTTTTTTATCTTTCTGAAACTAATTAATCAGAGACCCTCTTTCGTCTTCGCTTTAACTGAAACGTTCCAATTAAGTTTTGCTTTGTAGCCAAATAGCGGGCTCATAACACCAAACAAGTTTTCGCACTTGCCTGGACGTTCTCAAATTCCTTTTGGAGAACCGGTCGTTAAACCACTCTGCAGAGGTCCAGTGAAATCTACGAGATGAGTGAAATATACGTGAGAGCAAGTGTGAGGGTATGCTGTATAAATGAATTTGATTAAAAATGAAGGATTCGATACTTCAAAAGAAACACAAAGCATTCGGGTCTAATTGGCCATATTTTATTACAATTTTAAAGTAGCAGATGGCGCGCAGTTTCTAAAAGCTCCTACATTAGTTAGATAGCACTCTCATGGAAGCGTTCCGAGTTTTATTATGTGGGCAGGTGTAGTATATCAATACCTATCAGTGTCGAGTCGCGCTAGGCGAGATCGTGCTGTTACATTCTAGAGCATTTTGAGGTGAAACATATTCGGTATGATGAGATGTAATTCTTCAATCTCAAATGGTTTATATGATTGACGTGATGGATGTTGGTTGAATTATGCAAGGCCTAGTCGCATTCATCAAATTAGTGGTGTGCACAATGCATCCAAAACAATTAAATTATAAATAAATATTAACTATTGGGACTCTCTAAACAAATTATGTAGGTACGTGTATTACTCAAAATATTTTTGGGATTCATTGCAATATAAAGTTAATTGATTTTAAAAATGGAATAATAGATGTACCGTTTATAAGACTACAGAATATTCATATATCGGAAACATAAATGGTTCACACGTTTCCCTGGATGGCAAAAGTTCCGGGTCCGTATCCCGGTGGAAATTTTTTCGTTAGATATATTTTTTCTGTATATCTTTCTAAATCATTAATTTGTTTTAAATAATTTTGTGATTAGATATTTTAAAATTATTGTATACAATAATTTCACTAGAATTATGAAATTTTAACATTAAAATTACGCACTCGCACAAAATGCGCGAATGTTTGAATAACTATTTTTATTGGTATAAAATAAATAAACGGTAATTTAATAGACTAGTGACACAATATATGGGAATAAAAGTAAAAAATGCCTACACTCCGATACCTGCGCAGTTGAAGACGGGATCAGGCTCATTCGATTCAATTTAGGGTGGGTTTATATCAAAGTCACAGTAGCGCCGGACACTCTTGAGTATCTAAGCGTAATGCGTAATTCTCTGTGGATTTTATTTTTGAATTTATAATATAATGTTTTATTTTTCTATTGATCATTTTAAAGCGAATGATAATGTTTCTCTCAATGGACTGTGTATTAAAATATATTTCTAATGAATTAGATTTACGTAGGTAGACTAAGTAGGCACATATGTGAGTTTTCACATTTGTATTAAAAGGTAATGTGTATAGATGTTCTATCTACATCTGATAAATATTTTCGTTTTGGGAATTTACTAGTTCATGTTTCTTTGTGATATGCAGGTAGGTTAAATATTTTTTATAATCCTACCTGCTATTTAAATAAAGTTTATATACTATATAGTAATTTAATATTGTAACATATACTATAGTGAGTAGGTAAAAAAATATTCCGGTAAAATGAAAGTATGTTGGTTTAAACATTATTTGAAATTTAAAGTTCAATAATTTTAATGAAAAAAAAGTTTTCCACGAGAATTACTTATTAAAGAAATGTAAATCTAAAGCTAAAAGGCAAGACACCACAACATCCCGTAGAAGATCCGGATGCGTTGGTAAAAAAATTGTTTTAGATAATGAAAAACACTAAAAATGCTGGATGTAATGAATATAATGGACATGTAAGAAGTTAAATTAATTTATATAGGTATTTTTTAATAACTAGTTACTCTCTTTTTTTACTCTTCATAACAAGCATTTTAAATCACCATTGCCTCCGATATTCAAGTGGTTTAGATGTCCGCATTTAACATCAAATATCGAGAATTCCTATCTCACTAGTTTGTCTTATATTCATAGAAAAATTAATCAAAAAATATTAATAATATCATTACATTTTTATTCATTATTTTAATTTAAGAATACATTTTTTTTAAGGAGATCACATTTTTGCGTGATGTTGCATTTTCAAAACATAGTTCTGTGGTATTTTTAATACAAACTAATTGAATCGAATAGAAAGATAAACGGGAAAAAAATATTTAATTGCTACCGGGATTCGAACCTGGATCTCTTCTCGATTTCGAAACTCGGTAGTACCTAAATATTTTTTCGATAGATTGATTTTTTTCTGTATATCTTTCTAGTTGATTTATTTAATTTGTACAAATTTAAAAAAAAAAACTGTGTTTTATAAGTTTATTTTGTACATTCAAGATAAAACAAATGAATAATAATTGAAATTTATGAATTAGTTAATTACTTACCTACTAAAAATTAATTTTGTACGATCATCTTCTAAAGCAGTAGTAATGTAAATTAACCAACTCAACTAAGTTGAGAATATTTCTGTGTAGTATAGATTTGTATCTGGTTATTTATATTTATAAATAAAGTATGAACATTTGGACCGTACCAAAAAACAAATGCCAGCGTAAAAGTACGCACTTGTATGGTGACACATTGTACACTTCAAATTCACACTTTCTATGTCACAACTGACACTTTTAAATAAATTAAAAACTGGCACTGTCTTCACTCATTACCTACTGCTATTTTTGAACAATTTTCAATATTTTCACACGACCTGTCAAAAATACTGAACCAATCAGTCTAGAAGCCGAAAATGAACTAAGGCTTGTGTCAAGTTTTCTATGTTTATTATTATTGGTGGCTGGTTTAGTGCCATCATTATATGTCGGGCCAGGCAATATAAAGAGGTGAAACCGCATCTATTATTGGCTCTATGTGAAATTATGTAGACCCGAGTTTACTGTACCTATTATGTTATATGGAAACAGCTGACTGCGAGGGCCCCGCCGTGCGCAGACTGCAATCGTCGAGTTTCATCCGGTCAAAATACACAATACATTTTTATTATTAATTTAGTATTTAAAAAATAATACTTATCTAATATATTTATAATTACTTGACTTGGTTCATAATTCTTTTAAGATGGACATTTAAACATTTTACTTATATAATTCTCTTATGTTCGTCAAAATAAACATATATTAACAGCTATCTGTGTCGCATGTCAATATAAAATAGACAAAATCTCTTGTTAATTCTGTCATGTGAAAGTTCACGGTTATTGCATCAAATTAAAATTACAAATACTATAAGTTTCCCGTCATTATTGATATAATATTTTTAGTTATATATAGGTTTTACAGATCAATAATATAATAATTATAAATCACTCGATGAAATAATCCTAGAAAATAAAATCTGTTAGGCGATGAAAAAATTTGTAAATGAAAATTTCGTTAAGCGAATGGTAAATTAAAATAATAAAACCCAACCCGAAACAAGAATCTAATATATAACAAATTATTTAAATTATACAAAAAAATTGCAGAAAATAAATCTACCAGCGAATGTAGTGCATAAGTACGAGATAAGTGATTGGTGTGTTTTTACAGGGTAGAATAAGAAATTAAGATATTCGCAGTAGAACTAAAGTAGAAGACGGAGTCTGTCAATCGTCAGGGTAAAAAAGTGTAAGAGTACATATCTAGTCTGTGGGTAAGGAAGATGAAAAGAAGCCATTCAACGGTGTTCTTCTTCTTCTTTTTTACTCAAGCAATCTACCCTTCAAGAGTGATTCATGTCCTTAATCAAGTCAAATCTACATTTAATAGAATAAGTACAATATTATTATATATAGGCTATATCAAAAGTCAATACCATTCTCGTTCAAAAATTTAGAGAATATAGAGATCAAATGTGGCGAGTTAAGAAAAAGAAGATGACATAAGTTAGAGTTGAAATTTACTATTAACGAGATCACTGTAAAAAAAATTGAACAAACGAAAAAGACACCACACACACACACACACATCGGGCTATCTATTAAATTCAATCTGAACAAATGGGAGGCTAGTGTTAAATGGTGTGTGTTGAACCCATGAAAAATGAATCAAAATGGAATATTTTTCTATTGTCGCTTTATTCTATACGTCATCATTATCAGCCGTTTTCTATTCATTGCTCGATGAAGATCTCCACAAGTATCTCCCACTTTTCTTTATTCATTGCTATTCGCTGCCAGTTTGATGATTTCATCAGTCTAGCGGGTTTTAGGGTGACCTGTCTTGATTCCCCTCGAATACCGCTGGATGCCTGTGTATGTCCACCTATTCCATCCGTTCTCCGAGAAATGTACCTACACACACAATCACAGTATACAAAACAATAATAATGACGCTAATAAGAGTACAACTATATACAGATTTTTTTCTTTAAAATTATAGTTTGTTTTAAATTAACGTTCCAGATTTTTCATGTTTGTGGTTGGTTGTAGCATTGTAACATTAAAAAAAAAGTGACGTATTTTGTAGGTAGATAGGTATGTCTAGTATATTTAACAAATATGTAAAACACTTTTTATAGCTCGGAGCTGAAAGTCGACTAGTTCTAGCATTCCCAAATTTACAGCACAGTATAAAACTGAAATCGCGTGAGGTATGTTGATTTTGGTCCGTTGCCGCCATATGTACCGGCCAATTAGCGCCCAGCCCCACCCCCCTCCCGCGCCCCGTGACGTACCTTCAGGGACGAACTAGGTCGCTGACCTTGACATTGGCTATTGACATTGTAATCATTCGGCTGACTAAAGTTTTGGACGAGTAAAAACGACTGTAAAGTGACGTCATAAAAATATAGGGTGATTCAACTTGTGTTATTATTAGGGTATGTGAACACAAAACATTATTACGCTTTGGTAACTGCGCATCCGAAGGCGGAATCGAGTGAATTTGGCTCTTTGAATTTGTGCGATGGTACACTGGTGATTTGAGATGGATATTAGCAGTGGCGAGGTTATGGGAGTACGTGCGCTTGATGTTACAAGTATAGAAATGTGGAAAATATTTGTGAAAAAATCTATGATCGAGTGAGAAAATAACAAAATAGAAACCAATTAGGGTTGCTCGTAGCATAGTCAACCATAGATAAAGCAACTACTTGAAGACGCCTTTATCAGATGCTTCAACAACCGAAGAACGACCATGAGAAGATATATAAGAAGTGGACGAGGCAAGAATGATATACCAGGATAGAGAAGTATGAAGTTCTATCTTCTCCGCCTACTCCTACAGTGAAATACCATGATGGTAAGTTAGGGCTGGTTGTGTAGTAGTAACTTTTTACTGTATTAAAAAATGTTACTAAAGTAAAAATATTTGCGAAAACGGGATGTTTGATCGTTAGTAAAAAAATATGTACTTCTCCAAAGTACATCCCGTAGTAAACGCATTTTACTCTCCGATATCCGATAGTAAAAGCGAAAATTGATAGTCAAATAACGGATTTTTCACAGCTGTTCCAAAAGTCATCCGACACATTGATACATTGAAAGTTGCAGTATACGACAATTAATCATTCAATATCCTGTTATTTTAGTAATGAGAGTTCTTTCGATGATGATCTCGTTGTTTAATATACATTAGCATATAATACGAAAAAAACTTCACCACCAAAGTGACAGATTTCGAACGCATAGGCGAAAAAAATTCATGATTATTTGTCGCGCCTATGGACATCTCCATCTATGCTTTGACAGTAGTAAATTTGATGTATCAACAACCCGCAAAAGATTGTTACTATGGGCGTTAGTAAACGGTTATTATAGTAAAAAGTTACCATGAGTAAAAAGTTACTGCTGATCACACAACCGGCCCTTAGTTAGTTAATGATACGAGACTCATAAGGTTTTGCGCATGTTATAATTAATGATTATATTTAAGGAGATAATTGAATTAGGATGAATAAATAGTTTAATCAAAAACAAAATATTAAAGTAATATTTCAATATTATATGCTAAATATTTTACTAAATTTAATATCGTATACCATTTCTCTTACGAAGATACGAAGACAGGATAGAATGTATATGTAAACCGCTATGACCTTTCATGCAATTTTTCGAACATTTCAATTTTGGCTGCGTAGGATCCTAATTTTGGGACGAATGGTATTCAATATAATATACAGTTATACTAGCGGAAGGTGATTAGGTGGCTAGCGGGTGCTTTTTTTGCGCAAGATTCAAAAACCATCCAGATAGACAGACATCCATTCAAACCAACCAGATAGACAGACATTTAATTTTATACACATACATTGTGCGTATACTATTTATGGCATCATTTCTCCTATTATTATCTTTTAATTTATTTTTAATTGATTTATTGGTCATTAGTTTGTTAATCACGCGCTCTCTAATATTTTCTTTTTTAAGTATAAAGCACATGATGAAAATCAGTTGGGTACTAAATATCCTTAGGATCGCACCGGCCTTCGTCTATTTTCAAGAGCGTGGGGTAATTAATTCGTCTGTTATTTACTGCACCATTGATTCTCAAAATAATAACAAATGAGGTTGCTATTATGTATATATAATAATACCTAAATCACTCTGTACTTGTGTTTTATTTTAAACCAGTTATATTATGTATTTATTCATATTCCTGAAGATTTGGAATACAATTTAAAAAAATAATAACAGTCACTTAACCATTTAAAAGTGAATTATTTTTATTATATTAATTTACTTTTTACATAAGAATATAGTGTGGTAATTTTATTTTAGAAAATGAAAATGCCGGTTATTTACGTACAACATATTATTTTTAATAATATCTTGTATAAGTCACGCCGTATACGAAATATTATTATGTTTTCTGCGTTACTCCCTTACATTTTTCTCACCCTGTATTATCGATAGGTCGTAAAATAAATAAAAAACTTATACTAAATTGAAAACAATGACAAGGTTGTGTGTGTGTGTGAGACGTATTTTTATAATGTTATTGAAGGTATGTAGCGTGGATTCACTGTCTCGTAGATATAAGGGAAGATTGTTCCCTAAATGAATTGTATTTTATAGACATAATTAATATAGTGTTTTGAGAGAAGAATTCGTATGTGAATCTAGAGATCAATAATATTGAATTCAGCAAGGTAACCAAAAAATATAATGGAAAAATTTATTTAAATACTAATTAATAATTCTAGATAGATACAAATCTAAATTTACGACAATCCATGTTTTTATATTGGATGAAAATCACTAACTAGTTACGTGTGACTAAAAATAATTAATAATACATCATTATCTTTCCCTTCTTCCCGCGGGTCGGGGTTAATTAATGTGTGTTGGGTTTGTCTACCTTCGACTTCTTTCTGTCTCACGTGGCCGCTGCCGTCTCGGTCCAATTCAGGCCCAGCCTCTTGGCGCATTACTGTTCCATTTGATTAGGCCAACTCCTACTTAGATGGAAGTAATCTTCCAAATAAGAATAACAAATAAAATTAATTATTTAGATAGTCCGCAGGATAGACGTATTGGACAAACCGTATTTCCTCAAGAAGGATGTATTTTCCTATTTTGGTGTCTCTGAATTTTTAGTGCGTCTAATAATCTATGGAGTCTTACAAATCACTGTAAAATTCTGCAGTCGTGATGAATGATCACTGATTACTAGAAGAACCGAGTCGAAAAGTAATTCAGAAAAATTCGACACTGAATCTGAAGAAATTTCAGACTCTGATGGTGATAATACATAAATATTATGCCTATATATTGAATTAATGTTATGTAAATCAGCAATATTATTCGATTTAATGTAATGTAAATTAACAATAATTATATAAATCAATCTGTGACGCGGTCACTCCAATAATCGTCACCAAATATTACGCCATTAACAGAAGATGTGATAATTTAAATAAAAGTTTGATATTCTCAGAGCTAGCCTACAGCTGGATGCCTTTTATGACTGGCACACAGATGGTGCCGGAGCAGAGATGTAAATAGGATCATTCTAGAAAGGTGCTATTTCTAGACTAATTCCAGATATCGTCACTCAAAGATGAGACAATTAATGGTGCAAGAATAATAAAGGAGTATTATTTCACCAGGATTCAGAATTTAGTGCAATACTTAATCCGCTATTAATAAAATATAATACTGTTTTGGAGAGCTGATTTGAAAAATAGTGAAAATAAAAAAAATTACCCAGTTAAGATAATATGATCAATTCTCTAAAACAAAATCTTTCGTGTTATTAATGCTTTCGTTAATCTGGATTGGCTGGATCATTCATTTTATTGCAATGATTATAAAAAATTAGATTTTATGCATCTAAAAGCAGTTCGTCCCGTTCTTATAAACTCTTAATTAATTAAGAAAAAAATATCGTATGACTAAGCGTGTAATAAATCTACATTCAATAGATTCATATATTTCATTAAAAGGTTCCAACAGATGTACCTATATAGATAAGAGAAAAATATCAAATATTGTTATCATTATAATTAATATTTGAGTCGTTTACTTCCAAACCCCTCTATAATCAAAAATGAAAAAAAAAAAAATTAAATGCAGTTTGAATAGAAAAAAATTATACTTGCGATTAGTTCAAATACTGAACCACTAATAATAATTTATGTAATAGAACAAACAAAAAAAAGCTTCTTGTCAAAACTCTCTATAATTGAGTACTTAATTTTCAAATACGTATAAAGTGGCAATAAATTTTGTAATTTCGCAAAATTTACAACATATTAGTAATTGTTTTTCATTTACTTTTTTCTATTGCATAAATACACCGAATATTCAAAATATTTATTGAATAATTTGAATGAAAATTCTATTTTTAAACGTTTTTCGTGATTTCTGTGTTTTGTTAAAAATCCGTTATAGAGGGGTTTGGAATTAAACGACTTATTTACTGTAAAGCATTTTTTAATCTATAAATAATTATAAGGGGTACATTAATGCACCATAGAGGTTTACGGCCCGTGCCTACGGATGAGATCTCTCTGAGAAAGAAGTCTCGAAAGCGGGTAAATGTCAGTACAAAATTCAGAGCGAAGCGTTCTATTAATCCCCTCCCGGGTTAGAATAACGCATTCAGTACTAACTATTAAAGATCAAAATCTCGTTGAGTGATTCACAAGGGCCATTGTGTTTTGTTTTTTGTAATAATTTCGACATATTTTGTAATATAGTGCCTTGATAAATTAATGCTAGAAATTTCTTCAAGTAGAACTGGAGAATCGTGACTTGTTGTCAGTACGACCCCTCAAAATAGTAGGTTTCATCTGACAATGACACTGTTTTAAGATAACGAGCTCAAAAGTGATGATTGAATTTCAACATATATTCATGTATATTTTGTTTTGAGTATGCAAATATGATCAGTTTTAAAGTCTTAACTTATTTTCAGTATTATCAATGATAATAATGATCCATAAATTGAAATAAATAACTGATGCAGTTGGAACTTTCAGCTCTTGCAATTTCCTTTAATATCCGTTAAATAGAGTCGGTGTGTATGGGAGAAATAAAGAATAATGCATTTGGAACCCATTTCACGCAATAACTCAAATTAGCCCAAAATGATAGTTGGAACCTTGTTATTCTAAAGGGCCTAGTGGCAAAATTAGAGGTGGGTAAAAGAGCAGCAGCTCCGAATGCAACCCGAATTGGGGCGCGAAACAAGAACTTCGTTGAATATGCAAAAAACAATAAATCTCAATTTATTATCAGAATTGATCGAAATCCAGGGACAATTTAGTGTTCAGAAATTTCAGGTTTATGAAATGTTTTACAGAAAAATTTTACTAATCAAATAAATGATTTTTTTAAGTTTTAAAAATTTCAAAGTAAAGGTGACATTAATAAAAAAAGTGTCGTGGAATGTATTACACAATAAATAACCATAAATTCATTAAAGTGCTCAATGACACAGGATTTCGTGAAGGGCGTGCATCTAATCAATTTTTTTCAAACTGAATATGATTTTTGTCCGTAATAAATTGAGTGTTATAACGATACATTCATACTAGCTCAAAAAAGAAATATTTTAATCAAAAATGCACTACTAGCATACATAGCTTTTTTAAATATTTTCAAAAATTACTATTAATGACACCATTTTTGAATTACGGAAGAGGTGCATTTTTTTTACTGCCCCCCTGGGCATTTACCTAGTTATGCCACTGATTTTGTCGTAGCTTTGTGAGATTTAGGTATTGGCGTTACCTACAGATATGCATTATTTGATAACATGATAACATAAAATAATAAATTAAAATTCACTAATCACTTACATAATTCAACTAAGGGTACTAGCTATGCAACGTTTATGCGTGGTGAGTGATGTCGAGACTTATTTTGACGACACTCCATATTTTTTTCAGAACAACTTTGCAATCCTTGAGAAGACGAACTGATTAAAACTGTGAGTCAGTCTAATTTGTTTTCAATAGAGATAAATCAAATATCAATAAGCGATCAATTAAAAAATCATTAAAATGAAATTAATATTAACAGCTTGTATTTGGAAGAGTACGATCTTTTGCCGGTCTCACCTCCGAAGCTGTAAAGTAAATAATGGTTATATTTTATGGTTCTGGGATATGAGGGCAATAAATGTTTAAATAAGTTGTTAAATTTAATTGATTGCGTTATTCAATAATAATTACATTTACAAAACATCTAGTTTAATTGAGATAATATTGTACCGAAAACGGGCTCTATATATCTACCTAATGTGTGTAAATAACAACATTTTATTCTGTTGATATAAACATTATTCCGAATTTAAATCAATAAGAAAGAAATTTTATTTTTAATTATCGCTTGGTATACGTGTGTTGCGTAGTAGAATATACACAAATTATTACATAAAGCACAATAAAAATAATGTGACAAAAATTTTAAAATGAATTATTAAATATATAAATACCTTATTAAGAGTATAAATATATAAATACCTTGTTAAGACTAAAAATATATAAATTCCTCGTTAAAACGAATTTTATGCTGCAAAAAAAAATTGAAAAGTAATGAACTTTCTCATGTATTACAGAAATACAAAAAAATAACAGTAAAGATAAGTGATAGAACAAGTTGAAAATATAAATATAAACAAAGGAGAGATAAAAGTTAAAATGAAGAACATCCAGGGGAACGGGAGGGAGAAGGGAAAAGTAAATGGGATAAGGAAATAACATCTGTGTTTTAAAAATAAAATGAATGCCTGTGTATATATTGAATTTAGATTTAATTGAGGTATTGAAAACGTCTAGTTCATTTAAGTAATTATTAATCATATTAAAATATCAATGTTATGTAGTAAAGTGATGGTGAGTGATATCATCGTCACTGCCAAAAAATGTAAATAGCAGAGAAGTGGGGGAAGGCAAAATTCAAGACAGAGATAATCGATGGACTAAGAATATTGGCAGAGGATTGAAAAATTTAAAATATGGAAGGATAGGAACCTTGCATAGATCGACACGTGAGATTTCTCGTCTTTCAGATTTTTCTCTATGGCGCTGAGACGTACAGAAAGATAAAAATATAGAATGGCAGAAATATGAACGTTATAAAAGCGTTGCGCATGTTGTATATCAACCCTTGAGCAACACGCATCGTCTATTGCGCAACACCTGGCCACACCACCACGCAGCAAGATAAGTCGGTGGTTTAATGCAGAGTGGAAGGGTTTCGCTCAGGCGGTAGATCGCCAACTCTATAAATGTGCCAGAAATGTGATGGATTGAATAAAATGGCGCCAAATAATTTTGGAAGCTAGACTAACGATCGCGACTGCTTGATAAGAGCAAGACATTGAAGAATAACATGAAGCATTCATTTTGAAATAATGCTTCGTTGTGTGAAAATGGAGGTAGGTATATAAATGTATTGCTTTTTCTTGTAATGTTTGTTATATTTAATAATTATTTAGTTAATATTGGTTGCATGTACCTATTTATTATGAAAATAAATAAATACAACTCTTAAAGGGCACCGGAAGATTAGATTAATTTTGCTCCTAACTTTGCTTTAATTCATGACTTAAGGACTAATCATTAGTCTCGGTTTTGCTCTTGCACTAAATAGTTTAATATCGCCTCAGTATAGTATTGTAGCTTGGTACCGATAAAAAGAGTGTCAAACTCCTACAACGGTTTCGAGAAAGGGTGGTTTTTTCGGGTCCAGAATGACTCTATTAGGTATATAAATTCACAATTTTATGCTCTGCTTGAGTTTCATTTTACCATAACATGTATTTTTCATGTGTGTTAATAAATGACCTAATACGTTAAAGCTAAATAACATCATGCCAGATGTAGGATAAAATTGGAAGCAAAGTGCAAGAGATAGAGTTGTTGAAACAAAAAGCTGTTAAAAAAAGGTAGTCACGTATTTAACACGGGACACAAATTGATTGAAGAAGAGGATTGAAATATAAAATGCATTTATAAGTAAATAACTTTTGTACCTTAAAAATAGAGTTAACGTGTCATGCCCGTCTTAGGACGGGTAAAATACTATAGTTTGAGCTTCCAAATTTAATTATGAAATAATAATAATAAAGCGAATAAATTTAGAAAGGTTGATTTTCGATCTTTTAGCGTTACACATTGTCAGTCGTATTAAACATGATCATTTATATGATTAACATATATAAATATTAAATATACAAAATAATAGATAATGCAAAAATATAAGTTGAAAACTTCAGAATCAAATTCGAATATAAATTTTTGACAAAAATATATTTGGCTACCCTTAAAAGTCTAAGCATATTTGGTTCCGGTAACATAATTTAAAAGTGAAATCGGCCTCGCTTCTGACCTGTAACAAATATCGAAATTCTAAAGATTTGTTTTGTCATCAGCTCATTGTCGTTGAATGCGTCAAAAAAAAAGAAAGCGAAAAAACTAATTTTGTCTGAGTTTTTAGTAAAAATATACAAGCAGTTCATTTGAATACGACCCTTTGTATTGTTTTCAGTTTGGATGCGATATTTAGAGTAGAAAATGGCTCCCTCTTTTGACTACAAAAAATGCAACCTCATAATAAAGAAGGACTGCTGTGGGGTTGCTCCAAAAGAAAATAAACAAAGTCTAATAGATTCATTCAAATAAGCTTTAAGAAATAAATATTTTAAACTTTTCACATTGTTTATGAATTGTCTTTATATTTTTTATGAGAAACTGAACAATAGTTCGTTGGAATAGAATTTCATATTTGGTAAGATTTCACAAATCTATAAGATATGTCGGTATGTCAAATACTGAGAATCCGGCTATATTTACAGTTTTTATGAATCCCGAGATTTGTACGTACAACCCGAATTAATTTAGATAGACACTAAACGATGAAACTTTTGAATCTTTCTATTACATCAAGTATATTGTTCATAAGAATAAATTTTTTCATAGTCCTTTATTAATCTTGCATTATTATTTACATTATTTTGAGTCCAAGGTTTTCTTACTTACTTAAATAAAAAAATTGTGTTTGCTTTTTCTGGTCTTGTTGAACAAATGGTTATTACCGAGACGATCATTTCCTACTCTCGATATTCGTGATTGGATTCATTAGTTCAAATATAACATTTGTAAAATAAACTACGTTCTTAAAACTGCGATAGATTTTTAAAATTTATAGTTTTAGTATTTGTAAAGGCGAGGAAAAATCCCTGAAAAATATACACAACTCCTCAGTGCAGTAGAATTTGGAACTAAAATATTTGAATAGCATACACTAAAATAGGACTATTTATATATATTATGATTGCATTGAAAGTGTAGTATTTTTCCAATTACATTATTTAACTCGTTCTATCCTGAAATGCCTAGCGACTGTATATTTTTTGTATTATTCTTCAAACATAAAGTAAGCAATTTGTGATGGAAAATTAAAAAATATATAATTGTGGTAAGTAAATATTATTAATTACTTTTGTGATACTTCTAAGTACCCACATTCATACCTTATATATATATAATATATAGCGTAGTACAAATCATATGAACGAAATATTATAAAACATTAGAAGAATATTTGAAAATTTAAGTCGAACCTAACCTTCGCCCGCCGCACTGTAAGCATAAAAAAAAAACTAATGTCACTTACTTACCATCACGCCGCAGGGGTAGGCAGAGAGGATAGAGCGCTACACTTTCATGTCCCGACACACAATTCTCGTCTTATCCACATTTATACATCTTCTCATACAACCTCGACGATTATTGAGGCTTCTAACAGGACCATCCTCCAGTATCTGATTTACCTGGTCGTGCTAAGTCTTCCGCGGACGTCCTCTACTTCTGGTGCCATCAACACTTGCGTCGTTTATCTTTATTATCATTCTCTCCTTATTCATCCGTTTCATATGACCGAACCACATAAGTGATCCTTTCTTAATCTCACTCATTATACTAAGATCAGCTTTACATTCTTTCCTTATTTCTTCATTCCTTACTTTGTCATAAATGGATCTACCACGTATACACTTAAGAGATGTCATTTCCCCTGCATTCAGTCCACTTTCGTTCTTCTTCTGCCAACTCCAGGCCATACTTCCATACATCGGTATCGGTACCAGGACTCTATTGTGAACCACTAGTCTTGCCTCAGTTGACAAGTTCCCATTAGCTATAATTCCATTCAAAGCGCCGTTCACTTTACCTTTTCTATACGCCGTTCACTATACCTTTCTCTGTCTTTCCGTTTCTATCGAACATACTTCCAAATATACAAACTCATCTATTTGTTCCAAACATTCGTTACCTACAAGTATTTTACATATTGTATTGCTTTCCTCTTTCTCGGATACCATCACTTTCGACTTGTTGACATTCATAATAAGGTCGCTTTCCTTGCATACATCGAACATTCTACTCACTGGTCTCTGTAATTCTTGTTCATTATTCGCCATTAATACTGCATAATGCTAATGTTAGTAGTATAAATAAATCGAATAGACTATTATTTACATATACTTAGTAGTATCGTCAGAGAATTGACACCGTAGTAAGTTATATGACTAGATAAAGTTGACGGTACTTTAAAGTACCGTCAGGGTAGAAAGGGTTAAACGTATATTGGTCAGTTTAGGTATATAATACATACGTGTGATCGTCAAATGTAACATAATCCATAAATTGATTAATTTAATGAATGTTAAAGAAAAAAATACATTAAATTTTTTAATAGACATTCTCAAGCCTTGTGAGAGGTTAGGTTAGTTACGTTAATGGCCGGTCGGTTATTGCTTGGTTGAGTTTGAACTTTTATTGACGCACTTAGTGCACTTTTATTGGTGCATTTATGGAAGTGTGCATAGAAACGGCACCTAACTACAGCAAATAAACAGCTGATTACTTTGAGTACAGCCCGTTCGACAAATCATCCGGCCGGCTCGCTTTATAACATGGGTAGATGTTACCCACCTAATAACGTACAATTAAGGATTGCATACGAAATTTTGAGAATTCCGAAAATTTCATGGCAAATTTCGAATAATAAATATATAAAATAAAATATTGTTATGATCACAGATTAACGGCTATACAATGAGTAGTTGCATAACAATAGAGGTGTTTCGAAGGGATGCTTCCAAGAAATGCTTGAAAGATTAAACCAGCTAAAAAACTGTGTTAAAAAAGTATTGATTGACATCGCGTCTGATATTAATATTCAAGATGCTAAAATTTTGTCGATTAACATTATTTCTGAACTTCTTTCAATGAAGCTACTGTTGACGCCCTTTGTCGAGAGAATGCAAATCTTCTTTCAGCTGATGCGGTATTGTCTTCTATGTTTGAGAATTTGGAATGTGATGAGTTGTCACTAAAGTTGAAGAACAATTTAGAAGACCAAATAAGCCAAAGATGAACTCTGGATCTCTTCAGTATTTATACAACGGTGGAAAAAGTGAGATTAAAAAACCTTTCACTGGACCAGGGGTCGGTAGACCGTGGCTCGCGAGCCACATGCGCCTCTTTTCATAGGCATTGCGACTCTTCAACGCCAGCTCATATTTTCAAATACAACCATATTTGACACATGTAATAGTTTACCTGCAATATATGACAAAATAAAAGAATTAGCATTTGCCATTCTCACAATCTTTGGTTCTACCTATTTATGCGAACAAACATTATCTTCCATGAATCAAATAAATTAAGAAGCAAATTAAGCCACGATAATTTACAATCATTTCTTAAATTGAACAAATAATTATTTGCCAAACATACGAGTTGCAAAGCTTTCGAAAGCAATGCATTGTCATAAGTAGAGCAATGAGCTACTGAAGCATATAACTTCCATATATTATATTCTTCTACGTAGCCCACGACTGTATGCAAATTTGAATCTTAAATAAAAATCTTGATTTTACCTCTCTTTTTCGTCTTTAAATTTATATAGCTACAGTGAAGTAATACGTTGTGCCTTTATAAAAAATTTGAGATTCTGTTTACTTAATATTTGGCTCTTCTCACTAGAAAGTCTGCCGACCCCTGCACTAGGCTAACAAAATATACAATTCAAAGTTATTGAAGCTTTGCACAAATATTGATTTTCAACAGAAATTTGGAAGCTTCCGTAGCCACCTAATCAGAATCTTGCGATATAGGAGAAGTGATTTTGGAAGAACTAATCACTATGCGCAGTTCCAGTCATCAATGCAAAAGTTGGAGAACAAAATTCAGTCAAATTTGACGTCCAACATAACG
Organism: Eubasilissa splendida; assembly: GCA_031772225.1. NCBI lineage: Eukaryota > Metazoa > Arthropoda > Insecta > Trichoptera > Phryganeidae > Eubasilissa > Eubasilissa splendida. Next base: position 1,887,245 of record CM062857.1, read on the forward strand.
GCCAGCTCAACTCAACGAGCATCGAATCACAGCTTAACTTAAAAAATTAAATCCGAAATGAAATTCTTTGAAAAGAATGCCGTTTGAGGAAACGTTTTAGAATCCGTATCTCATTGTTGATTTTGATTACATTGGTGTAGGTAGCGTGGAGTCCGAGCGAGCGTTCTCAATTGCAATCAACTTTTGTATGAAGACTAAGAGACGTGGCTCTAAGTGATCTCTGCTTCCTCAAAATATATTTTAGGACACAAAACAACAATTTAATTTAATGATATTGTATTTATATAATTGAATTTCAAAATTAAAATTTTTGTACAATCATTATTTTCAATTTTATATTATAATTTTTATATGCAATAAATAATATCTTAAATAACTAATATTATAATTTTTATATGCAATAAATAATATCTTAAATAACTAATATAATAATAAATAACTATGACTAAAAAATAATATAAAATTTTACGAAATTCAGCCGAATTTTTATATTCGAATATCGAATTTTTTTTTTGTTAAAATTTGCAATCCCTATGCTAGAGAGGTCCTTGGGTATATTACAGGATTGCATAAAAAAATACAAATATATTTATGACAGTTATAACATGTGAGAAATAGACAACATTCTTGAATGCAATTTGCTATGCACGATTAAGTTACTTCATAAAAATTTTCGAACTTTTGAAAACGGGTTTACGCAGGATTGAGTGGTGAACGGCCTAAATTAATTTTCTATGCATCACAAAAACACATGTTTTTATATTGGTAACAAAAAAATATATTATTATTATAAAAAATATCAATAATATAAAGAAAAAAGTCAATTAAATTATGTAACGCATAAATAATTTAAGAGAACCAATGGCAACTATCAAGGAAAGCTACATATTTCGAACACATTTTCCGCAACGAAAAATATGACATTTTACAATTTATTACGAAGGAAAAAATGAAAAAATTGAATACAGTATGGTGGTAATGCTGCATAATAAATCATTCAACAGTCATACAGTACCGACTAGTACACACCAAATCAGATAGCAACACGTTGTGCCACAACCAGTCCGAGGAATCCTAGAACCGATCACTCTTTTCCTGACAGGCTTCTCGGATGCATCTACTCGTACCTCGGCACTGTTTCCAGTGTACGTTTATCTTATGCTTTTTGTAATATAACAAACATGTTTCAATCTGTAAATAAGTATAATGTAAATAATAAACTATCGTAAGTACTGTTTCATTGCAATATCTATCCGCTTAAGCTGTACACGCCATAATTGTTAACATTTCATATATATAAGAAAGAAGCGAGGAGATATAGGGCCCTTCTCTACATTAACACAAACATTAACTACACAATCCCCAAAACAGCACAGGCGTAGGTAGAAAGAGATCATCTCGGCTGTATAATCTTAAAAAGTGGTTCAATGTAAGTATGTTAGTGATCTTATACAGGATATATCAACATGGTGGCTAACCTTCGATAGAAGGCGGCACACGAAGAATAAGTCTTGTTAATAATCATCCATTTCTTACAAATATTGTTATATTTTTTTTGTGCGCGTTGATGCCAAATTGTGTGCGTGTGCACACCCCCACACCTTTGAAGGAACATTGGTCAGGAAAATTGTGGGGTATGGTAATAGAAGAAGATAAATACGATACCACGATAATAATAATACATTTAATCGGTGTATTTTGTATACATTTAATAATAAAGTTGTATCAATGTCTCCAAAATTTAATAATAATGAATTGATAATTCTGGTGTCTGCTATCAGTTTACTCAAAGGTATTTGAGATTCTGTAAAAATAAGGTAGATGGCTCTTTCAAATAATAGAACGATTAAATGTATTAATATCAAAAAGGTAACATATGGGTTCGAAAATTGTCGCTAAAAATATTGTCGCTGTAGCATAGTTGGATAATGCACCTTCTCCGGTTAGTAAAGAGATCCAGGTTCAAATCCCGGTAGCGCAACAACAATATTTTTCGATAAAATTGATTTTATATGTATATCTTTCTAATTAATATATTTAAAATATATGATATATATTTTGCTTATGTAAGATAGTTTTATAATACTAAACACCGATACGAATATTTACAATACGACAGTATTGTAGGAATACTGTGTAAGAGATTGTACCCATAAGCAAATGTAGTTACTTACCTTATTCGTAAAATAAAAGCTTCCAGCACCCAGAATACTTGCATTATACTGAGCAAATAAAGGTGTAGCTTCATTAAATAACACGTTATTAGAAATGTTACTTATATCTTTCAACATTCTTCTATATTATTGCATGTATACTCAGCTAGTGTTTAATATTGACAAGAAGATAGTTAGGAGAACTTTTGCTTTGCGTCGATTATTGTCACCGATTACGTAGCCTGCATTTGGGTTAGATTCACTGTTCTGTCAAAAAATTGGGTGAAGCATATCGGATATACCATTCGGCTCTGTAAAGTCTCACCTATTTCGAATCGTTTAAATGGTATACGACAGTTAGGCCGGTGAGTTTCTAGTACTATCGTAGGTATTATAAATTCAGGTAATAAACATCGTGATGTAAATCTCCGGGTTCAAACAAGGTGAATTAAGTGCTCCTATATTCCATTCCTCTTCACTTGACTTCTGATGCACGCATTTCTACATTCATCCCTTATCATTTTTATTTCCTTTCGCGATACTTAATTTACTTAAATTACCTTCTACGAGGTAAATCTGTTAAGTAAAACAAAATTATATATATATATAATATATATTATTATTTTTATAGACAGCAGTTACAGAGATATTCCAAGATGCAATAAATAAAGTGCAAATGCTATAATAGTGATCAACCTCCAATAGAAGAACGCACCATAAGAAGAAAATGTTTATAGCATTATTCTCGTAGTAAGTTTAATAATTATTAATTAAAAAAAAAAAACTTTGATTAATTTAACGTCAACCGTTTTCGAGATTACTGTACCTTCGTCAGGATGGACAGGCATTAACTAAACCATAAATTAATAATATGTCCACGTATGACGATTGATCTTTTTACAAAAAAGGATTTTTGATATTTACAGCGGTAACTTCATGATTATGCTAATGTAGAAAATAATTGTTACCGTATAAATTGCTTTGATTAATTAAACGCTTATCGGTTTTGATCACATTGTATCGTCCCGGGCAAATACAGCAGCGTTGTAACCGGTCGTCATTGAGGAATGTAATATATTATATTTTTAAAATAAATAATTATGTCTCATGACAAATTTGATATAATATTTTTTTTTTTTTAAATAAATGCTAATAACAGTAATTGCTTACTTACTTACCATCTCATCTAGGCAGAGAAGATAGAGCACCACACTCTTCTGTCCTGACATACAATTCTCTCTTTATTCATATTCATACATCTTCTCATTATTATTGTTTCTAACAGGACCATCTTTCAGTATCTGGTTTACTCTTATTCAATTACAGCATTACTAATGAAGATGTATTAAGATGCGTAAATAAGTCATGAGAATATATAATAACTATCAAAGAAAGCGGCACACTTTGGACACATTCTCCGCAATGAAAAATATATTTTACATCTCATTATGCAGGTGAATATATTATAGAAGATAGCAGAGGCGTGAAAGTTAACCTCAAAAATATTGGTCATCTTGTACATCTTGCACAGGATCAATAAACATATTGCAACATGGACGCAAACTTTCGATAGAGGGCGGCATTTGAAGAAGAAGTCTTGTCAAAAGTTATGTGCGCGCTGTATTATTTTGCGGGCGCTATGATGCCAAATAGTGTGCGCGCGCACACCCCCACCTATCGTACAGGAAACATTGGGATCAAAATGTCGTGAAACTATAATATCAACTAGATCAGTATATTAAATTATATTAAATTTTAGATCTCCAAATAGTTTTTACATTTCGAGAATCAAACATTCATTACACAGACACCTATGTAGTTTTCTTCCCACAATATCAAAGTGAGGAGTACCTTAAAGTATTTTTAAATTGTTCAAAAGTTTAACGGTAGTCTCGTTCCATGCTCTAAAAATAAGTCGTTTCAATGTTTGTTTACAAACATCATTTGACAGTACGTTTTATCAAATTCCATTAATAATAAGATCCAGGTTCGAATCGCGGTAGCAACAACAGTATTTTTCGATAAAATTGATTTTATTTGTATATCTTTCTAATCAATACATTTAATTCATAATTAAAAAATATTACAGACCGTCTGTTCTGAATAATTACAATTTCACAATAAGAACGTGTTCTCCTTAATAAATTCTATTAATTAAATCAGCTAAGTATTTACCTCGTGTCTATTTGAACATAATCAGCGCTGGGGCTAGGCATGCCAAACATGTTAGTGGCGGTATTTTGCTAGGCCGGCATTTTGAATCTTGCCCAAGGGCGGCTTTTTACCAAAATACGTTCTGGCCACTAGTGTTGACTACAAATTACCGCTTTATTAAGAAACAACTGTAATGTTTTTTATTGGATTTGCTTTCTTGAATTGCTATACCTGGATTATTTTTATTACACACTATTTTGTGACTTGGGATTTTGTTTTTCGATATATTTTTTTTTCGACCGCCCTCTTGATTTGCGCCGGCGTTGAACGTAATATAGGTGTACCGAGTGCATCTTTTATATTTGAAAATCTGCTAGAAATGTGAATAATTTTATTTTAATTTACGTTGAGGAATATTTTATTCCTCTGAAACAAGGCAAGATAAAACCGCGAGGCGGTCATTGGATTTTCGTCATAGTACTCCCAGTGCAAGACTACTGTGATAAGTATCCAATCTCTCATTAAATAAGCCAGTAATAAATAGTATTCTTAATCTGTGAAATTGCTTCCTGAACGTATTAAGTAGACAGTCTGATTGGATTGAGAAAAGAGACATACCTTTTTGTTCCATAAAAGTGGAAGATTATCGATGCGGTACATTTAATGTAGAAATGATAAATAATTATAGAGAAATTTATTATTCTGAAACGATTGTTTATGATTATTCATATAAGCACTTAGATTTTTTCGAAAATAAATAATACCAATTAAACATCACAATAATAATGTGTGTCGTGAAAATAAATATTTCAAAATTTTAAAAATCTGTTATAAATTATTATCGATCGTATTTTAAATTGTTCTGATTTCTAATGAAAATAAATTAGTCATATTGTTTTCACTTTTGTAAATAAAATAATGATTATTTTAACTTGAAACAAAACCGTTTGCTAATTTGCTATATATATACTTACCAGTTTAGTTATTAGGTATACTATAAAGGCAAAAGTAACACTTACGTTTTTATTTCCATACCATCTATAAAATATGTAAGTTTATTGTAGTTACTGCTTAGTTATTAGGTATACTATAGAGGCAAAAATAACACTTACGTTTTCACTTCCATACTATCTCTAAAGAATATAAGTTTATTGTAGTTTTGTTATGTATATTGGATTTGCGAATATGGTTTGGATGGAGATCCCCAATAGACCCTGAAATATGTCTCATATTTTATCTGATAACATATGTAATCTGCAGGAGCAACGGTAAATGATAATGGCTGGTGTCACATTTAATTATTAATAGGCTATACATATTTAATAGGCTATAAAAATAATCTTAACAATTTAATTTATTTTTAATGTGCTTAAAATGGGTGTAGAAAATGTTAGTAAGATCTCGGAAGATTAAAAATTCTCAGATAAATACTGAGAAGTCAGAGAATACGTGTTCCCAACTAACAAATCCTATTGCGTCGCTGTTGTAGACGGGAAAGGAATAAAGGGTGAGCTTTCTGTACCCATATAACACAAATGGCCATACCAGAAAAATCCAGTAAAAAAACATACATATCCCGTGTTAATAACTTAGGGAGGCCTTCATCCAATAATGGATAGAAAACGATGGCTGATGAAGATTATGATTCTTCGAGATTCGGAGAGATTGTGTATTTTTTCCATAGCCAATCTTCGTGCCAATAACACAGTGGGATATCTTAGGTTTGAGCGGAGCGTTGATAGTTGTGTTCAAACGTAATTACATATTCATTTTAAAGAACTCGTAAGATATTCCAAATGATGTGAAATTAATAAATACATATTATCAAAAAATACACTAGTTACAAATATTGGTACAAAGTAATCGACCATAATTTCAAGGCTCCACAAAAACGGTGAAAACATTTTCATTGTGAAGTTGAATTTTCAGAACATAGTGGCATTTTAATACAAATTTAATCAATTAACTTGTAAGATACACAGTCATCACCGAGATCAACTTGATATTTTTTCGATAGATCATTCGATTAATACTGTTAATTTATTGTTGGCTAATGATATATTCACCCATTTTTTATTACTGGTAATGGTGATGAGACAATAAAACTTTGCATATAATTTAAACATTAATCGGAATCGCGTTTGCTTATAGATGTGGTGTTGTTATCTTATTATTAAATGCAAATTATTAGCGACTTAAACGCTAAAGTGTTGTGCACAATAAAGTGGCAAGTGTGGATTGAATATTGACGTTGATGCAACTAAACCGATGACGATGCGAAGTTATGTAACAATCATAAATTAGGTACGTTAGTGTCGTGACATCAATCTTAAGTTTTCTTGTAATTATTTACTGCATTTATATATAAGCAGACATTAATTAATATTACAGTATTGCATACATGTTCATCTATTATATTAGTCGTTTCCATGTCTTTGTATTCGCTAAAAAAATATAATAATACTTATACAAAGAGTAGTTACTTCATTGTTTATTCAATATAAATCACTTGAACATTCAGGAACAATACAGCTTCATAAAATAAATCATACACACACACGCTCATATAAATCTCTGTCATAAACAAACCGACTCGAAATGTGTTGCTGTTTCCTAAATATCTATGGAAATTCCGATCTTGTTTTCTCAGCTTTGTTTTCGTGTGTGAAAAAAATTGCCCGAGCACATTCTGTTTCCCGGATGCTGCGCGGTATCAAATCAATACCAGGCCAGCAGAGAGACGAAGGGAGAGGCGTTTTCTTATTTAAAGAGGGTGCGCGGAGGATCAGCGCAGATCTGTAGGGGGAGTGAGGCGGGAATTTGCATGTGAAGGAACAAAATTTCACATTATGTATCCAGCTGCTATGTAGTTATTCAAATTTAATATATACGAGTGAGTATACGAAATCAGTACTAAACGATATATTTTTAATTTAATATAAATGATAGTACATGCTATAAAAATCAGATTAAAATCGAACTGAAATAAATACACACGTACCTAATTGGGCGTCAAAAATTAGCATGAGATGTTTCTACAAAAATAGAAAACTAGGGATATTTGTCACAAGAGACTGTCTGTTCGATGTCACTAGTAATCATCCAATTTTATTTCATAATAGTTAACAGATTATTTTATATTCACATCTTTAAATTAATAAATGTAGAGTATTTCATTTAAATCTTTTACACAACACAAATAACTATGTAAATAATATGTCAAGGAATACACATTTTTGTTGTGAAGTTATATGCGAGTATTTTTTAGATAAATTGATTATTTCTGTATATCTTTTTAATTGATACATTTAATTTGTAAGCCACAGAATTATGTTCTAAAAAAACTGCAAATTCACAATATTAATGTGTTATCCTTAAAAAAGGAAATATATTTAGTTGCTACCGGGATTCGAACCTGGACCTCTTCATATCCGGGGAAGTGCATTCTCCACTTAACATTTTTACGTAGCAACTAAATATTTTTTCTGTAAGTATATCTTTCTAGTTGACTAATTTGATTTGTATTAAATAATATGTTACATTAAATTAGTACAAGTATGATTAACCTTTTATAATATTGTTTCATACAATCTATTTGCGCGACTGAGATGCTCAAATTAATTTACATCGTAGCCGTTATTCTATCTTTAAATTATGTTAATTATCATGAATTATTTTATATTATTTTTACTCATTTGAGTAATTTATCATGTATGAATTAAATCACTGCCCATATCGAATCTAGCAAGCTGAAGATCAAAGAGCTGTGAGAAAATTATTGCGATTTTAAATTATAGGTATTATATATTGAACTCAGGGTTTCCAAATCGGTTAAAACTGAAACCGATTAATCATACATTTTGTCATTTAAAAAAAAACGAAAACAGACTTTTTGACTCAGTTAATCAGTTTTTTACGATTATTTCTAAATTATATAAAGAATATTATTTTTTTAATGTATAAATTCTTAAGCAAAGCGACGTTCTGTTGTGCGAAGTATAGTTCAAAACCAATTAGAAATTGGTGTTAAAGACTTAAGTAAGAGTGATGTTACAATTTTACAGGCGTAAAGAGTAATCAATTTTCTTTTCGAACAGATAAAAAAAAAGAAAATACAATTTGTTGTGATATGAAAAATATCTTAACTCATACAATATTTACAAACTGCGGTTGTTCCTAAAACAGTAGCTAACTCATCTCAAGCATATATTTTCAAAGCTACCATAATTTTTTATGCAAATGTTATTATGGCAAGACTTTTTAAAAAAGATAATGAAATTGAAATAGAACCAAGCGAATTATCGCGATCCGATATAAATACAAACAACAATAACACAATTGGCTCAACTAAGAAAAAATATTCCTTAATTATGAAAATGCATAAAAGTATATCATCCATTATGATGACTGTATCAGAAGTGAAAGACATTTCCGAGGAATCATTTCAAGTATAAAAAGATTGAAATAATTTGAATTTACTAACAGCATACTATAAATATCAAAAAATTATTAAATTCCTTATTAACGTTTAAACCAACGTTAATTGCGAGCGAATGTGTTTTTAGCGTTGCAAATATTTTTTGTACGAAAATATCATGATTCACTTGATGCACTAGTCTTTAATTTAATTTAATTTTTTTAAATAAACTGCAATACACATCTTTATAATTTTTAATTTTAACGTCGATTACTTGTTCGATTATTTTTTTTGTTCATTATCATTTATAATGTTTTTTTTTCAAATTTTTCAGAATTTATTATTTATTTTGTACATCTACTATGCAAACAAAAAAAACATTGTTGATGTTTGTAGCGTTAAATTTATGGTTAGACATAATTTAAAATTAAATTTATGTTTAATTTTGTTTAAACTGTGCCATTTTTATGTCAGCTGGTCTCGACCTTACAAACAACCCGCTATTTAATATATACCATATTTAAATGTCTCCTGTTAATCAACTCCCCACTCTTACCAAGACTCCGCGTACACCTCGAAATGGATGACGTTTAAATTTTATTGAATAGTTCAGTTTTACGCCAGTCCTGACGAAGGTACGTAAGTATCGAAACCGGTTGACGTAAAAATAACAGTGTTAATAAAATATAATTAAAATATGTATATACTCAAATTTAATTTATACTAATTTACGTGCATTTCATTATCTATTTATGGTTATCATGAATACTATATTTATAAGAAATGAAATTAGATTTTATTTTTAATAATTTTAAACAAATATTTAAGTATATATACATTTTCTATAATGAAAATAGAAAACATACGAAATGTTCCCTATCCAAGCATAAGAGCTACTCTAGAGAGGTAAGCGCTTGGCAAAAATATGTAACTTTAGTTTTGTAACAGATTCAAGTAACTTATATATTATATAAAAAAATTTAAAATAATAAAATAAATCTTAATTTTTCGAGGATGGTTAAAACCGATTAACCGGTTTTTGATTTCCGAACGGTTTTTTGGAAGCCCTACGAACCCGAGGAAAAGTGACATAAAATATATATTTAATTTCTTGCCTATACCTACTTACATTGCTTTATTTGTATTTTAACAAAAAAATTTATGATGAAGAATTGATATTATTATTATAAAACTAAACCAAAGCGCTTGTGCCATGAAAATATCACATAAGATGGTTAACCGATTCAAATGAAAGCTATATTGCCTATGTAAAAAAACTTAGTTATCCTACATAATAGATTTACATCCTATAATATTTCAATAAATAATAATTTACAATTATTTTGAATCGTTAATCAATATAATAAATGGGTGGTTTCTTGCTCACTTTATAACTTTAATAATGTAGGTATATATTAAAAAAATTGTAGTTTATAGAGAAACTGTTGACAATAATCTATATCAATTTAATTATTACAATTTTTGATTTGATTTTTTATTCATTAAATTGAGCTTATAAAAACTGCGCAATTTCTCATCATAACTAGTGAGGCTATTTCTAGTATGGAATTGATAAAAGAAGTATGAAAAATTAAATACATTTTTCACAAATTGAAAAATTAATACTATAGGGACTCTAAAAATAATAAATATTTTTTTTTTTTTTAGGAGAACACATTCTTATTGTGAAGTTGTAATTATTCAGAACATAGGTCTGTGATATTTTAAATATGAATTAAAATTTACTCAAAGGTATTTGAGATTCTGTAAAAATAAGGTAGATAGATCTGTCAAATAATGGAAAGATTAAATGTATTAATATCAAAAAGGTAACATATAGGTTCGAAAATTGTCGCTAAAAATATTGTCGCTGTAGCATAGTTGGATAATGCACCTTCCCCGGTTAGGAAATAGATCCAGGTTCGAATCCCGGTGGCGCAACAATAATATTTTTCGATTAAATTGATTTTATATGAATATTTTTCTAATTAATATATTTAATAAATAAATTAAATAATATTACGAAACTATTTGAATGGCAGGAGAGGTCCTACAAGAAAAAAACAATTTCCACTAGAAACCGCGTTCAAAAGTAATTTTTTAAATTTAGTCTTAGAGAAAAATCATCAGTTAGTTTGTAAGCATTTTATGTATATAATTGTACAGAAGGCAAAAATAAAAAATCTTTTATATCTACTTATATATGTTTAGGTATTAAAATATATTTATGATAATCATAATTTATTTTTATCTACGATGGTTTTAAGAGTTAATATTATTTTATCATTAGGGATGACCTTTTAAAGACGTCAACAGGAAATCATGAATTGTGTAGGTACCTACCTGTATATTTAATATTTATGTAGATAAATATATATATACAGTATTTAATTATCCTTCACTCGGAACTTATTCTGATTAACTTAACCGTGTTTACTTTCTACTACCTACATATAAAATATCCCTTTATTGTAAAAAAGACCAACGGGTCATTTAGTGTCGTTTACAATCAAACCGTTCAATGTCCTTCCTAATATAAAGTGCCGTTTTTTTGTATACGATTTATTGTTTCTGAGTGAACTTTACATTATTTGCCGGAGAAATGGAAACGATGACGTCTGCAAAAATTTCTCGCTTCAAGACGACGTTGAGACAAACTAAAGCTACTTTTGATTCCCTTTCCCGTATAATAAAAGCACTTGTCTACTTGAAAAACGAGAGAGCTTTTTGTTCATTTTCGTTTGTCGAGAACTTTATTTACAGTGGCGTACCATGGGATTTTTATTCGGTTTTATTTTCATTGCATAATTAGAATTTTTTTAGTCATACAATTCAACAAACTTAATATAAATTTCATATAAACTCATTTACATTATCGTTATTAGTGTATTTCAGAAGAAAAAAAAACGTTTTGTAACTGAAAAATGTGTACTACTAATAATACTAATTTAATAAATGAGAAGTAAATTATAAAGCCAAAAAGGAATGTGGAAAATTGAAAACTTACTAATCCTCCATCACGTTGTTTTCTCGCAAAGACGAGTCGTGGTACACCACTCTCATCTCTTCAATTATCATATCAGTATCTGTACCCACATTTTCTCATTGTTTTAAGTTTTATTGAGGGTATTGTATGTTCATGTTGTCTAAATTAAATAAACATGTAAAAAAAAAAATATATAAAATTATTTAAAGTGAATTGACATCGCTTTCTTGGTAACATCGTGGGAGACACAAGAAATTAAGGAACAAGACCTCTAATTCTATATATATATGTATAATTATATTAATAATTCTAGGACTTGTAGATGTTTTTATTTATGACTTTTTTCCTCATTTAGCAATATTTATGGATTCGTTTATTTTTTATTACAACACCTTTTTATAATTTTTCGGCTGCAGTAGGATTATTAGCACTCGCCGTGCAAACCATTTTTTAGAAACATAATATTGTTAAACTGCACGCAGTATGTATAAGGCTTTTGTTAAAATGATTGTAAAAATAAATTAATTCATTAATATATGTGTAGAGTCATATGTAACGTATTATTGTTATAAATACTAATCGAAAAATATTGTATCCCGGTAGCGCAAAAACAATATTTTTCGACAAAATTGCTTTATATATTATATATTTATAATTAATACATTAAATTAGTAATTAAAATATCACAGACTTATGTTCTGAATAATTACAACTTCACAATAAGAATGTTCTCTCCTTAATATTATTGTTATTAATGTATATTTATCATTTTATTAAAATATGTGTGAAAGTGGAAGCGTTGAAATTACTTGAAGTAGATTTTAACGCGTGTTCAGAAGAGGATTTCTTATATTTATCTAATGTACAGTGAAACCTCTATATTCATTAATATTTTCTATATTTGTTGGTTCCACCGCATGGTAATGCTGTCTGACTGGATCAAAACGCAGAATATGGTCATAAAGTGCCACCCAAATATTACCATAGTTAACTAAAACATAAATGGATTTAATGGTAATGTGATTGACCACTTCATGAAGGTTTTAAAAAACAGACAGAACCAGGCAACATTGGGCAAGTTCTTTATTAAATCGAGTGCCGCGAAAAGTGAAGGAGCCTGATGCAACAAGATCAATAGTGAGAAGGCCATGATCTCTAGTAATGATGCAAAAAATTAGGAAAAAGAACCCATAATATATTATTATTAGGATTTTTATCGTCTCTGAGTGATAGTGACTATGATTGGTGCTTGATTGTGATGATGATTGGTAACTGTGTTTACGGTCTGAGGTTTAATTTCTAGTATACCAGTGATTGCTTGCCGACTAACGATTACCTTAGTTACCAACAGTGTTTCCTCTAAGCTGCGCGCGCACAAAGGACTATTTACAGTGCGCATTTGAAATATTGTCAACGCACTATATCTATTAATAATGATCTGATTAAAAATTAAGAAATACTCAACCAATATCCTATTAATTATCTGAGTAATTTATGAATGTCTATATAGTAATTATTTTTAGATAAATAAACTTATAAATGTTTATTATGTACATACGTAAAATTATGTTATATTCACACATTGTGATCTGTCAAATAAAATTATCTATAATTATTAATATTAATTTGTACATAATTAATACAGAAAAAAGTTATTTTTAAATATAAATCAGACGAACAACTCAGAATGTTCAAGTGTGATATAAACTTGTGAATCGGAATAGTTTTGTCCTATTTGATAAATTATTAATGATGAACCAAAAAATAATAACATATAATTGTTACGTACTTGTCTTCTAAATACGTCTTCAGTATATACCTCGTAATGTGAAAGTCAAAGAAATAGACTTTGTAACAATTATACATTTATTACAATATGATACAATTTAGTACACGGTATATCACTAGTATAGGTCAAACGATTAAGCCGATGAACACACAGAGAAAGAGGCCGCGCGCCGCCCTTTATAACCTCGCACGCACGCACGCCGTCGATGCGGCACTCACACAACCATACAATCCCAAGGACATCACACTAATTGTGTATTTATATCATGCATTTAGTTCGGAATAATCGCAAATTGATACGAAATCTCACAAAAGGTAGCTCAGTAACACACTACGTTCGTGACGAAATCTTCAAAAAATGAACTGAAATCACGACAGAATAACCCCGTTCTTATATTGATACTTACATTGAGTAGTTGTATTAAGACTGACGTATTCATGTCAAAATAAAATATGACTGAATCGTTTTGTTTACTGATTGTAATATTTCTCACACAAAGTATACTTGTGATTTTTGAACCACACTTGTGTGAGGGCGGAGCTTCAGCCGCCAACTATGGTAGCCCAAAATAGTTATTGGCCGAAATGCCGATGGGATTATGGATGACAAGCGCACGCGCGTACGGGACGAACGGGTTTGTGTGCATGTGTGCGTACGGAGAGGTAGGTACGTCAGGGAGAATGTCAAGTATGACGGACCGCGTGAGAACGCTCTCTTTTGCTCCACGTCTTCCAACGCAGATAGATCTTAGAACATACTGTAAACTGTCCCAGTGTGATCAGAATAAATACTAAATTGTTAGCAGCTCTACCGCGCATTACTCACGTGACTACTTCAACCTGTATTCTTCAACTTCTGGCGCAGCGAAATATAGCTGGCGACACAAAACACACACACACATTAAACAATCGGTTTTCTAAAACTGCTCAACTCACTTTGCTCAGCGCGCACTAGTTCCGTGTTAGAGCGAACGTTGATTATAATGGAACACCAATCACAGGTTATGTAATTTGTAATAAGACTATTTTAAATATGAATTAAATATATTAATTATAAAGACTTATGGATCTCTTTCCTAACCGGGGAAGGTGCTTTATCCAACACAGGCTTTATTTAAAATATCACAGACCGTCTGTTCTGAATAATTACAACGTCACAATAAGAATGTGTTCTCCTAAAAAAAAGATTATTTATTTATTTTTGCAGTTTGCGATTGATTCGACTCCGCCGCCACTGGCCGCGCCCGGCTCGTGATTATCGCCCGCGCCGGCTGTGCGCGAGTCCATTGCGCAGCAGGGCGCGGGTCGCGGGCCGCGGGGCGCGGGGCGCGGGGCCCGGGGCCGGCCGTCGGGCACATTCCACCGCCACCGCTCGCTCCACGCGCTCCGTGCGGCCCTCTCCGCCGCGGGACCATAGATAAAGAAAAGTCGAAAGCGCGGGAGAAAAACTCGCGCTGCGGACGTCACACGCGGCGCTGGCCGCGAGCAACCGGCCGCGATTCGAATTGTGAAAGTTCCACCAGTGACAGTTGCGTTCGATCTTCGAATTCCGTTTGACATTTGTCGAATTTCGTGGACTGTGAATAGGATTTTTACCCTTTTAACAGGTTTTGTTCATTAAACACTAATAATATCCTTGTGTGAGAGGTTTAGAGATGATCACCTGAGTGGACCTTCCTCTCCGTGTCGGCGCGAGCGAGCCTATCGCTCAAAGGAGCGCCGCTGTCAAATTTTTTTAAGGTAAGTGACGATTGATTGTGTCAATATGTGTGAGTCTATATTGTTTTGTTTGTGATCGTATTATAGACACTTTACAAACAAACTCGTCTGTGTCTGGAGCATTTGTTTGTAAAATAAATGCCGGTTCGAACCGCTTTCGTAATTTGTTAATCGGCTTGTTAACAATATGAGATAATATGTGTTTATTTGTAAATCCTACGAAAATTATACATCAAATATTAAATCTGAAATTACACTTGTGAGTATTGTGCTAAATCGGTAATAAGTACTCTACATAGATCGTGTTATTTCAGATGATGGTGTAGTTGATAGTTTATTTATTTATATTACACACCCATAAGGTATTTACAGGTTATAAAATAATTTGTTGTCATTCTAATGAATGTTACATCCTAGTAATTTAATTTTATGTATTTTGGTATTATGCATCGCTCAATATAAGTATGTACCTATATATCGCAACTCTTTTGTAATTACATTTCCTGCACAATAATTTACAAAATATATCATTTTATGATCAAAACGTACCATATAAAGTAATCAAATCAGTTTAAAAAAAATGAAAAGTAAGTAAGGTGTAAAGTAATGAGATGTGTATCTTGAAACCTATCATATTTATGATAAAAATATCATTTTCGAATTAAGTCATTTGCTGATTGATGAACACGAGGTGTAGCCTGGTATGTAGTATGGTAGTTAGTACCTAACTAGCAATAGTAAAATAGTAGGTGCCAGCACTCTTTAAATAGTTATCTAGCATTAATTTCATAGTGAATCAAATACCTAAACTAAATTATTTTCGATCAACACACCGGTAATACCTATCTATACTTGTGTGTAATCAAAGTCTTTTTGTTTTTGTGATGTGGGTATTTGGTTGGTGTGATTTAAAAAAAAAACATTTCTTTGAAGAATACATCCAAATCTCTAATCTAACAACAAAAATCTTATCATTTGACACTTATTGATGTCGAGGTACCGTATCATTTATTTTGTCTTGTAAAAATTAACAGTCGGTAACTCTTGTAATATCCCTGCATATTTTTAAGTCGTCAAAAATACATGTTTTTTGACATTAGGACAAAAAATCGAACTGATAAACTACTTTTTTTTTACATTTAATAACGGCTTTAAGTGTAATACTTCATTTTCAAAATATTACTGAATCAAATAGATCGTATATGCGATACGTTCTCAATTATTTTACATCGATTACGTCAATTAAGAATAAATATTTTAAATTAATATCAACAGCTAGGTATATTTTTAAATACATACTTATGAGTAAAATTATTTCTAAAATATTTGAAGATTCACTATTATTTCTAAAGGTAAAAAAGGTAGAGATATGTTTTATTTCTTTTAACGATTGCTCATGCTTATACCGTGCTAACAACGCATACCTATATCTATAACATATTTAAAAAAGTATACATTATATTCAGTGTATTTTTTTTTTGTGTACACCTACATTATCTATAGTGTGACTAATTAAACATATACAGTAGCACATAAATACTAAATTATCAATTAAGATATACCTGCTTATAAAAACATTAATTTATATTTTGTAACAATTTTGTTACTATATTTTTAAAATATTTACAATATAACTAAGTATGTAAGTTAATTGTTCTCGAGCTGGGTACAGAATTGTTAACATTTCATGTGATATCTAGATACTTTGCAATTTGTTTGTGCAAATTCTGATCCGTTTATACATGATTTATTTATTTATCTTATTTATTATTTATTTATTTATATTCTCCGACAGTAAGAATTGTATAGCTATGGCTATTTCGTTATTCGAAGAGTGTGTTTATGGCTTATCGTAAATAACAATACCTATTCCATGGTCTTTCAATGATGTTTTGTTATGTTATGAGAAAGACGAACAGTGTCTAATCATTATTATAATTTGGTTAAATAAATACCCATCAAACATATTAAATAATATTTTAACCTGTGTACATAGGTACACTTATCTACAGCGCGGCAACCTTAATACCTAATTTATTTTTAGGAATTATCATAATAATAATATAATTACTAACTTACTTACTTACTTACATACCATCGCGCCGTTTCTCCACTGGGGTAAGCAGAGAGGATAAAGCGCCACACTTTTCCGTCCTGACACACAATTCTTGTCTCATCAACATTCCTACATATTCTCATACAAGCTCGCCAGTTATTGTGGCTTCTAACAGGACCAATTTCGGGGTCAATTTTACAAATATTTATTTCAAAGTAGGTACATAATCTTGCAGCTTAACATGATTTTATAAAAATCTCATAGAATTATATTTCACGTTAACGGTGCAGAATTTGTACATATTCATTGAACATTTTCAACTCGTAATTTAGTCAGGTACCCACTCATAAAATATTTTGAACTAATATTTTGTAAATATAATTCGTACAACCAAACAAATAAAAGCTCTGTGTCCTACT
Source organism: Eubasilissa splendida (assembly GCA_031772225.1). NCBI lineage: Eukaryota > Metazoa > Arthropoda > Insecta > Trichoptera > Phryganeidae > Eubasilissa > Eubasilissa splendida. Next base: position 1,904,937 of record CM062857.1, read on the forward strand.
AGGTGAACTCTTGTCTCAAGGCAGACTCCATTTGTATGAATAATATATTACCCCGTTAGATATTTAGTGTACGCGCATATATGTAAATAGGACTCTAAAAATATTTGTTAATATTGGGCACATGGCAACAGCTTCAACACTTAAATCAGGTTAAAAAATTGTTTAAGTTTATATACTTCAAAAATTAAACACATATAAATATAAAAAATGAACTAGGGCTATTAATAAGGGGGTGCAGACAAGGTAGAATGCTACACTTTTCTCTCATAATCGTACTTCAATAGGTATCTAGTTAATCAAATCGTGGCAGGTCTTTCGCAGATGTATTTTGTCACTATTACTTTCAATACTCAAATCATATATGTTTTCTAAATAATTAATATACATTGTGTATTATGGATGTTATATATTATCAAAGATTACTGTGGCAAATTTTTTCTTCCATATCATGCAACCACGATATACATTTAAATTTACTGATGAAAACAGCGTTATTTTATGAGTTTCCTGTATTTTAATGTGATGTTACATTTGAAGCATTTGACATGAATCTAGACGACAAGTAAAATAAATGTGGACTGATAAGGTAATAATGTTTCGATTCGGATGCGAAACGCTAAAATTACCTCAAAATAATACAAACCCGGATATTAAATTCTAGCATATCGTGAGATATCCAGAAAAATAACCAAAATTCCTAGCAGAAGAGGGTCTGGAAAATTGAGAACGAGATAGCCACAGAGACTATTGCAAGCGCCAATGTGATTACTAACGTTTGTTAGGTGAAAAAGCACTGGAATAAAAAGATGAAACACGGCATAAATATGTTTAATATAGATTTTTTTCAAGAGACTGTAATAAAGAACAACTGGAGTGAGGGGGGGACCCACCCTTTCCCGGGACCGGTTTAGAAGCTAGCGCCCCGTTGCCAGTTCCACTCATCAAAGCTAATAAAAAATGCGCGACTTTAGTTCAATTATATTTTAATAATTACAAAACGATAAAGGAGAAGAAATTCAAGATGGTTATTAGCAATTAAGATTATAACATTTTTTAACCCTCCAGCGTCTAGAGTGCTGTCTTTATTCATAAAAAAATCATATTACATTTATTCGTAAAAAACATAGTATTACATGCAGATGGAAAATTAAGGTGCAGTTGTTCAAGGCAGACACTCAGGGATCAATTCATCATAAACACTCCCAAAAGAGGGACAGTGGACGAGGCACAAAATGATTTCAAGAGGCTCTATAAAATTTGTAATGTTCTCAAATATTTACTAATAAATAATTCAAATAACAATCTGGTTTTGAGAAATTTAGCGACGTTGCCGATGAAACAGTTAGCGTTGTCGTTAGTTTTAATTGGTGCCATAAAACATTTTATTATACTCCGCTGAACGTAGGCACCTCATGTGGACGGGTGACTTCTATTGATTTTCATATAATTACACACTGTACAATAAAACTTGCTGAGGGTAATACGCCAATATAATTACACACAAGTCATTCGCAATAGGTAAGTAGAAATAAAAAGGTTTGTTATTTAATTGTATTTTTAATAACAAATAAGGATAACAAAAATTGTAAACTTTTCCAGTCTCAACTACTAGTAGTACTAATTGCATAGTTTAGGTAAATAATTACAAAATAATTTTAAATAATAAATCATTTGCTAATATGAGACTAATTATATTATTGTTTATCGGATATGATCTATACAAGTGGCGTAGCAATAATTTTCCGGGCCCTCGGGTAAACATATATATCGTGTTTCTACCCAACTCATAATGGTTTACATATGAATATGTCATTTACGTTTATATCCTACGCCACTGATCTGTGCTCAATATATTTTAATTTTCCTCTATCATTTTAATGGCAGTCGTCATTAATCAACTCAATTGAAAGCCAGGAATTTTACATTTATTAGACAGCTACCGACCCCTTCATTAGGAATATACTTAATAGGACATTGGCTATGCTTTGAAACTGTTCGTAAAATGTTTTAAACACATTAGATATGAAATATACTAATATATCATTAACAAATTGTAAAATATCATAAAAAGCATCAAAAGTAAATTTTAATATTAAAAAAAAAAAATCACTTACGCCGTTTAAAAAGATGCGTAAAAAACAAATTTACCTTTCGAAAAATAGCTACTGCAGGGACATAATTCATAAAATGTATCTATAATACATCACATAATACATATGCATATAATAGTTGAAATAATTAAAATGAAACAAGCCATGTAAAAATAAATTTAACAAAATCGTAAAATAAAAATAGTTTCAATCATTTTGATATTTTACTGTTATGAAAAATAAAACTTATAAACAGTGTGAAATGTCTAATATTAATCGTGAAATAGATATACTTATGCATTTATAAAATTTTGTGTTAAAGTAAATTGAAGAAATAGTTCATCCTCTTTTGTGACGACCAACTGATGAGGTTCCCAAATTACAATGACAATTAAAAATGATTCATTGTAAGTACCACTTATAACATAGTATTGTGATTGTGTTTAGTATAATTTTATCATATTAACCATAACTGACCTAATGGACCAATGACCATGATAATGGCTGTGGGGTTTAAACCCCCATGGCTATGGCTAATGAAATAGGAAGCACACGGTACTAATGGGGCGGTTAGATCCGACGGGATGATATAGCTTTGATTACGATTTTTTTATAAATTCATATTTGAATATCAAAATATTTTTAAATGGTTGCCAATTAAAAAAGAATTCCGAATGAGCGATAGTTTTTATTGCATCCTGAAATAAATGATTTATTTTTATAAAATAAGAACAATGACAAAAACACTTTTTCACATCAGGTGTTATTTTTAAATCATATTTCAAAAAATACAAACTAAAAAATATTATTTTGTGGTTGAAGATAATTTTTTTTAAGCCTAGCGACACTGAGTTAGTGTGTAACCGTTTTGACGAAGATACAGTAGTACTGAAACCGATCGACATTAAATTAATCAAGGTGTTTGTAGCGATAATTAAATATAATATTTAACTTTGTTTAAACCACTGTGTTGTTTTCGATACGAACGTAATTTCGTCAGGACTGGCGTATAATTAAACAGTCCTGATGAAGATACGTTGGTATCGAAACCGGTTGATGTATAAACAGCACAGTGGTTTAAAAGTTTAACATAAATACAGTTTTATTTTCAAAATTGTTATTCGGCACGAAAAATTTACGGGCCGATTTTAGGTCACCAAGCCGCCCCGAGTAAGATTGACAAGCTTCCCAGCAAACGAATATAACTTTTAACAAACGTATAATCCTTTAACTTAATGAACACCGTGTATTTGAAATATGAATTTCTGTATTCATCACATGGATGTTACTAATCCCGGATCCAAATTTAGACATGAATACCACGAAAAGTAACACAATATTGTGAACATTATTTAGGATACAGATATATAATATTATACTAGTTTATTGGTTATAAATTAACGTTGACTGATCAGCTTTGAGACTATTCGCACCGTAGTCGAATATCATGGAAGAATTAAAATTAGTTTTTGAATATGTGCAAGCTCGCTTGTTGTTGTACAGCCTGATCTTGAATCTGGTCAAAATATTTTTGAATGCGAAGACACACTCGGCAAAAGTCGTCGGTCGGATGACTGCACATGCATTTGTTATCATAAATTAGAGGGGAGCGGTGGACAGATCTGAGTGAGGACTATTACATCTCATTATTCTTCTTCTCATGCCTTATCCATTTTCCGGACGTTAGCTGTATTATTTTGTTGACAGCCAACCATAAAACCCGCATTGTTTATGTATCCAAAACCACGGTTGTAGATTCTTCAGCTATGGGGTTCTAGTGCAACACCCTGTCCAGCAGTGGCGGTCGGTGGCTTTTTGTAGAAGGGATGCTGGAAAACGAGCTTATACCTACTGTTAAATATACAAATATAATATATAATCGAACAATATTTAATATCTCAATAATTCGGCTTCAAGTATTCGAGCCAGACTGTGAAAAATGCGTCACACAAACAAATTTCTCAAAACAAAAAATATGCTATTCTGTGCTCGAAAGTCGAATACTTTCAAACTTTGTGGATGCGGAACGAATGATAGAATCTACTGTTGCTGGTATGTATATGTATGCTGTTGAGAATATATATGTATTTCGACTCGCTCCGTGTCGTAGTGTGTATTATGACTGGTCTCTAAAGAACAGGACGAATTTAATTGTAGCAGTGCTGTTTTCGGCTAGAAACAAAAAGTTCAAAGCATTTTGACTCTAGAACACAAGGGATGCATGAAGCGATCGCGCCTGCTGTCCAGAAATCTTATATTGAATAATGAGCAATGTTATTTTTTTCATTTATTATTTAGATATTTATTGATCTAATATAAAATATGATATTTTTGATCAAAGTACAATACAATTTATTTTTTTCATGCTACACTTCTCTTGAAAGCATATGCTTGTGTTTCCTCTAAGATGTGAGAGTGTGCGCACGCACACGATTTGGTATCATAACGCACACAAAAAAATATAGCTCGAACACAATTTTTAACAAAACTTCTTCATATGCCGCCTTTTATTAAAGGTTGGCGACCATGTTGTAGTATGTTGATTTATCCTGTATATGATCACAAACATTTTGGACATTGAACCACTGTTTATGGTTACTCGACCAAAACAATCTCTTTCTAAGCTTTCTCTGCTGCTTACTATCTTCGCCTGCATGGGGAGTTGAAAATAAATATTTTTTTCATTGTGAAGAATGTATTCGAAGTTGTTATTAGTTCTCTTGACTCATTAATGCATCTTAATACATTTGAATTAGTAATGTGATCAAGTAATCTTATACTGGTGAAGCAACGATTTTATTATTTTCTCAGCCAGCGTACAAATAATAGCAATGCTCCTTAAAATTTCACAGGTGATTTTTTTATGCGCATTGGTTGTCAGATGTAAAATCTGATGTACATTTTCTGGACGTCTCGTAAAATATCCGAGAAAATACATTTTTCGGATTTAAATTATTTCCGTAACTTGTGGCCTGTGGGGCCTATGTCTCGATCACACTCACTGGCCAGTCAGCGGAAGTACATGAAAATGTGGGTGCGTTACTCTGAACTTGCCTACGACTATTCTCGTGCAATGCTCGGTCTACCATTTTGGAAAAAAAAATAACATGCAGATTATTCAATAAAATTTAGGCAACAAGATAGTATATTATAGTAATAATAATAAGTCTAACTGACTGCGGAAGAACTACTGACATTATTTCGAATTCAGACAATCGCTCTGAGCGTTTGACATGAAACATTCTAGGTTACAAAAAATGATAAAGAATCCAAGTTTTGCACGTGACAATTATTACTGAATTTAATAAGCGCTAGCATACTAAATCAAACAATGGCGACAATTTCTGTATTTGACAATGACGAGTGCGCAGAATCAGTACGGTGATGATACCGTGTGATGTTGATTACCGACGTCTTTGACCACTCTTGGAATCCAGCATCGATTGCACCTACCGTGTAATCGAGAGGTTATTTTATGAGCTTCATCGTGGTCGTCCATCCGTCAGGTATCCCCGCCGATCGTCCATCTCGGCACGAATTGCGCCTCCCCAAGACACCTCGGCGTTTTAACCTCCAAATGTCACTACACGACTCTCGTTCCGTCTCGTGGGCATCGTCGTCCGTTTCACTCCAATTAAAAAAATAAGAACATGGATGGATTACCTCAACGGAAGCTCAAAACATGTTGATGGCATCACGGCGTACCATAGTTTTGTTGGAAGAGATTTCCAGGAGTCCTGAAATGCGAAAATTATTAATGATGCAACTGAGTTATACAAACTATAGACAAGACATACGAATTTATTATATTATGTCACTCAGCCTTTTTCTAAATCAACCTCGTTTCGCGACTACACCCTAGTATTCACGATGCCGACACGCTGCGCTATCGAGCCTGTTTAATAGGAGCAAGCCCGGTATTCCGTAGATACAGATTATAAGTGTGTTCTCGTTTTTCAGTTGCCATTACATAGAGAGGGCGTCCAGTTCGACATAAAGATTTATTGTTAGTTTTTAATGGGCGCACTGCAACGTTAACTTCCTTTTATTTATTCATCTGATTCAGAACATCTTCGTTTTTTTTACCTGGAACTGGCACACTTAATACCGCTTCATCTCACTTTCTTTACCTCAATCATTAACAACCGATTCGATTATTTTATGACATTCATGTTTAGATTTAAAATTTAGTTTTCATTTTTTATTTAATTATTTAAATGATTCAGTAATAACTTTATATAACTACCTATCTATATAATGTAAATAATTATCTTGCTTGCGATTCGCGTACTTGTATAATGCAATATATGTAATACATTTAAAAGCAGCATCAATTCATTTTTGCCTTTAAAATAATATTTTATATAACACATTGCGAGTCAATTTGATTTACCACGGTATATTTTCAGTTGAATAAATTGTTCGAAATTGATAAGAAATTCTACCGTTAAATTAATTTATACGTTAATTTTTAGCAAAATTCAAATATCATATGTTCTACAAAAAATGTACGGAACATAACGTTCATTGATAATTAAATTAACTTAAAAATAAGATAATTTTATTTGAAAATGCCACAGAACAGTAAATTAATATACATGAAATAAAATGTACATATAGGAGAAGGGTTGGAATACTACACACATTATTTGTGGAAACATAAATCTGATAGTTTATGACACATTTATGCAACAGTAAAATTAAATCTTTGTGTAAACAAGGCGTATTTTTTACATTAATGCATATTATATTGTTAGCCTTTAAATTTTCGTTCTAATCGAGTCATATTTTTTTTTCAAATCGCAGTGCTATTTGATTGAGAAGTGGTACCAAAATGATCACGTGGGTGACACTAAAATTCAAATATTGAAACAATGATTTTGCGTTAGTTCATGTCTATATATTTGGTAGTCTGTGACTGTGCTTTGACTCGGGATCTATCTATAATAAAGACACAGAGGCTAATAATAAATATAATAAATTGATAATAAATATATATATATTTATTATCAACATTTTCTATATGGTTTCCATAATTAGCGAAGCACATGTATTTTATGAAATTGACGTGTATCGACGGAGATAATTAATGCATATATAATATGTTTCTTGTACATATCAATTACGCAAAACACGCCAACACGCGCATTGCTCATGATGGAAACCATAATGAAAATGATATTAACTAAATTAGAATTCATAAAAAATATACAAGTTAGACCTCGTTCCCTTCCTGTGATGCAGGCTAAAGAATAATTGGCAACATTAGTCTTTTAATGTACCAAATGATTATAAAATAGAAATTGGAATTAAAAAAAATAATTATGGAATGTTACAATGAAAACGTGAACCGGGCCAACGTATGAGTACCTTCACATAACACTGTATAAAAATATGACGTTTAATAGTGCGATTGCCCTCCATCCTTTAAACAGGTTAGGCACCTATTTTGTTGCCAAATTTAAACATTTTTAAACGTTTAATAATTAACTTTGCAATTTTACCGGACAATTATATTTTTGAATGAGCGCTGTTAAGTGGTTGAGGCATAAACCGATTAAACTCAATTGCTGATGCGCTTTTCCCTTCAATGTTCCCTACATGTTCCCATACGCTGTGCTGCTCGTAATTAAATGCAGGGGATTTGTATTTTTACCAATGGCGAAATAATTTTTCGTAAATATTTTGGGCCTGAAACCTTCTGCCACGTAATAATAATAATAATAATGGATAATTTGTATAGCGCCATTTTCGTAAAAACTTTCACCTCAAGAGCGCTTTACACATAAACTATTTAAAGTTCTACAATTATCTATGTTTTTTAAAATTAAAAAATCGTTATTTTCATTTATGGAAATGATTTTTTGAAAAAGTGCGTTTTTAGTTTCTTCTTAAATAAAGTCTCTGATGCACTGTTTCTAATAACAGAGGGCAAAGAGTTCCACGTTTTTGGACCTGCTACTGCAAATGCTCGTTCACTAAATTTAGACTTCTGGCAACGGCTGATCGGTTCTACAACCCTTCCTGCAGCTGAAGTAGAGGCTGACCTAAGAGTTTGACGTCTACCATTCAAATTGTCTGGGATACAAAGTTCTTGAAGATATAGCGACGCCATGTTGTGTGTTGCCTTGTACATCAACCAGCACAATTTAAATTCAACTCTTACAGGGAATCGGAGCCAATGTAGCTAATGTAAAAGGGATGTTATATGAGAGAACACAGTTGTTCTTTAGTACCTAGTTGAGGCATTAAAGTTATATACAGCCTCGTTTCTAGATATTTAGCAAGTAAAAAAACATACACACAAGGATTGGAAAATTTTAAAGAAATGCGAATGAAATACAAACTTTTACATCATTTCATATTAACGATTGAAAACTATTGGTTTTTTAAATTTAAAATGATACTAAGTATTAGAAACGATTAAACCTGTCAATTATAGTGGGAAACGAATAGGTTTTATAACCTCAAAATATTCGAAAAAAATCATTGAAAGTAGGTTGATAAAATAATTAAAATATTTATGATTGTTATCAGTTTATCAATTTATGTATAAATTGAGGATTTATCTTTAATCAAAGGTATGCAAGTACAGATTCGAAGTTTGTTTTTGTTTAAAATTATTTATTGAAATATTTTAGTTGCATAATTTCATTTATTGTATGTATATAAAAAATAAAAGAGTCTTTAAAAAAGTGGACAATAGCGAAAACGTTTTCGACTTATAAAAAATTATCAAAATTTTTATAAATAACAGTTTAGTAAGATGACATTTATGGAACTAGTAATGATGATTTAAACCGTTGTTAAACCGTTATTAAACCGTTATTAAACCGTTATTGTGGGTTCGATCGTGTGATGGTATTCGATTGTAACGTGGAGGTTTAATATCTAGTAGGTATAAGTACTAGTAATTGTTCGTCGAATTACGAATATCAGTTACCAAACGTTGCTTAGTATCAATAAGGTTGTAATTAAAAAAAATTAAAAAATCATTTACATAGAATCATTTTTTGTTGTTGTATTAATACTTTCAAATAATTTATGCTAAGTATATGATTTTATAGACTTTTAGTGTACACCCATATTAACTTACATTGATCTATTAAAATAAATATATTTCTTATGATTATGTATTTTTTTCAATTTCAAAATATTTGCGTGTTTTATGAGTTACATTGAATTGACACTAAGCAATCGCAATCATTATTACAATCGAACATAAATCTCACAGTCACAATCACGATAAAAATCATCATAGTACATATTTATGACCAGTTTTAAACGACCGTAAACGAGATGTCACGAAACATCTCGAGAAAAATGTTTTAATCTCTATATTTCTTTATTAACTACATTATACAGCAATACCCCCTGCCTGTACCAGAAAACCGAGCACGTTACCTTCTAGGTGGAAATGGTCTGCTTGAATTTCTTCTTCACTGGTGACGTTGAATGCCCCCACTTCAAGGATTGCTGCTTCGATTTAGGAGTGATGTGGGATACCCATGTCTCGTCCGCTGTAACAATGTGTGTTGGCTGGTTTCATGTTTCGTGCATTCAAGAAACGAATCAAGGACCGTACCTCACCACTCACTACACGATGGCCCCACTATGTGAATATCTCTAACGTTGCATGTGGTGAGTCAACAGACGAAGGAAACCGCAGTTCTACACCGGGAATATCCGGCAAAAATCGCGCCACGCATACGAATATACAATAGTTTTGACATTTTTTTCCAATTTTAGTTGTGCTGCACGAGGTGCAGTATTTTGTCATTTACGTGCAGATGGCACATAACCCATGAACGAAATACAAATACTAATTTTCTTTCGATAGAAAAATGACTCCTATTTCTTTCATCGCCGGGATTCAATCTCTTGACTTCGAAGTAAGTACAACCATAAAAGTTACTTTACAACCGTGGCGATTCTTACACCACATCAAAAGACCCTTGGAACATGATTATATTTGAACTTTGAGTTGGTTGGTTACAATAAGGTTAATTTGTTGTTTTTATGGCTTCCCTGTGAACTTAGTCGGTATCGTACGGTCGTATTGGATACCCAAAGTACCGCTGTTGGCTTCATCGGGCGACGTGTTTAACAATCAACGAGGAACTGTTATTGGTTGTAAATTATTGTACAATGTATCATCTCTTCAAATAGCTCACAATGTACACCAGTTATCTACTGCTAATAGAATAACTAAGGTATTAGCTAGATACTACTGTATAAGTACAATGATGTTTTGGTAAGTATGTACACGTACAATACACGTGCGAAATAATTTTTAAATAATGTTTAAATCCGCACCTCGCGGTGGATTTTAAAAATTACTTTTCCATATTAATGTGGCCTCAATGGTGTGGCAAAATGCTTCATTATTGGGCAAAAGTAAATAGATTTGACGATTGAAGTGTTGAAACGCGAATATTGTACGTTTGATTTAAGTATTAACAATAAATAGGTTATTGGCCATAAACGCGGGTGATTACGAGCTTATTATGTTAACTCCTCCGCCGAAAACAATTTGAAATTTAGTTTGGTGTAACACGAACCGACGGGCGATATTAATATGATTGATCGCCGTGAAGGCGGTGCGGCTGCAGTAGGCATCGCGGCGCGCACAGCCCGAGCGCCGCTAAACGCTTTGGTAAACACCGTTTACGGTCGAATTTTTCTCTCATTTTTTATTATTATTTGCGTTCGGTCAATAAAAGATAAGTTAATTGGGCCGTTGTGTCGTATAACCACCGGTTAGTACTACAGCCGCCGGTAGTACTACAGCCGCCGGTAGTACTATGGCCGCGGTTTTCATTCAAATCACCGCCGCGATTCATTCATGAAGTCGATAGAGCGCTGGAAGCCATGACCTGCCCAACATTTTAGAGCACAATTAGAGTCTAGCCGTAAACCCATTGGACAAGTAGCCGCTGGGTCTATTAAACATTTATGTTTGTTTATGACTCTCGGCTCGTTTTTTTCCACTCTCGCATATTTATGACGTTTTATGATGCAGCACTTTCGATTTCGGGCTTTTAACGGCCGGCGGTCCAGATCGAGGAAATATTTTAACTCTCGGTCATAGATGTCGGAATTTGTGGTCCTATAATAAATAATGTTATCTTTTATAAGGCATTATCAACCCGCAATAAACTCTTTACGCGCTAACCGACCAATCAAATCTCGATGTTACAACATTATAAGGATGGCTTCTGCTCACATGTTCTCGTGGGGTTTTACTGTCGTCTAGTGAACTGACAACTCTTGTTATTTACAACTGATGTAATATTGCTAATAAGGTTTAGCATAACTTGACGTACCATCACGCCATTTTTCGTTCACTTTTGTACACACGCTCGTCAATTGTCAAAGCTTCTAACAGAGTCGTTCTCTCCAATGTGTGCTGTAAATCATATTGGTTGTGTATATCAAAACTATCAGTAATACATTGGAGAGAAGAAATGAAAGGTTGACGATTGATTATGTCGTGGTTGACTCTAGACTGAGATCCGCTACTGTTGATACTCGAGTGTTTCGGGGCGCCGAGATGGAAACTGAGCATTTCCTCGTTGTTTCAAGAATAATTTTATTCCAAGGATGGCGGTCCATGAAAAAAACAGTATGGGCGCCATCTAGAGTCAAAATTGAGAATCTGCAAAGGGATGATGTCAAAGAAAAATTTGAAAGGAAAGTGTGTGAAAAACTGAGTGAGCAAGGAGCAAGTGATCTGAATATAGATAATGCACGGGAATACATTAAGGTTACTTTATGCGAATCAGCGAAATAAACATGTGGCATAGCTACTCTAGGAAGAAAGAAAGTTGATGCATGGTGGGAGGATGGCATAAAGGATCTTGTGAAAGAAAAGAAGAACGCGAGGCGCTATCTGTTGACAGACAATGGGGATGAATACACGAGAGCAAAAGACCTGTACAATGTCTGTAAGAAAAAAGTTAAATCTGGTATGAAAGAAAGGAAAGAGCGGCTAAAAAGAGAAGAAGGGGTGAAAATGACTGAGAATTTCAGGATAATACAAAATTCTTCTGGAAGACGGTCAAAAAATCCCGATGTGGTGCTGAAAGCAGTTGTATGAAAGCTATTAAGTCAGTAAATGGAGAGATGTTAACAAATGAGGATAAAATAAAAGATAGATGGATGAAATATTTCCAGGAAACGTATGAAAGTGTAGAGAATGCAAATGAGGAAGCACCTGAGAGGATCTCTGGGGTAAGCATGAATGAGGAAAACGATATAAATGCAATAAATATGAAAGAAATAAAGTGTGCAATAAAACATATGAAGAATGGTAAGGTTGTGGGGTATGATAACGTAGCTGCAGAGTATATCAATGCTGGTGGCCCATTAGTTATCTTGTGACTTCATACGCTCTTCATTCAATGTTTGGAAGAGAGCCACACCCCGTTAGATTGGAAGAGGGCTGTCATTATGCTTCTTTAAAAAGGCAAAGGGTCGAAAATGGAATGTGGTAACTATAGAGCTATTAGTTTACTGAGCTCCAGAAGGCATATGATAGAGTTATAAGAGAGGTTATGGAATGTACTATCTGATTACAGGGTGAACAGTAAACTTAAACACGCAATCGCATCCCTATACGAAGGAAGTTCTGCGTGTGTAAGAATAAATGGAGCACTCACACCATGGTTTGACATTACAAAGAGTGTCGAGTAGAGTTGTGTAATGTCTCCTTGGCTGTTCAACTTGTATATGGATAAATGTGTGAAAGAACTGGAATGTATGAATGTGGGAGCAAAAATGGGCGATTTGATTGTATGCTGTTTATTATACGCCGATGATGCAGTACTAATGGCGAATAATGAACAAAAACTACAGAATCTGGTGAGTAGACTGTACGCGTAGTATGTAGAAAGCGACCTCATGATGAATGTTAACAAGTCGAAAGCGATGGTATTCGAGAAGGAGGAAAGCGAGACACCGTGCTAAATACTTGTAGGTAATGAATGTTTGGAACAAGTAGATGAGTTTGTGTATTTGGGAAGTATGTTTGATTGAAACGGAAAGGCTGAGAATGATATCGAAAGGAGGGTGACTGCAGGAAATGAAGTGAACGGAGCTTTGAATGGAATTATATCTAACGGGAATTTGTTAACCAAGGCAAGACTAGCGGTGCACAATATGATCCTGGTACCGACACTGATGTATGAAAATAAGGCCTGTAACTGGCAGAAAAGGAACGAAAGTAGACTGAATGCAGTGGAAATGAGATCACTTAGGCGTATTTGTGGCAAGTTTATTTATGACAGAGTAACGAATGAAGAAATAAGGAAAGAATGTAAAACTGATGTTAGTATAGTGAGTAAGATTAAGAACGGATGAATGAGGAGAGAATGGTAAGAAAGATATATCACGCAAGTATTGATGGTACCAGAAATAGAGGACGTCCGCGGAAGACTTGGCACGACCAGGTAAAGCAGATAATGGAGGATGGTTTTGTTAGAAGCCTCAACAATCGGCGTGCTTGTATGAGAAGATGTATGAATGTGGATGATGCGAGAATTGTGTGTCAGGACAGGAGAGTGTGGCGCTCTATCCTCTCTGCCTACCCCCGCGGAGAAACGGCGTGATGGTAAGTAAGTAAGTATATCAAAACTAATTTGTTAAAAATACACATTCTTACTGGTGGAGTTATTAAGTAGATCATTAATACTATAATAAAATAGGTACTTAATTAGTTTATTTTATTTTTAATGTTATGATTATGTAGAGGTATTAATTCTCAATTGAAATAATTAATAAAAATAAGAAAACACTTTGTTTATATCACTGTTTATTGAAATCAGGGGCAATCAATATTTTTATAAAAAAAAAAAATATTCGACACCATAGTAAAGAACCCGTTAGCCAACAATTTTATTTGATTTATAAAATAAAAATTGTTTTTATTGAAAAAAAATAGTACTCGTATTTATAAATAAAATATATCTGTTTTAATAAAATAGCGAAAAGCAAGATTCTTTTCCTAAATACAAAGAGCGTAGTAGCTACATACCTACCTACCATGTGATCAATTCCTTTCGTTACTTACTGCACATAAATCTAATTATGGTGGAAAATTGCATTTCTAAAAAACTATTGCATACCTAAAACCGGTGTAGTATTTACCTGATTAAAATCACAGTAAAATTTTTATTCGAAATAATAATAATTTATTCTTATAAATTTGATTCACTAATTATAATATTATTACGCTATCAATTATAAATGCATATCTTTATTACAAATATTAAAATAAAAGCAATATCTGTTCACAATATTATCTTGAATAAAAAATATACAAGTCGTAGGTAGTCAATACAGATTAAAAAAATTTATTACTCAACAGATAAATTATCTTTATGTGATTCATGCAGAGTATACGATCATATTGTAAGTGGTTATTCGATGCACAAATAGAGTTCAGAAGGATTACTCATTTGCAAAGTTCATAAATTACTGAACGGATCCTGTAGATGCAAAATGTGTTTAGTTATGGAATATTTCAGAAGGAATGTTACAAGGCATCGAAACTGCTGTAAACCCACATATGTTATGAATGATCTTACTGCCATATGATTAAAAATATTGGATCACCGTGAATTATTTTCAAGAAGACTTATTATTGACTTTCCGAGGATGAGATGTAGGACGTAAACCACTTTCTTTGGAGTTGCCTTATCATGGATTTTGAACTCTTTCAAGCGGTCGAGTAGATTTTTAGACTTGTTTATTATTTCATTTACATACAATTACATACAATTCCAAGGCAAGGATTTCCCATCATATATAGTAATTAAAGTAATTACCAAAGTAAATTTAAGTTTGAAACACTGATAATAAGATATGCTATCTCTTTCAGGAGAAGAAGAGTGACTTACTCGTATTTTTATTGCATTATGCCTATTGTTTTTTTAATTATTGTACTCGCTTAATAATTTAGATTTCAAATTGAGGTTGGATTAATATTTACATAATTATACTTTAAAAAAATCGATTAATGATATAATTTTTTTCAAAATGAATCTGAATTAAGTCACGTGTAAGGCCAATTAGATGTAAAAATATTATTATACGTGAAATGAAAAATTAACGGGTTTACAGTTTTAATTTTTGTAAAGAGTCTTAAATCATTGAAGATATTGCATTTACATTAAAATGTAATTAATTTGATTTTCATTATTTTGTGAGTGCCATTTCTTTTTATAGTTAGGACAGATTACCTTTATATTCCACGTTGAGATTTATTCTCGTGTAGCTGATTTTTGTGCTTATTTTAATTCTTGCCACAGGCATGTATAAATGTTATCGGATCTGCTTCCTCGGGGGCACGACATGGGTTGTGTAGATCTTAAAGCAATTGTTGTTTCAGTACCAGTTTAGTGTTGCGGATTATACGATTCCTTTCCTGTAGTTAATATTTTTACTATATAATGATAATTTAATGACAACACCATGTGCATAATATTCATTTACACCAGTGCAGTTATTAAGTTTTCCCACTAAAACATTGGGACTGCATTCTTATCTATATTTAAAACAGATATTCTTAAATTGTTATTTCAAAATTACAAATCTACATTGATAGGTTGATATTTACTATTTATACAAGATGGGAATCACTGGGAAGAGAATAAGTATTATTTTAGGAATTATATATAACCTACATTTTAGTTGATTAACAATAATCATAACCATATATTTTTATTTGAATTTGTAATAGATGTAGGTAATATCAATTTTGTGCTAATGACAGTTAAATACGTATATAAAATATCGTTTTTTCCAATATTAATAGAAAATAATAATGCCAATATTGTCAATTTTAGCACTAAGGGTATGTTGTATTGTTAATCACCTAATTATGTAATACCCAACATTGTAACAAAATTTGTTTTATATAAACTCACTACACTTTTCTACGTATTATCAGTTGATAATGGCCTAGATAGTCGAAATGATTGTCCAATTATTTGGAAAAATTAAATATAGAACAAAAAAATCGGTTTTGATTTATTGTGTTGATTAATTTGAGAAAACATTTTTTGATATTGCCCTCTAAACGTCGTCTCTCAAATTATGCAATGTCCATAGATTTGTGTATAGGTATAGGTACTTTAAAATAACTATTAACTAATAAATATATAATGAGACTAATTTCAGACACTGCGTCGTCAATTCTAATTTGTATTTTAATATTTTTATTATATATTTTTTTTAAATATCATAATATTTTGCAATTACGCTCACAAAATACATACCTATATTCAGTTTGGCTAACCAATTGGCTAACAATTATCTAGTATTCACGGCGAAATAACCCAAAAAAAACTCGCTAATTGCCTTGCAATTATCATCGCCTCCCAAATATTTGACAATTTGTTACTCATTTGAAGAGTATTTATTTTTAATAAAATAATTATTTTTTATAAGACATGTGTATTGATATGTAGGACGCTATATTTTTATCTCGCAAAGATTTGTTCTCATTATAGAAAGATCTTCTCCTCAGTACTTACTCAGTACAATATCTGCCTATTTAATGAACGATCTATTAGTCGCCGTTGATCCTAGTTAAACAATTATCTACCTCACCCGTTTCTTACCTTAATCATCTGTTACGTTAGTTATATACCTACTACATATACCTAATGGTGCTTTTCTGAGATCACGAAAAAATAAATGCTTTTCTAAGACTTTTTAAACCTACTAACCATTATGACAAAGAAAAATATATTATATATTAACTTTAGTACCAATTAAATTAATCAACTTAAAAGATAATTAGGTATACAGAAAACAATCTATTTAAGTATTATAAAAAAAATATTTTAGTTTTTATCGGGGTGCGAACCCGGAACTTTTTATATCCAGGAAAACACGTTAATATTTCATTATACCAACCGATTACATTTTCGAGAAATTTTTAACTTATAATCTGTAGTCTTTTTTATAATTGATATCTACATTTATTATTTCATTTAAAAAATAATCTATTTTATATTGCAACTATTTTTGTAGCAACCAAAATATTTTTTCAGTACATATATTGTTTTCTGTATACCTTTATAATTTAAACGTTTCATTTATGTTAAAAGATATTACTAATAATTAAATATTTTTAAAAATCTGAAATTACAACTTCACAACAAAAATTAGTTTTTTCATTAAAAACATTTTAAAGTATTAGCCAATTTTGGGTCGCTATCAATTTGACTACATAAATTTAAAGAAAAATATTTGTAAAATTAAAACAAAAATTTGTTCACTAGTAGTAACATTTAAGGGTTTTTTTTTTAAATATGTTTACTACACATATTGTATAAATCATTACTAAAGATATAAGTTACGAGACAATTGTTTTGAAAAATTTATATGTGGATAATACGTACTTGCCCACTAACATTATTTCTGGAAATAAATCAAAATTAAATATATTTTTTAACATTTGTAACACAGTAATCACAGTAGATACTTTGATGATAATATACTCGTGTGTATCTTAATGTTAAGTCAAATAAATATTTATTTATTTTACAAAATATGCATACAGAGTATGCGTGCACTGCACGCCTCTGCGTATAAAGTAAAATCTAAAGAAATGTACAAACATTATGGTACCATAAAATTATTATCTCTTAAAGAATGTTAATATGCTTAGTTAGTAGAGTGGTAATTAGCATATTTGGTAGCAGGATTTTGACCATTTTAAACCATTCGTGGCGCCAATGAAAATTAGTCTACGCCCAGAGCGTTCGCCTCACTACGTCACCATGACAACCGCATTCGTATCCAGTATGGCCGCCGGCAGTGGGCGGAGCTTCGTAGTTCAGCCACTGGAGGCGCCAAGGAGGGGATAATTTACAAATGGCCGCCGGTCAACGGCACAAAGGAACCAATTGAAATAGACCATTATGACAATTGGAATCGGGCCGACTGTTCTCCAATTGGAGAATTTGAATATATGTAATGGAACGAAGTGGATTCCATGTTTGAAAATCTACAGGATATTTATAACGTTACCATCAAATTTTCTATCGCTGAAGTATTCATGAAAGTAAAAAAAATTCGTGTTTTTTTTTTTAATAATTTTCTTATGATATATTGTATACTTGTATATTATATCCCAAAATATGTATTGTTCACTTAGACCATTCAGAAATCATTTTTAAAATATCCAAATAAATAGAAGTTTTAATACATTAATATTGTATAAAATATTATGTTGACGCTTTCAAAATCTTCTTGGAATACTTTTCAATCAAATATAATACTTTCATCGTGATCATGTGCCAATAGCTGTTGGATGAAGGCCTCTGCATGCTAATCTTTACCATGTCATAATATTTTCTATACACATTTCATTTTATTATGAAGTTTATACCTACTGTTAACTGAAATATCGGACACCCACCTTCTTTAAAAATGATATTTTTTTAAGAATTCTTTATGAAAACACTATAATTTCTATGGTACAAAAATATAAGACTATATAATATATTGTTGCATGAATTAAAAATATGGAAAATCAAACAGATAAAAAACGACATTTGTACAGAGAGCATAAATAGGATACATTCATATTATAAGTTCAGAAACAAATGGTTTAATACCAACTAATTTAAAATTTCAAATGAAATTGACAATTTACTCCGATGTGATGTATCAGTTTACCCACAGAAAGAACGCAATAGACACTAATCTGGGCATTTTTTATATGCGGCAAAACTAACTTAGGCACGTTATTACCTGTAGCGTGCGCCTTGTCTTAAAAGTGACGGCGTTTCTGTTTGTCATTTGTATGTTACTTAAAGAGACTGCCTGTAATTCTACTGACTGATTTGGTAAAAAATGATGTATTTCTTGCCCTTTTTAAAAAATATTTACTATTTAAATAGAATTTTATAAATACATTTTACATTAAAACAACTAAATTGAAAAATATAGTGACTGCATCATTGTAACTTTGGAGGCTCATTAACTGAGAAAAAAAATCAAATTGTAAATAGCAAATATTAATTTTTATTTCTTCATAATTTTTTTACATTTAATTAATATTAGCATATCACATTGTCACTAGCTGGATTGATCTATGTGAAGACAAGAAAAAATTGACAAGTATACCTATATTATAATTTATTTATTAATATTACAATGCAAGTTTGTACAAAGCTCAATAATTGAAACAATGTTGAAAAAACTATATAATAAAAATATATGTATTTAGATACCATTATGGCATAATAGTATCTAGTGTGTTTACAATAGAATATGTGATCAGACATATTCAATAAATAAAATATTGTAAATGAGTGTTTTTAACCAACCTATATTTAAAATGCAGCTGTGGATTATGTGTTGGACGTTAAAACAGAAACCTGTATTGGGTAATCTCAACCCCTGAACACAAGTTCACAGTTACAGTATGTAGTTCAAGCGGATGACAATAGATGCCACTAAAATCAGAATACAGAATATTTTTTAAATTATCACAGATGTCCTCATTTGGAAAATAACATTTTTTTTTAAATAAAGACATTGTTATGGAAACCTTGTCACATCAAATTTTTACTATTTTCGAAGTCGAATAAATTTATGTAGTAATGTGAAAATTTTAATACAAATATCTATATATTATAAAGGCAAATTTTCTATATATTTTAATTATTATTATTATTTTCAAAAGTTAAATAAAAATAGTTTAATAAAAACAATTTTCGGTTTGCCTTTGTATACATTTTTAAGCTTTTGAAAACTTGAGACTTTATTAAGTTGAGTTTTTGAACTACAAATTTTAATGAGTAGTTATCTTCTTTCCACAACAGATGTCAGTAAAACGTTTTTTTAAATATTAATATCGGTCCTTAAAATTAGTAGGGAGTAAGTAGTTCAGATGCTGTGATAAGAATTCGAACCAATGTTGTAACGAAATCACCAGATGGTGATATTCTATGTACATAGGTATATTTTAAAAATAAATATTAGAGAGAAATCTATAAAAAAATGTGTGGATTTATATTTTATAAATACATTAATAAATTACGGCATGTAGGTAAACAATAGATAGCTATTCAGCTGGTCCGTCAGCAGCATTAGGCAAACAAAGCGGCAAAAAAAAGTGAATGGAAAATTAATTAAATTATTTATAATTATAATCATTGTTTTCACTCTTAACGGTATTTAAATATTTATGTTTGATTTATTTTTAATTTAGATACAAATTGATTTTTTCTGTATATCTTTTTAGTTGATTGGTTATATATGTAAGGACTAGTTAGTATGTACACGAAAGTATGCAGATTATTTTTTAACAAACAACTAAATAATGAGTTAATAACATTTTAACTGACTAAGACATCCATTTGGAAAATATTTTTTTATTCGGTATATAATTAATAATAGCTGATCATGAGTTTGATCATGATGAACAGGATTGAGGAGGATGGATGGTAAATAGTAAGTAGTAGGTACCTGCCGAGTGCCTACCAATACTGGATCAATGTAGGCGAATGCTAAATTTGAAACTAGTGATTCAGATCTTTTAATGAATACACAAATCAGCAAACTTTCAGTGCATGCTTTTATCAACTGAAACAACTTGAAAGTATTTGGAGACATGTACCTCCTGAGGTAGCCCGTCTATTTAAAAATACATTTGTGGTGTCACGTGTTGGTCTGCCAATATTTCAGCTGGATAGACTACAATCCATTCTAAACGCGGCGGGACGGATAATATATGGAGTTTATAAATTCTCTCATATAACGCGCAATATTCCCTGTAAGAATTGAATTTAGATTGTGCTGATTGATGTACAGGACAACATATAACATGACGCCTCTGTATCTTCAAGGGCTTTGTATTCCAGACAATTTTAATAGTATACGTCAAACTCTCAGGTCAGTCTCTACTTAAGTCGCAGGAAGGCTTATAGAACCGATCAGTCGCTGCCAGAAGTCTAAGTTTAGTGAACGAGCATTTGCGGTGGTAGGCTCAAAAGCGTAGAACTCTTTGCCTTCCGTCATAAGAAACAGTGCATCAGAGACAATATTTAAGAATAGACTGAAAGCGCACATTTTCAAATAACAATTTTTAGTTTTAAATTTTTATTTATTTCTTCTGTATTACATAAATATACATTTTTATTTTTGTTATTTGTCAAACTGCATGGCAGTTGACAAGGATTGCATTTTACCTAGTTAAAAATTTTTTTCTTTTATAAATAAAAATAATACACTATGGAAAATGAAGGTATTAAAATTATCCAATATTATTGTTAGTGTTTGAAAAATATTTATTTTCTTGGCTCTTAACCTTAACCATACCATGATAAAATATAACCGAACGCAGCCATGCTGTCAACTCGTGTTACCGTAATTAACAGTTATACAAATTGTTTTTATTAGCTTAAATGGCATTTACTCTAAATATTAAATTTTGAAAAAATGAATAATAACATAATTTAGACTATTCATTAAGTCCTATACAATATGTCCTTCTTATTATCTCTCTTTATTTAATTAGTGAGAAAGAGAAAAATATATTTGTATGTTTGTTGTTCTTTTAATTGTGAAAATAGTGTGTGATCTCTGCCTTTCATATCAAAAATTGTATTTTTACCAACGTATTATATTTACAACGGATTGAATGGAAAAATAATTGTTTTTATACGAGTCCCTTTTCATAATTGGTTTTTCACCAGTCATTCCTGAGCGCTAATATTTTCTGTATTTAACGAAATATTACAGGTTTAATTATGATGGTAGACCCGTGTTACTGCATGGTTTGGGAAGGGTTAATAATAATCTTATAATACATTATTGATATATCTAATTTATTTAATTTTTTTATCAAGAATATTCTATTGTATATTTAAAAAAGGTATTTGTACAATCGTCTCACACTCGTTTGATGTGCTCGTGGCTGACCATCGTGGTCCTCTATTCTGTTTCGACAGCGTGAACTCCTTGCCACCAATGTTCCCTCTGATTTTGGATCATAAAAGTGTGCGCATAAAAAATTTTTTTGTACAATTTTAAGGACCCATGTTATTATTTGTGCGCTGGGAGAAAATATAAGAAAAATATACTAAAACAGCGTAAGGTTACTGGGAGGGCCTGCCTTGACCACATTACTATTGAAGATGTATTAACACATACTCTGCGGTGGTGGGTCCGATTTGACCCGGGTGTTTGTAAAAATATGAATTACGCTACAAATATTCGTTTAATGCCAAATCGTGTGCATCCGCACACTTTAGAGAGAACATTGCTTGCCACCAATCTTCTTCTTCTTTAATCTTTAGTGCGACGTGTACCGACGTGTAGGTCTTGTCTTGGACTTGATCCAGATCGATTTCTTGCCCTCCGCCCTTATATAGTCCCCATGATTATTAATTTCTCCACGCTATTTCGAATTAAAACAAAAGTTCCAAGAACATTTTGCCAAACGACAGTTGGCTGAATCTTTAGTCAGCTGGTTCTTTAGTCGGTCGGATCTTTTGTCGTTGGGCCTAATGTCCGTGGAGTTTTTGTCGTGGAACCACGCTATTTTCATATCTTTTAGTAACACGCCCAAAGTATGAAATGATTATTTCCCTGTATGTTGTGGAGAACCTTTCTTTAATGCGGAGTTCCTGAAAAATTGAGACATTCGTTCGTTAATGGTATTTCAACTTACATTTCGAAGAAATATTCAATGATGCTCTTCAAGAAGCTACTCAAAGAATTAATATAATCGGAAATATTCTAAACTATCTGCATTATGCAGATGATATACTTCTAGCGAGAAACATTAAAGATTTACAACTTTTGTTGAACCAAATAGTGAACACATGTGAGACTTTTAGATTAGAACTTAATACAACTTATACAAAATATATGCTCATTTGCAAACAAAACGCAGATGAATGAATGTCTTTATATTTCTGGAAATAAATTGGACAACATACAAAGTTTTATATACTTGGGTTTCAATATAAATGAAAGATGGGATTCTTCTGTTTAAATCAAATGCCGCATTGAGCAAGCTCGTGCAACCTTTATCCGCATGAAAAAGATTACGAATGAGAATAGTCAGATGCTATGCGTTCTCGATTTTATTTCATGGAATGGAAGCATGGACACTTACCGAAGGAACGACTTCGGCAACTTGAAGCATTTGAGATGTAGATCTACAGAAGAATACTTAAAATAAGCTGGATTGATAGAGATATGATTGAAGATATTTCGGTTCAGATGCATAATGAAAAATAATTAATTTTAACAATAAAAATCCGAAAATTGTAATATCTTGGACATGTAATAAGACATCCGGAGAAGTATGAAATCTTGCACCTTATAATGCAGGGAAAGAGTGTTGGAAGTCGGGGTCCTGGAAGTAGAATATCATGGCTAAAGAATCTAAGGCAATGGTTTGGCCAGTCTACTGTAGAGGGGCAGCAGTAAACAAAGTGATAATAGCAAACGTTCTTTGAACGGATAGGGCTGGGATGAACTTTCTGTATTTTTATTACTATAGCAGATATTTGAAAAATGATTTACTTTTTAATTATTTCAACTTCCACTTAAAAGCATTATTCATTAACCGATATCTAAAATATTAATTGGATAAAACGTGAAATTCTTCCAATACTCGTCTGTTACAAAATTGTTATGATCCTACCTGCCTACTTACCGAGTAAGTAAATAATCTAAAACCGTAACACCACGACTGCATGCACCCACCTACTACTAAAAAATTAAAATATTTCAAAATCCGAAACATGAAACCAGAAAAAAATTATTTATGTTTTGTTGGTTAATGTCAAATATAATCACCCTATTTTCCCGGAATCTTGAAAGCTTTGTTAAAAATTCACCCATCCCCGCGCGGCGGCGTAATGTAAATCCCCTGTTTTTATGTGACGTGTTATTTTACCCAAATAGCGCTCCACCCTCGGCCGAGCTCCGGGACCGCACTTCCTCTGAGAAGAACAGCCTCACGAATGGAACGGGTGACGGTCAATCTGTGGTGCGCGGTGCGCGTTGTTTTAAAAGTTTTTTTTATTATAATTATAGAAACCAACAGGAGAATATATAAATTGTTTACAGCAGTATATAATACTGACACAAGACACATTGTTCGAGGCTGGTATGGAAATTTATCATAAAGATTAGTGAAAATTTCACTAATTATTGTAAAATACACAATTTTTTACAAAATAGTGTGGAGGTCTGTCGCTTCTATAATCATTATTACCAACAACGATCTACCTTGCAGATAGATACTGATGCGTAAAATAGAGCTTCTATCAGACGCGAAAATTCACTCGGTACCGACGTCGGGTGCGAATAACATGTGTCTGCAACCAAGGATAACCTACTCGTGAGATTCACTTTCCTCGCCGCTGTCTTCCCTATTACAAGCTTTAAGAACGATCTTCAGTAAGTACTTGCGCAAATCTTTATTGTACGGTCTAATTTCTTCACTTTTCTGGAAACTGCGCTTAATAAACTAGTGCTTTTCATTTCATAACCTACTCTCATCACATATACATAATACATTTCCGCAATAAATCACACATCGAATATTAGGTGGAAATTTGGGGCACCCAGCTCACACAATAGCAAATACTTCTGATCCACAAACATTAATATACCCACACAAACATAATTCGTAATAATATAATCTCTCTATTCTTCAAAAAATAAATATTAGTTATTTAAACATGTGATTCAAACAAATCTCACAATATTTTCTTTTCATTTATAATAAACGCTTTGTTGCTGCCAGAAGAATAACTATATTTTGTTTTCTATTTCTAAGAAATGCAATTGAATAGTTCTTCCAGTTATTAATGGAGTTCGTTCTAATATTATCAACAAAAAAAAATTGTAGGGTAAATGATGTATTCGAGAAGTTTCAGAACAATAGTTTAAAGAAAAGTCAAGGTTAGCGATCTAAAGAAGTCAGGTTGCAACTAGGTTTTGTAAAGTTGAAGGATTATGCTTTTTTGACCTGGCCAATTCTTTATTTATTAACTATAAATTATTGAACCATGCTGGATTCTGGAGAAGAACGTATCTTGGATGCGAAAACAAATATTTCACAATGTACATTTACAATTTTCCACAAATAATGTTATTCACATTATGTATATATATATATATATAATAAATATCACTTAACACACACATAGTACACAACATGTTAAGATACCTCATTTTCAAGAGTTGTATGATACCTATATAATTGCATCTTTATTAACACATTAAAAAAATATATATATAATAAAACATATTAAAATAACTATTTTTCCAAAAGTGCTAAGCAAAATTGGCTCTTCTGTGGTTGTGGTCATACTCTACTCAATGTTTGTATGACAGATCATGTGGATTCGCTCAATTTCTAACTTGTGCAAGAGTTAGTAAAATAATGCCGGTCTCCGATTATTTATATAGAATATGCACAACAATTTTGCAAAATATTTATGTACACAATAAAATAAGTCTGTCATTAAGAGTTCACTGAATTAATAATAAGTAGATGTGAGATCAAATTTGGCAGACCTACATTGGCGGGATAATAAAATTACACTTTAAAATGAAATAAATATAATTGATGTAACATTTTTGAACATGTACAAGAAAATGACAATAATCTTCCTATAACTGGTTTACGTGGTAGTGATAGGTTTTACCTTGCACCTTCGTTTCTGGTGTCATTAACATTCACGTCGTTATACGTTATACATACTCTGTTCACTCATTCGTTCCATCTGATCAAATCACCTGTTCTTAATTAAATATGAATTAAATATATTAATTATAAAGATATACATATAAAATCAATTTGATCGAAAAACATTGTTGTTGCGCCACCGAGATTCGAACCTGGATCTCTTTCCTAACCGGGGAAGGTGCTTTATCCAACTAAGCTACAGCGATAACATTTTTATCGACAATTTTCGAACCTATATGTTACCTTTTTGATATTAATACATTTAATCGTTCCATCATTTGACAGAGCCATCTACCTTATTTTTACAGAATCTCAAATACCTTTGAGTAAACTGATAGCAGACGCCAGAATTATCAATTCATTTTTATTAAATCTTAATTAAGTCCAATTTGCAACAATTAGTTTTGTACGTAGTGTAGTGGTATGTTTGAGAAATTTTTTACAGGTATTAAGACTGTGGTTTTCCACTTAACATTTTTGCATAAGACGAAAACATTTTTACATTCGCTGGACTCCCGCCTTCATCCCCCCCCCCCTCTGCGCCCCACGCTGACAGACTCAGGCGCCGGGGATTACCCCCACCCTTCGGTGCCCCACACCAGGACATATTCCCTGATCCACCATAGGTCCGCGCTTTAGTTTGGGTGTATTCCGGCAGAGTATTGATCGGGCGGCCATTGCGAAATGGGCGTGGGTTGCGCGCGCAGACTTGTCAAACCGAGTGAAAAATTATGTACATTTTGCATGATTTTGAAATATTTTCGGACGCATTTTAATGCCTTTTTAATTTTTGCCTCCCTTAATGTGAATATGCCACGGAATATTCGTTTTTTATATATATTGCACATTTTTATATATATTGTTTAAATATATAGTACTGTCATTTTTTGATATTGACAACCTTTAGTTAAATAGTTACGGACGCTACGGATAAAATAAAAAAGTGACTTATCAAAAGTTCTTAATTCAGTAGGTTATGTTCTGAAAAAATCAATATTGAACGAATGACTTTCTCGATTCATTTAAAGAAATTTCTATTTTATTTATTTCTGATTTAGATTTTAGAGAGCGGTTGGAATAATGATTTAAAATACTCAATAAATAACAAATACTATAACTGATATCACAAATAAATCAAATTAATTATTGTTTTATCGTGCATTTGACAGCAAAAACCAAGAGAGCTGTTTGTCATTGACAAAATTGTACGAAATGTAAAGATTTAATTATGAAAATAGCTGCATCATACATAATTCAAATATTTATTGAACTTAGACCATAAAAATACAAATTCAATCACTAATGCTATTCACTAAAGCTGGTTAGTACTGACTCGTGAATTAAATTGCTTTATCCCGTAGACAACAAACTCTGCATAGTTTTTTGTTAATCAATAGTAGTTCTAGTTATTTGGAGGTGATAGAAATATTACTCGTTACTATGTACTAGATATGTTTACTCGTTACTAGGTACTTGATATGTTTACTTATTATAAAGTAAGTTCTCTAAGTATTATTATATAATGTAAATATTTTTTCAATCCGAAACAAAACTTTAATCCTAACCATTTATTGTCATAACAACGAAAAAATATATTTTTGGATAGGTATACAAAAAATCATGTTATTTTCGGTCGTGTATTCAATTTACAAAATTGATAATTTGCTATTCATTCATTTGTTTGCAACGATTTGACGGAATGTGGAATTTTAATGTTTAACAAATTAGAATTCATCTGTTTAAGATAGGGAGTAGTTAATACAAATACGAGTACCTAAAGTTGGGGTTGCATTTACAACATTTTACGGGAAGGTGCTCTGGGATGATTTGTGACGGGATGAATTCGCTTTCGTTGAAAGCGTTCAAAAAAATAGTTTAACTTTCACTCCCCGATTTCTATCTACTATAAATGTTTAAAAATGAATTTATCAATTTTTACAGATATTTCAAATAAAAATTTTAAGACAAGCAAATAGAGCAGGGTTTCATATTTCGCTTTCTATTTTAACTATTGTTGATATAATAACCGTAACTTCTCCATTAACTGTACGCATAACCGTTTTAGAATTTAGAAATAATATTCCCTTACAAATCTCCTTTCTAATGTTCCTTCGCTATGCTTTGTACATTTTAAATTAACTGAAAATATCGAAAGTCTCGTTAGCGTTTTTTTATGTACCTACTACCTATATATTTTTCAACACATTTTTCATAAGATATTGGTATTTTTAAATAAATTTAAAAAACTTAGTAGCCAGGCATCTATTTTAAAGTGCCGTCGGTAAGTATCGGTATACTTACGTCTCATTTAAAAAGCATGTATGAAGTTAATTGACATAAAAATGAAGTCACCTACGTGAGAGGTTATGTGTACCTCACAGACCACAATTCTCATCATCATCATATTGCTACGATTCAATGAAAAGTTTTAACTTCTCAAATAAGAGTTTTCACAACTGCTGTCTTCTTGTCATCTTCACAGGTCTCCAGTCAAGTTTGCCAAGTTTTCTTGCATCAGCAGGATTACTTATATATATATATTTTTAAAATGTGTATTTAAAACTCTTAAGGCTTCTGAGCATATTTAATTTCCTTTTTTATTTTATATGCGGCACCAACATACACTTTTTTTTATTTAATTAAATTATATTACCTTAAAAACCTAGATAAAAATCATTTAACAATTATTTTGTTTGTTTCTAAATGTTATATGGAAATCTGTCTTTAGGTATAATGTTGATATTGTAGCCGTCGGTGCCGGTGTACCTATATATATATGATTTTCTTAGGAAAATAAAATTTAAGTATTTATTGTTGACTTTAATTTTTTTAAAGTACTTAGGTACATTAAAACAATAATATTTTAAGCGTACAACATTTTAAGATGTATTATTACTTTTTCTATTACAGAAACGTTTCTGATTTAGAGATTTAGGACAATTTTTAAACATTTATTTGAATATAAAATAAACCTATTTGATAAATATCAAAATAATTAGCGAATATAAATATTATTAAAGAGAACACATTCTTATTGTTAAGTTGTAATTATTCAGAACATAGGTCTGTGATATTTTAAATATTAATTAAATGTATTAATTAGTACATCTGATTAATATATTTAACTAGTATTTAAAATAAAAATATGTTATATACCTCTCAAAATATTCATACTTATATATAGATTCCAATTTAAGTAGGAACCACTTACTCAATTCCTTTTCAGTATAAAAAAACAATTAACATATTTTTTTAAATATACGTAACACAAGAAAAAATAGATATGAGGTATTTAGTTTTCTTTTACAGAATAATGATTTTTAGATATTTAATGAAACATATTAATTTACATAGGATTATTGTAATGTAGACTTTAGTTGATATTATTTAAAAATACATGGTAGGTACCTACTCACTTGAAAATCTATATTAGATCATTAGTATGTCGGGAACTTCCTTTGGAGGTAGTACAGAGAAATGTGTGTTCCAGAAAGAATATGTTTACTGACTAATTTAAGAATCGCGAGATCAATATCCCACTGGTGTAAGATTTTTCTGATACTAAAATCTATGATATTCAGTATGGGTATTATGATTGTGTAAGCTTTGAAAAATGAATAGGTTTAATTAAAATCTCAAAGCTGTAATGAGGACCTTTTTTTTAAATTAAGCCTCACGTACTTACGAGTCAACTTCAAATTATGTAAAAGTGATTATAAATAAGCTTACACTTAATAATAATATCATATCTATATAATTTGATTAAATGTATGATTTATTACATTAAACACACAATTTTTGTTAGAATAAAGAAGGTTATATATCATTTTTTTAAATTCAATGTGAATTTTAAGTTTCCGACGGGCGGAAAGAAGCTTTGTGAGTCTATAAGTTAAGCAGATGTTTTATAAATGATATAATTTAAAATCAATTTTACATAATGCATGAAAGCTAATATCTATCAGTAAAATGAAATGATCTTTAATCACTCATTTATAAAATGAAAATGCATATAAAGTATAAAAATAAAGTAAGTAAAAAAATTTGTAGCAGATTTTAAATTCGTTGGTATACCTATTTAAGAAAAAACATTTTCTGTAAAGCAAAAAACACAATAGTTTAATTAAAAAAAAATTTCAATGTTTTGAATAATTATGAAAAAAGTTTAAATTGTGGAATAGGGATTTAAGCATACACCAATAAGATAGACAAAAATACGAAACGCTTCAAGAATTGCGTATCTGCGTATGTACTTAGAGACATAATATGAAGGTAGGCGCTGATAACAATACAATAAGGTTGTAATATTTTTAACACCCTACAATTAACTTTTCAGTAATTTTACAGATAATACTGTTGGGATTTTACAATATACATTATTGTCAGCAACTTATTGCTCAATAAATGATTCATGTTACTTGTTATCAAGAGAATGAATTATTTACACTTTGTATACAAAAAACAGATGTAAATACGAACGATTAAATATCTATGTGATAAGTACCTACGTAGTAAGGTATCTACATAAAAATGTATCAAAAATAGTAAGTAATATATAGGTATATTTAAAAAAAAGTATCCTACTCAATGGCATAGTTTGGTACCATATTAGTTTTGATTGGTAATATATAATGAAGGCTTTCCAGGTTAGATATGTTGTGAAACTGCGTTTAAATATTACATTTTACAACAGTTTCACAGGTGGAGCGAATCAGATAAACATATTCTATACATGGGTAGATATACATTTTTTTAAATTAAAAAAATATGACCAGTTTTGACGTCTTTTTGTGATCAATATATCTGCTTCTACGAGGATATTATTATAGTACTCATTAACAATTAACTTTATTTTATGTTTAAAATCAAATGTTGAACTTTTATGACCAGATTGATAGGAATGAAGTGACGCGCATACAGAATAAAAATTTTCTTGCAGTACCTATCACTTATAAAAATAAGTCTTTGATACAATTTAATATTACAGCCGTCTTTTATCTTCATATAATCCACAAAAATTGTATTTTCTCTATCAATAAAAAACTTTCACAAGTAATATGAGTTGACGTTGAATATACCCAGAGGAAAGGAACTATAAAAAGGCGTTAGACCTTTTTCTTTTAAGCTCCTTCTTTAGCGATATTTATTTCAGTGGTTCTCAATCCAAGATGAATTTTTTATTGATAATAAAAAAAAAAAAAAATCTTTTGTCTAAAGTTTCCCTTTGTAACAGAACATTTTTTTCCTTTTCGTGAATATACACTAAAAGGCAGATAATTTTTTTTTTAAAAAAAAAACAAAAACACAATTATAAAATTATTATTTTATTTTATTTTTGATAAAACTCATAACAACTGTGAGGAAAATAATACGAGTCAGTCATACATTCAGACCGGATGCCATTGATTTGTTCATCATAAAAAATAATTATTTCTCGAGATTCGTACCGATTTCCTGATAATTATTGTGATTAAATACATTTATCTTTTACTGCAAAAATTATTATAAATATACTTTAATTACTCGTTAAACTCACTTCTATATTATGTAACAGTATGTTTTAGGGTAAAACATTCACGAAATCGGTGTGTTTATATATTTATCCGCTTCACATTAGGTATCTATTAGTATTTCGGTCAAAGAGGTAAAATGAAACATATATACCTACCTACGTTTATAGGTAGCTGAAACTAGAGATCTGTTGTTTTAAAAAAAATAATAATAACGTTTTTCTTTTTAAAATATATTATTGTATTCGTTATTAAACATTTTGTATTAAGATAAAGTGTCATCATCATCATAGTTATTGCGTTTATAACCCAAATATTTCCTTGACTTCCTCAAGAATTTTACAACAATTATGAGCGCCCTCGAGGTGAAATTTTTTACATAAATGACGCTATAAAAATGATCTAATATTATTATTATTATCATGAGTCATTTCTCTCCAGTTTATAAGACTAATATGTTATTGAAGACATTGTCGCTCCGTCTTAACCTCAACCAACTGGTGATTGTCGTTCGGTCATTTTGTCCACATGGTCCAACCACCGCATTTTTTTTAAGACAAGGTATAAGTGTTATGAAATAATTGCTCTAATATCCCGTAGATACTTTAGCGACGTTCTACTATACACTATTATTTCTCCGATTGCATTTAAATTCAACGTGTCAGGGTAGTTTAGGCTTATTTTTCACCTAAAGGTATGTTACATGCACCTCTGGATAGAACGCAATAGTATCCAGATAACATATTTTTTTAATTTAACAAAATTGACGTATAAACTTGAATTTTCTCATTATTTGATAAGGGCCGGTTTCAGTGAAGGTTTGAAATCTCCAGGGTCGCCTAATGGCAAAGTCGGGTAGTGCCCTTTCAGGGGTAATAACCTTTCAGGGATGGCGCAGGCCCGGATTAGAGTTATGGCCGCCGTCGCCGGCCCTGAGCCGCGTCTGCTCAGCCGACTCTCGACTGCTTTTACGACATGGCGGCTGAAAAAATATACACTGGAGACGGGAATCTCTCTATCTAAATAAACAGTGACTGACGCACATTATACTTACAACTAAGTGGGTCCAGGATGGGGGGGAGGATGCTCATCGCCGTGATTTAATAAGTCCATTATATAAAAAACGTGTTTAATATAAAATCCTCTATTTATATGTAGGTATATAGATTATTTCACTATAATACATTTAAATATAATTTAAACTTTTTTTAAACAAATATAGGTAATCTCTGAAATGTATTAAAATAAAATAACTGCATTGTCTAACAGTTTTTAAATATATTATAAAGGAAAACGGTGATTACTTCAAATTAAATTCAGTAAAACCTAAAAAAAACTGATTTATTTTTCATTTATGAAATAGAGTTCTATAAAATAAAATAGACTTTATTAATCAATAACTGTTGAATGTAATTTCGCAACCTGTATTCCTCGTTACTTTCTTCGGCAACCTGACTCACGTTCTAATTCAACTTCTTCAGTAGCCAAGTCCAGGAATTAGGTAAACGTCCAACAGTATCAAATATATTTCAATAAAATTATAATACATGAAAAAATTTGGTAAATTTATTAAATTCAATTTAATTGTTGGCAGTATCTCAACTTTACTGTGCTACAACTCCGACACCAACACTATCTGAACTAGCTTTTTATATTAACTTTACTCGGTTAACTAAACATAATCTTTGATTAAAGCTGACTACACTTATGTTCTCAAACCTCCGCTTCTTAATGCCGTCAATATCCCGAAAAAGTTAAGTGGTGATGATGAAATTACCTATAAACTATTATATCATAAGCTTTATAATATAGAATTTATATAATTAGCTTGACGAATTGATGGATAGGTGATGGAGGGCGCAGGGAAGGGCTGCGTAGGTGTAGAGAATTTTTAGGTGGTTTACCGTGCACTAAATATGATTATGCTATGCATTAATCTCTTTCACAATTTAGACACCCTTTAAATAGTAATGGTGTTAATATTGTCGTTATATTCATCTGATTGCAAAATCTAGGATGACTGCCTCGGTAAGTTTAAAAATTGAAAACTACAACGTTAGAAATAGTGTTGTATATAATCTCGAAACATTTTATATAAATATTTTATAAAATACGCCAACGTATTTTCTGTTATTACCTAAGTATTTTTGTAAATACCAATGATAAATAAATAAGTGTGCGGGAAAAAATATATTTTGTTCAGATGTGAAATAATACACGTAAATCGATTTCTTCTTCTTTATTAATATTTTTTTTTGGCCGGGGCTATCGACATACAAATTTTCTTCTTTTTAAAAATAAAGATGATTACATGGAATCAAAGTTATTACTTAAATACAAATTAAAATGTCACAGAATTATGTTCTGAACAAATTACAACTTCACAAATAATAATGCAAGAGAACTTTCAAATATTATTACTATTTTCAAATAAAATTAAGCATCTGTACTATAGGTGTTATGACTAAGATGTCTCCTGAAACGAGGTTCGTACCCACGATCACCAAATTACTAGGCGAGTATCTTAACCACTAGACTAATAAGGTACTCAAAATATTTAATATAGTTGTATGTAAAATAAAAACTATTCACTCTATACGTAGTTTACGAAAATATAAGGGTTTCATTAGGGTATTTTAAAAAACAGTATTATTAAATAATCTCTACATTGTTTGTACATCTATTACAGAATGACGGCATTGTTACATAGTATTGTAGCAAGTTTCGACTCGACGAATTCTATAAGCTAAAATAAAATTTAATTTTAAAACCTTTTTAAAATGTGTTTGTTTTTTATTTATACGAATACGAAAGTATATTCCAGTCTGCAAGTCAGCTAATTTCATATAACCTTAATTAATCCGACTAAATAATAAACAGTGGCAAATGAAATTAAAACCGAAGTTTGTATATACTTATTACGATACACATAAGCCTCCGGCGGATAACTACCCCGCAAGGTAATGTATATTTTCATTAAGCTACATAAATAAAAACCCACGGACTCCCCGTGGGGCGGAATATTGCCAGTTGCCAGGGCCTGCGAAGGCTGCACATTACACGAACGGTGTAAAACAAAACAAAATATCTTTGTGGTATTCAGCGGAGGGAAGGGAGTAGATAATATAGGAATTTAATATATGAAACATGTCTGTAATTTATTAAATATACCTACCGACATACGTAAATATTTCGATTCATTATATGCCTACTCATAAATTAAACATGATATGGTGGTTGATACATTACAATGTGAACTTTATTACACATATGTGAAAATTAAACACTCTTTTCTTGATTCTACTCGTTTAATTTACTGGAGATGCGTTTCGACTTGAATTAAATCCTCAGATTTCCAATGATTAATGTCGTCACTTTTCATCGCATGCAAATAAAATGGTATAGCTGTCCACCAATATAGTTTAAATGCAAGTTGATATAAATGATTAGATTGATAATGCCCGTACACGGTAAAACGTGTGTGAAGTAAAGTAAAGAAAAAGTAAAGTAAGAAAAGTGTTTTATTTTCACATATGTGATTATGGAGTTCTACAAACTTACCTCGGAAACAGTATCATTTTTTTTATTACACTCTAATAATACCTACCAACACAATAATCAACGTATTAATCTATAATACATCCCAATTTTTTTTACTGTTGAATAGCTACTACAAGTTGAATCTAGCATAAACTAGTAAAAAGAATAGTGTAGCAAGATGGCTAAAAATGAAGTGTTTACTGTTTATTAAAAATGATTGTACTTACTGTTTTAAATAAATTGATTAATATTTGTATATTTTTATTGTAATAAGTATTTCTGTATATATTAGGAGAACACATTCTTATTGTGAAGTTGTAATTATTCAGAACATAAGTCTGTGATATTTTAAATATGAATTAAATATATTAATTATAAATCTATTAATTATCTATTAATAAAATACCGGTGGCGCAACAACAATATTTTTCGATAAAATTGATTTTATATGTATATTTTTCTAATTAATATATTTAATTCATATTTAAAATTTCTGTATATTTTTATTACTCATATAATTGGTATTTCAAATTATAAATTGTTCATATTAAATTGCAGTTGTAATATTATTTTAAAAAAAAGATTTTCATCCTTTTGAGCCTACCTCTGGAAATGTCCGTTTACTGAACTTGTTCTTTTGACAAAGGTTGATTGGCTCCATAACACAACTATGCCTCACTTCAGTAATTAACGCCTTTCATTCAGATTGAAGCACTCGGAAGAGAAGTCAATATGTGTTGCCTTGTCGATCGACCAGCACAGCTGTTATATCTACAGCTGTGACTTACGATGTAACATTTCTTTTTTGTTGTGGCTGGTGTAGGACCTAACTTGAGTGCTTAATATCTTTTATTCAATTTGCAGAAATCTGAAGAGACATTAATATGTTGATTAGCCAGCACAGTTTTGATATTTACCTATCGTTATGACTTACGGTTTAATGAAAGATATAACAGAAAAAAAAAAAATTGTTGCTACCAGGATTCGAACCTGGCTTTTAAACCCATCCGGGGAAATGCGTTATCCAGTTTCGCTACATTAACAAAGTAGGTTGACGACAAAAATTTACATTTTAGATATGCTGTAGCTCTTTTAAATTGACACATCTATTATTCCATTTTTAAAAAGTATTCAACTTTATATTGTGATAAATCTCAAAAATCTTTGAGTAATATATCATTTAATTTGTGTTAAAATACAACAGTTCTATGTTTTGAAAAACGGCAACTTCACAACAATAATGTAAATTCCTTAAAAAGATTACATATTTAAAAAACTACACATTAGTTACATCCGGCGTACAATTAATATATAATTTAGGATTAAATAAATAAAATCATGTAAATTATGAATCGAATAATTTTAATAATTCCTGTGTCGTGTACATATTTTTTTAGTCAGAATTTAATGCAAATTATCGTAGAAAAATTTATTCGTTAAATAATGTCTCTACAAGTAGATAGTCCACGACTCCTGCAAATCAATATTTGAGTCAGTCGAGATTATTAAATTCAATGTAATGGTATTATACTTCTTGTTTAAGAGTTTCGCTATTGTACCTTTATAATTATTTTCTGTTCATTGACGTGGAGTATTATAGTCAGATTCAGAAAAAAGCACTGTATGGTTAAGCCACACGTTAATAAGCTTATATGAACCGGTTATGTATAGGCGGGTATGTCGATACGTACCTAGGTATGTATCAGTCATTTACGACCGTCGATATACGGGCAACATTTTGAAAGCCAGGCCTGGTTATTATTACACGCTGTGCATTTTCATTTTGGATATCAACTCTGGCTCGGGCCCTAATGGCTGATCAGCACGACTCTGATATTCAGACCAGGTGGTCGAATTGCAAGTAGGCTTACTCTAATCACGTCCACATAATTTGTCGTTTCTAATGCTTGAACTACTGCAGAACTAGTCAAATATTTTGTAAATTGAGTCAAACTCTGTATTATTCCACTACACTTGTCATTATGTTAAATGATATGAGAACAAGTAGGTATTATAAATAAAATATATTGAAAAGGTTCAAATATACTACGAGTAGGTAGATACTTATATTATGTTCTGAAATAATGTTTGTTTAGTATTTTTATTTTTAAAGTTGGATGTTGCCACTGAACTAGCTCTGACTAGGTAAATAGGTCATCAATATCTAATGCGGTAAATAGGCGTATGCATACATTAATTTTTCTGACGTTGATCAGCTATAATATTTAATATTCAAAATTATTATGATTTGAAGTTTGCCCTCGTTTAAAATTATAATATTAATGTTGTATAATTTTCTTGCTATGCGCATAAAGCTGCGTAGCACCTACAAATGCCATACCTATGAGTGAAACCAGCAACCATTGCAATATAATTTTTATCCCTGAATATATTGGGGCTTTAACACAGATACAAGACTTCTCCATATATCACGACCCTCTGTTGCCACATACACTTACTCCCACTGCAGATCCGCCCTTTTCTCGTCAACAGCATCATTTATAGGTCCAAAGACGATGGGGGGGGAGTCTTCTAAAAGTTTATTTAATTTTGTTTAATAAACGCTTGAAAATTTATTCAAAAAATGCTTTAATAGGTAGTTCTAACGATGTTCTTAATTTATTCATACAATGCAAATAAAAAGGCTATAAAATGTGTGCAATTTCATGTAATATAAATAAATGACATGTTTACATTTAATTTTACATGATAAATGAGTAAATATTTTATCATGATATAAAAGAAACAGATATTTATTGTAATAGATTATGTCGTCATTTTATAAAATTGATTTTTTAAAACATTTTTAAAAACTACGTCCTAGCTAGTTTAAACCTGATTTTTCTACAAAAAGCTAAAAGAGATCAATTTTAAAGGATAGCTTGATTCCGGTCCCTTTTGTGATGCTGAGTAATAAGTTATGTGTCACAAAAAATTAAAATAAAGACTTCGGTAGTTGGACTATTTAGATAACTGAAGAGCAATCACTAACGTCATTGTTAAATAAGTGAATAATTAAGAGGGTGTAGAAGCTTGGGAAATTATCAGCATCCATTCACATCGGTCCCTCATGACCGAAGATTGCGATCTCCAAGAACTCTCGCCTTTTTGACCATGCTCCTTTAGAGCTGTCACCAGAGAAGTGCCTGTTGTCAGCACCACTCAGTTGGTCCAACGTGTGGGGGATTCTCCTCTTCCTCTTCATTCTTCGACGTGGCCCACCACAACAAGCTTCTCCCAACCTATTTTCTCTTCTCGCAAGATGCCCGTATCGTAAGCTAAAGTGAAGTAAGACAATTTATTAAAATACATATTTAGTAAAATGAGTGAATGTGACACCAATTTGTTTGAGTGAGATTAACTCTACCAATTTAAATATCAGAAATTAAATTTATTATGATAAAGAAAGTTCGTCTCTTAATCTATGACAAATAATAGTCATCTGATCAAGAAATTGAATGATTAATAATAAAGTGGGTACAAAAAAAAGAAGAAAATGACATATTACCCGGGAATATGGCACCACCAACATGATTATTTGAACTCTATAAAAGTCAATATCATTGTAATATAAAGTTTTTAATATCAACATATAAAATCAAAGGCAAGTGGCAAGTAATACATATGAATGTTTTAAATTATGCACAGAAAAAAAAATGAAAAGGTAACAAAAGTAGGTAGTAAATAATAAATAAGCAGAACAATCGTTACAAAAGTTTTCGAAACATGAACATGATTCATGTAACCAGCGAAGGTGTGCATTGTAACCAACCGCATTTTGTCTCGTTTCTATCATACAAATATCATTGATATATGTAATCAATCATATCAATGAGATAAGTAATTAATCATATCAATGAGATAAGTAATTAATCAATAAAATGCTGATCGTGTTACGAAAGGTGGGTTTTGTTTAACTCACATTTGAAGAGTCGCTTCTAAAATAATACAAAGAAAATATTTTAGCACATACCTACGTTGCATTTCAATCCATAAATTATGTTTTTTTCTGATGACCAGCGACAATTCAATCGCACACGATGATATGAACGATAAGTGACAAAGAGCACTAACTTTTGGCGATCTCCGTCGGCATATTATCCATGGTGGCATATTATTCACCCATTTTACTTTAGAAATTCAGGACTGAGAGAACTAATGGAGGAAAATCTTTAGAAAGCTACGAACCACCGGGATTTGTAGCAGACGCGCGTGCAGTCTGAATATGTACATAAATATGTATTTTGGGAAAATAATATAACAAATTTATTATTTATCTGACAGAATATTATGATATATTAAAACATGAATAAAATGATGATAATAATATTATGACATACATATTATATTTTGATTTATTTCATAAAGCCTGCACGCCGCTGGGTTGTAGATAATAATTAACATATGATGTTCTATTATATCTAATGCATTATCAAAGCAAATAATTAAACTATTAAAATATGTTACTTTAATAAATTCTCAAAACCGTAATAAATATTAAGAATTTGAATATTTTATGAATTTTCTATTTTAGATTTTAACAGGACTTTTAAGTTTATGAAAGACATTTGATATCGTTAAAAATATGATTTTCTGATACGAAAATATTACATATATAAACCTACATTTATGAATATAAATTTTTCTTTTTTTCGTAAAAAGTGGTTTGACATTTAGATTAAATAAAATATCAATCACTTTGTATGAAACCACGAAATTTATTATACGTCAACCGGTTTCGCTTATCTCAAGCGTCAACAGGATGTATTGAACGGTTGAAACTTCAAATTACTTATTTTATTTAATCAAAAATTTTATCATTAAATTATTTCTGGTTCTAAACAAATTCAAAGGACGTCCATTAAGGCTGGCTGGTATATTTCCAGTAGGCTGGTTCCTATCAAAAGGAACGGTTTTATTATATTTCTCACCAAAATAAGTGGAATTTCATTGTTTTCTCTACTATTAGATAAAATCTAATATTCTTGTTGAGTTGCCAGTAAATTAAAAGCGTGAGGCATTTTAATTAAAGAAAAATGAGAAGGCTCTGTGGGTAGGTGCCCGCTGCTGACGACTATGCAGGTGTGATACAGTATTGGTAAATATTTTTGGTTAAAATGAAATACGCGTTCTCGACGCCATTAATGTATTTCATTCCTGTCATTTGTTTTATTTACAACGTCCGACATGAACACTAAAGACCTTTATTTATTCAGCGACCATTATTTACATTTTTCAAGAAAAATTAGGTATTTCATTTGAGAGACGTGACTGTAAATTGGTTTAAATCTCTAGAAATATTAAAATGTTATATATGTGGTATCGGTTGCTACAAAACGGACAAAATAAAACTTTGATTTAATGTCTCGCGTACGGAGTACTGATGAATAAGACAACAAGACAACATTAAAAAATCCGCTGAATAAAATAGCTGCGATTGCCGGTAATTAAATGTCCATTTAAACATATGATTTATAAATATAATGCTATATCCATAAAACTTGTTTTTAGATGCATATCCAGTTTATTAGTGCATATTAATAATAAAATACACATTTTACTCTACTTTAAGCAGTATAGGTGTGTACCCTAGATGATATATTTAATCAATTCTGCATACCTATGTATACTTCATTACTGTAATAATTAGCCATTTAAAAATATTTTTTAATCTTGATACTTAGTAATATGTTTATAATGTGGAAACAATTATCTCCATACTTTTTTTAAATAAAACTAACTGTTAAAATTAGATAATTGAGGGATTACAATTAAAACACTCATAATTACGGGTAAACATTGCTGGCATATTTGTGTGTCTTTATGTAAGTATGTGTTTGTTATGTAAATAGTTCACTGGGAAGGAAGGGATGAAATTTTATAACATTTACTTTTATCACTTTAAAAATTCATTTGTTATAAAACAGTTGCTTAGCATTGTGCTTTATGTAGGTAGGTACAAATAAGTACTAATAGGAATACAAATATTTTTCGATTTTTTTGATTTTTAAGTCTTTTGCCTGCCTACCGGAAAGTAAAGGAACATTTTGATTTTTGAACATGAAAACAATTGAATTGAATCGGCAATCAACGATTCCATAGTGAAATGATGAATTATTAACAATACAACTAGTAACCACAATAGATCACACAATTATCAGATACCTTTAAGTATCCGAATGCTCTCTCATATTCTTTCACACACAACAAAACAAACTCAATAGGTGGGTGTACAGTACCAGCATTTTTGAACAATTTCCCAAATTAAAACGATAACACTAAATTGGAGTTGAAATTCAATAAACCATAATAGAAATCTGACAAATAATATAATACTTCCCACACAAAATTTCTCCATGTATTTGGACTTAATAATAATTTAA
This sequence comes from Eubasilissa splendida, assembly GCA_031772225.1. NCBI lineage: Eukaryota > Metazoa > Arthropoda > Insecta > Trichoptera > Phryganeidae > Eubasilissa > Eubasilissa splendida. The sequence continues at coordinate 1,946,197 of CM062857.1, forward strand.
AACTTAATGCTATTAAGTTTCTACCCATTGTGTAATACCAGCATTCATTCAAAGGGTTGATCGCCATGATGGGTAAATTTATCTTTTCGGGTGGCACTTTATTCCACCCGTTTGCCGCGATTACTGTTTCAATTAAAACCATGGCGGCCATTTTGAAACATGGCACCTACCCCCTGAGTGAGAATTGTATTTAATCCGTCACGGGTAGTTTTAATGAAATGTCGGGAAAGGTTTCACATGTGAGTGAGCACGGTAATGGTTGAAAGCTGAGAATAACTGCCCTTTGTATTTAATTAATTTAAGTGTCCTGGAAATCGGAAGTTCTGGAAGTTGTGGCAGTTTGAACTGTAGCCGCTAGTCTTCAAAATGAATTAATTAAAAACACCAGATCAACTGAAATTCAACACATGAGGTCATAGGCTTACTATTTTTTCTCTACAGCCCTCAAACGTGGAATGTCAGAGTAGAGGAACGTAGGAGAACTGACGCTCTTGAGAAGTTTGATGGTGACGTAAGTACATATCGTATAGGATTAGTGGTAAAAGGTGTAATAAAAGATATCCACAGTGATCTGGCGAAGGTTTCAAAAAACTGCTCGCCTTGAGAACCGCAATAGATCAAATCAAATGGCAGAAAATAATGTAGAATTCATTAATGCAGAATACATCTCTGAATTTTGACAAGTTCTTCAGAATCCTGAGACATTGGTATATTATTATACTTAACATGTGGAGTAATGAATCATTAAATATTTTATAAACACATTAGGTCAATGAAAACTATCATGAGAACTGTAACCACTCTAATACAAAAATATTTATCTTGAAGACCACTGAACCAAAATACTTTTTTAAACCATTAATATTTTTAAATATAATTATATACAATTATCATTTTTTTGTGACAAAAAATGAACAGTGATTAAAATCTCTATATTTATTATTTATTATCTTTGTTTTATTAACCACTAATTGAGTTTAAATACATCTACCGGTTTCGAAAAATACTCTGTTAGTTTAATTTCTCGGATTTTTAGGTAAGTTTAATTATAATTGTTATTTAGGTACCTCAATATCTATCTACAAAAATGTAACAGCCATGTGATTGATATTTTTTCAATGCTGGAAATAAATGCCAGTAAAAATATATACGTATTTAAATTTGTTTCATAATGTTTTTTGGTGTGAAAATTAGATAAAATGAATGAATAAAACAATGAAAATGTTTTTCTTTATTTTTCTGTTTTACAGAAGTAGAAACTCTATATTTGGTAAAAATTAAATAATAGTGACTCAAGTACTTTAAGAAGCTGTGCGCTTTCACCCTTATATGTAACAATTCGAGAATTCGCCCGCATTAAAGTAGGGGTGTGCTTTGAATAACAAAGGGTAGAATCGACCCTAGTTGTATCTTAATCGGTATCTTATCCCTTGTGGGATCTACAATAGCGAGTAGGGAGGAGGATGAAAGTTATTTTATCAGTAAATCATACCACCCGCGGAAAACAATCATAAAATTGGGGTTAGGTTTGCGTATTCATATAGGCAATGGTTTCGATTCCTTTTGATCATGTTTTATTTATTCAGTTTGTTACTGATGAATATTAAATTTTATTTGAAACGGAATGCTGATATTTTAAAGGATTTTTGATGCCTGCTTTTAAAACCACTGATGAAAAATATTTGCGATTATTCCTCGGATCCATTGCGTTATCGGTTCTAAATTTGGCATCGCGGGCTTAATTTCTTTATTAATTTTCAAAACAAATTTGAAAGTACTTACCTAATAAGTAACATGTAATATTATGTACCTATATGAAAAGTATTGATGGGTTAGATACAAGAAAATATATGGAAAAGGATGCAAGAGGGACAGAGGTAGAAGCGTTTAGCTCGGTTTAGAATGGTTAGTTATTGATTCTTGAAAATGAGAAATATTATTTTACCCAAATTCAAGTTTCATATAAATGATGACTACATTAAGAGCAAAAACAGTAAAAACAATTTATCAAATAGACTATTGATTGAGTCCATCATGAAAAATCTCATTATTAAAGAATGAAAAAAACATATTACGCTTAGTTGTCATCAACAAATAATAATAATTTGTAAATTTTTAAATTAGTTTAAAACATAAAATATTTTAATTTTTTTTATTTAAATTATTATGGTTAGCTTGCCTTCGACGATTTTCCTCCACTTGTCTGCAGTTAGAATTTTGGATTACTATCTCAATAGGTCATCTAGTATATTTTTGATCTGGTCGGTCCATCGAGTTGGATCTCGGCTTCTTCCTCTCTGGTCTTCTTTTCTATTTCTACTTTTCCAGTCTTTATTAACTTCTCTAGGTTATCATCTATTCTGCGAGCGATGGGTCCAAAAAAATTGAACATGCATCTCAGATAGATCGGGGATCCTTGTGATTGAAAATAATAAAAATTATATCGCACAGGATTAAGAGGTCTCCGTAACGCCAAATATTTGACGTGTTAAGGACACGGGGCAGTAATTTAAAAATATAATCATCGGCGAGACGCCAGAAAAACGTGAGATATAATTTCGGTAAATACTGTCATTTTCTTATAAAATGTGTCTTGCTAACTCCTATTTTTAGCACCTTGCTGATATAGTAGGGAAAAGTATGAATAAATAAATATATTGTTTGTATGCCAAATAAAATGAGGTATTCTGCTGGCAAGAGCGCATTCTCAATTCTCTCGTCGCAGTGTCCCTAGAAATAACAAACTTTTGTGTTTGATTTCTTCATCAATCATCATCATCATTATCGATAGTTAAGAGAAGCGAAGATCGGCAAACCACCTCTGCCTAAATTTCTTGTTTCCTGTATGGAACAATAGTGAATATTATCATGCCAACTTATTAATATGATTTTGAAAAAATAATTATTTAAATATCGTTTCTGTTTGTAACATAAATACTCAATTCTGCATATATTGGAATAAAGTATCAGACTTTAGCCACTCTGTGAGCTGTTTTGTGTGTATAATCGTGAATTGAAGGTCTCGCGAGGAATGTGGCGAGCAGCCACCGTGAAGCCAGTTTTCAGCAAGGTTTGTTGAATTTCTGTAGCGCAATCAGTCCAGGCGCGGGGTCGGTTTACGGCGTCTGAGAAAAGAAATTGAAGAAGCTGAGCAGGCTGCGCGGAGCTGGACGGCAGACCAAGAGAGGTCGTAAAAGGCAGCGGTACACAGAAAGCTGTGCTTGCAGAAATGCTGGCCAATCATCCGTTCCCGCGTACAAACATTCCAATTTACAGGGAGTTCTTGAAATATTATTCGCATTATAATTTATTATGCATGATATTTTAAATTCAAAATTATTCTACAAGAAGTATGCACGTTATACACTAAGGGAATGATGAAAAACATTACACAAATATCCACAATATATGTAGGTAAGCCTAAAATGACAAAAAGGAAAATAAATAAAATAGAGATGGATACACTAAACACGTGTTACCTAGCTCGTGCTATGAAAATATGAATAACTTGGTAAGCTCCGAGAAAAATGAAAAATAAATTTTCATTGGATTGAAAATGATTCTTTTGGAAGTAGTATTTATTTAATGATTAAAAAAATCTTCAAAAAAAACATATCATTAGGAGAACACATTCTTATTGTGAAGTTGTTATTATTCTGTCTGTGATATTAATTCTGGCATCTTCTATCGGTTTACTCAAAGGTATTTGAGATTCCGTAAAAATTATCGATTAATGCACGTTCCCCAGATTGGAAGAGATCTAGGTTTGAATTCCGGAAGCAACAACAATATTTTTCGATAAAATTGATTTTGTATGTGTATCTTTCTAATTAATACATTTAATTAGTATTTGAAAATGCATATGTTATGAAATATTATTCCCCACGGCAGAAGAGGGTGCCTTAACCCAGCAGTGATTTGACAATGATAAAATTGTCGATTTGAGTTTCAATCAATTTATATATGTGCTTATATTTTACATTTTATTTTATATTCTTTATTTACTTTCGCCTCATGTTGTCTCATTATCACACATTGTACAACGATTAACCAATAGTTTTGATTTTTTTCAATAAAAATGTCGGTACAATTATTTTCTCAATAATTATTATGGTTATGTTGTGCTACCTCGGAGTGAGCCTGATGGTAGTCATGTAAGTTAATGATGAATCCATGACACGCGCATCATGCCGTGGCACATGGAACATTTTTGGAGACTCTTTAAATTTCATTTTCAAAATGTTTTTAATGTAATTTATTTTTATATACTACGCATTTAATATGCAAAATTACTCTTTAATAATGTTAAGGTCATGAATAATTATTTTAATTGATACACTTGATCAAATTATTAGTAAAGCTGCAGCATGTGAAGAATCTAATTACTAAGTAATTAGATATTAGCACCAGATAAATAACAACAAATGCTCACTGATTTAAAAAAAAAAGCCTTTTAATGCTATTCTGTAAAATTTGTCTATGTGAACATTCGCGGTTTTGTAAACCCAACGAAAATAATATAAGTATTGTTTTATTCTCGACGGTAAGTAACATTATAGTATTTTTATTATTCACGATTTGTTCACAAATACATTTTAAGTATTGTTAAATAATAATAATAGATAATTTGTATGGCGCCATTTTCGAAAAAACTTTCACTTCAAGGGCGCTTGAGCTTAATATAATAATATCCTATTTGAATTGCTAAGTAGCAAGATACTTCCTATTGATTAAATGGTTGTAGATTCAATCGTTCTCCTTATAAGTTAGTTGCATTTTTCAGTATACGAACTTACCTAAGTTACTATGAAATATAGTAAAAATATTAATTTGATTGGTATTCTATATTGGAACACATCTTTATTTTAAAAAAAAGTAACTTATCTATAGCAACACGTACCTTGAGAGTTATTAACTGTTATTATCATACAACGTATGATAGAAAATTTAGTGATTACGTAGTCAGAAAAGGGGTAGAGAAAGTCGTATGGAAATATTTAAAGCAAAGGATACCTACGCATTATTAGCAATGTAGGACAATTTCACATTATTATTTAGAATTACCATGACTTATTGATTTGCCTACCGATTTTTATGGTTTGCCCGAAATGGCTGTCGTTATAGGTAATAACGCTGTTCCTAAGGATCGTGACGAAGTGAAATTTAGGAGGCATCCTAAACTAAAAGTAGGTTCTATCGCATGCAAAAATACTGTTGACATTCAGATTGAATTTCCTTTCGCGTACCTTTAGCCGTATCAACAATAACGTGTGTGCGACAGAGAAGACATAATATTTTTAGGAAAATGGCAGTTTGGCACGGCGTTGAATATTCGCTTTCTATCTTTATTAGTGGTCAAATCTACATGGCGTGTTTTCCTTAGTGAAATATATACTTTTTGAACCACCGTGTGAAAAGCATTCGATCCTCGGTGAACACAGCGACGCTGTACCTATATATTTACTGAGCGCGGAGCCGTGGCGCCTGGACGCCGACTGTTGGCGTCAGCTTGAACCAATCGAACATCTATATTTAGGTACACAATCTAGGTAGGTACCTATCTAGCAACCTAGAGATTTCAACAAAGTAAGATACCTACTACCTAACGGGTGACCGTATTCTGAAAGAGCACATATATCGTCTTCCGTCTTTCAAAAATGCGTATCTCGTTTTTTGTTAAAATTGAATTACAACTGGCGTTATATTATCCAAACACATGCTCATAGTCCATTCCAACAGGCATTTTTGAATTTTATTCTAATGAAGGAATATAAAATATAAATATTTTAACTTAGATACGCTTATATCGATGTGTCATTCTTACAAATAACAGTAATAAGTAAGTAATATTTCTGAAATACCTCACACTTAAATCAAGATTTTTTTGATACTTTCTCAACAGTGAAAATATACACACACTTATATCCTAATATATTTAATATATCGTCTGCTGTAAAATCAAGATTCGCCTCTTTGAAAGATGGACGATGATATGTTCTTCATGTATCGTAGATTTCTATACACATCATTTTTTTATTGGTGGATAAACTGCCCGTTTGTGTAGTAATATTAAACAAACATATATTAATATATGTCCGTGTCATTTTTATCACATGAAAATGTGCGGTTGCCGCAATGGAATTATTTCAAAATAAATTAATTTGCCCTTGGATTTTTTAATTATTTAAAGTTATAAAAATTATTAATTTCCCATAGTTAATTTTTTAAATATTAGAAGGTAGATAGAATATTGAATGACAACGTCACATATTACTGGTATACTTGGTTTGCCTCTTGCCACTCAAAAATATTTTTGTACACTTATATTTTATGTATAGCTATATTAATTCAATAATATTTTTAAAGATGAGGAAAAATGAGTGAAAGGAAGGTGGTTTGACAGATGAACAAGTGTAAATGTAGACACTATCAAATGTGGGCTGTTTGCATAATATTTGATAAAACCAGGTTAGAAGCCTGAAAAATTACCTTATATGGTGCATGAATGAGGACTAGAGTTATAACTTATTACAGAAGAGTATCTTCTACATCTATATTCACTGTGTAATGACCAATGTTCCTTCTAAGGCGTGCGGGTGTGCGCGCGTACACTATTTGCCATCATAGCGTACACGAAAAAATATAGCGTGCACACAACATTTAACAAGACTTCTTCATGTACGGACGTCTTTCAAACTTTGATGACAATGTTGCAGTATGTTGCTTTATCCTATAAAATCACTAATATTTTGGACATTGAACCACTTTCTGAGATAAAACAGCCAAGATAATCTTTTTCTACCTACTTTACTTATTCCTCCGCATAATGAATTGTAAACTATCATATTTTTTTAATACAAATTAAATGCATCAATTAGAAAGATATACTATTACATACAGATAAACTCAATTTTTCAAAATTTTATTTTAGCTGTCACTGGGATTTGAACCAAGATCTCTTCCTATTCAGGGAAATGCGATAACCATTACACTATGTCAGGCTCGTAAATAATTGAAAAATTCTCTAACTTATATAAATTATTAAACTGAAAATATTACAACTTCACAAATAATGTGTTATTTTTAAAAATATATCTTATTTTTCATTGCGGAGAATGTGTTCGAAGTATTCAGCTTTTCTTAATGGTTGTTAATAGTCTTGTTGATTTTTTTCATCTTTATTAGTAATGTGATCAACGCGGATCCTATTAGTAGTCATATACTAGTATGGTTAAGTTTTTCTTATTTTTTTACGCAGTCCTAAAATTACCAATAGATTTTTTGACACGTGATCTAAACTTAAATGGAATGTGATGATAAGTAAGAAACCATAAGGTACCTACTCTTACAGTAAATTAAACACGTCATTCTGAATTAGATAACTGGTTAATATTAAAGATATTCGAACTAACTATTTAATTTGACTGCATATCAAATATTTTGATATCACGTAATATTACAGAATCATTTGAATAGTCCATTTAACATTTAATCTATTATATAAACATTATTTTATTACGTTTTTGATTATCATTATTTTTTAATACTGTCAAATAATTTTTGCGAAAAATTTAATAAAAAAATATATTTGAAGTGTTTCGCGATTCTCTGAAGGTTATCACATATAGATGAGTTTAAACGCAATGAGTACATTTTGTCAAAGTAATGCAACGGTTTTCTTCCAGATGATATAGTAGAATCGTTATTGAGCTGTAAATCAGCGAGCTACGGGCACAATGGGAGGTTACAATCCTATCCTCAGACTTTGTCATCTATAATAATATTAATGGAAAACCTTCGTTCCATTGTAATCCAGAACGGGATTAGCTGCAAGAAGATAATGGTGGGCGCAGTACCCTTTCTCATCGTAAAATCCAACTGAAGCTTAAGTCCTATACGGATCGTACAAATAAGAAAATAAAACATCCATTAAAATGAACATTCAGAGACAAAATGTAAAAATATTTAACTCTTTCAAAAATCACAGATATCAAGCCGAAAAAACATTTCGATAAGGTGCCAACATTCTTGAAAAATTTGTTTCACCCTTAAATATGCAGTTGGAAATTTGATTCTGCGTTGTGAATATTGGCGAGCACTCGTAGAACGGCACGCCGTCGAAATGTCAACGTATCTGTGAAGACGTAATTATTGTAAATGTTTTTTTTTATGGTCTTTTGGGGAACTGTTTAATTTTGTTTTCTATTGTGAGCTACCTTTTGGTCCGATAGATGGCGGGTTTAATACTTAGCGCTCCGTACTGAGAAGATTTACGCTGACGGGGCTCGGCTAAAGAAAGCTACTCGACCTCCCGCACGGCTAAGGGTACATACCTACCTATATACCGAGTAACTATAATGTTTGTGCTTATCTACTTAGCTTATTGGCCATTTGTTTCTCCGCGTGGATTCCTTCTGAAAACAATTGGGTGCATTGATAGAAGGTGAGAAGTTATTCAGTTACAAATAATAATAATAAAAAAATTATTGGATAATATTTATAGCGCAATTTTTGTACAAAATGTCACCTCAAAGACACTTTACACATAAACTATTTGGTTCTATAGTAGTATTAAAAATTAAAAATTGATATTTGAGCTGGCAGAAGAGGAATGAAAGTAGTGGAAAAGATAGCACTTAGGCGTGATGTGGCAGATTCACTTATGACACAATAAAGAATGAAGAAATAATGAGAGAATGTAAAGCAGATCTTAGCATAGTAAGTTAGATTAAGAAAGGATCACTTTGGTAGTATGGTCATATGAGGAGAAAACGCAAGTATTGATGACACCAGAAGTTGAGGACGTCCGCGGAATACTTGGCACGACAAGGTAAGCAAGATAAGTTAGAAGCCTCAATAATCAACAGCTTGTATTAGAAAATGTATGAATGTGAATGAGGCTAGAATTGTGTGTCAGGATTAAAAAGTGAGCGCTCTATCATCTCTGCCTACCCCCGCGGAGAAACGGTGTGATAAGTTAGTTGGAAATTATGGATACGATTCTGTAAAAAAGTGAGTTTTCGGTATCTTATTAAATAAAGTCTCTGATACACTGTTCTGTATGACAGAGGGCAAAGAGTTACACGTTTTTGAACCAGCCACCACTAATGCACGTTGACTAAACATACTTTTGGCAATGGCTGGTCGGTTCTACAATCCTTTCTGCGGCTGAAGTCGAGGCTGATCTGAAAGTTTGACGTTTACTATTCGAGTTGTCCAGGATGCAAAGCTCTTGAAGATACAAAGGCGTTATGTTATGTATCGCCTTATACAACAACCAGAGCAATATAAATTCAACTCTTTCAGGGAAACAGAGCCAATGTAGTTCACACAAAACAAACAATTATAAATTAATGTTTTAAAAACATTTTACAGATAAATAATATTGTTTTAAATGATTTTCATAAATATCAGATTCTCATTGAGTTGACATACATGCTGTTTCAAGGAAAAATGAATTATTAAATTTCATCCATAGATGGCGACGGTGTAGTGGTACTCGAAGCGAGTCCACATATTAACATATATACATCTTTCAAAAATTTGTTAGATATGGAGATTGATGGGGTGAGAATAGTGAACGTTATATTGATATATGAATGAAAACAGGTCGTAAGCCTTGTAATTACCCCAAACTTCTATATATTTTCCATTAAATATAATAATAGCTTCATCTTTATAAGATATCTGATATTTATTTAATTATAAATTACGCTATTTTTCAAATTCATCATTCTCCTCTATCTTAATATATATTAAACGATCTAATCATCACTTAGCTTTTGTATTTGAAAAATAAATAAACATGTAATCAGTTTTACAATTATAAAAATGTTAACACTTTTACTGGACTACCTACTTGTATAAAAATTTTGTTACATTTAAAAATAAGATAATGTAATATTTAAATGACTTGACGTCATAAATTCAATTAATTTTATCGTAACAAATATAAATTATTAATTTGATGATGACTATCTCAGAACGCAATTCTGTAACTTGAGAGCTTTTGAAAAATCAATCTTAGTATCTGTAAGTTTTCAGTATTTTGAAAGACGTTCTTCCAGGCTAACATTTTGAGAACTAACTAAATGCGATTTAATCATAGTTTTCAGCACCACACCCAAACGTTGTGTTGTATGCCGGGGAGAAAATATGTTCAATCTTTTATATTAAAATGATTATTTTTATGTCTTTTCTGGTAACCCTGTCGCTTGAGCGCCCGTGTACCATATGCTATGTGTTCGGTGCCATTGTGTATTCTCCCATGTGAGCATGTTCTTCCATGTATTTAAAAGCTCAGCTTGCGCTGACTATGGTAACTCTTGTGTGGTCAGTATCGACGTTAGGTCTTTCGTTTATGTTACGTAAATAGATTCCACTTGAATAAAGTTGCCTAGCCATGACTATAAAGATACATAAAAAAAATATTTTTCAAAATTAAATTAAATTTCATAGGCATTTTTAAAAATAATACAAATTTACTCTCCCTTTAAAAAGGATGCTTAAAAATTGTTTTTAAATTAGACAATTGAAGACTTCACCCAAACAACGATGTACGGCATATTTTGGGCTGTGTTGAGTCAAGTATGCCATTATACGCCAAATTACGCGCATTTTGGTGTAGTTAGTAGTTCGAAATTCTACTACCACATATTTGGAAGAGAAGAGTAGCCATTACTGCAACAAATACTGCATCTTCAACACGTTGTTGAGATGTTAAATACGCCATAATAAAATGTAATTAATATTTTTTTACGACCACAAAATGCTAATTGATAAATATTTGCCAAGACAAAATAACGGCCAAATAAAATCGGCCAGGAACATAATATTCACCATGTGTTTTTTCATAATTTGAATTTTCAATAATCGAACTGTCAAGAACCAATTGTATTAATTTAGTACGGAATAATATTAACTTTTGTTCTCAAACAACCTGGTGATGAATCCTTGAGAGGGTGATAAAGGACGCCCGCATAAAGCAGGAGACCCTCCAGGACAGAGTGCGCTGGCAAGGTTGACCCCAAGTTAATGGGAAAAGGGAAAGAAGATGAAGAAGAAAATCTCGAATTATTTAACTCATGTCGCTGGAACCACCCACGACGTAATTTCGGGGTATTATTGCAAATATAAAACATATATAGATAATATACACGTGCCACCATGTCGAATTGACAAAACTGGTGAAGAATCTTGTGTATGTATTTTAGATTTGTCAAGTGAAAGAAAAAATATACTAATAATATTAATGTGTTTATTCCAGCGTGATCAGTTTTTTTTTAACCCGATTCGCCATAAAGATAATACATATTATGTTATACATTAAAGGTTATGAAATAAATATAATGCTATGAAAAAGAAAACCAAGGAAAATATTAATAAATAAAAAAAAATTAAAAAGTTCACACATATATACACACAAAATATAAATATTACATATATAACTACTTTAGTCACGGCCATTGTTGTATATGTAGCTATTTTGTAGGCGCTGCCATTCTCTGGTCAGAGAACCAGCTTTCGATGAGAGCGCCGCTTGCACCAGAGAGTTGGTGCTGAGCTCCAGCCGCAGCTTTACGCCAGCAACTCAATGTCTCAGAAGCGGAACGAATCCATGTATACGGTCTTCGGTAAACATTGTAGATGCGCTACAATAACGCGCCAATCCGAACAGTATGCTGTATGAGTTGTTGTACTGAATTCGGAGACGGTTATACGTCACTTGCTCGTATTTCGACCAGAGCTCGCAGGTATACATGCTGGTGAAGAACGATTTAAACAGGATGCTCTTCACCTCCTTACTGCATCGGTAGAAAAAAATAAATTAATGATTTAAATTTCATGCAGGAAAGCAATCGGCCACAATAGCCACCCGCAGGTTCTAACAGCAAGTCCTAGCTACTTTTCTGCTAATGTATTCTGTATTGCACTCCCTGGAATTGTACAAACGGTGTTCTTACGTATCAACTTTCTTAAAGACATTCTTGAAAAAACTGAGATCACGTTTACATAAATAATTATTGAAAAGAACAAATGTCATTCATGTGTCATGTCGCGTCACGTTTGACAGCGCGCAATAGATAAGAAAATAATGTGCGACGCAATATGACAGATGCTTAAAATGCTTGTCTGTCTTAAAAATTCGTACGATTTCGCTAATACCTTTGTTTTTACTTACTCGTAATAAAAACAATGTACACTTCACTTCAAATTGAATATATATTTACGTACTGTTATTGAATATATAAAAGAGAAAACATTTAAGTAATCTTAACCTAGAGATATTAAAAACACGTTCGACAAATTCGCTACTTTGTGTATTTTATGTAAAAAATTTCTTACTGGCAATGACACTTACATTCACAGATCCAAATCCAATGAGATATCTAAAAATTATGAGGAAGTGCAATATTATTTTGGATTCATTACAAAGGCACTGTTTACTAATTCGCATACAGTTATCATTTGCAATAAATAGATACAATCTTGAACAATTTTCATGCATACCAATACGTTTGGCGATTCTGAATTTATTTTTAATTGAAATCAATTATTATTTCTAGATACCTATATAATAAATATTTCTGTATTATGTAGCACATAACAACGAATTGAGTAAAATGGGCTTATTTTGTACCAATGATCATTTTTATAACTTAAAAATTAGATTTTATTTTGCATAATTTAGAAATGTTTTTTTTTAAATGTTGAAAATATAGATATCTGATTGAGAAGTGATCGTTAATTGGTTAATTATTTTACTGCTGTCCTTAGTTCGGCGCTCAACACAAGATTGAGTTGCCGTATATAATTAGCGAGAAAGTCATAAATAGTCAGTGATTTTTATCGACCGATGCTAAAATATATCAGTGAAGCAGATTCCCCGCATGTTTTTTTGTGACGTGAAATTAAAACGTCTCAACCAATGTTTTTGTATTTAAAAATGAAGGTAGATAGATAAGTTTTATTTTATTTAATATTTATTTAATAGTAAAACAATTCATACCTATATATTCATACAATATCATTAACTGTCAATTTTTAATGTATGTCTAGCTGCTCCAAAGTTTTGAAAATCACAGAGTTACTATAAATTTTCAACAGTGGAAACCCGGGTAGAGTCGATCGAGGCGAATCGGATCTCTTTAATTTTGAGGGAGAAAAAATGATAGTTATTAATTTATAAGCTTATTTTTTATTAAAAATTCTATTTATTCTATAAATTCATTTCTACATAATAATAATAATTAAAAATGAAATCAAATAGGAACAAGAAACATGAAAGTGAGAAATATCCGATTCGCCTCGATTTGTGGGGCGAAACGGATCACGCAAAAATCTTTGATAAATTTTTAATTTTTAACAAATCTTTGGAATCAAACTTATATTTATTAAGTGCTGAGATTAATCAATATTATTTGGTACATAGTTGTTTTCGCAGGCGATGGAAGAAGGTATTTTTTAGTGTCAATAACTTCAGTGTTTGTTTTAGAAGTTGTGCATTAGTAGAAGGTTATTTATATTGGATCTTTCTTATATTTTGTGGACACCATAATCCTTAATTGTTCTTTATATTATACGTACGAACCATCTGTAAATTAATAACAATCATATTTTGTGTTAAAATGATAATAAAATTAAGAAAAAAAGTGATCTGATTCACCTCAAAGTACATGACCCGAATCGCCCCATATCTAAGAATTTCAAAATATACTCATTACACAAATACTTTATGAAGTTATTAAAAACATTTAATTCCATAAACAAACATCATATACTCGTACATAGCTACCGATAGAAACATTCGAAATTATATAACAACATTTTTATTTTGTATGTGAAATTATAGGTTACGTACCTTAGATTCGTGGCAAAATTGTAACGCAATCTCACATTCTCTAATTGACGAACGTCGCTTGCGCTAAACGATGAGTTGAAATAATCTAATGTTTATAGAAGATGAAGATGTAGAGGAGTTATGTGAACAAGCGACAAGTTCGTTTCTGTCGCGGTGTTTCAAATATGGACTGTTTCATTATTTTGATCTGATTCGCTTTGCGATCCGAATCGCCTCGGTCTACCCAATTTATTTTATGTATATATTTCACTAGACATATCTGTTCTGAAATGGACGGAAAATATATGGTAGAAGTATCTACCATGGTTTAAGTGTGACAGTGAGTTAATACATTATATTTATTTATGGAACATACAGTCACATAATAGTATAATTCTATAACATCGAACACTTAGGTCAGTCTCTCCTCCAGGAAGAGTAGTAGAACCGATCAGCCACTGCCAGATGACGGAGTTCAGCGAACGTGAATTTGTTATGGCACGCCACAGATTACGAAATAAATCGACATGAACTAACACAAATTCCTTGTTTCAATATTTTGATTTTGGTGTCACACACCGGTCACTTTGGTACCACTTATGCAACCAAATAGCTTTGGTGACTTTTTTTAACTTTACGACGCGATTGAAATGAAAATTTAATCGCTGACAATATAATATGCACTATCGTAAAAAATACGCCTTGTTTACACAAAGATTTAATTTTCGAAGAGTAAATACTTTTAATGTTCCATAAATGTGTCATAAGCTATCGGATTTACTTTTCCACAATAATGTTTGTATAATATTTTTCGTCCCTCAACTAATGTTCCAAGCCCCTTTCCAATATGTACACTTTATTTCAGGTCTATTTATTTACTGGTCTGTGTGGTAGGCCCAAAAGTGTGAAACTCTTTACCCTTATATAAAAATAACTAAAAACACACATTTTCACACTTTATATCTATCAGTATATTTAATAATTTAAGACTGTGTATGAAACTTTGCTCTTGAGGTGAATTTTTTATGAAAATGGCGAAATTTAAATTATACAATAATCATCACATTCGAAGTGGTGGATTGTCTATATAACGATTTGTTATTTTCTTAATATTATTTTCATAATATGTATGAATGTAAGGAAACTTCACGGTACTTAAGGTACCAAAGGTACTATTTACTCCCGGCGCCATTGGAGTTTTACGACCCTGCAAGTTCGCTTCGGCAGGTTTCGTACAGGGTGCCCTTAGGATTCTTTATCTGCACAGGCATTTCTGAAAGAGAACAAAAGATAATCAATTTCAATTTCGATTTGCTAAAAAGCAAGCATCTACTCTAGTACTAACTCCAATCTGTCTACGGATTTTATTTATACCTATATATTCATAAATGTACCTAAATTATTTTTTTAAATGTTTCATTCTGAAAAGGTCGCATTTTTGAGAGGTTGAAATCAAATAATTTAAATATCTCTGTACAACGATTTTGTTAATAATCCTAATATATTTAATTCTTCAAATAAATACTTCCTTTTATCAGCAGTGTTCAAATGTTTTAAGATAATGTATATAATATATTTTAAGGGTCGCTTCTTAAATTTATATTATATACAAATTAAGTTCCTGGATAATTAGAATATAAAGATAACATCCGGAAAATTATTATATATTATATAATTTTAACTACTCTCCATTCTGACATTCGATGTCTTTTTGATGATACTCATACGTATGTATGTTAGTAGAAGTGCTTGTGCAGTTCTGGCTCCATGAAATGAGGAGAAATTCCGCCCAAGAACTTTTAAAGGCCTAAACCTGAGAATAAAACTGCTACAACAGTATATTGAATGACCTAAATGCATCTCTTGATTAACTGTTTATATATATATATATATATATTTATTCATTTATATTAGAATCATCATCATCATTATTAGCATAGCATAATTATTTATACAACATGTAAATATTGTAGCAAATAAGTTAAAAACTTTTTTTGCAGTTTAGTTGATTATGTAAAATTTAATGTTTAATGTAAAAATATTGTCTGCTGATTCTTTGTCGTTATATTAGTTCAAACGGAAAAAAGAGTTGGTAGAATAATAATAAATTATGTTCGATGTATGTCAAATTTATTAGTTCTTGAATGTTTAATAAATTTAAATTCCACAATTTTCAGTCAGGCCATTATCGGTAACCTTGTGATACCTTTTTCGATTTACCTACTCAATAGACGGCAACACAATGTTTTTTTATTTTTATATTATGTAATATAAATTTGAATGGACTAATTAACCATACGAATATGCATATGTAAAAATTGGGTATGTTTTTATATCTTCTCTAGGCCATTTGAATGAGTTGTACCAACCTAAATAATTCGTAATTAAAAATAATATATCTAACTTATGACATTCTTACACTCGCATTCTGATCCCAAACAATGAATACTAAAGCTTTATTTCCAACGTGCCCATGGGGGGCGTGTAACAAAATATATTGTAGAACATAATTTAAAATCTAAGATATAATGTCAAAAAAAAAATTGGTTTAAGTGCCGAGCATGTGCTTTCGTATTTTAAATTTTCATTTCAGTTTGTGTATTGCTTTTTATTATTTTAATTAATGTAACTACTGGAAATGTTTCGAGGGTAAATATTATATATTTATTTTTCTTAAATTAATTCTTTAGATGAAATAAAAATATTATAGTTTAATTTTTCATATCTGAGATAAATGGAAAGAGATACATAGGTACACGGCGAATGTAATGCAGGAGAATACATTGCGGTAGGCGCTCCAGTCGCTACCGTCCGGGCTTGAAGTCGACTGATACCTACCCATAACTAGGACAAATCTAGTTACGGGTAGGAAAACATTAACGATATTTAATTTGTTAAATATATAATAAAAATATTGGGCCTTGAAAATACACAATAATATTTAGATTAAATAAAATTAAAATTAGTTCATTTCATTGTTAGGATGAAATAAAACTATTTGTAAATAAATATGTCTCATTATTTTTCCCATCATATCGAAATTCACATTTAAAACCTATACTTCAAACCAGAGTTCCTGTAATACGTCAAGCAAAAAATACGTTACTTTCAAGTGTTGTTAGGGCATCAAGAAAATTTTATCAGTTTGTTTTTAAATATTTATACCATAAAAGTTATTAAAACATTTCGTTTAAATAAAATACATTAATTTTTCGTATTAAAGTAATTTTTTAACTGAGAATGTCACGATTTTATTGAAATATCTCGTGATATGGCGAAACCGAAGCACTGTACGTTTTTAATAACCCGAGTCAAGTAATAGCTCTTGCCAAACATCTCTCCTTTATATTAATCCGACTTGTTTTACAACTTATATAAGATCTCGCATAAAAGTAAATGAAGAAGATAATTAGAAAAGTTGAAAGTAACACTGAAATGTAACGACATCTTAGATTAAGATTGTCGGCGCAAAACTGGTATAATATTTAAGTACTGGGAATTAATTAGGATGTTTTTTTTTAATGTACAGTTGTTATAAGATGTAGTGTCGTTTGGTGAGATAATTAAATGGTTTGCTGATATTTTTCTACCAAAATTGGAGACACGGCTTGAAATGGGAAATTTAACGATCGATAATATTTGATATTTTACACTAATTTTTTGATAGAAAATATTTATAGGTAAATTTACTTCATTGCTAAAGTTGCCATATCAAAACATCAATTTATTGATAAACCTTTAGACATATATTTTTTTTAAAATCCAAAATAATGAACAGAAGCTGTAGTAAAATTAAAAGTATGCAAGTTAGAACTATATTTATGTGAATCTCACGAATTAGACCTGTATTAGCAAGAATTCTACGGACCGCAGCGGCATGTCAGTGTGCTCCGGTCCATTCCGAGCCTTGATTGGAAAACAAAACGCATGTCTATCTAATAATATCTAAATACTAATTTAATGTATTAATTATAAATATATACATACAAAATCAATTTCGCCGAAAAATATTGTTTTTGCGCTACCGGGATTCGAACCTGGATCTCTATTTCCAATCCGGGGAAATACACTACCAATTGTGTTTTAGCGCCAGTACTTTTCATGACAAATTTTCGAACCTATACGAATACTTTTTCAAATTAATACATCTGTCGTTCCAATATTTGAAAGCCATATGAATTGTTTTTACGGAATCTCAAATACCTTTGAGTAAACCGACTGCAGACGCCAGAATTCAATTATTTTTTATTAAATTTTGGACACATTGATACAACTTGTATTATTAAGGAGAAGTGTAGATATTATTATTGTTCTCCTTAATAATAATATATACAGTTTTTCCCTAGTACCAAAATGAATGTGAAAAAAAAAGGATTGTATTTAAAAAGTTTGTTGTTAGAAATTTCAATTATCTGCTGTTCTCGATAGATGACTATTAAAAAAGCTCCCAAAATTATTTAGAAGAAGCTAAATATTTTTGGCGTTTTAAAAGTTTAAAACTTACTGTTATCTTTAATTGTCATTCATACTCTCGAATAAAGTTTTAATATTGGTTCTGAAGTTGAAAGTAAATTGTATATTACGTGAGAGTGATAAAACATTATTGGTAATTAAGTAGACATAAAGATATTTTAAGCAACAGACATTAATTTTTTAACATGTTTATTATATTATTTGTTAAACTGAATGATATTGAAGATTATTTTGTGAACTGATAATGAATGTGTTAATTTATCTATCATTTGAAGAAATCAGAATCTTCACATTGTCTATGTATTATTAATTTTAATACACCATATGTTTCATAAAATATCAAGTACTTTATATAATGTGTAGGTATATACAATAAATGACATACGAAAGCTTCTTGCCAACTAAAGTAGCTACCCGGGTATAAGCACAGGTGGGGTTAAAAGCTCCAGGTGGTGGCAAAAGTTTTCCTTTTATCTAGGGTTTATATTCCTTCTAGATTGGTTCCCCAAGGTGGAAGCTTACGGAACACTATAAAGCTTTTCTCATTTTCCTTCCCGCTGTGGGGGATTTACTCTATGCATTTCAAATAAGGCTCTGTTTAGGGTTGAAAAGACTTGAAATTGCGATATTTCTGTTTATAGGGAGCTGCTGAAATCGATCAACATTCCCAGTCGGCAGGTCCGCCAACCAATTTACTGTATCCGAACGAAACTAGGTTTATTGGTAAACAGCAACGGCCAAGGTACACAAGGGTGAATTTGATCTTATGTAAACATCGGACCCTCAGTGTGTCTGCAATATATTCTTCTCAGCGTCATCCCTGATCAAAGTCACACAAGTGTCTGATAAATCAAGTTTTTTCAGACAACCTAATTCCGAGATATTCCAAAGCCCCCATTGCGACCGAAGCTATCTCGACCTCGAGTTTGAAAA
Organism: Eubasilissa splendida; assembly: GCA_031772225.1. NCBI lineage: Eukaryota > Metazoa > Arthropoda > Insecta > Trichoptera > Phryganeidae > Eubasilissa > Eubasilissa splendida. The sequence goes on from CM062857.1 coordinate 1,965,443, forward strand.
TCTCCGAACATTTGTTAAAAAATATATCTTTATACGTTTAAAATAAATTGGAAAGTTTACGACTTAAACGCTCTCTGTCGCGTCGGAGTAATTCCAATCTTAAAACGTAACGGATCGCCCGGCGGTATCCTGGATCACTGGTTCTATAATAATATAAATTGTACGTTTTGTCACCGCGTCTGGTGCACATTTTATAATATTTCGTTGACAATATATTTCACATATTATTACACGAAATGACACGTTATAAAACATCTGTGGGGGATCGAGTGTGGAAGGAATAAAATTGTAAGATTTTATCGCGCTATCTGCGCTTGAATCAAATTAAGGAATGTTTATATCGCATTTTTACTTTGTTTTGAAAGAAAAATTCATTTCTTACATTGGCGGGGAGGCTGGCGATGTTTTCAAAGTTTTTACGATCGTCAGCGATTTTCAGTCGCGTAATGCTTCGGAAGCACGCTACAGTTAACATCCATTCCTCCTTCGTTTTATTTAAGTATCGAGCACTTGAAAGCTTTATGTATTCTTGCTTACGGTTTATATGTTTGTTTGCGTTCGGTTCGACGGAAGTTGCCCGCCTAGCCGCCATATCTGTCCTCGGCAAAACGGTGCCCATTCTGGCCGGGTAGGAAGAAAGATATTGATTACTTCAATGATATTCTAACATTATCATTGCTCAAATTTATTTTACATTATTTATCAAATTTAACGGACGTTTGCAGAATTTTTCACAATTTCCAATACTTTTTTACAATATAATATACTAAACTGTGCTAGATGCTCAGTCTATTTTCAAAACGAAAATAAGATTATTTTTTATTATTTTATTTTATTTACACAATAGGGTGGTGAAACGAGGTATAGAAAGGATGGTATGAAGTTGGTATAGGACAGAATAATAAGTGCTCAAGGGCCAACCAGGAAGAACACGACTTACCTGGATTTTCTCTGCTGTAGTCACAGAACTGTTCTCCTGAACTTCAGAAACAACTTCGTCAATTCACAGGAAGCACTCTGAATACAATAGGAGTTACGGAATGCGCCGCGAGAAAACCGAAACACAGAATAGCTACAGTAATTGTACAATAACTTCAAGTCAGCGTGACGAGCTCGTAGGAGGACATTCACACATCTTGACAGTTCACAAGTCATAGAACACACAGAAAAACTCATGCTCTGTGGTAAGGGTTAATTGAGGGGGGGAGACAGATAGGTATAGTAAACCTAATGGAGCAACCACACGCGCACGGCGACCGGTGATCTGCTCCTGTCATATATACCTAACAATATTAATATCGTAGAAACAAAGGAATATATTTTATTTCACAGTAGTATTAATACTTTTATTAATTGCATTTTAATATAATAAAAGTCATCTTTCTTAGAAAAATATCTGAATTGGTACCTAAAATGAATTAAGCCGCTTGTAATAAATCAACTCATTCAACATCAAAATATTCAAATCGTAAAATTAATCTATAGAGCCTTTGTCGGGAGTTTCAGTAACCCACTTCAGAAGAAATTCAAATGTATCCAAAAAATATTTATAGGTATATAACAAAGGTTCCTCTCGACAATGTAACATTGAAACGTCTAAATTAATTGACTCTGACAAGCGAGAGAGGGCAAAGGTTGTCCTTTTTTAGGTTCCCTAAATTTTGAATCCTTGAAAGCCTACGCGAATCCAAGAGTTCGTTGTAAGGGAGAGGCTTTTTGTGAAAAAGTGATAATATCACAATATTTTGATCATTAAAATATATAATACTTTCATAATGATTTTTTTTTTAAATAATTCGTTCTGATAAAACTTCTCGAAATTGCTATAGTAATTAGTGAAAAATATTTACACTAGTCGAGGCGAGAACTTCTAGGCATACTGCGGTTGGTATAATCGATCTATTTGACGACTACCGGCACGCCTATCGATTTATTTGACAACTAGGTATAGGCTAGCGTGCGGCGGCGACTAGTATCAATCTATTTGAAAATTATCAGCATGCGATAGGTGATCTATTTGACAACTAGGTATAAACTAGCGTGCGGCGGCGACTAGTATCAATCTATTTGAAAATTATCAGCATGCGATAGGTGATCTAATTGACAACTAGGTATAAACTAGCGTGCGGCGGCGACTAGTATCAATCTATTTGAAAATTATCAGCATGCGATAGGTGATCTAATTGACAACTAGGTATAAACTAGCGTGCGGCGGCGACTAGTATCAATCTATTTGAAAATTATCAGCATGCGATAGGTGATCTAATTGACAACTAGGTATAAACTAGCGTGCGGCGGCGACTAGTATCAATCTATTTGAAAATTATCAGCATGCGATAGGTGATCTAATTGACAACTAGGTATAAACTAGCGTGCGGCGGCGACTAGTATCAATCTATTTGAAAATTATCAGCATGCGATAGGTGATCTATTTGACAATTACTCATCAATTGGATTACTCGAGGTTCTATTGCGACTTCTTAACTTTACATAATGTTACTTTAGTGCAGAATGGATAATTTGCGTGAATTTAATAAATATATCGAAAGTAGGCGGGTACGAGGTACCTACTTTCTGTGGTAGACTAAGGAATTTGAAATATTGTTACGTAAAATATTTTGCTGAAAATAGCTTTACATGCTTGTGTATACTACCCCTATAAATGCCAAACCAAAATATTGCCAAGGAAAAAAGCTCAAATTTCCATATAGAAAGAGCAGTATACGGTTTATTATTATGCTCACGCACATTATACAAGCGTGATATTATCCTTGCGATTCATATATTTGTGTAGGTACTTTATATATTTAGGTTACTTACTCGATCCTGAATAGGTAAATAATTGAAAATAGCACTCGGAAAATACGTTAAACGGTCCATTTTTGGTAAAGGAAGAACATTTATTTAAATGCAAATACTTTTCTTTTTACTGTTATTATTTTAGCAGCTCGAGGCCAGAGCTGCTTGTTCAATTAGGACCTTAATGGACTCTCGCCTGGGGCGGTTGGGAAGGCTTATAATGTCCTGTATTTTACTGCGACATTTCGGCTCGGGTAAATTCAACACGCCTCTTTTATCGCAGCTATCACGTCCTTAACAAAGTGAACATTTTCCTGTCCGTAAGTAATACAAACACATGTATCTTGTCTTATCTTATTTAATCTATTCTTCACTTATATTTTTGTTGCATTTAAATGATTTTGTTGGTCAAACAATCTTAAAACTTATTGACTTGTAAAAATGAAATACTATTATACTGATAATTTATTTGTAACTATAAATCGAACGCGATCAAATTATGTAAAAATTGATTTCAATGAAAATGTCAAATTAAATAAAACAATGCTGAACATGCTCAAAGTGACTTATAAAATTATATTTACCTCTGAGTGTTGAATTTTATATAATGTCTGTAAAATTTGTGATATAAACACAATTTTTTCAAATAATCTAATGCAAAGGAAAAATATTACGTCAATATTTTAATTCATTTTTAGAATAAGCTATACGCTAATATTAATAATAATGATAAATATAATCAACATTTTGGTCACCAGGAATGCTGCAATATATTATATTTAATATAAGTAAACATTACAACCTTTCAAATTATACGAATAATACTTTAATTATGTTTTGAAAAGTATAATAAATATATTTTAAATTTACAAATTTAATGATGTTTTAACAAAGTTAATAAACTTTATAAATAATATGCGTAATAAAGAGATTTGTGATAATTTTTTAATAAATCACCAACTCAAATTATTAAATATACAAAGTAGTACTGTTATCTTTCTGTTTAAATTAGCCAATATTAAGAATGATGTGAAAAGTATGTTTTATAGCAGCTAATTAGGAAGGTACTAATTAACACTCCGTGTAAACTGACTCTTGTGAGGCATTAGGTATGGTTCTCAGTGTTCCCAGTTCATATGTGAATAATTAAGATTGCATTATTATTTCGTATTCACAGGATATTTTAAAATATATACTTTCTTATAAATATAAAAGTAATATTTTTAAGATTAGCAAAATCAACTTTGTGGTTAAAATCCATTATTTTAAATTACTATCTTATTATTAAAATATATCTACCGGTTTCGAAAAATATCATTTTCTTCTTCAGGATGTCAATAACTAATGAAAAACATATGTTATTGTTTCTTTAACAGAATCTATTTTAAAAAAATAATAATTATTTAAAAAGTAAATTCAGCACCTAACTCAAATTGTTATTGATTCAAAATTATGAGAATAATTTTTAGGAAAATTTTTTAGAATGGGACTTGTAGTTAAATTTAGTTGGTTGTTTATAATTTTTTGATTAGTTTTACACGCTTTAGTTATCTCCAACGATTCAAAATTATTTTATTTATGACCAACACCGTTTACATGCAAAATTGACAATCTCAATTTTTTATCGAAACCATGAACATTTTCTAACAAATGATTAGAAAATTCTAAAAATCCATTATTATTCAGAAATATCAAATTTTTTTGATTAGTCAATGGCACCCTGAAGAAAATTATATTTTTGGAAACCGGTAGATGTATTTTATTTCATTAAGTGGTTAATAAAACAAAGTTAACAATTTAAAATAAATATAAAACTTACTGAAATAAACACGTTTTGAACCAATGCTGGTAGGGTGATGTATGGGTGCATTTAAATATAAATCCATGATTTATAAACTAGTATAATTTAAACCATTAGTTGATAAACAATTGTCTTATTATTACAGTGTATTATATTCAGTAATATATCACTGGAATGGTTTTTATGTTATTTTTCTCACTATCCTTAAAAAAATAATTCTTACCTATTTATCTACTGCCCAATAACGAACTATTCTATTTTACCTATTTTAAATGTATCCTTTATGTAGGATAATTTATTAACGGTTTTAATTTTTAATAATTTACTTACAGTCTAAATTATAAAAAAAATAACATACTTGTGTGAAATACAGAGTTTAATATTTTAATACACTTTTCATTCAAATGTTGACCAATAACATGAATGTATATAAAATAAATATTAGATAGGATATCTACCTCTTCGATTACCGATATAAAAAGTATATTATTGTAGGTAGGTAGCATCAGTAATCCACTACATATGTTTTTTTTTAATTAATAGCGTTGTAAAATCTATTATTTATATTTAAAAAATACTATTAAAAATATAATTGATTAGGTATATTTATAATAAAACGTTACACCTGTTAGATTGTCAGCAAATTAGTGAAATAAAAATCACTTTATTCAAATGAATAAATAAACATAATTTTTACAGGAGACAATAACACTATATAGGTATATATATAAATAATATATGCGTGTTTATAATTAATCTACACCGTCATATATACTGTGTATCAAAAGAAAAATGTTTTTTTTTATAAATATTTGTTTCCAGAAATAGTATCCATCCACGTAAAATACTTATTTTTAATCTCGGCCTCTCGTGACGGCCGATTTAGAGCAGAAACACGCCAAAAAGTTAATTAAGTTTAAAAAAGTATTATAAAGAAAGATAAGCGAATCGCCGCGGCTCACAGATGTTTGCAGGTACATACCCTGATGTAAACCCAGAGACGGAGAATATTAAGGTACAGGTAATAATTAATTTAATTAAGAAATATTGCAGGTCGGCGCGGGTACCTATTTAAAAATATATTCTTTCTCACCATTGATATCATTCTGTTGGTTTATGTATTATTTACATAATCTTGCACATAGTTTGAATATTTATTACACTAATATCGGATGTACATTCAAATATTTGAAATTAATGTATAAAATTCATATTATTATAGATAAATTTTCTCAGAAGAAAGGTTTTTAGAACAATCGATACTCTTAGGTTTTTTTAATCAATTTTAAAAGGATATGTAGGTAACAGGATACAATTTTGTCTTGATTTGTTGACTCTTGACCGCTTAATAGTATAATTGATTAATTTGTTCTCCGTACAAATTACGGAGTTTTGAGAAAAAAATTTCGTCCTCGAACCTAAAATTTTTTATAACTTTTTGTATTATTTTATAATATTATTAATGTTTATACATGCGGCATAATTTAAAATTAAAATTATCGGTAAAATAAATGTACTGAATAATAATTTTCAAATACCTATTTATAGAGGTAGGCGCGTTTTTATGTACATTTTTCAGTTTAGTTATTTATGTGTTTCAGTTGAACAATGTGTTAATGTATGAAATCCGTTATTTCATGAAATATATAGTTATTTATAAACTGTGAAAAACCAAAGCTAACTAAATGATTGAGATTTATTTTTATGTTGCATGCATTGCAATAATACATGCATGTTTAGATTTAATTGACAGATTTGCTATTTTATTTATGCGTTTAATTAGGTGACTAACCTAACATATATGATATATATCTCAAATAATTTCCATTATCAGCTGTTATCTATCCGCTGCTATCAATCTTGTACATACCGGGATGGCTTTTCGGTTTTCTCTTGGATGGCACTGAATTTTTCTGATCTGCTTATTGCTATCTCATTTCCTAGATGTATTTATATTTTTAGGAGAACACATTCTTATTGTGAAGTTGTAATTATTCAGAACAGACGGTCTGTGATATTTTAAATATGAATTAGAAAACATATAAAATCAATTTTATCGAAAAATATTATTGTTGCGCCACCGGGATTCGAACCTGGATCTCTTTCCTAACCGGGGAAGGTACATTATCCAACTATGCTACAGTGACAATATTTTTAGCGACAAATTTTCGAACCCATGTGTTATCTTTTTGATATTAATACATTTAATCGTTTACAATAATATTTTTCGATAAAATTGATTTTATATGTATATCTTTCTAATTAATATATTTAATTCATATTTATTTATATCTCTCATGATTCTTTGTATAATAGGTATATTTTAAATATGTCTGGTGCTTTTATTTCAATGATTCAGGGGTCCTTAATATTCATTAATTTTCTGTATGGTCACTTCGCTAGCTCAGCCGTACTGCAAATTAATGAGCGGTGTCATTATACTTACACGAGTGCGCGTGGTATAATATATAAATATAAAAATACCTACCCTAAAAATTTGCTCCCCTTAACGTGTCGTTGTGATTTTCTTTTACTTATACTTAGAACAGTCATGGCCATTCTTAGCCCTAAAGTACCCCGATGCTGCAACATAGTATTATTTGGCACAGTTTAATACATACTTTGAGTGAATAATTTTATACCAAATTATCAGTAATTGACAAAAATTTCAGGGCAAAAAAATATTTATTAGACAATATTTTTTTTATTATTCACATTTTTTTTTTCTTCTTCGTGATTTGGTTAAAGTAAGTATGTGCAATATTGCACAATAGATGATAAACGATAGATATTTTAAGTTTTCTGATTTTAATACTAGATCTGTGAACTATCCATGGTATTCGGTACATATATCATTAGCACTACATTTCTAGAGAGTCAACCTTTCTGCGCTTTTGGTCCTATATAACATAGTTCCGTAGAGAAAAAATGAAATAACGAGAGATTGCATTTTAATCTGACTATGTTTCTTCTATAACTGCCTTCTGACCATATCTTCAAGATATTACCAGACTATTCTTAAGATTACTATAATTCTCTAGATTTCTTAGATTACCATTCCTACACTCTGCTGTTCGAAAGAAGCTCTTTAAGATAATTTTCAAAAACACCATAATGTAAACATATATTTTGACAGAAACAATAAAATATTAAATTAGATGTGTGAGGCTAAAACCGTAAACAAGAAATAACCCACTACGCCTCTGTTCGCTGGATACCCCACAATGTTGTTTTTTTCTTTTCCAAGATGGAACCACTACATTGACACGCCTCGGTTCAGAGGGGGGGGGTTGAGTTAGGTAGGAGGGCGGAGGAGAGGGGAGATCGTAAGAAGCGGGAGATACGACTCCGTGTGGCAGTTTGTTACGATGTTTATGGCCCGCTGTGTACGTGGCCCGCTCCCTCCCGGCAGTGTTCTTTTTCCGAACTTCCCGCCGTGCCCCTCCCGCGCCCTGGCGACCGGAATACAAAGCGGGACGGAGGAGCGATATCAGATTTGAAATTCGAACGCCTTTTGGAATGATCTTCTCGAACGCCATTTGAATGCGAGATGCTCCAACGGCTCGATCTTTATTTAGATTGGATTCCTTCAAAACGTTTCTTTTAAATAAATTCCGATAATTTTGGGAGTCGACAGGAATAAGGTTCAAGGCGCAATTTATTTTAGTACTTGATACGTGGAAGGATTTTAAAATCGGAATAATCAGTAACATTAATGTTTTCCTATTTAGGGAAATTCATTACCGAGAGAGAACAATGTGATTTTTTAAAATTTATAAAAAATTTCAGTAAAAAATATGTTTTTTTTTTAAATTACTCTGTACAAGGGCATTTACTGAACTGTCATAACTCAAAAGAAGAGCAGTCTTATCAGCGATAGAAAAAATCCTCGGGTTTAAGTTCTAGTGGCAAATACAATTATTTTAGAAAATACCTATTACATTTTTAATGTCATGTTTGCACCTATATACATCAATAAAAATCTAATTTTATTATATTAAACTAACACAATTAATTTTAATTTTACTCCATATGGGGGTTATGTAATGAAATTTCTTCACCGTTAGCGAAGAATCAATTAGAATTAGTGATGAGCTCAATATCACGAACCGTGAGTCAATCACTGATATCTTTGTGTCACACTCACTATCAGTGATTGAATATTTGGGAATATCGTGATTCGTAATACATTTTACTTTATTTATATTTTGTTGTGAACTGTGATTCGGCGCATGTGCATATGAAATGAAAATATTCATGAAGAAATGACGTTATAATTCGCGATAAGCGCCATCTAATAGATTCTACCAAAACGTTTTACGCATTTGACCCGAAATGCTGAGAATTTGACCCGAAAAATATTTTATCATATCTTTAAAGAGTTTTCATTATTTTTGTGATGATAATAAATTAGATGTATATAAATTATATGTGCTAGAATATGTTTTGTACGCAAATGAAGTTTAAATAATAAAAATAAATACGCTGAAAATTATGTTTATTTCGTGAATTGTGATATCGTGCTGCGCACACGTATTAGTAATGCAACTGTGATCACAGTCACAGTTTTAAATCACTAATATTATCGAATATCAATCACAATCACACCACTGAGCCAAGAGTAGCATTTTTTCTCATCACTACTTAGAATAAGTACATATCATGTTTGGCGTGTGACGTCCCACATAATTACCCCATTCGAATAAAATATTATTTAATCTGTTTGTAATCAAGAACTCAAATAAAAAAAAATAAAAAAATGATTTAGACCAGTCACGTATCTACAGCTGTCTACTTAAATAAAATGATTAAATGAAACAAATTATTAATTAGTAATTCCAAATATTTGAGTAGGCAGAATCCTTAATAACGTGACACGTGATATATCTACCTCGTTATATTACATTTAATATATTTTGAAAGTATAGGTCCATAGGTACCATATGAAGTACCTAACCATAGTCGTGGGCGATTTGATAGCTTAGTAACATAAGACGTGGGGTTCGGTGCCAGGCGGTTAAAGTTCATCTATACTAAAGCAATTTCCGCTTCGATATACTTACACGTGTACAATATATTATTTTGAAGTACATAATATACCTTCTGATTATATACATAGAAGTTTGAAACTTTATTGGGTAGTTTCACGTGAGTAACATGAAATCTAATACTGAGTATTTTTTTAAATATGCTAGAATTTGAAATCACAGCAAGACTTTGGTTGTAAATACCGATTAAATTTACATTTCAATGGATGGTTTACCAACAGATGTTGCACAGACTGAACTTGGACAGTATTTCATTAAAAATCATATGTTACGAATGATTTAAAATAATATTTATGAATATGTATCGTCTCAAGCAATAAAAAATAAACCTAAGGAAGATCTTTAAATGTAGGAATATATTGTTATAAGATACCTATATGTAAGTCAAAATTATCTAACACGGCAAAACACCTTCTAGATTTATATTGAGTTTTACAAAAAAAATATAATTTAACCCCACAAATTTTCATGGTAAATAAACCTATAACATATTTTTCGAGTTGCAAGATATTATCTATATATCAAACTTTTTTTTATCAGGAGATAATTTTTACCTATTACATATCAAGAGGTAATTTTCATACGTGGCCTACTCCAAATATGATTTTATTTTACTAGTAATTCTCGATCATTCTCATATTTAGCCAAATTTAACGTTAAATCGTATAAAATAATTTTATATATATAAATAATTTTCAAAAGTGATCAAATTTCGACAGGTTTGTTTTCAAACAATTACAAATCTTTGTTTATTTTTCACTGCCAAAAATTAGTGAATTTATCTTAAAGGCATTAAATATTTAATTTCCTTACTTTGTCAAAAAGTAGAATTGAAAATTACCATCTTGGTTCATAAATGTATAATTTTATGTATATTTATAATTCGTGTAAGTGTTTTATCGGGAGATACCTATGACCGAGTGAAAAAAATATGTATGGATTTATACCACGAAACACAAAAATAAAATCATACTTGCTTACGATCATAATACCTAAAGATAGCATGCCACGCATCTTCAGTTCTGAGAAACAATACGTACAGGCATATAGGTACACATTCATACGACTCTTGCACGCTTGGAGACTTAGTCTTTTGCGTATGTTATTTGTGTTGGCGTCAATACTCGTAGCCATATTCGCAGTTATACTTTTACTTTGTACTCTTGGTATTAAATCGTGTCAAATAATATATGCGTAATATCCGTATGCTTTTGACATCAGAAAGATTCGTTTATACCTATGAATCGTGAATGCGAACGAACGTAGAATGAAATCCCGATTTTTCACCTTCATATCTACAGGGTGAATAATATGTTGGATCGATTGGGTCTGCAAAAAATGTGGTCTCGACTGGACGATGCCGCCTTACACACAGCACGCTTGAAATTTTGGGATCAATTTTTCTAGGTCGCATAATGTCAAAAAGTGGTGATATCGACCGGTCACCTCGATCACTCGATTTGACGGCTCCCTACTATTTTCTATTAGGGTACTTGAAAGGAAAGGTCTACGCCAATAAGTCAACGACAGTTCCAATGCTGCAGGATAATATTCGAAATGAAATTGCTGAAATAATACGCGCGCGAGAATGTTATCAAAAATATGGTTAAAAGAGCACGTATTTGTACTGGTGCTAGAAGGGGCCACTTGGCCCATGTAATATTTAATAAATAATTGTAATAAATAAAATAATCTATAAATAAAAATTAATTTGAAAAATTATCTTTGGTTTCGTAGTTATTCAAAAACGACACCGGCCTTGAACATAATATTCAACCTGTACAAAGGAAGTCTTTTTAAGACCAGGATTAACAAATTGTTTCAGATACATTACTTTTCATATTCTCAATGACACCCTAAGAATGACTTGGATCCTGTACTAACGTAAAACGAGTATTTTATGAAGGTTTAAATATATTTAAATATACATACATTTTGATGAGGTATTTACCATTTAAAAAAGTAATAATTTCAATTTCATACACAAAGTTAAATCATTATACTACATTGTTTGTTATGAAGACGCTGCTCGAATATTTTATTTTCAAAAATTTATGTCAAATTTATGATCTCACGAATAAAGTGCATCCGAGCGTTTGTCGCCAGCTCCGTGGTTTGAAATTCAATTATATTTTGTATCCGCAGCAGCCAGGACATCACCTCGCGCGGCACAAAAACCTGAATTATGGGGGCATATTTTGCGAGGAATTTCGCTAACGGTTTTCTTTAAGAATGACTGAAAACTATTATCATAACATTTAAAACTCTTTTTAAATTCTTGACAGCGGTTCTAATATTTTGCATAGGTACGACGACTGATACAGAGTGTAATAGTTTTACATTTTACACCTATGCAACAACACTTACGGGTAACTTTGACACTTTAATCGTAATATAAAACATTTATTTATCATCATTTAACGTGTTCTAAAACACTGTACTTAATTAATATCCCATTAAGAATATTAATATCACCATAGCGTTTAATTTATTACAAATTAATGTTTTTGAAATATTTCCGTTACCAGTTATCGTAGTAAATATCAGCCTCTCAAAGATACATCGTCTAACACTTTATTAACTAACTTCGTAAATTGCGTAAATTCTACACATACTAATAGTAATATTCTGTCTTCACGGAATAAGACACGATGAGATAAATCTTAGAGATTTTGTTGAGATAAGTCTCAGTACCTTGTAAAAGTGTTGAGATTTTGATATGGAAACAAACTCGGAGATTAGTTTGAGGTAAAAACTCATGTACATGACATTTGATTTGACAGCAAGATTTAACATGTATGCACAAACGTCACCTAGAACCATATATACCCACCTACAACTATATATTCAGAAAATTAGACAAACAAAAACATTAAATTATAAAACATTTATTCTGTTTAACTGCAGCTCCAGAGATTCTAATTCACCCAATTGCCGAAAGGAACATCAATGGTAAATGATATAATATTTGATGTACAACAAGCGTGAAGTAAGGTGTGAATCGATGAATCTCAGAGACTGGGTGGAACTACAGTGGATTACGAAGGTTTAGAGTTGTTTCCAAATAGTCTCATGAGAGCACTATCTCCGTCTCGAATCGAAAAGAAAAATTTCATCCATGGATACGCGCCATAAGAGTAATCAAATACAAAAAAAAATTAGAAACTGCGTTAATTTTTGTTTATGCACCTATATAACATTTTTCTCTGTTATAAGTACTAATAATAAAATTTCTAAAAATTCTACCATGCATCAGTTTTATCACAGCCGACATTTCGGACCATATTTTATGACCATCATCAGGAACGATTTCAGTGAAATATAGCCCAAAACAACACATACCAAACCACGGAAAAATAACCTAAATTAAATTATAATTGTTGTATTAAAATTTATTAAAAATTATATTAAATTACAAATTTTTTTACCTTCTTCAATATTTACTAAATTACTTTGTAGCCTCATTTTATATAAATAATTAGACAAGATACTTTATTTAAACCACTATTTATTGATTATTCTACATATTTAGATACCTATGGTATTTTATTCAGGAAATAGTGAATGGTATACTGAAATTAAAAATACAAGCATGGATAAAAACAAAACTACCAAGTGGTGAATAAGTAAGAACCAATATGAAAACAAATTTAGAAGGTGACTTTGTTTTGTTATTTATAATATTTAGCTTGCTATTAACACTTTTTCTTATTTATAAAATTTCTAATTTATCTAACTGTAAACATCTAGTATTATTATGTATAATTTCTAAACCCTTATTAATACCAAAAGAATGGTTTGTTTCCAAAAGGTGATTGGAAATTTCTGAATAGTTGTTGTTATTATTCCTGATCAAGATACCATAGGTATCGAAACGTGTAGAATAATCAATAAATAGTGGTTTAAAGAAAGCATTTTGTCTAATTATTTATTATTATTTTTATTTTTTTTCCCACCTAAAAATGAATGAACGATATATTGTAGTACCCACGAAGAAATTTTTTTTATCATTAAGAAGTACCTATTCTTCATTTTAATATAAAAATATACGTCAAGGGGATGAACCTTCCAAGTATTCGCTAGCCGCCAGCTACCAAAGCTTATCTTTATTGCCCATTTTTTATCCAAACCCAAATATATTTTCTACTGTAAACATTTATGTATGAAATATGATAATCTAATGTTTTAGGAGCCCCCCATTTTGTTTTGAAAAAAACGAGATAAAAGAGCCAATGGCTGCGATACATAAATCTTTGTAATGAAAATTCGCCTTCTCCTATTTGTTGTCTGTTCTTTGTTTGGGCATGCGTTGATTTATCTAAGAATAAAGAAACCATTGTGTGCTTAAATAAAATAAACATTTATACAAAAAAAAATACCCCTATCGGTGCCTATGTAAATCATTTTTGTCGTCAGAATATCTTTGCAGAATGAAGTGTGTGAAATTTGTTGCCGAAAAAATGTACAAACGAAAAAATTACCTTTATTTTGTTGTTAGGTAATATCAACCTACATAAACATATACAAATTTTGAATACACACCACATATTTTACAAATTATTTTGTTTTGTATGTATTCTCGTATTTTTCGTTAATCCGTTTAATCAGTAACCTATACGTTAAATTTGCGTTTTAATATTTTTAATTTTTAATTAGGGAATACAATTGACAGAGATGAGTGGGAGATACTTGGGGAGGCCTTCATCCAGTAGTGGACTGAAAATGACTGATAATGATGATTATGGTGATTATGATGATTAATTAGCGAATGTTATAATTTATATTAAAGTAATTTTGTACAAATTCGATCTTGCGGTATATATTTTTGTTTTTGGTTTAATTTTATTTGTCATTTTTTCAACATATATTTATTTATTTTCTCGTCTTGTGTTTATGTACTTCTACTGTATTGCATTCCTTAAATACCACAAATATACAAATATTATATAATTAAATTATATATAAATACTATTTTTTGTTTATTTACATATGTGCATATTCGTATTGTAAAAGGCTATGAGGGCGAAGATATAAATAAATATTATTAAAGCATTGAAACGTTGACACATGAAAATATTATTTTTTTTCACGCATATCTGTCTATTTTGTAAGACCTGATATAGTAAAAATTTTTTTTACGAAGAGATCTTCTTAAAATATTATAATTGTAAACACGTGGTGTCATGGGAAATATATTTAAAAGCGCGATGTCAGGGTGTCAAAAATACAGGGTGTCAAAGAAATCGAGAGCTGCACGCGTGTAGGTAACGAATAATAATATTGTATATCGCGCACTTAAGTAATAGTAATGGCACATTTTATTGGCTATTAGATTTATTTTTATGTCCGTTGTTTGTTTATGTGCCCCGTGTCGAGGCACGCCGAGCGGCCGCCGGTTGATGGATGGAGAAGCTGCGTCGATGATTTGTTACCGTCATATACTTCTAAAACAACCTGTATATGTTGAATTGACTCGCAACGCCATCATTGTTTTCCGCTTACCATAAATTATTAATGAATCATTGTGTCGGCACGTACACACTCACCTCCATATGAGGATTCGTGTCTCGTAACTAATGACATTGTTATTGTACCAATAATTATAAAACATTTAAAAAATCTGAATTTAGATATTTATATGATACATTTTTACTATAACAAGTATGGATCAAAGACACTTGAATTCATTGTTCCCACGTTGAAAAATAAATTAGCGATTTGCGCACTTTTTTTTAAAGTTATTTTGTTATACATATATTGTATTATATACATAACATAATTAATTATAATTATTTTTAACTTTTTGCTATACAATTTTTTTCCGTTTTGATTTTATATAGAAGGGCATTAAAAAAATTATACCTTGAACGGCGTAATGTTGTTGAGAAGCACTAGTTTTACTTGTATGCAAACTCCAAATTTTAAGGAAAATTACTGAATATTGTATTTTTTACGAAGAATACATTCTTATTGTGAAGCTGCATTCAGAATATAGGTCTGTAATATTTTTAAAACAAATTAAATGTATCAATTAGAAAGATTTGATTTGAAAAATTTAATTTGAAAGGAAAGTGTGTGAAAAACTGAGTGAACAAGGAGCGAGTAATCTGAATATAGACAATGCACGGGAATACATTAAGGTTACTTTATGCGAATCAGCGAAAGAAACCTGTGGCATAGCTACCCTAGGAAGGAAGAAAGGTGATGCATGGTGGGATGATGGCATAAAGGAACTTGTGAAAGAAAAGAGGAACGCGTGGCGCTATCTGTTGACAGTAAATGGGGATGAATACATGAGAGCAAAATACCTGTACAATGCCTGTAAGACAAAAGTTTAATCTGGTGTGAAAGAAAAGAAAGAGCAGTTGAAAAGAGAAGAAGGGGTGAATTGAGAATTTTCACGATAATAATAAAATTCTTCTGGAAGGGGGTCAAAAAAATCCCGATGTGGTGCTGAAAGCAGTAGTATGAAAGCTATTAAGTCAGTAAATGGAGAGATGTTAACAAATTAGGATGAAATAAAAGATAGATGGATGAAATATTTCTAGGAAACGTATGAAAGTGTAGAGAATGCAAATAAGGAAGCACCTGAAAGGGTCTCTTGGGTAAGCATGAACGAGGAAAACGATATAAATGCAATAGATATGAAAGAAATAAAGTGTGCAATAAAACATATGAAGAATGGTAAGGTTGTGGGGTATGATAACGTTGCTGCAGAGTATGTCAAGGCTGGTGGCCTATTAGTTATCTTGTGGCTTTATACGCTCTTCAATCAATGTTTGGAAGAGAGCCACACCCTGTTAGATTGGAATAAGGCTGTAATTATGCCTCTTTACAAAGGCAAAGGGTCGAAAATGGAATGTGATAACTACAGAGTTTTTATTAGTCTACTGAGCTCTATCGGTAAACTGTATGGAAGAATTTTAATAGAAAGAGCAAGGGGCATTTGTGGGTGGAAGAGGATGAATGGATCAGATCTTTTCTTTACGAGTGATGACGGAAAAGTTTTTGGCGAAAAACCAAAAACTTTTTTGTGCCTTCGTAGATTGACAGAAGGCATATGATAGAGTTATAAGATAAAGGTTATGGAATGTACTCTCCGATTACGGGGTGAATAGTAAACTTATACACGCAATCGCATCCCTATACGAAGGAATTTCTGCGTGTGTAAGAATCAATAGAGTACTCACACCATAATTTGACATTACAAAGGGTGTTAAGCAGGGTTGTGTAATGTCCCCATTGCTGTTCAACTTGTATATGGATAAATGTGTGAAAGAGCTGAAATGTATGAATGGAGGAGCAAAAATGGGCGATTTGATTGTATGCTGTTTATTGTACGCTGATGATGCAGTACTAATGGCGAATAATGTACAAGAACTACAGAATCTGGGGAGTAGAATGTACGATGTATGCAAGGAAAGTGACCTCATGATGAATGTTAACAAGTCGAAAGTGATGGTATTCGAAAAGGAGGAAAGCAAGACACCGTGCTAAATACTTGTAGGTAATGAATGTTTGGAACAAGTGGATGAGTTTGTGTATTTAGGAAGTAGGTTTGATAGAAACGGAAAGGCTGAGAATGATATCGAAAGGAGGGTGACTGCAGGAAATAAAGTGAACGGCGCTTTGAATGGAATTATATCTAACGAGAATTTGTCAACCGAGGCAAGACTAGCGGTGCACAATGGAATCCTGGTACCAACCAAGTGAGGCCTGGAGCTGGCAGAAAAGGAACGAAAGTAGACTGAATGCAGTGGAAATGAGATCACTTAGGCGTATATGTGACAAATCTGTTTATGACAGAGTAAAGAATGAAGAAATAATGAAAGAATGTAAAACTGATGTTAGTATAGTGATTACGATTAAGAAAATATCACTTAAGTGGTTTGGTCATATGGAACGGATGAATGAGGAGAGAATGGTAAGAAAGATATGTGACGTAATTGTTGATGGCACCAGAAATAGAGGACGCCCACCGAAGACTTGGCACGACCAGATAAACCAGTTAATGGAGGATGGTTCTGTTAGAAGCCTCAACAATCGACGAGCTTGTATGAGAAAATGTATGAATATGGATGAGGCGAGAATTATGTCAGGACAGAAGAGTGTGGTACTCTATCCTCTCTGTCTACCCATGCGGGGAGCCGGAGTGATGTTAAGTAAGTAAGTTATTAGAAAGATATACAGGTAAAATCAATTTATCGAAAAAATATTTTTGTTGCAACCGGGATTTTCGGTAAATACATTACCTCGGATAGGAAAAGGGCCAGGTTCGAATTTCGGTAGCAACAAAAATATGTTTTCGATAAATCGATTTTATATGTATATATTTCTAATTGTTTACGCGTCTTGTTACTTCGATTGGCACTACTGGGTTTCTTGGTTTATAATAATGTTCATGTTGTGTATGAATATTGCCGCCCCTTTTTCGGAAAGTTAAGAAGACGGTAACAGACAGGCGTTATTCAATTACATCCCGTGCTTCGACCATTCCAGCGGTCCAAATGAACTACCAGTGTGGGCATCGGTCGGTTGAAATCTAAAGAAGACAACCCAGCTAAAAGAACAACAGCATCGGACCAGTAAGACAGCAGAAATAAAAAGGTTAGTGCAGTTCATATATCTTATGTGTGCTTATTGTTAATCGGAAACCTGGGAACCAGGTATCGAAGGCATTTACATAAACACTAATTGATACATTTAATTTTTGGAATGTGTGGAAATGTTTTTAGAGCACTCAAATTGTATATTTCTCTCCATAAATACATACAAAACATTGAGCAACACAGACAGTTCAAAGGCACAATAAAATTGTGGCTAAAAAACTAAGATCGAATGTATGTTCATAGCATGGTCACCCCTTTAATATGAACACATACTAATGAGTTAGCAGCCTGTGCATGTGTGTGTTTAATTAAATTATACTTTATTATTTAAACTTTTTAAAATGTGTAATATCCTTACAAATTTCAAGTAGGTTATACATTTCTCAAGATCAAATATTGCATCATATTTTGTTATTTACACTTTTTATTTTTTCTTCTTACTTATTCTAAATTTATAGTTGATAGAATAATTTTATATAATATGAATGTTAATAAAAAATGTAAAATGTTTGTCTCAGCACGGGCAGAGCCAGATATTAAAATACGAAATGTACTTAAACACATGATAAATAAAAATAAATAAAATAGTCGTTGGGTCAAAAGTGGAGATGTTGTCGTGACACGTTATCGGCCGCTTAAAGCCGGAACTATCATTTTGATTGATTTAAAACTATTGATTTGCTACTAGATTTTCGCGTAAATCGAATTCGCGTTAAGCGAGATTTTCTTGTACCACAATTTTTGATGCATTCACAATGCACACGCCGTTATTTTACTTAACGATAACGATAAAAAATAGTTCCAAAACTCGTCAACTGCAAATGTGTAAATATCGAATAAAGTATTGAGAACCTGTGCGCTTATTAACCGGCCTATTGAGTATTAGCGGTGCAAAATATAATTGAATGATTTGTGAATAGTAAATATGCGGCTCCCGGTGCACCCGGTAGCTACGTGCACTCGTTTAATTCGCACCTCTTCGAATTATAAAGTTATGTGGGAAATGATGACCGTTTGCTAATGTTGATTTAGCACGGCTTCATATCAATATTTTAATGTCTCAATTTAACGCATTATAAAGAGCTCCTGAAATGGCTTTCAAATAAAATTGAAAATAAAAAACTTTAAGTGCCTATAAAAATTCATTGTACACTCGCGTAATTTATTTTACGTCTCAGCATTTGTAGAGCAATCGGGGAACAACTGTTGCCAGATTTTGAGATGTGATGTAGTTGGGAATCGATTGGAAACGTTTTTCTATTATGTATTTCGACGCTCGATAATTTCGTGATTAAATACATATTGAAATACGTTAATATATCGGTTTTTATGATAAGTTTTAGAAATTATAATATTATATAAAAACTAGATATACTTATACCAAATACTAATTCTTTTATATTTTTTACCGATTACATTCTTTCAGCTGCTTAATTATATATTTATAAATTTAAATTGATATGTTAAAGATAAAATTACATATTTTATACGATATGCATTATTACCATCTATGTACTACGTGTAAGTACGATCATTACCATGACTTTTTATGACATGCCAATTTATATATGTACTTAATATTATAACTTTCTTTATGGAAAACCCATTATTGTTGTGAAGTTTTTCAGAACATCGATCTGAGGTATTTTTAATACAAATTAAATTAATCAAATAAAAAAATAATATTTTAGTTGATACCGAAATTAGAACCTGGATCTTTTCCTATACGGTAAACGCGTTTTCCTGTTTCACCATATCAACAAAGTAGATTTACGATAAATTTTTGAGCATACCTATATTCTATAGATCTTTCGAATTGATACATCCGTTATTGTGCAGAATACTTGTACTAACACTTTGTTTATATTTAAATTCTGTAGATACTAATAAATAAGTATGAAACCTATAGTTTTTGAAACGAAAGATGTAATTTATTCACCAGAAAATATTTTATTTTACTTCAATTCTTGAGAAAAGAATTTATCTACACATCTATTGTAGTCTACACAATATATAAAAACACATTTAAATAAATAGAATAAAATTTTGAGTAAAATAATGAACAAATAGCGAGTTACATATTTTAAATGTAAGTGACTTTTATTATTAACTATATAAGCGTCAGTATCTAAATAATACATGTATATTTTTGTATTCATTTATTCATATTACGTATGGGAAATTCTTACGCATGCATCGTATTGTCTTATCATCATTTGAAAACGACTATCGTACTGGGTCTTGGCCGTAGACGTCCCCCTATTTTTATCTAAACCGTCGCGCGGCATCTTCTGTAACTGTCATGGTATATATTTGTGTACACAGACTTGTTTACCTATACCCATGTATAATAGGTACCCCATCAATTTGAGTTCCCCTATTTCTTATGGCATCTTAAGTACTTCATTACAGGGTCAACAAACTCTCGCTCTCTCACGAGTGTCGTGAAATCACGAACATATATTTTAAAGAATAAGGACTCTCATCTGTATAATATAATCTACATTACATACCTATTGATACAGATATACTATATTATACCATGAGAGTAATCAAACAATAATCGTTGCATAAGAAAAATTAAATGTTTACTGCATTCATATATACAATATTTAACAGTTTTCTATTTTATAATTTGCGAAAAATAACGAAGTAATTTAAATAGCGTCACTTATAAAATAACAAGTATACAGATTAATTATAATAGGTTATAGACGTGCCCTGATAAGATGTACAAGGGCTGGTATTTGGCTGGGCAAGGCAATAGATGGCGCTGTAAAATACATTTTTTTGTAGGCTGTGGATATTTTCTTGTGAATTCTAGTATAAGTATGTATCATACTACCAATGATGTGCGATACTTCGCAACATAGAACATGACATACAAATATTAAAAAGTATAAGGTATATCTAATAATGTCAAAATAAAGTTCTTTGTAAAGTCTTTGATTAATTTTGCCGGTTTCGATACCACTGTACTTCGTTGAATTTGAATTGGAAAATTAATTGAAACTGGTTCATGTCAAATTAATCAAAGAGGTTTACACAAAGTTTGTTAATAATTAGATCGAACCAAAAAGTAAATGCTGTAAACATTAAAAATAATAATCGCTAGGTATATGAACTATGTGCACGTAGCACCATATAAAAACGTCGACAACTCATATTACTAGAAATTGAAGACATCCGTTGAAGACTTAACATGACCAGGTAATCAGATACTAAAATATGGTTTTGTTAAAAGCTACAGCAATAAACAAGCTTGCTTGAGAAGATGTATGAATATTGATGGGGTAAAGTTGTGAGTCAGGACAAAAGAGTGTGGCCATCCATCCTCTCTGCCATGTACGCTTGAGTGACCTCATTTTCAAGTCATACACAAACTCGTCTAATTGTTCCAACCATTCATCACATACCAGTATTATTCTCGTTGCCTTAGATTTCTTATTATTTTTATCACTTACTATCCCACATCGCTACAACCTGCATTTGGTGTGCAGTTTTGAATTTTGTGTTACCTTTTGGTTCACTGTATCACTCTTCACGTGTAACTCATTAGCTAGACCACGCCTATGAGACTAGATCTCTTCTTCCTGCACGTCCTGCGGTGTGTCTTGCATTTTATTGGTTCTGGCGATTGCAGTTTTATGGAACCATTAGACCAATTACGGTCGGATAATCTCATTTACAATATTTGGCCCGGGGGTTAACGAGAACCATGTGCCTGTATGTATGTAGGTACCTGTGCGCCTTAAAGGCCCAACCGCCCGAAGATTTACGATACAGGCCCATCTTAAGTTTGTTACATATCCATTTTATTAACATATTGAGTGTTCTCCCTGGAAACAGACCCATTAATTATTTTTCAGAATTTTACAGCTCTTTGGTATTTATGAAAGGAGAACTTAATTTTGAAAAAATATATCAAGAATGAATGCAAATTTGAAGGGTGGTCGAAATATTAACCATAACTGTCTTATTAAAAATTACATACAATATTTTATACATATTTTAAATAAGGTATCATTTGACATTTACATCAAACTAAGATATTGAACTTCAAAGTTTTGAATATTAATTTTATATTTAATTTCTTTGGCGGAGTTTGATGGGACGGGACGCCCGTGAGAAGAGTTTTTTGAAAATATTCCTATTTAATTTAAAGTAATGGGGTAAACTGATTTCTAATTTAGGGCAAATTATATAATTTGCAAATTTTATTGTATATGTATTAAAATCATCATTTGTTTTTATAAAAAATATTACAAGTGCTACTAAAATATTACTTTTTTTATTTTAATTTCATAAACTACTGAGAAATTTTACATGAATGTAATACAATTTGAAATAAAAAATTATGCCAAAAATTTTAGAAAATGCCGTGTTATTTAAAGATCACGAATTGATAAGTATACTAATAAATGCTTTTAAATATAAAGATATTTATTTACAAGTAATGATAATTATTAATATTTTCATGAGTACTATCAGAAGTTCCAATCCACCGGGGTATCATCACCATATTACGGAGTTGAGCTCTGGAGATAGAATTCTTTCACGGAGTCATTAAAATACCCTGACGCAGATACCAAGTGATCCTGAGAAGCGATTCAGAGGCTAATAATAATCGTGGATACAAACCTAAAGCGCACGTTTCTCAACACATTTTATTTTACCACTGAAAATTATAATTATCTGTTTTTTATTAACGTATGCTGTAAATTTTCATGAATAATATTATAAATAAAATATAACAAAACCAGAGAAAACTCTCAATGTGGAAAGAATATTGATATCAGATTTTTGCCAAAATAAAACAATAGTGTAAATATATTATTATATTGCAAATTAATGATTTGTTATATATCTATAAAATGATGAAATTAGACCAAATTTACATATGTAGGTACATTACAAATAATGTTACACTTTACACTACAAAATTTAATCATACTATTCGGTATTTAAAATCTGAGAAAATCGGGAGTGATCGAGAGGACTACTCAAAGAGTCTCAAAAAGAGATTATTGTAATATATTATGATTTATACGTGTAGAGCAGTACAGCATCCCCATAATATTATGTCGCAAAAAATCCAAGTATTCATCTGTAAAGAATCAAAGGATCAACTTCCCCAACTCTATTCCTGCATCCGTCATCTCATAAATCTGTCTCTTCCAGATTTTATTACGCTTCGTGTGTCATCGCCGCGAGAGGAAAACATAAATATTATTTTCTGTTCTTTATTTTCGTCACAGGGAAAAAAAATCCACCATTTTCCCATTGTAGATTCACAGGGGAGTAAACAAGGGATGCTATATGAGAAACTGGAAACAGACACAACAGAGTAGAAGAATTTAAACATTACTAAAACAAAATTTGTGTATTGTTTAGGAACACATTATTATTGTGAAGTTGCAGTTTTTTCAGGACACATATATATGTATATTAAAATATCATACAACTATCTCCTGTAAAAACTATCACTTTATAATAATAATGTGTTGTCATTAAAAAAAAGATAAGAAATTGTAACAAAGTTCATCAAATCTTAATTAAAATGAATTGATTTAATCTC
The DNA here is from genome assembly GCA_031772225.1 of Eubasilissa splendida. Lineage (NCBI taxonomy): Eukaryota > Metazoa > Arthropoda > Insecta > Trichoptera > Phryganeidae > Eubasilissa > Eubasilissa splendida. The sequence goes on from CM062857.1 coordinate 1,989,278, forward strand.
TTGTATCTCTTAGTGTAAATTATTCAAAGGTATTTGAGATTTGCCGCAATGAAAATTTTATAGCTTTTAAAAATGGAATAACACATGCATCTATTTGAAAGAGTTGCAGCATATAAGTTCTAAAATTTGTCGTCAACTTACACGGTTGATATGGCGTAAAAGTAACGCATTTCCCCGGATAGGAAAAGATCTTGGTTCGAATTCCAGTAGCAACAAAGTATTTTTTCGATATATTGATTTTTCTGTATATCTTTCTAATTGATACATTTAATTTGAATTAAAACAAAATTTAACCGTACAGATGCCTTTTTGAGATATCTTACTTACTTTTTTCTGCACAATATATGAATTAACCTTACAAAGTACCTAGTCATTAGGAAACTATTGTAAAATGCATTGACAAAATATAAAATTTTCTTTGACGACATTCAAATTTAATGAAATTTTTGATAAATAAGTATGGTTGAAATGTCATAAAACTAAATTGCTAATACAATACGGTGAAATTGAGCTAGGTATTGCGATCTTATTGCTCATTGGCAGTTGTATTAAGTAAACATTGCTGCTCTCTTGGTGTGTAACGCATTTTATTTCTGGTCCCAGTAATAAATGATATTGCATTTTTAAAAATTCTTTATTTACTGGCGGGACTCTGAAGTCCCAATGAATATAACCTCATAGAAACGAAAACCATCAATTAATTTTGACGAGACTTTATTGTACAATATAGCACAAGTGTTTTTTTTTACCAACAGATGACAACCTACTCAAATCATTTTTTTCCTTATATCCCTTTTCAAAATATGTGCACTTATTTCAATTAAAATGATGCAGTAGCTACTTCGATTTTTTGAAAATTCAATAATATATCACCGAAAAAGTTAGTTTTTTAAAGAATTTTCTAAAAATCATACCACTGCCTTAGAGTAATAATATTAACAAAAATAGCATCTACCTAAAATTTATCATATTATTACTCATTTTTCTAACTCTGACACCTGTCACTATTATTCCATATTTAAAAAAATGCACACACGGTTTTAGCATTCCATTTTATTATAATTAACTAGGTATTTTAAGTTTCGTAAGTGTACTGAATTTTTTCGCTTAAGAATTCTTATGTAATATATATTATAGTAATTATCTCTATATGCATCTTTATCCTATTTATTACGCTCGCCTCGGCTTTAAATAATTCTATCATATTTTCTTTCATTTTTGGTTGTTTTACTGGCTAACATACAGTCTGTACAATGAAGATTATCTTCAAATTGAACTACATAATTATTGAATAAAACTATATTTTGGATTAAGGTTGAAAATTTTGAGATTATTTTTAATAAAATATTATCATATTATTCAATAATAATAAATGGATCAAAATATTTTTTTCATTGCACATTCTCCATTAAAAAATATCTTTATTACCTACTTTAAAACTGTTTCAAATCCCATGCACTGCATTCCCCTTTACCTAATTTATGATTTAAATTTATCAGGGGGAGAAGTGTAAAAAAAGCACTCCCCTTTTAATAGAGTTAAGCTTGTTTCAGTTAACTGCTGAACTGAAATTAGCGAACTAGAAAGAGGGATAGTAGGTATATATTATCTACCCTCTCTCTTCTATAATTTATTCTTATTTATAAAATGAAAGCCCCCGCGTAAGGCATAAATAATAACATATTCAAAATTTAATACTGAAATTCCTACGTATCATATTTCTATTTGAGTACCTCTAACATCACCAATTTTTATGTCTATGCGTATACTACGTCTCAAAAAATGAATGTTTAAATGAAAAATAGTTAGTTAAAGTAAGATATCGTATAAACTCTAGTATTGTAGACAGCATTTTTAATTTTAGTTATAAATTTTTTTATTTTTCATAAAAACGTAATACAACTTTAAATGTAGAACCACGAAGCTTCGTTCTAGATATTAAAATATAATGCGATTAATATTTTTTTTAAATCGAACATTTAATACAAGTACGCCAACTGAACAAATGTAAATCAAGATTTAATACTTTCTAAATAACTCAGATACATAATTTGAAAAAAATACTTGAAGTTTTTCCATAAATATAATTGAAAAATTCTCCCTTGACACACATTATTCATAGTAAAATATAATTATTAATGCATTATCCGTAAAAATCGAATTGAATTCATATTACTTTTAACAGAAATATTTGTTTATTTAGAAAACAAAAGGTTATAAAAATGCTATAAAACATTATAAAGTGTGAATTTGTGAACAAATTAAAATTATAAATGAAAATAGATAAAAAGATTGAAAAGTTGATTCTCTCGTTTTGTAAATTAATATAAACGACTATCTGTAAACAAGAATAAAGCATGATTTGAATTTTTTGACTATTCACTATTGCAGAAAATAATTCAGGATAATGGTTATATGATATGTATATAACCTTATAAGCGTACTTATAGCCTAAGATATTATTCCTTATAAGAAATGACTCGCTCAGACACGTCCTTGGTTTATGCCCTGCCATTTTTCAAAGGGGATGAAGCATTTTCTAATCCCAAGGGTGGGTTTTTTGCCCAAAAGGGATAGTCACGTCTTCCAACCCTCGGCGGAGATGATTCGATGCGAAAGTGTATTTTGAGGGTTAGGTGCTTTGCGAGGAATTGCATTTGATGGTTTGACTACTCTAACCTATCGCTCTCTAGCAGTGTATTTGTATTATGATTAATTATTTATATAAACGAGACACTTATCAAAAATTTCTTATTTCGTTTATGAGGTGGTTTTTATTCAAGCATATATTTTATAATTTCTTTATTTTTTCTTACTAATAATTTATTTTTATGTATATAATAACCTAAAAAATAAATTCACATTAGCTTCTAATGATACGGTTACTACCCTTCTAACTCTCCATACCTAACCTAACATTATTTTTCTTATGTCAAAATGATCTCAACAGCATATGGATGCCTACTAGCCAAGGAATGCTAACAATTTTGATAATTGAGCAAAGTTGGTGATATTATTAATTTTATTGTTTATTTATGTGTTCTTATGCAGAACATAAGAATTAGAAACACCTTATTAAATATTATTTTTTTAAAATAAGAATAAAATATAAACACCGCACAGAAAAAACGTTTTCTCCATATCATGCAGGAAAAATTTCTTGCATACTTTAGGCATGCTTATAGAAGAGATAGATATCTACAAAGACGTATAGTGAAAGGACGTTTTCCTACAAGATGGACAGGTCATGTTTGAGAATTGACAGGAGCCTCGCTACACGCTGTACTGAACATCTTCAGGATCACGAATAGTGGAGACAAGCTGTTCGCACTTTAGAAGCAGCACCACAAAATAAGCACATCGACTAAGACAGATAAAACTTTACTAAATAACATCACCAAAAATAAAACATTACATAATTTTAGTATTCACGGTGAAATCATTCACAACTTCACTTCCACAAATTTAAATAACAAATGTGGATCTCGGACGTGCACTCAATTTTTTTTGACAAATAATAATTATCTTCATTCCGTAAAGGCTATTCAACCCTTTAGAATATTACCAGCAAGGACAAATGGCTACAATCAGTTTTACGAGTCGAGTTTCACTTTTAGGATCGTAAATTTGTTATGTGAAAAAATCTCACTACGCCGTAAGCAATCGGTGACAAAAGATGTCTTTTGTACATAATGCGCTTATAGAGTTTTTCTAAAAGCGGCGCTATTATTACACCATTTAAATATTCTTTGTCCGGTGTTAACCAAAAGTTGTGCAATTTACATACCAGATCGAATCATCTCCGGGTATTAAGTCACAATTTTTCAAAAGGCATCCATCTTCGGCGAAGTACAACAAGGTATGCGACCTTCGAATTTGTAAGGTTAACAACGCGAATGGGTCTTAGAGAGTCGAGATAGAAAAAAGTAGACACATATGAGATATTCGCGATCTCTTTAAATAAAATGTTCCATATCATATTTAAATATAAGTTAAGGTATAGCTTATATATTTTATGAAGACAAATATTGTCATAAGAGTTGCACAAACATATTTAATTTATGATAAATCAATTAACATCGTAGTGTTTCTAGAATGCTATTTTAAAGTTAATCAATCGTTAGGTGCCAACAAATATTTTTTTCTACAAGACGAATATTTGTAAGGTCATTCTTCAAAGTACCTGAGAACATTGGTCGAACAACATGTTGAATTAATGTTTAAAATATTTTTTATAATTTAATTTGTCATTAATTGTTTCAAGCATATATTTATTGTGCTAATAAAATAAATTAGTTTTAAAGAAATCCGTGATTGCTAAAACATATTTGGAGAAATAATTTAGATACTTAATAAAATGTTATCTATCGAAAAAATATAGTCATCACCCGGACTTGAACCTGGAATTTATTAGCTATCTTGTATTGCCGGTATATAGCTTTAATTGATTAAGTTATGGTACCCTATACAGAAATTGCTAAATTACGTGTACCTACGCACTACACACATTGATACAACTTATATATTATTTATATTTTTATTTATTATCTTTGTTTTATTAACCACTAAAATGAGTTTAAATACATCTACCGGTTTCGAAAAATACCATTTTCTTCTTCAGGATGTCATAACTAACTAAAACATATATTGTTTCTTTGACAGAATCTATTTTTAAAAAATCTATTTTAAAAAAAAAAAAAAATTTTTTTTTTTTTTTTAGTACCTAACTCAAATCATTACTTAATACAAATTTACTCGAATAATTTTTAGGAAAAAATTTTAGAATGGGACTCGTAGTTAAATTTAGTTGGTTGTTTATAATTTTTTGATTAGTTTTACACGCTTTATTTATCTCCAACGATTCCAAATTATTTAATTTGTGACCAACACCGTTTATATGCAAAATTGACAATCCCAATTTTTTATCAAAATCATGACCATTTTCTATCAAATGATTAGAAAATTCTGAAAACCCACTATTGTTCAAACATCTAAAATGCTCCCTTACTCTTATATTAAAATTTCTACCCGTTTTACCAATATAAAATGCAGCACAATCCTTGCAACTAAGTTTATAGACACCAGAATTGTTAAATTTATCATCTTTGTTTTTAAAATTTATGAGTAAATTTCCTATACTGTTATTTGTATAAAATGCCGGTCTAATGTTTCGTGGTAGGTATTTAGATATTTGAAAAAAACTTATATATTATTAAGGCAAACACATTCTTATTGTGAAATTGTAATTGTTCAGAACTGTTGCTACCGGGATTTGAACCCGGATGTCTTTCTAATCCGGAGATAGTGTATTAACCGACTATGCTACAGTACACAGTACTTTTGACGACACATTTGACAAAATGAAACGATAGATGTATTTATTTGAAAAGTGTAACATATAGGTTTGAAAATTTGTCTTCAAAAGTACTATGTAATGCACCTTCTCTTGATTGGAAAGAGATCCAGGTTCGAATCCCGGGAGCAACAACAATATTTTTTGATAAAATTGATTTTATATGTATATCTTACTAATTAATACATTTAATTAGTATTTTAAAAAATGTATCACTAAAATTATATGCACCGCTCACTTGCTTATTCATTTAGAATTTTCGTATTAATTAATGAGCGATATATGTAATAGATATTAAAAATACATTTAATTGAATGTATCGTGAATATATTCTTTATTCGTCCATGATGCTAGTATAAGTTTTTTTTAAATAAGGTACAAAACTTTAAATATTTGAAAATCACTGCCATCTTGGGTACATGATCTATATACATTAGGCAGTGGCATTATCTCCCACGCTTTCTCCACTCATTCCATTAGGGTTTAATCTTAGTCCCTGGATAAATAGGGTGCAGCATCATTAAGGCGGCCATCTTTGAGATGGAGCCCATCAAGGTGACCCCAGCAGAACAATTAACCCAACGAGCGCCACTAACTGTGGAGTCGTAATGAGATGAGATAGCGATTGCTTCAACTGATCTTCTACTTTTGAAGCCCGATGCACTCTACTCAACCGTCGGACAACTTATATTATATTTTGTAAAACTCAAACAATTATTCCACGACTGTGAAGGTAAAATATGTTCTGACTTACAATATGATGCCCGATATTTTATCGTAGGTACAAGAAAAATTAATAATTTCTTATCACACACACAGTCCATAATATTTATGCGTGAATTCTTGCTCTAATTCTGACATGAACATATTCAAACTGTGTGTGAAATTTTCATTCTGTTATTAAGACAATCAAAATTAAGTTCGATTTAATTTAAAACACAATTGAATTGTCTGAGAAATGGGGCGAGATTTTCTGGAATACCCCAATTAAATTTATAAAACAATATTATAAAAACTGCATAAATCTTTATAATAATAACAGTATTTGATAATAAAAGATCGCTTTCCCCAGAACATTTCAGTTATAATAGATATATAAAAAAATCTTTTCTGGCACTAGGAACAAGTATCACGTAGATGGAAAATGATTTTTTTTTCTATTGGACTATTGAAGGAGTTACGAATTTTTAAAGTTTTTGAACTCTGGCAATTTTAAAACAAGATGGTGAATCGGGCTGGCTAACTGGCTAATGAAATCTAAATATAATATCTACTTTATAAAATTTTCGAAAAAGTTTGATTGGAATTGGATAAAAACTACGGGAGTGTCTTTTTTATATTCCAAATTTATATACCTATATGTACATATAGATATAAATTTGTGTACGTACAGAGTGAATACTATATTTCAGACCGATGTTGTTTTTAAATAACTAAGAAATAAAAGAGAATTTTTAATTAAGTTTTTATTTATCGATTATTTGGTTTATTACAATAATACCTATATGGAATATGACTGGCAGAGGCACAAACGCGTGCTTTTTTAACAATATTTTTCATAGCATTCCCGCACACTTGGCGTATTATTTTAGCAATTTCATTTTGAATATTGTCTTGTAGCATCGGAATTGTTATTGGCTTATTGGCGTAGATCTTTTCTACACCCATTTTATAGGTACACCCACAAAAACTAATCGGGATCCGTCAAAGGCCAGTCGATATCATCACTTTTTGATATTATGCGGCCTAGGAAAATTTCTCGCCAAATTTCAAGCGCAGCTCGGGCTGTGTATGGGATAGCACCGTCCTATTGAAACCATAAGTGTTGTAGGCCCAATCGAACCAATTCGGCGACCAATAAGTTTTACATTATGTGAAGATAGCGATCACCATTAATGGTTACAGCATTGCTAATATTATTTAGATAAAATATTTTAATTACTTCAACATGTTGTTGAGGCGTTATATGCTTCATAATAAATTGTAATCAACTATTTTCTATGACTACCAAACGCGAACTGACAAATGTGTGCCAAACCAAAATGGCGACCAAACAAATTTTGCCAGGAACATAATATTCACCCTGTATATATGTGGAATCGCAGTCTCCTGGTCATGATTAAATAAAGTATATTGAAATTGTTCAGAAGATGCTTTTTAAATAGATTGTATTTTTGTCAAAATCAACCAAAAACGTGTTCAAAATAGTTATACTACCTCAAAAATAGATGGGATTTAAGTGTGAATATTTTTTATTCAAATTTAAAACACGAAACTCCTAAAATGTTGAATATAAATTCTGCCTTCAAGTTGTTTGCAAGATTATCCCAAAATACACAATTGATGCATTTCACGGATTAAAAATCTGTTTGGAATCGTACCACAAAACCATCCAGGTTTATAGTAATTAGGTATATAAGTAATTTGCATAGTTAATAGCAGAATGTGACTATATGTACACCTATGTCTTAAAAAAAAAAAAAAAAGTATGCCAGAAACAGCGTTCATTTGATTTAACAAACTGTTCACATTAGAGGTGCGGTGTAGATTCTGCGCATACCTTTAATTAATCATTTTATTTTATTCCTATTGTAAAAAAATGTCGGAAATCACATGATACGTAGGAAATTTTTTTAATTTTGCTTATTAAGTCGTGTGACAATATTTATCAACGACCTTTTAATATTTTCTGATGAAAACAATGATTATCTGAAATTTTTAATAAATTTGAATTAAATATATTAATTAGAAAGATATACATATAAAATCAATTTTATCAAAAAATATTGTTGTTGCGCCACCGAGATTCGAACCTGGATCTCTTTTCAAAGCGGGTAAGGTGCATTATCCAACTATGCTACAGCAACAATATTTTTAGCGACAAATTTTAGAAGCTATATTTTACCTTTTTGATATTAATACATTTCCCGATTTGGAAAGAGACCCAGGTTCGAATACCGGTGGCACAACAACAATATTTTTCGATAAAATTTATTTTATATGTATATCTTTCTAATTAATATATTTAATTCATATTTAAAATATCACAGACCTATGTTGCTATACAATAAATACAACTTCACAATAAGAATGTGTTCTAATAAATTATTAATGCTTATCATCCACTGTTAAAATAAAAATTACATATTTTTATTACTAAATATAGTGATACATTATTATTTCAAATTTTTTAGAAATATAATTAAAATAAAATTATTTGAATATAACTTTAAAAATGTAGGAATTGGAATAAAAATCTGACGAAAAGGAAAAAATACCAAAACAAAATACACGAGGGTAAATAATATTATAATGAAATTATTTTGTATGAATTCTATTCTAATAAATATTACAGGAGCTCATAAATCTATTTCCATTAAAAACAAGATTCTTACGCAATATTTTATATTATGTTTATTTTCGGCATCTTTGATTAATATCACATCGATAATTATCATTCAATTATTAATAATCCCAGTAATGATGCATGGTACAGAAATAAAAATATGCACGAGTACAATACAATACATTTTTTGAAAATCTTTTTTTTTTTTTCTCATATTTAACCTTTTTTGAGGTTTTTATTTTTAACTTTCATTGAAAATGAATAAATGTTGGGTATTGTTAATGCTATAAAATTGATAAAATCATGAGCGAATGTAGATCTGTGTCTAGCGTAGTCGATACAGTTAAGGCAGTATCGCTGATATGGTTTTGTCACATATCACGTATGAGCAAGAAAATAATGGTAAAGAAAACGTTTGAGATGAGGGGGAAGACAACAAGAATGAAAGCTTCCGCGAAATACTAGACGTGATCAGATAAATTAGATATTGAAGAATTAAAAGTTTCAGTACATGACGTAAGTAGTAAGTTAGTTAAAATTATTAATCCTATATGAACTGATGAAGGCGGCTTCAATTGAGAATATACAAATAGAGTTAGTAGGGAGAAGATACGTATGTTAAGAGTTTGGAAGGAAAACTGTCAGTAATATAAAAGGTTTAAAGGAATATACATTTTTTAGGCATCCTCTTTCAATAATATTTATGTAAAGCACATTAATTTAGAATGATCTGAAAACAGAATATGAATTAATAATCAAACATGCAGCTTAAAGCCACTTTCCTCCACTACAGTGAAGTAATACGCCCAAAATAATGTGTTTTTATTGAGTTTTTTGAATTCCTGCAAATATTCCTAACGTATAGATGCTAAGGGGGTGCAGGTTTCGCGCAACCTCTATTTGAGAGTTATGCAGCATAGTCAGTTGACTTTTGGTACAGATTTATTATGATTACTCATATGTTACTCTTTGCATACTGCGCAGTAATCGTCTACATACAAAATTTCTTCACTGTCACTAGAGTCGGATTCCAGCCAATCCACAGAAGATGAATTCACATCTCATAATAAATATTACACAAATAAAGGTAAACAAAACTTTAGGTGAAGATATATGGGGAAGATGTATATCCCTATTATTTAAATACCCTTAATAAAAATCAAAAACAACGGTAGTTTATATTATTCACAAAAAATCAATTAAGTCATCATGTCCAGGGTGGAGCGTTCACCCAATAAAACCACTTAAAAAGTTATGATACAGATTGTGTGCCGAAAATATTATGAAGCGCAAAAAATAGGGTACCGTACCGTTCAGAAAAATATTTTATTAAACGAAACACGCTGTAACAACACGTTGTTCTCTGACAGTTCGCGTAGGTAATAAGTCATAACAATCGCAATCTTATGGCAAACTGAAGAACAACTGTCAATCAAGCGTCTTCCCCCCTTCCGCACCTTCACCTCGGTTACCCTACCCGCATTTAAGGTTTGCTGGCATTTTTTTCAGCGGGAGGCCAAATAAATATGTCTGTTTTTCAGTTGATTCATCTGAAAAGCAGTACCTATCGATATTTTCATTATCTTAAAATGCATGAAACTATTGAAATTCTCGTGTTTGCAGAGACGTTTCATTTCATGCATAGCTTTTTCGATAACTTTGTTCTTTTTATTACTGCAGTCACACTAAAATGTTTGTTGATTTTCTGATTGAATCGCTTGTTTATGAAACATTGACTTTACTGCTTGTTTTGTCGACTCGGTTTATTGTTTAGTTAGCCGAGTTAACGCATACTTCCACTATACGTACGAGTAGGCGCATACCTACCAGCACATTTGTAACATTCAAATAATTATTTGTGAAGATTAGGCTCACAAACTATGTTTTATCATTTTATTTAGATGGTTATATTATTATATTATAAATGCTTATCCTTTGATAATTTAATAAAAAATTTCTTACTTACGTTTTCAATAATTAAAAATATACCTTTGATTGTTTCGGTATGTATCCATCCAAGAACAATCGACAATCGTAACTGATATTTTGAATATTTACAAGAACGGTAAAAACGACTTTGACATATTTTGTTGTAGCCGCAAAATATTGTTGGTATTGATTGATGCTATCAAAGTTTATAATTGTGCCCATTATTATGAAAGTGGTCCAAGTCAAAAAATTGAAAAACATGAGTTTATCAATTATTTTGCGTCACATTGTTCTAAATTAATATAATATAATGCGATTTGTAACAATTGTGAAAAAAGTGTTATATTCAGTTTATTGTTACGACGTTCAACGGTATTTCGATAGTGTTTCTTTCGATAATAGAGTAAGTCATTTCCACCTTAATTTTTTTCCTTATAAACTACAAGCAATATGCACGAAATGAGGTGAAACTACATAGATTCAAAATGAAACTAAGCAAATATGTGAAAGATGAGTTCTAATAAAAATAAAGGATTTTGATCTTGTTTATATTAGAGCATATATAAAAATACTTATGTATGCAGTGTATTATGAATAAATTTATATGTCGGAATAAATTATAAATCTAGTACTCAATCATTTTTAAATCATTGTGTTGTGTAATATAAAAATATTTTTTAATTAATTCAAGCGCAAACCGTTAAATATCACGAAACGAAAGAAACATGACTTAGACCACTTTCATAATGATGGGCACAATATCGTTTTGTATTTTCTAAATATACAAATGCACGTAGGTACCTATCTACTATAATCAAAAAATTTCCCAGAGAGATTCCCAACTGAATAATTTAATCTTGTAGCTGCGGTATGCAAACATAAATCTAGTTTTAATTACACACACACTGTAGTTTCCATATTTAATGAGCATTCCTTAAAAAATGTTGATTAAAGAAAAGTTAAAAGTAGGCGGGTTTTAATTATTCATGAAAAAATGTGAATACACAGATATTTAGATACCTACCAATAGGGAAACAACTCACAGCCGATCAAACCAAGATAATCTCTTAAATCTTGACATGAGTACCAACTAATTATACCAACAAATTCTATTTCTTCAAAACACATTAAATATTTATATACCACATTTTTTGGTAGAGCTCGATGCGGATAGTTGTGAATAAAATAAAAAGCGACCATCTTGATAAGAATGAAGTTTCGCGTTATAATATAAAATGTATAGGTACATGTTCAAAAAATACCAAATATTAATGAGTATGTATGTTTAGATACCTATATTAAAATAATAATGATATTAAATACTAAAAGACATTTTCTTAAACATTTTGTTAAAGTTGCTTTTAACACATAAGATGAACGTTTTGCGATTTAAGTAGATAAGTATTTATATTGCTATCTATAAACAAACTTATTTGTTTATGCTTTTATTACAATTTGTATTACTATGTCAACAATGTTATCAAAACATTTGACCATTTTTCGTAAAATACTCGCGATGTCTGTACAATTTTTATCGACTAGTTGAAATTAAACTAGTAGTTTTTATCGACTAGTCGAAATTAAACTAGTGGTTTTTATCGACTAGTCAAAAATACTGACGCGCGTTAAACGTAATATTCGCATTTGTACATAAATTCTCGAATAAAGTAATTTTTTTACTAAAAAAATTAACCATTACGTAATGGTTTGTCTCTCTCATTAACTTAAAATTACCTTGTGTAAAATAGTTTCTAATCTATGTACGTATAAACACGGAACATACCTATATGTTTTTGATGCTGGGAAAATTTAAACTGATTTTGTTTTGAGAAATTATTCCATCAAAATATTAAACGTTGAGATCTGAAATGAAGGAAATACGAGTGATGAAAATAATGAATGAAATCACCTTGAATGACATTCTACTAAGTATAAAAGATATTAAATTTTAATTGCGTTCTCACTTTATGCAGTTGCATGCGTCAAATAGTAAACCCACGTAGGCGGGGCATTAAATACTCATGAAAGCGAGTGTAAGGTCGGCCGTGCGAAGTTCACGGCCGTCACCTGACGTCATTGTATTCTCTATCTATTTTTTATACGACTTGAATAATTAGGAAGCTCCGCAAGAATGTCCACAGGGGCATTAATGATCATTGAATGTGTTAAGATAAAAATAGGTATGTTTAATTTGATCCCTCTTTCTTAACTCGTTGGTAACTCCGCTTTTGGCAGTTTGGAAATAGTACAGTTAAAGCCCGTTTGGGATTAACAGAGGTTCACAGGTCAAGAAGTGGGAGGTTATTTAAAATATACATTCATTCAATTCAATGTATTGATATTAAAATGTACAATGATATACATACAATGGTTCCATAAAAAACATATTTTTTGTTCGTTTTTGATTAATTCAAAATATTTTTATGTTGATTATTAGATACCTACTGAACGTACTCGTGAATTAAAAATAATTCTAAAATTTAATACAACTTACACAGAACTATGTTCTGAAAAATTTCACAATAATAATGTGTTCTGCTTAAAATTCAAAAATTAAAGTTTCGTTGTTTAAAAGTTAATCGTTAAAAATCTATAAGTATTATCGCAATTTACAAATCGGCTAAGGACCAATGCTGTTGAAGCAGAATAGCAGAAGACCACGATGTTCAGTCATGAGCACATCGGCAAGAGAGAGAAAGAGAAGGGAAAATGCTACCTCGCTCATATAATAACATAAAATTACAAAGAAACAGGCAGCCATTTGTAATGTTCTGTACGTTAATATTTGACATGTTTTCTATAAGACTTCAAATATTTCTTCGAACTAATCGCAACTTGACGGAGAAATTAAGAATTATTGTCTTACTTAATATAATGAATTTTTGTTTATAGTTACCCTTATATACCTAAATCAAATAGAAAGGTTTTTAAGAAAGAGTAATGCTTATTAATATTTACTCATTAATATCTTAGATTTATGGAAATCATTAGGTAAGTAGTTGACTAGAAAGTCCGGTCACTTCTGTTCAAGATGTATTTATATATTTTTGATGTACTTTTGCATAAATGATAAGTATAAAAATTAGAGTATAACACTTAATTAGTTGCAATTTACAACATGCGTTGGTAAAGAATGTCTGCTATTTAAAAAGACAAAAAAAACATTTATTTATGTCTTCACCGTAATACAAATCTGATATCAAGATTATGAAAGATACAGTTTATAAAACATCAGTGAAATGTTATCAAATATTATACTATCAAAGCATGTAAAAAATAATGTTGATATTTACTAAAAGCACAAGAATTTATAAACTACATAATCGAACTATTGATTCTGCTTTTTAAAACCCATTCAAAGGATTCTTCCCATATTTTATGGTGGGGCTGAACGAGAGAGAACGCGAAATATTATGTTAATCTGCTAATAATTTGAAGACTGATTCTTGTGCGAACCATACATCTACTATGCCGAGTTTCCAAAAATAGCAATGGAAGGTACCAATGACTATAGTTATTTAAATAAAATAACTTATTTTCGATACCATGGAATTAAAAAATGTTCAATCCCTAGCACATATTTATAATAGGTCACTTTTCATGATATCATAATATTATTAAGACTAAATTTTCTTATAATCTAGAGAACTTTTAAAGATATTTGTAGATACATCTACTTTAATTAAGCTTTGTCTTTTTATTTGAGTCATCAATTGAATTCTGTACGACAGCTCGGAGCTTATTTGACATCTCGGCTCTCAAGTCAGAGAGAAAGAAGTGCTTCTGGTTTGTTTGAGTAATAAAAACACAGCTCATCCGCGATACGATGACCCGCGATCATTCTAGATGTTAAATATTCCCTGTAAGTGGTTTGGCACATAGTAAAAAGCGATAATTCACCCTCTAGGTGCGACGGTCCCGTCTATGCCGCTTTACACGCGCGCCTGGCGGTGACTTGAAACGCATCGAGTCATAGAATTATTATATCTCGCTACCGATTCGGTCGGATGCGCTATTTTTAATGCCACAATAAATTCACAATAATGTTTTAATTATGTCAACTGTGACCATAAGTCTAGAATCTAGTCGGTCCAGACCGAGCGGTCGGATCAAATCGAGAGGCTGTAAAAACGTTTGATGATCTTGAATTAACGACTTAACGATGCAGATGTATTAAGCTGACTTTTCTCAGGTAATCCTTTCTTAATACTCTCGTCTTTTCTAACGACTTCATTCGAATGCCCGCGACTTAAAATACCTATCGGTTGTGAATCTTACGTTAATGAAAAATGTTTATTAAGATTTTAATAGACTCATTTCTAAATACGGATTAATTAAAGTATGCGGGAATAAGTGCCAACTTATGAGTAAAATTATTATTCAGATTATAATATTATTTCATTATAAAGTTAGAACGAGTTCAGAAATAAACAACACGATTATTGAAATATGATTTCTGATCACCGAGTACCGTGCACAGATAAATTATTATATTTATGTAGGTAAAATTCTTTAAGATTATGCAAAAAACAAAATCAAGACATAGGTCTTGAACAGAAGCAAACAATAAATATTTTGACGACCATATAGATATCTGAGATTTTAGTTGCCTAGTTTTCTTCAGAAGTAATAGATATTGTGAATCTTGTGCTTGTGTAATAAATTTCAAAGACTTCAACAGCGCTCCGAACGATGCGAGGAATGCAAGGAACTAGAGGATTACGACATTCGAACATGTAGGTACTGCTCTCAAATTAGATAAAGTAAGAGATAATTATAATTATTGCGCTTTGATGTAAAACTCTTTCAGTTTTTTTATAATAGGATATTACGAAATAAATTTCTAAGCAGGTACCTACTTACCTAGGCGTAATAAGATTTCATTAAAAAGAATCGTTACTCTATCATAAAGTGTTGAAATTATTAGTTAGCATCATCTGCCGGAGTGGCACGATATTGGGTTGCTATCTTAATGGAGAAGCCGATCCGGGCAATGGCGGTCCTAATTAACTGATTTGAATGAAATCTACATAAGACGGCGATTACGCGCCGGCCGTCCACCTCTCGGGCGATAAATTAGCGAGTTTTTATCGGAAAGCTTCTTTTGCGCTCGAAAATTATAAATGTTACAGAAATTCCATTTTATTTTATGTCTCCCGGCCGCACGAAGTTCGGCCAGTTTTGTATAATAATGTAGGGAAGTTTACGTCTATCCCATTGACATATTTATGTGACTGCGCTCTCCGCCGTCGCGCTTGGCGCTCCGATCGGCCCGCGGCGGCTGCGTCTCCCTCCCGCGCGCGGCCGCCCGCCGGGGACGGAGCGAGAGGCCCCCCTGCGCGCGAGCTCCGCCGTCGGACGGGAGCGACGCGCGGCCATGTTGGTTTTCCAACGGGCGGGAACCATGTTGCTCGCTCGCTGGGAAGCGGTTCTTTGAAGAAGAAAATCATTTCTCGTTTGTGGAAGTTCGATATGAAGAATAATAATTTAGTAATCATTTTACACGCGCGCTGATTCCAGAGTCTCTACGATTCAACTAACAAAATAAGTGAATATTTAAAATACAAATTAAATTAATCAACTAGAAAGACACGCAGAAAAAATATTCTAAAAATATATATATATATTTTTTCAATTAATAGATTTATTCTGTATACCTAAATATCTTCTAGTTGATTAATTTAAATTGTATTAAAAATACCACAGAACTATGCTCTGAAAAACTGCAACTTCAGATCAATGATAGTAGGTATTTCAAATCATTTGTGAATTATTTTTGTACACAAATTAGTAATAATTCTATATTTAAATTCATTCGTACTTATTAACTACGTATTTAATATATTACCAACTTGAGCATATGTTTTTGTTACGCGAATATTAGGTACCTACCTACCTATTATTAATGACAAAAAACAAGAAAATGATCGGACACTCAGATAATTTTTTAAATAGCTACATATCTGTTGTATAATAATATTAAATTTCCTTACTATCCTACGTTCACCAACTCTAATTTCACACACCTACGAAGGAGGATAGATAATAACAGATAAAGCAGAATAAAATAGTTAATTGGACTGCGTTGAAAAATAAAAGGTGGAAATTTTATGAATAATTATTTTGCGATGTGATAATGTTAGCTACCGGCGTTGTCTACTTGCCTAGACATCAAAGCATAAATAATATTAACGCAACGTTCTATCCACAACTGAACGAAAATACAATTGAATACGATACCTACTTACCATTTGGGGATATATTATGGTTCCTGACCAACGAGTATCAGTAAAACAAATTTTCTCTGCTGCATTAAGATGGTAATTTTTTTTCATGAATATTCTGTTGATATTTATGTTCTAATAAAACATGACGGAAATATTGCTGGAAAGCATTTCGTAAGAATTTTAAGATGAGGTTTTAACAAGGAATTTCTTATAATCCAGCTGTTCTTGAGGAGTGACGTCACGACTTGAGTATTCGCGGGAGATATAATCATTGGTCGGACGCGGTGGCGAGAGAAAAAAATGGTGGAATGTAATGGACACTTAGTGCGTTCATGGGGATAATTTACATATTTCGTGCATTACCAGCGAGTTCTCAGTTTGTAAATTAAAAAATAAAGATCTCTGGCATTTTTGTAAAATAAATTATTGTTGGGGACGTGGGTAGATGATAGGTACGTAACTACCTACCACATATTTAAATGAGCTGTGGACAATTAAAAATTATCTTTAAAATATATATTTATCTGGTAATTAAGTATTATGCTTAGTAATAATAAAATTCTTAGTTATCAAATATTCCTTCAAAAAATTATGAATTTTAGATTTTTTTCCTATATACGTTAATCATCCAAAGATTATTTTAATGTTTGTAGTACCGACCAACTAATTTTGTGGTCATA
Organism: Eubasilissa splendida; assembly: GCA_031772225.1. Lineage (NCBI taxonomy): Eukaryota > Metazoa > Arthropoda > Insecta > Trichoptera > Phryganeidae > Eubasilissa > Eubasilissa splendida. Next base: position 2,006,813 of record CM062857.1, read on the forward strand.
AATACGTAAATAATATTATCCTACTCATTTTTCACTCAATCTGTAATTGAGTCAAAATTGTTATAGATTTTACATTTAAAAATTGAATGGATATCTATTTTTAAAGTAATATGTACTTAATTTTTAAGAACTGTAAATATTATTGTACAGAACGTGGATAAAATAATATTTTAAAAAACAAAGATAATGTAGGACTATAAACAGTTTATGTGCAAAGCGCCCTTGAGGTGAAAGTTTTTACGAAAATGGCGCTATACAAATTATTCAATATTATTATTATAAATATGAATTAAATATGTTAATTAGAAAGTACAAGACATATAAAATAAATTTTATCGAAAAATATTGTTGTTGCGCCACATTGTTGCTATGTTCTGAATAATTACAACTTCACAATAAGAATGTGTTCTTTATTATAATTAATGGATTTGCTATTTTGGCCAGGCATACAAATGTATCAAAAACATTATTTTTTAATTAAAAGTAGATAAAATAAATACCATTAAATATTTATTTTAAAATGACAGGTATGTTAAAAAGATTACAATTACAAGTTTCAGATCAATATTTGCTTCAAACCATGCTAGTAAAACTTTATTTAAATCTAACAACCATTCCTTAAAGGAAATTTTATTTATTTTCAATGCTACACATTTTTATTTATTTAGTTAAGTTTTAGTCTTAATATACCAGCACAATTTAAATTCAACTCTTTCAGGAAACCGCTAGCTCATATAAAAGAGATGCTATATGAGAGAATTTGGAAACTCCATGTATCACAAAGGCATTTATAAGTAGACGGGCTTCTTCGAGAGGAAGATATCTCCGAATACTTTTATAAAAGCATGCACTGAAAGTTTTGCTGGTTTGTGTATTCATTGAAAGATCTGAATCAATGTGCACGCCCAACAACTTAACTGCAGATTTAGCATTAGTTTTGCATTTGTATTAATTTTTGCCTTTTAGGTGTTGCTGTTCATTGTAGCTCTGTCATGTGCCACCCACTCGCCTATTTCTTCGATGCATCTTTTAATTTTTCCTTTTAATACCCCTGTCTCGACCGGCTTACAGAAAAAAAAAATTATCTTTTAGGCTTGTAAATACTGCTTAATTATATAACGTTTTTACATATTTCATGTTGCATTTGTTGTTGATTTTCAATTAAAATTCTACGCTCATTGAAAAGTCTACGCGTACATGAATAAGACTCAAAGGATACATAAAATATCAAAAATAATTCGGAATGAAATGAATATCTAATGTTATTAAACAATGTGTTGTAAATAAATAATATTGTGTACAATTGAGTGTGAAAAATTAATAGGTACATTAAATAAGAGAGTTAAGCGAGGGCGTGAAGCTCGCCACGGTAAATGTGTTAGAAAATTTAATTCATTTACCTATGGAGAGCGATTAAATCCGTATCGGCAAATTTTAAATAAGATGGCGGTGTCTTGGAAAAGGCGTTAATTAAGTAAGATGTTTTACAGATCGTTGTGATATTGGTATGGTAATCTAATACGCTGCTGAAGACTGGGAATAGTATTTATAATCATTTAAATATAATGTATTATAATTTATAATATGTTATAGGTATGTTAATTAGACAGTGAACATCTTTTACATACACAAGATAAATTACGTTCATAGTAAGTATATGCCTTAAATATTATAAATAAATAAATGAAAGAACAACTGATAATAGAAAATATATTCATGTAAGACGGTTGGTACTCTAGCGTCATCCAAAAATAAAAATATTCTCTTTTATGAATAACATAATATTATTGTGAAGTTGTAGTTATTTGGAGCATAGTTCTGTGATATTTTTAATACAAATTGAATGTATCAACTAGAAATATATACAGAAAAAATCAATTTAACGAAAAAATATTTTTGTTGCAATCCGGACTCGAACCAACAAAAATGATATTTATTTATTTTTTCGATAAATTGATATTATCTGTATATATTTCTAATTGATACATTTAATTTGTATTAAGAATATGATCATTGTCCAAACATTCAAAAGTAGATACAGGACGTAAACCTTTACATCCGTATAATATTTTATTTTATTATTTCGAAATAAACCATCATCTGTCAAACAGTGGCGTGCGATAGGCGTGGGCTTAGGTTATGTTACTAATAACGAAGCTGTAAGTAGTAACTGCATTGCCACTAGAGATTGCAATCATTTAAAATAGAAGCACGTTGTCAGTGAAGAAATATGATCTTTCAGAAGTATTTTGTTGTAAACAGTATACCTGCGGGAGTTATTTTCCGTTCTTGAGAGATATTCAAATTTGATGCTTAAATATTGTAATTATTTTTAAATAAATTTAAGTAGCTTTATATATAACTACATTAATTTCAAATTGAACCAATCGGTTTTGGTTAAAATATTTTCATTCATTAGGGTAAAATTAAACTTAAACAAAAAATATTAAACTCATTTTACTTGTTTAAATTTATTATTAATGTTAATACTATTATTATAGGAAAATTCTTCAAGTTATAAAATGAAGGGTGATAATTATAATTAAATAATTATGATAATTATTATGAAAAAATAAAATCACGATCATAGAGTCAAAATACGAAAGTTCAAGCAAAGAAGTGTACTCAGAATACTCACGTTTGAACTTTTAAAAAGTTATGCGAAACTATGGATGTTATTTTAAAATTCTTCTATTATTTGGTTTTAGTTCTATTTTAAATTATTTGCACGTGGACTTAATATGCAATACTTAGTGCGTATATATATTGTATGAAAAAAATATGTAGGTAGGTACTTATTCTAGATTTATTAGTATGCATATCGCAGCTTTTTGGTTACATGAAATGCACGCCGCTGCTATCGAATGTCAATATTTCTATTGTTCCAATTCATCAGATCAAGTACATCACAATTGACGAAATGATCCAAACTTGATAGCAAAAATACCGGTTGACGGTATTTGAGAATCGCCATGTCTCTCAGCCTGCTTTACCAACAATATTAGACGACATTAATGTTCCGACAAAAATATAAAAATGTTTACATTGTAGTTTTACATTGTTTGTGCAACCAATAATACTTGCTTCCTTTATGCCTGTTTGATGGAAACGATAAGAAAGATAATTATGTTGATCATTACCATAATAATAATAATTTAGTTTATGAGCTTTTTGACTATAATTCTTCAATCTAGGCTTTGGGTAGGTACTACTCGTGAATCTATTATCTTTAAAAAATGTTTAAATGAAAAGAGATTTGGATACACTTATTTAGTTGGTTCGAACTCTCAACTGATTTTTTTTTCAAATTTAATAAAACAATTAGTAGATTTAGCGCTAGGTTTTGCAATTTTCAAGATAGTTTAGATTTTTTTTTAAATATTTATTCTATAACAATGGCGTAAACTATATTTAATCTGTGCATAATTAGAGTTCACGAGAAATATTTTTTACATTTAAATCAACCATAAGATTTATTTTCTATTATCCATAGAGTTCATTGCTCACCTCTAGTACCTAGAAAGGTACTAGAAGAACTTTAGTAAAATATCATCAAGTGACAATGTTACCAAATGTCACTATTTTGTTTTTCCATCGTCATAAATATATAATATTATGTGAAAAAATTTTGGAAATTGTACGAAAACTAAAAAAATACTTGTTAACCTTTTACCTCCACCAATTAGTAGTCATCAGTAGTGATAAGTACCTACATTTATTTACATTATTACGAATATTTGTAACGTGCGCAATAAGTGGAGTGATGATGAGACTTTCTGAGATTTAGGAAAAATATTTTTTTTACTAAAAAAAAAGTTTTTTCGATCTAATTGGACAATGCATAAATTATTTTAGCTTTTTTATTTTATTTCATTAATTTATATTCACAATAACAATATTGGATAATATGTATAGTGCCATTTTCGTAAAAACTTACAACTCAAGGGCGTTTATAGGTAAGTATATATTTGTGCATTTCATATCCAAAAGAAAATGATATTTATAATTTATTAATTTTCAATGTTATAAATTTTTTTCATTTAGTTAGGTTTTAGTTTTACTATCCGGTCTCGCTGGAAAACTCTGTGTTTCACGCTAACTCATTGTAAACAGGCAAAGTCTACAATGAAGACTTAATTTGATGCAAGTACAATACAAATACATTGAATAAAAACTGATGATTTGTAGACTACATTTTACCACAAATATACATATCACACTTGGAATCATTGAATACCTTAATATAATATGTCATCCGCTAAACGGAATTCGAGTTGATACTATGTTTGGATGAGTGTCCCGATAACAGGTCGACCCATCTCTCTTATCCTACTTTTATATAATTTTATTGTACAGTTTAGAGCCTAGGTGTCTTAAATATATTCGTACTCCTGGAACTTGAAGAGAATCTCTGTTTCTGCGTGTAGAAATTGTGTTTTGAGTTTCTTTGAAGTGTGTTAGTTCATGTTTGTATAAGTAAGCTAGAACGGTTTTTGCGTAGACTTGTCTCACATCGAAAACGTCTAATTTATTAAATTAGATTACGTTCTGATATAATGCTCATATTTTCAGATATGATTGTTGCATAAACACTCAAAAATAGACAAAGAGCGTAAAGATTTACATCTGTGTAGTGTTTTATTTTAACGCTTCAAAATAAATCATCATCTGTCAAACAGGAGCGAGCAATAGGAGTGGGCTGCTAATATTGACGCTTTGGAAGTACGATGGGCTGTCAAGGTTGGATTTATATCTTTTACTTTACCTTCTCTTTGTTAGTATCAATGTCTCGGCTGAACGCTGACATTGTGGCACTTTACGATACTGGTAGTTCACGCTGCTCGAAGATTTTTCGGTTGATCACGATCAATCGTATTTTGGATCCTTTTCGAAGTTTGGGTTTCAATCTACTTCATGGAAAATTGCTGGAAGACGGTGAATGGGGAAAGCCAGTGCATGAGAGAAGCAGAAAAGGATGGATTAGGCCAATACCCTATACTAGGCAGACACATACAACGATGACGATGAAGACTATATTTCGTTTTTTATCCGTTTCTGGAAGAAAGCCAGCCCCCCAAGTGTCTTGCACTTTACTCTGTCCATTGTTATTTGTTGCCACGTATTTACACAGAGGGGGTTTAGGTAGGATTGAGGGGGTACCACAAAGATGGTCCGCCCTCCGAGCGTGTGTCTTGTCCATTACCAATTCATTTTCTATTTCATAGACTACTCTTGTCTGTTTTATACATTATTTTAGAAACATGTTATATACATATAGGTATATACATCCATGAAATATTATATATGTAGACATATTTAAAAAAGTATATTTTCATTCGAGTTAATGTTACGTAGATATAAATTGTATTATTAAATACGCCTATAAGTGATTATTTATTAGTTATTAGTTATAGTTATACCCACACTAGCACAAATTCATTAATAAAATATTGCACAGGTAATAACAAATAATGTGTGCGAAAACTTAGATTACTTTAAATGAAGCTGAATAATATTGCCAAAGGGGGTCGCTGTACCCATTATTTCAATCTATATATGTACACCGCGGTTGTGTGTATGTGTGTGTGTGTATATGTGCTTGTATATGTGAGCAGTGCATTTGTTAGTTTCTGACAGTCTCCAGCTTTGCCTCGTTATTTGGACCCGAGTCCACGTACAAATGCCAGCGGGCGACTGCGGCTTCAAAACGTATGCATGATACTCACTTGGCGTGTATATTTATACACGCGAAAATAGTCAACCCGTTCTAAAAAGGTGCTCTTACAAATAAAATATTAATATTTAAATTATTCATTGGAAACCGTTTTTTTTTATATCATGTAACTTTATTTGATATATTTTTATAAATAACCAAGATTTTAATAGCATTAATGCAGGAAATTTATTTAAATTTGTATAATTTTTTCAATTAGAAAAATTCAATTTTATCGAAAAAATATTTTTGTTGCTATCGGGATTCAAACCTGTATCTTTCTATACGATACATTTAATTTGTATTAAAAACCTGTCGCAGGTCTATTTCTATAGCATAAGGTTCTCTCATAGACAAGTGTCTCAGTTTGAGTCTTGTCACCCGTCGTGCACTTTCCATAGGAAGAGTCCCTGTACATATCCGTTTCCCGTCCACTTGCATAGACAGATTCGCCCTAACTGCAGTTGAAGTCGGGAGGTCTGCTGTCAGCTCTCCGAGTAATCTCACCAATCTTGAAATTCAAGAGTTGTGTGATCATTAATCTGACTTTAAACCTCCATTACTAACTTTATATTAATTTTGTGTCGACATCTGTGGTACAGTGCATTAATCTCTATCACAGCTGACGTGTAAATATCTTCCACGTTCCGAGCGCACGTCATTTTGTGTCGCGACCACGCGTTATCTCACCTCGCCAGACCTATGTGTTTACATAAAAATTGTGCTAATCATTGTAACACTCGAGATATTTATTGATCATCCATTTTCTAATTTGTATCATCGCCATGTGACATCAGCTTGGCTGACAAAAGTGATATCCGCTCTGCGGAATAAACCAGTGCTATCCATCACGATTAGATATGGACAGGGAGAACTGATCAACCTTGATTTAATATATACATTTACTATTTGAGTTGCAAAATGTGTATTCCTGTACTTTGTACTTCATATCGGCCATTTATGTCAGCCCTCATATTTCATAATAGTAATTCTAATGCATTTTTATATTCCATTTTATTGAATAAATGCACATTGTCTTAGAATAACCTAAACCATATTTTATTGAAGTCTTTTCCATCATTCTGTCTCTGATATCCACCGCCCATATGAGAAGGATAATCCGTGCTCTGTCAAGTTAATCGAGCATTGGATTAAAGGTAAATATTTCAAATCTATATAACCTCAAACGTATCAAACTAGTTAGAGCTTTTATATACCGTAGAACTATGTTCTGAAGAAATTGTAACTTCACAAAAATAATGTGTTCTTCTTAATAATTAATGGAAAATCTGTGTACCTAACTATGATAGAGCGAATAATAAACCAATTAGTAGTGCAATCATCAACCTTGATGATGTATCCTGCAATAATATCCGAAACGTCGGTCAGTAAGATCAGATACACGGCAGGTTAAGCTTGTTAAGAAAGAGTCGCTGAGATTCTAGGTCGATATCGACATCTGTAACGTAGAAGTGAGGAGTTGATGTGAATGACCCTGTTAGATAGAGGCTTCGACAATAGATGAGAATGCATATGAGGAGATCTATAAACATGAAAGTGAACGAGAAGAGAGAGTAGTGTGACATTCTATTCTCACGTCTATCTCTGTTTTTAGTTCATTTATGAACTTAAAGACAAGTTTAGCATTCGTTTATCTCGGTTTTGAAAATATGAGCTGTAGTGTTTTGTATTTTTTGAAAAATTGAATATTTAATATGCTTATCAGCAACAATTCTATACAAAATATAATAATATAAGCATTCAAGTCCGAAGGCAACAAGCTAAAGTTGTTTCATATAAAATATGTAATTAAAATAAGAAAATCAACCAGCTTCGGAAGAGTAATGTTATGGGACTAACAGTCATGAAACTGACAAACGAAGATATATTATATTAAAGAACGCAACCTCGTCGTATACATTTATGTAGCAGATGAATGGACGACGTGGATTTAGCAGAAATAAAACCTCCTACCTAATACCAGGGCAATGGTTCGGACTAAAAACTGAATCTTTCTAATGGGCAACTGTTAATAAAATACGATAATGTCTAATATAATTGCAAACATCCATTATCGGATATTGCTAATATAAAATACCAAACAGAAATAATATTTAATTACAGAAATATATAATTGAAAATTGAGTAATCTTATTCACAATTAATATAAATATTTAGCTTCTCTTTTGAATTTAGGTGTATTTACTTACCAAGTTAGGTATATAATTGTTACGTGCTAATCTTCTAAGTACGTCTTCAGTGTACACCTCGTAAATGTGAAGGTCCAAGAGAAACTCTTTATGACAATTACACGTTTATGACGCATGATACAATTTAGATACACGGTATATCACTAGTACAAGTCAAACGATAAAGCCGATGGACACGCAGAGCCTGGCGCGCGTCGCTCTTTATATCCCAGCCCACACGTCCACAGATACGCATCCCGTCCCGACGGTGCGGCGCTCACACACACACACACACACACACATCTATACAATTCCAAGGACATCACAATAATCATCTTTTAAATGTACCTAGTTCCAAATTTACTCAGCTGACTTGAAATATGTTACCGCTTACTTGACTTCTCGAAAGTAAAGGTGTGACAAAAACAAAATAATTATGTTGCACCATAAATCAACTGCCATGTCAGTTGATCATCATTATTTTTAGCTATAGCGTCTTTGCGTCCAGTATGGAAAATATGACTCCCCTCGATACTTCCAAGGTTCTCTGTTACTGGTCTTGCGTCCACTGTCTACCGTGCATATTATCTCTACTCTGCTCTGTCTCCACTCATTTACTTTTTTATCCACTATTGTCCACTCATAAGAAAACAATATTCTTGTCTCATTAGAAGCTCCGGCCATTGCCATTTATAATATTATCTTCTATTGCCTCGCTGATTCACATTAAGCATTGATATTGTGCTAACCGAAATGTTCATGTTTCAGACTCGTATGTCAAGATACGTAGTATGCATTGCTGAAAGGTTTTGTCCTTAAGATATCGTGGTTCGTTGAATTTGAAGAAAATTTTTAAGGTTTCTGAAGGATAATCAGCCGAGTGCTGTTTGCCTGTTAAATTCTAACAATTGTATCTTTTGATTGTGAAGATTGATGACTCAACCTGTATATATATTTACGTTGACATAATCAATTTGCTTCTTGCCAACTCTGACTGAAGGAAAATTTTCCCAATTTGTCATTAACTTGACCTTATCAAAATTTGTACAAATACCAATTTTGTTGCCAAAAGAGTTTGGTCGAGAAATCATCAAGTTGAGACAACATCTCTTCATTAATGCTTATTTACTTCTTCCAGGATATTATTTCATCTTCGGAACGATTTGGTTAACTTATTTATATCATCAGTGAGTGTTGCATTGGCAAATGTGAATTATATGATCTCTATGCATCTGTAGTCAATCTGACATCGTTGGAACGCATGTATCTTCTTTGCCCGTGTCTCAGCTGTCAATTAATAATTTAATTTAATAATAATCCAATCCAAGTGACAGCCTAGAAAGGGAGATAATTCTGGCCACAACTTTGGGTCGAAGAAGACCTGGAAGAAGTCCACAGCTGTAGATAGATACGTCGGGTCATACGAGTTGTGAGGGCGACCCAGAACCGGAATTTGTGAAGATGCATTACGAGCCGAGTAGTAACAGTAACAGTCAATAGAAACATGAAGGAAGAAAGAAAAAAAATATTACTTTACGAAACAAACCTGTTGTTACGTGAAAGCCTTAAAAGGTTAAAAATAAAACATGACTGTAATTCCGGTTCTTCTATAGAAACAAATAAATTAATGGCATTTACGTACGTAAGTAGAGTTTCCTGGATTTATGTTTTATTACAATTAGTCAGTACCGTGCATCATAATTATTACTCGGTTTGATAGTAAATCATTCTTACGGCGAAATAAATTATTACCTGTATACAAAGTATAAAGGTCAAATCTTTCAATGCATTATTTCAACATTGTCGATCCGGCGCGACAGAAGCTTTTTATGCGTTCCGACTGTACTGGCCTCGGCATTTATTCTGTGTATATATAAATACACCTCCGCATATATTGTTTTCGACTTACATAGGTTCATATATGCACGCTTATAGTAATCGCTACAAGTTTGTATGCCTATTAATATTCAACATGGTCGCGGGCTGGCCGCGTGCTGCCGTCCGGTCCGACATCTTAATTTCGTATTAAGACAGTGGAAATATTTCAGTTTCCCGCCCGCGGTATCGGCCTAAAGACTTACTAAGATGGAGTCGCCGTTTCGTCCGCCAATAACGAGTCTCGCCATCGAGGCCTGTGGTGAATGTTTATGATACTCGTGCCGCGATTGTTCCAACCGAAAATGGCCTACTCCGTGCGGTCGGCGTGGTGTTTACATGCGTGAGCTATTTCGGTAATTGAATCATATTTATGACACCTTTGAGTGATGACATTGCTTTGTGTTGTACTGATGCTGCTCGAATTGCCCGCGGTCTGAACTGGTGGAGCTTGGCCCTTGACTTTTAATCTTGGAATTTAGTTGTGGATATCGGTAAGATGATCAACTTGCAGTATTTATTCGTTTATTATAATTATTTCTTTATGTTCAGTTTTATTACAACCTTTATACAATATTGCTTAATTTTTTTTTTGTGTATAACATATTAATTCTTTAGTATACTAAAGACTGGTTTTTACATAAAAATAGTTTACGGTATTGCTTCACCTATATTTCCCACAGCAATTTTCTACTAGTTTGATATATATAGTTTTAATTCCAAGCAGTCCAAATAAATATGATTAATAATTATGAAAAAAAAATGAAAAATGTCTATACTGTTAAACTTCAGCATCCATTGAACCGCTTGCCTATAAATATTTTTCACTTATACCCAATAACATAATATTTTAGTATCCGAGTATATTTTAAGTAAAATTAATGAACTCTTGTACGTTACATATAATTTTAAATAAATTTCCAGGTTTATAGAAATATTTTAATTTTAATCCTCGAGATAAGTTCAAATGTGTTTGATTCAGATGCTGGCGCTGTTTTGATTATTCACTTACTATAATGATTATTAATCTCCAGTGATAGATGTGCATGCATACAAAGGATAATAATATAGAGAAACTGGTTCACTTCTTCGCTGAGCCAGATTTTTTTTGTTTTTTACTTTGATGTTATTTTCTTTGTGTGCCTATTTAACGTAATAATATGAGTATAATATCCACTGGTAGATCATTAAAGACAGGTATGAATTTGTACGATGCTAGGAATAAATATTGGCCATTGAGGTTGGATTCAGTAAAAATTAAATTTTAAATAACTAATTCTAACCGTGACGAGATTTTCACCTAAAAGTAAAGACAAATCCATGAGGCATTTAATCTTGAATTCCACTTGCGTCCAACATAGATAAAAATAATACGGTTATTATATATATATTTTTTATATGTCACAGGTGACTCGATTTAATAATAAAATAATTCATAAACATTTCTTTGCACCAATGCAACATCGCAGATAAAAATATAAAACGTTTAAAACCAAAATTATGTATTTACAGAGTGCATGTTGCTCGTAAGTGAACATATTTTATTTAAACATCGTGATGTTTTAAGTATATTACGAATTTTTATTTTTACTACTCGATATAGCGTGACTTTATGCACAATTGTGGATATACATACATGCACCAGTATTTGAAAGAAAAAATTCCAAAGTAATAATACTCATTATATTTTGAAAGTAACAAAATTTTACAGAGCTTATTCATCTCAGAATGACCCTTCTCCATTTCCACTAATATTTGTTAAACGAATAATTATTTTAAATTGATGTATTTAATAAAATGTAATACTAATTATAATTTATTCCCTCTTTGATTCTGTGATAATCAATGCGAAGAGTTTAATTGATTGGTTAGTGTATAAAAACTAAAGAGAGAACGACACTACATACGTCCGACTGTAGTATTGCTTCGCCTACGACTGAAACGTTTGTCGATCAAATGTAAATATAATTAATTAAACATTTGTTTTTGCGTTCAACTCTCATTGTCACGGCAGTAAGATGTTTATGGTATGGAAGCGTTGCAATTACTTTAGAAGTTTGTTTAAATAAATAATTCATTCATTTTCTTCATTAAGCTTTTAATAGAAATTTTTTAATTTTTATAAGTCTAATTTCTCTAACAATTAATGATCAAAAGTTTAATTTGTGAATCTTAATTTAAACTGTCGCACTAAATTGATTACTGGTAGTAAAATATATATTATAAGATTTTATTTTATTATAAAAATTTGTTATCTTTCTGGGCAATTTCATGCTTTTATTTTTGATTGATTTACAGTTAGTTCTGCGAAGATAGACACAATATTATACTTTTATGTTTGCAATTCATTTTCATACATGATTTCCAACTGATAATTCTCATCAAAAATGGCGGGAAAAGTGATGATTTATTTGTTTGAAAACTTAGTGCTAAACATAAGTCTAACTTAAAGCGATTTAGTTAGACGTATGTTTAGAAAAGTTAACTTAATTTTACTTTCACTTCTTTATCTACTTAAAGATTAGAATTATTGAAATGTATTCATTAAATTAAAAGTTATTATTAAAAAGTATAGATTGGATTTATGAGAAGGCATTTATTATATATCTTAACTTATCGTAGATAATTATTTTTTAAATTGATTTTTAAGATAGATCAAAAAAATAATTATTATTATGGCGATGAGGGTTGCTGTTAATAATCACAATAGAGCAGATTTTTTAAAAATCTATATACATTTAATAAACTAATAGTTCTGTATGAGGTGGAGCGAATTACCAGACTGTCATTTTATTATTACAGATTGTAGGTAATTCAACATTATAAATCTTAAAACGACCGTTGTTTTCCAAAGTAGGTACCTATATCTAATAAAGGAACAAAAATTACATCTCTCATAACTTCAATTATGTCTCTAATACTTTAATTATTTTTTTTGAATTAAGACTATAAATCGTTTTAAAAAACATTTATAGCTTTAATTAAATGAAATTAGTGGAGCCATTTGGGAATATATTTTAAATTAAAAGAAAATTAATAGATGATCATTTATTTTTTCATCATTCATTGACTGATTATACGATACTTTATTGAGATTATAATTATGAAAGCCACAACATAATAATAACTATAATATAGTGTTTGAAATATAATCCCCACCACTGGGAAAAAAAAGTTTATTTTTACAACCACCCTTTTAAGTTAAGTATAAGTGTAAAAAAAAATCTCCATAAATTCGGTCGCTAAGTAGTTTATATTATGTGCTACTAAAATAATATGTAATAATTGTAGACCAGCCATGCTCAACCTTTTTTTTCTTCGGGCTACATACACATGTTAGTTAAGTTACGCGGGCCGCAACATTATACCGATACGACGAAAAAAAAATTCAAAAACTGTATTGGTTGAAACTCGTTTGATTCAAGATTAGGGCGCCGCCACTTGATAAATCAACTAATATTTTTTTTTAACTAAAACAAAATGATAATAATACTTATCGCTTATCAGCATACCAGCCAATACCAGCTCGAACATTAACAACAGCGTATTTCCCTATATGATTTTTTTTTCGTCATGTACCCTGGAAGGGTAGGTAAGTGCCGCCGGCGTAGGCTTCAGTCAGTTCGCAGCGAGCGATGATTGTTCGCGCCTATCTCAAGATGTTTTAAACTTAGAACGCTAAATTTTTTTTAAATCACGTTCCTGATGTATTTCGGGCCCCACATAACAGCTTGGCGGGCCGCAGATTGAGTATGGCTGTTGTAGACACATTGTATAAACAATTTTTATATGTGAACTATAATGCAGCAATAGTATAAATTAATTGGAAGGTTTCAACTGAACTGACCAGTCCACTTCCAGAGGAAAGGTTACAGATGCAAATCCTTCAGCAGCACAAAGTGAACATGTCAGAAGGAGCTGGATAAGTCAATTGACTTGGATGTGTCGGAGAATGCTGCCGAGATGGCACAGGGAAGTGTCACATGGAGACCAAATATGATACGGAGAACAAGATTTTGAGTAGTTCGTACAAGATCCGATTTGCTATATAAATAATACATCAAGTTACAAAATAATATTTATGTTAATAAATAAAGAAAAGAAGAAAAAAAAGGAAGAAATACACACAAATAAATAAACAAAATATAATTCATTCATTTCAGTTACGGCTATTATCATATGTAGTGGATGGCATACTCTGGTCAGTGAGCCAGCCTTCTATGAGAGCACCGCTTGCACAGGAGAGTTGATGATGAGCTCCAACTGCCGTATGCCTTAAAAGCGAAATAAGTCCATACAATAACGCGCTAACCCGAGCAGTATTTATTCAGATGTATCAATTTGAAGGTAAAATATATAAGTTCGAAAATTTATCGTTATCTTACAATGTTGACGTGGTATAATAGGTCAGCGAGTCAGGGTGGCAACAAAAAAATTTTTTTTTTGGTAAATTGATTTTATTTGTATGTCTTTCTTATTGATTAATTTAATTTGTATTCTGTATGAAAGTGTATTTTTTTGGCAATCGCTTTCGAGTTGAATATTACAAAGCAAATAAAAATATATGTATTCAAAACATTGCGCAGTTAGTGTCTGTCTACACGGGGGCGAAGTATTACAATATGGACAAACTTCATATCATTATCATCCCTGACTATGTAACCAAATAGGGGTCCTGGCCTCCACGAAAATACACCTCAACACTTCTCTGAATTGGTTAACTTCTCTCTAATGCTTGACTCTGAAAATTGGTCTTTATTTATATTGTCTTGTCTTCATTTTATTTTGGGTCCACCTATTTTTCATCTTGCATGTAGTCCATCATTCTGTGGCCTACTCGGCCTAGCTATCGAAGACTTCCTTTTTTTCCTTCCATGGCATTAATCCCAAGGTGGGATTTGGCCTCCTCTGCAAGTGCTCTCTACCAACTCCTATCCCTGACCATTCTTCTCCAGATTGATGTTTTTTTCTTGCGTTTTCTGCTATGTTCTTTTTAATCACGCTGTTATACTTCTCACTATGTTTTTTTGTAAAAAAAAATTCGCTGAATATAGAAGAGTCGGGGACTGCAGCTGTTCGGCTCCGTTCTATCACTATGTGCGAGACGCAGCTACACAACTATTTAATAAAAGTAAAAAAAATCCAACCAGGCGGCGACTGAGTAAGACCATATAGGAGCTTTATCTTATAAACGGTCCTGGGTAAGCGGCGGGTCCCCTCATAGTCACTTACACTCTTGGTCATAATCTTTGGTATCCTGGCATCTGGCATTCTTTCAACGTGATCAGCCCATCTCAGTCTTTGAGATCTACAGAATCTTACAATTGTTTCTTGCTCAGTTACATTTTCGAGCTCATCATTCATTTTTATTATGTAAGTTACATTTTCTACTGTAGGTTCATACATTTTTCTTTGTATTTTACGCTTAAAAACTCATAATTTATTTTCTTCGATTTTGATTGAACAATACGTCTTGCAACCATAAGTGAATACTGATCTTATTGTAGTTATGTATATTAGCAATTGGCTTCGTTGACTCCTTGAGTATTTTCGACGTTTAAAAGCTTATATTTCTAATAGATGTCGAATCTTTAATTGATGCGTTGTTCTATTTAACGTATTCATGTCAGAGCCCAGATATGTAAAATTATCAAGTCCTCATATACACGATGACAGATGTTTCCTCTATTTTTGGATCACGGTGTGCGGGCGTAAAAAATCTTTTGTACAATGTTAAGGACCAATGCATTATTTGTGAGCTGGGAAATAAAATACGAACAACCTTACCTTGCTTACCTGTAAGGCTACTGATAGGGTAATGTTAGTGTATTGTGACGTGAAAGATTTCCTAGGTTGACCATAATACTAATGAATTTTTAGTATTGTAGACGCATAAATAAGTCCAAAGCTGCATACTTCGCACGCATTCTCCGCAAAGAAAAATATGATATTTTACAATTTAATTTGCAGATCAAGATAAAAGACGGCAGAGGCATAGGTAGAAAGAAAATGACTGACGTGTAACCTCAGAAAGTGCTTCAAAAACGAAAACTTTGGTGGTCTTATATAAATTAACATACTGCAACATGATAAAAGGCAGTACACGAAGAAGTTGTGTTTAAAATTGTGTGTGCGGTATGATACAAAATCGTGCGCGCGTGCACACCCGCACACCTTAGAGGGAACATCTTGAGGTGCCTCCTGTTTACGTGAACTTTTTTATTTATTTGACATATATTTTTTATAATTCAAAAGTGAACATACAATGCATTTATTAATTTGATGTGTGAGATGTAGTAGCTATCCACCTCTGATATATAAAACATTGTCCTAGCTACTTTGCTAGACTACCGTATGTGTTAAAGTAGACAGTTTTTTTCCGTGTTATTGCGGTGTTATTTAATTAAAATTAAAAGGAAAGAGTAAAATTCGACAGAGATATATAAAAAAATGTAATGAACGTGTTGTAGATGTAAAGTAAATCATTAATAGTACTGACCATGTACTTCGTTTCAATGGCTCCCTAATTTTATGAATATTGTGTCTTTTCGCTCATCATGTAGGTCTATCTATATGTGCTAATTTAAAAATGTTTTTTATTCAATTTAAAAATCATTTCAATATTTCCCAAAGGGTCGGCAGGCAGGCAGGCAGGCAGGTAGGTCCACCTATCGTGGAAAATTTTATCGCGAGATTTTCAAACGGGTCACTCGGCGTGAACGACGAAACAAACCCGATAGCGGCAATCACGACCCGTTGCAAAACGTGCAAACGGTGAGAAAAGCGAGGGAATATATTGTTATATGGTTACACCTACATTATAATGCGGCATGTCGTGATAAAGCGGCGGCCATATTGCGCGGTCGTGCTGCGCCGCTGCCGATAGCGATTGCGGGCGTCGTGAGCCGCCCTTATCTATCGGGCTCAGCAGATAGGGCATGCGAACGCTTTTAAAGAACGCGTTCTAGAACATTCTAAAATTATTCCAATTTTAAAATATGATAAATACTTATCAGTCCACTATATTTGTAGGGTAGATTATTAATAATAGTTTTCTGAAAAATGGACATGATCGAGAAAAAAATAATTTAATGAAAATATTTTTTTATGTTAAAGTTGCAATTTTAGAACGTAGTATTTGAGTCTCAGTGGTATGCATATATGCCATTCATATAATTTGTTTTAATTTTAAAATATCCTTTAAAGTATGAATAATTTTTCATTCATTTGTAACTATTAGACATTTATTAAAAAAAAAAAGACGTTACATACCTCAGATAAATAAACGCCGGCCTTCTTCGTAATAGACAGGCAAACTTACTGAGAAATGCAAATAAACTGTGAAAAGAGCAATTTACAATAGGGTATCGACTACTACTTGGTACTTATTAATAATCTAGAGATTTATATCTCCGGCAAAAATGTACGCTTGTACCGTAATTTTTTGAGGCAACGCCTAGACAATGGCACGCGTTACCGTGTCAAAACTTCGTTCTAGGTTTCTTCAAGGAAACCACACCACAAAAAAAATATTTACACTTATATGACAATTTGATATCATAGTCTAATGGAGGAATATCAAGATAATAGAATGTTGTCTTAACATGTGATGAGGTATGTAATGTGAAAATAAAATACCTACAATGCAAAACCGAGAGACCATAAAAATGTTAGACATTTTGATCTGAAAAAATATATTTTAAAAATGTCACAAGTTAAATTTATACAAAATATGAATAATTTTTAAATACTATATATTAGAAATTATAAAAGTTCGACCAAAGCTCCAGCTTCAGCTTCGGCCATCTTCGGCTGCTCATTCAGCTTCGGCTAAAATCTGACGAAGATTTAGCCGAAGCTTTGTATTCAGCCGCCGAAAAGTGTCATAAACGCACAGACAAGTCAAGTATAGGATGATTGAGGCCCGTTTTTATTATTTACAATAAAAATGACAAAAGTTTAACTATATATATGCATAATGAGTAAGACAAACATAATGCGCATTTGATTGATCAAAGTTCCAGATACATAATTAATAATTCATGAGACAGTTTCTAATCTAATTTTGATTGTTACTTTTTAATTTTCTTATATTTTATTTTTCATTGTTGCTGAATAATAATAACATTTAATTTAGTAAAATTGCAATGCTCCTTACTTAGTTTGGTACTATGTTACCGTTGTGTTATTTGAAATAAACTACTTATTTCATTTCAATAAATAAATGTGAATACAATTCAGTTTATCATTTATGGAAAACTGCAATTTATTTATTTAATGGATATATTTACAATTATTATCAACATCATAACGCAGAAAACTAAGTGTAGAATTTGAATTGTTATGTATACTTTCTAGTCGGTGTTTTAAGATTTATAAGTACGATTGAGTCTTCGGCTTCGGCCGAACAATCGTTTTTGGTTTCGGCCAAAAACTGACCTTCAGTCGGACATTAGAAATTACCCCTCACTAATAAAGAGGGGAAAATGTTCTTAGGTTTTCTCGGCCGTTTAGAATCTTCTGTGTATAGTTTTCTGGGCTAATTTACCGTGTATATCTGACCTTTCTGGTCGACATTTCGGATCCCATTGCAGGGTACCATCACATCAGTCCTAATAACGTCGGTCAAAAAGGTCAGAAATACATGACAGATTAGCCCAGAAAACTATATACAGAAAAAATGTTCTTATTACATCAAATAAAGTTAATTATTTTGCTATTATATTTTAGTTATGAGTGATGAGTTATTTCTTGAATTATGGTATGATAACATCATATACAGAAACCTGATGCGCTTTCGTTTTGTTAGAAAATTGAAATGTTTCAATATAGCTCGCTTTTAAGCGTGTCTCGCCCACGGCTATAAATATACCCGTATAATGTTTGCAATTGCTATGGTTAAGTTGAGACTTGCAGTAAACTAATCATATAATGTTTGTAGTAGAGTGGAAAACAGAATGGAGATGAGCGGATCATACTTAGAATGTCAATATAATGGACACAGAGGGAGCTGGTTTACGATATTTAAATCTAACAAATAATGAATTGTTTTCAATTAATTTTATGGTGATTGTATTATATTTTATGATATTAGTAGCACTGTTAATGAGTAATAAAAATATTATTTTTTGTCTAAAAATAGGTGTTCTGCAGTGTTAGAACAGTAAGTAGTAATTTAATATAGGTATTTTATTATCGTTTAATTATGTGAAAATTGGGGTCAATCATTTTATATCATCATTTGCGCATAGATCTTAATCATAGTCTATGCTCAAGCATTTTGCAATATTCATTTTATACGAATTTTCAATTATTTACTATACTGCACTTATACAGGGTGTAACAGACCTAGTCTACAACATTTTATGGGTGGATACCTGACTAAATTACGTATCAAAAATGTTCAAGGAATATATGATTAATCTCAACTATGTCAGAGATATAATTATTTTGATTAATTTAAATATTTTATTGATTCCCAATTATAAATTGAAAACAAAAAAAGGTCATCGAATTTAGAGCGGCAAGACTATTTTTTGTTAGATGGTTTAGAGCCCGAAACAATGAAAGAGATTAATAATGGATACATTTTGCAAATATTTATTTCAAAGTACCTACGTAAACTTAGAGCTTAATATAATTTTGTATTCATTTCTAAAGATAATATTTTCCGTAACGGTGTAGAATTTGCATATACTCCTTTAACATTTTTAACTCGTAATTTAATCAGGTATCCACCTATAAAGTATTGTGGACTAGGTCTGTTACACCTTATACATTACGTATTTATGAATAAAACATATATTAATACTCAACAGAGTAATATAAAAATAACATTTTTTTTAAATAAAATAAATAATATTTAATCTGTATTTTAATAAAATTGAGTGGAAAATATTGGAGTGGGTGGTGGACAGTATTCGGAAAACTCAACTATATACTCAAGAACCAGAAGGTATCACAGCACTTCAGAACATGTGTCAATGACCGATGTATTCGGCCCATTAGTATTCTGGTACACGGAGCATATATTTGGACCCTTACACGACGAATTGTTTCAAAGCTGACAGTTACCCAAAGAACCATGGAAAGAGGAATACTGGGTGTCTCCTTGAGAGACAGAAAACTAACAAAAAGAAAATCCAAGGTTGCCGACATTCTTCAAACTGTCGCGACAATGTGCATGACGTAGCAGGACTGAAGTTGAAACAGTGAAATCCTATAGTCAGACAAAAAAGTGTAGGCTGAACGATAATGTTTAGAAGAACGTTGCCTTTTATTTAAGATAAGGTGCACTGAATCGGAAATTATGGAGAGCAAAAATGTTCAGCAATGGGTGTAATTGGGCCAAAGAAGAAAACGCAAAAAAATGTTTTTTTCTCAAACTCAATCAATTATCGAGAACACTATGTAAATACACATTTGGACACCGTGAAGATTAATTATAAAAATAATGAAACGCGCTAGATTTTATAGGAGATCTATTTTATTGCGTTTATTGAATTACACACAATATTAAAACCGTATAATAAACTTAATGGAAATCTTTTATTATAATAATAATATTTTATGAGTAGAAAAATGGTTATGGAGCACGCTGGTACTAAAAATAATTCATCCCATGACAAGAAAGAATAAATTTTATAATTGAAGAAAATAATAGGAAAGTTGCGTTTTAAGAAAATCAAAATAAAACTATTTTTCATTTAAAACATTATTTTATAGGAAAGAATTTAATTAGAGATTGTATAATTAAACGATATTAAAATAATCAATAAATCTGCCCTTGAATTTTTTTTACAAGAAGGTAGACCTTTATATTGTGAAATCGACTAATGCATTGTAAAATTAGAATATTTTTTTTACATAGGTCATAGGATTGATATTATACATCTAAGTACAAGTTTCTTTCAGTATATCGTAAAAAGAACGTGTTTATATATCTTAAAATCTTATGCATTTTTTTTTCTGATGCTCGTAAGTCAGAGCGGCCGTACGCACGCACACAATTATGAATTTTGGAAATTTTATCGATAATTAATATTTGTCTACTTTAAAAATATGATCGATTATTATGTGAATAATATGATTCATAGTTGTTTTAGAAATATTATAAGAGTAATATTTAATTTTGATTTATTTTCGCGAAATTTGGTACAGAGATGTGATACACTAAAATATAATAACAATACATGATAAAATAAATCATATGAAATCATTAAAAGTAAAAATAATATATTTACCTCAGAGAAGAAGCGAGCATTCGAATACCTTTGAAAGTATATTAGATTTTATTGTATATACGTTCAGATATTTAATAGGTCTTTTTATATTTGTGGGTCTACAAAAAACTTTGTCGATCCTGTCCATTCACAGGTGCTGAGTAATTAAGATTGATTGTGAATATAAAGATGGTAGCATTAGAAGTTAAATGTCGAACCATTTTATTGGTCCTTAAAAACACACAAAAGCAAATTGCTCACTGAGTTATTCACACGAAAATATTATCACGCCATTAAATGTTTTTTCATATCGTGGATCACATTTATTGCACTTTTCGCGTAATAAAATTATTCACCTTAATTTATTACGGGTTCCGCTGTCAACGCCTAATTTATTACGTTATCTCACATTTTTGTTTTAACACTAACAATATTGCAGTCCTTGTTGCAGTTAAATAAAATGAAACAGAAGTTGTAGCAACTCTTTCAACGTTGTATTAAGACTGTTTAAAAATCGGAGATATTCTTCAAACCTTGTATCTCTGATTTATGTTAAAAAATCACGTTTGACGTAACCTTCATAATAATGAACAAGATTTCATTGTTAATTTGCATAAAGGCTTTACACCATTAAGAGTGACTTACACTTCGATTTTTTTAAGCTTTTCTTTTCAATTAGCCGAAGGCCACAAATGAATAGAAAAAAAATCGGGATACTATGCAAAAGTGTATACATGAAAGCAGTGTCGTTTTGGATAAGTGCTGAAGTAATGTGATTTTTTTACCAAGTGCACGCATATTTTGAAAAGCTTACGTGCGCACAAGGGTTGGGTAATATTGACGAACCACATTATCCAAATTTATGCCATTGTTAGTTAAATCCGGGTGACCATTGTGTACGCAACTGGTGCGTCGCGACTGTAGTGTAGCCCTCATAAATATTCATGATTATTACTTTCAATTTTTATGGATCATTGACCACGGGAGTGAGTCTTGGATATGTGTAGAGAACATTCTTCAACCCCGGTTACGTCATTGTTTATTGTTTCCTTCGGAATGGGGGCTATTTTGTCCCAAGTAATAAAATAAGCCGAGTCGAGTTCAGTTCTGGTTGTATTGAATTCAAGGTTAATTGCTCGGATGGATATTTATTGTTAACTATGAAAGCGTATCACTCTAACTGAAATTTTTAGAAAAAGTCTATATTTAAATAAGACTTTCAATAATCATTTAAATGATAATTAAAAAATAATAATTTTGTGTTTAACCGCTATTAAATTTTATATTAAAAACCAGCCGGATTCGGAAAAATCCTTTTTCTTCATCGGGGTAATAAAAATTAAACCTAAACATAATATTATTATCTCGTTTCAAAAAAATCGTTTTAAAATAATTCTTGTACCTCACATATATAAAAATAAAATTAGTATGACGAATGAAAGATATGAGAATATGTTCTAAATGATCCCAAATTATTAGGAAAAAATTGCATTGTTTTTTTTATAAATATTAACCATATTTTATTTGAAGTTTTTTTATTAAAATCCTTCGTTTTGAAAATATACGCCTGACATGAGAGGGTTTAAGCAACCTCAAAAATTGAACTGTAGTTCACAAACATTATTTTATTTTGATTTTGATTCAGTTTTGCATCCCATTCCTGCTCAGGACAGTATGAAACTAATTTTGTCATTGTATTTGAATGCATGTGTCAGTATCAAAAGACAAAACACAAATCATTAAATATACAGTTTTAGTTAAATTTCTAACTACAGAGTTACTGTAAACCGCCGACCATCAAATTAACCGAATAATCTAGAATACCGTAAATCGAATATAAATTCTTAATTTTTTTTTAAATTTAATTAGAATTTTTGTAATTGACAGATTTAATTTGTATTAAATACTTAAAAAATGGTTGATTTAGCAGCTTTGTAGTGAAACAACTCGAAGCTCTCATTGGAAGAGGACGGGTTTCCAAGCTGGTTCTATTTCGAGTTCAATTATTTTTACGAGCCAACCCTTTGGCAATTACACAGATACCTTTTCCTCCCCTATCCAGGCGGGGGTCCGAAAACATTTACCCTAAAGCTGAAGCCGGAGTGGGGATGGAACCCCTTCAATGTCCATCCCTCGACACCTCGCGAACCGTTGTACAATGGGAAAAGATAATCATAGAAATTGGTGTATTATGATCAAATTTTTGATGGGAAGATTATTGAATCATTTAAGATAATTTTTATATGTATATAAGTACATATAAGTAGGTACTGCATGGGAGAATTAGATTAAATACATATTCGTTTAATAGCGTAATCATCTATATTTAATAGGGTAATCGTTATCTGTTTTTAAGGTACCTACCTGGGTGTAGTATTTGTCATTGATTTATTTTTAATTAGTCGTTAATATTATTAAATTTAAAATGACAGATTAATCAATTTAAATTAAATTAAAAGAAGAGATCATAAAATATATTAGTATTCCTATCATGTTCCTAAAATTTGTCTCTATATAAATCAAACCTTGGTTAATTGGCAATGGAATGAAAAAAAGTCTCGTTAATTCTATAATAGTTTTTTAATAATTAATGCATCTCATATATTATTATGAGATCCGTTAAATTAAAAACTATTGTAGAATTAGCGATTTTTAATTTTAATGTATTTGTAACGGGTTTAAAATTATCTATAGTGTCAAATTCCTGAGAGGGGTATTGTATGGAATAAAAGTTTATTTAAATATCAAATAAAAGTATTTTGTTTAAACAACTGTTTATTTATAAATCAACGTTTCAAGACCTGTTGTCCTTTCATCAGGATAAAATTGTATTCTAAAATTAAAAATATAAGCATAGACAAAAAACAAATTATAGGTAAATATAAATATATCATCAGCTAATAAGAAATTACTGTGATTTTTTTTTAAAAGGTTAACTATTAGCAAAAAGAATTAGGTTATTTATAATGTATAATTTACTATTAACACTTTTTATATTTCTAATTTATGTAACTATAGGCCCATGGTATTTGTATGTTAAATTTATAAATCCTTATTAATGTCAAAATAATAGTTGGAAAATTCAGAACAGAATCTTAAATACTCCTAAATGGTCTTGAAACATGTTGATTTATCAATAAATAGTGGTTTAAAGAAAGTGTTTTTTATTATTATTTATATAATATGATACCGCAAAGTAATTTTGGGTAAATATTGAAAAAGTGTATTTATTTGAACAAGTTTGAACGAAATTATCACTGACTTTTTGAAACTGGCGATACAGAGATTTTGGTCATTTCAGCTCTAAAAAAGAACGAAGAATTATTGCGATTGTTCCCGCATTTCCACAAACAGTGCAGTAGATCTAAATAAATCGCCTCCCTGCCTACCCCTCGTAAATTAAATTAGAGGGGCGGGCTTAGCTTCCATTGCAAATATGGACTGTCTGTAACTACCCTCACTCTTTACTTGTATATAGGTACCCATTTACATTCAAAATCACAATACATAGGGGTACTAGGATGGGGTCACCATCGAACAATGTCATGTTTTATTTGAGCCATTCCGTTAATGTTGTCCGTTTGTGATGCACGATGTGTGAAAACTGTGATTTCATTGTTATTTAAATTTATAATTTTCTAGTTTTTATCTTTCTATCTTACGCTGTCAGTTTAACAGCTTAAACAAAACCGTTATAAATTATTAATGTATTGGTGATTTAAAATATGCATGTTATTGTATTTGTTTCGTTAACCTTGGTGGACTTACTGACTGAAGCGTTCTCTTCTTGTCTAATCCCGGTAAGATTTGATTAATTTGTTTTGTAATTAAATCGAGTTTAATGAATAAATTGCGAAATTTATATGAAGTTCTAATATACTTATAATCGTACTATATGAGACCCTATTAATGTTGAAAATTCATTCATTAAAAATTATACAATTTTTTTTATACTTATCCCAATGACTTTCGGTGTGTCATATGTAGGTAATTTGATACATTTTATTAGAGTGAAGAATATATATGCATAACTTTTTTCACTCTGAAAGTACATTTAAAAAAAAATAAACTAACATGTCTATGATACTGTTTTATTTGGTAGGTAATTATTTTAATAGAAAAATCGTTAAATTTTTTCACATAAACTATTATATTATTTCATGCCCATCCTAGAACAATGACTAGTATTATATAATAAGATCCTTTAAGTCTCTGAAATTTGAGGATATTGATATTCATAACACTTAATATAAATATGATTAATATGATTACTGAAGAGCAACAAAGATTGTTGTTTTGTTCCAAAGACTTTTAAAACCATTCAACTCATTATTGTAAAGTGCCTTCAAGGTATTACGGATGTAAAAGTGAGAATCTTCACATTAAAAGTAAAACTCCGTATCGTGTTTTTGCTAACATTATAGGAAAATAATTATTTTAACTGTTACAGAAAGACAAAATTAAATCTATGATTTTTAGAGAAAATAATAAAAAATGTTCATACTACACTTTAAGATAAAATGAACTATTTTTATTTTTCACTTCATACAAGATTCGGGCAAGT
Organism: Eubasilissa splendida; assembly: GCA_031772225.1. Taxonomy (NCBI): domain Eukaryota; kingdom Metazoa; phylum Arthropoda; class Insecta; order Trichoptera; family Phryganeidae; genus Eubasilissa; species Eubasilissa splendida. The sequence goes on from CM062857.1 coordinate 2,032,376, forward strand.
TAAACGTTTAATACACATATAATCTTTTAACACAGTTTTACTAAAATATATAATATTTCTGGTACTGTGAGGATTTTAAGATTTCAAATGATAATGCGAAAGCCAAACATAGAAAGATGGTTTTAATTTTGACAAAAATGAATTTACGAATTTTTCAATAATTAATAATTACAGTATTTTCTATTTATAAAACATAAAACACATTTAATTGATATATAGTTAGTTTCATTTTATTAAATTGCATTCTCGAAAATGCCTGTCTCAGGATAAGTTATCGGTAATAATTAATAATCATTATTCATAATTAATATTCTCGGTAAAATATTTCAATGAATGAGAGAATTTTTAATACAAATTAAATGTATTAATTAGAATGATATAGATATAAAATCATTTTATCGAAAAAATATTGTTGTTGCTACCGGGATTCAAACCTGGATCCCTTGCTATCCGGGGAAATGCATTAACTAATGCATATCACAGACATGTTCTGAAAAATTGCAACTTCACAATAAGAATGTGTTCTCCTTAAAAATGAAAGAATTAGTTAAACAATATCAGTTTTTAATTGTAGTAAGCTGATTTTATTTTTAATTAAAAAAAATTTAAAACTATACATTTATACATGTAATTTTTGTTGTACTAAGCAAGTCTCGCTAGTAAACCTGTGTCAAGACAGTGTTATTTACAAGTAAAGTTAATAATTGGTTACAAACAAGTATAATAAATAATAAAATAAACGTAGAAAAACGTTTCCCGATATCTTGGGAATATATCAGTGAACATATCTATGGTTAAATTCATAAATTATGTGTTATATTATTATTTATTATGACGTCGGATATCGTATAATAAACAATACCTCGTATCTCATAATAGAAGAAATTTTGCGGGAGGTTCATAACAATTTTAAACCTACCTACCTCCAATTACGATACATTATTTATGCCTGCCTGCCTACTGCCTATGTTTAATTATCCTTCAAAATAATATTCTTCGAGAATACCAGTGGGGCAGTAATTGATTAACGAGGTATTGTTTCTTGACTCTCCATGTAAATTATTGCTGCAGATATCTTCCTTCGGGAATGGTTTTGTAAAAAGGCAAGGCAGTGTTAGTTGGGACATATTCACGAACCTGATGAAATGCTCATCATCGGTAACGTTATGTGATGAATAGAATTTTAATTTTGGGTAAGCCTGGGACATACGGACACGGGGGTATTATATATTTTACTCTGGCCAAGCCTACTGATATACGTTGGTGTGAGTATTTTTCTCGATGATAGTAGTGTTGTGCTTCATATAAAAACAATTATCCGTTAAAATCTTAATCATATTTTAAGAAATTCATAATTATTTGTGATAACTATCATTATTTTGGTGAGCGCCAATCCACAACTACTATATTTTTATACTATTTACATAAATATTTCTCTCTCAAACTCAAGAAAATAAATTGAGGTTATGTTATAAAATATAAAATCTAGTTATTAACTCTATCGAATAATTTTTTTTATAAATAATGTCAGTGATATGTAGGGGCAAACGGACATAGCTTATAAGTTAATTACTCTCCGTTTGTTATAGATTATAGTACGTCATCGGATATTGATCTAACTGAAGTGAAGAATCAATGTCTCTGACGGTGAAAGCAGTAACAATTAACAAAATGTGTTTTCTGACATCAGTTAACATAAAATATTTTAAGAAATACATCTCAAACTATTATCGCCGTTACAAATACACTTTTACCTAATATAAATAAATCTTGTTCTCAAAACTAAGCATTGCAAAGTTCAGAAAGAGATCAAATAATGGACATTAGAAATATAACAATTGACACATGGCTCCAAGTACATTCAATCAAATAAGTTCATTACTTCTAAGTAAAAATTCAAGAAGAGGGCGTAGAGGGACAAGTCCAGAATCTTGACCACATGCAAATTTATTTCTGAGCGAAAAGGTAAGCTACTCCAAAATGGAAAAAATAACTCAAAAGGAATAAAGAAGCAATGCTAAATCTCAGAAAAAAACCGAGAATTGTGGTTCTTTTGATGGATATAAAAAATTGGGAAATTGGGTTCAGTGTAAAGTCCTTGAGTGCCAAGTCATGAATAATGTGATTAAATGGAAAATAACATTTTTTCATATGTGTACAACGTAATATTGAAGATCCATGGGGCAAACGGACATCTAATCTAGATTACAAGATCTAGACTAGTACTTAGATTCTTAGTTTTTTCTTTATTTGATGTACTTGTACAGATATTTTTAAAGAACAACTATCTATTTAATAAACCTTTTATTTTTTTAATCATTTTCGAAAATAATAAATATTTTACAATTTTTTCCTTACACTTTTTCATACTTTACGTCAAAGTGTACGTTTGCCCCAGGATTACCCTATTTAAAAATGTTATATTAAAACATTAATTATTGGATAAAGATATAAAACGGCGTGTGTTGTTACCTATGGTACACGTGCATTCTCAGTGAAAATATTCTGCATTTTCTCATTTTGTATCAATTCATATTATGTTTTTATTAAATGAAAAATTTTGGAAGAATAATTTTTTCATGAATTTTAATCATTTTGTTCGATTTAACGAAAGGAAAAGAATGACTTTTGATTTATCAACATCCTTTCTCTTAGCATAAAATATAATAATGCGTTACGTTCTCCAGCTGTTACCGCTTGAGATAAGTGTCTGACAAGTGCCAGCGTCAGATGATAATTACGTAATAACGTCCATGATGCATTTTGCCTTGTATATAAAGAAATATAACTTAAGAAACAGTAACGTTCAGTCATTGACGTAGTGGTATGGTACCGTACCCTGATGTTGGTTCCTGCAATGAGATCCGAAACACACAAACACACGGCGGAATAACCTTAATAACTTTATTGCTCGGTATCATTCGTTATTTATTGTTCAATACATCTAATGATTTTTTTTAAGCATTTTAATTTGTATATTATGTAATGCATTTTATAGAGTAATCCCGGTGAATCAGAACCTTATAAAGTGCCACTGAAGAAACAACTTGCCAACAAATGTTCTAGCCAAAGCTTTGTATCTAATTTTTTGGGAGATCACCTTCGCATCCAACTTTCTGAATTTCTTCTCTGGTTTTCGATTGATTCCATCTAGCTTTCGTTTCATTCTTACTTTTGGAACTCCAAACATTCTAATTGCCTCTTTTTTCTTAAAGATTGTTATACCAATGACATATTCTCTTTTCCCTTTTTTAGCTATTTTTTGGAATGAAAATAAGAAATTTTTTAATAAGAAAAAAGTTAAGAAATCTTTGCCATGATTGGACCGGTCCAATAATAAGGCTACATGGTGGTCCATTGATGGCATCTACGGACTCAGTTACGAAAACATGTTTCACAAAAAAACTTAATTATTTAAATCATACTTACATTCATTTTAGTTTGATGTAATTATTACACTGTAAACTGTGAGTACAATCAAGACATCGATGCATGTCTCTCGTTCACCGTGAATACGGCAAGACTGAGATAATGAGGGGGACGCTCGGGGGTTGTAAGGCTTGCTTCCTGACGTCATTAATGGTTTCTAACGTCTTTTGTTTCTGATATATTAAAACGGTTCAATGATGGCAGCTACCCTACTACTGGCGTTTGGAGCGTAATATAATTAGGGATATTTAATTATTGTAATTCTTAATTTAAACTTTTAAAAATGCTGTCTTGTTTAAATGCTATCTAAAGGTTTTGTATCTTCCATATACTAGAGATGCAAAAGTATATATGCCATATCTCAGTAAAAACTCGTAATACGAGTTTTGTAATAACATACCTATTGCATTTTGCTAAATATACATAATATTAAAATATTTTAAAAAATTGCATATTTTTATTTAAAACGGTGAAGTTTATTTATTTCATTTTTAGCAAATTAACATTTTTAAACCATTTCCCAAATAACGAAACATCGTAATACAAACTTCTGATGGAAAATAAATCTTGGGTTAGTGGTCGGTTATATGACGTCGTTAAACGGCTTTTGATGCATCTCGTTGCTGACTTCACACCGTCAGGAAAAGACCAAAGATAAACCATTACGAGCCATTTTTCGCTTACGTTCGATTTGTAGATTCCAGTCACACGATAAATTTATGAGTATTAGATAAAGACGTATAAAACGAGATTTATTTGAAATTTTATTTTATTTGACGAATAGATAAATGAGAGGTAAAAAGTAAAAAAAAACCTTTAAAATAGCATCAATTTTTTGTTCTCATATTTTGGTATCAAAGACACGTGGTTACAGCATTTGTTGTAGACAGTTAAATAGAAAGATAAATTATAAAGTTCCACAAGATACTAAACGGCTAAAGTACTAAGGGTAATTAATACAATTTTGGATTATTTTATAGAAGTATTTTATTTTTATTTCTATGTAGGTATTTCAAGTGCTTAAAAATTCAAATATATTGTAAATTATCATTCAAACCAAACATTTTGATTTATTTTGAGAAAGAATAAAAAAAAAAGTTGTATATCGCTTTTTAAAATATCAATTGCACGCCCCTAATAAGTAGTTACTTTACTAATAAGTAATAATTCTGATATTTGAAACATTTTCCGGATAAAGAAAAAAAATCGTTAATAATTGCGCTAGGAATTTTAACTGACACACTTTTAAAATTGATTTGTTTCACAGAAATTCTAGAAGTATGTACATAAAGTTAATTGCAGGTCCCCAATAAGTATCTATTTGTTATATTGGTTGCCCTGATATTTGGGGCGGTTTCTAGACAACTAATACAAAATGTGCATATTAACAAATTGATAAAATAGCGCTAAAAGTTTTATAACACATAATTTTTTAATAATGGTTTATTTCACAGAAATTATAGTTATACACAGCTTTTTAAATTCATACATTTCACGCCCCTGATAAGTGGCTATTTATTGTATTAGTTACCCTCGTTTTACTCAATCTGAAAAGCACAGAAGTGCGATATTCCGATGGGTCGTCGGGTATATGCAATAAAACCTCCGTATTGAGCCAGGCTACCTTTTGGCGAGCCATTGTTTCAACATTCGGATTGTTACCTTTATCGAGCGACTTATTGTTCGTAGGTGGGTAGGTAGGTACTGACCGTTTATTTTAATGGGGATATTAAATCTTTTAATAGTTTTTTTATAGAGTCCCAGTAAGCTTCATTGCCATCGATGCTATAATGTGTAGGTTAGTGTAGTGTGGGCATAGGGGATATTGTAAACTGCTCAGCTGACTTTTATGAGCCATTATAAAAATAATGACGTATAATACGCTGATGTGTTGAAAGTGGCATTTTTCTCGGATCACTTTCACCTGTAGCTTCGAACCTGATCGAATAGGCGCACTCGGTATATGTTTCAGATGTTTTTTTTCTGCCAGATCTATGAAGATTCAATGCTCTATGTTGATATATATTCAAAGTTCATACCATACAGTGAATTAATTAAAATACATCGGGATATTACTTTTCTCCATTCTGAAGTTTATAGAGTACATACTCATTGATGAAATTTTTGAATTGATAAAGAAAAGTTGAAATAAAAATTTGAATACATCTAACAGAATATTTTATCGCACAGATCAAAACTTGATCACCTGGAGTGTATCTACTTGCGCTAAGCTAGGATAGCTCATCCCTTAGCTCATGCGCAACGTTTATTATATTAAATTCACCTGTTCCAAGAAATACGCCATATTTTGTGTTGAAAAATGCAATTTTTTGTATGTTCTACGATTAGCGAAGGTTGACAACCATCCTCACCCTCTATCCTATCCTTAGATCTCTTGAATAGTCCGTTGGCACTTATTATTTTTGTCTAATTACTTTTTCTGAGTCAAGACTATAGTTTTTTCCTTCATTGTTTATTTCATAAGATCGCTAAAATATTGTAATTTATGCTTTTTCCCAACTGTCTGCAACTCATTACTTTGTTCGGCACAATTCTATACTTATTCGCTTGTCACCACTATTACGTACTACACAAAGATCTTAAATCTCTTTTACAATGCAATGTTTTGTATAATTCAAGTGAGATTTTGTCTTTGATAATCCAACCTTTGCTTCTATATAATGCTAGGCCATATATAATAAAAAAATTAAAATCGTTTAAATTCAACTTCAAGTATTCAAGCCAAACTGTCAAAAATGCGTCACATAAACAAATTACTCAAAAAAATCCACTTGTTTCGTTATATGTATGCTATTCTATGCATTGTATCCATAAGCATTAAAGTCATTTTTGTATGTTGGATGCTCTTAATTAATGCGTATACAGTGTTCAAAGATCATGACACACGGAACTGAATACGCATGCGCGAAAGTCGAATACTTTCTAATTTTGTGGATACGGAACGAATGATAGAATCCACTGTTGCTGGTATCTGTGTGTTTACGCGATTCATAGATGTTCGAAAGTTGAGAATGTGTATGTATTTCGACTCACTGTGTGTGTGTTATGACTGGTATCTAAAGGACAGGACGAATTTATTTACAGCAGTGCTGTTTTCGGCTAGAAACAAACAGTCTGAACCTTTTTTAAACTAGAACACAAGGGGTGCGGAGCATCCAACGAATATAAGAAGCGACCGTGTCTGTTACCGTGGTCCTCCCTGGAGCTACCTATTCGAAGAAAAAAAATATATATATATCATTTTTAAAAACTAAAAAATATAATAAAAATTAAATTAATTAATTAATTAGAAAGATATAGGTTCAAAAAAAATAATTAGTTGCAAGTGAGATATATCTTTCTAGTTGATTAATACAAATTACCACAGAAATAAGATCTGAAAATGCAACTTCACAACAAATGTGTGTTAACCTTTAAAAAAGTAAAGAATAAAATTTGTAAAAACATAAATAGTTAATGTGGCGAAATGGTAACGTATTTCCCTGGATAGAAAAAGGTAGATAGACTTTTTATGTTTATCTTTCTGAAAATATCATAGATCTACTGAAATTGCAACTTTACAATACAAATGTTTATAAAAAAAGACATAGAAAATATAAGATATTCTACAAACAAAACGAAATATAAATATTTTGAAAATTACCTAAAACCCGTGTAAAATAAATATGAAAATAAAATTAGTCTTGTTTGGTACCTACCCACCTATCTAACTGACAGTGAATGTAAATCATAACTGACATAACGGACGAAATGTGCTTTGAAAATTATTTTTACATATAATTAAGCATAACTTTATTTATAATCTTAAACATAAATTATGGCTCCGTCCTACGAAGTGTCCGTAGGGCATATATTTAAAATGGTATTCATCACATGTGGCGATAGTTCCGAAAGGGTTTTAATGCGTAGGACGAAAATATTATTTATTTATCTCAATGTTTATTTAATGACATTCAAATAGATTTTTTCTTCGATACGACGGCGACGCTCTTCAGCTCGTGAATAATTCCACACGACCGGCACCGAGTCTATCCATATTTCAGGTGAGCTAGTCGAAAGTTTTGGGGCCAAGGTTCCCGGGGCGCGGAGCACACCTGTCTGCCCGCGCTGCACGGGCCCGAGGCCACGCCCACGGATCAATCGGCTGGCGGGGATAGCTTTATTGATCCACCCCCGCCCGCCGCTCCCCCGCCGGCTGCACCGCCGCCCTCCACGCACGGCGACTCGGCGTCGCTCGCACAAGCAGAGCGTGGAGCTGCGAGGATTTCGACAGATGCTCTCAAACTTTATTTAATACATTAAAAGCGAAATAAAAAAAAAAAAATTTTTATTCTAACCAAATATTTTTTATTACGTGGAAAGCTTATATACAGTACTCGCGTAAAAATTATAATAGTGTAACGTACAATACATTTTCAAAAGTAATATCTAAAATGTTCATGTTCAAATTAAAATGTTAATCTTCTTAAGGAACATTACTTTGTCGCTGTAACTCTCTCACGATAACCTATAAAGTTGCAACATCTCTCCCTTATTAAATTGACTATAATTACACCTTGTTAATTGGTAATTTATATCCAATGTTCCCCCTACGGCGTGAGGGTGTGCGCGCGCAAACTATTTGGCATTATAGCGCATAAAAAAATATACGTCGCGCACACAAGTTTTAACAATACTTCACCAACATTTTAAGCATTGAACCACTTTTTGAGTTCACAAAATAATATCTTTCTACCTACACTTCTACTATCTTCTATCTTACCCTGCATAATGAGTTATTAAATATTATATTTTTCGTTGCGGAGAACCTTTTATTGATAGTTGTTATTAATTCTCTTGACTTAATTATGCGTCTTAATTAGTATCTTCACTAGTAACGTGGTCAACTCAGGCCCAACCATTAGCTTTATAAATGGTGATTTTAGAGGTTTGTTTATAGAATTAGCAACACTGTTTTCAGCGACAGTTAATTTGACAGCTGGTTTGTGCTTAGTTTGGTTTGCCATTTCACCATGAATAGATTTACGCCAGAACAATGCTCGCAAATTGTGCAAATTTATTTCGAAAAGCTGTTTTCTTCAAAAATGGTGCTGGCCAGAACGTTACAGTTAATGGAAGGCACTGTAGATCAATGATTACTGACTTTTTCGTTCCCCAATTGAATGGCATTAATGTGGAAGAGCTGTGGTTTCAACAAGACAGCGCAACATGGCACACAGCGCGCGCCACAATCAATTTATTGAAGGAAACATTCAATAAGTGCATAATTTTGCGTAATGGACCTTTGAATTGGCTTCCAAGATTGTATGATTTAACACTTTTGGATCATTTTCTGTAAGGAATATGTGAAGTCGATAATCTACGCCAATAAACCAGATATGATAGACGACTTTAAAGCGAACATACGTTCCCAGCTGCTCCAAAAATTGCTCGAAAATTGGACTTCCAGATTGCGCTTTAGTCGAACCAGCCGCGGCACCCATATGCGCGAAATCATATTTAAACACTAATGGCATAAAATTATATTTTCAATAAAGCTAATACCATGGCCATTACCATGTTTTTAATGTGTTTTAATTCATTTTAAATTTCTATACCTTTAAAAAAAACACCTTTACTAGTTAGGTAATGTTTTTCTTATTTTTGCATTATAATTGCATTAGTCCTTGAATTGCACAAATGATTTTTAATACGCACATCGCGATTTTAACTTGGAGGAAATATTGTTGTTATCTACTTGTAAATATAATTGCTATACTTAAAATATGTTATGCATACTAATTAATGTCTCAATATGCTTTCAGCTTTAAACTAAAGTTTTGTTATTTACTTTTATTGTCGCTGAAAGCTAGTAAAAAGGTCTAATAAACATTGAACTTTGAGCTAAAGAATTCATATATACCGCATTTAAATTATGATTACATTAGGCCGCGTCGCTTTGCTTTGTCTAGAGGAACTGGCACGAGAGTAACCACCCCAATAACAGTTCCGGGTAAGGGTGGGTCCTTTCTACTCTAACTCCCTCCAGCGCCGTAGCTCATCCTGTTTCTGTATCATCCAGGTTTTTTTATTTCAGTAGCTTTTACATCTGCTTCACTCCAGCAACAAGCTAATCCAAACATTGTCTCCAGAATAAATCTGTTTCTATATTTCTTCTAAAATGTTTGTTCAATTAATCTTCGACATTCTCCTGCAGCGCTACATTTCAAAGGCTTCTAGTTTTATTTAAGGTTTCAGCTTTCATATGCATGTAAGGTTTGCGTCATGTATATACACATCTTATTTGTTACATTTATTTTTCAGTTACCAAGCTCATTGCGATTGGTTATTGTGCCGTGGCTATTATTTTCCTTATTTATTTTTCGCCACTTTGATTTATAATGCTACCTACCCAAGAACGGAAATTACATTCACCGTTATAAAGTTTTCTTATTTCATTTATCTGACTTTGAATAGTTGTGTTAGCCTTCATTATAATCAGTGTGAAATATCGACATCTACGTTAACAAAGATAAAATATATAGATTAAATAAAATACGATCACTTTGTATGAAACCACCAATTTTATTATACGACAACCGGTTTCGCTTAGCTCAAGCTTTGTCAGGACGTATTTAAAACTAACGACGCTATAATAAAAATCGTGGTTTCATACAAAGTGATTGTATTTTATTTAATCTAATATTTCAAATCACAAAGTGATTGCTTTCTACGAAAATATAAAATATAAAGATTATTTAATTTTGTTTTTAACCACTTAATTAGTTATTGTAACACACCGACCGGTTTCAAAAATTACATTTCCTTCTTCAGGATGTCAAATTAGATAAGGAAATTTAATTTTCTGAAACCGGTTGGTCTATTAAAATAACTATTTAAGTGGTTAAAAACAAAATGAAATAATCTATATAAAAATTAACATTAACCACAAAGTTCAATTTGAAAATATTAAAAAATAAAATAATTCAACTTGACCGATCTTATTTGCTCACTTTGAAAAAATATATAATCATCAAATAACAAACAAAGAAACAAATCTTTTTTTTTTTGGTAACAAAATTAGTAGTTCGTTAAATTAATGTTTTATTGTTTATGGAGGGTTTTCCAAATCAAATATGATCATGAACATTTGATGTCCTCGGTACATTCATATGCCTAAATATGACTTAAATTGTAGACTTGACAATATTTGGAAGACGTCACTTTATATTCTTATCCTACAAAATAACATCATAACAATCATACAGACCTCGGCATAGTTCAGATGAGTTGTTTAATGTTTAGATACGTCACGATCGTAATTCCATTGAAATCCGAGTCATCATTGTGACAGTTCAGACATTTATGTGAAAATTATAAATTCATTTTTATTTACACTATTTTTTTTCTTTTTTTATTAATATTAAAAATATTATACAATTTCAATAATTATATATATATATGTTAACATTTGTTTCTTCTCTATGAGAGTAAGACTCGTGTATAGAGAAGGAGTATATTCGAGTTAATTAATGTTTCAGTTAGTCTGTGTACATATTTTTTACAAATTTTTGATAGTCCGTAATTTTTATAATTATGATGGGGAGATTGTTAAAAAATTTGATACCTTGAAATTTGATATATTGATTTTGAGTTGCGGTATATTTTAGTTTTGGGATATCAATTTGATCTCTATATCTTGTAGATCGGAATTCGCTTCTAAAATTTAATTGGTTTTCAATTTTGAAAATTTGAATTATTGAAATTATAACTATATTTATTTATGGAAAATAATATTTAAATATACCTATATATATATATATATTTAAATTTTGTTTACAGAATACCGAGCATGGATTAGAAGGACTTTGATTTTCAATTCAGTGTACACTGATTCTAGCCGTAAAAGGTAAGTGGATATTTTTCTTACTCATGTTTTAATGGTAGATCTGTAAATCTAAATAATACTACAGATACTACTAACAACAGGATCAAAATAAAAAAATACTCGCCAAAGCAAACAACTGTCAAAACCACGTCAACGATAAAATATTTGTTTAAGCTCTAAGCTTATAAGTACATGTAGGTGTACATATAAGTGATTATGTGAGGAATTTTGTCCACTCATTCAACAGTCCGGCTAACTGCCAAAAATCCCATATTTTTTAAAAACATAAATATACTCAAGATTTTAGTTGTAAAGCTGCTTAAAGTGTGTTTTTTTTACGCGCTCAAGAAAAATGCGATTTAAAAAAAATGATTTCCGCACACTGTTAAATAAAGTAGACATACGGACTATTCTCATTATCATCGCCTCTTGTCCCGTCTACTTTCATACATCTTCTCATGAAGCTTGCTGCAGCTATTTCAATAATATTGTGCACCTGAAATATTGTCAGCGTATGTACCTACGTGCATTATTTATAATCTGATCAAGAAATAAAAAATATCCAATGAATATACTCAAAACAATTAACACAAATATGAGTGGCAAATTATACCTATGTTTTTTTTGGGCGAAACAAGTTTCTCAAGATAATATTGCAAGCACAGACTAGTATATAATCTCTTGGAGTTTTAAGATAAATCTATTAATTTTTGTTATATAATTAAAATTACACTAAATTTAAATATATCCAATATAATAATACATATTAATACACTGAATAATTGTCGTCGAAAAAGCGGATTATGAGGATTTTTACTTTGCTCCATTCACTTTGCTTAGCACGCAATAGAACTTCTGATTTAGAGAAAACGTTAGAAGTCTAAGAATTCGTAACTGTCTGGGGGAAGTTAAATGTTGTACATATTTCTTATATTATGAAGTTATTCGTTTTACCACCAGTGCCATATATCTGGGGCACTTAACCTCCTATTACGTAATTTGTATACAATGTATAATCATTGCCATTCTCTGCAACTCGATGAGCAAATAAATACTTTGTGGACAAACCTTAACGCTGCGAAAATTGTATAGCTATATTAATTTAAAGCTAATAAACACGCGAACATAATTATTTTCAGTAGTCATTAAGTGTTTGAATGACTTATGAGTATCGTTGTTATGAAGAATAAGCTGCTCATTATGAATACCTTCACTCAAACTCTTACCACAAATACTGTCCTGAAAAATGAAGACTTTCATTATAATTTCATTCTGAAATTTCGTTTATCATATCTGCAGTTCCGGTTTCAGGTATTAAGATGCCCTTTAACAAAGTTCGCCTCTCCTTTTAGCCAACCTGCTACTATTTCACGTATTGCACGTTTATTATCTGCTACTGAAAGGGTAACAAAAAAATAAGATCAACGTGTTACTGGCGGTTATGTTTTTTTTTTAACAGACACCTTCGTATGGGTTTTTATAAGAAAAATTTGTATTTAATTAAAATGTATATGATATCTGGATAAAATGTGTTTATTATATAGGTAAACAGTTAGTCACACATTTTAGATACTGGAATATAAAATCATTCCTGCAAGTAATTTTTTTATGGTTTTATGCAATATTCATAAAATCAATTAAATACTTATATAAAATTAAAATCTTTGCCGGGAAACCAAAACTTGGCCTCTCCTGTGGATACTCACCACTTAAGCGGGGATACTAAACACTATGATGCCAAGGAAAATAAGCAAGAAGTGAAAATAGCAGTTTACTAACAAAAGTACTTTGTAAGATGGAAGTCCCAGAACACCTTGTGCATTTCATTCGCAATCTATATATGGATAATAGTGACACACTTAATTTCAATTCTACCTCTAAAAAGTTTAAAGTACGAAAAGGAGTCAGACAAGGGTGTATATTGTCTCCAGAAGAAAGTATAAAATTGGACCTTGAGAAAAAGAACAAGAACATAAGCTCTTCCAGACTTTCAAGTTGTCAAGGACTTTAATTATCTCGGACCCATAAATACTGATGACAAAAGCTGTAAGCTAGAAATCAAACGACGCATAGGTATGGCGAAAAGTTATATATCCAGACATGACAGAATACGAAAAGACCGAGGTATTCACAAAACAACGAAGGTCAGGCTTGTATAGTTCAGTATATGGTGTGAAATCATGGACTTTGATCCTATTTGCCTATTTGCCTGAGATGAATCCTTTGAATCTTTTGGGCATCTTACGAGAAGGAAACATAGGTATTGTGGTTGGTCACGTAGAATGATGAAGAAAAATACAGCAGGCACTTCTTTGGTGACAGGGCTAAGATCTGCAGGATGCCGAGAAAAGTTGAGGGGCATTGTCAAGAGGTCAGGAGCTCATGTTCCTCAAGAATTTATACTTTTTCTGGTGCTAATATGGATTGATGTTTTTTTAAAATCTGTCTTAGCAAGAAATAGAATTATAAAATTAAAAAATTATTTATTGTGAGCATTATAACACGTGATAATATAGAGTAGTACCCCCAAATATATCGCGTTAGAAATAATACCATCGACACAATTCTAACATCGTCGATTTTTTTCGGTTTTAATAAAATGCTGAAAACACACTTGTTTTTTTTCAATATTATATGAAACAAGACTAGACACAAATTTTGTTCTTACTATTTTATGGGTAAAACCGTGTAAGAGGGCCCTTTTTCAGATTTTTGGCATTGGGGACCAATATTTTAAGTTAAACCACTGGGCGTGGATGAATAGTACAGGCTTGCTACAAAGTTTACCAGGGTTTACTTTATTTTTAATATAAAATAAAAAATATTAAAATTTTATATTAAGAATATTGGTATAGGTAAATACAAAGTATATCAAACAAATTAATGCATGAAATACTAACTTTATAATAGTTAAATAATAATTTGTCACCACATTTTACTGGGAGAGTAGCTAAAATGGTAGAGCATTTGCTTAGTATGTGAGAGGTACCGGGAACAATATTTAGTGCCTCCAAAATAATTTGATTTCAAAAACATTTTGGAAACACCCGGTATCGATCCGTAAAGTTGAAAATTAAACAAGGTAAAATAGTCTTAGGTCATCTTAATTCTTCATACTAGAGTAATCTCTAAAATATACACATTATAGAAATTCACATGTTCGTAAGGTCATAACACTCGTATTGTTGTATAATTTTCTAACGCAGTTTCGTGACTAATTTTAGCGGGGGTCCGCTGAAAAAATATATCGTTCTTTACAATTATAAATTAATGTTGATATTATTTCTATTTTATATACATTGTTAAAATAGTGTATATATCTATCTGTCAATAATTTAAAATTATTATTGTTTTTTGTAATTTTTTCCATTATTTTTCTGGATCATTTGTCGTGAGTCGGTTTTTGACGTTGCTGATGTTACAGGGCGCACTTCGGTAGCCATTATCAGGGGTGTATAAAAATAAAATTAATTTAGGAATGAATTAACATTGTGCAAAGTAAAAAGCTTGCCATGGGTGATTTTCTAATTTCTGTGTCCAGCCCTGGTTATTCGATGTAGATACATTCATATACGTGAAATAATAAAAATATTAAAATTATTATTTTTTATAAATGAAGGGCAATGCTTACGCTCTTCAAATTATATTATCATAAAAAATATTTATAGAATATCCCGAATATTCAACGGTTTCAGATTGCAAATGCATTCATTCGAGACGCATGGTGCAATACTATTAAGCTTTTGTCAAACACCCACAGATGTCTCATAGAAAATAATTTGGAATCACTGTTTTATAATATTTTATGTATTGTAAAATTTCCAGTTAAATTGATTGTAGCAAAAATTATAATGCCTCAGAGCATAATAAGTATAACATCACTCAAAACTCGTTCATTTAATACAGTGAATGCTTCAATACAAGCGTCCGATAACGCGGCGGTATTGTGGCGGTATTTAGTTAGCGTAACTGGCGCTAGATGGCACTCATTTTTTAAATGTCCATTTGCGTAATATTAATTTGTAAAATATTTATACAACTCTATAAATTATCATTTGCAAGTAGGTACCTACATAATACATTTTTTATTTGGGTACGTATTTACGTTTATCCATCGTTGGTAAATTGAAATAATCAGTCTTATGTACGTAAGTACAAAGATGGTCCAATTATAATGAAAAATGTCTTTGCCATAATATTTATCTGATGATAATCATCAAATAAAATGACGAATAATCTGACACAGCCTATATATTTTGAAAAATGATAATATCAAGAGCGTTAAAAAATCGCGTTAATGTGCAAAAGAAATAATATATTATACCTACCTATCTAAGTACATATAAGTAGAGGTGCTGTCAGGATAGACCGTGAATGATTGTCTTTGGCGTTTACTCAGGGGTGAACTGGATAAATGCATTTTGAGGTCCTAAAAAAGAAACAGCTTATTAAAAAGTTCTTTAATTTGTTTTTAGGTTTTCACGGCCGTTCAGAATCTTCTACGTACAATTTTCTAGGTTAATCTGTCTTGATCTAATCTGACCTAATCTGTCTAGAAATGTCAGATATACCTACATGGCAGAAAACTGTATACAGAAAAGAATTCTTGCTTTTTTGATCACCATATCACTTATTATTTCATCACAATCAATTATTTTTTAAATATCAGACTCACAAACAAAACTGATGACATTAGAGCTAGTTAATTTAGTTGATTTTGGCCAAAGGTATTGCGTACATAATGTTTGATTCTTGATAATGTGAAAAATTAACTTTTGCCTTGGCAATTGGTTGCGGGTGGATATTTTGAGTTTAGTCGGATTATTTAAATTTATTTTTCGGGCCCCAGGCTATGCATAGCTAGCTTGTGTTTATCCCTGAACATGTATTTATATATTTGATGTCAAAAGAATATTGTAGCCTCAAAATTTAAAATTTTTGGTAACCTTTTTAATTGAAGTATATCACAAAAAATTAAATATTATTTTGGTAATAATTTCTTTAGACCTGGAATTTACATAGGTATTACAGTTAGAACGTATATTTCAACTACAAATGTTCAATAAAAAAGCTTTAAAAAGAACTTTCCGCTTCTTCGATTTTCCCTTATTCGCTCCGGGAAGCACCAAGAAAGCATTCAAATCGAAGTTTCTCGCCAGCAATTTTGACAACATTACAAAAAGGTAAAAATCTAATCATCGGCTTACTTGCGAAGGGATGGCGTTAAGGAGTGTCTCGGTGATGAACGTCGGCAAGCCTAACAGCTTTGGAAATGTAGGGTTATATACCTCTCGATGAAAAGCGCAGAACTCGGTCGTAAACTCAATGAGCCGGAAATCCACGACTACCTATACTTACCTACTTTTTTAGAAAGCTTTGGAGCACGTAGATGTAGATAGAGGTAAGTGGGTATAAGTAAATAGGAAGTTATTCTTAGCTACCGGCGTACTATATATTTAATATAAAAGTAATATACATAGGTATGATAGGACATATATTTAACCGCTTAAGGATTTGAGAAATTCGATGTCAATATGGCTGATGGGTTTAAAGTGACGGAGAAAAAAATGAAACAGATTTCTAAATACAAATACGTAAATCGCTTAACTCATTGGGATAGATTAAAAACTTATATTAACTAAGGTTAAATATTAAAAAAAATATTATAGGTATATCAGGTAGGTAGGCAGCAGTGGCGGTAAGTGACTGTTTGTAAAGAAGGCATGCTGGATAATAAGTTTATACCAACTATCAAATATACAAATCTATAGACTAGCCCATGAACAAGATACAACTATTGACAAAAATAGTCTGTCAAATTAGCGCTATAAAACCTTTGCGTTCCGCAACCTCAATTACAGATCCATTTAAAAAAATTTAAATGATGAATTAAAGAATTCGAAAGGATTCGAAAGGATTCGAAGGAAATCGAAGGATTATCAATGTTTCAATAATTCGGCTTCAAGTATTTGAGCCAAACTGTCAAAAAAGCGTCACACAAACAAATTCCTCAAAACAATTCGTTCGCTTCGCAATATGAATGCTATTCTTTGCATAATAACCATAATCATTAATGTCGTTTTTTGTACGTTGGATGTTATTAACGAATACGTATACAGTATACGAAGACCTTGATAGGCGAAATTGAATACGCATACTCGAAAGTCTAATATTTTCAAACTTTGTAGGTACGAAACGAATGATACAATCCACTGTTGCTAGTATCTGTGTGTTTACGCGAATCATAGATTTTTGATAGTTGAGAATGTATATATATTTCGACTCGCTCCATGCGCACGCCTTGCAGTGTGTATTATGACTGGTCTCTGAAGGGCAGGACGAATTTATTTGCAGTAGTGATGTTTTCGGCTAGAAACCAAAAGTCCAAAGCTTTTAGACTCTAGAACACAAGGGATATATGAAGCGACCGCGCCTGGTAGGCAGGTATAGGTAAATGCAACTATTAATATTTACGTCGGTATTGTATGTAAAAAATGAAGACATTAATTAATACTAAAATTATATTAAAATATATTAAATCAATTATGAACATACAACACAAGTTACAACCAATGTTCCCTCTAATCTTTGGTGCAATTTTAACGACCAACGCTATTATTTGTGCGCTGGGGGAGAAAATAAAGAAAACATTAACATACCAGTACAAGGCTGGCTACTAGTAGGGCCTGGGTTGACCACATTACTAATGATGATGTATTATGACGCATAAATAAGTCAAGATATCTATCAATGAAAACTGCATACTTCGGACACATTCTCAGCAATAAAAAATATTATTTTATATAATCCATTATACGGAGAAGATAGAAGGCAGCACAGGCATAGCTAGTAAGAGATTATCTTGGCTGTGTAACTTAATAAAGTAGTTCTATGTCCAAAATGTTGTTGATCTTATATAGGATAAATTAACATACTGCAACATGGTTCGACAGAAGACATGAAGAAGTCTTGTTAAAAATTCTGTGCGCGCTATATTTTTTGTGTGCGCTATGATGCCAAATCGTGTGCGCGCGCACACCCGCTTACCTTAGAGGGAACATCAGTTACAATCATATTGGGCTACACTAAGGCAAATAACTATGGTAATAAAACGTACGAATTTTATCTGTACTGCTCAATAGATGGATCCTAATAATCATAAGGGTAATCAGCTTAAAATAATTCAAAGATCTATTCCCCGCACCCCCTGGTTCTCCAAAAGGAAAGTCTCCAAAAGAATAATATTAAATCTCTCTAGAATGAGAATTGGGCATTGCCAGGTAGCCTCACATTTATACAGATTAAACTTAATAGATTCCCCAATGTGTTAGTGTGGTGCCGAGGAAGAAACCCTTGACCATATTTTTTTTGCCTGTCCATTGCGGATCACAGGTTTTTTTTACAATAATCTCGTCAATGGTAATTTTCAACTCCCGGTTAACTTGTTTCATCTTCTTTCCCTTAACTCGCCACATTTAATCTATATAATAGCAATTTTTTTGAACGACAATGGTATTGACTTGTAATGTAATATTTTGAATTTTATAATATTATAGTATTTTTCTTTATAAAATAAGGATTTAATCACTCTTGAAGGGTAGATTGCCTATTTTAAAGAAGATGAAGAAAAAGGCAAATAACCTGTCAGCGTACGATGTACTACATTTATTACAAATACGATAATATTGACGCGCTTCAGATCTGGGAGCGTGGGTTCAAATCCCAGCCGCTCGGTTAAAAAAATAAAAAATTGATCAAAAGCATTTTGGTTAACCAAATCCTGAATCGTGACATTGCGTATTTAAATAATTTTGGACATTTAAAAAAATATTTTATTTATTTGTTAGGTACCTAATAGGTATGCACATATGCAGCTTGTACAAAATGGTACATTTGTAGTATGTACCTCTAATAATATCACAATACAAATAATACGATACAATTAAATGTTATTTATTTTTCTTCTATATTTGACAATAAAACAAACGAGTATAGAGTCGATACTACAATTTTTTTTTCTGATAGATATATCCCATCTTATGAGCATTGATCATAGACACGTTTTTATAATATTCTGCGCTGTCAGTAAAGTGGGTGGGAGTTGACTCGAAGTAAAATAGCTCTATTTCATAGCTAGCAGCCAACTGAATATAGGTACAGTTTGCCCTTAAAAATGTGCTCCTTCGGACCATTTTTAAGTTTTCTCGCCCCGAAGGATTTTACGACAAGTTTACTGCTTATACAAGTTATAAGGTTTTATAAGTGGATTTGTTTTGTATGCAAATTTAAACATGAAACAAGATGTCTCTCTTTCTTTAGTGTCTTTGAAAAATAACTGTTTTCATTACTGTTTTTGTTGTAATTTTTTCACTATGGACAAATTTGATTGGTTAGTTTAAAATTTTGTAGATAATTTTCAAAACGGTAACTTTGTTAAGTACCTATACGATTGTTCTTCAAATACTCAACAATACATAGATGACGTATAACTTTATGTATTAAAATGTTCCTATTGGAATATTTCAAATATCGTGCTTGTTTGATCTAGTGGTAAGATAGACACCCGTGACATTCGTGAGTATGCGGTCAGGGGCTTAAACCTCATCCTGTAAAACCACCAACGTATAGCTAGGTTTGAAAATAATATGAATATTGATGTGATTTGTGTTTCGCGTTTGGGTCGCTACTTTTTATTTTATAATATTTTTAAATAAATTATCTGTCAAATAAAGTCGACATTTTTATCGTTTGGTTGAAAAATTGATTACGATACTTTTAAATATGAGTTCGTCATTATTAAACAAGTGTTCTATGATTAATTAGATACGGCAAACGAGGTGTTTTAGAATATAATAAAATATGATGTCAATATTTAAGTAGTAGGTAAGGTATGTACCGTAAGTACCTATCATATAACACATATCTAATATATAAGTACAGTCAAACGTCGATTGATCGTTCCTCGAATAATCGTTTTCCCGCATGTGTTGTTTATTTATTCCAGTCCCGAATTAATTTCATACAAAACAGATCACATCGATCGTTCTTGAACGCATCATTTTACCGCATGAATCCTTTAAATTACGTAGCACATTTCGTTACATTGGCTTGTTTTAAAATTGCCTGCCTAACGGCATATTGACGTTAAAGGGCGAGTACTGCCACTGTCGTAAAAGGTCGAAAGAAAAGATCTCCGTTTCGCGTCAGTGGTGATGGAACTGACACATGTGGCTAATCGTCATTGGCATATCGCTGAAGCCTAGGTATTTTAAGAGTACGAAAACTTTACCCGTAAAATATTATGTAAACAAAAAGACATGAATGACTACAAATATTTTAAATTTGTTTCACAGAAATGCGCGTAAAAGAATGAAATATTTTATTGTTTGTAAACAATGATGCAGCTCGCCCGAGTGATTCTTGAATTGAAGGAACTGAAGGAGACAGCAGAAGAGGTTGAAGATGTCGATGAAACATGCATGGCCTTCCAAAAATTGAAGCCTTCTTTTTATGCACATTCAATAACTGATGCCGAAAAAAATGTCATTTGCAACACCGAAAAAATACTGTTTTCTCACGGCAATAACGCATCAATCAAAAAACAAATGTTGAAGGATTATGTATGATACAAAGTTTAGTTTATTTTTTTTGTTTCAGTGCAGCTTTCTAATTTTATTTGTATTTAAACACATTCATTTACATGTGAAATATGTATCTTTTTTAGAATATGATGTATGAATGTAACTTTTTTTCTATATTCCCGCATTCATAGTTTATTTTAGTAGGTCCCTTCAAAAACGATAGATAGAGGTATCACTGTAATTCAAAACGAAGTAGCAAGCAGTGTATTAGTATGAAACGAAACCGCTTTCATTAAAACATAGTTTGGATCAGAATCCATAGATGGCAATAGGTATGTACCTATTTTAAAGCACTATTTTCATGTCCTATTTTACGCTGTATAATTTGTCAATATGTGAAAAACTGGGTGTTCATAATTTTTAATGGGAAAAAAAATTATAAATATTATGTAGTCAGTTTTCTAACCACACTCATCATGAACATATAATAAAGAATGAATTTTTAATTTATAAATGTTTATTTGGTTCAAAATATTACTGTTTATCAAATTAATAGTTTGTTTGTCTAGTTCATACATTGCTCTATCGCCCTGCCATATTAATTTTATATGTTTTTTCTCATGCTGATGATTAAGTAGATACGCACACTAATTAGTAGTTCTGTAAAATATGAGATTTGAGTCTCTTCAGAGACCTGCGTTCCTGGTAGATCGGGCGGTTCGCGGTGTCTGTTTTGTGTTCACCGCGCGCGTCTTCAACCGGTTCTTGCATGATTTTCATTACACGCGCGTTATTAAAGCCGTACCGACGATTATAAAGTTAGCGTCAGCTGTCAAAATAAACGTCACGTTTTGGAACACACCCGGTACTACATCGTACATTAGATGATATATAACTAAAATAAAACGCAGTATTAATTAATGACTCTCCGCTAAAAAAACATGTTCTACCTATATTTAAAAAAACGAGTTACATGTCTCAGATACGTTTATCATACCACTCCTGCAAATATTTTTTTATTCACAAAATGATTCTTCGTTATTATCTACAAATATGCTAATTACAAATAATAATATTCTTACAAGTGTACATATTATAGTTTACTTCTATGAAATGTTCCGAAATCATTTTAAATGCGCTATGTTTAATTCTATCGTACTAAACATAAAGAGAAACATATTTTAATTTTTCTTTATATTTAAGTGTAAAAAATAATATTCTATTTTAATTAATTATAATTAATTTTACAAATCATAGATGTAATGATCATTATTAGGTATATTCTTATAAAATCATCATTATATTCTTTTACAATTTAACACGGGAGTCAGCTAAGGGAGTAGCTAAGTCAGTAGAGTACTCGCTTAATACAATTTTCACGCATCTTATTCCTATGATGACGAGGTGATAACGAAGTATATATATAAGCAAAAATTGAAATCATTGTAGGTTAAACACTTTTTTTAGTTTAACGTAAAAAGCGATGTGCTCAATTCAGTTTCTTGTAGAAATGAATATAAACGTTGGTTTAACGTCATCTCATTCAGAATTTTCACGGACCACTTGTTCAACGGGTTATCAGGCGACTGCTATCTAAAAAACATTACATCACGTGACTCTCTTTGCCGAACGCTTCCCACGTTCAGGCTGGCTGCAAGCGAAACGGAGAGAAATTATCGCCGGGATACATCGAAAGCGATAAACAACTGAAGAGTGTAGCTCAAACTGATGGTACCTTCTTACAAAATGTTAAGATTACTTGCTGTTAAAATATCGATTTGATACTTCATCCGTTTATCTTTCTGCGCTCCTACCACCGAATATATTCAGATTGCAATATATATATAAAATATCGATTAAATAATAATTTAATTATAATATTTTTAGTGCAGGCCAACCTAACAAACAACTAGTTGATTGAAAATTGTGCACTAGCACTACGTACATTCTATTAGGAGCACAGACTCATCGAAGAGATTGTTTTTTACCGATTCAATTTTATCTACATCGTATGTGCCATGTCTCTTTATAAACTATAGTCATGTCAAGATAGCGATATCGTGAAAATCGACTTTGTTTGTATGCCCTGTAGTCGTAAACATGCCGAGGTATTAGGAACTCAGAATATTCTAGTATTTTCTATCTAATGAAATGAATGAATGAAATAATGTGACTGGAAAAAAAAATATTCCCGAAATCTTGCAAACAATGTAAAATATTAGATTTTTTTTACAGTGGGTTACGATTAATTAGTTAATAGGTTGTGTATTTACTAACGCAGAATAATTTCAGCGAAAGTTGCACTAGAATTAGTATAATAGAAAAAAGTCTATGGTGCTGATTTTTTGTGTTAGAATCAATATATTTCTTTCTAAATAGTCACACCTGTTGTACTTTGTATAAAACCAGTACCTACTATTAAAGAGCTTAAGATATTTACACCTGTTGTTGGACTCCTCATCCTTCTAGCATCCCCACCTGTTGCGCGGGAGACAGGATTTTCTGCCAGGAAGATTTAATGCAATTTGTTTAACTGAGTTTATTAATTACTTTTTTCGAACCAGAAATATACATTGTATCCAGGGATGGTTGGATTCATTTGTCTGAGACATTCAACACGTTTTATTCTTTGTCGGCAATTAGGTCTGATGATGTCCATGCGCGTTGAGATATCTTAATTATATTTCCAGCGCCGGTGTAAGGCCTTTTGAACCAAAATTAATTTGGTGCTCCTCTATAATTTTTTTTTAATAATTTCTTTTGGAGTAAATTTAAAATAAACAAAGAAGAAGAAGAATTTTAAATAAACACATTTTCTAAACTACACGATTAACTTATCTACTATTTTTGCACCAAAAGAGCTAACATTCATACATACAATTTGATAACATACAAGCTTATTGGTCTAGTGGTTAAGATGTCGGGCTAGTTATCGAATAGTCGGGGGTTTGAGCCTCGTTCCAGGAGACCAGCAAGTTAGTCTTATTTTCATATCGCAAGCGTTTAGCTTAGTTTGAAAATAGTAAGAATATAGATGTGACATGTATTCCCTGTACGTATCTCTATTTAAAAAAAAAATATATGTATAGATATAATTATTGTTATATAAGTTCATCCAGAAGTTTAAACGTATACCTAATTAATTTATGAAAACGCGTGCAATTTTGGCGATCTGGATGCAGCAGCAGTTTATAAATCAATTAACATTTCGGTCACAAATTTAAATATTGCGTTTGCCGGCAATAGCCGATTGATTTCTGCTTGTAAACTTTAAGCAACTACACAATGGTATGAAACAAACGCAGAAAAAATAAATTTAATATTATTTTTATTAACTTTGTTATAAACATAAAATAACATGCCTTTTGAAAACAAGTAAAATGATGCAAGCATTAATAATAAGTATCAATAAAAATAATCGTATATTTGATATTTTTTCGTGATATTATAAATTATTATTAGTGATTCTTTAAATGAAGGTTTATGACAATGCGAAGGTAAACATGACAAGCCCAACAATGTATTTCAACCCCCGTCGATCGTCATGGTAATGGTAAATGAAATATATTCACCTACATGTTCAGCGGAAGGGGGCGTCACGAAAATATTTGCATTCTTTTTTTAAATAACAGGTTTTTTTGTTCCTCGCATTGGTCCACCGGATCATTTCTCCGAAACGCGGTAGCCAGACACTTCTCTGGAAGCAATTGTGTATTTTTTGTTACCAAAAGCCGTCGTCGCGCATGCTGACGCAAAATGACGTCAGCCAATCGTCGGAGAATTGAAAGAACCATCTAAAAGTGTAATTTGTATTATGAAGAGTATCCCAACTACACAGTATGAAGGGTTATTCTCGCGTGTTTGTGTGAAGGGCGAAATATATAATTTTAAGTTATAGCAATGGTTGTTTAAATAATGATCATAAAATACTTGATAATATTTCAAACGTTTAGAATTTCAGTGATTAACTCCAATATACATGAACTGGTAACTATGTAGTAGGTTCTGATTCTTAGACTATAAATATACTTAATTCTGTTTTTACACAATGGATACGTTCCACAGAATATATAGGAAAATGGAAAATAGGCTCCATTATATAAATATCACTCCAGGATGACAAAAAATAAAATACATTATTGTTTATTATCAACGTGATTGTAGTCTAGTGGTTACGATACTCGCCTAGTTTTCTAATAATCGGGTGTTTGCGCCCCGTTTCAGGACATCAAGTTACTCCTATTTTTTATAGCACAAGCGTTTAGCTTAGTTTGAAAATACTAAGAATATTGAAGTCAAGCGTATTCCGTGTACGCATCTCGGAGATGTACATATATATCACTAATCTGAAAGGTGAGCATCGAGGCCCCTATATTTCCTCGCTTCTCCTGTATTTATATGAAAAGTTATCAATATAGAGGCTGGCATTTGTGTGAGTGTTTGTGGCTAGGGCGGGCGTATTGTGATTGATGCTCACGATAGTTGTCTTTATTTACAGATTAATGTACACTTGTTTGTTATATTATACAAAGTAAGAGTTAAACGTAGTTCACTGAAGGCGGTGCCGAGGTGCGTGCGAGTAGATGTATCAGAGGAGTTGGCTAGGAGAAGAGTAGTTGGTTTTAGGTTTCCTCGGACTGGTTGTGGCGCGACGTATTGCTGTCTGGTTTTCTGCGGGTACCAGTTGGACTGTATGGTGGCCATATCTGTAGGGCGCAAGCAGGGCCACCGCAATACAAAATCACTTTCATTACTTGACATATTCAGAGGTGATGTATTTCGAATCAAATTCACAGGTTCATTAGATTTGAACATAAATTCTGTTATTGTTCGCTGTGATTTTGTTTTGGTGAGTTCTTTGTATGACTCTTGGTAACGAGCGATGCAAGCGGTTAAATCTCGTTGAAACAGCACGGTTCGTACGAAGTTGTGATCATTTGTGAGAAATTAAATTTCTAGGATTGAATCTGCTATTATTGCTTATACTTCTTCATCAACACTACTTTTCTTAGAATAAAATGCTAATTTAAAACAACCTCAACTATTTTTTCATCATTAAAAACTTAGTCAGCTGTCAATTCTGCAACATTTTCAATCATTAGTTCTTCTCGCCTTCTTGGCGAAGTACATGCGTGTGTGATTAATCACGCATCAAAATCGCATGAATTAAGTGTACTAAGCTTAATCAGAAGCTGCAGATGATACAGCGTAGGATGAAAAGAAATATGCAGGGAATCATTAGAAAAACAAATATGTGTCTTAGGTTAATTTTCTTGGGTATTCTTTCGTGTGTCTCCGATCTCTGGCCGGCTTCTTGAATACCAATACAGGATCCATCATCAGCGACACGAGCCCGAATGATGGACCCGAAAGTCGAACCCCTATAACCTATAAAACTGGGCAGAATAGCCCAAAAACTCACTAAATAAATAAACACGTGAATAAGAGACAGCGCCGACGTTACATGCGATGACCAAAATGTATATAAAAATTGAAAAACAAAATCACAAGTTGCAAAACGGTAACAGTGTGTAATAAAAACAATCCACGAATAGCAAATCCAATAAATAAAATTATAGTTATTTCCTAATAAAGCAGTAATTTGTAGCTAAAACTAGTTGAAAACATCTTCACTAAGTAACCGGGACGGAAAAAAACAACCTTGCCTGTTGCGGCAAAAAGAAGCTGATCGAAAATTTTACAAATAAAATTATATATATATGTATCCAGTGATGCAATGGACTCCCTTATGCCTTCAAGGGTGGCTTCATCGATGTACTATAAAGTGGTCAATAATTCCATTCTACCGCTAAATTATCGACGTCTTTATTTGACCATTATGGCCGCCTAGACTAGTGCACACTCTTCACTGAGTATCATTGGGTTGGTAGAGGGTAGCTGCAGCCTGCAGGCCCGCACTAGTTCTCCTGACCTCGCTCCGCCTGGAACCTGCAAGTCGACACCTTATTCAATATAATTATAGTTGTCATTAGATATGTAATAGATGTCATATTATATAATGAAAAAAGAAATTTCAAGATTAAATTGTAATTGCTCGTAAACCATTAGGGTGAGGTAAGTGGAATGGGTATTGTTCGACGCGCGTGATTTGGTGATTTGCCAGCCGCAATGAGTCACTGGTCGGGAGCGCACCGCGTGTTCGCGGTTGAGCAATATTTAAAGTGCGGTGATTCATTGGTTCGTGCGCGTCGCGTTTTTTGTACTCACTTTAATATCCGAGGAGTAAGTGATGGGTCTAACACGTAACTTATCTGGTGTTAGGTTCAAAAGTTCAGACAAAAGGGACAATGGTTAACCAAACTCCCCCGGGACCATCAACGTCAGCAGCGACGCCAAAACATGTGGCTCTAGTTCGACGTGAAATTATGCGAAATCCGCGTAAATCGATTAGGATGATTGCAGCCTGTACTGGAATAAAAAAATCAATAGTGCTCGTTATTTTGAAAAAAGAAACTACAGTTTCAACCATACCTGCAAATCGTACAGTTTCTATTCTAAAATGACTATTCTTTACGTGAAATCTTATCGAGAACGATGCTGGAACGTTTTGGAACAGCATGAACACTTGGATACATATTGTTTACAGACAAAGCACATTTTCATATCGATGGCTAAGTTAATAAACAGAACATGAGATACTGGTGCCCCAACAATCCAACGGAACGCTATCAAAAACGTTTGCATTGTCTAAAAATGACATAGTGCGATTTCTGCTCGAGGGATAATTGGCCCTTATTTTTTTAACCAGCGAGAGACAGTCACTGCTGACGTGTATTGCCGAATGATCGACGAGTTTTTGGTACCGCAACTGTTTCCCGGGTTCCACAACAGAACACAATTTCAGAAAGACGGGGTCACTCCACACACAGTTAGAGTTTCAATGAAGAAGCTGAGGGGAATTTTTCTCAATAAATTAATCAGCAGTACGGAGGAATACCCTGGGCACCTCGATCACCGGAACTTACACCGTGTGACTTTTTTACAGGGATACCTTAAGTCGAAAGTTTACAGTAACTATTGTCGAACAATTCAGGCCCTACAAGAAAATATCGCTGCCATTAAACCAACGCTTTGCTCTCGCGTGTTCGTAAATTTAAGAGTCCGATGCAAGAGTGCCTTAGAGAAACGGACGGCATTTATACGATATTGTTTATAAAGCGTTAAATTAGCATCGTTAAACTCTATTTATATAAATAAAATATGAGAATAACATTGTATTTTTTAAAATTTTTATATTAAACTTAAATATTTTATTTTCCACAGGACACCTTTACATGGCATCACGTACCATTACACATGCGCCAAGCTTATAGTTGAAAGCTTTGTGCCACGTTTAAGAGTCTGGCCGCGAGGCTTTTAAAAAAGCGGTTTGTGCCTTAGCTAAATATAAAAGGTTTTCATTACTGATATGTATCGGCGTAGTGTAATTATATATTATTTTGGAAATTAAGTTTAGAAATTTAAATGAAAATGCGAATGAAATTACACTAATTTAGTAAACATATATCAGTTTAGAGTATAAAATTTTCAAAATATTATTTAAAAGATTAGTAAATCTCGCGTAAAATATTTAAATGATGAAATAATGATAAATTATGAAAAAAACTAATGTGTGCAAATAAGTCTAAAACATAAAATAAGTTTGGGTAATAAGTAAACACTGTAGATAATCAATAAATCAGCATATTATCTTTACACAACAACTAATATTCTAAATATGAATTGTACGCTAAAAATAATGCCGTTGTGGCTTAGTTGGATAAAGCACCTCCCCCGGTTAGGGAAGAGATCCAGGTTCGAATCCCGGTGGCGCAACAACAATATTTTTCGATAAAATTTATTTTATATGTATATCTTTATAATTAATATATTTAATTCATATTTAAAATATCACAGACCTATGTTCTGAATAATTACAACTTCACAATAAGAATGTGTTTTCCTAAAAAAAAAAAAAACTAATATTCTCTCGCATTTTTAGATAACTATATGCAAAAAAATCTATTGTGCGATTTAAAGGTAATTTGTGAGCTGGTGGAGTAATGAAGAAAATTAATACCTTACGTAAATGGCTATTTATTAGAGTTTTTGTATATTCAAAGAATACACAAAAACTTAATGTACAATAAAGTGATGTTTGAACATGTTTTTAAATAAAACTCGTATTACTGTCGAGCTTTATTAGGAGTCAGTTATTATTTTTTTGATAGTGTTTTAAAATATTTGTGTGTTAATAAATCGTGTTCATAGCTCAGAGGGAACATTGATAACAACACAATATCATTACTCACAGAAAGTTATGTTCAGAAAATAATATTTTCTACCTTTAGAAATATGAACTATCCTAATTAGATAAGTATATTTTATTTACTAAGTAATAAGTTTAGCAAGGTACATGATAAGTTTAGTAGTTCGAATGTCTTATACTTACACATTTTTTATATTTACACCCGACACTGTTCTTCGTAATTTCGGTATTAGAATAGAAGAAACCAATCCGACCCTGGGACTCCACCTACAAAAATGGGAAAGAACTTGACTACAAGGAAAATCTGACGGTCCAGGTCCTTTCAATAAATTTTTATATTTTGAGTTTGGGTTTGCGTTAAAATGCATTATTAGTAAAATAATTTACTATAATTTTTTTGCGAAGTTGTCGAGTGCGTTGCCAACTTACTTCTAATAGCAAAATATAAGTAGATCGAAAACATAGGTGCGTAACACTCGTCTAGTGCTCAAGCGGTGGGGTCTAGTTTTTATATAGTGAGAGTGTTGATGTTCCAAGTATTTAATTAATTTATTAAATTTATTATTTTTATAATAACAGAAATTATTTTTAAATATCGGTCAAAAATGCTATGATTACTTATGTTAATACTTAAATGAAATGTTTGAAAAAAAAAAATGTTTATTTATTATATGAATTGACTTACCCTGCATTGTCTGTCAGACAATTACATCGCATACGTTAAATAATACTATTATATTTCGCGCAGTATATAGAAGGAGATGTGATTACCTCAGATGAAAACTATTATTACTTAAATACTTGAAGTATATTTATTTATATAATGATAACGCTTGCTAATTCCAAAATTCAAATTGGTATTAAAAAATATTTTCAAACTTAATAGAAATCAACTCTTCATCCTTGGATTAGGAAGTTTTCTACAGACCGTCCACAAAGACGGTCCCATACAATTAATCTCAGTTCTATACCTCCCATGTGTGTAATATTTTCAATAACATGATTTAGTTTTTGACTTCCCCACTAGATGTCGCCATTGCAGTAGCAAACTCATTTTAAGTAATTGTTACATACGAGCAAAAATCTACCCTGCCGCCTATATATTGTACAGAAAATAGGTATGCATAGTAATAATGGAAAAAATGTTGTTTTTCAATTTTTTTATGTTTGTTGCAAAAGTAAGATTCTTCTTATCATTTAGGTATATGGCATCTGTCCTCTTGATTTTTAAAATATCCGCCCTTAAAAGAAATGGCCTTATAGTCGGAATAGTTTCCCTGTCTGCACAAAATCATAGTATGGACGTATAATAGCTAGTAGCTACCCTAGGTACTAAATCGATCACGTGCCGGGCATATAGTCATAACACATAAAAGTCTCCACATGGTTAAATGGGTATATTCGGTCATTCTGGACCCCCTACCAATTCCTTCTCTCGAAATGCATGGATATGATTAATATCAGGTACCTATTTCAGACTACACACCCTGAATTGAAAGTTCCACTTGGAAATAGTAAATTAAATAAGATATAAATTTATTTATAGGTAATTAAAAAAATCTTTTTATTCTAAATGACATTAAATACTTTTTATTTTGATATCCTACAGCGAAAATTACCCATTTATGTTTATTTTATAGTTTTGCGATATCTACTATGTAGGTATATTATTTTTCAATTACATGATTTTTCTGTTTTTCAAGTATGAAACCTTTTTTAACTGATTTATTTATTAAAAATTGTTCATAAATTGATATATTATAGCAAATTAGAATTCACATATAAAAAAAATCAACCAGAGAAAGTTCAGGGACTTGATTCAGAACCATCTCATGTCGGGAAAATAATTATAAGAGAACTCTATTAACCAATTACAGAATGAATATTATGTTCCAGGCCGATTTTGTTAAACCGCTATTTTAGTTTGGAAAATATTTGTCAGTTTGTATTTAATAGTCGTAGGAAGTAGTTGATTACAATTTATTATCAAATATTTAACGCCTTAAAAACGTGTTTTATTAAAACATTTTATCTAAATAATAATGGCAATGCTGTAACCATTAATGGTGATCGCTATCGTCACATATTGGAAAACTTCTCGGTAGCCAAATTAGATCGAATAGACCTGCAACACATGTGGTTTTAATAGGACGGTGCTACCTCATACACATCCTGAGCTACGCTTGAAATTTTTTGAGAAATTTTTCCCGGCTGCATAATGTCACAAAGTGGTGATATCGACTGGCCTCCTTGATCGCCTGATTTGACGGCTCCCGGCTATTTTCTGAAAAGATACTCAAAATTAATGGTCTACGCCAATATTCGAAATGAAATTGCTGAAATAACACGCGAAGTGTACGAGACTGTTATGAAAAATATGGTTAGAAAAGCACTGCATAGGCAGCCACTTGACCAATATTATATTCCATACATAATTGTAATAAATATGAATTAAATATATTAGATCCAGGTTCGAATCTCGGTGGCGCAACAACAATATTTTTCGATAAAATTGATTTTATATGTATATCTTTATAATTAATATATTTAATTCATATTTAAAATATCACAGACGTATTTTCTGAATAATTACAACTTCACAATAGGAATGTATTTTCATAATAATTGTAATAAGTCAAGTAATTGAGAAATAAAAGAAAATATTTATTTTTATTTTATTACTTAAGATATTTAAAAGAAACATTGGCCTGGAACATAATATTCACCCTGTAATGTACTCTCATGTCGAATTGTCGACTTTATAGGTGTGTGACTTCTACTTTAGGGAGATGTATATTATTTCGTATTAAATCTTATTAATCATCAATTAATATGATTTAAAATTGCAACTTAACTTCCTTTCGTCAATCAAAATTGAAACATTTTATAAATGATTGAAAATTAAATTCATGCCTGACATATTAATGCATACCTTTTTAAAATAATTATTTCTAATGAATATAATATTATAGCGCATAAATGTGATAACTTTTTTTTTAGAATATCGGTGATAATAAGTAAATACTGTGAAATCTCGATTAATCGTTCCTCGAATAATCGTTTTCCCACATGTATCGTTTATTTCTTACAGTCCCGAATTAATTTCATACAAAACATTCAAAAACAGATTGCATGGATCGTTCGTCTATGCATCATTTTACTGCATTATTTGTTTAAATTACGCAGCCTGATTCGTAGCTAAATGCTCGGTTTCGATTAACGGCATTCGTAAACAATGAGCGGAACATTCAGAGAGAGAGAGAAAGAAAGAGAGAGAGAATGCTGCTAGTGACTGTCGCTTGACATTATACGGCACAAAGCTTAATTCATTATTTTTTTGATTCTGTGCGGCTTTATAATTTTATTTTTATTTAAAAACATTCATGTGAAGTATGAATATCTTTTTTAGAATACATATTAAACATTTAAGTATGAAAAATGTTAATTTTTTCTATGTACCCGCATTCATTGTTTTCCCGAATTCATAATTTATTTCAATAGGCCCCTTCAAAAACGACAGACAGAGGTTTCACTGTAATAAAATATTTTTACATGTATAATTTCTATTTCTATTTGTTGTCGATAATATTTTATATTTATATTTGAAATTTGTAAAATTCATCTCCATTTCAAATCTCAAAAATTATTTTTTGCTTTCCAATTGATATCTTATTTACCTTTTTATTTGCCTTCTGTCCTAAGGAAATCTTTCTAGATGCACTGCTTAACTCACTCGCCCCAAGTATTGCGCTCTCACGCAACACTCGGTAACTTCATTTTTCCCAAAGGCCATCTGATATATTTAAACAGTTGCAATGAGATATATCTAAACAGGTATCCGCGCATATATTATGTAATTATGTGAAATTCAAGAGAATGAAGTATGTAGGTAGGCAGGTCTTCCAGCGTTGCTGAAATCGTCTGAAAAATACCTGATCTTATCGAGTAATGAAGGCAGGATTAACTTTTTATTCATATCTAAATATCATCTCTTAATTCGAGAGGCGCGGAAGAAACTGATAAAGGCGCTTGAGGAAATATAATAAAATGAGCTTTAATTAAAGTCAGGCATCTCTGCAAAGAAGCCATTTTTGTTTTTTTACTATCGATGATTAAACCCCCCTCTCAAAAATTATTCTACCGTAAAATTTGAACTTCATGAGCGGAACGCTGAGTTTATTATTATTTAAAAAGGTTTCTGGCAAATCTACGAGAAGAAAAAAATGTTGTAGAAGATGATTTCTTTGTGCACTATATCTAAAAAAGGTTTGTCTCATTTCAATGCCGCAGAGTGGCATTTATTTCTTTCAATGCACCATTTTTTAAAGATTCTTTTAAGTTATTGATTACTAGTTACAAAATTATGCAAATGCTATTCAAAATTTATAGAAGAAAATTAATTTGATACTGTTGATTCATGTTGCACTCAATTCTATGTGTTAATGACGTAAAACCCTGTCTACAAAAAATGAAATACATACGAATGAAATGCATAAAAATGAAATAGCTACGTATGCAGATTTATTCAGAATAAACAAACGGTATTATCTGTAACACAAATAAATATTCAATTTATAAATACATTTTGGTGTTATTAAGCTATCAAATACACTCGTAATTCGTTATATTTATCTTCTAGTCATGATTGAATAAAGTGCATTGACATATGACAACTCTTCTGAAAACCTGCTTCCAAACGTTAGTATCTCTGTCGGAATCTACCTAAAAATAAATATCATTGAAAATTATATAGTTACAGGTAGATTTTGGCAGTCATGATCATGGCACTTCAAGATTGTGTTGTGTATCGATTATGACCAAAAAATCGACCTACATGTACGTATACTAATTTAAATTAAAAATATATATATCATTATATTCCTATCTATGTTTATAATAAATATGCAATAATGAATCTCCTTTTTTAAAATAGGTTAATATGTTATAATAGATTTTTATGAAGATATTCTTACTTTGGAGATTGAATTTCGCGCTAGTG
This sequence comes from Eubasilissa splendida, assembly GCA_031772225.1. Lineage (NCBI taxonomy): Eukaryota > Metazoa > Arthropoda > Insecta > Trichoptera > Phryganeidae > Eubasilissa > Eubasilissa splendida. The sequence goes on from CM062857.1 coordinate 2,066,542, forward strand.
AAATACACTACAGAAAACGGCAGAAGCGCTGGGCAGTTAATTTCGAAACGCCAATTTTCAAAATGAGATAATACCGCGCGGCATTATCCTTGCTTTCTCGGAAGAACGCATTTGGTTCAAAAATAAGGTTGGCCTTGCGAAAGCGGGCGTAAACCTGATGAAATTCCCAACAAATTGGAAATGCTTAACTTTTCTGCTAGCAAGGAATGGCTAACGTAAATTTCGTGAAGATATTATACATAAACAGACCCAATACACGGTACAGGGATCTCGCCTTTTCATGCCCGTCGCTTTTGATGTCTGTTTGATGTTGAGGAAGAAATTCCGAGTAAAATCTTGTAATGCATACCGCAGTGGCGTAAAATATTATATTTGATGGTGGTATGAATATAATGCTGAAATGTGAACTTTATTTACGAATAATATTACTTTAGTATATCTTTTTCGTTATTACCTGCACGGAATTGTATTTCAGTAACCGACTACATTTTTTAGTTTCATAAATCATGGGCATCATATTATAAGTTGCAGTCTATCTTTCATTCGAAATTATTTTATTTTAATCAAATTAAAACACCAGTACAAATTTTAAAATCCGGCACCGGTCGTAAGAATTAGATATATTTTTTGAACCGCCGCCATATTTATAGAAGATGGTGAGTCAGGCTGGTTAATGAACTTAGCTGAGATATCGGATGTATAACTATACCGGATCCACCGTATAAACTTGTCAGACCTTATCTTGAACTACGGGAGTTATCTTGTCCACAAAATCCGTTGTATCTCATGTATTTAATTTTGTCTGGGCGTTGGTTTAGAGGTCTATTGGTTGTAAAAAGTGCATTGACATATTCTGATGGCGTTATGACACCATCTGCGATAAGGTAGTATTGCCTAATACGTGACGTTTTCAGGTTAACATTGAGGTATTTGATGTTCACTTAAGGATGCATTAAAATTAGTATAATATTATAAAATTAGTAAAATAATATATTATTCCGTGTCGTGATTTAAAAAAATCGTATTGAGTTTGTCTAATTATCTCTGCTATATTCAGTATATAACGTGTGAATTGTTTAATGATATTATGTAGTGTTTTGGATAAATATTAAGGTCTTAACTATGATTTTATTACATTAATTCAAGTGAATCTATCTACATGAATATAGGAAAATTATTCATATTTTAAAGGCGTCTCAATATAATTTAAACGGGAACATCTGAATTTTTTGTGTCAGTTTTATTGTTGATATGTCTCTCGCTCATTTTATAGGTGCAATCTGAATCTTGATTATTATTTTACAATTTAAACGACTTAATCTCTGTAGGGTAGTTAATAAATTATATATTTTTATTTCATTTATGAGTCTGATGCAGTTTATAATAGTATTTTGAATGATTTATCAACGCATATAAAAATACCAACTACAATACTTCCATAATTTACAATGATAATTATGAAAACAAAAATCTTTAAATTATTATATTCATATAATTTTATTCGTGAGTGGTCTATTAAACAGTGAAATGAATTCAGTTGCGCTTTTTAATAGCCAATCACAATTTGTGTTTGTTTATTATTTCGTTTGCTTTATGTAAAGTAGATAAATATTATATAATAATGAATTAAATAAGTTTAATTTTACATATTATATTAATTTGATAGGAATAATATTGTTTAAAAAAATTTCAACTATTTATTTTGTTTAAACGTCTAGTTTGTTGGTGTATTGGTCAAGACGTTGGCCTAGTGATCTAGTGGTCAGGGGTTCGCGCCTCGTTCCAGGACACCAGCAAATTAGTTCTATTTTCATTGCACAAGCGTTTAATTTAGTTTGAAAATAGTAAGATTATTGATGTGACATGTATTTCGTGTACGCGTCTTTATTTTTTTTAAAAGAAAAAAACATTTTTGTAAAAATAAAACCTTTAAACTTAAGAGTTTGTAAATCTTTTCTTATATTGAATAGACACATTTAACATTGACTAAGATATTTTGTTGCTCCATGTTTTATATCATCTTAGGAGACTATATAAATTAAACGGTTTATTTAGGTATTATTTATTAACAGGTGCTAATAAACGAATTATTTACGTTAATGTGTGGAAAAATTTATCATTTACAATAATTATTTATTTAGAATAAATTTTACGTCTCAGATAAGTTGACCTAATGATGACAAATTTGTTTTTTTTTTGTTTATTTAATAGTACTTCTCATTCAAGATCTACCCCATGGGTGGAGTCCATGCCCATGTAGAGGGGTGGATTAAAAATGTATCTCATGCGTACAATTCAACTTGCTTGCATATCTTCTCACTTACACCTTGATTTTTTTAGTAGCAGGTGTAATTTTTCATGGCAAATGGTACATTTGGCCACCCCTGTTCAAGATTCACCAACACTCGCGCAGCATCGCCTATCTTCTCTCAAACAGCGCCGAAGTAAGAAACTTGTAATCTCACGGAATTATTTTGGCCTGGGGGAGCGCTGGTCCATTAACATTATTTCTGCAAGCGTGCGAGGGAGATGGGAGTGGAGAGAGTGAGAGAGATAGACGGCAGACTATTCATTAGAGAACCGGAGAGATCCGGAGAATATTCATTACGAGAGCCGGAGAGAATCCGGGAATATTCATTAAGAGGGCCAAACAGCAGAAACGCCCTGAGATGTGAAACTTTGAGCAGTGTATCCACTATTTAGGTATATACTCGTATACATATATAGTATTAAGATCAATTAACTTTAAGCATCTACCTACATATCTATTATACCATTTTAAATTCAAAGTATTCAAAATTTCCTCTCTATAATTTACATTTCTAGCGAGGACCTTTAACTTTTTTAAGCAAATGAACTTTATGGATAAAAATGTCATAAAATATAAATGTTAATACATAAATAAAAAAAAAATTTGTCATCTTCTTAATTATTTACATAATTGGCTCATTTTTAAACAATTTAATATGATAATATAAAAAACTGTGTTTTTTTAAGAGAGTAAAGTAAGTTAACAAGGTGGACAAATTTTTTGTTTATATTTATGTGTTTATGTTTGCATGGTTCGGTTTAATTATCTTTATTTAGTAAAACTATTAAAATTATAGTCATTTAGCGTCTATGGGTTAGTATAATACATTTAAGTGACACTAGGTATTCTGATATTTATTATAAAAATATCCGTTACTCCAATATTCGCTCTACGAAATAACAAAAACCTATAGACAAAAATTTTGTGATTTTGCTTTCAAGTATTTTCCCGGAAAACGAAAACTATACCTTATTTCACAATGTTTTAAGGTCTACTCTGCCATATTTTCTTTGCGTGTGAAAATACATTTTACATTCAGAGAGAAGCGATTGAAATATGCGATCGAGACGATGAGCATACCGACTTGAAAACAATACTAGTCAACGTATATTGTGAAAATATATTATTTGCCATACCTATGTTTTCATAGACTGTAGTATGAGAATAGCTACATCACGTTTTGTGTTCGAGAATTCAATTTCGTTAAACGAAATTCTCATCCGCTCGGCTCTGTTTGTATAATATATGTATATTCACATTGTGGCGCTTCCAGCCAAGTAAACATGTTGGCCAAAAATAATAATTTAAATTTTCACAATTTAATAACTTACCATCTATGTTCGCTGTTAAGCTGTGCGTGCATGCGATTCGGCCAAAAAGCGCAAGCTAAAAAAATATAGCATACACATAATTTTTAACAAGACACTTCTTATATTATTGATAGAATCGGCGTTAACTTTGCAGAGTTTCATCATAATGGATGGATATGAATGAAAGAATGTTATACTTGAATTTATTAGCACTACTTGAGTTTCGAGAGAAACTGTAACTCTCGTCGACAGGTGAAGTATTAAAGTAACTACACACAAATATTTTTATACTTTTAAAATTAGCAATATTATCATTGTGATTAAGATTCATATTTTTATTTATTATCTTTGTTTTATTAACCACTAAATTGAGTTTAAGTACATCTACCGGTTTCGAAAAATACCATTTTCTTCTTCAGGATGTCATAACTAACTAAAACATATGAAAATGTATTTTAACTCAATTTAGTGGTTAATAAAACAAAGATAATAAATAAAAATAAAAAATATTTTTCACTAACTATAATTATACCCCTCCAATATCTCGGTTTTTATAGTTCTTACCTAATATTATATCAAAAATTTCCAATTTGACACTTTCCAGAATAACGAATTATTTTCGTTTTTTTGACTATTATTAAATTTCAGTTAGTACAAAATATTTTTACGATCACAGGAATTTTATTATAATAATATTGGAACTGATTATATTTATATATTTTAATATAAATAAAATTATTCAACTAGAAAGATATACAGACAAAATCTATTTATCGTGAAAATATAAAGTAAGTAATTGCTCCTGATAGCAACTTATTTTTTTTAGATAAATATATCTTTTTAGTTGATAAATTTAATTTGTGTTAATATTTTTACAGAATTATGTTCTAAAAATTCAATATCATAACAAAAAATGCGTAATTTTTAAATATATATATTAATTAAATTATATTCTCAAACTGGCGTTTATTAGTTTCTGCGTCCATACACACAGTGTTTATGCATACCTACCCTACTAGACGCCTCCATCTCCATATGAATGTATTTAGCCAGACTATCATCCAGTCTTGTACGTTCTCTTTTGCCAGTCAGCTTTTATAGGGACGATTGTTAGCCTTGTACGTGTGCTCGTGTATACCTACACGTACGATTCGTACTAATATACTCGCGGATGAATTTACCTCCGTGTATCATAAATTGTAGTCTGCTTCTAAATTAAGTTACTTCAATATTTACAAGACGTAAAACGTAGAGTTATTAATTGAAATATCTGTCCATTGTTTATGAATTAAATGAAAAATATAACAACCAAGTAACATCGCTAGAAATTAAAAAAAAAACAAATAATGTTGTATCAAATAGTAAGGATATGCAGTTCATATATTCAAATAACCAGTGGACAACTATGTACTCTGTCTCTACCGGGTATTGCTCAGGATTTTGATTTAGTCAAGATTTTGAATAGGAAAGAAGAGGGGTGTCTTAGTAATGTCCAGGTGGGGTGGGATGATTAAATTTTAATACAAATTAAATGTATCAATTACAATGATGTACAGGAAAATTCAATTTTATAGAAAAAATATTTTTATTGCTACCGGGATTCGAACCTGGATCCTTTCCTATCTGAGAAAATGCGTTAACCGATTACACCACACCAACATAGGTTGACGATAAATTTTCGAACTTATAACTTATATCTTTCTACTTTTAAAATTAGCAATATTAACTTTGTAGTTAAAATTCATATTTTTATTTATTATCTTTGTTTCATTATATGTTTTAGTTAGTTATGACATCCTGAAGAAGAAAATGGTATTTTTCGAAACCGGTATATGTATTTAAACTCAATTAAGCGGTTAATAAAACAAAGATAATAAATAAAAATATATTTCTAATTGATACATTTAATTTAATATGTATTAAAATACTACAGAACTATGTTGTGAAAAAAACTGCAACTTCACAATGAAAATATGTTCTCCTTAATAATTATATTCGCCTCAGGATCCTAAAGAACAACTGTACAAAATTTTATTGGCGTTCAATATAATAAATCGAAGTGTAATGGGGAAAGGTGGAGAGGTCAGAAGAAGAGTGCTGTATTTTGCTTAGGATCCTGAAATGTAGCCGTGCAAAATTTGTCTAATGTAGTTCAAAAGATTCCGGATAGGAAAAGGACCACGTTCAAATCCTGTTAGCAACTAAATATTTTTTCTGTACCTATATCTTTCTAGTTGATTCGTTAATTAATATTAATGCAAAAGAACATTTAAAAATATATTTTTTGATTTATTTCCCAGAAATGCGAGCGTTCACAGCTTTGAATGTATATATTTGCTACATTGATGCTAATTTCATAGATATAATGCATTATGTCGAAGATTAGACGTTATTTTTCTAAAAGTGCATGGTGCACTTATTTATTCCATAATTTACAAAATAGTGAACACAGTTTCATTAGCAAAAATAATTGAAATTTTTAATATCGACTCTTTCAACGAATACATACTTTTGTCTTGTATAAAATCAATCTTATCGATAGATCTCTAGTATTTGTATACGCCTCTGGTAAGTTGTTTATTAAAACACAAATGTATCACCGAGAAGATATTGGATATTACATGTGTATCTTTTAAGAGTTTTGATAAATAATGCCTTCTCATAAGCTTCCCAAAAATGGAGGATTTATAGTACGAGGTAGTATATAAAAAATAATTTATTGAAAATAACAAAGTTTGTTTTAATTTTTAATGCTTCATTATTAATGATTACAACAGACATCCTCACGTGGAAGCGCACCTAATCTTTGTAAAATATTTGTCCATGTGCTTAATATACTTCTAACATATTTTTCCATACTTACTTACTTTTTCATCCGAGGCTTAAACAAAATAATATGATTAAACCACATCGCGTCCAATTTGTTTTCTCATCACGCACACGTGTTTGTGCTCTCGAGTCTCGTGTGTTGTGACATGTTGCATTTATGGTCTTACCTATGACAAACAGTCGCCTGCACTCTGGACCAATGAGCAGCAGCCGCATCACTTTTTTCCGACACTCTCTTATCTGTCCCAGCACCCCTCGGGGATCGTAAAGTTCCCCCCAGGCCCTCGCCGTCAACTTACCCCTGGTCGACGATAATTGAGTCAATTAGGAGTCCAATGACACAAACCAGATGTGGTCTCGTTTTGTTCTCTTATATAATTTCACCTACGTGTTGGATTGAGGTAAATGTTTTACTAACCAAACATTATCTATGATACATAAATTAAAGTATATATTAACTGGACTCTAGTCTGAAGGTCAAAATGTAATTGGTAATGTAACTAAAATAGAAAAATATCATCAGCAGTTGAATTATAATTTTAATACATTCATTTTATATGCTGGCTTTTCACTGCTGAAGAGCAGCGGTAGCCTTGATCTCATAAATATATACCGGTGATTTTCTACGTCAGTCGTAAGGAAATTTGAAAAAAAAATGATACTGATAGTGAAGTAAAGTATCAATTTCTTTTGAAATAACAAAGTCAGTTTAGAAGTTAATTTACATACAGTTAAAGTTACATTTTAAAATTTATATCGACAGAAATTTGGAAAACATGAATATTACCAATACCTAAATTATAGAGATACACTTATAATTTAATTTAATTTATTAATTTCCTTCGCACGTGATTAAAATATTTATTTTTAGAAATGTATTTTTGTACTTACCGATCAAAACGATAAACTGTTCTTTACATTTCAAAACTATGGCTGATGAAGTCAGAGACAAGAGGAAATATTTTTTGACGTGTTCGTACAGTGTTCGTATCAACAAAAAAATAGGTATATACAGTAAGGCCCCGCTTAACGCGGGGGATACGTTCCAATAAGTTCCAGCGTTAAACGAGACAATCTTAACACGTAAATAATGGGGATAAGTGAAACAGAACAGAAATTAAGTTACTATATTGGTTTTTCTTGTAACATTTATTGTTAAATAATTTTTATTACATTAATTGCATATCTACTAATATCTATTTTTTTTCACAAAAGATCCATGTCAATAAAAAAAAAGTTCCGATTAAAGAAGTTATGTTAGCAATAAGGAAGGTTCTTCCTCATTTAACTTTTTATGAAAAAGTCATCTTACTTCGTTTGTTGTTTCCTGTTTCGTTCAGCGAGCTGTTGATAACAAAGGGTAATTTTAGATGCTGAAGTCCTTGTGGTTTTAGTTGCTGATGATACGATTTATTTTTTATTTTTTAGAATTGTTCGTATTGTTGAAGTGGACAAATTTAATGTAGCAACTGTATCAGATTGCCGTTCATCTGCATCTAATCGCCTCAACACTTAGATTTTAGTTTCTAGCGAAATGCTTTTTCTTGTCGCTTTACTTTCTTTTTTTTTTGCATTCACCCATTTTAGGAACTAAAAATTGACATATTTATCACAATTAAATAATATTCACGTTTTATGGTTATATCTTTATACGTACACAATAAAGTTGATGACCGATATTAAATGAACTAAGATACAGCAAACTTACACCGCGAAACTGCACGTGAGTGTTAAAGCAACGAAATTTCGGGGAATCACAATTTTACCGCGTAATACTGAAACAGCGTTAAACGGGGCCTTACTGTATAAAACAAAATAAATTAACAAATTAAAAAGACAAACAGAAAAAAATAAATCAATCCAAAAAAATATTTGTTTCCCGGAACTTTTCTTATCCGGGAAAACATGTTACCATTTCACTATGTTATGTTCATATTAATAGATTTATTTCAAATTGATTCATTAATTTTGATTTACTAAAATATACATTCAGATATGTGGTATGAACTCATTGAAATTCCGTATATATTTAACATTACACCAAAAGTTGTAATAACTTAAACGATTCATATTGATGACCGCTAGAATCAAACCACTACCGACTGAATAAAGTTCGATGCCGAATCCTCAAATTGCGAGAAATCTCAAATGTAAAATATGCAGTCTCCATACAAAAAGTCAAACCTTTCAATAATGCTTGCGAAATTAAAGGGAGTTATAGTATTTTCCTTTCGCCACCGTGTCGCTCTTATAAAACAATTGGAGAGAGATTTCGTAGAAAGCGTTAAGGGTCGTAAATGCTTCGTATGGCGTTTCTAGCGTTTCATCGTCATTCTCTTTATGTCTTTATTTTCTTTAGTCACTGATCGATTCTTATTGTGCTCTCGCTCGAGTCAAATGCGAAAAATGAAATCTTATTAAGTTAATTGAATTGTACGTAGGTACTTGCACGCTTTTATTGAGTGACCACCTTTCCACCAGGCGAAGATTAACTTATTAACTAACTCAAGATTTTTTTTTTTATCCATTGTACTTACTGACAGTTGTCGCCTTTTTAAATACGAGACTCCATTTTTATATTAAATTAAGTATTAGTAGATATATGTCTATTATTAATCATCGTGTTATCAAAAAAATAATAAGTTACATTTTATACTATTATATACACACACGAATTACAAATATCGATAAAAATCGATTTAAAAAAGTGGCAAATCATAAGTTAAAACATAAGAAAATTATCGTTACTTAAACAATAATATACCTATTGTATATATTTTTTAAAATATAGATATACAATCATGTCACAGAAACGTCCTTATCATATTTCATATCAACACTACGTCTGTTCGATCTCAACGGTATAGTAATCAATCAAATTACAAACATTTTTTATAATACACGCAGACAGACAGCAAGTCAAATAATTATTGAAATAATCGCTATATATCGCTATTCAATTTACTAATGAGTTTCAAGAATTATTTAAAAAAAAATTAATGAAAATTTATCGTAACATTCCACTGTCCATATCGAACTGGTTTTAAAATTGGTCAATAATATACATCTTGTGACAGTTAGAAATCCCTGCCTCCGCGCAGACTAATGACTGTAATATTTGAAAGGGCACCACCAGACTGAACCAGGACCCCCCAGATGCTGGGCATAATCTGCATTTACATTTTTTATGAGACAACTTCAACACAAAGTATGTCCACCGGCTAATTCGGAGTTTTGGGGTTCGTTAATTTGAGATTATTGCCAAAGCTTTCGTCCACGCTGAAAATTTGAATCTAGATTATCTTGAAAAATTTTAATGTTGAGACGGAGTAGTCCCTATTTCCCGACGTGTATAAATTTATAATTATATTTCCAGGAACTTATCATTTCCCGGAAATACTTTTGTGAACTATTTTTAAGTTTTGTGTTTAATTTAATGTTTTAAAATAATTCTTGGATTTAGCGCAGACAATCGCATAGTGACCAAGATACAAATAATACTATTTTTTTTAATACCTAATAAGAAACAAAATAGTCGAAGTATCTATAATATATAAATTGTAATACCAACCTGAATAGTAAGTATGTATTTCCTTTACTGATCCCAAATGGAACTCGGAAGTCCACGACCGCAGACTCTATTATTTAAGATTAAATTAAAGTTTTATATATTTACCTATCTTTAAATTAATATTAATTTTTTATACATTAACTGCGCCTTTTTTTTTCAATATGTTAAAAACGCATGGTAAAAATTAGATAAGATTATTATTATCAGAGATTCCCGGGAAATTGTGACATGGAATTCCCGGGATAGTAATAGTATGAATGATGAAATTGTTCATGTTTAATTTAAAAAACTGCGTTCTTATTCTAGTGGGTACTCACTTAGCCTGGCGGGTTAATTGTGCATTAAAATGTGACAATCTACATAATATACTGGAATTTTTGGTTGAATTAAAATATTCTAGTGAATACCGACTAAATATGATCATTTGAATAAAAAGCGCAGATTTGTGATAAATTTTAATGAGGTCTATGACTGAGGTATGTGAGTTATTTACGAAAATGTTCTGTTTATCGCGTAACCGCCATAATTATTTTTTTTTCCAAAAAGTATGAGGATAATTTACATTAATTACTTGATAGTGTGTCTGGGAACTGCCGACAGAGATATTTGCTTCTCAATAAATAAATTGTTAGACACTTGCAGAAAGCAATCGGCTCTCACCCATTTGGCTATCAGTTGTAGCAAGGCCCTGGAGCTGGTAACAATGGGTGCTGCGCTGCCAAGACCAGTGTTTCCGTAAAACCTATTTGTCAATATTGAAAACATGATTTAAAGTTGACAGATTAACGTAAATAAATATTAATCAGTCATAATCTTAAAAATATTTAAATATGTAATTAATGTACCGTTCTGGAAGTAACACGAAATACGTCACGTTTGATGGCCAAAAGGCGCCTGGTATGTTTTTTGCCGATACAGTGCCACCACAATATATTAATTAGAAAGATATACATATAAAATAAATTTTATCGAAAAATATTGTTGTTGCGCCACCGGGATTCGAACAATAAAGAGTTGAATTTAAATTGTGCTGGCTACACATATGGCTCATACACGGCTACACATAACATGACGCCTCTGTATTTTCAAGAGCTTTGTAGCCCAGCCAATTTGACTAGTAGACTTCAGCCGCAGGAAGGGTTGTAAAACCGCTCAGCCATTGCCAGAAGTCTAAGTTTAGTAAACGGACATTTGCGGTGGCAGGCCAAAAGTGTGGAATACTTTGCCCTCCGTCATAAGAAACCGTGCATCAAAGACTTTATTTAAGAAGAAACTAAAACGCACCTTCTCAAAAAATTATTTCCATAAGTTCAAATAATAATTTTTAATTTTAAATACAAAAATAATGTAAGAATATAAATAGTTTATATGTAAAGCGCCCTTGAGGTGATTTTATTTTTACGAAAATGGCGCTATAAAAATTATCCAACATTATTATTATCATCATTTACTCTCGCCATATTTCACGCACTTTGGATATTTGACTAACTAACCATCGTGTCGTTTCAGAGAAGTTAGTGCGCTACACTCTTCTGTCCTGATTCACAACATACATAGGTACATCTCATAGGCGTCTGTCGATTCTTCTAACAGGAGCAATCTTCGAGTATTTGTTTTACGTAGTCGTGTTCAGACCTTCGCAGGCATCATATATTTCTGGTACCACTCACAATTGTGTCATTCTTACCATTCTCTTCACATTTATTCATTCCAAACAATCAAACCATACCAATTAAACAAGCTTGCAAATAACAACATAATTTGTATTTTTTGTGCGGTTTTTACCTGATTATTGTGGAGGTAAAAGAAGCGTTGCTAAATGTTTAGTACCTACTTGATTTAATGCTGTCTGCTATCCTTATTTTTTGCAGAATTTCAGCAAACCGTGCTATTGAGCAAATATAAGTACAGCGAAGTAATATTTATTTGTGGCGAGTTCTAATGTTCTATGAAAAATAACGCTTCATTGTGCGCGGCAATTATAAACAAGTGGGTTTAAAATATTAATTTTAATTATTGTATAAATTTAAACAATTTTGATTACAGATCCCAATAAATTGCTTTACTATGCATTATATATTTATTTTTAATGTTGATTGTGAAATCACGCTGATATTATATAATTTTTTTCTTTGTCCATTGCACTTCTGATGAAATTTTCTATTATCTTAAAAATTATGTTAATGCCTGAATAGAATATGTGTAATAATAATAATAAAAAACAGCACCGTTTACAAAATATATTTATGCGATCAAACGCAAGACTCTTTAATTAGTTCAATATATTTTACGACACTTTAATTGATTGTGTTCAGATCTTCGCTTCATTAATTAAACATAAAAAGATTTATTCGCTTTTATTAACCAACCTAGTTTAAATTCCATAAATCATCATCTCATTTTGAAGATTCATACTATTTCTCCCTTTAAATCCCAAACTACTATTTTAAGCAAGAATGTTTTCAATAAATAACAAATTAATTTTTTTATCAGTGAATAATTAGGATTTAATTAAATTAATTTAAATAAATAGACACCTTCAAAAATATATTAAAAAGGATTGATCAAGGTTAATGACGAAAACTTTAATCCACATACCTAGGTTAAATTGATTTAAAAGAAAAAAGTTTACCTCAACAATTCTTGTGTCGATTTTTTATTGTAAATCTGAAACCAAACTTCAAAGTCTTATTGTTAGTGAACACATTTTTGCATTCCTGAAATAGAATATTTAATTGTGACGTTTTAAAAATATTTTTTAATTAGTATACTCTTTAGTTTGCTTCGTGATAGGTATATGAATACGTGGAAATTTTAAATCTAAATAAATATTAACATTTCATTAAAAAAATATATATATACAGTAAAATATGATTAATGTCACTATATTATCTAAATCACGTTTACTGTTTTGTCTACCATAAACAGTGCTGGGTGTAAAGGGTTGAAAAATAAAATTAGTAATATAAATAGGTAGGTAGGTGAATACCTATTAGTGGTAATATGTGACGTGTGTGGATTGTAATTGTAAGTATATTTTAAACTTCTTGCATTAATGTGTCTAACAAGCTTCGATCATCGTTTGAAGTCGACAAATGGTAAATATAGATAAAAACAAGTACAGGTAACCTTCATTCATCGCGACCCCGGTGAGTGCGGATTCGTTATAACGCGGTATTTTTAAAAACATGTTTTTTTTTCTCAACACTTGTCCGGCTTCGACACATTCCAGGAATCATCATAATTTGTAGTTGCACGAGCGACCTATCTTTCTTTTTCGTTCACTCATATAATACACATGTACATATACGTAAATTCACGAGCGCGAGTGAGACAAAATATGTAACGCTGGTACGCCGGTTCCTGGTAAGTTTGGGTTTTTTTGTCAATCAGCTATCCTTCAATTTAAATACTTCAGACTAATCTTAGCAAAGTGTCGAGCGCATGCTCCATATTTTTATCCCTTTGTACGATTTAAAATGTCAAACAGACAATGTGAAAAATCTGTTAGGAAAATTCGCAACGTAGTGTCTTTAGAAAAGAAACTAAAAATAATCAAAGCGATAGAAAATGGTGGTAAATTTGCAGTTATAGGTAGGGATTTCAAATTGTCTGAGTCTACAATGCGATCAATTGTGCAGCGAAAAGACAAAAGCGTTACTCCGATTACAGCGACAAAAGTTTTGCGAACCAGAAGTTAATTGATGATAAAAATGAAAAATGTATTAAGCGAATGGACAGAGGACCTAAATCAACACCATATGCTTGTGAGCACCCAAATAATTATTAATAAATAGTCTTTTGGGTCATTTAAAATCTCAAAATGGAGGAGAAGAAGTTATTAAAGCAAGCAAATATTAGTTTGATCGGTTTAAACAATGATAAAACTTGCATTGTTTTAAAATGATTGGCGAATCGGCTAGTGCAGACATAGTGGATTATTTGACGGTTATAGACAAATTTTACACAATAAACGTAAAGAGGCCAAACAAGGAAATCTTGATTCTTTTTTGCAAAGCGGAAAAAAAAGAATTCAATTTGATATGACATTGTTATTTAATGTTTATTTAGAATATAAAACTTATTTTTTAAATCCCTCGTTGATCGCGGAATTTCGCTTATCGCGGCTATGTCCAGAACGTATCTCCCGCGATCAACGAGGGTTACCTGTAATATGTTATCATCATTATTATCTTTAGCTATTGTCGATTTACTGTTGAATGAAAGCCTCCCCATTATTCTCTTTGGTCCTATAGGCCACGAGACTTAATTCCAGTAGCGAAACACATCACAAAAACACCCATGGTCGAGAAAATCATAATTATGTATTGCCTCCTGACCTCACCGGGAATTGGAGTTGAAACATCCCGTGCGAGAAGCCAGGGTGTTGTTCACCGGATTACGAGAGTCGCCATGTCACTCCCACTGATCCTATAATTTCTTATTGTCAAAATGTAGTTATATTTGTAATGATCATGTTGTCTATTAGTGTTATGCAAATAGCAATATTATTGCATATCGGTTGTGTATATATTTCGTCGGTGTGCGACCTGCTTAATTCATCAGGCTTACTTAAGTAATTCAGTAAAACAATCGTCGATGTCCACCGGTAGCTGTTTGAGGTTGTGGTGAGTTGAAAGTGCAGCGTGTAAAGCTGCCACTCTCTATTCAAACACCGGGCCCGTTAAGTTTAAACCGAGCTTCAAGCTCGGTTTACGGTTTACGGACTTCAGCAGATCATAAAACATTTCATGGTTTCCTTATGAGGACGTTTAGACCGGTGGCGGTGGTGGCGCGCGCCACCATCCATAAACCTCGACTGACGTTCCAATCGAACCGCGATTAATGTATCAAGCTGATGTTATTTGGATTCGACTACGATTATCGTGCTGTGTTAAACTTTGTTATCAGAATTCTGATATCAGTACCTGATGATATATACACAGTATACAATTGATGGTATCACAACATAATTGAAGAGTAACTTAGTACATTTTTCAGGCGTGGCGGGGTGATCCTAGAAAGTAATTGAGCAAAATGATACACACCGATTAATAATATACATCTATAATACATATATATCATAGTGAAAGGGGTGGCTGGGGGTAGGAGAGCGTGCCTATTACATAACTATACAAAATTTGATTTATATCAAAGGGTAGAGGATTATAAAGATAATAGACAGATCGACATGAAACAGTTATTTAAATTTTTTAAAGATACATATTCTATACATTTATTGGAATTGGAAAAGAGTTTTATTCGATAAAATAATATTTGTTTAGTTATTCGAACCAATTTAAAAAAAAAAAACATAATTCCAACCTCTATTTGAAATGAAAATAATTAAATAAATAACATTTAAAAAAAATCTAATATGTTACAAAATAAAAGTATTTCAACATAGATATCTAAAAAAATCCTCTTTTATCGTGTAAATCTCCCATAAATGCATTCCATTGATGAGAATAAATATGTTTGATTTGAAACATGTGAACAAATTACGTAGCATTTTTAATTTAAGCGATTGGTTTTAATAACTATTGAGTATTTCACTAATTGCTGTTACAATTTATCACTTTCTAAAACAAGGCTTTTTAAATATCTCCATTTTAAATATTTAAATACATCATTAAGTTTTAAAACAATATTTATCATGCATGTTAAATCAAAAGAAATTAGAAAATTTGACTAATTTTAAAAACATTTAAATCGTCTTTCTGACCGCTGAGTATTATATTATTTATTTTCATTTACAAAAACAAATCCTTAATCATTGGTATGGAAGGACCCTTTTTGATTAGGAACGTTGATAAAAGTTAAGCAGGTATCGTATATCTATCGTAATTAGTACCTATTGGGTTTAATGATTTATTTTTTAATCGTTCTTGTAAACATTTTATTATTGTTGTATAATGAATCGTATATATTAAGATGTTCTTCAAATACTCCTTATTTTATAAGTGGGTACACAGTTTCTATATTTAGGCTAAAATTATTTAATTTTACACTTATTATCTACAGATCGAGAAAATTTATCATACAGCATTTTGAAACGGAGGAACGTATATTAACCCCCTAAATCATTTTATAAAAATTCGCGTTCTGTTGTAAATACCATCTGTTATTTTTAACGTAATTAAATCACACACCGTCAATCTGTGTCAAATCTGATCAGTGAGTTATTCGTAGTTTCTTAATGCAAACTCACTAGCGCGTGGTCGTAGTATACGTTCAAATGAAAATATTGCTAGGATGAGTGAAAATGTCGACGACAATCAAAGATTCTCAATTCGTAATAATTCAGTAACAAAGCCAATTTCTCCTTAAGCAGATATATCAATAAACAAAATACCACATTTGAGAAAGTGAAAACCCTGAAATATACGGAGAACAATTTTTGGGCTGGATGCATCCCTGGACCATTCATATTTGAATACCCCAAGTTCAAAATGAGTCACACTTTATTAACGGTCTATCTATTAATTGTGTCTCACAATTATATCATTTATAACCTTAGTCTCTTTATGTACTGGAATCATGATATAGTATATTGACTAACGGGAATTAAAATTATTATTTTCAATGTCGGATACAATTTTATTTGATCATGTATCTTTATGTGTATCGTCTATTTAAATAAATATAATTACATGTGTCCAAAATTTAATAAAAATGAATTGATAATTCTGGCGTCTGCTATCAGATTACTCAAAGGTATTTGAGATTCTGTAAAAATTAGGTAGATGGCTCTTTCAAATAATGAAACGATTAAATGTATTAATATCAAAAAGGTAACACATTGGTTCGAAAATTGTCGCTAAAAATATTGTTGCTGTAGCATAGTTGGATAATACACCTTTCCCGGTTAGGAAAGAGATCCAGGTTCGAATCCTGGTGGCGCAACAACAATATTTTTCGATAAAATTGATTTTATATGTATATCTTTCTAATTAATATATTTAATTCATATTTATATTATTTAACATGAACCGTAAGATTATTGTACTATTTGATCAATATCTCAACATTTTATTATTCAATTTAGTATTAGAGATCTTGATCATGTATTTATATAGATAGCCACCACCATATTTTAAGATTTATCATATTTGGGGTGCATAACTCTATTGTTGCATATTATTGTTGAATGTATAAGTATATAAGTAAATATATAACTCATATATTATATTTGTATTCAAATGGATAGTTATTGTTCTAAATAAATAGAGAAATAAAATAAAAAATTACATATCGTTATTATTATTTATGCGCAGTTAGTGGAGGGGATGTGGCCCTTCCCTAGACGGGTGAGTTTTAAATTCAGATTCACAGTGTTTTTACGTCATTTCATTTTGAAAAAATCTCCCGAGATCTCGTCTGCAGCTCAAGCGAGGCCGGGAAGAATCCACCTCACTTGCTTATTAAAATTCCTCGGGTGCCCTCGCCTGCCCGAAACAAGTTTCCAGTGTTCCCATTACGGCCGGCTTAACTCTTCCATACGACGAGCTTTCGCCATATTAAGTTGGTCCGCGGCGCGGGCGGGGGCGGGGCGGGGGGCTTGGCGGGATGCGGGTACCTACCCGCCCGCACGATGTGTACACGCTGCTTGATTACTCGGTGTTATCTACCCGAAATGTCTGTGTATGTCTCCAGGAACAGTGCTTCAAATGGATTCGCTGAACTTGATACAGCCAAAATGTTGTGAGTTAAGTGACTCGTTTGACGCGCCGCGAAACTGTAGGGCTGTTGCGAACATATTTACGAATGATATTAATAATATGAAATATTCTGCGAAATCAAAAACTATGAGTAGTGATTGTTAAACTGTGACTACTGTTGACTGTGTTCTATTGAAACAGTGATTGGATTGCTAACTGATTATTCATTATTCTTTTTGTTACCTACTTATACTAGAAACTAAACCTTCAACAGATCTCTCATACCAATTATCGATCAAACACATATATATATTTTTTTAATAGAGTTACGTAAACAGAATACGTGGCACATTAATAGTCTTACAATTTTCAACTAAACTAAACGCTTGTGCTATTAACATTGGATTAACTTAATGGCTTCCTGGAACGAGGCTCGAACCCCTGACTCGTCTAGTGGTTACGATAACTATACGAGTATCATAACCACTAGACCATATGCACGTTCAGAATGTTACAATGATGTTTAAAATAACGGCTTAACATTACTTGTAACAATTAAAAATATCATTGATTTTATGTCGTAAACAACGGATGAACTTCTCTGTGTACAGTTTTCTGGGCCAATCTGCCGTGTACATCTGACCTCTCTGACTGAGGATTCATTATTAGGGTCCATTATCTGACACCAGCCCGAAACGTCGGCCAGAAAGGTCAGATATACACGACAGATTACCCCAAAAAACTGTACACAGAAGATTTTGAACGGCCATGAAAACTTAAGAACATTTTTAACGGATGGACTTCTCAAAATTTAGAACATATTTGCCTAATAAATTTAGCTTTTAAAAAGGCCGCGGTGTATATACATAACTAGTAGTGCCAAATTTGCTGTCCAACTGAGTTTTATTAATAATGATTGTTCCGATACTTTCTGAATCTATTACATTTTTAAAATGATATAAAATCGTAAGTACCTACAAGTCACACGAAAATTAACGAAACCGACACCAGAAAATTATTGTAAAAAAATTATGTTTTATAGTCTTTATTCTGTACGCGACGAGGACAATTTTATCTAATTTGAATATTAAAAAAAATTAAAATTTAATACAATCTATTATTGTTTTACATAATAAATGATTATTTGTAGAGTCTAAGCTTAAACTCGAGATTCTAAGCTTTCGTAGCGGGTAAACATATATATTAATAACTTAATATTAATCTAAAATAGCCAAGCACGCATTAAAAAAAAAAATTATATGATTATATTTTCATCATTAACAAATTTCTTATTTATTGAAAATATAAGAGACATATTTAAATATAAATATTATACTTAAACATAACATTATCATTTTAAAAATATTAAATATATTATTCAGTTATTTGTGTTCGTTACGTCTATGCACGTCTTAGTATGTTTGTCGCTCCCTTTTTAAATCGGTCAATATTCGATTCTAACTAACTCACCATCACGCCACACAATTCTCGCCTCATCCATGCTCATACATCTTCTCATACAAGCTCACCGATTATTGAGGCTTCTAACAGGACCATCCACCAGTATCTGGTTTACCTGGTCGTGCCAAGTCTTCCGCGGACGTCCTCTACTTTTGGTGCAATCAACACTTGCGTCATATATCTTTCTTACTAATCTCTCCTCATTCATCCGTTCCACATGATCAGACCATCTAAGTGATCCTTTCTTAATCTTACTCACTATTCTAAGATCGGCTTTACATTCTTTCCTTATTTTTTTATTCTTTGCTCTGTCATAAATCTCATTACCACTGCATTCAGTCAACTTTCCTCTTCTGCTAGCTCCAGGCCTCACTTCCATACATCAGTGCTGGTGCCAGGATTCCGCACCGCTAGTCTTACCTCGGTTGACAATTTAATTCTCTTGTATAATCCATTGTACCTAAATAAAATGGGATTGTCTTATTTTTGTTCCAGTTTAGTCGGTCAAAAAAATTATGATAATTACCATCCTACCTACCTACTATGTATTGTAACGGAAAATTAATTTAAAATTCTATGTTATGTTGTGAGAAAATAAGAATACATAGTTTAGAATTATTTTTTATTTAAATAATTTCGCATTTATTATTATATTTTATTACATAATATAGATGTAGTTTTATATAGTTATTTTTCGAATATGGAATGAATAAATAGACCTACCGGTTTGGAACGCGTACGGATTGTGTTACGGACTACGGACTCTGGACTCTGGACTCCAAAATACCGGCACCCATTTCGATCTCGGGTTGTGAGACTAAGTAGTTGGGACTTTCTGGTGAGCGCTCCGCGGGGAGGTCTCATCAAGACTTGGGGAACTTTCTACATAAAACCATCAAGTAAAAGTTTGATCCGCCGTCTGAGAGTAGGTACCTACCGAAAGTTGAAATGTAGACGTAAAGCTGCTCTGGGTAAAAGTTGGCGAAACCGTAATTGGTAGCCACCTAGCCACCTAGCCACCTACCGCCCGCCTGCCGATGTAGGTACAGATATTTGTCCACATACTCGAGAAATTCGAGCGTTTGCCATGTAAAGCACGGAATGTACAAAAGTCTAGCCCCGAAAAAAAATTATACATTTTTTCACAGGATATGTACGTAACTATGCAATGCCGACAAACCGAACAATTTTATTAAAATACACATTTTTTAAACACTTTGGTAGGTAGGTACTTACCTACCTAATTTTTTTTTTTAAATACTAACTTATCATCGCCGTGTCTGCAAAGATAGGCATGCCATCGTCTTCTATCCTGGCGTATCACATTTGTCTCGTTCACTTTCATAAATCTTCTGATGCATGCTATTCGGGTGTTGAAGCATTTAATAACGTTCTTCTTGAATATCTGATTTATCTGATCATGGCCCTTCTATAACACCAACTGAAAGATAATAACCAAAAATTAATAAAGCAAACCAACTAGTTAAGTACCTAATATCTACTTTACAATTTTTCACCCATCTACCCATGGGAAAATTAAAAATAAACTTGTAAAATGCATTGATTGGTTCTATTAATCCAGTTTGAACACTTCATTTTTTATAAGTAGATAAGTATCATACTAGATTATTAATTAATAATCTTTATTGATATTACACATGCATACACCCACAGTCTTCAGTCGGTAACCTAGAAACGTATTTTAATTAATAAAAACCTGATATTAAATTAGTAATTTAAAAATGAATATCAAGTGTGGGTGTCTACTAATCGCTTGGTACGGTAATACTAAAATTACAACGAATTTCGACTGAAACCACCAATCGTCACAACTCAATAGTACAATCGAGATATTTATATTTCACATAAATAAACAAAACTCCTAATCTTTTTCTAAGAATTCCGAACCGGCGATGAAGAGATCTCCATACTGCACGGCCGCTGATGGCTTTCACGTGAACCCCGTGGAGCGGCAGCCATCTTGCCGCCGGCCGATTCCGGCGCTCCGATTGGTCCGCGCCTCGTAAAATGGTTGCCGCGCATCTCGGAACGCGGGAGAAACTGTCAACTGCCGGCGCCGTCTCGCACACGGAGTGGCGTAAGCGCCGCCGCAAATTCGCGCGAATGTAACCCCCAACGCATTCGATGTGCGGTGTATTTTGGCGTGCGCGGTTTTCTGACGTTTCAATTTTATTTGAAATATTGTTCTATTTTTGAGGATTCAGATCCGAAACGATCATTTGATCGCTTGACTGGTTACGAGACGCTGGGGATTGTTTGGATAAATACATCTCTAAAGAACACTGGTAAATCTTTGCGGTTGTTAAACCGATGTGAAAATAGTTAAGATTTGTTTAAATATTCCATACTAAATCTGCATCTTCTACCTGCTTAAATAATAAAAAGTTTATGAAAGTTTTTGAAATCAAATAAAACACAGAAAAGGTGGATTCTAAATTAAAGAAAATTAATACAAAATTAAATGCAATTTTAAAATTAGTTAGGTAGTTACGTATCTATGTAGATAAGTGATAGGAACATATTTTTTGTCGTACCAAGTCGGTATAATTTTAAAAAATATATATCGTCAAAACGACTTTTAAAATTCTCATACGAATTATTTTCATCTTAGGTACCTATAAAAAATATATAGCATGTATAAGTTAGTGTAGGTATATGTACTGCCTACTTACAATATATATTTTTAATATGTATGAAGAAATTAGATATGATGCATCTTTAAGGTTAGGTACCTATTGAGTACCGGTACCACTTAAAATATAAAAAAATTACTAATATAATCTCTTTTTAAGATTTTTTTTGTAGTATGCAGATCCAGTAATTTAATAGTTTAAATATCAAGAATATCATATTTGAATCTTATTGAATTATATTCCCGACGGCGCGCGTAGTTTTCATATCTTGGAGATATTATTCTACTAAAAAGTATTGGTTAGAATTTAAATTAATTTTCGTTTTGTTTGTCTTAACTTAGAACTATTGCGTCATATGTATTATTATATAGCTGTTGAGAAGGTGTTACCTAGGTATTGTAATAATGTTCGAATATGTTAGGTAGGTAAATAGGTAGAAACATTAATTCATTATTAAGGAGAACACATTCTTATTGTGAAGTTGTAATTATTCAGAACATATGTCTGTGATGTTTTAAATACTAATTTAATGTATTAATTATAAATATATACATATAAAATCAATTTTGTCGAAAAATATTGTTTTTGCGCTACCGGGATTCGAAGCTGAATCTCTATTTGCAATACAGGAAAGTACACCACCAATTGTGTTATAGCGCCAGTATATAATTATAATTAATATATTAAATTAGTATTTAAAACATTAATAAATTCCTATAACTACTTATAAGAATCAGGTGGATCTGTACGTCTATGTACCAATATATAATGTAATATTCAATTATATATTGGTGTTTATACACAAAGGCTCGCTATTTTACACCATTAATGGAGCACCAATATTCAGTAATGATTATAATGGGAAAGCTATCCGTAGCCCGTTAACTTGTAACGGCTCCTGTTTACGGCGGACTCTGATCGTGCGTAGCAAAATAATAATGGTAGAATATGATTTGTGTGCTTGGGCTTACAATATTGTATTGAAGAAGCAAATTAAAATACATTCGATCATTAAAGTATACTTAGGTACGAATATGTAGCTGTGAGTACGGATAAAACATTTATTTAACGGTTTTTTTCGGGCATACTTATATTATTTTAAAAAAATTCAAATAAATCAGTCTACAACCAACTAGAGATATTTTAATGTTTAACACGAAGAACGTTCCAGTTTACATATAACGAACACAGTAAGAATCAATGTTAAACGTATATAAAATAATATATACAATATTTATCAATTATGTACCATGCGCAATATTAAATTAATTAAATTTTTCCACTTGCTGCGCGGAAGAAAATAATTCTGTGCGGCAATTTTTTTTTGGTTAACCGCACTATAAATGAATATTTTAGAATTAGTTTGCAATTTACCAAAAAAAAAAAAAGTTTTCTTAGGTACCGAACCCTTGAAATATTTTTCGTCCTCAATACACACGGTGACGTTAGGGGAGATGTTGTTTTAAGAATGATACGCGTAGATCTGTGTAGTGCGCGAAAACAATTCATGAGGTGTTAAGGCACTAATTCATTATTGCAGAAATTCTCCCACAGACATGTTAACATAGGTAGATACGATGTAAAGGTAGAAAAAAAAAAAAATTTTAAGTTAAGCCACTAGCGTAGAGGAGCCAAGTTGAGATAAAGCTTTAAAAAATACACCAGAGCATAATTTTTGACCCAACATCAGAAAATAATATTTTGATGTAAGAAGAATACCTACATAGATATATAAAATGTTACAATAAGTAAAGTGTGTTTTACCTAGTGATATAAGCAATGTCAAATATATTTTAAAAATATAAAAAAAAATTCACTAAATTAATTTCAGGTAGGTGGGTAGGTACCTATCTTATAGGTTACGAAAAATTAACTCTGTAGATAGATACACACAAAAGATATTATTCTTTGTGTAAACATTCTTGAAAGCGTCGATGTTAAATACCTACAGGTTTTAGGAAAAGAAATTGAAGTATTTTTGAACACCTGAAAATAGATTTACTATTAAGTTGACGTTAAAAGACGCGAACATCAAAACCATTTAAATGTTAAAAATTGAATAGTCACTACCGAAGTTATGAGTGATGTAATATTTTATGATCGCCGGGTAGGAGAACCGACACGGAGCGCTCGTAGATAAATCGATTCAAGCTCGGCGGTTCCGTCTCGAATTTACGTTACAAACCGATTTTGCTTTACGAGATTTTAATTAAAACTTATTTAAAAAGTTAAATTTTTATAACGTCGATTAAGTGTACCTACGTGTTTAGCAAAAAATCTTATTTTAATATTTAAATTTAAAAATGGACATTGTAATAATTTTGGATAATAAAAATATCGCCAACTCAGTCGCATCTAGATTATGTAAAGTTTTCTCCCAGCGCCGAATGCAAGGTAGGAAATTAAGAGTCAACATGATTTTATTTCCATTGCGTTTAACGACCTCGCGGTCTCGCAGTGAACGATCGCCCGTCCATGAGAAAAATTAAGTGGCGCTGAATTTGCATTGATTGCTCTCACGTCTCTAGATTTAAGTGATTTGTCACAGAATACAACTTCTCCGCCTGATCCAGGGCCGGATTACGGCCTGGGCGGATAAGGCACTCGCCTAGGGCGGGACGGCAGTAATCGCATTTAATGCAAAATAATTAAGTATTCCAACTAATTTACCACCACGCAGTTTCTCTGAGAACGTAGGCAGAGAGAATGAAGCGCCAATTCTGGCGCTATCAACATTCTACATCTTCACATTGGTATATTCTTTCCATATGACCAAACCACGTAAACGAAGCTTTTATAATTTGAGATTTCACTAACTCTTCAGAAAATAGATGTGGGTAGAGTACAGTGCAATCTTGCGGAAAAATTACTTTAAAATAATTGTTGCTTGAAAATCTGACTTACTCCATTCAAAGTTTCTAATAAGAATGGTTCAATTTATTGTTACCAATACGAATAGTCAACAAAATCACATATAACTCAGCCTATTCCAAATTAAAATTATGAATCTTTATTAAAAAATAATAATAATTCGTGTTTGTTAACATACACCTCAGATTGAGTACTAAAGAATTTATTTTTCACAAATGTAATAAACATTTTTCAACATACGTGTCTATACTACACAAAAATATATCATTCTATTTTATTTGTCTACCTCTACAAAAATACAGCTTATGATAAAAATACTTAATGTAACAAATCTATTTTCTAGAAACCCACATTTGAGATTTTGTCTGGGGTTCCAAATACCTTAATCCCGCTCTGCTTTGATCGCATCTCAAACTATCATATATCACCCTGAGATTGGGGGAAAGTCCTTATTGTCAGATAGGTACCTACGGCTACCTATCTACTGCCTGCACCTTACTGGCGACATGCGCGTCCACATGAGAACCTACGGTGTACCTGAGATGGTTGTCGTAGACAGTTGACATTAGTCTGGAATAGTGATGGTATACGGTTATATTACTGTAATTATGGTGATGATTGGAAACTGAAATGTGACAGTTAGAATTACGTTAATAAGTTAGCAATCATCATTGCAATCGAACACAATCACAGTTACGATAACTGTTTAAGTAATGATTTAACCATTACTAGTCTGGAATATACCTACCTATATATAATATTATAATGTAGCTCTAAAAAAATCAGTTTTCATATCAGTGGATAATTTTTAATAATTATTAAAGGTAGATATAGTTAATCAATTTAAAATGTAACCAATTTTGTGATCTGTTTATTGGGTGTTGAAACTGATTAAATTTGTAAAACAAACTACCTGCCTTAACATTTTTTGTTAGTCTCGGGCGTGAATAAGACCGAGAAAAAATTCAAAGCACGAATCAGCATTTGATTCAGAATGTCCTATACATCCTCCGTACAATTCGTAGCGTTCGGGATCTATTAAATTGGTAGTTAGGTACTGAGTTAAGTGTATTCACTAGCGGAAAGGCTGTAGGTTGGTAGGTCGGTACCTACGAAAGTAGGTACTTACTCACCCACAAGTAAATTTAGTGTTGGTGTTAAGAGACACATGATTTATTCATGAGGGTGGACCCACCAGTAGTGCCGTCACGTAGATAAATAAGCACTTGCGGTCAGCTGACTACAAAATTCTTGGATGTGATGTTGATGACTTCTAATGGGATTCGTCGCTTAGTGCTCGTCACTCCTTCGGCCGCTGGGCTCCCGGCAGAGCGTGGGTGTTCTCGTCTCATTATTTGATCTGCAACGGGTTGATTAAAAATTTACATATCTTTGGTCAGCTTAGGTAGCACGTTTCTCATTTAGATATATATTTGACAGTTAATAGCTGGACAATTGTAATATATGTATAAGAATATTTACATATAAAGAAATCTATTTATATAAAATAAAAATAAATGGTTTTTATCTATCCTGTCGCTAAAAGTAGTTTAAAAAGAAGTATATAAGAAAATTAAGTTTAATATATTTTTTTTATAAAATGATAACCATCAAATTTAAACGATACTTGATGGTTGTCTGCACGTTTATGAGTAATATTATCATATTAATTATGTATAATTTTATAGATTTTTTATAAATCACACATTCATTAAATACATGCAAATATTTACATCAGACTAGAAAGTACCTAAGAACACTACTTATTAATTTATATTTCTGTATAAATATTTTTTATAAATAACTAACACAGATTTTTAAAGTGAGGCGGGCACAGTCCAAACACAATTATACATCATATGTATTATAAAGATAATTAAATAAATACATTGAAAATAAATATACTAGACTACCTACCCACTATATATTATAACAATATTTTTATTTATATACCTAGGAAAATTAAACATAAGAAAAGATTTTATCTCACTAGTATGCATCTCATCGGGTAGTTAGGTTCCGTCTTCATTTAATACTCAAAAGTTCTGATTATTAAAGTTGTGAAAACAAGTAGGTACTAGAGTTCTGGTAGATAAGCTTCCTGGGCATATGAAGTGAAGGCAATGGATTTGCAGATAGCCACGGACTGTATTTTGTATTACGAGCAGTTAGCGAGGGACTATTCAGAACAAATGACCGGCAAAGATAAGGCACCTTTTTTATCTCCCGTCCGGGGGTCGAACCCCAACCCTTTTATATAATACAACACAGCCTTGATAATAAAGTTGAAATGTCGGCAGCGGCCGTAGAGATAAATATGAGGCCTTAATAATGAAGAAGATTCACTACGTCTTAGGGTGGTGGAGTCATATAGTGCACCTTATACCCAATAATAAACTGTATTCCTTATGTTATAAAATTCTAGATTTTAAAATGATGAAAGTATTATAAACGTGTCACATCAATACCTACCCTAGGGATGTTTTCAAACTTAGCCAGACGCATGCGCCATGAAAATATGGCTTACATATTTAGATGTCCGATAATAGAATTTGAATCCCTAATCTTCGTTCTCAATACAGCAATCAGACCAAAATAAAAACTACAGAAATTTTTGGATAAAAATAAAAATAATATTAATTATTAGGAAAGATTGAATTATTTCACTATCCGAAGAGATATTGATATATTTTAGATTATTTTGAATATAGGTACTTCCTTACATATAAAAAATAATACTGAAATATTGTGAAACATTATGAAAGCCAATTTTTATATTTGAAATATTACACTTTATCATAAGTATTTTCATATATTATTTTAAATTAGCAAATATGCCTCGAAATTAGATACAATATATAAAAAATAAAATACACAATCTTCATTGTGGACGAGGGCAAGGGTAGATTTTTAATGACCATTGGAATATTTTATTGTTCAAAATAAAGGGTAAGATTTGTTTTGAAGAAACAGTTGGTACCTACGTAATTTATGGACACGTTATGTTTTTTCACATGAGAGAAAGCCAAACACATGCCTTTAGATATGCAAACAAAGCTAGACATTGTTTATTGTTGAACAGACCGTTCAATCTTTAAATTCCTCGTGCGTCTTGGCTTCCTAAGCGGTCGAAATCTCGGCAGAATTGGGTCACAAAAAAATGGGGGGTCTTTGAAACTTTCTACGTGATAACAATATAGAAATCCGAAGGGGGTGAACTTTTCCTTCCTCAGCAAAGCCCTTCGCCCCCTTAAATGGTTTCCACCCCTGCTCCGCCATCCCTCCACCGAGAAGTCTGGAATGCTTCGGGTTAAGGGAGCAATTTATATTCCTCATATTTCCAAGGAGAATTTTTTCGTCTCTCTTCTGCGAAGGAATAATGTAAAATGAGATGGCGTACCTACGCAGAAATATGATTTTATTGTGGCAAACGAGATATTGTGTTTTTTAGGTTTTGTTTTCGTAGTGTAACGGTGCTGGGATGACGAAAAGTATTGAAAGTGAAGGAAATTTATATCTTTAACCATAAACATTGCTTTGTTTTCGTCTTGGACATAGATAAAATAACTAGTGCGTACCTACGCAGCATAATCTATTAATTTATCTTGATTCCTTACTTTGTACTTGAACTCTAAAAATATTAAGCTAGGTACCTGCACTAAGATACTCTCTCTACTGAACTGAGAGTAACGCAGCAAAATGTAAATAAATTTTAATGAAGGCACTTTTACTTCATGTAATCGAATTTTAGCACATGCAAATTTAATTCTAAATGAAAATGCATATGAGTTATTTTTTATTCCATTACCGACTTGTAGATTTTCTAATATGGATAAATCAAATCTATATTATTTTATTTAATTTATTTTTTTATTTATTATCTTTGTTTTATTAACCACTAAAATGAGTTTAAATACATCTACCGGTTTCGAAAAATATCATTTTCTTCTTCAGGATGTTATAACTAACTAAAACATATATTGTTTCTTTGACAGAATCTATTTAAAAAAAAAAAAAAATTTTTTAGTACCTAACTCAAATCATTACTTAATACAAATTTACTCGAATAATTTTTAGGAAAAAATTTTAGAATGGGACTCGTAGTTAAATTTAGTTGGTTGTTTATAATTTTTTGATTAGTTTTACACGCTTTATTTATCTCCAACGATTCCAAATTATTTAATTTGTGACCTACACCGTTTATATGCAAAATTGACAATCCCAATTTTTTATCAAAATCATGACCATTTTCTATCAAATGATTAGCAAATTCTGAAAACCCACTATTGTTCAAACATCTCAAATGCTCCCTTACTCTTATATTAAAATTTCTACCCGTTTTACCAATATAAAATGCAGCACAATCCTTGCAACTAAGATAATAAATAAAAATATGAATCTTAACCACAAAGATAACATTGCTGATTTTAAAAGTATCATCAAATCTAGTTACCTATTAATGTAATCCATTATAATTATAATTCTAGTGGGTACATTAAAATACAGAATTATTTATTAATTTTGTTTTTCAACTATTTTTATGAGTTAATTATGCACCAACGAATTCAATTTGTAAAAATATTAATTAAAAAAATAATTAATCTAGTAATACCTAACTTAATATTGTTACGATTATGAAAGATGTAAAATTAATTTAATGATTCAAAATTTAAGTTAGGTAGGTACTAGAAAAAAAGAATTTTAAAACATTAGAACAATTTGACATACGGTTTTAGTTAATTGTTTGACATCCTGATGAACGAAGATGTATTTTCCGATATCGGTTTGTGTATAAAAGTGGTTTAAAAATAATGTTAATAAATACCTAATTCAATATTAAAATGAATAACCATAACGAAAAGTTTGCTTTAAATATTAAAAGCAGTAAGTAAATTATATCTATTTGGCGTGCGAGGTAATGATGATGACGAGATTTTTCCTCTTATTAAGATGAATGCTATGAAAATGATACTTTGTCATGCATTCGTAATGATACCTACATACTAGTGGGTGCCGTAGGTAGGTACGAGTTTTTGCATTCAATAATATGTTAGTCTTTGTCATCTGATGGTGCAAAATGTAAATCTGGGATCGGGGGTAAAATTAGGGGTAGCTGAGAGGGCAGAAGCTTCGAGCACAATCAGGATTGAAGTGCAGAACTGAAGCTTCGTTAATGTGTAAAAATTTAAATTGTCACTTTTCAAATGAATACATCTATTGATGCATTATTTGAAATCCATCTGCTTTGTTTTAACGGAATCTCAAATTCCTTTGAGTAAACCGATAAGAGACGCCAGAATTAACAATTCATTTTTATCAAATTTTTCGATAAAATTGATCATCATCTGTTTAAAAGTATATAGAAAAGCAATACATACTCGTAACATTAATGATTGGGTTTTAAATATTCTCCCACATAATAAATTTGGAACACAGATGAATTTAAATAATCCTCATTATTGGTCGTTTTTAAGAATGGAAAATATGCTCTAAATTTAAAAAAAAAAAAACCTTATATTCCTACCAAAATTTTTCATAAGAATAAAATTTTCCCAAGGTAACTAAATATTTACTAAAAAGTTCTTAAATATACCACTAATTCAATAGATTTTTATTGGATTAACTGTAAACACAGAATCACTGGTTAACAATAGATTTTTCAAAAAAATATTAGTAACCAAATACTACTAATTTGTGTTATATAAAGGGTGCATGTTCTTACAGCTTTGGGGTCTAAAACACCTAGATCCGCCCTTGTATCTATGAGTAAAATGTAAATATGATTAATCAGACGGGCAAGTGAATTTAAATAAATTGCGTGGTAAATAAATTATACCTACGATGAAGAAATAACAAATCAGCAGTGAATCCGTAAATGATTAATGAATAACAGCTATGAACATGCGAAACAGTGGGAGAGGATATTGAAAATATTATGTTACAAGTGTAGAATATTATGTTACAAAACACCTTCATGGTGTGAATACGAATCAGGTGAGAAAGTGTGAAGCGTTCGATAGTTGGTTAAAAATGTATCGAATTTAAAATAAATTTTTCATATGTAGGTATATTTTCAGCAATTTGATAAAAAAAATTATATAAATTTCTTTGCATGACCAGTTAATCGGGAGCGGCCAGTCGTTCCATTTCGGGAAAACATAAAATTAAAAACATAATAAACATGCAAATATTCTCGCCGGCAGCTTGTCGCTTATTCACACGCAGTTTTTATTTCCGCAGTTTGAACGCAAACTTCTTGGCGATTATTAAAATAATTAATCGTTGATTCGGTAAACATAAATTTTGATAAAACAAATTAAATGAATGAAAATATTTCTTCATAGAAAATATAACTATTTACCACCGGGACTCGATCCCGGAACTTACCAAACACCATGTTAACCATTTAATCTGATGAATTTAGACTTTATATGAAAAATCTTCATGATAAGTATTAAGTAATGACTTTTTCAATATTTGCACAATTACTTTGTGACAACATACGTATTATATAAATGGTAAGAAAAACACCACATTTATTGAAACATCAAGATGTTTCGATACCTATGGTATATTCTTCAGGAAACAATGTATACCGATTTTAAATTATTTTAATATTATCTGTGCTTGTATTTTTAATTTTGCTGTATACATTGTTTCCTAATGATGATACCACAGGTGTCGAAACATATTTATGTATCAATAAATAGTGGTTTTAAATAAAGCGTTTTTCATATTATTTATGTATTATTAAGTTAACATATAAATTCTAAATTCGTCAAGTTAATAGATTAATACGGCATAGGAGAAGTTTAGAGTTTGAGTTCTGGTAGTAATTAAATATTATTTCGATAGATAAAGTTTATCTGTATATGTTTCTAAGTAGGTATTTAAAATGAGATAAATCCAAGAATAATGTTAAAAAATTGCAACATCTCAAATAATAGGTACCTATATGATTTAAACTACTCATACAAATTCTATTTGATTTGCATTTTTTATTGTTACTAGGAACAATACATTTAATATATTTGAAACATCACATTGTTTGTACAAATTCATCTCATTAACAGAGGGGTGTCGGCCCTCCAGTTGCAGGCTGGCGTAATTTCACCCTTTCGGCAATTTGGTAGCACTCACAGAGTCTAATGCCTTTCAACAATTCCGCCTCTCGTCTCATTCCTTTCCTCTCTCTCCTCGCGTCGCGGGCGGGACCGCCTGAAATATTTTCGCAAAATAAATTTAGCTGAAAATAAACTACGGATGCGAGTAGGTAGAGATTATGATGCGCGCCTGGGATGGAAATTATTCATCTTCTCCCGGCAACGCCTTCCCGGGGATATTTTGGGAAAATACACTTTTGTTATGTAGATGTATGAATACGAATTTTCTGCTTACTTTTTATTTTATTCGTATATTTTTATCGCGAGCCGGCGTCTCAGTTTCCACCGTTTGCGCTGTGATATTATTTCATCTCTCTGGTGAATGGCCGACCCAAATTAAATCATTAAACACAATTTAAAATCTTTAAGAAACTTAATATTTTATATTATCTCTTAATTTAACCTTTTTATACATTTTAGAATGTCCGAACGCCTGGCGAGAAAAAAGATGAGGGTACTGTAATTTTTTATTTCTCATTTTAATATTTTGAGATATTTTCACTCAATCAACAATAGATATACTCTAAGTTGCATGTGTATATCTATAGAAATTTTTTACATAAAGAACAAACTAAATCCTTTTAGAAACTCCGCCTATTTATACCCCACACTCACTCTTCCGTACCTGATAGTTTCAGCCCTTTACCGTACCCTTACAAACAGTCATCTTGATATATATCGCGTGTTTATTATTAAAAAATAATGTCAAAATTTTCAGCGGGAACCGAATTTGTTCCATTTGAAATGAGATATAAACGGTTTACCACTAGACTAATAAGTTCACAATTATTATTCACTAACTAAAAAATAACATACGATAATTCATCATAAATAAAACATAATTGTGGCACCCTTTTATAGCCCTTCAGATATTCATTGCTTTGTCGTTGTTGGCCTTCACATATTGTCGTACAGGTTGTGATAATTTCAACATGCGATAGGTAATAGATAAGTAGTTTGTTGAAATAGTAACAAATTTTCTGCGTATCGCATTGTTCGTTAACAATTGAACAAAATTTATTCATTCAATTAATTATTTTCATTCGCAGAACAATCAATTCTGAAATAGGTATTGTGTACGTAATTAAGAACAATTTTGATCTTCAACATCATCTATATCATAACATATTTTGTTTTGATTGCCTTTTAATTAGACATTGAGATTATCTGAGATGAGATCTTTGAATGTAAAACATGTAAAATTATTTAGTGTGCTATAATGCACGTACAATGTGAATAGATTTCAGCAAAAACTAATTAAGATCTTCAACATATTTATGACTAAAAATTATATGTAAACTTAATTAACTTAATTATATACCTATCTTACATTATAGTACTATTTATATTAATTATATAAATATAGGAACAGACAGTTCGGCGTATTGCGGTTGTTACTTTAAAGTACCTAATTATTTATTTAAAAAATTCATTATCTCTTTTTCTTCTGTATAAAATGAGGCTTCAAAAATAAAATTACATTCTCTAATTTCAAGCACATAGTTTACGTGCTGATTTTACGACCGCGAGGAGGACTACTAAAGAATTCAAATAGTTTATTTATATATTTCATCAATCAACGAACATGCATGAATTGATGTATGAACGTAGATAGGGTGAGAGTTGTGTATAAGAACAGAAGATTGTGAGGCTCTATTCAATCTTCCAACTCCTGCGGGGAAATGGCGTGAAAGTAAATTCATCGAACACTTTATGAGCATTTTACTATTCACAAGACCTATATTAGTAGCCAATAATTAACATTAAAATTAAACTATAATATAATCAAAACAATCAAGAATCACGGTCTCTGATGCATTCCATATTTTTAAGGAATCACATTATTATTGTGAAGTTGAAATTTTTCAGAACATAGTTTTGTGGTATTTTAATTAATACAAATGAAATGTAGGTATACAATAGAATTATAGACTGAAGTACAAATTAAATGTATCAATTAGAAAGGTATAATCAATTTATCGAAAAAATAATTTGGTTGCCACCGGAATTCTAACCAGGAACTATTCTTATCCGGGGAAATGCGCTGACCATTATACCATGTCAATCTAGTAAGTTAACGACAAATTTTTGAACCTATAGGTATGTTCTATATGGGGGAACCTAAATATTTTCTCGATAAATTGATTACATCTTTCTAATTGATACATTTAATTTGTATTTCAGTCTATAATTCTTTATGGTGTGGAATCATGGACTCTGAAGGCAATAATATAAGACGAAGCTTTGAGATGTGGTGCTGGAAGCATATGTTATGCATACAGTGGATGTCAAATTTAATCATCAAAGACAGATGAATGGTTAGACGAATCATTTAGTTTTTGGGCATCTTGAGAGGAGAGAAGATAGCTCGTTGTGGTGAACCACGTCAAAGGATAGAGAGGAAAATAAAGATCTCACACTCGTCCGACCAACTGGAAAAGGCAACGTGCACTTCTCTGATGACAGCCTTTAAATCTATAGGATGCCGAGAAAAGTAACGAACCATAATTAAGAGGAAGGGAGTTTGTGGAAATCACGATCTTCAGTCTTGATGTCAATATTATTTAACTTTATCAAGTACCTACCTTTGTACTACACACACGTTGGGTTATTTTCACTAATAGTTTCGAGAGATGCTCTTTCATCATCAGGTGAAAATTATTTAAATTCGGAGAAAACACTAATTAACAACATAACATTCCCTAACACTTCGCTTTTACTGTTCATATTCCCGTTACCGGCCGAAACCTCCCCTCTTTTCTCAAGTCACGCCCCATTGTCAGAATATTCTACAATTCTGTATTTAGTTTAGTTATCACCTGATATTTTCATTTGTGTCATAACTGATAATAATTTTATACGAAGACTTTGAGATCAAATTTAGCGAGCCAACTAAACACACTAATGTTTCACCGTCATTGTTTGTCTTGCACAGTGCATCTCAATTCTGGCACCAGGTAATTATAATTCCTATAATAATTTTGTGTATAGTGATATCGAATATTCGTTAGAAACTTCTGCTATCACAAATGGTATGCTAGTCATGTAGTAGATTTATATAGTGCGGCCACATGCATACTTGTGATTATGAAATAAAAATGATTTAATTAAGAAGTACAACAAATAAATCGTGCATCACGCTGAGACTAAAGAAAATGGCTATATAATTCTAAAAGCTTGCAAATAAAAGTTTCAGCGGAGGCAAAAATGTCTTTGTAGTTGAAATTAAGGAGTGTTCAGAGAAAAGCCGACCGGGTGCCTTGAAAAGTACACATAATGATGCTTTGTTTGTTTTTATTATTTTGTTAATTAAAATATTATCTCTTTGAAATTAGAATCGCTGTAAAGAAAATGATCCTACTCAAATGCCGATAATATTTTCACAAATATGAATATTAGTTATACAAATAA
The DNA here is from genome assembly GCA_031772225.1 of Eubasilissa splendida. Taxonomy (NCBI): domain Eukaryota; kingdom Metazoa; phylum Arthropoda; class Insecta; order Trichoptera; family Phryganeidae; genus Eubasilissa; species Eubasilissa splendida. Next base: position 2,101,784 of record CM062857.1, read on the forward strand.
CTAATTATTCGTAGCGGATATCCAACAATGTAAAGTTCACAGACCACCAAATAAATAGACATGAACTAACGCTAATTCCTTGTTCCAGTATTATCACTTTGGTGCCACTCACGCAATCAAAGAGCTTCGTGACTTTTTTTAAAAATATGACTCGATTTGAATGAAAATTTAAACGCTGACAATATAATACGTCTAATTTACACAAATATTTAATTTTCGAAGAGTAAATACTTTTACTGTTGCATAAATGTGTCATAACCTATCGGATTTATGTTTCGTTGGATATATGTGTGTAGAATGCCCCTCGCTACGCAAATCATGTTCCAAACCCGTGTACTATACATGCACTTCATATCATGTCTATTCATTCACTTGTCTGTGGTAAAATTCAAGAAAACAGTTGCGACAAAAATATTTGGCACTTATAGAATATGTTTAATGACTCTATGTCTGAATGGTTTTAAGTGGAAATATGTTACGTGCTTGATTTGTTATCACATTATATATCGTATGTAGAATCGTAGGATCAAAACCAACGACGCACGATATCGTGAAGGTTATTTGTGGTTTGGCCGGTACCTATGTAAAATGTGAAGTGATAGGAAATATGAAATAAAGTACAAATCAATTCAATGTATAATGTTTTATTTTTTTAGAAAATTGAAATAAGATTGGAGCATCAGCCATACAATTAATAGTTATTTTCAAGATACGAAATTAAATTGCTGGCACGAAATGAATTCCAATATGGAATGTACGTATTTTTTTAGTGTATATTTTATTCTAGAGTAAAAAAATAATAGGATTTCAAAATAATTGAGCATTCGGACTTACATATTACATATTTAAAAAAAATAAAATCCATTTCTAAAATAATGATTACGTGCTGCCTTTTCAAAATAAAATGTGTAGTGTTAGGAGATGAATGTTGGATATCAAATATATAAAACAAAATATAATTTAAAATAAATATATTTATCTTTTTTTAAGAAATCTCTGAAACGAGAACTGGAGAATATATGGAAATTTGTTCTGTCAAAAAGTAATACATATTCAATTGATATGCTATTCTTCTTTTGTATTTGTTCTAATTTAAAAGCGCATTTTTAGATAAACAGAAGCTTATTTACCTATTTTATACTTAATAATATATCACAATGTCTTGTAGCGTGACACATACGGGGAAATATGAAAGGAAACCGATACATTACATTGGAGTGAAATATAAATTTTCATTGAATACAAATAAAACAAACATTTAATTTTTATCATCAGAAATTTAACTGTAAGAGAGAAAATGTTTAAATACTGCCTTATGATGGATTTTAAAGACCAGTACCTATCTATATGATAAAAGCCAATAATATACTATCTAAGCGTAATAACTTGGGAGATTGAAACTTTGTATACTTACTTTATTAATAAAATTTGTTTTGAAGAGCACAAGTATCGGTACCCACCTCGTGGCTATACATTGAAGAAACGTGCAACCAATAAGTGAATCGATTCTCGTAACAACCACAAAAAACTTTAAGTTTGAAATACAGAAATAACCCTTGCGCTCTCGTGAAATATGTTACCAGAAATATGGCCGCGCGTCCCTCTCGGCCCAAGTAATTTAATTTATTATTTTGAGGGGTTAAAATGAATAAATCTCGCGGAAACCAACCCCGAGTATATATTTGTCACACACATCGTGCGCTCTCAGACGGGTGTGTATGTAAATACACAAATTCGGTAACAAATGAACGACAGTTTTATTAGAAGTATCTTGTAAACTAGATACTTACCTGCTGACGTACCTTTTTTCATTATTTGTTCTTTTGCAAATCTATCCTTTATAAATAATCCAGGCAAACGTCTCTATACGGTTTATATGTCGTGAATCGTTTTATTGTAAAAAAAATAACGGATAATATACTAACAGTGTTCGGCAACGAAGGCTATTTATTAGATTGAATGAGTAAACAACGCTGTTAAGAATGTAAAGTTTTTCGAAAAGATAATAATATTTCACGACAAGCTTGATAAGTTACAGTGAGAAAATTGTTCAATGCATAAATAAATATAAAAATAAAATAAAATTATAAATACATTTTTACTAACAATTATTCATGAACTTCCTTAGGTATCTATTTACTTAAATGACTAGTCTATTTTATGTAATTAAACAGATGAACATGCATCTGTTTGCATTACAGTTTGTTGAAAGATGGGGTAGGTGTGTACTCACTGCATTAATCTAATAAAGTTGTGCTAAATTAGAAATTAAATGTTTATGTGGCAGAATATTATAACAATATATTAAAATGCACCTAATGCGATAATAAATATTCTCAAAATATATATTTTAAAATTTTATTGTAGGTACGTTAATTTTGAATTCGATTTCGTCATCATCAGCTTGTGTTTCTCCACTTTTGGACGTAGACTTTCCCCAAAAACCATCAATTATCTATGTCTTCAACCTTTTTTATTCATATATTGTCAACCACACTTCTGATGTCGTCATGATCACATCGATCATTTCTTCGACAGATGTTCATCCATTTATGAACATCCATTACAATGTATAGTAATATTATATCTCATAAGAAATATATTTAAAGATTGATTTAAACGTATTATTTTAAGCACCTTATAATGTTTAATGTAGATTATTTAAAATGTCGTTTAAACACCAACTAATTTCAGAAAATACTATTTCCTTCATCAGTATGTCAACTAAGACGTCAGCCTCTATTTTGGCCGCAGGAAGGGTTGTAGAACCTACCAACCGTTGACAGAAGTCTATGTTTAGCGAACGGGCATTTGCGGTGGCAGGCCCAAAAGCGTAGAACTCTTTACTCTCCATCATAAGATTCAGTGCATCAGAGACTTTATTTAAGTAGAGACTAAAAACTCACCTTTTCAAAAAATCATTTCAATAAGTTTAAAAGTTTAAATAACAAATTTTAATTTTAAATACAAAGATAATATATTAATTAGAAATATATACATATAAAATCAAATCGAAACATGTTGTTGCTGCTACCTGAATAATACAAAAAAATAAAGAATGTATAGATTCAAATAATGGAACGATAGATGTATTAATTTGAAAGTGTATCATATTAGTTCGAAAATTTGTTGTCAATGCACTGCGTTGATATAGCACAATTGGTTAATGCACGTTTCCTGGATAGGAAGAGATCCAAGTTCGAATCCCAGTAGCAACAATAATATTTTTCGATAAAATTGATTTTATATGAATATTTTTCTAATTAATACATTTAATTTGTAATAAATAAAATATATTGTTTCAAATGTAATTTTTTTTTGCCAATGCCAATATAAAAACGATATAACCAAGTTCAAAACCAAAATATCGATATTATAGTCTCATTATATCACGTAATAATACTTTACAATTGTTCTTAAACTAGTAATGTAGCTACCCGTTAAGTACCTACAATCATAAAGGTAACAATACAACATTCTGTACAATGTATCGAATATTATTACGGTGTGGGTAGTCATTACCGTTCATACCTTCTCCGCTGATGAATGTTGGTACGTTTAGTAAAATACAAAACGACCTTTCAGTGTAATTTATGATTATTACATAATTATGGCTCATAATACCGATGTGAATCAATTAACACAACAGTAATACTTTGATAGTTAATTATATTTTTAATTGAAATATTACTTAAATGGTAATAATACTAAGATTAAAATCTGATTTTGATGTCAGTAATCGATAAATTAAATAAGCTTTTTCATTTTCTTAAAAATTTCAATTTTTTATTTTATGCAAAATAATAAATTTAAATTTATGAAAAAAAAATTTTTTTTATGGAAAACACATTATTATTGTGAAATAAAATATATTGGACAAATATACAATTTTTTATGATTTATATAGCAGTATTCTTAAATTGTCTTATTTTTCGACTCATGAGTAGGTACTATGTAGGAGGTGTACAAGTGAAAATTTCACGATATTTAACGAGTTAAAATTGTGGAAAGTCATTTTCTATGAGGGTTGGAAAATATTATTTCAGTTTTCATACAGAAAAATGCATTGATGATTTCAAAAATAAATAAGCAATGCACTGTCATGTTATTTAGTGCATAGTTATGTTACCTGGCTTTTTATTTTCTCATTTAAAATAAAAAATATTTATTTAGATACCAAGGCTTTTAATTATTTCAACTGAAAAGAGAGCTAAGAATAATTTGCACAAACATTTAATAGTTTAGTAGGATAGGAAATTACTTTCCGTCATAATATCTAATGCGATGAATGAAGTAATGAAAGTAAGCGGTGAAGAGCGAGTCGCTCGTGTCCGCCCTGCCGTCCATTTCTCCGTAGTGTTGAGCGACATGTTGCACGAGAAACATTATATCATATTTTGGTAGATTCTCACCCTTAGAAAAATCTTCGGATATCTATTACAGTGCCAAAGTGTTAATGTTATGATGTGAAGTTTAAAGAGGTGCGCGAGTTTATTTTATTAATTTTAAAAAAAATACTATTTCAGATGGCCAACATTAATAATTAAATTGTAATTGTTTACTATCAAAGCTAATGACTAATAACCAACATAATGTATTTAAGAAATATCTTGATGGTATAAATAATATATTTAATTTTATCAATATTAGCAAAATAGCTACATATTATATAAATAATAAGAGAAAATACTTTGTTTAAACCACTATTTATTGATTATTCAACATGTTTCGATACCTATGGCATCTTCTTCAGGAAACAATGTGACTGTTATCCACCACTTAATAGTTTTATTTTCATATATGCTTTTTTTTTTATTTCAGTATATATTGTTTCCTGAATAAGATACCATAGGTATCGAAACATGTTGAATGGTTTAAGCAAAGTATTTTGTCTTATTATTTAATAATTTTAATAATAAAGAATAATAAATTTGGAATATACATAAAAAACGATTGTAATTACGTACCAACTTGTTTTAATTTTCGTATACCTACCAACTTAATATTATATTTTACAATATTTTATGCTCGTTTGTACATATATGTACATATGATGCATACCTACTTAAATCTTGTAATCGATCTTATACCTATACATTCTATTATAAATTATGTAATATATTATTTTATTATTTACATGCTTAACAAACAACATGTTACTAAATGCAAAGCATGAGAATAATAGATATTTCTTTTTCTAGAGATTATTCGTATACTAAATTGTAATGCAGATTTAAATTAGAAATAGTCTTTATAACAAACGTAAATTTTCACGAATCGCTACGTAAAAACTATAAACTACGCATTTCTCCGTAAAGTAAAGTAAAAAAGACGAGTACGACAAAATATAAGAAGTTTCGCGTTAATTTTTCCAATTTTCCCCTAAATTTTCGCTCTCCTGAAATTCCCTTATTTTCTCCCAGGCGAACATAAAAGGTGACGGGGAGGGGCGAGGGTGGAACCACCCCGGCGCCCGGCACACGGAAAGCTTTCACAGCCGGGGAGTATTTAATGAAAGGAAATTGAATGGAATATGTTTTCAAAAGCCGCGCCAATATTCCCCGTCTCTCTTCACCCTGATTTTACAGTTGGGAAAACGCATTACGGTATGAGAGGTCGGATAGATTAAAAGGGGTATTGCTGCCGTAAATTCAGAAATATTTTTCCATGTCGAATAACGCCAAACCGCGAAAAATATGAACACTTTTGCTTGTATGTTTTTCGAGCGATTAAAGTGTTTTACGATTTGATTTATGGTTAACAACGCGAGTAATTCGGTACATTATTCAAAATAAAACACCTTTTTATAAAAGTTTACCGATATAAAATTAACGCAGGTTGCAATTTAACGGTCATTTTTTTTAGTAAATCACAGGTTTTCCTTTAAGGTAAATGACTTTTATTGCAATTCATTTATAATTAGAATTTTGTATTATAATCAATAAAATAGTTAATAACATGTTATTATTTTACAACTACTGGTAACTATGCAATTTTTTTGCAGCTAGATTTCTCTTACCAACACTGGAGTATATTTCAGAATATCAGAGATTTATTATTAGACTGGCGTATCTACATTACACGTGACTCTAAAGTAGGTGGGTATATGAAATTATAATATTTGCAATTAGGTACATAATATTACGCACAAATATTCACATTGGTATCAATACTCTATGTGACCATATGGTTAATTTTAACATTTTTATTTAAAAATTAACTTCCTGTATTATATTATAGAATCTATAAACATACGTACTTTAAGAGGAATTAATTAAGTATTTAGGTACATTTAACATGTTTTTTTAGATTAACTCAAAACGGTTTGGGTTATGTGAGTTTATATTATGAGCAATTTAATTTAGTAGAGGTTGACCGTCAAATTTGAAAATATGTAAAAATATTAATAGTTAATAATAAATGTGACACAAAAAGGTCAAATCGGTCGAACACAGATAAGATGCTTTCTACCCTTGCAGGGTGGCAATAATTGCGATGTCTGGCGAGTATTAGGGTTGAGGCGATACAAAGACTGAAAAACCCCCATTGTACTGCGAAAAGAGATTTTCCAACAAGATCCATTCTTGCTCTTTGTGAGCTACAGGCGAGTTCTTTTGTTATTCGGTAGCCCGGTACAAAACAGAATAATGACGGCTAGCTAAGGTCGGGGGTTTACGACCCAATTGGTTTATATAACGGCGTTCACGCGAAGGGTGGCGATGTCGGCGCTAATACACGAAAGTGAGTAAATGGGATTACAAGTAAGCAAATTGATAGATAAACTGATTATTTCTGAGAAAGAGTTCCATTATTCAAACTAATAAATATTAATTTAATAACCTCTATTTTCATATCGTGTGCTTTTAACTCTTCTTAAAAAGGGGTTGCTTAAATGGTTTGGTCGAATGGAAAATAAATAATGGAAATAAGATGTGCGTTTCGAATGTTAATGTGACGGGGAATAGAAGACGCTTGCAAAATATTTGACATGGCTAGGTAAACTAGATACTCGATGAGAAAAACCGTGATAAGATTGTGATTGGTGTTCAATTGTAACGATGCGTGCTAAGTGCGATTTAACAGTTTGATAACACAGTGTTCCAGTGATTGCTGGCCGAATAACAAATACGTAATTACAAACACATCAATCACACAATCACAGTTACAATTACGATCCATCTCATAACCATGGATTAGGCGAGAGTTGTATCACAAGTCAGACGTTTTATTATTTCTGCCTACACCCATGTGGAAATGGAGTAATGGTATGTAAGTTAATTAGTTTAAAAAGAGTAATCATGTTGATATGACATGTATGCCGTGAACGAACGTCTTTTTTTAGATTACGATATTACGTATATATATTTCGTTTAATTTTGATGATATAAAAGCACAATATTTGGACGAATGGAACATCTAAATCGCTCACTCATAATTCAGTTGTATTAATTTTTAATTTAAATTCCACATATAATAGAAGAATTAAAGTGAAAACTTGTGTTATGTGCATGTTCGTTTGAATTACTTACATTTATTTATTGTGAATATTACTATGAATATACACATTTAAAGCGAATATAGAATGTTCTATGCCATCACAAACCAGTAAATGAATAGACATGAAATAATGTGTACATATAGGAGAGGGGTGTGAAACATTAATTGCGGGACGGGGGGCATTGTTTGTGGAAACATAAATCCGATAGTTTATGACACATTTATGCAACAGTAAAAGTATTTACTCTTTGAAAATTAAATCTTTGTGTAAACAAGACGTATCTGTTATAATAAATTAATGCATATTATATTGTCAACGTTTAAATTTTCATTCCAATCGAGTCATATATTTAAAAAAAGTCGCTGAGCTATTTGACTACATAAGTGTTACCAATATGATCACTCGAGTGACACCAAATTGAAAATATTGAAACGAGGAATGTGCGTTAGTTCCTGTAGTGTGCAAAAATAATAAAATAATATTTTTAAGATGATAATGCGTATTTAAAAGTGATGAAGGTTTTTTTTAATTTCAGGCTGTGTTTCTACCCAGAAGTCCCCAAGTAATGCTTCAAGCTGTTCGGCCCCCTGGAACTACCGCTCCGTTCGATTGAGCTGTCCAACAGGTCATAAATTCGACACATTATTCCTAATATTACCATGAATTCCGATTTGGTTTCAAATTATTTTATTAAAATGTAGGATTTAGTTAAGGAATGGTGTTCCATTCTATGTTCAGAAGTCGAGGGCGTAATGAAGCAGGGCGTAGGAAGTAAGTCGGAACTATTATAGAAATAAGTATCTGCGCTTTAGCTGTTAATTAAAGATCTCATTTTCTACAAGTTCCGAAGTAATACAATCATAAATAGCTTATTAGGTAGCTATAAATTACACCCACAAGCTCATTGTAAACGTTTATATAAATAACCTTTACTGTCATACTTAAAAGAGCAATAAAAATATGTTTAATCGAATAATTATTCTTTAAGTAAAACAACGTATAATTATAATTTTGTCGCGGTATGTAATTTAGTATTGGGGGTACCTGCAGATGTATTTTTATATGTGTAGTACGTGACGTCACCATCTCATTAATGACGTACAAAAAACAAAAATTTATATTAATATGTGTTGTATATTTATTTATTTAATTTTTCAATGTAAACACGAATAACCTTGAGTAAGAATACAAAATATTATATTAGTTTTATTAATTAGTAAAAAAAATGGACATATTTAACTCAGTATCTACAAAATAAGAATTCCAGTGCAACTCAAAAAGAATTAGTAAACAATATTCCAATTGTAGTAAAAAAGAATAATTCAATTGACACGGAGGCAACATAAATCACGAAATCAACTAATAATTTCCTCGATTTTAAGATTGTACCAGTTTGCGAGATCGCTCTTGATATTTCGTTTAATTGCCTCATTGTATACCTAATAGTGTAAGCATATTTTAAATAATGGTTAATTAACCAAGCTATAAAATAATATTATCACGGTGAAGCAAACATTACATCATGTATGCATAATAGGTACCCGCTCCTTTTAACTTTACCTATATACATATATTTTAATTGATTTCCTTATTTCTTGTTTATACATGCATATATAACAAGTATGAATAAGGTATAATGTATAAAATAATATACCATTATGAGCACGCTTCTCTCACATGTAAGAACATAATAGTTATTAAATTATTAGTATCTTAAAGAAAATATTATATTTATAAGTATGAAAACATAAATACGTTAAATAAATAAATGCTGCGGAGAGTCTAAAAACAATATTGATTTAAATTAAATGTAAATTATCCAGCGGCTTTATTTAGATGAGCCTCTAAAAATCATTGTTTTTCACTCAATTATTTATACCTACATATTATTTTTATGGAGGTCATCCGAAAAATGCTCTATATAGTGAATTCAACGTGTAAAATTAACGACATTCACTACGAAACATTAAATAATACAGACTCTCAGATAATAATAAAACTAGTAATCAAACAAGAATTAAAAAAGAATGGCGTATCAGCTTAATTTTTCATTTTGCATTTAAACATCCCAATGAAGCGGTCTTCTTTGACACGATACCCAATTAAATATTTTTTGCACCCATTTTGCTTACAACATGCAGATAAACCGATCCAAGCCAAAACATTCCTTACGTATAGGAAACTCACGGTTTGCTTTGTTTCACGGGCAAGCCGGGCCATATAATCATGTCGCTCTATAGATGCAATTTCTAGCCACAGGTAGATAGATACCTGTAATTTAATTTATCACCGCTATTTGCCGCGTTTCAGTGGTTAGGTTAGGTACTAAAACCTAAAATCTTACCGGGTTTTACGTACGAACCTCCCGCGGTATACATTGTACGGCAGACATGTTAATCTAATAATATGATAATTTATCGCGGATTAAATTGACCGCACCTTTCTCTATGCCGTCAGTAAAAAACCTTACGGAGTCTTCTTAAAATCTCAGGTATCTAAGCATGTACTATATATGTTTAAAAGATGGCTGGATTCTATTTTGTTTCTCGGTGTTATTTACGACGATATTTTGTAGTTAATTTAATAAACATGTTTATTTTTCGGGAGGCATTTATGATTTTTATTTAGAAATATTACAATGTACCGTTTATTTTATTTATTATACACAGTAATACCCCGAAGTTACGCGATAGGTGGGGCCGACGAAATTCGCTTAACTCAAATTCGCGTAAGTCGGAGTACAACTTTGCATATAAATACATACAATTTTACTTTTAAAAGTAGCTATATTAACTTTGTGGTTAAAATTCATATTTTTATTTATTATTTTTGTTTTATTATTATTATTAAGGGGGCATTTGAGATGTTTGAACAATAGTGGGTTTTCAGAATTTTCTGATCATTTGATAGAAAATGGTCATGGTTTTGATAAAAAATTGGGATTGTCAATTTTGCATATAAACGGTGTTGGTCACAAATTAAATAATTTTGAATCGTTGGAGATAAATAAAGCGAGTAAAACTAATCAAAAAATTTATCTACGAGTCCCATTCTAAAAATTTTAAACCGGTAGATGTATTTAAACCCAATTAAGTGGTTAATAAAGCAAAAATAATAATTAAAAATATACATACAATTTTGTTTAATTGTTTAGATTTTTTTTTTAAATAAAATTGCAGTTCTTTATACATATTATTAAAAATATTTAAAAAATAAACAATTTACGTAAAAAAGTTATTTCGATGTCGATGGCTTTATAAAATCTAACAAATTCGTCTGACAACACAATGCCTTCTTTTTTCACACAGAATTTCTTCGTAGCAAGCTAATAATTATTTTATTCCTTGCTTTGTAGCTATAACGCGTTCTTCGTTGGAGTCTATGTTTTCTGAAATTTAAATTGAGCTGAGACCTTCTGTCAAGCTTGCAATTGTCGTATGCTTTTCTGGTGGAATTGGGTCTGAAGTGTCTTCATTTTCGTTTTGCTTACGCTTCTCTATGAGCTCATTCATCAATCCAACAGCCCGTTGACATCGTTAGCATTGACTTCCAAATCTAATTGCCTGCCAAGGTTAATAACTTCTTCTACCACATGAGCGATATCAGTTTTTTAGTAATCACAGTAAGAGAAACACTGAATATAGCGGGCGGCAGTCTAGCGGCAGTGTTGTAACGGTCAACGTCTAATGGCAGTGTCGCCAAAAGAACCGCATAACTCTGAGTTCGCGCAAGTCGGGGTAGCGTAAGTCGGGGTATTACTGTATTTTGTTAAAGAGCAGTCGTTTAAGCAGAACTGGGTCCATTTCAGATTGACGTGAAATTATGTACGTTTATAAAATACGTATATTATGTATAATGTAATACTTAAATAGTATCCAAACTAGATATTTGAATATTTACACTTACAATGTTACAAGAATATTTTGGAGAAAAATTAAATTACCCTATAATACAAATATATATTTCGAAATTTTAATAGAGTAGATATAACAATTAAACATATTTAATTTTGGGAGAAGAAAAAAAGAAAAATATATATATTAAGGCGCTCCCCGTATAGGAAGAGGTCCAGGTTCGAATTCCGGTAGCAATTCAATATTTTTTCGATAGATAGATTTTTTCTGTATATCATTTTAGTTGATTAATTTAATTTGTGTAAAAAAATATATTTAAATAAATTCAGTAAGTATTGTAAAGAAATATTTTTATTTATTTAAAATATACACAATTGTATCGTAATTTTGTGAGAGTGTTCATCGATTAACGAAAGAGTTTCATCTAGTGCGTCACTAGTTACCACAAACCTAATATAACTTGAAAAATATAAGTGTAGAAATAATTAATGTAGGTACATCTTATTTAATTATAATTGTATTGTCATGGCTTCCATATAAATAATGTAACATTCGTACTTACTTACCTATTATCTGAAAGCAATAATGATTGCGTAGTTGAGACTAATACAATTACCATGTAAGATAGTATAGATACCCGCACGTACTCAAACGATATGATTTGCATCGTTTACTATTGTAATAGATGGAAAACATATTTTCTCACATAATAATTATGTTTTACTTTGATGCGTAATATTTAACGACGCTGTACAGACCCCGAGATGCCATTTGGCAATTTTAAACCTCACGCCTGTGACAAAATCACGCAAAACTCACACAAATCTGTCAACTTATAACTGCTTAAGCCAAAGTTTGTATGTTTTCACGTGTTGTCCAAATTATCGCTCCAGATTTCCGAGCCTCAAAATAAACATTTCATTTAGTTTATCGCCTCCTGTGACACTTTTATTCGCGTGTTTAAATTTTTTGCGTTTGTTGCACTTTATTTTGGCATTTTTAAAACGGGCAAAACATGTGATGTTATGAAAACTTTTCGCGATGGCGAAATAGTTTATATAAAAAAGTGTCCGATTGAATGAATGCATAAAATGAAAGGTGTGTAGAATTGTAGTAGGCAGGTATCTTTGAAAACGATCTACACATATTTGTAGTACGATAAGCCGGAGATTTAACGTCCATAGCTTTGTTTGGCTTACAATGTGGTGTGTTAACAAATTGAGACATTAATGTCGCAGCCAGCAGTTCTCACTGGTTATTCTGTGGGCTCTGTGATTAAGTACCCGTGTAAAATATTCCTCGATGGGGTCACAAAAATAGTAGAGTAAGGTATAATTTTAAAATTATTATGAATATACCAGGCTAACGTCAATATTGACATATAAATAATAAATATTAATTAAATATATTAATTATAAAGATACACATATAAAATCAATTTTATCGAAAAATATTGTTGTTGCGCCACCGGGATTCGAACCTGGATCTCTTCCCTAACCGGGGGAGGTGCTTTATCCAACTAATCCCGGTGGCGCAACAACAATATTTTTCGATAAAATTGATTTTATATGTGTATCTTTATAATTAATATATTTAATTCATATTTAAAATATCACAGACCTATGTTCTGAATAATTACAACTTCACAATAAGAATGTGTTCTAAAAAAATATAAATAATAGTTGGTATGTACCTACTTTCTGGTATTAACTAAATTATTATGAACAAACAGGAAGTAGATATTTACCTAGATTGATTACGTAAAGCTCTGTTGATTAACTAATTAATTAATATATATATATATAATATTCTTACTATTATAAAACTAAGCTGAGCGTATTGTGGAACGAGGCTCGATCCTCCGACCACTAGATCACTCGGCTAGCCTTATAATCACTAAACCGGTAAGATATTCAATAAACTACAATATATATCTACAATATTATATTTCTAGATCCGTCAATAATGATTCGAAATTAATTACAGGACCAAAAACAACATCCAGTCAAATAGCAAAAAGTTAGATGATTATGCATATAATTACTTTATTCTAAATATGCCTGTATATGGATTACGCTCACACGCCGTTATTAAAAATGTGACGCACGAATGACTAAAATCATATTTATGTACCAACTAATATAGATATTTCTGGACATTTTATAATTAATATTTCACAATTTAGCGGTATTGTATTACCTATATATGCTCTCTATCATCGTCCACGTCGGTCCCTTATGACTGAGGATCGTGGTCTCCATGAACTTTTGCCCTCTAATTTATGATCCTCCACATTTTTCTGCATCTTGCAGACCTTAAGGCTGTCATCAAGAGAAGTGCTTTTTGTCATTTCCACTCGGTTGGTCCAACGGATGTGAGATCTTTCTCATCTTCTTCGTCTTTCGACGTGGCCCACCACATCAAGCTTCACCAAGCTATCTTCCATTCTCGCTAGATGCCCAAAAAATTGAAACATTCATGGTCTGTTCTTGATGTTTCATTCCTACAAAATGGAGACATTCGTGTGTCTCGCCGTCCATGGTATGCCCAACATGCGTCTCCAGCACCACATCTTAAAGGCATCAATCCGTCTTCTCTCCCTTGCTTTTTGGATTCATGCTCCCAATAATTATGTAAAAATAGTATCAATTAAAAGACTACGTAGATTTTATGATAGTATGTGGGTAATTGCATAAATATACTTATCTGTCTTTTTCAGGATTAAAGATCGATATCTCCACGTTCCTTGGTCCAAAATGCTCCATTTTTCAAGGTCTTCGACTAGGTGGATTGTACTCCATGCATTCTTCTGTCACATTATTATTCTACCGTAGAGGGAGGATCGACCGAGCGGACTTTTTGGCAGTTGTCCCACCACTATAAGCATTTTCATATCCATTTTATTTTATTCTCGCAATGTGAACAAAAGTTCAAAATTTCTTGACACTGATTTGCGACGGAAAGTCTGGAATAAATTTAAATCATACAGTACGGTACATTTCTTCGGCACGCTGTTCAAGTTCATTTAATTCTCCACCTTTCTGTTGATGTTTAAATATTTCTTCAAAACAAACAAACAAACAAACAATGATAGGTATTTAAAACTAATTAATTTTACAAGCTGTTTCTCCAAAGTGGTAGACAGATAAGATAACCATCAAGTAACCACTTTGTTATTTTTGGTTTAAATACAATTACCACTTTTGACCCTTTGAGATCTAGTGGCAATTTATTAAATATTTGCGGTGCACAAAATAAAAGAGATCGTTGACCAAATTTTGTATTCTTTTTTGGCACTAAAAAGTTTCCGAAGATTTTGCTTCTAGTTTCTTTAAATTCGGATCGTGTATGTAAAGTTAAGTTTTTTTTTTTAATAATTTTAGTATTGATCTGGTATAAAGTTGTCTTGTATACAAAACTTGAAAGGATCTAAAAAGTTATATCTAAACTGCCTCTTGTTCATCACTCTGACAACCCATTTCTGAATCTTAATTAGCGAATCTATTAAAGTAAGAGCTGCACCGCCCCATGCACATATTGCGTAACTGATGAGACTCTGACAAAGTGAATATTAAACCATTTTTAATAATGTAATGTTCATGAAGCTGCATAAAATTTTGAAAATATGAATTACTTTTTCTACTTTGGAGCCTACTCGATCGATATGAGGGCCCATCACAAATTTACATCAATTATAAATCCGAGATAAATTTCTAGTTGTATTGTTGTATTTATATTTTCAATTCTGTCACAGTTACATATTTGATTTGTGTCCGAAATGCATGTACCTATGTATTTTAATACCTACTATCTTTAACATTGTTTCCTTGCTCACATATTCCACACGATCCAACCATCTCAGCGACTCTTTTTACTATTTAAACACACTTACTACGATGTTAATAACCCACATGAATCTATTATTTACATAATTATGAAAAAACAGTAATTTAGTTTAACACTGCACGCAGAATGTAATCGTAGATATGTATTAGGTAGGTACTTTGATGAAAGTCTACTAAATACATATTATTTTGTTGTCAAAAGTTTAAATGTTTATTTTTTACATAAAGCATCTACGATCCGCGTTTTTTAAGTAAATACCGGATTTTAATTTTTTTAAAGAAACGCAACTTTATTTTTGAACACTTTTTACCTACACACCTTAAACTGTTTCTCAATTTAGTCGCCACCATTATTAAGGCACTTTTTATAACGGGGCACCAATTTTTGTATACCTTTGTTATAGAACAACGCTACCTGGGATGAAATCCATGTCTGTTCTCTGTATTTGAGTAATCAAAAGGCTTGCCACCAAGGAACTGCTTCACGAAGGAAAATATAGAAATCACTTGGCGCTAAATCAGGACAAAACAAGACACAATTGGCAATAAATATCAGCTGGTTTTATGTTTCGTGCATTCGAGAAACAAATCACGGACCGTATCTCACAGTTATCGGGCTGATCTATTATCTTGAACATTTCAACCACTCACTACAAGATGGCCCCACTGTGTGAATGTCTCTAAAGTTGCATGTGGTGAGTAAACAGATGAAGGAAACCATTGTGAATGCGCATGGTATTTATTTAATTATCGAGTTAACAATTCACAATGCAACACAGTTCTCCAAGTAGAGTTAAGTAGGTACATAATAAATAATAAATCAGCTGTTGTTCGTTGTTTGATATTTATGTGGCGTGAATTAGTGGCATATATTTGTGGAAAAATATTAAAAGCGTCAACCCTTAATTATAACAAGCCTTTCTTTGTGTTCCTCGTTTAAAGTTAATACTCGTACAATGCGGTACATTGATTTCAGTGAAATGAAACAATCTATTCAAATGAGGGTTCAGTCAATACATTTTATTTTAAGACGCCTACCTATAGGTAAAGGGTGTTCAGCGGAGAATTTTCAAGCTTAATATTAAATAAATAAAAAATTATTCTCTTATTTTATGTTTTATAAACAATATCATATAAATGCTGTCCATTACTCTTAAGACACTTTTGCAATCAGACTCTTAAATTTACGGACACGTGAGAGCAAAGCGTTAGTTCAATGGCAGTAACTTCACGGCGGATATTTTCTTGTAGATCGTTCCTGTAAACTCTCGAATTAAGGTATCTCCACAAAAAAAAGTAGCAGGGTGTAAGGTCCAGTGACTGAGGTGCACAGGGTATGTCTCCGTACTTGCCGATTTGGGAAAAATTCCCCTCAGTTTCTCCATTGAAACTCTAGCTGTATGTAGAGTGGCCTCATCTTGCTGAAATTGTGTTTTGTTGTTGAATCCGGGAAACAACTGCAGTTGCGGTACCAAAAACTCGTTGATCATTCGGCAATACACGTCAGCAGTGACTGTCTCTCGCTGGTTAAAAAAATAAGGGCCAATTATCCCTCGGGTAGAAATTGCACACCATACTGTTGTTTTCGGACAATGCAAACGTTTTTGATGGCGTTTCCTTGGGTTGTCGGGGCACCAGTATCTAATGTTCTGTTTATTAACATTACCATCGATATGAAAATGTGCTTCGTCAGTATACAATATGTTTCCAAGCGTTCGTGCTATTCCAAAACGTTCCAGCATCGTTCTCGCTAAGGTTTCACGTAAAGAATAGTCATTTTCGTTGAGAAACTGCACGATTTGCAGTTTGTATGGGTAAAACTGTAGTTTATTTTTCAAAATAACGCGCACTGTTGATTTTTTTATTCCAGTACAGGCTGTAATCTTCCTAATCGATTTACGCGGATTGCGCATAATTTCACGTCGAACTTGAGCCCCTCGGCCCATCATTTATTCGTCGAATATTGAAGTGAGTACAAAAAGCGCGGTGCGTTCCCGACCAGTGACTCATTGCGACTGGCAAATCACCAAATCACGCGCGTCAAACAATACCCCTCCCACTAACCTAACCCTAATGGTTTACGAGCAATTATAATTTAGTCTTGAAATTTTTCCACTGGACACCCCTTATATTAAAGGTTTTTTATACATTAAAAATGCAAAAGCTAAGTGATTGACTGGAAAAATAACAACACACGCGTACTTACTGTCATGTTAGTACGTATGCGCACAAATCAAGTCATTATAATAAATTATCAAATATGTATGAGCAATATATGAAAAATGATTTTACTGTATAGTTAGGTACCCAATGTTGATAAATCTAGATTAATATTTTTAACCAAGTGGTGGCGAGCGTGCGGTTTATATATTTAAAAAGATGTGCATTACCTATGCTAATTTCTAAGAAAGAAATATATGAAATTTACTCCATAAAATTCACACATTAATCTAGCTATTTAAATCTGAGAAATTCTATTTACGAATCTAATAAAAGTTCAAATACCAAAATATTTTGGCAAATGGTACAAAATAATCTTATCTTCTATTTTGTTCCTTCGCGATACAAATAATATACTTGTATAACCTACTTACTATAACTTTTGGAAAAACTTCTTAAGATAGATAAAAATGTTAACGATAATAATGGCTCAAAGAATAGAAGATATCAGACAAATATTTATTTTGATTAATTTATGATAAATCTATTATAGTTATGTATAATTTATTTGAATGCATGGACTGTACGTGTATAAAGTGATTTTTTAAACCTATGATTAAAATGATTGAAAATTGTAATGAGTTTTTCACACATATGAAAATAAAACCACTCGTTTTTTAGTTCTACTCGTTTAATTTCCGAGAGATTGATAATGTCCTCGTACGGCGAAAAGCGTCTCACGGAAATTAAACGAGTAGAACTTAAAAACAAGTGTTTTATTTTCATATGTGTGATTATAGAGTTCTACAAACTTATCTCCGAAACGATACATTCATTTTTGACATTTTAAATTTTAACAAAACACGTTGTATTGTGTATGTATGTGTTATTTGTTTAATTCAAATTTATAGATTGATACCGTGTATTCTCTATTCACCTACTGAGTAGTAATATTACATATTTCAATTTACAAACATGAGTGTTGTGGTTTTTCAAACATGTGAATGCGTTTGAGGTTATTGAGTAGTAAATAAAATATGTATTCACCATTTTAACGTTTTCGTCACACATTTTTCTGAGACTACTCTAGTAGTACATTTTTGAAGGGGGGGCGTGTAGAATACATATATTTGCGTAATTACTCATTTTATAGAATGTCAACATTTTATATTTCACTGGGCTTCTATCCTACGCCGGTAACGTAGCCACTCGTGGACCGTGAGCCGCAAAGCTCAACCAATCACGAGTGAGCGTAAGAAAACACAAACAGAGGATTGTAATGTTTTACTGCCGTAAATATGACTGTTGTTTATTCTGTAGCGAGCGGGCGGAACAGGATGTTGACGGCTCAGAATAACGATGCATTCGATCAATTATTAGTAAAAAAGATCCAATACGAGAAATTTTTTAAACAATGGAAGATAAATTATGTCTTCTCCAGAATATTATAAAACAAGTCACAAATTTAAAAGAATTCACGGTGTGAAAGCTAAATCGTTGTTGACGACACGTTTGACTAAATTTAAAACATTAAATGTTTTATCGTAGGCTCTTAACATTAGAAATATCCAAAAATGCATTTACCTATATGCGGAATATAGGGTACATGAACAGTAACGAAAATAAATTTAGCTATAATCGGTTGATAGTTTTTCTGAGGAGCAAACAACTCTGTACGGTGTGATACCTGCAACAAATCAAATGACAAAAAAATATATTATCGGATGATCGTGAAAATTTACGATTCGACATATTTATCGCTCGATTAATATTTAATATTCCACGTAAATATTTCGGTCTGTCAGTCACTGAAGCTGATGCGTCAATAACGACGCTTCGCGGAATCGGAAATAATATTAATGCATCTGCATTCTTGGCCGCTGCGGCCGCACGTAGGGGGCAATGTGTTTCAATCTGGCGAATCGCGGAGGAAACGGCTCTCTCGGTCCTGATTGGCCGCTGAAAGTGCATCGCAACATGGCCTCTTCATACGTGACTTCGAGCTCTGTCGGACGGATTAGGAGAACGTATCGGAACCTATCGGGAATGGCCACTCCGGTCGGAGACATCATCGCCAAATACCGGCAATAATCCAAACGTATTATTGGTTATGTTCATACCTACATGGGTGCATCAAAGCTTTTGAGTCAATAGTGTTTAGCACTGACGCCATGCCATTATATGTATTTATCAAGTAGAGTGTAATCCAGAATACGGTTCTGTTATAATCAGTGGCGTACCGTCAGGGCAGCTTGATTCCGAGTCCGGGCACTTCGGGGTCCCGAAATCGCTGAACAAGTTCAACACAGGTTTAAAATTCTTAGTTACAAATTAATGAGGTGTAGGGAACCGGTATACATGTTTTCACAGTAATTTGTTGCTACGGCACTGATAATGATCAGATATTTTTTATGATTGTTGATTGTGGTGGCTAATTATACAAGTGAACTTATTTAATAACATTTTTGGTACCGTTTGATAATAACCTCCTAAATTATCATAGATGAACGAAGATGAATTAAATGTGAGAAGAAATGTAATTTCACAAAAAGTATCCTTGCTGGTGCGGTAATCCTAATGTGCGAATATTTTGTTTTATCTTCCCTCAAAAGGGAATATTAGATGCAATTTAATTATCGATGTCATGCGTAAATATGGAAAAATTTGTGATGATTTATAAAATAAATATAACGTTTTAGAAATATCTTTGCTGGTAATCACGACATATGGTAAAAGACCTAAAAAATTTTTTGTAAATTTATGTTTGCACTCGGGTCTCTTTTTATGCGTACTATT
The DNA here is from genome assembly GCA_031772225.1 of Eubasilissa splendida. Classification (NCBI taxonomy): domain Eukaryota; kingdom Metazoa; phylum Arthropoda; class Insecta; order Trichoptera; family Phryganeidae; genus Eubasilissa; species Eubasilissa splendida. The sequence goes on from CM062857.1 coordinate 2,121,937, forward strand.
TTTATGCGGTTTTGAAGTTATGCGATTTATATTTCAAGAAGCATTTTTTTTTTTAAATAACTATTTTAGACCAATTTGACATGTTGAAAGGGTAAAAAATTCTGAGAATTTTGTCTGCACCAGTATTATTCAGCTGAAACCAAGTGGATAAGACCACAAACTTTAAATTCTTGTTGGAAAACAATTTGGCCCGAATGTGTTGCAGTCAATGAAACCAACCAAACATCGACAGTTTCAGCTGAAATAATTTCATTCCCACATGAAATTGGTGGGAAAGGTTTTGAAACTTTTACCCAAAATTATGTCGACGAATTACTTCAGGATAATGTCACGAATGACAATGATATCATTGGTATAACTCTTGATACCGTCGAAGAAAAATAAAACGAAAATTAAACTCCAGTCACCCTCATTGCAAGTGTAATTCGAGAAGGTCTTCAACTTGGCAGTAAATTGGCAAACCATTTCATTGAAAAATATGATAATTCTTAACGAGCATTCAAATTTCAACACGAGCTTCAGAGTTGCATTTCTGCACATCAGGAATTATCAAAAAAATTAGCAAAGTCATCGCAAAGTTTAATCACTGATCAACATGCGAAGTTGAGGCTAATTTTATTGATGTAGAATCATTATCTTCTAGACATAGATCTGATGGGCTGACTATCTCTTCTAGTGATTGAGAACCAGTTCGCATATTATGCCGAACATTGTCTCATATAGCGATGATAATTCTTAAGAAAAAAACATACAAGAAAGATAAACTTTTTTTATAAATTTTTTTGTTAAGGTTATACTTTTCTTAAATTTAATAAAAAAAAATTATGTGTTTTTCGGTATATTTTAACCTATTGAATTAGTTTTATGCGATTTTAGAAAATTATGGAATGTATCCTTTATTTTTATACGTGTATCTAGTCTTTTTTTATGCGTTTTCCTATGGAACGTATTTACCGCATAAAAAGAGACCTGAGTTTATTTAATTTATTAATAAAATTTTTGAAAAGTTTGTAGTCTTCTCAGGATTGTAACTTACTTTAACATCTTTTCGGAACTATGGCGCTGCTGTATGAATATAAATGCTTGTCCAAAACTCATGACGGATAACTTCGTGAAATACATTGATCCATATAAAATATATTTATTATATTGTTAAGAGAGTTAGTATTTATTGAAATATTTGACAAAAACAGACGGATTAAATAGTCGAAGGTTAATCATTAAATATCTTGTATATTAAAATTATATTCGTTATGCCTTACTGCCAAGATACTTATCAAAACATTTAGATACCTTCCCTCCAAAACAATAGTTACATTGTTTAACAAATTTAAAAAAAAAAAATTTCATGTATTGTGAAAAAAGTTGCGTAAAAAAGTGTAATATCATTATGAATAATACATTACATTAAGTGATTCTTAATTTTTTTCTTGAGATCAGTATTGTACTATCATTTCGAGTGAACGAAGATTTTAAATCAAATTTTACAAGTCATTCTATGTCATTAAGACGATATAAAAATAAATCCGATTGGTTACTGTACCTGCATGAGGTAAATGATAATAATAATATTTTTTATTTGATACTGCAGACTTATTATATATTTACTAAAATAAGGAGCAACGTTAAGGATTTCGGCAGCAAAAGAAAAACACTAAATTCGCTACCTTATCTGCTATAATAATATTTTCCTGTATTATAGCAGACAGTATTGTTTCGATATAGTGTTATAATAAGTAATAATAATAGTGTTAAAATATAAGTGCAAAAATAAAAATGCGTAAAACAAGTTTCAGTTAACTATCAAGCAGGGTTGTGTAATGTCTTCATGGCTGTTCAACTTGTGTCTGGGGATAAATGTGTGAAAGAACTGGAATGTATGAATGTAGGAGCAAAAATTGGCGATTTGATTGTATGCTGTTTATTGTACGCCGATGATGCAGTACTAATGGCGAATAATGAACAAGAACTACAGAGTCTAGTGAGTAGAATGTACGATGTGTGCAAGGAAAGCGACCTTTTTATGAATGTCGACAAGTCGAAAGTGTTCGAAAAGGAAGAAAGCAAGACACCGTGCTAAATACTTGTAAGTAATGAACGTTTGGAACAAGTAGATGAGTTTGTGTATTTGGGAAGTATGTTTGATAGAAACGGAAAGGCTGAGAATGATATCGAAAGGAGGGTGACTGCAGGAAATAAAGTGAACGGCGCATTGAATGGAATTATATCTAACGGGAATTTGTCAACCAAGGCAAGACTAACGGTGCACAATAGAGTCCTGGTACCGACACTGATGTATGAAAGTAGACTGAATGCAGTGGAAATGAGATCACTTAGGCAAATCTATTTATGACAGAGATTAATGTAAAGCTGATGTTAGTATAGTGAATAAGATTAAGAAAGGATCATTTAGGTGGTTTGGTCATATGGAACGGATAAATGAGAAGAGAATGGTAAGAAAGATATATGACGCAAGTATTGATGGCACCAGAAATAGAGGACGTCCGCGGAATACTTGGCACGACGCGAGCTTGTATGAGAAAATGTATGAATGTGGATGAGGCGAGAATTGTGTGTCAGGATAGAGGAGTGTAGAAATTTATCCCTTCTGCCTACCCCAGCGGGGAAACGGCGTGGTGGTAAGTAAGTAAATCAATATTAAATATTTATGTAACAAATATTCTTAGCGCGACTATTATAATATTTTATGAGTATGTTTTTAAAACCGATTACTTGAAAAATAATACTGTTGTAAATACAAATTTAATGTATTAATTATAAATATATACATATAAAATCAATTTTGTCGAAAAATATTATTTTTGCGGTACCGGGATTCGAACCTGGATCTCTATTTCGAATCCGGGGAAGTACACTACCAATTGTGTTATAGCACCAGTATTTTTCATGACAAATTTTCGAACCTATATGTTACACTTTTTCACATTAATACATCTGTCGTTCCATTATTTGATAGCCATCTACATTGTTTTTATTTATTTATAATTAATACATTGAATTAGTATTTAAAACATCACCGTCTGTTCTGAATAATTACAACTTCACAATAAGAATGTGTTTGTTTTTACTTATTTGAACGTATGGATTGCACGCGTCTGGGTGACGGATAATATTTTATTAGAAAACCAGTTGACTAAAATTGTCCGTTACAATGTTTTGACGACGACGGTATCGACACGAGGCGTTACTCAAACCTAAGTGGGTGTGTTATGTCAGTGTAATTGGGCCCGTGCGCGGCCGGGCCGCTTCGGGCACCCGCAACACTCTGGTGACGCGCCGTTGACGGAATGCGACCGCCATTTGTGTTTATGGGTGCAAGCCTACGATTGTGAAATAATGTCACTTGATAAATCTGGCCGAGATTGGGATGATTTACGGCGACACGACTTTAAACATGCACGCTGGAAGGTTTCCAGTGACGACACTTCAGTGGGCCATGAGTGACGACTGCCAGCAAAGTGTTAAGTGGGTACCTACTTGCTTCTACGTCGATTTTACCTAAAATGAAAATAAACCTTTCAGTTTTTCAGGTTAAAATCTACAAAATTTTTCTACGCAATTGGAATGTAAAAAACGTTAAATATTAATAATCGGTTAAAATAAAAATTCTTCTATTTCTAACAAAATTATATGTGCATTCATACTTGTATTATCTTTAAACATAAAAAAACGTTATACATGAAAATATTTTGCGTTTTAGAAGAAAAAATATATCAGCCTCCAGGTAGTCACCAAATTATTTTTATTTCTAAATATTTTTAAAATTGGCAATATTAACTTTGTGGTTAAAATTAATTATTTTTCATTTTGCACAAAATTACTTATCTTTTTATTGACCAGGACGACATCTGAAAATAAACAAAAGATTTACTTGAATGTGTAAAACTCTATACTAGCTAATGTGAAAATAAAGCATTTGTTTTTGTATTCTATTCGTTTTATTTAAGTTTGATTTAATTGATTGACAATATCTTTACAAGGCGAAACGCGTCTCTAGTAATTAAACGAGTAGAATAAAAAAAATAAGTGTTTTATTTTCATATATGTAAATAAATAATTAATATAAAGATGCCGCTTTCCGGACATTCACTTACCGTTTTAAACATAACCCGGATTACCTATCGGCCGCATTATAATATAATTATTTACTGTTTATAACATTCTATTGACTAGGCATTCATTTTAATATGAAATTTGTTTAACATAAAAAAATATTTCGATTTCTGCGATTTCGTGTTTAATGATTTCCACCGCATATCAAAATTTTACTTGATGTAAATTTTAGTACGATTGACAAAGGCTTGCTTTTTATATACTTATTAAAAAATGTTGTAAATTTTAAAAATATTAAAATAGGTACCTAATAATAAATCGAATGTTTAATATACTAAATAATGAGATATTTTCAGATATTCAATATAAACATTAACTCAACATTTATTACGTCAAAAATTAAGAAGTATACCTATATAAGTTCTTAATCAATACAATAAATCAAACATAAAAATATAATTTCTTGTTCGCAATGAAAGCTGCTAAGCGTGACATGACTTTACTATTTTTTTCTCCTCATTTCCATAAATTTTAATATTTTTAGTGGCATCAAAGGAGTATGTTTAGTTCATTAATGTTTATATAATATATATAATAAATATTCACATATAACTGCTTTATTTAAAAGATCAATTGATATTGATATGGATTTATTTTCTAGAAATTCTAGTTATGTAAAACAGATGAGAAATTCTAGGAAAGCACGGTACCGATATTCATATCTATACATGAATATCCAACAATTATTAACTTAGGAGAACACATTATTATTGTGAAGTTGTAATTATTCAGAAAATAGGTCTGTGATATTTTATAAAAACGGTATAAATAAGGTAGATGACTCTTTCAAATAATGGAACGATAGATGTATTAATTTGAAAACGTGTATCATATAGGTAGGTTCGAAGTTTGTCGTCTAAAATTATGTAGCTGTAGAATAGCTGGATAATGCACCATCTCCGGTTTGGAAAAAGATGCGGGTTCGAATGCGGGTAGCGCAACAACAATATTTTTAGATAAAATTGATTTTATATATATATATCTTTCTAATTTATACATTTAATTCATATTTTACATGGTATTTACGTAACTTAATATTAACGATATAGACTACGTTGTTATGACGTAAGAGATTGTAAAGATGACGGAATGATACGATAATTTTACGTAACTGTTCGCACGCGACAATTAAAGTGGTATAATAAAGTAGTACCGTCGAACGTTTTTACTAAAGTAGGGTATCTAGTACATATATGATTCGAATCAATTTAATGCACCGGCCAAGTGCATCATATTTTATCACACGCCTATTTATTACCCGAGGAGTGATTCACAACATTTTCTTTAACTGCTCGGAGGAAGTCGAGCAGGTACCTGCTGCATGCACTACCAGATATAAAGGCATAACTGCACTTCCCATTCCGTAAATGGACTCGCGCATGAGGATATATGGCGCTATGTGGTCTAGAACAGTGCTACTCAACATGGGCAACTGCGGCCCACTCGATATTAAGATACGATCTAACAAATTTTATACCTCATTGAACTGATTAAATTCCATGTGTGCGCGCGGCGCAACCTGATTGCGTGAGTGGTAGAAAATAAGAGTGGAAGGACAGATGAAAGGGATTTGGAACAGAGACAGGAAAAAAACAGGGGGCTCAAAAACCAACCAGACACCAGAAAGAACATGACCTACCTGCAGGAGTGCTCTTTTATCTGGATTTCACTTTAGATATGGCCACAAGTCTTCTGACTTTGATTTTACGCACAAAATCTCTCGAACTCACACTTTGTTGATAGCGCAAAGTGAGCACTACCCGCTCCATACAATAGCAGTTCAATATGACATGTTCAAATGTTAATTCTTCAATAATTCGACGAGTTCAAAGCAGGACGTCAACTTGTTTAACTCACAACAGTCTAACTTGCTCCATAGCAAATTCATAGATCTTATAATCATTTTTGTATATTATCGGTATAAAATAATTTGGCGACAAAAGAGCTCGTTAGATTTTTTTTATTGTTTTCGTAATTTTGCATTAATCATATTACCCACATCAATATTTTTCTCTCAAAAATGTTGACCATCTGGAGAACGTTGATGGTGGTGGACTGGCAGTCTGGTCCAGGACTACGGGCAGTATACGGAGCACACTTTGAGTAACACTGTTCTTGTGGGACGTGATTGAATGTATCGTGTAAAATTCCCCTTATTTCTCGAGAAGAGGAGACTGTTTTGTTTCGCTAACACATACAGGGTAGGGTGAAGGAACGTATCCACTCCAACACACCCAACCCACTTGTCTAAATAAAAGAAAGAACTTTATTGGCGTGTAGCGAGAAATATCGGGCTAAAGCAAGACCCGCCTCGTTCTTGATACAGACAAGTATTATTGCAGAATGTCTGAGCTCTGCAATGATCTGGAATATTCAATAATAAACTTTTAATCAAAATAATTTAACCTTACGATTAAAGTTTCGATTTAATAATTGAAACAGCACAATGAAAATAATCGTAGAAAGAAAGTATCTCTAAGAAGACAATATAAGAACCAAGTTTTTCGTCAATAATTTAGCTTTTTTAATTTCACATTTACTGGGGAAACTTACATCTTTACAAAAACTATTAATGTTATTCTGTCACATCATAACGCTTCTATGATTTCATCTCTATGTGCATCATCCATTTATTATCAAAATGATGTATTTTTGTGTAATATTTCAATAACTATGCATGTGTAGTATCTAATGTGTATTACATGTATTATGCTTAATAGGAATGCGTATATTTCTATAGAAAACTAGCACTTTATGCAAGTATATAATGTGTATCTATAAAAGATTTTTTTAATAAACTCTTTCGGATTATGTAAAAAATTATAATTAATTATTTTTAAAAATATACTTAATATTGCAGCGTGAGATTAACTTGTAAAATACAATACTGATGAATATGATGAAGATGATGTGAGATTACATAATTAAATTGTAAAATAAAAGTCAATTTTATTTTTAACTTTGTCGTGTTAGTTAAAGTTGCAAGTCTGTGAAAGTTTTCTACAGTAATAATTTACGTAGGTAAATAAACAGTAGATACAATTATTTAAAAAAATAAAAATAACGGGAACTAAAAAGTAAATGTGATGTCATTAAAATACCATCAATTAACATTTGCCACATAATAATAATTATTATTATTATAATAAATTGATTCTTCAATTACAACATTTTTCAGTCAAAATATATTGTATTATAAAATATTTATTTTAAAATTATTATAGGATAAATATTTCCTCTTTTTATACAGACCGAAGTCCATATTAAGTAGACAGGCTTACATTATAGGTACGTGTGTTATATTTAAAGAAAATCAAAACTTTAAATGTGGAAATATTAGGATAATATAAATATATTTTTAAATATGAATTAAATATATTAATTAAAAATATATACATATAAAATCAATTTTATCGAAAAATATTGTTGTTGCGCCACCAGGATTCGAACCTGGATCTCTTCCCTAACCGGGGGAGGTGCTTTATCCAACTAAGCTACAGTGACATTATTTTTAGCGACAATTTTTCGACCATATATGTTACCTTTTTGATATCAATACATTTAATCGTTCCATCATTTGACAAAGCCATCTACCTTATTTTTACAGAATCTCAAAACACCTTTGAGTAAATCTGATAGCAGACGCCAGAATTATCAATTCATTTTTATTAAATTTTTGGACACATTGATACAACTTTATTATTTTTTTTTTTAGGAGAACACATTCTTATTGTGAAGTTCTTCTGAATAATTACAACTTCACAATAAGAATTTGTTCTCCTAAAAAAATAAATAAATTATAATATATATTATGTTCTCTACATAGCCACTAAATATGAGTGATAACATGAAATTTAGATTTTTACGTTTTTGAGCATTGCGACCGCTTTTAGATATTTGGTGGACCTTTCGATAGATTAAAAAAAAAAAAAATTTGTGAATTGTTAATAATTTTTATTAATACTCGTGTTTTTCTGAATGAAGTGTTTATGTTAACATTCGATCGGTATATCCGATGACTACAGGGATTTTTTCTTAGGGTGCAAGCAAAAAGATTACTCAAAACAATGCTGCCATAAATTATTTTCATTTCCATGGGGATCGTCTTTCGCTTTGTGCAAACAGAACATTGATTCACCGAGTGTGTATTTGTCTGTAAGCGTTAAAACTGCCCGTTGCGATATTTATTTACAAGATCGAAGTGAATATGTGATGGGCAAGTAGGTATGTGGGTACTCATATAAAATCAAATTTTTGGTTAATAAAAAAATATAATCAGCCAAGAAGAACATTTGAAAACCGGTTACCATTCTTAACATTTCATTAAAATGTTAAGAATGTTAAAATGTTATGGAGAGAAATTTATGATAACTGACAGGGATCCCTAGACCTTAATAATACACACCTTAAAATACAATTTCAATTATTATTTTTATTAGGTAAAATCTCAAGAATTTATTTTTGTTACTAATATATGATATTATAATAACTAAAGGGTGAATATTATGTCGCAATTGGAAGTCATAGAGAGTAGTTGATTATATTTCATTGTGGAGCATTTAACGTCTCAATAACGCGTTGAAGTCATTGAAACATTTTATCCAAATAATAATGGCAATGCTGTAACCATTAATGGCGATCGCTATTGTCACATGTTGGAAAACTTATTGGTGGCTGAATTGCGTCGTTTGAGCCAGCAACATATATGATTTTTACAGAACGGTACCACCTCACACACATCCCGAGCAACGCTTGATATTTTGCGAGAATTTTCAAATATATATTTAAGTAATGTCAAAAAGTGGTGATATCAACTGGCTTTATCGATCACCTGATTCGGACAGCTGCCGACTATTTTCTGTCGAGGTACTTGAAAGCTAATAATAATAATTCAGATGCTACAGGATAATATTCGAAATGAAATTGAAGAAATAACACGCGAAGTGTGCGAGAATGTTATGAAAAATATGGTTAAAAGAGCACGAATTTATGCCGCTGCTAGAAATATTTTTACATAATTGTAATAAATAAAATAATTGAGAAATAAAAACCAAATTAATAAATTGAATTTTATTTTATAGTTATTTAAAAACAACATTGTCCTGGAACATAATATTCACCCTGTATGTGACCTTAAGTTGTTCACTTACATTTATTTTGCTTACATGCTTAAATAGTGTAACAATAAAAAATACAAATAATAAATTATTACGCAATTTGTGTCAAGAATCGTATGGTAGATATGGTACAAAAATAAACAAATGTAAATATTACAAATACAAATTAATTGTATTAATTATTATTCCATTACTGGAACGATAGATGTATTAATTTGAAAAGTGTAACATATAGGTTCGAAAATTTGTCGTCAATCCACTATGTTGGTATAGCATAATCGGATAATGCACGTTCCCCGGATTGGAAGAGATCCAGATTCGAATCCCGGTAGCAACAATAATAATTTTCGATAAAATTGATTTTATATGTATATCTTTCTAATTAATACATTTAATTTGTATTTAAAATATCACAGACCTATGTTCTGAATAATTACAACTAAACAATAATGTGTTCTCCTTAATAGTTAATATTACACATTAGGTTTAAAATAAGGTTTTATAATAAGAGGTATCAATAGAACCTGAATTATGTTAACATAGCGTTCATTAGTGTAATGGAATACTAATTTATTTTACGAAATTATGTATTTTAATTCAAAGATTAAAATATTAATAACACAATTTATATATAGTAAAAATGTTATTTAAATGATTTCAGGCTCCCCTGCCCCTTTGGCCAGAGTACCCTGGCCAGTTTGCGTCAAGGTAAGGTATCTCATTATTTTAGATACTATTAATTTTATAGTTTTACTCGTTATTTTATTAATTTAAAGAAAAATATTTATAAACACTATCATATCATAAATATTCACATTACATTTCATGTACGTGAATAATCTTAAACGTTGTTGTATATTAGATTTTTCTATAATACTTCAGTATTTATAGCATACATATTATATTAACATAATTTGATTTGACCACAAACATTATTGAATTAATTTATTTATTTAAATTTGCTTCTTAATATTGAATATCTAAATCCCCAATACTTGAATGCTGTAATTACCTTTTTAAGTAGATTCTATGAAAAACTTACGCAATTAAGAAAGTAATTTATATTTTGTTTTAATTTTCTATATTAATTGAATACTGATTTTTATTTAGATATGTTATTATTAATTTGTATGTACTATCATGAAACTATGTATATAGAGCAAGCAAACACACTCAAGCATTTGTCAATTTGTATTATTAATTTTCTCGGAATGTACAAAATAAACTAAATTAAACCGGTGACAAACGTTTATCCGATTTCATTATTTGATATGCGCACTTCTTAAAACATGTCTCTGATTATGCATTCTACACTTGTGATTAATTTAGGAGAAATACTGTCTCGTCTGTTTGAATAAAAATAAACAGTTTTGAAAGACAAGAGAGGAGGGGTTCTCGCATGAGCCACAAGCGGCTACACGGTTGACATAAGTATTATAAAGTTGGAAAATAATTGTTTCAAGTTGCGACGGATTGGTTACGTACCATTGAAATATTTCACAATCAATTCCATCCAGCAGACGTTTACTGCAAGATTCCCAGTATTGCGGGGTATTTATAGCGACCGCCTCCCTCGGGCCGCTCGCCGTTGTTGGCAGGCTTCCTCGTTCTTTCTTAGTCCGAACGTTTGTTGTTTGTTTATCCGGTGGTTACTCCTGCTGCCCTGGTAGCCAAACTGAAAATGGATTGGCGAATCGTTGGTTAAAAGTGTTGTGTAAAAAAATATGCAGGGAAAACGAATGAGAGTAAAGGCGATTTTTTTCATCAAGCAATTTATGTATTTTCCGGTGGTTCACCTGCTGCAGCCTTGGTAGCAAAATTGATAAAGTGACTAAAAATCTCGTTGTTTTTCTTAGCCAAAAGTAATTTATAAAAATTCTTGAGAATTAAAAAAGAACTTAGTAAAAAGTAAAAGAATGTATGCCCAATGATTCACTTTTGCTATCCTGATTACTAATTGAACAAAACATTATTGTTCGAAATATAAATAGTAAAAATATGTTGAAAAATTTAATTACAACGTATTTGAATTAAATTGAGTCTTTGTTTTGTTATAAATTAATAAATAGTTACGATATTCTGTTAAGGAAAATGAACTTTTACAAAGGTTGATTGAAAATCATTAAATGTGACCAAATATCATGGACAACTAAAATATAACAGAATAAATAATAATCTCTGTATCTTCATAATAAAATTTTAATATGTTTTTAATTGAATGTTATCATTCTATAATAAATAAAATGAAGTTCATACGAAGTAGATGGATTGTTATTTATAATACTATTAATAATAATATTAATATCCAACCACATTTTCAGTAGATACATATGATTATAGTGAACTGTCTAGTTAAATCAAGATGAACTTCTATATTATACCACTTGGAATATAGCAATTAATTTTATTTATACGTTTTAAAAATTATGTGTAGCATAATAATTAAGAATACATATTAAATGAATCAACTAGAAAGATAGAAATGCAGAAAAAAAATATCGAAAAAATATTTAGTTGCTTCTGGGATATATAATATATTTCTAGTTGATTAATTTAATTTGTATTCAAAATACCACAGAACTATACTATTAAAATGCAACTTTTCAATAAAAATATGTTCTCTTTAAAAAAATAAGAACAATTAATTGATAGAATTAAAATAATTAATTATAAAATGTAACCTTTCCATCTCACGAAGGCAGTCGTAGCCTTGTTACGGAGAAATGCAAAAAATTATTAGTCACATTTACCTGCATTCACTCAATCAACGAATTTAGTCACCAAAAGTATAGATTATAGATTAAATATTAAAAAATCTTCTTGATCAAATCAATAGATAGGCAAATAGATGTTTTGTGGAATTATTTTTTTTTTCTGGCTAACTGTTTTATTTAATATTTTTTTACTAACAATTTTACAAGTATAAAAATCTACAGTACGAATAAAAATAATTTTATCGGTTAAAATGTTTTTTAAACTGTAAATCGATAGTTAAACTACAAAAAAATATTTTAGTTAAGTTTAAAATGTGTGTTTGAATGTTGTTAAATAATAAAACTTCTTTAATGTAATGAGAGTAAAAAAATTATTCATCACCCGGTAATAAATAAAGATAAATAATTACCAAAAATGATTTTGAGAACATAAATATATTTTACATGATTAATTTTTAACATTAAAATCATAATATATAGTTTTTATACACAATTTAATGACAACGTACGTCACAAATAATCCGATTCGCGCCACTCTGTTTAGGATTTTGCTGTGAAAGATTTAATAAGATCCCAGCCTCGTAGTAGTAATCCACCCCCGAAAGTTTATCCGGGGCATGAACCAGAAATCACGCAGCGGGGATTCGAACCACCCCTCGACTGGGCTTCGGGGAGGAAACCAAGATTACTCGGGAAAGGGTCATACGCCCTAGAGTGCAAGTTTACTTTTAAGCCATTTTCACGCGAGCGTATAGCGTGACTCGTTTCTACGGGTAAATATTTTATAATAATAAACATAAACGGAATATTATCAAAAATTTTCACATTTATCCAACTTATAAATAATACAAAAAAAATGTGTGTATAAAACATTAAACTATTTGCTTCTCTCCCGTAATAACTATAAAAATAATTTTTATATTTCCATACACACACATTCGTTTAGGATATTGTATAAAATATATTTTTTAATATTTATTTTTATATATGAAAAAATCATATAAATAATATAATGTTCTAACATTTTTTTGTAGAAATATTACTGAACACAATTTACACAACACATATTTTTGACATTTTCGAATCTAATTATTTTGTAACCGTACTCGGGTTTGTAGTTCTTATATTACTAGAAATAACCTCCAATAATGACGGGAAAATAATGTTTTTTATAACAATTATTAATTTGAAACATCAATGAAAACACAAAAATAAAATAATTTGAATATTTAAATTGATATATATATACTAATACTATTGTTTCACTACATATTTTTGGATAATTAATAAGTACGCAAGTATTTACTTACTTAGATCGATGTCAATCAACATTGTTCCTCATTAAAAAATATTGTGACAGTCTGCTTTTGTTTAAAATTATTTATCGAAATATTATTGTTATGTAATTTTGTTGCTAAGCGACGCGCATGGTAGATATGGATAGGAGAAAGGATAAAGCATATGCTGGATATATATGGATGAACATTTTTATTAAAATTTCCTTCCGTATGTAGTTAGGTGCATATAAATCATTTTACCAATTCCCTTGGAGAGGAAAGAACACAATGATATCGTATCAGTCATATTTAGAATCTTCAATTCAAATGTGCGTTGTTGTAGGATTATTAATTAATTAATAATAACCAGATCGACATAAACTCAATTAATTAATTATTCGTGAATTCCAAATTAGATATCTTTAAAGAAATAACTAATAGTTTTACCTGTTTAAATTTATATGATTACATCCGTAATCAAGTTAGGTATACAATGTATAACTTATTTACTTTTCAAAGCAAATACGAAACCATCCAAATAATTATTTTTATTTTACCACATTTAAACGAATAAATATTTACGTTGTGTAGCTGGAGACTTTGGTGCCATATTGAAGCCATACAGGTTTCGAAAGTTAAATAAAAATTAATCATAGACTGTGTTATTTCAATTTTCTTTCTGATATTTCGGATCGTTATTACTTACGTTGAAATTTTTTATAATTAATGTTGCCAGTTACAATTCAGTAATGTAATGTATAACATGCAACTAAACAAACCAGGATCTGTAATATACACATATTATCATTTGTCAAAAGGTTATATAACAAAAGGTGTTTTTTTATTAGACGTATGAAAGGTTGGATAGGGGATGATTCTGGCAAAGTAAACACACATGCACCATCACAAAGGGTGTGAAAATTAGTCGTGTTCCTCGGGTTGAATTTGTGTTCCTTTATTACCTCCGACAATGGTAGCAGGGAAGAAAATATTGGCACCATCACAAAGAATGGACATTTATCACGGTGTAATGTTCCGCTCTTGTAAACATGAATGAGACCGAAAAGAACTTTTCTCTTTGTCCAATCCGTATGTTCAATAGGAACAAGTGAAGGATGCAAGTTTTCTGCAACTGACTTTGATCGAGTCGTATTTTGTTTAATTTGATTTGTTGCACAATTTATGTTTTTCTTCGGTGGGTTGAACCGAATATTTCGAGCTTAGATTGAAGTGCAATAAAAAATAAAAAATCGATTTAATACATTTGTGGCTAAAGTTATTCTTAAATAAAATGAAAAAATTTTGTAGTTTAGTTTATCGTAATTTTTTTCAACATGAAAAAAGGATTAAAATGTAGTTAAATATCGGTTTTCATTTACGTCATTTAATAGAGCTAGTTCTTTTGCATTTTTTAGTTACTTTCTTCAACTCCTCGAAGATCTGCGCCCGTTTTAGAAGGGATCAGAAGGCCGATCATTTCCCTCCGAGCGCTCGCGGGCACTGAAATTTGCGCTGCGAACTCTCGGGCGAGAGGTTTGGCCCTCCGTCGCTAGATGTCAGCCGCGCATGCGCCGGGGGAGGGTGACTCGATCGGGCGAGGGGGCCGAGGTAGATTATCACCGCGGGGAGAGGGGCCGCGGTCCGCTATACAAGTCAGTCAGTGACAAACAGTCGGTGGGGTCGTCCGCGTCGCGATATTCAAAAAAATAGATCTGATACAACCTCGCGATTGCGAAAGCCGAAAGTAAATATAAAAAAATCAACAAATCGCGATTTTATAAAATATGACTTAATACACTCGACCCCGATAGCATCGGCGACAGTTAGTTGTTGATGATGGTGAAAATAATAATAAATTGAACCAATAATAGATGCATGACCAGATGTGTAAACAAGCCTCTTAGTTCTTCTACAGTGTTTCATTATTTCTTCTGTAAAGGGCACATCTTCATGTTACCTTTCAAGATAAATTATGTGTGTCCAGCGGCCGCGGGTGGGAGACGAATAAACATTACACTGTCGACGAAAGTCACGACAGTTTTACATTAAATCAGTTTGACGTGCTCTGGATACAGAAACTGCAATAAGTACATCTGAATTCTCGTTTCGTGGGGAGAAAAGGAGGCAAAATAACTCTATTCTGAATACGTAAAGAGAAATTTACGAATCTGACAGAAGTTCACTCCGAAAAGAGTGAGTTTATTTTGACAGTGCACCTATTGTGCAATATTGAAACACTCTGAAAAAACGTGAACAGTTGCACCGGGACCGTGCGAGGCAGGACAATTGAAATAATACAATAATAAATGGGTTGTTTGCCGCACTAAAAAAAATGTTAAAAATATTATCTATTTAAACTGAATGTCGTAAATAATACTACTATTCAAAACGCACGTTACGTAAAATTAGAATATATTTATTTAAACAATATAATTGGACTTTGAACGAGGTAGAGGCGAGAACTGCGAGTGAATAGAAACAATACATTTTACTGTTAAACGCGCAATAAAAATAAAACATAATAAATGTTTGAAAGATTTGTCGGCGAGGATCGGGGCTGTAAAATGGCACGTGCTCGGGCCCAGCAGTCAGCCACCCTATAAATTAATTTACGATCGCACCGTAAAGTGTTGTACCGTTCGATGATTTACGAACTCTCCCATCGTACCCGCTGATGCACCTGAACCCGATCAGCTGAGAATAAAAAAAAATTGACCGCTTTCTCGGAAGCGCAGATCGGAGATTCGATAATACAGTTCGGCGAACTGAGGCTTGAGTGTGTTTGTGCAGGACCCTTCGTCAAGTCAGACTTTACTAAATTGTGTGTTTTTCTTTCTTACTCTCTTTACATGTGACTGCGCGTCATCGTCATCACCCGGAACCCTTCGCCGATCTTCTCTCCGCACCCCCGCCCGCCCCGCCGACCCGACCCTCCGTCCACCGCTCCGCTCATTCGCTCCCGCCACTCGCTCCCGCGACGCTCGTCCGCCCTGCTGCCCGGACCGCTGCGGATCCTGCGAGCATTCTTCTCTTCTCTTCTCATGATTCTCCGATTCCTCGATTGAAAACAAAACAAAACTGAAAAATCAAATGATTTTTTTCAAATTTCGTAAAATTTTGAAAAAAAACTAACAAAACAACCCTCGTAACATTTTGCGACCGCACCCCCTCCCGCCCGCCCGCCCCGCGTCGCACCGTCTCCCGCCCCCGCCCCCGTCCCCTCTCCGCCGCCCGCCCGCCCGTGCCCGTCATCATCACGACCGGCGACCCCGTGGCGTGCTCCACCGCGGCCCCGCCCCTGTACGCGGACAATGCGGGCAACCTGGGCGCCTCCGGTCCGCTGTGCAACATGGCCGGATCGCCAGCGACCGCATCCGGCAACACCTCCTGGTGGACCATGATGAACGGGGGTCTGTACGAGGAGAGCCCGCCCTCCGCCATGCCGCAGTCCGCGGGCGCGCTGAGTCCGGGAGCCGCGGGGGGCAGCCCCGGCGCGGCCCCCGCGGCGCCGCCCGCGTCCACGGCGTCCGCGTCCCCGGCGTCCGTGGGCTCGGCCGGCGCCCCGGGCCCGCTGCACATCCCCGCCAAGAGGCTGGCCTCTTACGGGGACTGCGTGGAGCCCGGGGTCATCCGCCACTCGCATCACGGCGCGCAGCCCTGGAACTACTCCCCGGCGGAGACGCACCACGGGGGCGCGGCCTTCGAGCCGTCCGCCCTCAACCACCACCAGTACCCCAACACGCCCACCTACTACAACCTGGCCGGGGACCCGTCCAGGGAGCGAAAGTCCTCCTCGCTGTCTTTCTGGTCGCCCGCCGCCAGCTCCGGGGACTACGCCAAGTACGGCGCCGGAGGCGGCGGGGGCGCCGCCGAGGGCTGCCACCAGGGTTTCGGCGCGCAGGCCTGCTGGAACTATCCGTACGGGGGGGCGCGCGAGCCCCCGGGCCAGCCGCCCTACCTGGGCGAGGAGCGCGGCCGCGCGGCGGGCATGGCGGCCGCGGCTGCCATGGCCGCCGCCGAGTCCGCTGGCTTCGGCCACGACGCCTACGGCCTGAGGAACTACGCCCCGGAGCCGGTCCCCGCAGCTCCGTACCCACCTCCAGGTAATTGTTTACGCATACATCAAAATTCATTCTAACAGATTGACAACCTCTGAAACACCTTTGAAAGTGGAACATTTCTCATCGTCCATATCTCTCTCTTGATACAAATAAACTAAGCTATTTTATCTTTAATAATCTGGGCACTTCAATCATTTTAATTTCATTAATTAATTAAAAATGATATCGTAATTATTTTGATTATATTAGTAATCATATTGATTGAGTTATATATACAAAACGTGTTAAACAAGTTACATGTTCCGTGTATTCAATACTCATTTGTACAGGGTGGACCAAAAAACTGTATTATTTAATATTTTTAAAATAAAAAATGTTAATATTTCTGGCAAAAAAAATGCGAACCAGCGATTTATAATTGCCTAATAATGAGAGAGTGAATTCTTCGCAATTTGAGTTTGAGAAAATGAATATTTCTCGAGATTGAATTGCTCAATTGTGACATTTGATGTGTTTATTTTCATCTGATTTCCGGAGGCAAATTGGTTAATTAATTATTATTCAACAAAAATTAGAAAATCACCAGCTTTCGGATGGACATAATATTAACACGTGAGAGATTCTCAATAGTAAAAAAATAATTATTACTAGAACAATGATAATTACCTCCGACCGCTAATTAGTAACTCATCTCATGCTCTGTATATTGCTAGGATGATACTTAAAACTGTGAATTTCTCGATAGTTTTGAGTGCGCTGTTATTTAATATTACTGTATGAAATTGAAAGTGACGTTAAAAGTATTTATTAACAAAAAATATTTTAATACCTTTTTTAGTGTTGATCTTTTTTTAATTGATAAATTGAAATAAATAACACACTCGAAAGGCAAATAATTTCACATCTTTTCTGAAAACCTTCACGGAATCTACGTACGAATGTTAACATACTGTATCTACTTGCAATAGCAGATATATACATTAACAGTGTACTATTATCAAGTCATTGACAGCGAAATACACTCAATCTTTCATCTCGCAATTCTTTAGATAATGTCTCTCCCTACTTATAGTCCGTCTCGCACAGTATGGCCAATGTTATTGCTTCATAATCATTTAATAATAAATGTACCGATTTGCTACCACGTGCCACATCGTGTCGATATTTGATCCCTGCTCCCGCTGACGAAGTAACAAAAATATTAGCGAGAACCGCGTTTTCACCGCTGGAAATAAAGCGCGATCATCCCGAACGCGCGTACAGAACAGACTGCCCGAGTAGAAAGATCTATCACCGTCGCAGTGCCGGAAAATTTATACGTGTAAAATTCAAATCTTTTTTACTCGGCGACGTAGAATACGCCGAAATTGCTTGCCCAGCGTGGACCGGCCGTAAAACTCTGGCCGAACCGATCGCTGCGAGTGCCACTTACGATACCTGTAGCCTTCTCGCTTTATCGACTTTTAATTCATCGACGGCTGACAGGGACGGGTGTCGGTTTGTCGGGGAGTGTGTGGAAATTTCCGAATGACGAATAATTGTTTTGAATTTTTGCCGACAGATTCGCCTATGTTTTTCCCGCCTTTTCTTGCAGCGCCGTCCATGACAGAACGTGGAAGATATCAAATGAAACTATCGAAGACAATGGACCAAAGAGTCATGGAAAAGAGTTAGTTTCACATTTATTTATTTGTTTGACGGGTAAATAATAATACTGCACACGATTTGGCTCTTGTAATACAACGGGAAGCCTTGTGACTGACCTTGCCTTTCTTCGAGAGCAATAACCATTCGCTCACGCGACAACATGACTTATAAACCTCACTGAGTAATGATATATTATCATGTTATGCCTAGAGTAGCTAAAAAGCGAATAAAATAAATAGCCCGTCTTATGACGGTGCCTTTTGTAAAGACTTCATTCCACATTGAAAATAGGATTTTCAACATTGTTTTATCTATTTAATCTATCAGTTATTGAGTTATAAGCATTTTTGAATTATATAAAAACTAAATACATTACAAATATAATTTATTTTCACGCAACTTAGCTACCAATATCTAAATAATATCTTGTTAAAATAAATGTTAACGTAGATAGATACTTTAAAAGAAAAAACAATTTTTAATATTATTCTCACATATACATTTGGTTAAGACATGTGAGAAAATCAAAGAGTTTCATGCTCAAAGAATAATGACCTTTATTCACACAAGTTTTGTACCGAGTTTCGTCTATTTTTCTGCAACACTAATCGTCGTGTCGTGTGACGGAGGGCATCCGCCTGTTATCTGTTCCGTGACGACCCCACATAAAAGTTGATAGTTTCTAACTTCAATTGCACTCGCTAGATGTCGACAGCAGTCCAACTTCTGGCCTAGCAGATCGCTCTTCTAGCATCGTCAATTGGGAACGGCGATCGAACTGGGTTACGCAATGTAATAGGAAGTAGGCGGAAATTTCGGGAAGCAAAGCTTACGCACGCGTAAAAAAATACAATTTTATGCACTCTTTTCAGTATTCTCTATACAGATGCGATTCACTTTTTACAACGTGTCAAAAGGCTAAAAACAGATATTCGAAAAGATGATTAAATCAAAAATTTGAGCTTATGTATGCTGCGTGGACCGAATCGTTGATGGATAATTCAATTGGTGTAAGGAACAAATTTTTTCAAAAAAAATTCAATTAAAAATATGTTGACATGAAAATATTAAACGACAAATTTTGTTATGCATTAACCAAGAAATGTGCCAGATTCATTTTGAACTAAATTTGTTACAAAGCATATTTAAGATATTGATTATTTTACTTATCATATGATGAAGAAATCATCCATTATGAGCCTTTTTTCATGATAGCATTAATCTGGATGTGCGGAAAAGAAGAGAAAAAAAATTCAGCGATACAATAAAATATGTCTTAACTCTTATAGCAGTTGAAATGTGCGTTGTTAATGTATTTACATATTTTTTACTCAAAGCCTTCAAAATAATGTCGTGCTGAATGTATCGGTCTAGTCGTGGACTTAACTTTCATCACTATTTGAGTGTGTGTATATTTAGCTCTCTGGTAGTGAGAATGATTTTTAATACATACACACATGTCCAAAGTCGTTGCTGCTCGCACACACACACACGCGCTGTCACACAATTCGCGGGAGCACGGAGATGTGCTCTCTCGGCCGGGCGACATAAGGGTGAATATTGTCAAGGCCGCGCGCTGCACGTGCTTGTTTTTGGTGACGTAATCGTAAAGGGTGTAACGTGAAAAAATGAGGAATTTTAATTAAATCTATGCGGATAAAGAACGCACGAGAATACAATTTAAAAACAAATTACTTAATTATTTTATATACTTAAGTATTAAGTTGATTGAATTACTACTATGCCCTATAGGCAGTTATGAGGCACGGCGGTTGTGTGTATTTGGAATTGATAAAATATTAAAAATATACATATTATACTGAATTGTGTACATAATGTATTTATTACATGTTTTTTTATGAATTAAAGAGACATGTAAATTATAACATTAAAATATTAATAAATAGATAAACAGTAAAAAATATTAATGTTCAATAGATATGAAAGAATAGTCTGTTTTAAAAAGTATCACTGCGTTCGACTAAGAATGATAGTGTTACATTGCGAAATATGCTACGCTCCGTAAAACAAATATGGCCGCCACGCAAAAACCAAAAACAATAAAATAAAATTATTGATGATTGCAAAAAAATATATGATTTTTTAAAAATAAACTCAAGCGAAACCAGTGTTGAACCATTTCATATAGATTGACACTGTATTAAAATCAACGAAAGTTGTGACAGGAGAAGAATAAATACAGTGAAAATAAGTAAATTTATTTATGATAGAATGCAGAATGAACAAATTAAGACTGATTCTGAAATACCGAACAACATTTAAGAAAGAGTTGCTTAGTAATGTGGTCACTTGGAACCAATTAATGAATATGGCCAACCAAGATGAGTGATCTAATAGATTAGAAGATTATGGAGCTATTTTCTCTTTGCGAATTTCCCGCGGTGAATCCACGTGTCGTAGTCTTTTCAGTCTATTCATCTTGCAGGATACCCCTAATCTTGCTCGCTTTTCTTCAACTGCACCTGTAGTTGCCAGTTTATCGACGTTCTTTCTGGCAACATGCCTTAATATTTGCAAAAATCCTCTTTCTACATTTTGTTGAAAATTTTTCAATAGCTAGTAATAATAATAATATTGGATAATTTGTATAGTGCCATTTTCGTAAAAACTCTCACCTCAAGGGCGCTTCACACACAAACTGTTAATAGTTACATTATCTTTGTTTTTTAAAATTACTTAGATACTCGGTAGATGAAGATCTCATCGTACGCAATTAGACGTAACGCACGTAGCATACTTGAATACTAATATCATACTGAAATTTGCCAATTATTTTTAAATGCGCGCCTATCCATGCAACATTCTGCCAATTAGTTTTTATAAACAAACCCCCCCTCGCAATGTGTCCAAGGAGCATATTAAATTAAATTAATTTTTAGTTTCCTTATTTTTTTATGCAGGTTTTGTATGCACGTGTGTTTAATGCATATCTATTAGCGATCCATTGACCGTCAATATAAAGTTTATTAGCCAGCGATGTGTGGTATATTACCATTCAAATGGCTCTATCGAGATCCTTGCGAGGGGTCATTATTATGTGAGCAGTGCGGCGACTGGTCACTTCTGGATTCACACTCCATACTTGATCATCGACAGGGATAAATATTGCCGATTTGTCACGATTAAAGACGTCACGAGTGACAAAAATGTCGGTCGTAAACAGAGATGAATATCAGGACTGAGGCTAGTCTCTCGATGTATGAATGCGAAAGAAGCTTTGTGATCAATGATAACAACATTTTTATTAAACGCACGTACAAATATATACTTTTTCATAATTATTTAAAAAATTGAGAATTGGCAAAATATTTCAAAAAAAAAATTAAAATTGAGTGAATAAAAATTATATACAAACAAAATTTTAATTATTATGGTACAAATCATTTTTAAAAAAGAAAGTTTTTAATAATAAATAACATTTGGTTAGGTAAATTTTATTTCGACATGTTTCTTAAAAAATAACAATTATCGAAAAAAGATTAAGGTTAGTTAAGTATCATTCAAAATAATTGTGGATAACTAGAAATCCTAGAAAATAAATAAACATGAAGTATTTATTTCACGACAATAGACTAAATATGATTTATTTCCCTCAATTTTTTTGCTAATTTTGAATCTAATGCAGCAGAAATGAGATCACTTAGGCGTATATGTAGCAGATCCATATATGACAGAATAAATAAAGAAGAAATAAGAAAATAATGTAAAGCAGATCTTAGTATAATGAGTAAGATTAAGAAAGGTTCACTTAGGTGGTTTGGTCACATAGAACGGATGAATGAGGAGAGAATAGTAAGAAATATATATGACGCAAGTGTTGATGGCACCAGAAGTAAAGGACGTCTGCGGAAGACTCGGCACGATCAGGTAAACAAGATAACGGAGGATGGTCCTGTTAGAAGCCTCGATAATCGGCGAACTTGTATGAATGTGGATGAGGCGAGAATTGTGTCAGGACGGAAGAGTGTGGCGTTCTATCCTCTCTGCCTGTCCCCGCGGAGAAACGGTGTGATGGTAAGTATGTTGAATGTATAAATTGCACGCCACTGATATATATAGCTACTGTTATGTACCTATTTAGAACAATTTTAATTTACGGAATAAATTAATCCTAAAATTTATAAAACTATTAAATAAATCATTTAAATATGTCTTTTCTCTATAGTTTAATAAAATATTCATTAAAAATATACTTCTTCTTTAAATAGGCAATCCAAAAAATATATTATTAAAAAAGCTCTAGTTTATTATTTTTTAGGATTGGGCCATTTAGTTATTATTTATTTATATAATACTAATTATAAAAATAAATATTGAATGGATATCCACTATTCAGTAATGCCCGTTTAATACATGTTTTGAGTAATAAAATGAACTCGGTCGAAATGTGCGTCGAACGATTTCTCAAAGCGTTCATACTCTTTTCCTTTGTTTACGCTCTATGGTGCAACACGTTGTGAAATCGGAATAAATCTCTAAATTTATTTGAGTCCTGGCAGCTCTTGGATGTTGCCCCTCACCCGAGCCGAGAAATGCCACACTCTGGTCCAGTTTCGAAAGCACGCATACACACTCACTTTATTGGTTATGAGGCAAATTTGTACGATCACACGAACAGAATTTCATGTTGAAGCCGTCAATATTATCGAGCAAGGCTGCAGTGAGTTTGTCACGTGGAACAAAATGTGGAATGACATTTCGAATGACATCACTTCTCTGCCATAAATACTCGCGGCGTACATCATTCGCGTGACATCAATATTCAGATTTGTAGATATGTTGGTTGGTTGCATAATATGATATTTTAAAGGGTAATCGGCCATGTCGGAGCGACTTCTTATATACATGGCTTTTTTTATATTAAACTTCTTAAAAATCTAATGATAGTAGTCTATTTTTTTAGTTGGTGCAAAAGAGATAGATTAGAAGTTAGATTCAATTTGTGATGCTGAAGAAGAATGCTTAACATCAAGGACAGGTTTTATAAGCAATAACAGTTCTAGTAAACCTCGATCAAGAACGAAAAATAATATACACAATACATATTTTGGGTATATATTTTGAGGAGCTTATAATCGCCTTCTGTAAACAATTATTCACACTAAAATGGAATACACTAAGTACAAATAAACTATCCTGAAATATTCGGAATGAACCAGTCGAGAAGCTGATTTAGAAGTACCGACACAGATTTGAACGAATGGTGGATTCTGACTGAACGCGGGAACGGCACCAGAAAAATGAAGAGGCTGAAAATTATTTTTGTCAAAACATAAATGTTTAAAAATTCACATATAGATTCTAATCGTCTGGGCCTTATCACATTATTTGGAAAATATCTGCCTTATATATTTAACTAAACACTCACTCATTTGAACGTATGATGTGAGATAAATGATTTAAGAAAGCCGGGTGAGAAGAAAACAATTCAACTACTTCTACGAAAAAGTACATGTCGCATACTGATTCCTTACAGCTACGGAAATTTCCAAGTTGGCAAGTTTTAAAATTCTTTAATACTACAATTTCTTAGAAGAAATCTTATTAGAAGCCACATAATCATTCACTGAAAAAATCATAAAACAATTATTAATAAATATTAGTAAACATATAAAAACTATTATTTTAGATTGTTAACTTTTGTTTTATTAACCACATCTACATTTTATTCTTCAGGATGTTGTTAACTAAGCAAAAACATATGTTACATTGTTTATTTAACAGAATTTATTTTTAAAAAAAAAGAATTATTTAAAAAATAAATTTAGTACCTAACTTCGATTGTTACTTGGTGATACAAAAATATTTTAGAATGGGACTTGTGGTTAAATTTAGTTGGTTCTAATATTAAACATATATACAAACTAAATGAGTATCTTGTTTCGGAGATCTACCGACGTCTATTTTAGTTGTCTACATATTATACTTTAAATCAAATGGCAGCAATAATACTATACACTATACACTATAGTGTATAGTATTACAACCTAAAAGTAACAAAGATAATGAGTTTTGAAAATTAGATTAAAACACCAGTCAATAGATTACTATGCACCGGTTCTTGCTTCTTTCTTGCAATTACAATTTTTTTCAGTATTGTTTCAATTGAATATTTTGTGCGACATGTTATACAAGTACATATGTAACATATACTTGTCTGTATTTTGCTATAAATATCATTTTACTGTCCTCGGTCGCGTGCGTTCACCAAGCCTAGGAATTTTATGAATGAACCGTGGGTATTTTTATAGGCTACGTATCAGCCTATAATTCTGTCAAAATGTCCGCGAACCCCGCCGGGCGACTTTAATCCTCGAGATGTACCGAATTACCACGTTCGAGAGTGGAGTGTCGCGTGGCAGGCGCCGTACCCGCGAGCGGGCGCGGCGAGCTCCGAGTCCGAATGGCCGACGAGCCCTAAGGTCTGTTTGAAGCTCCAATGCGCGCGAACACACCACGGCGCTCGGCACTTTTTTACGAGTGTTTATTATTATGCATTTAAATGTCCACGTTAATGGTTCCAAAGAGATTATTATGACATACACATTTTTCGCATACAAACACAATATTGTGTGGGAAAAAATAAAGTAATATTTGTGTGATAACGGAATTCCAAAAATTGGCAAAAATTATGAAATACACGGCGCGGAAAAGTCTAGAAAATTAAATTTAGAAGATTTTTAATGACCGTGAAAATCATATTTACCCTACTTAGGTGATACTTTTAAAATAACTATTAAGTTCATTAAACTTTTAACATACTTAATAATAGGTGTGGTAGTCGGGTAAAATTGGTGAACGATATATTGTGTAAAGTAATCACTTAAGCCAACCGACGACAGGTCGTAAGCCCTATAATGCCCAAGACTTCCATACTTACCTTCCCATGTAAAATAAATTATAGCTTCGTCTCTGCGAGACATCTATAATATCATGATGATAATCACAGTAATTGGTTCCTACAAAGATTTTAACATACTCGAAACACTCGAGTAATATTCAATACTGTAATATTCGTACCCTTATCATAGGAAGATCGAGGACCGGAAGTCTTAACAAGACATTTTAATATTCCCCTGTCTTGCTCAGCTTTAATACTTGACCAATTAAGACCCACTCTGTTTTCATAGTTTTTGTTGTATTTATTCCAGCTTAGTCTGAGGCGGCCCACCGGCTTTCTACCCTCTGGAGTTACCAAGTAGACACATTTAGTAGTCTTTTCTCTATTAGCCACCTTAATTGAGATCTTTTTATGTGTAGTAGTAAAAATTTTCCCGAAAATAATTGGTGTTTTTTATAATGACTTATTAACTAATTATTAGAAAACAAAGAAATGAAAATTACTATTATGGCTCTAGTCATTTTTACGTATTATTTTTATTTTGGATTTTGATCATAAGTCAAATTTGTAGCAGTGATGATACATGTTTCGTAGAATTTTAAATCAGATCAACCGTTCCATTACAATGCCACGCCTTTCTACATGTTTCCACATGAAATATGTTACGTTACACAAGTGTCTTTTGAAAGATATATATGTATTTGTTTGTGGATAACAAATAACGACCCTTTTAACATAACTGACATAATGTACGATACTGATGTTATGTTAATACGTATTTATAAGGATAGAAATAATAATAAAGAAATGATAATAAGATAGTGGAGTAATATTTAATATTCTCTGAAACATCTCAATTACAAAACTGAAAGTTTTTTTTCGATATCTTGAAATATGGCAGAGTTACAGACGTTCAAAGTTGCGTGTTTTAAAAATGATCGGTTTATATCGTTTTATTACAGACATTATTATAAGTCGGTAATCGACACTGGCGTGTGTTGACGTAGTGATGTCACATCGCACGAAAGATGTAATGTCACACTGTAATCCAAGCGTTTTTTAACGCTAATATCTCTGAAAATATTGCACATTTTGAAAAAATTCAAATAGCATGGAAATCTGCATTTTTTAACACATTATAAAAGCTCATTTCTGATATGCTCCACTACCTCATTCTGCCAAATATCATTAGATGCTTAGTCTAATCTAAGTAATTATTGTACGTAGGTATCTGTATATTTATGTTGCTTAAATTTAAATTACTGGTATTTATAAATCTGTCATTAAAAATATGATCATTTTATAATCATTGTTGTGTAATTTAGAATGTCTGAACACGAACACCGAAATGCAAGAAAAAACTTAATGGGGCAATATAAGATTTTACGAGATAGTAGTATTGTGTATCTACTCGGGAGGTATCTACTACCTACCTAATGTAAGCCATTTGACCGTTTCACGGAGAGGGCCACGTGGTGCAGCCGGCCTCCGCGGCAGAAAGGCTCAAGTATCGTAAAACTTTAAACACATTTACAACGCTACTTGCGGTGATTTTTTTATGGACTATATAATCCGTCTAGACAACAAACTGCCTCCTAATTGATTACCTCGTAATAAACTAATAAAATGACGCTAAACGCCAATAAAAATATATAAAAATACGTGCTACAGTTTAACAACGTCCGACGTCATTTTGCGGGCGCTTTCCAGCTCTCCTAAGTTTTTGACGACCGCTCGGAGAAGTTGTGACGTCGCGCCGCGTCACAAGTGGCGGAGGAATGTTGCGTGATGTCATATAGTATAAGTATTCGTTTTATTTTATGGCCACGTTTATACTCCATACACCTTTTTTGCGGTGGATTTATGGCTAGCTGTTAACGAGCACGCACGTCGGGCGCATTTGCATTGAACGGAGTATATAACTAACTGGAACAAGCAGTTCATACTACTTGGGCCGCAAGGTTGTTGATCGCACCATTTTACAAGAAATTTAAAAAACTCTAACTACCAGTAGCTGGCTTTTTTTTGGAAATTATTTCATTAGTTCAGTATTATTTTTAGGCTGATAGTGATTTCAGTAGAAGTGTATTAATTCCGCGTAAAAACACTCTAATCAAACAATCATATCTTTAAAATATTTGAGGGGTTCGGCACCTAATAAGATATATTGTTTATTTTTTTGATAAACTGAAAACTTAACAAAATATTTAGTTTATTTCAGATTTGCAGCGCGCTAAAAAAAAACTTTTTCAGCGCTGAAATTTTTCGTTCGATGTAGCAAGTTAAAAAATGAAAAAAGTAAGTTGAATCTAGATTGTTTTCATTGTGGTGCAGAATTTTCAAAAATTACCGTATAGTTATTTAATACAATCGTATGCATAATGCAGAAAAGTAACCTGAGCGATGTTTAACAAACCGCGCGTCTGACGAACGAGAAGTCTCTCGCTAAATAGATATTTGATAACATAATGTGTTAATTTCATGTGTCGTTAAATTAATGCGCCGACAATAAAAAGTACACATGTTTACATAAATAAAACTTTTGACAGGCTGCGCGGAACATGGAACATGCAAAATGTCGTAAAACAAACAATGCAGCCCGCAATTTTATTCGAGAATTTTCACACGGCGAGTCATCAATTTGTTGACGTATTATATAGTGTAGGTCAGTTTTTATGGTACCACTGTGCGGTGTTCATTGGACTGGAATTTATGTCTTGCTTTACTACATATTAAGTCTTTAAGAAACGTCATCTGACATTAGGTGGAGTGATAGCAGTGGAAATGGGAGTACTGGTTCACTAGTCATTTAGCCGACTGGCTGATAGACATGCTTTGTTATTAAAAACATTAAAGATATTATTGATTGTTTTTGTTATTACCGCTTGTTTTTATTTTTATTTCGCCATCAGTACAATGAAATGAGTATTGAATATAGATTAAAAAAATAATTGCTTCGAGCTTTTTTTGCTATGAAAATTATTCTTTTTCATTCTACTTGACATTTAGAAGTGTTTTAAGTGATCCCTTTTTATTTATTTTTTTTAATTTAAAAATGCCACACCTTTTAAAGTAATATTTTTAGTCTTTCCCAAAAATGTTGTGTACCTGTAAATTAGAAACAATTTAAGCATACTAACTGTTAAAAGTGATGTGGGGTTCCTCCCCATCTTCTATCTTCCCGGCAGGTTCCCTGGCCTCCATGTCTGTCGGAGTGGGAGTAGGCTGCGCGTCCACCAACCCCTTGGAGTGGGCGGGCCAAGTGACCGTGAGGAAGAAGCGCAAGCCCTACTCCAAGTTCCAGACGCTGGAGCTGGAGAAGGAGTTTCTCTTCAACGCCTACGTGTCGAAGCAGAAGCGCTGGGAGCTCGCCCGAAACCTGAACCTGACGGAGAGACAAGTGAAGATCTGGTTCCAGAACAGAAGGATGAAGAACAAGAAGAACTCCCAGAGACAAGCGGCGCAGGCGCAGAACAACAACAACAACTCGAACGCCAACAACCACAACCACCACTCGGCGCACCACCACGGGCACGCGCAGCACCACGGGCTGAACCACCACGCGGCCAACGGAACGGCGGTCAAGCACCACCAGTGACCGACGCCTTTCTCTGGGGCCTTCCCGCATCACTACACCCACCCCCACCCCCACCCCGGAACCGTCAGCTAAGCGCCCCGCCCTGCCAGTTCCGCCAGATGATCTCGAAGGCTATGTTAAGGTTGTTTCGAGACAAGACGTGGACTATGTTTTAGATCTATTTATTTTCATGTGATTTCTGCGTCTTCTTGTCGCAACGGACTTTCGACTGTCGGGCTCAGCGGCTGCCATCGATTTCTTCTGATTCTTGAGTGGTGCGTTATGACATTGACATGTTTGACCCCAGAGAATGAATTGAAGATGTTGTATTAGTAGAAACATAATAGTACCTAATCATGACACGTATAGTGCATAGGTCTGTCAGCGTTGAGGACCTATCTTAAGATAAGTCTACTTAATTCTTTAAATATCATCGGTAGTTCGTTTAATAGAGAATATAATTCATTGTGAAATTTTATTATGTGAGACTGCTTACTGTATTGCCGGAAATGCAACCCTTATTTTTATTTAGTGTTAGGTCCAAAATATTAAGGTTTTCGATTGTTTTGTCGAGATATATTTTTTTTGATGTTCAACTACCAAAAATATGTGTATTATGGGTCCTGAACGTTATTTTTTTACAGTTCTGTATGTATTGTTATTTTAAATTATGGGCAGGTGCATTATACTGTTTTGTTTTATGTTTCCTCGTTGCAACAAAGAGATTATACTATGTAGAAGATGATTTCATAATCCTGTTATTAAAACTTTTGTTTTTGAATTACAAGTGTTATATTGGCTAAATAACTTATTTGTTGACACGTCGTTTGTTCTTCACTTCTTGTTCAGTTATGTTGTCATTGTTTTTGAACCCTTTAAACTCTCCTCAATGTAATAATCCTTTTCTATAATATTATACAAAACAAATATGCAATTTGTAAACAAACCTCACACAGATTTATGACAGTAGAAATATTTTTTTCGATCTTGTTATGCAATATTGCATTCTCTTTTAACATAAGTGCGAAGAAGAAAGAGACAAAAATTATCACTTGATAACCAACCATTCTTAAGACGGATATAGGATTTGTAAATAATTTATCAGAAACTGAATAATTTAATAAATCTGATATAAAAATATAATTGATAACATTTCATTAATGTAATTGAGTAATTAATATGAATGTTTAATGAATTGATATAATCTATTATCAGTGCTATAGCGTCATATCAAAACATAATATTTTAAAGCTCGTTTAAATTTTACAATTTAATTATTGGAGAATAGGCAATATCCTGTCTCTTTCGATATCATTCTTATGCTGTAAAGAGACTGCATTTTTTGTATTAATGCATATATCTAGCTGAACATACAGTCGAACTCGGTTAGCAAGTAGTAGTAAGTTATAAACTTTAAAACAGAGCAGTATTTTGAATTTTGTTAAGAAATAATGTGATTCAATCTAGTAATTTAATTTAAAATGTTTTTGTTCATACAATTATAGATTTTTGATTTTCCACATGCATTTGACATGCTTTTAATTTTATTTGATATTAAATATTTTTTGTAATAACGAGTATATAAAGAGTTAGGGTTTGAGCAAATTTAGCTGGTTAAAACCGAGTTCGACTGCAATATGCCAATGTGTATATAATGTGTAAACATATTTTAGTTAGTAGTGTGTAACCCTCATACTCATACCATGGTGACTACACATTTTATTCAGTACCCATAAACGTCAAACTTATGTTTTGACGCTTTTTACAAATTCACATGTCCGCTCCGAAAGGGAGATAATTAACTTATTTGTGAATTCAGTACAAACACGGTACCTACATATAAATTTTTATTAAAAAAATAATACATACCTGAAATCTACCTACACAAAGTAGGTACTATTCTAAGCAACAACCTTTCTAAAAAAAATAATTTTAAAATCTCAAAAGTACGTGTAATAAAATATCATTCCTTCCTTCCCAGTTAACTGTACACATTAAACACACACACATACGCAATGTTTACGCATAGTCACGAGAGTAGGTACTAATTGTACTTCCTCGAATTTTTTGGTGAGGTTTTACGTTTACAGGGAAATTTACTTACAATTCTTGACTATTTAACAATTTAAAAAATGTTACTATTATTTACTTTAATTTTCGTAATACTTTTCAGTATTTACCCTTGATTTAATAAATTGTTTTTTTTTTCAAAAATTTAACAAGGCCCTCCATTTTAAAATAAACACATAATGTACAACTGCTGATAAAGTTAGGAATACTTAAGTGAATATACCCTACGTACTAAGTTTATTACTGTGTAATTTATCTGTAACTTAACATTGTAGATGTGTACTAGAAGTGTAAATCAATGTCACTAAGGCTATACAATATTTAAAAAAAACAATGTGTAAATTGATATGAAACTTCTCTAGAAATCCGAATTAAAGTGAGTAGATTTTGCGAGTATTTGTATAAAGTACCTAGTATTATTTTTATTCACTATTAGATGTATTTAACAGATTTTTTTGTTGGTATAATACATTTTTATTAAATTTTCTTTAATTATCATTCTATATAGTGAAAGTGATAAATAAACATTATGTTATGATTTTTTTTCTCAAAACCAAATAAATTGTTAAAATCTGAATCATTTACGTAAAACGTTAAATGGCCTAAGAGAAGTTCTCTGAATATAAAAAAAACATACTTGAAGATGGAAAAACTAAAGTCATATATTTTTATGTTGCTAGATATCGGAGAAGTCCACCAGAAAATGAAAAAGCTTTGTTCATAATATTTTAAGTTTTGGATTTATTTTAATGTCTTGATAATTTGCAAAACGATTTAGATTGTTATAATATCTATTACCTATGTATAAAAAATTAATGTTTTTGTATATTTTTTTATTTATGTACAAATTATTATTTTATCGAACCTTCTTTTTTTATTATTCCGTACATATTGTTGTTTATTTCTTATCGAAATATCTATACAAATTATAAATAATTTTATTTAATAAAATGTTTTAAATGTTAAATAATAAATAGTGTAAGGATAGGCCATATTATTGATCATGTACCTACCTATAAAAATACTTAAATTGATGTTTGTATTTTGACGCTTGCAAGTTAACATTTAAAAAAAAAACAATCTACATACCAACCCACTTGATTAAAAATATGGATTTGGCATATGTGAATAAGAAATTGTGCATACCTATTTGTAAACCTACATAAATTTATGTATGTGTGATTTTTTAAATATATTACTTATCTAGATAGTTAATGTCATTTCCATTAATATCTGAATAAATGCAAACAAACATTAGTGTTCAACTATGAAAATAATAATTTAAAAAGTAATAATATTGAAATCAAGAAATGCAATACATTAAAATTCCACTTAATTAGAATATGGTTTCATCCTTTAGCGTAATTTTAAATACTACTTGCGTTTCAGTTTAATTAAATGCATCCCTAACTTAAAAATATTATCTAAGTTCTGTTAACGAAATGAATCAAATGCAGTTCCTTTTAATATTTTCCCGTAATATTATGGCATATACCTATAAAAGATTCAATAAGTAATTAAAATATTTTTTCTCATCTTATTAAGAAGATTTTTGTCATATTTTTTTTTATAACAATACTACTACATATTTACTACTATCTTTAATAAATTTTGCCAATCGAATATAGTTACTCAAATAGGATTATTTGAATCTTCGGTATTTAAATAACGTATACGACCTAACGAGGTTTATTGATTTTAAATAAAAGCTCTCCGATTTTAAGTGTGTTGTTTTCGAAATAAAAAAATCATTCCATTGAAATTAGAAATATTCACAAAATTATTTAAAAAAAGAAGAATGTAAGAGGAAATGAATAAATCTAGAGATAATCTAGCTGTGCATCTGTTACTTACAGAGATGCTATCTGAAATAGTAATTTCCTCTCTCACTCTCTCACTATCTCCCTCGTAATAATCAACAAATCAACGATATTGTTTTCTGTAGATAAAAAAATACTATTTCACATAAAGTTGTATTAAGCAGCTTTCATAATATGTCATTTATAATTTCCTTAATTAATGTTCAAATAGGGTATGAAAATTTGTATTATACTTTTCCATCGTAATTACCTATATAATATATTTATTTACTTTATATTATGGGTAGATATTATGTTGTAATTTAAATTAGTCATTGAAAAATAGTACGATTAAGATGTTTCTTTAGCGTTACTGTGCGATCGAGTTACTATACCTACAAGTAGAAATTAATGTGTACAGTTGAAAATAAGTATGTTAATGTGCTCCATTATATGAAAATTCAAAGAAAAATTTGTAAGAAACAATAATAAAATTTCTTTGAGACGTGTGTTCATATTATTTATTTTTACAAAATGTATTATTTTATTTCATTGCTCATCAATACAATAGCTCAATCCGTAAATTGTAAAAAAAAATTATTAAAAAATAAATCATTTTTGCGAATCCTGGTGTTTCAAAAAGCCTGTAGTAGGTAAACACCTGTGTTAAAATATTATATTTATTTAAATTTATTGACTTCTTTTAGAGATTTCAGGAGTAAGCTATAATACTTAAAGTTTGGATATTGTAAGTTATGTTCAGTAAGATATTATAAGTAAGAAAAAGGTTTGTATTTTATCACAAAAAAAACATAAGAATCAGCGAGCAATTAACCTATTGATTGACTCAGGAAAATAGCAATCGAGAAATGGTGAGTACCTACACGTTGAAGAGCTGAAGAGTAAGTATTTGAGTAAGTATATAACACGTTTTAATATGATAGGTTTAGGGGGGATGGATTAATTATAGTAATATAAAAAAGATCTGGATTGCTGGAATTGTGCAATGCACTAATTAATGTTTATACAATTATTAGTTGTCGTTCAGCCCCTGTTAATTATGAATGCTATATCAGTGATTTCCCCTAAAAAAAATGTTAGCTAGTTCTCTAAACTGATTATAGAAGTTGATTATATATTTTTCACCCACCCCGCATGTTTAATGCACGTTATTATTCTCGACCATATTAAATACATATACATATACGTTAATCGCGTTTTAAGGGGTCTTAATAAGGTTTTTTTTTATATGGCATGAGTTGTAACTGTTTCAGAAGCAGTGGTCTCGATTTGATATATCCATATTCGATTTTATTATTCAGCAACAAACGGTTCGGGGAGAAGATTTTCTAACAACTGATTCGTGCGAATTGGTGCATTGCATTGGTACATGCGGAGGACATTATTGTACTGGCTGTACATGTTTCTTTACTATAAATAAGAGTAGAGCAGGCCAATCATGTAATTTACTCAAACAATGAAATACAGCTTGAAAAATATGGCATCTTTACACATTCCATTGTACTCCAAAACAATTTTTTTAACAGTTGTACACAAATTTAATTGATTAGCATTTGGGGGTAGGTAGTGATGATAGCTAAAGCGTTATTTTAACCATTATTGTGACTGGGATTGTGAAAATTGTTTTCATAATTCGGCGAGCAATCACTGATATACTGAAAACTAAACCTCTAACAGTTAAATAAATATCAGTTACCAATCATCGTTATAAAATAAATACCAAACGCATAACCAGTCACAATAACGATTAGCTCATCACTAGTAGTAGGTACATAGGTTCATCATGTATAAACCATTGATCATTCAAAAATATTATTCATCTCTTTCGATCTTAGTAGCATATAAGTTTAATTATAATATATAGAAGTAATAGTAATATTAATAAAAGAATTTGAAAAAATAATGTTCATATTCAATATTGAGTTCAGCCACATTTTTTGAGAGAATAATATAAAATCTGAGACAGTATAATAAACTCAAGTTTAAAAAGAAGTATAAAAATAATAAATACACTTCAAATTAGAATTGACAAAATCGAGAACATGTGAACTGAAAAAGAACTGGTGGATACTTTATAATTATTATAATTAAAAATTGCGAAAATAAATAGCAGTCTGCTTGTAAAATAAGTAGGTAAGGAAATTATTATTATTCGTACTATCTAACCACATGCGAATTTAAATAATTGAACTACTACGCAATATAATAATAATATTAAAATACACCAACGCAATAAATATAGAAGATATATTTTTTTAAATAAATAATTTTATATTAGTTTTTTTTTTAATATTTACGCACCAAGTAAAATATACTAAATTAAAAAAGTAAATATGACTTATTGAAAAAATCAAAACAAATTTTCAAATGGCAATATTGAAAGAGAGGTGACATTCTATATGGTGACTATTGAAAAAAAATTTTTTTTAGGTCGATAAGTTTATTTATTTATGTATTTCTATGCAGGACATAAAGGTTAAAATATCCGTATTGAAATTTAATACACAAAATATTAAATAAAAAAGTAGGCTATCATTCATATCATGAGATTCAGGGAATATCAGAACCTATATTGTCAAGGCAAAAATGCTAGCAGGAGAAGCCTCGGACTACGGAGAAAATCCAGACCGAAGAATCTAGAGCAATAGTTAGTTAGGCTACTGTAAATAAAATAATGATCGTTAACCTGACAGGCAAAATTTAATATTTACTGCAAAAACATTATGTTGAGTAGTTTTTAATAAAATTATAAAATAATCTTTTTAATCACTTGAGTTTTATATGAAAAACAATTTAAAAAATCAATTACAAAATAATTTTTTATAAATAATAATTCTAGTAGTTACATACCTGACTGTATAAAATATAAATTAAGTATGATGATTAAAGATGTGGGAAAATGAACCAAAATTATTGGAAACATTTTTAGGTTAGGACTGGTGGTTACATTTATGATATTTTGTTTCACACGAATTACATAGTTCTGACGATTCTAAATTATTCAATTTAAGAGCAATATTGTTTTCTTATAAAATGCAATAGAAAATCACACATTTTTAATAAAAGTATTTTATAAATGTGTCGAAAATTGTGAGAAACCTTTCATATTTAAACATCTTAAATAAACAGCTTTTATTTGACTCTGATGTATGTCAATATTTCGACCTGTCTTTCCAATATAAAAAAATGATTAATGATATATAGTTTTTCATATGTAAATAAATACATTGATAAACACACTGTATCATATAATTAAATATGATATGTAATTAATAATTGATCCACATTCATTTTAATAAAGTATGAATTTAACACTTATATAGTAGTAGAATTGAGAATCACAAAATTTTTCATTGAATTGAATACGAACGAAAAACGAAAAAAAACAAAAAGTAAAATTACAATAAAAAAAGATACAACAAAATTATTATTTGAGTTTTTTTAACAAAAAAAAAATAGAGATGAAAACTAAAATAAAAAATAGTCTTTGTATTACAATGTGCATGCCTGGCATACGTCAATTTTAATATGTTTTTTTATTAATGAAATTGTTCTAATTTTTAAGTAGG
The DNA here is from genome assembly GCA_031772225.1 of Eubasilissa splendida. Taxonomy (NCBI): domain Eukaryota; kingdom Metazoa; phylum Arthropoda; class Insecta; order Trichoptera; family Phryganeidae; genus Eubasilissa; species Eubasilissa splendida. Next base: position 2,158,785 of record CM062857.1, read on the forward strand.
ATTAAGCATTTTTGTATCAAAACATGATTTACTTTGATTACCGGATACACGGATTGACATATCAGTCATCTTCATCAATTTGTATTATGTTTCGTTTGGGGTCATATTAACTGCAAAATATTAAAGAATAATCGAAAAATAAAATGGGCTTTAAAAATACAAATTCTATACTGTACACATGTTTGACATAAATTCACCGATTAAAACATCCGCAAGTTTATTTTTAAATGCACTTAACATAATCGTGGTGTATTTTTATTGAGAGATTTTTATTTTCAATTTAATGGTATATTTGCTTTTTATCCGAAGGACATTATAAAACCGTAATTATGGAGGAAAAATATTACCACAACGACTAAAAATTTAGTATATTCACAAAATAGTCTGAAAAAGAAGAGTAAGGCGAGTCGGGGTAAGTGCGGCATATAAATCATCGACATAAGCTTTAAACTATTCTCAAACTTCATAAGATGATGCTATGCCTTTGAAACTTTGATAGAATGATCATTAACCATTTTCCTAAATTAAATATTTTAAAAATGTAATCTTTTAAGATAGCGGATTAGAAAAAATTGAACGAATAGATGCACTTACTCCAAATATGGGGTAAAAGTATCTAGTCGTATTTTTTATGACAAATTGTTAAAATAAAAAAATTGTCTTTTCTGATCTACTTAATGACTATAATATGATGAGTTATTTTGGTTCTCGATGATGGGTAAAGTGTGCTTAAAATTTAAATTAAATTACCAAAACAAAATTGTTCAGACGGGGGAAGTGCGACATACAAGTGTTGGGGTTAAAATAAAAATCATTATTTTAATAATATGAAAAATTTAATTAAAATTTCAGAAAAATCTAACATAACATAACACATACATTTTCAAATAAAAACATTTTTTTTATGTATACGGTACATAATATCTGACATTAAAAAGAGCAAACAAACATGAACAACATTGTAAAAACAGTCAAATAAATCATTTATTTTATAAATAAAAAGTTAAACAGTCAAATTAAAAGATTAAATATGTAATTGTGATATAAAAACACAAAACGTACCGGTGTGTGGCCAACAGTCCCGTTAGTCCACGTAGCTTAGGATTACGTGTCACTTAAGCCGCGGTGTAAAAATTATGGGGTAAGTGTATCTGATCTTATAAATTGTAATCCACAAAAATAATCACAACACAAATATATACATCACAAACTACAACTCAAAATAAAGGTATTTACTTAATATCAGCATCCCGGCATTCCAAATTATCGAGATATAGGAAAGATTGAAAAGGCACACACAACTCGCAAGGAGACGTCAAACAACTGTCATCATTTGAAATGGTATTACAAGCAAACTAATATTTGGGTTTGCACCATCTCTGGACTGTTTCTTCAAATATTGATTTAAAACATTTCTTATTAGATTGCGGCACTGGAATTTAATTTCTAACGGAGATATATAACAAATGCTCTTCCCACATAGATGCACTTACCCCGACTCACCTTATATGAAATAAACCACTTAGAAAAAGTGGTGTGGTGTGTTGTGGCATCGACTTTAAAAATAATAGACTTCAGAAGTGATCCATCTTATTTCATGTATGTAAGATCTATGTTAAATGAATCGACTAGAAAGTGATACACAAAAAATCTATAAATAGTTTTTTTATAGATTTGTATCTACTAAAAATACCACGAAACTACTTATGTTCTGTAAATCTGCTACTTCACAATAATAATGTGTTCTCCTAAAAATATATAAGTTGTATCAAATTTTATCAAAATTTAATAAAAATGTATTGATTTAATTGTGGCCTCTTCTGGCGTGTATTATACACTAAGTTATTTGAGATTCATCGTAATATAAAGTTGATTGCTTTTAAAAATGGAATAACAGATGCATTATTTTTAAAGAGTTACAGAATATAAGTTCAATAATTTGTCATTAACCTACTTAGTTGATGTGGCTAAATTGGATATCGCATTTCTCCGGATAGAAAAAGGTTCAGGTTGGTATCCTGTTAGCATCCAAAATATTTTTTCGATAAATAGATTTTTTTTGTATATGTTTCCAGTTGATTAATTTAATTAGTTTTAAAAATACCACATAACTATGTTCTGAAAATCTTCACAATGATGTGTTCTCCTTATTAATATAATATTTTTCTTTCCTATTCCTTGTTAAAGCTTACAGTCCTACATATTTCTTTCTTTCTTATGATTTGATCAATTTTTTTTATCCCGGTCTCCTTCTCTGTCGTCTTCCGTCAATTCTATATTATTTAAACAACTTCATTTAGACGGCTGCAATATAATATCTTATTATACGTATAAATAATTTCTCTTTTTCTTTTACCATTTTTAATATGTACTTAAATGTAGTCTTTTAGCTGTCAGAAGTCTTTAAAAGTTAGTAAAAAAACTAACAGAAAATTTACATAATAAAGCTAAAGAAAAAATATATTTAAATTCATAAATAAGTACAATATTAAACTGAAATTAAATCTTTATTTAAACAAAATATTAAATAAATTTAATCAACAATGTATTCATAATTACTAAGTATCATTTGTTCCCATGTAGATGACAGTTTATAATTTCTTTCTTTGAAGAATTTTGGAGGTCTTGATAAGAAAAAAGTAATCATGAAGCTTTTACTTCTGTGTCATTTTGGAAAGCGATTCAATGCATGTTTTAGTTATCTACGAGAGGAGCAAAATGCAGAAGGTGAGAAAGGGGTGGTAAAATGGAAAGAAAAAAAGGCGAAAAACTCAAAAAAAATTCTTCTGGATATTGGGTACGTGGGGATGTTGCATTTTTAAATCGTCCATTTTGGGGATTGTATTTAATACATTTTTATAACAATATTTACAAAATAAATAATGATTCTTAATTAACAAATATCTGACTAGCTGCTGTAGTAGCTGCCACAAAGAGAACTGGTTTTTCTGAAGAAATAATATTATCATTTTTCTTTAAATATTTAAAACTAATACTTAGTTATAGATTCAATTAAACGTGTTCTAAAAAATGGTTTCAGATTTTCTTAACCATTTAAAATCTTTCATGTAGAGTTTTCTAGGCTATTTTGTCACACGTCTCCGATCTCTTTGGTCATCATTTCGGATGGGAGGGCTCAACACCGGGGCTGATGCAGGATGTATGCGATACGAAAGTGTAAGTGCAATGTTAAGTATTGGTTTGCAATACCCTGTCGAAAGTAAGGTGTGCGTTTTGTTTGAAATGGCACTCACAAAATTGTTAGAGCTCTTAGAAAACGACACATTCAGACAGTATTCGGGACAAAGTAATGGAACTGCTAAGATCAGATAAGGATCAAGAAAGAACAGACAGTGTTTAAAGGCTCGACTGCCAGAAAACCAGAAAAATTTATACAGAATTTACAAATCATGTTAAAATTCGCAATATGAGTATTTTTTAGATTTGCAGTCCTGAAATCTATGAAATACTAAAAATGTCACAGTTATTTTGTATTCTTTAATATTCTAATACATTTATCTGTAAAAACAATATATTTTTTTAATGAACTTTAAACCAATAAACTGACCGAACCTCCTAGATCACAGAAGAATATAATTGAGGCAAATTTTATCATGCAGACTTCGAAATGATGGTAGGTATCGTCATATTTTTTATTTATATATTTATATATATGTCTTTTATATTCTATATTATTTATATATATGTCTTTTATATTCTGTCTCCCTCTTTATGTATATACAAGTACACTCTTTTTGTATTTATGATTAATTTCAAGTACGTCCTGATGAAGCTTGAGATAAGCGAAACCGGTTGACGTATAATAAATTTCGTGGTTTCATACAAAGTGATTGCTTTCTATGAAAATATTCTTATTTTCAATCAAATCATTAGACTGGTTCAGATGACGACGAGTTAGAAAATATTATTACTATCAGGTATTATTAACAATAATATATTCATTCTACTCTTCCTAATAGTCTTTAATCTTGTTGACTATGACTTCTAGCTTTGTTTTTAATTTAGTCATCTGAGTTGCTTAGTAGACTGAGATATTTCTTGGGAGAGCATAGAATTGGCCATGGTTTGCTCTGTTGTTTGAGGAGCACCGCACATACGCAGGGTCGAATCTTTGAACTTGCTGTTTTGGCGCCTGGAGCAATAAAAAGCCCATTTCAACATTATTTGTATCATTTAAAAAAAAAAAACTATCTAATATAGGAAGGTACGTAAATGCCTTTTTTGAGCTGGTGTGTATAATTATAAAAATGTTAAGGACAAAAAGCAATAAACGTATCCTCATTTTGAATAAATTGGTTAGAACATGTACTAGTATTTAGTCATAATGCATGCAATTGTGACACCCATTAACGTTGCCTTTTCTTTGATAATTTTGAAAGTTAAAAATTGTGCACGTATTATTGGGTTAGTAATATTCTTATGAAAAATGTTTCGTAAAGTGATTTTAAGCAATAAATTGTCACTGATTGGTGTCAAGAAAATTGACAACTTTTATTTTTTAAATATATCAAAATTGAATACAAATTAATTGATAATTCTGGCGTCTGCTCATCAGTTTACTCAAAGGTATTTGAGATTCTGTAAAAATAAGGTAGATGGTTCTTTCAAATAATGGAACGATTAAATGTATTAATATCAAAAAGGTAACATATAGGTTCGAAAATTGTCGCTAAAAATATTGTCGCTGTAGCATAGTTGGATAATGCACTTTCCCCGATTAGGAAAGAGCATTATCCAACTAAAGAGGTTCGAATCCCGGTGGCGCAACAACAATATTTTTCGATAAAATTGATTTTATATGTATATATATTTAATTAATATTTTATTTTTTGCTCCAGTTCTGGAACTAGGCTCAGTTCTGGCTCTCAATCTGGGATGTGCCCGAGGCTACCACCCCTGCCACCCAACCCCTAGTTTCACCACTGCTTGAGGCACACATTAATCAAATGCATTCTGCATTATTGATTTCTAAGCAGGTTAAAGTCTGGCTGTTCTGCCGTTGGTTCCATGAGTTCTTTATTTTTCAGGTTTGAAACATCCCATTTTTGTTTCCACTTATCATCTGATCTGAGCGCAGGCTGCATGACTGACTATGTTGACTATTCTACAATTAACTTTGCAGTATATAAACTAAAATAATGCAGAGGGAGAGTATCACCCGCTGGGTCAAACATAACTGCAAGGGGTTTACCTTTTATTGTAAAGCAGTGAGAGTTGTGATGACTGAAATATATTATCATACAAGAGCAAATAATTATAAAATCATATTAAATGTATTAATTAAAAATACATAAATATAAAATTAATTTTGTCTAAAAATATTATTGTTGCTACCGAGATTCGAACCTAGATCTCTTCCAATCCAGGGAACGTGCATTATCCGATTATGCTATAGCACTCAGTACATTGACGACAATTTTTTGAACCTATATGTTACACTTTTTTAAATGAATACATCTATCGTTCCATTATTGGATTGGAAGAGATCCAGGTTCGAATCCCGGTAACAACAACAATATTTTTAGACCAATTTGATTTTATATGTATATCTTTCTAATTAATATATTTAATTTGTATTTAAAATATCACAGACCTATGTTCTGAATAATTACAACTTCACAATAAGAATACATTATCCTTATTAATCATAAAATCGTTTCAAGAATGAAAGTGACTTTTTGTCAAAGATTGTTATCATTTCAAGCACCCAGAATTTAAATTGGAAATAATATCAAAACTTTAAGTGACATTAGAGACTTTAAAATGGTTGATAAAATTGGGTAGAGCTGATTCTGAAATTAAATTTATTATGATATAACTCTTTGAAACTGCATTACGTGCTTTGGAATAACAATTGGTTTATGAATGAACATGTGTATATACTGTACATGTATGTGTATTTGGTGACGAGATGCAAGAAAATACGATACTATTGTATATGCATGTAACGCACTGGTTTGCGTTTTTTGGTCGACATATCTGAGTACATACTTTCGTTTTTGGCATTGTAAATAATTGATATTTATACTGTGTATGTTGATTATACTGCTTTTTATAAATACTTTAATAAATAAATGCCAACTTGACCCAAAATAAGCTTGCCTAGTGGGACAATGCATTCACCATTCAGAAATGTTATCTGATTAGTATAATTATGTAATGTTTTATGTATATATGGAATGTAAATAAATAAATTACATCAAAATCCGAATGCGTCCGATTTTGCTTTTGGGTGCGCATGTGCGGAGTCTAATAACGTGATATGACTGCTCTATCAGTGATTTACTAAGCCGAGATTAAGAAACGTTTTTAAAATACTCAATGATCTATCAAGGTTCAATCAATAAAACGCTGTCATTTGTAGTTAAATTCAACACAAACACTGCAATACATAAATAATCCATTTTTAGATTTTAAATACGTTCATTATAAATATATATATATTTTTTAATGAATTATATTGTATACTTTAATAATAATTACAATAATCTAAATAATAATTGCAGTGCTGTAACCATTAATGGTGATCTCTATAGTCACATGTTGAAAAACTTCTTGGTGGCTGAATTGAGTCGATTGGGTTTGCAACACATGTGGTTTCAATAATACGGTGCCACCTCTACACAGCCCGAGCTACGCTTGAAATATTATAAGAAATCTTTCCCGGCAGCGTTATGTCAAATAGTGGTGATATCGATTCGCCTACTCGATCACCTGATTTGAGGGCTCCCGACTATTTTCTGTGGGGGTAATTAGCCAACAACAATTTCGATGCTACAGGATCCAGATTAAATTGCTGAAATAACACGCAAAGTGTCTGAGAATGTTATTAAAAAGTATATATTTTTAAATAAAAGATTATAACCTTGAATCGGTAATACTTAATATTGCCGACCATTGTTTAAATTGTATGTATTGTATTTAAATTTGTTTAATGATTAAAATTTTAAATATCTGTATTTATTTTGAAATATTTTAACACACTGCATAATTAGCACAAGAAATAAATAAATAATATATAATATATGTATCGAATTTTCAAAAACTACAATAAATACTTACTCAAAAAGCGAAAATGATAACAAAGCCTGTATTCTGTATAGATCTCAACTAGTCTTAGAATATCTACGCAGCTTAGGGCCAGTGTATGGTTGCATCATTTGCATCATTGTATAAAGGAAGTAGTGCGTGCGGAAGAATTATTGAGTCATTCATTATGAAGCATGGGCAAGATAATGTTCCAGGTTCGAGTCTAGTGGTAACTATATATTTATTTTAAATGCAGGTTTTATTATTGTTTATACATGTAAATGATTAGTCTAATATTTTTAATTATCAAATAACTAGTACGTTCTGAAATTGAAAATTCACAAAGAAAATGTGTTTTTACTCAAAATATACACCTAAAAGTTTTTTCTTTATATTTAATTAATACATAGCTAAATACATTGGCGTAGAAACTAATTACTACCCCCTTTCCCGGAAAACACGTAAACCTGGCCTATACTCCTACTACTACATTTTTAAAATAAAAAATATACTAAAAAAATACTATCATGTATTATTTACATATTCATATTAAAAATAATTCTTCTTAGGTTTGAACACCTTTAGAATAGTTAATGTTATTGAGGAAAGAATGGTAAGAAAGATATATGATGAAAGTTTTGATGGCACCAGAAATAGAGGAGGTTCGTGGAAGACTTAGCACGACCAAATAAACCAGATACTGGAAGATGGTCCTATTAGAAGCCTCAATAATTGACAAACTCGTATGAGAATATATATGAATGTGGATGTGTCGAGAATTATGTGTCAAAACAGAAGAGTGTTGCGCTCTATCCTCTCTACTAATTCATTCGTAACAGAAATTTTTAAACCAAAACTCTAATCATTGTTGCTATTGTTGAATTTTTTCAGCGATTCCGGGCCACTATGGTGCGCGGCGGGCTCCCTGGTGGCTGCCCAGGCTGCCCGGGCGGTAACTACGCCTCTGGCTGAATATACAAATTACTCATACTTAGTAACAGTTCTTGGTAAAACGGGGGAATAATTAAAAGAGTAATTATTCAGGTATACCTAGATTGGTGTTACAATATTCAATATATTAATAATACAATTCGACTAGAAATTTAGTCGTTACGAAAAAAATACATTTTTTCTTTATATGCCGCATAAATTTTTAAACAAATAAATATGATATTTTTGTAATCAATATTTATTTATTTATTATTATACACGTCTTATTCAGACATTAACATAAAATTACAATAGAAATGCAATTCACAAAGAAAAAAATGACATAGTGTCAGTATAAATAATAAATATAAAATGTGAAGTAGCTATTTATTCGTCACCATTGAGTTGAGACGTAAAAAATTGTAATAGTGTAGTCCTATAAAGAATTAAATTAACAAAAAAAATGTCGACTACCTCCGTATATTCGTTTTCCAAAGAATGCAATTCAGGGACTGCGGAGTTAGCTAGTGCATGAGTTCTGACATTACCACTGTAATAAAACAATGAATTGTGTCTCGATGACCTCAATGGTGTGTGAAAGTCAAGCGGACCAACAATCGGAGGGCAGTCTATTATACCATTGATGATTCTGTATAGAAATATAAGGTCGGTCATCTATCGTCTCACTGATAAGTTTAACAATATTATTAATATAAAAATATTAGATAAGTTGAATGTGTATGCCCATTTATCGAAGACGTGGCATCGTCTGTATCACTAAATAATCATGAAACTTCCTGCACAACGTCGACCACAGGAGACGGCGCAGTCGGGCGGATATCCTCGATTAAGGAATCGTGTCAGTCGTGGGTTCCGATATGATATGATGTGAAAATTAATTACCTTAAGAAATACATTCTATTGCTCCTGGAGAAAAATTAAAGTAGACATTTGTTATATCTTTGGAGATCACATAAAATGTTAATATTGACACATTATTTTAATATAAAAAATTAGTATTCCATTATAAAATGTTCTTAAATTTACCACATAGGTAGTATCTTCTAAATAAAATGAAAAATTGATAATTTTCCCAATACTTTAAATAATTTTTTTGTTGAAATTATTTGTTAATTAAATAATAAACAAACAAAAAATATAAATAATAAGATAAAACACTTTATATAAACCACTATTTATTGATAAATCAACATGTTTCGATTCCTATGGTATCTTTCTCAAGAAACTATGTATCATACTAAAATTAAAAATACAAGTATAGATAAAAACTAAACTATAAAAACATAAATGATCGGTAAATAAGTAGGAACTATTATGAAAACAAATTTAAAAGGTGACTATTTGCAAAAAGGATTTGATTATTTATAATATATTATTTAGCTTCCTATTAACACTTTTTCTTATTTATAAAATTTAAAATTTATCTAATTGTAACCCCCTAGTATTTGGGTATATAATTTTTAAACCCTTGTTAATATCAAAATAATGGTTTGTTTCCAAAAGGTGATTTGCGAATTCAGAAAAGTTGTTGCTATTTAGGCATCTTAAGTGGTCCTCAATTATAATATCAGAATTTCCGTATGTTTAACCTATATAAAAATGATTGCAATCATTGCAAATTAATTTGTAGAACCCCCATTTTTTATAAATATCACCTTATCCTTGTTATTTATTATATAATTTTTTAATTAGTTACTAGTGTAAAAATATGGTTGTATTGAATTTGGGATATTTTTTATAATTGAATTTGAAGTATGATTACAGTGAAATCTCGATTGATCGTTCCTCGAATATTCGTTTTCCCGCATGTATCGTCTATTTCTTCCGGTCCCGAATTAATTTCATACAAAACACTCAAAAATAGAACGCATGAATCGTTCCTCTATGCATCATTTTCCCGCATTAATCGTTTAAATTACGCAGCATATGCTGGTTGGCTAAACAATGAGCGTAAAATTCTTGAGAGAGAGAGAGAGAGAGAGAGAAAGAATGCCGCTGCTGATTGCTAATTGCCATTATACAATACAAAGTTTAATTTTTTTTAAATCTTTCTGTGCTGCTTTCTAATTTTATTTTTATTTAAACAAAGTGTTCTTAACCTTTCCTCTCCGATGATGTAAATTGAGTTTACATTACCTCTAATTATTAAATGTGAATAACTCTGTAAATGTACTAAATACAGAGTTCATATTTTAGGTATTCCTCCGTAATATATGTATTTATATATTGCATAAAATAATTACAATATATAAGTATTTACCATACGCAACAATAAGGTTTCCTCAAAGAACCAGACATGAATTAGTCAATACGTGTGTGCGTACATGCGGAGAGGTACGGACGGCGTAGTGCGCGAGTGTCGGATGCCATTCGTCAATTTAGTGGTAGTGGCAGAGCGTGCACTGACCGAGTTAGACGTATCTCATGCGTCTTTATGCTGTCATTCGTTATAATCAATGTTTTTTAATCATTTTTAGGACATTTACATAATAATATACATATTTATCCGACTAAAAATCGAAAATGTCTATATGTACACTGAGTTTACAGCATCGGAAAGCTCGTTTTTATTTAGCATCGTAAAAGAAAGGTTAATGCACCTACCTAATTAAAACGAGAAATAATTAAGACGCTTTTTGATTTTAATTTAATTAACTTACCGCCAAGCCGCAAGGACAGGTAAAAAGGATAGAATGCAACACTCTTCTGTCTTAACGTAGCACTTTTTCTTCTTTTATTTTCATACATCTCCTCATGCACGACGTTGGGTAGTTGAAGCTTTTGACTATTTTCCAATAACTGATTTTAAATTATATTGAAATAAATGATTCATATTAAGTATTTGATAATCATTATTGAATGTGTCAAAAATATTATAAATAACCAACAAATAAACGACATTTTATATATATTAGGTATCGAGGGAAAAAAACAAGTTTAGCTGAAATTTAAAATGAAATTTAAAAGTAAAAAACATTTGACAATGGAATGAAACACTGCAGCAGTATATTACAGTTACAATGCACAGGGTGAATATTATGTTCCAGGCCGATTTTGTTTGGCCGTCATTTTGGTTTGGCAGAAATTTGAAATTTGAGTAGTTTATTACAATTTATTATGAAGCATCTAACGCCTCAACAACGTGTTGAAGTCATTAAACATTTGATCTAAATAACAGTGGCAATGCTGTAACCATTAATGGCGATCACCATCGTCACATATTGGAAAATTTATTGGTGACCGAATTGAGTGTATTAGGCCTGCAAAACATATGGTTTTAACAGGACGACGCCACCTCACACACAGCCCGAGCTATGTATGAAATTTTGTGAGAAATTTTTCCCGGGCGCATAATGTCAAAAAGTGGTGATATCGACTGGCCTCTTTGATCACCTGATTTGACGACTCCCGACTATTTTCTGTGGAAGTTTTTAAAAGAAAAGATCTATGCCAATAAGCCAACAATAATTTTGTTACTACATAACAATATTCGAAATGAAATTTTCTGAAATGACACGCAAAGTAGACGAGAATATTATGAAAAATACATAGTATAAAAAAGTACGCAATAATGCCGCTGTTAGAGGTGGCTACTTTGGTAATGTCATATTTTATACATAATTGTAATCGATGAACAAAAACCAAATACATGTTTTTGTTTTTTGACTTAGTTAATCAAAAATAACATCGACCTGGAACATAATATTCACCATGAATTAATGAATTGAACGAAGTAGGTGTCTATAATATAGTGGAATAGCGGATAGCGGAATATAAAATGAATTATTTGTTGTACATAGTAGGGAACGACGGATATCAATATTACCTATTTGTAAATGGTTTGTGAATTTATTTAGTTGTTTTGTAAATATATACATTGAAGTTACTTACATATATGAAAAAATAAATTGATAATTCTGGCGTCTGCTATCAGTTTACTCAAAGGTATTTGAGATTCCGTAAAAAAAGGTAGATGGCTCTTTCAAATAATGGAACGAATAAATGTATTAATATCAAAAAGGTAACATATAGGTTCGAAAATTGTCACTAAAAATGTTGTCGCTGTAGCATAGTTGGATAATGCACCTTCCTCGGTTAGGAAAGAGATCCAGGTTCGAATCCCGGTGGCGCAACAACAACATTTTTCGATAAAACTGATTTTATATGTATATCTTTCTAATTAATATATTTAATTCATATTTAATATATGGTTTGTTCTGTAAATAAAATATTTGGTAAATTTGACAATAGTGTAGAAATTCAAGTTTACCTCTTAAGCATGACTAATACGTACTACGTACAGACCTAATCCAATAGGTTAACTACATACAATTACTACATTACGTATACATATACGATATACTTACACTCAGTTGACACTCTCATTATAATGTTTTTATAGGTAAATGCATGATAGGTTGTACAATATGCATACATACTCTCTTTGTTGGGCACTATTATTATTTAAATTAAATTGTTATATGTTACACTGCAGTTTACAGAAAATTATTTTGTTGTTTAAGTTTGCATTTTACGTTTACTTATAAAGGTTTCAGTCTCGTAACCTACATCTATATGTCAAATATTTAGCGAACATATCAAATATTAGTAGGAGTATCCGTGTATTGGTTTTATTCCGTGTATAGACTTCTCGGATACAATGTTGCATCTGTCGGCTTTAATACATTAAATGATAACTTTATGATTTGAAATGTAATAATTTCGTTATTTATTCTCACCTTTTTGCACTGAAATAGTATTTTAAAGTGTTTACCGCATGGATTGTATGGTTAATTCTATGCAATCCGATCGCTTATTGCCATTTTGGTGGAACGGCCATCTTACACTGCATTATAGCATTATGTTATGATTATACGAGAAGTTTCAATTAAATGTGCTGCACATTAAATACCACTGGATTATTTTAAGGCCACACACATTATTCAAGATTAAAAACGACATTTTTTATTAATTCAAATTTGCATTTTTTTTTGTATCTACAGTCGAATATTTTAGAACGTACGTTCCAAGGTTCGGAATCGTTCGGAACAAACCCTGTAATCCTGCTCCTGTTGTCCGTTTTCTTCCCGATTCTATCTTCTAATCAATATAATTTACTCAATACGTTTAAATACTAGAATATTTTACTTTTATAAGTATAAAAGATATGTCTAATTTAATAATAAAAAAATGTTAACATATTTTTTGCAAACATTACCTTTTCTTTTAAATGTTAAAAATGATTGTTTGTGTCCCCAGCAGTTTTTCCGTCATTTATGATTTACAGATTTTATAGTATACTTATACACGCATTAATTATTATGAGAAGATCATGGTCTACTTTGAAACATTTGTTTTTTCACAAAACAATAATTATAAATAATTATTAGCTATAGCTGGGCCCAGTGAAATGTAAGTTTTATATCCGTTTACAGTTTCTTACGTATCGAAGTAATATTTTATTCTCTTGATAAGCTGCCAATTTATGTTAAATACAGAACAATTTTATTTTACAAATATTCACAAAACAAAACCAATTAATAATTTTTTTTATTGTAAACATTAATTGTTCTTAACACAGTAAACATTATTGCAAAGGCTATCGAGACAGTTCGAAAATGTAATAATCTGTTGACTTTTGTGTCGACATATATTCAATATTCATGTTTTAATTAAGTGAACAGAGATATTTTATTCGCCTGTTTTTCGAGATGAAACAGCTTTATCAAGAGTGTTTAGATATTATCTCGCCGATCTTTCACATGCGAAGATCAAAGAAAACAAGCAAGTTCTACTGCAAGATTGTAAATATTAACGTTAATGCGTGATATGTATGTATGTAGGTAGATACATGATAATACGTTGGATATAAAGATCTTACTTTTATTTTAGAGACTCCTCATTGGCTAGCGCTGTGACGCTTATATGTAGTCAATTACAGATTATAATGGTTGGCTGTTCGGGATCGCATTTAGCGGCCAACCAGTCTGTCGCATCGCGGCATTACTTTCGTTACATTTTGAATACAAAAATATAAACTTGCAAATGTACAGGACCATTCGTGTGATTTACATTAGTGAGGTAGCTCGTGCTCGTGTCCGTTTCGAGTTATGATGCGGACTTTGTAGCTGGTTATAAATAATATTATTTTTAAATCGTATCCATCCACTGTTATAAACTATTTTTACACCTCCGTTTTATCTAGTTTTTCAACGATAAATTAAATAACTTGTCTGGAATAAAAATATTCAACTGTTCGCTAAGTATTTGAATTATCATATTCTCTCCATAACTGTGAAGAGTTGTGATTCAGGGATGCACTTGACTACCTACATACAGACTAGTGATTCCGATTCCGAGACAAAATTACAGTCGGATTTTGACGGCATCAGGATCAGTGCTCATTTGCTCAATTAAAAAAAAGTCAAAGAACAAGCACAATTTAAGTACGGAAGGAATTTTTGAACAAAAATAATAATGCAATGCAGATTAATTATATTATTGTGAATGATCTGCCCGAAGCAACACCAAAATTGAGTATTTCATCATTTGACTTTATTTTTAATGTAATTTTGGCATCCCGAATTTACTAAAATACTGAAAACTGAGCCGGGATCCCGGAAACGTATTCCCTTTTACAAACTAAATAAAACTCAGTTGTATAATACATATAGGATAAAGATTTCAAAACAACATTTATTTTCTTTTTATTAGGAGAACACATTATTATTGTGAAGTTGCAATTATTCAGAACATAGGTCTGTGATATTTTATTAATATCAAAAAGGTAACATATAGGTTCGAAAAATTATCGCCAAAAAATATTGTTGCTGTAGCATAGTTGAATAATGCACCTTTCCCGGTTAGAAAAGAGATTCTGGTTCGAATCCCGGTGGCGCAACAACAATATTTTTCGATAAATTGATTTTATATGTATATCTTTCTAATTAATATTTATTTTCTTTTTGCCTAATACCATATTTATACCTTCTTACAACTAATAGGTAGTTCAGATATAATATATGTGCGCATATTTTAAATTGTATAAAGCCATAGTTAAATAAACATTAAGTATTCGTTTTGATAAACATCTTCATTGATTTATTTTCTTGTAGTATATAATAAAATTATTATTTAATATTTGGACAGATGTTTATCTTATAAATGGCTCGGGCATCACGCTCTTGGTGGAAATTTATATCATATTTATATATGGCGCTATTTTATTGGATAATGCTCGTCTATGGAAGGAGTCCGCAAAAATCAGTCAGACATTTCGGCTTGGTAATATCTGATATCTTTAAGAATGAGGTCTTATAAATGGCAAATATTAGGTAAAGCACAAAAAATTCTTCCAAGGATCTACTGACAGAGTGGCAGACTGAAAATTACGTTGCATATTAAAGCCTCCGTGAAAACTTAAGATTATACAGGTACCTGTAAAATAAATCTCTGAAAATTAATTCTATGTATGCACTATGATAGACGATACCTCCCATCTAAACACTAGGTTCTCTTTTAGAAGAGGTGTACATTATTTTTGTATTTTATTAGTCATATCATCTTTTTATTACTTATATTATTTAAGCTCATTTGAAAATACAATAAATACTAGTTGATGTTTAGAGATTAATGTACTCAGATCGTTAAAGTTGACTTAAATATTATATATTATATGTTACTCATAGTTACTATTACACCAACTAGTAGATAGGTACATCGCAGTGCACTAAAATAAAACTAGAATTAATTGTAATTTTTTATTGCATAAATTAATTTACATAATTTTGTAGTCTTAATTATATTATTAAAATACTGGTAGAATTTGTTGAAAAATACGCCTACGGAAATAAACTTTGATGACAATAATACATGGATTTGCATTTATTGAAGGATTTTAATTACTTTGAAGTACCTAACCCAAATTAACACACTCTCAACCCTTTTGCGAGTCACCAGACACTCATCTGACCCTCCCCTTCCGGCAAATCAAATCACGCACCCCTTCGCGGGCGCTAATGACCATTCTGCCGTCCGTGGAAATACCAGGGTTGCGAAAAAAAATGTTCGTAATGAGCAAAGAGAAGACCTACGGAATAACGCTCGCTGAACAGAAAACCCCCGCTATATGAAAGAGGGTGCGGTAAACTATGCCCCGCCGTTAAAAGTTTTACAACCAAAAATACTACCAGGCTGACATGAGGGGTGAGGGGTGTGCTCGCACAGACGTGCGAAAGATATCCGCATCTCTCTCGAGCGTCCCGCTTCGGGGGTAAGTGCGTCCCGTTCGCTCGCGCCGCATTACGGCGAACACGTCCCGGCCGTTTGATGGTCCGTCTTCCAATGCCGGCTTGCTACACTCGCGGTCCACGTCTGCGCCCCTGATACCTCCCATACATCGCCGGCAATATTGTCGAAAGGCTGAGGGATGTAACGTTTGAAATGCGTAAACAAAATGGCCGGTATTGTTTATAGAACAATTTATTTACTACATAATTAGTATATATATTTAGTACATAATTTAATAGAATGTAATATAAATTTTTCACAAGGCGACAGCCGTGTACTTAAAATACAGAAATATCAAATTTAAATTTAGAATTAATCATTAAAAAATGTATTAACATGTTTTTGATTGGGCATTCATTGCACATATTTCTGTAAATTTGAATATTATATTATTAAAATCCCTATTAAATTATTTGAAAATATTTTTATTGCAAGCAAGAAGTCATAAGATTTTTCAAATAACATTTTTTGATTTTATTTTCTATTACACTAATAATATTTAATTTAATTCTTCCCCATATTTTACATATATCATGTTATTATGTATACACTAAAGTAATTTTTAAAAATAGTTTTCATTGAACATTTTCGCACGTTATATTCAAATACTTTTGACAAAATAATGAATATTTAAAAAGTATTTTATGTTAAACTTGATTGATTAATTATTTAATATATGCCTATGTATACTTGTAAAATATTGAAGACACGCACATTATGTGATCTTGGCAAACTAACAGATAATGAATCGTGTAAAGAAGTATAGATACACTTGTTTACATGATTCATACATCAAATATAAATATTTTGAAATCATATCTTTGTAGTTATATTACTAAAAATTAAAGTTTTATAATTTATTCATATTTAATAATAAAGGATTTACGAATCATACTTTAATGATAACCCTATTCTATAAGATTCAGTAAACTAAATAAAATCTGCCACATTACCTGATTTTTAAAATACTAGGTGAATATTATGTTACAGGCCGATTTTCTTTAGCCGAAATTTTGGTTTAAAAAGTATTTGTTAGTTTGTATTTATTATTCGTCAAGCATAGTTAATTACAATTTATTATGGTGTATATAACGTTTCAACAAAATGCAATAGCACATGTTTTGCAGCTCAATATTGATGACTCCGACTTGCAAAAAAATCATCATGAGCGACGAAGCTCATTTCGACTTGGCAGGTTTTGTTAATAAACAAAACAGCCGTTATTGGGGCACTGAAAATCTTCAATTGATACACCTATGCAGAGTTACTGTATGGTGTGCCATGTGGAGTATGTGCCTATTTCTTTAAGGATTCAAGAGGCAATTCTGTGACCATTAATGGTGGTCGCTATCATCACACGCTGTAAAACTTCCTGGTGGCCGAATTGGGTCAATCGAGTCTGCAACTTATGTGGTTTCAATAAAAATAAAACGGTACCACCTCATACATAGCCCGAGCTACGGTTGAATCTTTGCAATAAATTTTTCCCGGCCGCATAATGTCAAAAAGTGGTGATATCGGCTGGCCTTCTCGATCACCTGATTTGAGGGCTTCCGATTATTATCGGGTACTTGAACAAAAAGATCTACACCAATAAGTCAACAACAATTTCGATGTTACAGAAAAATATTCGAAATAAAATTTCTGAAATAACATGCGAAGTGTGCGAGAGCGTTATGTTAATATGGTTTAAAGAGCAAGAGAAGCAACCACTTGGCCAATATCATATTTTATACATAATTGTAATAAACCATGTAATCGATAAATAAAAACCAAATTAAAAAATTGTAATTAGTTTTTTAGTTATTTAAAAACAACATCGGTCTGGAACATAATATTTACCTTGTAGCATCTCGAATTTATTTGTCATACTTATAGTAGACTTTTCCATACTTATAGTATAATTAATAAAGTAAATGTATTTTTTAAAAAATCACATTAAATTCATGGATACTTACATTTGTTTTGAATTAACATTTTCTTAAATTGTGATGCGATAAAATGGAGAAGCATATGTATTTTTAATTAACTTTATCGCTTATTTATTGTTAATTAAAAATAACTTATAATCTAAATGAAATTATAATAACATTTAATTATTAACACGATATTTAATTTATATGTATATATATATATATATTGTTGTTATCAACGAAATTTTACTGATTTACAGAAATATTGTACTATTCTTTTAGGAGAAAACAAAATTTAAAAATTGAGATTTTTTTTCACTTATGATTAATGATTTCTGATTTTTTTGAGTGGTAAATATAATATTTTATAAATGTGCACTAAAAGTGTGAGGAAAATTAAAATAATATTGGGGAGGTCCAGTCAAACGTTGAGCGGAACGTAAGACAGAACGCAATACGAAAGATTAATGTAATAAAAATGTGCACCAAGGCTAAACCTGAAGCCCGCTTGAATACCGATTCTATCAACAACCCATAAACCATCGGCCCTCCTTGTCTGCCGCCGAACTGCGGCGGGGGCATCGGAGAGGGACGGACGCCAAAAGTCTAATGTTCTATTTGAAAAAATTCACTCAGCCTTATATCTGTGAGCGCAAACCGTGGCGGCGGTTGATGCTCGTAGCTCTAAAGAAAGTTGACAGTTCGCGCCGCGCAATTAGAGCAAGTTTCTCATCTCGCGTCAAGTTGCAATGTGTGCGTGTCCTTTAGTTTTTATTAGTATAGTGTTGTAGCTTTTGACAGGTGCCGTGTGAGAGGTGTGCTTTCGTGATTGGTAAGCTGTCTTGATTACTTCTTTTTTGTTTGGATGCCGGCCTCGCCGCGGGGAAGGCGGCTGCCTTTGGCCATCGCTGGCGGTACCGAGCTCGCGGTACATGCGGATGTATTATACATACTTGTATATACCGGTTTACGTAAACACGCATGTTTGTGAAACGATTTAGCTGTCATGGGCGCTGGTGTACGTGGTCGGCATGCAAATCGGCGGTGGAATATGGAATGAATCCAACAATTTTCCCGGTATTTCTGTGGCAGATGTATTTTGATGGTCGCACTAACATACACTAGATGGAGCTGATTATATTTACATATTTTGGCTGAAAGGATTTTAGTGATAACGTTTAAAGTTTCTTTAAAGCAAATACGAGATTTTGACGTGTTAACATTTATCGACAAATAATTTTGGTAAATATTTAAATAATAATAAAATAATGCATACATATAAAAAAACTAAGAACATGTAACTCCATATTTTAAAACACTTTTCAAAAAAATAAATTGTATTGCATTTTTTTAAAATATGATATGTGTAGGTAATTATTTTTTTTTTTAACATGTATCCTACGTAGTATTTTGTGTCATAAATAAAATGATTTTACTTACTAAATTTTATATTTATCATTTCAATATTTTTGGTAGAATTAAAATTTTAATCAACATCGATTATTTACAATATTACTTATAATTTTATTATTTATATAAATTTCATCAGCATGTGACAATGAATTCATGCACGACAAAGTTTCTAGGACCAGTGCTGCCATCTTTGGTTTGCGTTTGGAAGCAAACCATATCGTAATGGTGCATAATAACACGAATAAATCAAGTAAACATTTATTTTCAATTTTTTTATAACAATATGCTTTGTTCAATTTGTATCCAAGAATTTATTTATGCATACATATGGTACGTAGTAAATAGCAGGTAAAATGTACAATTTTATTTTGGTTTTGTAATTTAAATAATTTATAGTAAGAAACAATGAACAGGAATATGGTAGTGACGCTAAGAAATTGATTGAAATGCAATGAAAATAAAATGTACCCTTAATTGTACTTTCATAAAATGTATAAAACGTGTCTCATAAACGATAAAATGAGTATTTACATACGTATATAATTTATTTACGAACAATTTTACAAACTGTACAGCTGGTATTCAAAAATCTTTTGTGATTTTGACGGATGGACAGTTTAAAACCTTTTAATATAATTATGATTCTTGAAGAAATCTCAACACTATTTTGATACCTACAGTGAGTTACCTATATATTTTTGAGATACATAACAAATATATAACGATACGGAACAATTGTGCAGTCACACAACACTGTTATCTGAAATATTTTTTATATGAAGCATTTGGACATACACTAATCGTAATAAATAATATTGTTTAATTACTTATTATTATTATTTTGTTTTTGTACCTACCGTGAAAATAAAGAGATTTGTGGGTAGGTAGGTACCTACTTATGTCAATATATACCGTTCCGTAGATGATTGTATTAATATTTGTATTATGTTGTTATTTATCTTGAATATTTATTATTAAAAATACTTCTAGCAAAAAAAAAAAATGTTATGTACCTATTCACTATGCATATCTCATTTTCTATAATACGATTACAAAAATCAAACAAGATTGTAACTCTATATTTTTGTACATTAAATTAAAAAATGTATAGTAATAATATAATTTGATGACAATCATACTTAGATACTATATTATTTATGTTAGAAAGATATTGTGTTTTATGCTGTGAAAAATCACACAAATGGCGGAATTTGCGTAAGACTTATGACGTTTTAGCTAATAAGTATACTGGAAATATTTTTTCTTGTGATGTCATATTTATTTTAAATCTTTTTTGTGATATCGTATTTATTTTATAGTATATAGACTTTTGTTTTCACACGAATTTATTTGACTAGGTACATTTTATTTGTGTTTTTATTTTTAATATCAAACGAAACAATTTAGTTAGTAAAAGGTATCTGTATGTATATTTTTAGCTTATCCTCTCCTAATATGACACCAGACGTAACACGACGGGGATAACAGTCGGTAAGAAAATTCCATCCCTTACCTCAAATCTAGGTAGGTATATATTGTATGTGTTTATATATCCGGCATTTATAGTGTTATGAGATACTTTCATTTAATATTAAGTTGATTCATTATTTCGTGGTAGGTAAGTATCACAGATACCAATTAGTATTTCATATTCTATCAAACATGTCATAATAAAAATAAATGCTTTACTTCCCTTCTAAAGAATGAATCACACAAATTATGTTTTTGTAAACAAGTGTTCTTGTAGTTTTATCGATTATTTCATCTTTATTCTTCTTAGGTGTATTAAATTTAACCAATAAATATAAGGAACTCAGTTTCTTACTATAAGATACTGTGTATTTATAAGACTATTACTAAAATAACATCTTATTATAACTAAAGACTAGACGCATCACATTACTGTATCTGGAATAAATTAGTGAATATAATTATTTTGAAATCGTCAACATAATAGTGAACACCTGCTTAAGAATACAAACAAGTATATTTTTATACCTGAAATGTAGGTAAAGTGACATTCCTGAAAATATTAAAGTCACCAGATAAGATATAATTATAAAATCATTCCTGTAAAATTCGATGCTCAGACGTTGAGTAGTTAGGTATAGAGAGTTCGAGGATTTAATACTGTATATAGCTGTACAATTATTTTTTAAACTAATTTAATAATATTTAAATTGATAATATATTTATTTAATTTTGTTATTGGTGTCGCATAAATATCAGTTGACAAATTCTCATTATTAATGTTGTGGCTCACTCAATTGTATCTACCTACTTATAAAACCATTAATAAATGTCATTTCATTAACGTTCATAAAAATATTACCGAAACCACTATAATTAAATAGGTAATTAAATATTCATAATCTAAAAAATTATAGTGAAAAATATTTTTTTATTTGACACACCTAACGTTGATTTATAATATAATATTTTCGAATAATATACCAAACAGCACTATTTTCATCTTCAATCAATATAATATGTATCTCTTTACATACATTAATAAATATTTTAATTAACCTCACAATTTAGTAAAAAATACTCAAGTTAATTTCACATTAAATGTCCTATTCATTTTTAACATACGTAGTCTGAGATCTTTCACGAATCGCAAATATAAAGAAAATCAGTTTAGTATTGATAATAAATGAATTTCATGCGTGACTAGATAAGTAATAACGGGTATTTACGTTACGAAAAAGGGAAAACATTTTGTGCAAATAAAAAACAGTCAGTACCTTATTAATATACAGCTAATAAATTAAAACATACCAGTAGGGAAGGTTTCTCTAGAGTATAGTTTTATTACAAGTACAAAATATAGATAGGTAAATTTGGGGTATAAATAAAAAATGATTTTTATTTTATTTATCCAAATTGTTGGTAAATGTTGCATCAATTGGCATATCTAACAATATAAATAAAAAGTAAACTTGGACATGTTAAAATATTTATACATATTCGAAAATTTCTTGAAGCAAATATATATTGAAAAATGCATTACGATTGAGTGCAGTCCGTATAGTACATATGGACTAGACACAAAATTGCATAATGCCATGAAATGTGTAAAAATATCCAAGATGGCGTCGGGTCGCCAACCCTTAGGGGAGGTGACTCCTCAGATAAGGGTGACGCCCTTTCTCTTGAGTAAATCCATTCACTACCCTTGCTTCTGCCAAGGTTTTATTTTTTGTGCTACATTTACTTGATTTATTGCTATATCGCCATTTTTTGTTTGAAAGCATGTTTTATGAAAATTGCCATGATTTTGCAGTAGTAATAATAATAATAATAATAATAGTAAAATGTAATAGTAACCCTAATTTATGATTCTTTAAAGTGATATTCATAAATGATTTTAAATTATTTTTTAATTTCTAATACACAATGTGAAAGTTTTTGAACGTGACGTATTGGAAAATATTAAAAAAAATTTAACATTGTAAAAAATAGTTTTTATTCACATTTTTAATTAAACGATATTAATTTAAATTTTGCTTTATTATGGCAAATAATTTATTATCAATAAGAGCAAGCGTTAGCACATAGTTAATCATATATTTATATTTAAAACCAGTTATATAATGGGCACAGATTAGAAATGATGTTCATAATGTAGACGAGATGACGTTGAAGCTAGCTAGAGAGTTACGAAAAAAAAAAAATTGCGCGTTGCTATGTCAAATTTGTAAATTCAAATACCTATCTACTTATGTTTTATTTGTTTATGTCTTATGGTGAATGTTAACTATTAAGGGCATAAATATTTTATAAATATTAATAATTAATTAATGACTGGGTACCGTGTTTCTAAACATCGAAATAAAAATAGATTCCTGAAATTGTCTAAACTTATACCATGAACCAAAATGTAATCTTTACACGATGCTTTAAAATCAGAATACCTAATGCTGCTAGATACATTTGACCTATGTTTAGAAATAACATAACTTTTGTTAAAAATAATGTTTGAGTTAGGAAAATAAATAAAAGAAATCAGATATTTAAGAAGATTATCAGATACCTATAATCAAAATTAAAAATATTCTTAATGGAAGTAATAAAAATCATGTTCTTATGAAAAATAAAAATATAAAAACACAGAACAAAATTAAACGAATCATTTAGAAAGATATATAATATCTATTTACAGAAAAAGTATTTGGTTATGACCCTGATATGAACTTGGAAAATTTTCCACTCAGGGGAAAAGTTCCGGGTTCGTGCACAATCACAAAGAAAATGACGATCTACATATATATATATATATATATATATATTTATATGTAAATGAAGAAATAATCATTTTGCAACAAAACTTGTTTAGAAAAAAAATCTTTAAATAATGTAGAATTTAATAACTTTTCTTAAACCATTTTCTGCAAGAATTTTATATTAAAAATATATTTACATTTTATTAGATTTGTAACTGAAACTCTAACGTATTTAGTTTGAAAACACTGAAAGTATTTTACCACCATTGATCATCATTTCTAATATATATATGTAACATATTTCTTAAAAACTGCCAAGTAAATTTTCCGTATTTTAAAGTACAAAATCGGATAAAATAATCATCTCATATTTCTGATGAGATAATTTCTATATTTCTGACTAATACTTAATAGGCATAGGTAATAATGATTTTTTATCTTTAGTCTTACTAGATACTTGTTAGAATTTGTTTGTACAAACAAATAATTGTCTAAGGTTTCCGCGAGCACTAGTGTTGATCGCATTTTTTGAAAATGCTTGCCTTGGGAAAATTTAGTACCTACTCTAGGACCCGGTACTCAGATCGATAGGAGATCAAAGTAAAAAAAATACTAAAAATAATTCGAATGTGGGAGATTTATATTTTCTGAAAAAAGTACGGTTGTACCTAGAGTTATTTTTTTTAGGCAACGCATTGACAATGATACGTGTTACCATGCCAACACGTCAATCTAAGTTTACCCATAAAAACGAACTAAAAAAACGAGATCTAACGTAGAAGAGATGCCAGTTCCATATATTTATATAGCTATACATAAAACTAGATAAATTCTATAAATATTTTCACCATTCAATGTTTTTTTAAATATTTATTATTCACAATCAGTTGCAAAGCGTGAATATTTTTATTACAAAACAAATTTTGAGATCGAGGATAAATCCGTTTGGTGACATATTAAAAAAAACTTGGTAGCCAGCAGATAGCATATGTGATTAGTAACAATTTTTTTTTGCACTAAGATGGTTTCTATTTATATATTTAATTTTTAAAGTCGCTATTATTTACAAATGTAAATATAACGTCGTATATAAGTAATATTGTGAATTATTATTGATGCCATGTCAGAGAACGGAAGGAATAATATAGATGTCTACTTTGCCCGCCGTAGTTGTGTCAGAGGGGATGACAGAGAACAGAGGAAAGAGATTTGTCCGATACTTTAAGGTGTATTAGGTAGGAAAAGGTTAGGTAGGACGAGATAAAGTAGGATTACCGAATCAGATTTTTCTATTACATTTCTCTTGCGTCGCTTCTTGGTCGTAAATCAGAATCAGGAAGTTTTTCAATAATAATATAAATAATACTTACTAGAGTAATAATACTTACTTAAGTACTATATACATAAGTAATCACTGAACTTTTGTTTTTCGACAACTTACGGAATTATTGAAGTGAAACGTGTTTATAGGAACGGAATAACATAAGTTATTCATTTATGGCTACTCCAAGTTATTACATGATCCACATCCGTCGCTGGATCTTTTCCTACCTTTATACCAGTCTGCGTTTAGTGTTTGCATATCGTGTTACAGCGCACTAAGTTTGAAAAAATATCTTTTATCGATCGCGCATTGTCGTATAGGAAATTTTGCAAATAAGGGTTTTCATTCAATCAACGTACAACATAAATAGATAATAGAGTAGATTATTTGAACCCGTCGTTTTATTGGGAGTATTTTCGTCATGAATAAACAGCATCTAAGTGAACATATTTTCCGTAATATTTCCTTATGCCATCGTTCGTGTCGTGTGTATAGTAAAATAAAACGAACACAAATGGTTGTCCGTTTCTCATCTGCTGTCAATTCCATTACTCAAGATTTTTTGAGATAAATAATGTTACAATTATTTATAATATAATATTATATATAATATTAATTTCCCTTCACTATAACGAGCTTTTTATAATAATGATAATTGTTGGTTCTGAAGATAATTTTAAACTTATACAAGAAATCAATTAGGTTTACATTTATACACTAAGGCCGTAAAACATACCTGATAATTAACAATATTAAATTGAGTTGTAGTACTCACCACGTCTTGAAGGTTCTTCAAATGTTTTTGTCTCCGTTATTATCACATAGAATTATCGGTTAACATTTAACGATCACACTATGAGTATCACGTCACGAATTCGATATCTATTAACACAATCATTAAACTTACAAATGATACCTTGAAAGTAGGTATCCATAAATATTACATATAAATACGATAAACCTCAGAAACGAAGAAAATTTTCGCCAAAAAAACCACGAATCCTTTAACTACATAGCGTTTGAGCAACTATTATTAATATTTTAGTCGTTAAATGATGCTTTCACAAAGTATGTAAAAACATCTAATTCACTTGAAATGCACCGGGAGACTAAAGCTACTAAAACTGCTAGAGTCTAGTAGTTAATATTCCAAAAAAAACCCTTATGTATTGCGCAACCTTCGCATCAATCTTATTTGACAACGTCAATAGCGTTTAGAAAGTGGGTCAGTCTTTGTTCCGTACTTTAAATATTTTTGAATATTCTTTCCTCCGAGTTAGAAAGCTGACTGACTGCAGCGCCCGCCTGAAGGGTTGTGAAAAAAAAGGCTTTGAATAGATATTACTTCGGCGATGAATCCTAGGGAAGAATTTGAATACGCGTAAAGGTTCAATTTTACAACAACCAATATAATTTTTTGCTTCGTTGATGACAAAAGATTTCTCCAAAGTTATTCATGGAAGTGGTAAACAACGCGGATAATTATGTATGTAGATACAAAGATATCTCCCAATGTTTTTTTCTTTAAAGTGATTTAACATCAACAATAATACATTTTATTCATCAAACTTATTGAGATTGTGAACGGGTTGTGATTGGTCTTTAATGAGTTTGATTAAAAGTTACGTGGGCAGTAGTGGGTTCCTTTAAAACAAATTAAATTAATCGATAAAAAAGGTATACAGAAAAAATGAATCTATCCAAAAATATGTTGGTTACCACAAGGATACGAACTCGGAACTTTTCCTATCCGGGAAAGTGCATTACCATTTCGTCACGTTATTAACCATTTAAGTTTTCGATGAATTTTCGACTTAGGTATATTATGTATAAATGTAAAAATTTCGGTTGTAAACAATTTTTTTTTTTGATACTTATATATTTTCTGTCATCCTGAATGTTTAATTTAATTTGTTTTGTTATCACAAAACTAGGTTCTGAAATTACAACTTTACAATAAAATATATTTTTATTTAAATAGTTCTCATAAAATTGAGTAGGTAGGTATATACCAGCTTAAGTGTAATTAAGTATATTTCATTTCAATAGATTTTTTACCTAAGTAGGTACTACTAATCTATCTAGGTATTTTAATTAAATTGAAAAAATGATGGTTAAGAAATAAAAAAAAATTAAGTTACTCTTGCTGTTTTTAACTTCAAATGTTCTTGGCAATGATTTTTATAATGATTCATTTTATTTTATTCTACAATAGATATCTAGGTACCTACTGAAAAAATAAAATTTTGTAATTGCAAATGTAATACATGTGTATGTCGTAAATTAAATATTTAATAATTTTATTGTAGTTAATGTTCGTAAAGGGATTACTAATTCCTGACATGTAAATTAAAGACACTTGCTGGGTAAACTCCATTAATTATACATTTGAATCTGCCGGCCTTGCCTTTATCTCAAGTTACCGTTTTAATGCGCTTTGCCGCTATTTAAGCAATTAAACTAGATAATCATGGATAGTAATCCAAAACGAAATTAAATATATTTATATCTTTCAAGGTATTCTTGTATATATTGTTGAAAATCATAAAATAAAAATATCTGAAATATATTGGATACTCGAATAGTATCATCCGCGAATGCATCTTTTAAGTTGCTTAATTATCAAAATTAAGTAATAAACACATCAATCTTAAGTTGTCGCAAATAGGCGAATGGAGAACAATGCTTATTCGAGTGATAATTTTTTATGGTGATTAACACGGATAAATTAATCAAATATTATTGAATGAACAGGAAAAAAATACTTCAAATAATGATATAAATAAGTAAATACTTACGATAATATAATTAAATATTAACTTTATTAAATTTTACTAATGTTAATAAAATATATTATGACACGTGATTCAATGAATCCGGGGAAGGTGCATTATCGGACTGCTTGAAGGTATTTGAGATTCCGTAAAAATAAAGTAGATGGCTTTCAAATAATGTAACGATAGATGTATTAATTTGAAAAGTGTAACATATGGGTTCAAAAATTTGTTGTCATAAGTACTGTCTGCTGTAGCATAGTCGGTTAATGCACCTTCCCCGGATTGGAAAGAGATCCAAGTACGAATCCCGGTAGCAAACAACAATATTTTCATTAAAATTGCTTTTATATGTATATCTTTCTAATTTATACATTTAATTAGAATTATTTATTTCTATTGAACGTTTAATTTAGCTGTGTATATAGAGAAGATTAAGAAAACGTCTTTAAGGGTAACTAAATTTGTATACGAGAAGAGTTCAGGATGAAAAACACAACACTTGAATGAGATGTTGGAAGATGGCCCGTTAGGAGCTTCCTTAACCGACGAACATGCATGGTGGTGAAAGAAAATAGTCGAGCCAATAGTGATATGTCAAAACAGCAGAACATGATTCTCTATCCTTTCTGATAAGACATCATGATGGTTTATTAGTTAGTTATTTAAAATAAACCACGTTTTATTTGTCTGAACATTGTTCACAAATATAGATAATTAAACCAAATTCAAATTATTCTTAAAAAAAAAATCATCACTAAGCCTTAAATCTAGATATTTATATTTCCGGTAGAGGTTTAACCAATTAAGATATGATGCCCTAAACAGAATACCAAATTTCATATACGTTTGCTAAGTCAAACATACATTTTTTTTTCAATGTGAAATGTTGGTTTTAAACCTAACTACCGGCAATACTGTTTATTCGATAGATAGATCAGTCTCAGAGATTTGTCTATTATTTCAAAAATATAGTTTGTTAAAATTGATTCTTTTAAGTAGGCTGAAAAAGATAAATTTTCTTTACATAATGTATGTATTATTTACCAATGCAATTTTATTCAGTAACATGTAATCAAGCGACATTATGTCAATTTATGGGTATTGGGAGCCCAGCAAGCTAATCAATATTCTAATTAATGTTTATATTTTACTGCTACGAGATACTTGACAGGTGGGAACATAATTAAAAGGACATTTAATTCGACTATATGGCCACATTTTAGTTACAACGTCTTTAATATT
This sequence comes from Eubasilissa splendida, assembly GCA_031772225.1. Classification (NCBI taxonomy): domain Eukaryota; kingdom Metazoa; phylum Arthropoda; class Insecta; order Trichoptera; family Phryganeidae; genus Eubasilissa; species Eubasilissa splendida. The sequence continues at coordinate 2,187,970 of CM062857.1, forward strand.
ATGTTGATGTTTACATTTTTAAGGTAGAGACCACACAGAAGAAGACATTATCTGGAAATATTGATTTTGTTAAGAGAACTCGCAAAGGTTAAGACGGGTATTTTCATTTTAAATTAATATTAATTACATTCTTATGGAAAAACATAGTACATTTATGTGAAAAGTGTCCGAAGTTATTTACGTTAGATATTATGCAAATATATATAGGTAGATAATATGCACGTTATTAGTAACGATAACCATTACGTAGATGTATTCATTTTAAATATAACTTAATTTATGCCATTTGACTCCCCGCTCTCTTTTTGGGGTAAAAAGGGAAATGTACCTACCCTACGCTATGCACAGGCGGAGAAGGTGCCTACCTGTGGTGGACAAATCGAGGGGGCGTCCGAAAAATATATAAATAATAAAAAAACAAAATTGCAAAACGATAATGGGGCGTAATAAAAATTATCCAAGAAAGCAAATCCAATAAATATCATTATAATTATCTTCTAATAAAGCAGTAATTTGAAGTCAAAACTAGTATTCAGAACGTCGAAAAGCTATCCTTGGGAAAGTTTCAAAATGCCGGCCTAACAAAATACCATCCCTAACATATGTGGCACGCGGGCGGCCGATTTAGGGGGCGGTTAATTTATGGGGATGGTTTTCTCCACTTAAGTTACTAGTGCGGAAAAAACAATCTTGCCTGTGGCGGCGAAAAGTTTAGCGCCGGCGCTGCTAGGCACCAAATTTTCTTTGGTCCCCATAACCCTCTGGGCGACCCTGATCAGATGCACCATTATGTTTCACTTTCGCTACCTGCGTATGTATAGATACGTATAATGAGTTTACGTTGGCAACGATAAATTTAAAAAAGTAACGGACGCTCAGCTGAAGTGGCACTCGTTGGGTCACTTGGTGAGATGAAAGGATGGCCGCTGGATGAATCGACTATTGGTGTGACGATCGAGAATCTGACACAGAAGTGTGAGACCTCCTAAGATGAGATATCTGATGCAAGATAGCGATGAATAGAGGCCTTTGTCCAATACTGGTATATTGAAGGCTGATATCTATGAAGATATATTCGCACGTTTAATTTTACAAAACTTAAACTGAAACTCATCAGAATGAAAAATTTTCGGAATCGCCGCTAGGAAGTTGCTTTTTTCTAAATACTTTTACATTGCTAGGTTGGTTAATCATTCATATAAATTAACTAAATGTCAAATCGATTTTGACAGACATTCATGTCGAACAATCTTGCTTTTTTAATAATAAATAAATAAAAATGAAACATGAGCGGTCTTCAAATTTTTCATTTTGGAGGCAAAAACAATAACAAAATTCAAATCCAGTTCTTGAGAATTCATCATCGTTATTTTTCTCTGTGAGTTTTAGAGTTTTGGAATTCAAACATGGCTACACATACTCAAGTGTGAACTATATTCGGGATGTCCAAAAACGGCTATCACACAAAATATTATAAATAAAATCCATGACATAGTTTTCGCAGATCGTCAAATTAAAGTGCATAAAAGTGAGTTGGCATATCTTATAAGTGAATACTTTAAATTTTACATATTGAAAGGTGTTTAAAAAGATGGGTGTCGAATTTTTTCAATTCGAACACGAATTTCAACCAATTTTTTGGAAGTATTTAAGAGGAATCCAATGAATTTTAAGACATGATTAGTAATCATAAATGGATTCATAATAACATACCAGAAACAAAAATTCAATCAAAATAGTGGATTAGATACGATGAATCGTTTCTGAAGAAGGCAAAAAGCATTTAATCGGCTGGGAAGGTGAGGCATCAGTTTTTTTTTTTATGTAAAAGCGATATTGTAAATTAATTATTCTGAATATGAATAAACAGCTCTTGGTCAATAAACAATACTTGTAATAGAATGGTCACAAAAAAATGGTTCAGCACTACAATGCATCCGCTCATCAAAACATGACATAATAAAAGCTGGAAAAAAGCGCGTTGCGTCCACTGCATTCACCTGATTTGACTCCCTAAGACCTCTGTTAAGAGATTTATGTCTAATTAAGTGATGATCGAGGCTGTGAACGAATATTTTGGGCAAGTCACTTCCAAGAGAGAATCGAGAAGCTGAAGAAACACACAATCAAGTGTGACGGGCTTCGATGGAATTATGTTGAAAAATTGAATATAACTTGAATCAAATTTATTCCGGAAACCTGAAGCCATTCCGAAAACTTTTCAATCTATCATTGTATATGATAATCAATATTTTAATAATTATATTCTCTATTCACCATTCCATAGAGTTGGAAACACTTTTTCTGAGATAATGGATGTATTCAGTTGCAGTACACTGATAGAAATTGGTAATTACATAATTAGTGGAGTATATTTTTTACAATTTGGTAGTTCTCAATGAAAAATGATAACTTTATCCTGTATTAATTATTCTCATCATAAGTATCTGTTACTTAATATGTGTCAACTAATTTGGTAGTAGTTTCATACTTTTAAAAATTGTAGCGGTGACGGTGAATCATCACCATAAGCCTGTATCTCTTCATTGCTGAATATGGGCATTTTCCAATAGCAATTTTTTTCCATAGTTGGTTTGCAGCCTTTATGTCTTACATCCCAGGCTGGCTCTAGGCCGATTGGATCGATAGGCGCTGGAAAAAAATAAAAACTTTTTTTTTTTAATTAAAGATGCAATCGCATCTCCAAAACACAGAAACAGGAAACAGAGACTCACCGAATTCTATCTCTTTTCGGTCTTTTGATCACTGTATCTGGAGTGGACTGTATGGAATTATATTACTACAGGTGAATATTATGTTTCAGGCCAATTTTGTTTAGCCGCTATTTTGGTTTAACAAATATTTGTTAGTTCGTATTTGATAGTCGTAGAGAAACATTAATTACAATTTATTATAAAGTATTTAATGTCTCAAGAACATGTTTTGCAGCTCAATATTAATGACTAACTTTTGAAAACCTCATTTTGACGTTTAATTGAGGGTTTTGTTAATAATCAAAACAACCTTTATTGGGGCACTGAAAATTCTCAATTAATACACTGACAACCTTTAAACCCACGCAGAGTTATTGTATAGTGCGCCATATGGCGTATGTATTTATTTATTTCAGGATGCAAGGATGCTATAATTATTAATGGTGGTCGCTATCGTCACATGTTTGAAGACTTTTGGTGGCCAAATTGGGTCGATTGGGTCTCCAATACATGTGGTATCAACAGGACAGGTCTACCTCATACGCAGTCCGAGCTACGCTTGAAATTTTGTAAAAAAATTCTCCCATCCGCATGTTATGTTAAAAAGTGGTGACATCGACTACCTCCTCGATCATCTGATTTGACAGCTCCTTACTATTTTCTGTGTGGGTTCTTAAAATTCTTAAAAAGAAAGGTCTACGTCAACAAGCTAAAAACAATTCTGATGCTACAGGACAATATTCACACTTGGCCGATGTTATATTTTATACATAATTGTAATAATCTATAAATAAAAACTAAATTTAAAAAAATTTGTTTCATTTCTTAGATATTCAAAAACAACATCGGTCTGGAACATATTATTCACCCTGTATCTCGCCAAATGTTTTCAAAGAGACTCACGGGGGTGGGAAGGGGAGGTGAGAGGCACTGAAAATTAGTTTGTTTAAGGTATATCATATATAAATATAAGTCTAAAATAATTTGATTGTAAAAAAATTAGAATATGGTGCCCTTGTGTACCGCTGCAATAAAGATGGCGACCACCCTGGAACTTTAGTATACTTTTAGTTGTACAGTGAGAGAAGTAAATGTATTATTTTGTATTTATAATTTGCTGTCAGTCTTATTAATAATGAATTAATTAATAAAAATATTTTTTTACTACATTATGGGCCCCAAATTTGCTAATACCAGTCCTGCTCTATCCATTGATTATGATTTTCGAGAATTCTTTAAATGCCTATGTCTTTTAAAAATACATTTTTAAAACTTTCATATATATAGTTGTTTTAGCTAAAAACAAATAATTGTTGATAAGCTTTATGTTTGTTTTATAAATAACAAATCAAAATAGTATGTTTATTTAAGTACGTAAAATTAAATAGGTACATAATATTTCGTGAAAGTATCAAGGTAACTTTCTAAATATTTATTTGATTTTGGATGTTGCACGATTATTTAGATAACAATATGCTTGCTATTACAGTACATTATATACATTCTACTTATTCATATAACGCTTTTTACCTTACAGTATTTACCAGTATTATGTTCGGTTCAACTATGATAAATAAATTGCCATTTTGGATAGGTAGCTGGATAAAAACCAGGGACGAACTGGTTACTTGGCTAGATCTGGTAAATGCCCGATAGCCCAGATTTAAACTCATGAACAAATAAATATATAAATATTATATTACCCACCTACTAATCTAAAAATCTGGTTATATTATTAAAATCGACCGGTTATTATTATTTTTTTCACCATATACAATTACACCAAGAACACAAAACTATCTAAAAATGCTTATTGTTAACACAACGAATGCGTAACACTACAACACATAAACAACAAAAATAAACTACTTACTTATCTATTTTAAATATATTATTAACAAAGTATAATATATTAATTATATTATTATAAATATTTTACAAGGTACCTACCTACTAACTTCTTAAATAATACCGTTTTTTTTTCATTTCTTATTTCTCCACATATTTTCATTCTTACTATGACTCATTTAATTTATTTTATTTTGGGCACATATCTATTTTAATAATTGTTTGTAAAATATTTGACCGTCATAAAATAATATTTTTAGTGAGAGATGCATAGTGCAAAAAATATATTTTATAAATAATTTAATTACAAATTAATATATTTTTGCATACTTCTGTAATTTTATTTTATTACAAGGATATTATTACATTTACTGAATATGGGGAAGTTATTTTAGAAGATTTATACTTATTAGATTTTCTTAGAAGATTATTTCTATATTTATATATATTTTCATAAATGATTATGTTGAATTAAATTTATAAGGTAACTTTTATAATAATAGAATGTACTTAAATCTATCAATATAAAATGATTTTATAAAATTAATATTCTTAGACGAAATCCATCTCTGAATGGACACCAACAATACATGTCCATACCACAATGTTAATAACATTACTAGTTTTACATAGTAGCAATAATTACATATATATCACTTTCAACGACTGACATATATATTCAAACACATAACCATAAACACACATACGTTTATCATATCACCGAGCAGGGCGGAATGCAATCGTATGCAGCGTTGGAGTAACTGCAACACTGTTGCACATTTGCTAGAAGACGCCGCTTTTAAGTTTATTGAATGCATTCGTGCACATTCGCTATGTTGGTCCTTTTTCAATGACGGCGACTGCATGCCGATGCGAAACATAATACACGAGATATAAAATAATATAGGTATGCACTTGATTATTTACAAGACGCTTGCTTACACTGATCGGATCAACATCATAGCCGCAGGGTGTTAAATGTAAATGTAATATTTATGATCGTTTTTGTCAATACTTGCAAGAGTTGGCAGTACAAGTAAAAACTTTGTTAAACTTTCAGTTTTAACATTAATGATAGGAATTACATTTTGAGATTGAATTATAATAATATCGTAATATTCTTCAATACTTTTGAATTGATTAAATGATCACTATAATGATATTGCATACCTACCAACATACACACACCGAGTAATTACGTGCACCCAGGTAAATGTCTACCCACACGTAATACTCCTTGTAATTAAATAGAAGTCAAATATCTTATATTATATGTAGATATAAATACGTATTTATTTTTTGTTTGTTTTACGTCTACGTATAATCCAACATGTAGGTATATAGGCCTGTAAGACTTCAAAAGACTATTCATGCATATATCTACACATAATTTATGCTACACGTTTTCAAAATTGTGGTAAACTGTGTTTCAAAATAGTGGTACCTTGCAGCTGCAGTAATTACAATATAAATACGCATTTTTATTAGTGCACCAAAATGATGGGAACTGACTGCAATTATAAATCAATGGAAATAAAAAATTTCTAAACATTGTATTTCGAACAATGAAATACAGTTTAAAATAATTCGAAAAATATTTAACATAGCCACATATTTCATTTTCTGGATAGTATAAACTATAAGCTAAATAAAAAATATTTTAATTAAGATTCAAACCTAGACCTCTTTCTATCCAGAGAAACGTGTTACCATTCCACTACAGTTATCGATTACATTTACGACAAATTTAGAACATATACATATACCTACAAGCTTGCATGAGAAGATGTATGAATGTGGATGAGGCGAGAATTGTGTATCAATGTAAAATGTGTGTAAAAAGTATGGCGCTCTATCCTCTCTGCACCCTATACCCGCGAGGAAACAGCGTAATGGTAAGTAAGTAAGTATTCTGAATATTTTTGTAATTGGTACATCTATTACTTATTCGATTTTTAAAAGCAATCAACTTTATAATGAAATGATCCCTTTAGATAATACACACTAATAATGCCATGAATACCTTTGGATAATACACGCTAGGAGACGCTAGAATTAAATCAATCAATTTTATTACATTTGGATTAACTTTGATTCAACTTACGAGTATGTATATATTCAATTTTTTAATTGAAATATTACGTTGCCAAAAGAAGTAGGTATATATCACTACGCATTATGGCTGGTCAGAGTGTTAAATTCATACATATTTATCACATTGCCCTACTTCTATGGATATTAAAATAATGCTTGTGCACTATGCATAATGTCATATTATTCACTTGATACATAACATGTCACATAGTCACCATACAACCAAAATTGGATAACTGCAAAAATTGTGTTTTTTTTATAACTTGGTTCCAAATGACTTGACTGCTAAAAGTAACTAACTGATCACAACTGACCAGAGTTTGGTATTTTATTACTTATTTTTTATTACTTTTCAATCAAAAGCGCTTTAACAAGTATGATTAATTAATGAAATATTAAAGTATTTTTACTGTGTATAATATTTTTAATAATTCCAAAACAGATGTTTAAAGAACAGCAAAATCTTTTTATTGCTCTCCTGTATCTGTCACTTGTTAGTTATTCAGTTTTGGCTGTATGGCGACGATACTCTTGGCCCGTAGCGTAGCATGACACCAGAAAGACGTCTAATCTATACATTTCGGAATACGAATTACATTAAAGTAACGTCTAAACGCTTCCTCGCAATTCTGTATTATGATTAACCGCCTGCTTTAACACTCCAGAATATTGTACGGACTCTGCACCTGTTGCGGTCACATCCAAACCCCATACTGCGATTTAGGCGCCTCAAGTCTTGTGCATATGACTTTCATCGTGCTCTTTGATGATTAACATTTCTTAGATGGTGTCTGACATACAAGTGACGTACCCTGAAGTAAGATACATTATTTATTCGAAAATCCTTACATTCAATTTCGAGAACAGCTAAACTGATACGATTTTCTCCAACTAATTAATTTATCACCACGATGTATCCGGCAGGAGTAAGAAGAGAAGATAAAACTGTATCATATGAAGGAAACCCCAAAGGGTACCACCCTATCCCGGAATCGTTATGAGAATTGCGCTCTCCTACTTCGATTCCACTCAATAAAGCAATTTGTGTAATAATTAACAAAATCTTCAAAGCTTTTGAGAATATATTATAAATTTAGGTTTGATTTCTTATATTCCAACCGTTAGTTAACATACCATGTGGCTTATATTCATAATTTTTTTCTTTTCTTTATTATATGGCACAATTAGTAAATACATCTTTATTACATTTGGTCATATACTGATATAGGTATATACAACTTCATTGTTATTATATGTTGTTGATATTTAAACATGATGAAATATACTTTTAAAATTAGCAATATTATCTTTGTGGTTAAAATTCATATTTTTATTTATTATCTTTGTTTTATTAACCACTAAATTGAGTTTAAATACATCTACCGGTTTCGAAAAATACCATTTTACTATCACCTATTTTTCGAAACCGGTAGATGTATTTAAACTCAATTTAGTGGTTAATAAAACAAAGATAATAAATAAAAAAATGATGAAATATTCCTAGAATTCGCTCAATATATACATGTACTTAAAACGGATGCACTATGTACAGGGTGAATATTATATTTCAGGCCGATTTTGTTTAGCTACCATTTTGGTTTAGCAAATATTTGTCACTTCGTGTTTGACAGTTGTAGAGAAAAGTTGATTACAATTTATTATAAAATATAAAACGCTTCAAAAACGTGTTAAAGTTATTAAAATATTTTATCTAAATAATAATGGCAATGCTGTAACCATTAATGGTGATCGCTATCGTCACATATTGGAAAACTTATTGGTGACTGAATTGAGTCGATTGGGCCTGCAATACATGTGGTTTTACTCGGATGATGCCACCTTACACACAGCCTGAGGTACGCTTGAGATTTTACGAGAATTTTTTTCCGGTCGCATAATGTTAAAAAGTGGTGATATCGACTGGCCTCCTCGATCACCTGATTTGATCACGTTCAATTATTTTCTGTGTAAGTACTTGAAAGGAAAGGTCTACGCTAATGAGCCAATAATAATTTCAATTCTACAGAACAATATTCGAAATTAAATTTCTGAAATAACACACGAAGTATGCGAGAATGTTTTAGAATTTTGGTTAAAAAAGCATGGCATTTGTGCCGCTGCCAGAGGCAATCACTTGGCCAATGGCATATTCCATACATAATTATAATAAAATAAATAATTGATAAATAAAAACAAAATTAAAAAGTTTTCTTTCATATCCTAGTTATTTAAAAACAACATCGGCCAGGAACATAATACTAACCCGTTACCTTCGAATGATATATGTTTACCTATTTATCACGCCAACGGTTAACTGAGGAATACGTGCAGGAAGTAAATAATGTATTATTATGTACAGACGCGTTCGAGTCAGAAGAACAATAGTAAGTTACATATATTTACTACGTTCATACGTAGGATTCATGCGCACGAAACATGAACTAGTTCTCTTCAATAAATTGGCATTTCAAGATATAACAGCAACCTGAGTTTTTATTTAATTAATTGACCACGTACATTCTGAATCTTTTCAATATATATCTAAATACACGTAAGTTTTTACAATATTTATCATATTTAATTCTATACAATCATCATACCGAATAATTATAGTTATAAAGATTGATAAAATCAGTACCTTAAAAACAAAAGGAAATACAGTCATTTTTTCATACGTAACGTTCTTTTTCATCCAGTCCCGTAGGAGTTTGATTGACCATTGTCCCTTCTTGTCTGACCTTTTGAACCCAACACCAGATAAGTTGCGTGCTCGGTCCATCACTTACTCGTCGAATATTAAAGTGAGTACAAAAAGCGCGACGCGCACGGACCAATGAATCACCGCACTTTAAATATTGCTCAACCGCGAACGCACGATGCGCTCCCGACCAGCGACTCATTGCGACTGGCAAATCCGCAAATCACGCGCGTCGGACAATACCCCTCCCACTTACCTCACCTTAATGGTTTACAAGCGATTACAATTTAATCTTGAATTTTTCCCGCTGGACACCCTTTATTACGGTACAACAAGCTAGAGTTGAAGCACGACTGTGATCTTCATGCAAATTGCATTCTGCAGCATTGGAATTATAGCGTAGAGCTGCAAAAGCTCATAAAATCAGAGACTAATTAATTGAATACGGGCGTTGTTGCAGTGATGTCAACTTATTATTATTAAGTGTCATAAAATGTGTATTTCGATAGGTTATTGCAGTTTTCTCGTTTCCGCTGGCGTACAATTACCTGATAATAAATTTCTGTTAATACCATACCATAAGATATTAATATTGTAGCTGCATAAACAACAATAAGATCTTACTCATAAATATATACAAACAAATCGAAAAAATAGCAACATCACAAATAATAAATTATACCTGGAGATGTTTGCTGTGTTCGCATTTACATTGACTGAATAAATAAGATAACATTTGGAGTATTTGAAGCTGAAACGAGGGTCATCCCCTAGCTCCCTATGCTGGTGGTATTTAAAAAAATGTAGGGAGCATCTAGGTTGGCGATCACTTCATCAAAAGTATCGATCTACCTAGGAACTGTACATTGGCTCCGTTTCTCTGAAAGAGTTGAATTTAAATTATGTCTTCAAGAGCTCTGCATCCCAGACATCTTGAATGGTAGACGTAAAACTCTCAGGTCAGCCTCTACTTCAGTGGCAGGAAGGGTTGCAGAACCGACCAGCCGTCGCCAGAAGTATAAATTTAGTGATCGGGCATTTACGGTGGCAGGCCCAAAAGCGTGGAATTCTTTGCTATACGTCAGTGTATCGCAGACTTTACTTAATAGAATGATTAAAATATACATTTTATAAAAATAATATTGATAAGTTAAAATAACAATTTTTAATTTCAATTACAAAAATAGTTTAGGACTGAACAAATTATCTGTAAGACGCCCTTGAGGTGATATTTTGTATGAAAATGGCGCAATAAATATTATTCAGTGTTCTTATGCTAGCTATGGACATAGGATGGTGAAGCTATTGTGAGAAATAGCCAAGTGCTACGAAAATGCTTCCTCGCGTATTTTTTTATTGTTCATCATCATACAGACTAAAATGTAGATTTCGCTGGAGTGCATGTTACGAGACAAACGGTACGTAGGTAGGTACTATATGTTTATAGGCCAGTATGCGTTATGGTCGGGAAAAGCATCAGAATCATTTAGAGCACAGTACGTATGTGTCATTTATAGGATTAACTTATATACTAATGTATATGTTCAGATGGGCTGGAGCAGTGACGAAACTGGATAGAGTTTAGTGATGGAATGGTCAGAATTTACCGGGTTCGAGTCCCGGTAGTAAGTTCCATAGATAGATATTTTCAATTTATCCTTCTAAGTGATTAATTTATTAGTTTAAAAATAACAGATTTTATTGAATAAATCTGTATCCAAGTATAATTTAATAAACAATCTGATTTGTACGCCTTGAATCCAGTTGGGTAGGAATCCTTATAAATTATAAATGATTTATGTTCACATAATGTAAGCCGACGATTTGGGATGTAAGCATATTCAGTACTCACGTAGGTACCTAACTTCAAACCGCCTAGGAGCATGAACATCACGTTCTCCGCGCATGCGCGTCATGTACTTTCAGCACAGTCGTAAAACATCGCTACGACGCCGGCCCCATGTAGCTACGGCTCGCAGGCTTCTACGATCGCCGATGGCTACGCGATGAAAGCTTAATAAAAGTTTCATTACTGTGTATGCATATATGAGTCCCATCTTCGTGTGTGGGTGTCGCTACGTATACACTTAGTCGGTTGCCTCGCAGTGGCTGCGAAATGTTTTCTGCTACAGTGGATAATGTATGAATATTTTATCTTTTCATTTAATTTGTTTTTCGACGCATTATTTATAAAATAGTAAATATTTAAATCATCCCCTACTTGATCATAAGAATATAAATCAATTTAAATAAAAAAATATATATATTATTAGGATAAATTTTGTAATACACTTATTATATAAATATAGCTGTTAAAACCTATACATATCACACATGTTCATATTCATAATCAGTCAAATAATATATTTTATTTTAAATTAATAAAAATGGGATTAATTTAGTACGTAAATAATGGCAGGAAAAAATCATTTTCATAATTATATTTTTAAACATACCTATGTGATGGAGGTATCCCTAGCTTGTATGGATATATATGTAAAACTCAGTTATTTAATTTGAAAAATAGAACGTCCAAAGAGCAATATGTTTTCATATCTAGTCGATTGACAACGTATCAGACAATTATACAATTATTTTATTTGAAATATGTGTGCATACGGCTAACGTTATCAGGCCTAAAATATATTTATGAAGATTCGTCCTAAAAATCATACATACATTTTGATAAGATTCACATTATATAAAGATGGATGTACTGAGTTATAGTCATAATGGCAAAGGCTGCGAGTTTCATCGACAAACGTCTCTAAATTAAATATATAAATACTAATTTAATGTATTAATTATAAATATATACATATAAAATCAATTTTGTCGAAATATATTGCAAAATATTGCAAAAAATTGCGCAAAAAAAATATTTTTCGACAAAATTGATTTTATATGTATATATTTATAATTAATACATTAAATTATATTTAAAATATCACAAACCTATGTTTTGAATAATTACAACTTCACAATAGGAATGTGTTTTCCTTAATAATATATAAATGTTGCTAATACTAGATACTAGATACTGATCATAAGGTAAGCATTCAGACGTAATATAGAAACTGGTGATGTATAGTAGTCGAGAGAGATCCCGCCCTCGTGGAAGTTCTCCGTTAGGTGGGCCGAAGGTGGATTGATCTGGTCAAGTCGGAGGGCATTTGCTCGTTTTCACTCGTTAACCAAGTTGAAGTCGATAAGGTATTTTTAATTAATAAATAGATTTATGTATGTATGAATAAATTAAGAGTCATACAGTTAAACGATGAAATTACTCTGGAGATGATCTATCCCATCGGTTAAAATACTGTGAAAAATTACAAATATTTAAGATAGAGAGGTTATCCAATAAATTTTACACATACGAAGGAGATTCGTTCCAAGAACTCGTACGCATGTCGAAAAAAGTATGCTTGGGTATCCAGCATTTACTATAATAATCACTGTCTTTGCGCCTGTGATGTGGTTAAAATTAATCACACAGCAATTGAACAAAATGTAGCTACACTGAAGAGCACAAACACTTGATAAAGACGACCGCCCGTGACTACTGTAAGCATTACTGAAAGCATGTTTACAGTAGTAGTAATTTCAGTACAATTTTGAATTTTGCGCTTATTCAAATAATTGCGCACCGATGTTCATATTTTTGAAAGTTCGCAAGTTGAAGGCTCGCATACAGAGGTATACAATGTCACGGTATACAATTTAAAGTATGTGTGGTTATGTAATTTGGTACCAAAAATATATCTTACTTGTTTGACTGAAGCTCGCTAAAAGTATGTAGATAGGAATTAATAATATAAATGGTTACAAATTCTTTAAAATGGATATTGTAATTTTTATCAATAAAATTATTTCACTATGTATAAATTTACAAACTCACCTTGTTTTCTACCGTTAAATATTTTTAATAGAATAACTTCAGACATAGAATAATATACATTAATTGAAAAAATACATAATTTGTTTTTATAAAGCATGTACCTACTAGTATAATATTATTCTTTGTTAATAATCAAGTAAGATAATACTAATAGGATAATATTTAAATATAAAATAAGTTAATAAATCAAGTAAATAGAGCCGTTATAAGGTAGAATAACAATTCAAAACATCAGTGCCTGACCAACAGTAGCAAATTCAGTCTATTTGTAGTACCTTTTAAAAATGATTAATGTTTTTTTCATTTGTTTCATGCTCACCTCACTAGATAAGAGTCCATATTGAGATGGACAATTTAAATCGCATTAAATATAATAATTATTAAAAAAAAGATAAGTAACGTAAATAAAAGTAGAAGTTTGTAACAAATATAGTTGCCTACCAAGATAAATATATACCACATAAATTAACTACTCAGTAAAATATACATAATCAGTAATATTTCAGTATCTTTATTATATTATTAACATGAAATTAGTTGTGATAGTGTTATGTCGGCTCCCTTTTATGTAAAAGTACAATTACTCTAAAATCCGGTATTCACTTCCTCAGGCGTAATTTGTTTATTCCGACTATGTCTCAATCGTTACCATGGCGACCGCGCGAGGTGCGCGCACCCCTAAATTTTATACGGCCGCCCTGAAAAAATATGTCTCTTCTCCCAATCGTAAAGGGCAAACACAGGTATGCCTTCTCTCTCACCTATCTCGTCTGCTGCCCTCTTTATTTCCTACAAATGTATCCCATCCGGTGAGGGATGTTCAGTTTAAACCTTGTTACAGCGACACTCGGTGTTGCGGAAATTTGGATTCAGTGAAAACTGTGCGTCAGGTGGATTTTCAATCTCGAATAAACGCACAAAAATACGTATTTAAAACCATTCATTTAAAAAATATATATTAGTGTTTTTTAATAAGCAAAACGTGTTATTATTTTTTTTAAATTAAAGTCTTTTTAAAAAATATTTTTAATATAAGAAATGTCGTTAAATTTGGTAAACTCTTTACATCGATGTAAAATGTTTTCGTTAACGTTTTTGGTGCAAGACAAAAATAATGTTGTATACCTACTTTCCTAAGTTAAAAAAACTGCATTTAAAATTCTTTAAAAAGCAATAATAAATGTGTATATATAAAAGTAATTGAATGTATGTATTATACAATTAAAAACACCGAACCACTTATCTTAATGCATATTATTTATAAGACAAAAGGTAAAGATATTTGCTTTTAGATTCATTTAAACATTTCAGATAATATATAATTATTAATAAAATGATAGTATACTTATGACTAGTAATATACCATAATATTATAACAACGTTACAAAATATTGTGACATCCATCAAACGCGTCCCACGTTGTAACGGTATAAAACTGTGTTAGGTAATCGCGTTAGTTCCATACATACGCCCCTGATATATAAATGTACAAATACCAGGGCGACATACCCCGTGAAGAGGTATAGGTATAGACATAAGGCAAGATACACCTATAGCCGACTGACATAAAAGAAGATACTTAGATGGGATAGCATCTCTTCCAAGTGACGCGGTTTATTGGATACAGTACCATTCGCGACGCCTTTGTGGACCATTCTCGTTCATCACGGTCGACATGTCATCTCGCTTTTGTTATTACTATGTTTATTAATCCAAGGGCAGTGTCGTGTCCTCAGTTTCGTGACGTAGACGTCGGCTGTTTCGCGCCTTGTTAACTAAAATGTCCGAGTTGTTTTGCGGTTGTGTTTGACGTTTCCACCGACTCGGGATTCTAATGACGTACTATGTGTACATCCGTTGGTGGTGACAGGTACAGGTGAGTGATTTATGATACATTCACATACATTAAATAATATTTTAAAAATAATACCGTTAATTAAAAGTTATTTTGATATTTTATCATTCGTGAATATGAATAAAATTAGCTAGCAAAATAGACAATAAATCACTGAGAATTTATTTACAAACTTTAAAGCGTGAATTAAATTATACATATTTCACTATTCCGCCTTACGTAAAACTCTTATATGTACTTATATCTACAATAAAATATATTATACCATTTAAAAAAACTTTGTTACATACAATGTTATTTATAAATATTTTCATATGTACAAAACATCGTTTGACATAAATATATATTTATCAAATCTACAAATATAGTACAAATTATATTACAAAAGTATTGTATTACCTTATTGGTAACAATAACTTGCCTAAGGCAACTGAATATTATTAAATATTTCAGTAAGAAATGTACGAATATTTTAATGTATTTTC
Organism: Eubasilissa splendida; assembly: GCA_031772225.1. NCBI lineage: Eukaryota > Metazoa > Arthropoda > Insecta > Trichoptera > Phryganeidae > Eubasilissa > Eubasilissa splendida. The sequence goes on from CM062857.1 coordinate 2,203,562, forward strand.
TTGAATCATTCATAATTTTTAATAAATTATCAGTAATATTAATTCTTGGTAAACATTATACCTATTATTTGCATTTTTAAATATCAAATCAAAACAAATATTTACATATAAGTTTTCAAAAAATACTATATCAACTGAAAGTACTGTTATTTGCGAGCAAGAACTCTTTTTCATGAGAAACATTGAAAATTAATGATAATAGAATGCACAAACCTACCTACACCGTGAATTAAATATGACAAGAGTATTTTGTTGACATTTCAAAGGAGACGCGTTAACATCTATGTACCTACCTATAGATTTTCCATATTACTTTAGCGCATGCGCAATGTAGCCCCGGGATGTCTTGCAACATCCTTCGTGTTACAACTATTATTTTCGTGCCGAATTTGAATTATGCCAGTCTAAATGTTTTCTTAATGTCAAGTCACGAATTCGGTGCCGCACTATCTTGCCTATCTACGGCTGAATATTTATTTGTTCAATTAAAAGAATGAACGCTGTTGGCATTAAAATGCTCACACGGAAATGTACGTGGTTTTTAGTTCAGTGGTTTCCAAAATGTGTGCCTGAGTAATAATACCTCTTATTATACTACGTGAGTATGTAGTTTTGATAAGAACACTGAATGCTAATAAATTCTCAACATTTAAAAAAATATATATTTAATTTATTGTTTAAAATTGTATTATTGTAGATTTTGATTTTGTTTTATATAAATGTCGATAGCCACCCACATAATTCAAGATCTTTCTTATTTGAGATATACAACACTATTGTTTTATCATGTTATGTAACTTAAATTAGTATTTATATCAATAGTTGTTCTAAATAAATATTATAGTTTTTTTTTTCCAGATTATTCAGATCTTTTTTTTTCAAGATCATTTATGTCAAAATTACCAAAAATTATATTGAAATCTAGTGACAAGTCATTGGGATATTAGCAATGTTTCAAATGGTCAACACTATGCCTTCATTTTATAAATTATCACTAGATCTTAAAGGGTGTAAAGTGTTTAACGATTTTAAACTAAAAATAATAAAGTGGTTACTTGATGTAGGCAGAATACAAAATTAAACTAATTTGTCATTTATGGTAACTAACTACCTACACATTTTGTCTCCAACTATATTATAGACAAAAATCTTTTTTATAACTTTTGTCAAACTACAGTACTACGTCAATGATTTATCGAATGCGCCAAGGTCATTGCTCTATCCGCTTTCACCTTGCCTAAATACACGTTCTTGATTCTCCAATTTGCGAATGTTAATAGAAGAAGGAGGATCTGAACCATATATTTTTAACTGCCCAATAAATATTGGTACTCCGTCTTTCTTTTAGGACCAAAGTGAGCCTATAATTCCTATGCCTGCCATTATGCAATTCTAAAATAGTTAATTAACTTCCTATAATTAATTCTATCCAGCTGTAAGAGTGCATTGTGTGCATCAATACAAAAGCGTGATGTTCTCGACTATTGTGTTGGTCCAGATGAAGAAACTCTCATCGCTGGATTCCTATGTCTGGGTCTGCTCTATTGAACTTGACTAGTTCAATAGAGCAATAACATCCTATTCAATTAATAAAAAAAATATATCATTTAGATCATATTTTTGTAATAACCTTCTGCGCCTGTTACGATATCGGGTGTCAGAGTTATCTTCTTGTATACAGGTTATGCATTTGTTTCCAAGTTGTGGGTAGAATAATCAAATTCATTGTCCAGTGATAATAAGCAGCTTATTATATATTCGAATACAATATAATAAAAGGAACAAGTTAATTATTTCGCGGCGGAGTAGTGAAGAGCCTGCTTCTTATATCATCTTCTTCGCAAACATACACACACACACACACACACACACACACACACCTGTCACTTTCCATGTCTTGTTCCCGCGGACACACACACACACACACACATACTAACAATCGGATCTCACAATTTTTAAGATCATTTATATCTTCCTAGGATGCTCCATCGAAACCGGAATACGGATTCGGAAGATATAAATGTTCAACTATTAAAAAGAGTATTACTACATTGGCAGGTGTGTATCGCGGATGACTAAAAAATTATAAAACGAATTGGTTTTTTATACTCGTAAATTGAGAACAAATCTCTTTATAACTATGAAGATGTCAGTAATTTTTATAATTGGGATCGCTCATCTCAATGAAATTTTAGAAGAACCGCTTCATCTCAAAAACATAAGTCCGATGAGTTAAAGCTCTGGTTGAGTTGAATCCTGGACCTTGATAATGAAATTAAAAAACAAAATCATGTGCTGAGTACGCCATAGATAGCTAAATAAATTAATGTTCTATTCTTCAAGAAATTTGCACTGAAGTAAAGCTTTCCACATCACGCAAAACAAAAATTCTTGTGTACTTCTAGTATGTTGTTAAAAAAATGGAGACACCTTGGATCAATAAGACCCAGAATCGCGAAGAGTGAAAGAAAGGTGTTTCCACAGTAGGAGCTTGTCAAGAGACTATGATACTCAAACATGAGAGAGAGAGAGAGATAAATAATTATATGGTTCGCAAAAATTAATTGTAATCGTTTATCAAGTATTAACATTAATGCAATTAAATTACGTGTACGTTCATATTAATATCCAATTACATAATATATAAATTAAACTGATCAGCTTAGTACAGATAATAAAAACCCTTATCAGCATTACTAACAAACCATTTCATTAAGAATATCCAACTCTTAATGTATTCAAAACTTGTTATTATTGACTTATAACAGCATCATACAGTTCATATATTAAAATAAGCTGTTTTTAACTGGAATTTACAGGAAACAAGTCAAAATTAAATACTTGTCTGATAATAACCCTAGCAAAATTATTATCGTATTATCCATTATAAATCTATCAACATAAAATCAATTTATTACCCGAAAGATATGCAGGGCCGTGCAGTGCATTTAAGCAAACAAGCTGTTCATTACTATAAATTCTGTGAAACAAATACAAATTAAATAATTGGATTAACACAAACGGAAACATTATTTTACAATTAGCGCCATCTGTATACTAGTAGAGACTTTAATTGCTTAGCTCTAAAAAGTACCACGACAACCCACCGCTGTATCCCTGGCGCTCTTGTGAATTCGCCGCAATGAACTATTCACATTACTCTGTTCTATCTGTAAGCTAATGAATTACTCAAGTCATATAATTGGCTATTTACCGAATTTAAAATTCCTTTCGGTTGATCCGTTTTGTATGGAGTCGTTACCTATGCTGTTTTTTAACAGAATAACATTAGAAAGGCTTACAACGGCGTGCAAATCATTGAAGTGTCTACTTCCTCTTTTACTAATTCGTGAATTTTACTATCTTACTGTTTTTAACTTATTGATTTCATGGCCGTTCTTTGCGTTCGAGGTGTATTTGATGCATGAATTTGTTTTTGATTTGGGAAAAACAAAAAGCAATCGGCAGAACTATTTTTTACGTTAACCTTTAAATAAAAATAATAATTTTGTTTAGCTTTTACGTGAAGGATTTTCAAATAATAAAATAATCATGTTCAGTCATAAAAAGTGTCCATAAATTTTTTAAACTGATTTTTATGAGTAAGAATGTATTATTTTACGATAAAACTTCAACTTTAAAAACACTATTAATAGTACTCTAAATTTACAAATAAATATATGGTAGGGTCGTATAAACGACGGATTCATTTTGTCTTAATAAGTATTATAGTACATATATTATACATAACCTAAATCTATACCTACTGAACGCCACTGTATGGACATATTATATAATAAAATATATGTTTTGCATACTCTACATATACGTACAACTAATTTAAATATGCTGACTGCATGGGCCTGCTCGCTAGAATGTAAGAACATAAAAATATGGTAACTTAACTATAAATGGAAAAAAGATCTGGCGTGACAGATAAAATGTATGGTGCTAATATGGAAAAATTTTTGTAGGATGTTAAGTAGATTAGTGTTCATCGACCGAAAAGGTTTGAGAATCTGTCGGTATTCGTGAATAATTAAGATAATAATTGAGTTAACTTTCCCTTGAGGAATTTTTTCTTGCTTAAAGTTTATTAGAAATTACGACGTAGCTATTTAGGAAAAACGCATTAGAAGTAAGAGTAAGCGCTTGGTTCGGGCAGACCCGAATTGAACCTAACCTCGGATTAAAGATTCACGGATCTCGCACTTTAAATATAACCTTTTTGTTTAATAATTTTGATGAAAATTTTCACAAATTATACTGATTTTATGTAGTAGAATATTTTAATAGATTTATTGATCTATAAATAAAAAAAATTGTTAAAAAAAAGTTGTAGACACCTAACTAAATTTTTATCTAACAGTCATTCGGTTGAGTGATTATGCTGACTTAAAATAATTTTGTTAACCTATATTTTATTTTGGACAAAATTGTATAAAACTTGTATTTTTAATAAATTACTCAATTTATATGAAGATATGTCATAATATATTTGAATTAAACAAAATAAAATAAGTGTGTCTGACTTACGGAGAACGGAAAAATTCTGATCTTTTCGTCTACTTCTTCTTGTGCCTTATTCGTTTAACGGATATAGATATAGGAAGGGGTTAGTATGGGGAAAGGATCCGGTTCGATGGACTAAAAAATATGCAATTTACGGGTTGCACGTCCCATGGAGAGGAATACTATAAGTATAGTTGTAAGTCGGAATTCCCGCAGGGTGGAAAAGGAATATCGGGAGATGGAAGAAGTTAGAAGAAAAGGATGTTCGCCTTATCTCAAGCAATCCTGTATCCGAAATCCCTGCATTCGCCGCAGAAACCACACACTACATGCACGAGCATGGTTGACAATCACCGCTTCCAAATGAAGACGGTGATTTCACCTATGGCACACACACAAATAACAAACAATAATCTAAAATTACACAAAAAACAATGCTCCATCGCACTGGAGATGATTGGTCTACAGCGCGAATGGTATCGCCGTTGTCGAGATTAACCCCAACAGCGCCAGGCTCCAAACTCAAACTTGGGTCAAGCATTAGGACGGAACTATAGATGCGGACATGTGTCAATACCGATATTAAAGCGTGTCAAAAGTGCGCTTTACAAATTCGGAACACCCATTAAGTTTCTACCACATGGGTATTAAATAATAATTGTTTTAGAATTCACGCTTCCTGTATCTTATGAACCCGTCCGCCTGAGTCGCTGACGTAAAAATAAACCTTAACTAATTTATTAAACTACTTTTTTTTCATCATATGCTCAATGCTGAGCACTGTAGTCCTCTAAAGTTTCTGCAACTTAGTGCACGGTACGTTTACATTCTTCCCAGTCTTGAGCCATATTAATCGCAGCGTTTAAAGAAGACCCTGAAACTTCTTTATTTGATTTATCTATCTCGCGCTTTCCCTCAATTATTCATGTGATCACGAGCTTCTCGAGACTCTTCGTCGTTTCTTCTGGTAACATGTCCAAAAGTATGTAAGAATTCATCTTCTGCATGTTGTTGAAAGTTTATCTGTATTCCTTAATCCATCTCCATCTCCATCTCCAGGCATCTAACACATTTCTATCCTTAGTGTCCATGTTTCCATTACATACGATGCTATGGACGATACCAGAGATTTCATCAAACAGACTTACTTACATAACCAGTTAGTATCGTTTCGCGTGAATTTCCAATAAAACGTGATTTAAAGATAATCCATTAATCCTCAAGTTTTGACTATTTTGAATTTTTGCCATAAAATTGAATGGCAAACTACGAACATCTTTGTAATTCAATCCATTAAGCTTTGAAAGAAACCTGTCTGCTTACTTGAGGTCAGATTCAGAATAATAAAAGTTATTTAAGATCATTTTAGTACAGCTTTTGCCACAAGAATTGTATCCAGCACGGTTTATAATCGCGTTAACTATAACCTTCGATCCAGCTATCTACGAATATGTATCTTTAATTTCTTCATTTAGTATTGAGTAGCTGCTGAGTTCACTTCGATAAAATTTTATTAACATAATATAGTTTGTAATTAATTATACAGCGCGTTTCACCGTTACTCACTTAAGTAAATATTTTTTATCTATTAATAAAGGCATTTATTTCCTTATTTTACATACATTGCACGGATTTTTTGAGATTCCATATAACTAATGCTTTAATTTCTTACCGCCAATTTTCATCATCTTTATTTCTATCTCTGTTTCACAAGACAAAATATATATACCTGACCATTATGGGCCAAGTGAATAATATGAGATTATTCTCAGTAAGCGAGCATTATTTATAATGCCCGGAGAAGTCAGGCATAATTTATCCTGACCGGCTATTATACGTAATGCTACATACTTTCAGGAAATGCAATTTATAATTAACTAATTATATATTTTCATGAAAATTATTCTGACGTACCCACGGTCTCTAGAAATCAACATGCACAATGCATATTGTCTTAGTAAAATTTCTATGTCTGGTTCATTTCCAGCAGAATTTTTTTTTTTCCAGTTCGTATATTAGTTTCTTGAATATAATTGGTATTATTTGACTTGCTAGTACCTAGTTGAATAAAGATTATAATGTTCGATGGTCAGAACGGTTGCTACACTGTGAGAAGTAATTAAGTTTTATGTGAAAAGTATGAGTGTGTGGCATTATGCAAAATGACCAGTCAGAATGATAAATTAATATATATTTATTACTGTGTCTAACATCTCCGGGCATTATGAATAACGGTGTTTTATTCACATGGTGCATAACATATAACACATATTTATATATCTTTCTTCACTATTTAGTAAAATGTCATGTCTACGTTTCGGTACGGCGCCAGTTCCAGACCTAGTTCATAATATTTTATGGGTGAATACCTGACTATATTACGAGTTGAAAATGTTCAAGGAATAATATCAAATATGTGTAGTAAATTTATATAATTTTATTAAATTTATTGTACTAATTTACAAGATATTTATGTATAAATATCATTGCAATCTGACAAAGATAAATTTATTACAAAATTATATTTTATTATACCTATTATATATTAGCATTTATTATACCTATGCCGTACGGATCGTCCACATGACATGACATTATAGAAACTTATAGAATATTATGATTTTTTAATAACAGTATAGTGGAACATTGAGACTGAGTTGTGATGAAGAATATGAACCCTTTTTTTAAATCTCAGAATAATTTACGTTGTTAAAGAGAATTTTATTAAATCAGGAAAAGTCAATGTCGAAAAAAGAAATATATATTTTGCCCTAGCCGGGCCTGTGCTAGGGGAGGTAATGTTAGCAGGTGCGGTCGGAATTTTAAAAGTGGGTTTATTTTTGTGCAGAGTAAATTAAGGGAAAAATGGATATATTTATATTTTGCACTTGGATTTTTAATGGTAAATCTTTATTTTAAAGGCCGTATGCCAAGTTAAAGCCTTTCATATAAAGAAATATAATTCAAATAGGTAGATAGATGATACCTAGCTGGTAAGCACCTACTAAAATAAAAGAATCAGCGACTCTCAAACGTTTAAAAACTGTATTGCCATTTATTAGGGATTTTCTTTTAATTTTATGAATCGTACAAATCATGTCAATTGTCAATTCCGTGCATATCATAGCATTAAAAGTATACAACAATAATATTTCAATAAATAATTTTTAACGAATTAGACTTCGAATCTGTCACAATAATGTTGAAATTATCGTTGATCAGTAGGTACCTAGGAAATTGAATACTTTTTACAATTCACAGACGGAAAAAAAAGTAATTTAGAGAGAAATGAAATAAAGGTTATGAAAACTTTTAATTTCCAAATTTTTTTTTAACTCCTTGAGGTAAACAATGTTACTAAAAGAAATACTTTTTAAATATTTTTTTAAAAGTTAATTACAATGGACTTCCACAAATTTTTTTTTTCTTATCGTTATACATACATACTTATATATCTATCATATTTATAATGATGCGCATAATATCAAAAAGGCGATAAATAGCGCAAAAAACAAACAGAGACGTCGTTCGATGACACTGATGATGCCGACAAATTGTGCTGGTGTATCTTAGCTGCTGTCAGGCTATCGTGAATTTTTCTCATATATTTTTTTTTATCAAAATTTGCATTGTTATCTAATAGCAAAGTAATTAGACAACATAACAAATAATAAATCAATAAGTAGCGCAATATAATGTGAATTCAATAGCTATAATTGCCAGAATTTTATTGACGACTTCTGGTAATTCGGACTGAGCAATAAATCAGTTGGTTTCATTTTTTTATTGTTGCTAGGCCCTTTATCATCGGTGGATAATAGTAGTATTAATACTTTTCTTTTGTAAGTAGGTACTGAATATAGGATTATAAGAATTATTTTAAATTATATATGTACGGTATATAGTAGGTAATATTAATAATCGAAATTATAAATGGATGTTTCAAAAACACAAATCGATTAATAAAAATATAAATTTTAAATTCGCGTTCCATGTCTCAAGCACGTGAACATAATATTTTTACCAGTCCCGTATATAATTTTTTATTCTAGTTCGGAATTTTTTTTTATAAACTCAAACTTACTTACTGAAAAATCAAAACCCTTCCGTGACAGGTGAGGATATTTTTTACTTGGCTCATCAGTATCTTTTTTTAAAAATAAATTATTCATTAGTATTAAAATTTGATGTCAAGAATGTATTATAATTTTATGTAGGTAATAATATAGTACTGTACTTATATCATCATCATCATCGATTTCGTTATATTATCCGAGGAGCGTTAGAGGCCTACAGTTTTGATAAGGCGCTTCCATCTCCTCCTGTCTTGTGCTGCTTCGGCACTTGTTGACCAATCAAGACACGATATTTGTTGTTATTTATCCCAGCTTTATATAATTCCGGCTTTCCTCCGGAGTTACCTAGAATACATATCTTGGTAATTGTTCCTCTCAGTAGTCATACATCCAAAATATTAATCAAAGCATTCAATTCAAATACAAAAAATCAATATCAACCCCACAGAATAACAAGGTTCCATCTGACACTGACACCGTTTTGAGATAATGAGCCCAAAAGTGCTGATTGAATTTCAACACATACCTACGAGTATTCATGTATATTTTGTTTTGAGTATGCAAATATGGTCAGTTTTAATGTCTTAAGTTATTTTTAGTATTACTATGTATTAATAATAGATGAGAAAAATTAAAAATAAAATAAAAACATTGCAAAATAACAATAATGATCCATAAATTGAAATAAAAAACTGATACAGTTGGAACTGCAGCTCTTGCTATTTCCTTTAATATCCGTTAAATAGAGTTAGTGTATATAAAAAAAAGAAAGAACAATGCATTTGAAACCCTTTTTACGCAATAACTTAAATTAGCCCAAAATGTTAGTTGGAACCTTGTTATTCTAAGGGGTCGATATACAATACTAATATGATAATTTGGTACCACAGTCTACTAGGGGCGTAGATAAGACAGCCGAGCACTGGCTTAGAAGGCATCGAAGTGTATATTTCGGAGGAGTTTTGTATTAATCCTGGTAAGTATCGGTAGAGGTAGAAATGAAACATAAGATAAAAATGAGAGTGGGTACCTATGTAACTTAGTACTTACTATCACGTCGTTTCATCATCTTCTGTCCTGAGACACAATTCTCGCCTCATCCACATTCATACATCTTCTCATGCAAGCTCGCCGATTGTTGAGGCTTCTAATAGGACTATTTTCCAGTATCTGGTTTACCTGGACGTGCCAAGTTTTTTGCGGATGTCCTCTATATCTGGTGCCATCAACACTTGCATCATATATCTTTCTTACTCAATCAGATATACTAAGATCAGGTTTACATTCTTTCCTTATTTCTTCATTCTTTACTTTCTTATTTAAAATATGAATTAAATATATTAATTAGAAAGATATACATATAAAATCAATTTTATCGAAAAATATTGTTGTTGCGCCACCGGGATTCGAACCTGGATCTCTTTCCTAACCGGGGAAGATGCATTATCCAAATATGCTACAGCGAAAATATTTTTAGCGACAATTTTCGAACCTATATGTTGTCTTTTTGATATTAATACATTTAATCGTTCCATTATTTGAAAGAACCATCTACCTTATTTTTACAGAATCTCAAATACCTTTGAGTAAACTGATAGCAGACGCCAGAATTATCAATTCATTTTTATTAAATTTTGGACACATTAATACAACTTTATTATTAGGAGAACACATTCTTATTGTGAAGTTGTAATTATTCAGAACATAGGTCTGTGATATTTTAAATATGAATTAAATATATTAATTAGAAAGATATACATATAAAATCAATTTTATCGAAAAATATTGTTGTTGCGCCACCGGGATTCAAACCTGGATCTCTTTCCTAACCGGGGAAGGTGCATTATCCTAATTTCTTATTTCTTTACACATATACGCCCAAACTGTTACAAAACTTTCTAACAAAGTTGTCGTAATCAATTTTACTGGGAGACCCATTAAATAAATATAGATATTACATTTTAAAATCTATATACTCTTCAAAAACGTATGAATGTTACGCGAGGATCATATAACTTATATGAATATGCCTAAAATGTATTTACAATATTAACACAATGTTACCATATTATTTATCTCAATAATTATTATGGATACAATTTTGTAACATGCGCTCTTATTGGAGTGGAGTGATAGTCCATTGTGAGATGAATAATCAAAGGATTTAAAATATGGGTACGATTTAACAGGAAATTATTGTTAGAGATATGTGCATTAAAATAAATACATTGTTCCATAAAACGAACTGTTTGTGCATTACAATACTAAAAAAATGAACATTCAATAAATATATCTATATTCAATAAAAAATACCAAACCTAACCTAACCTAACTAACCTAAGCTTGCCAATTTTTTAATTATTTTATTACGCAATTAATTCGTTCTAAGGAACAAAGTATCTGTTTTCATGTGCGTATTTAATATTGTCCTTAAAATATTTCATTTAATACTTAAGTTCCTCAGCATTTAAACATAAATATATATATAAATAAATACAGCCTCTCTGACAAGGATACTGTATAAAATGTCACACTAGCACCATCTAGTAAGGAAACGCGGAAACCTTTGCAATAAAATCTCTTATACAAAATTTTACTGTTTAGTATCCAATAAGATATTTTTCTTCCATCGCATTCCTGCCTACAAGAAAACTTGCACGGGCATCTCTTTCTCTCCAAGGGCAACCCCATATTTTGTTTCACATTGAAGAGTCGGAATATATTCTTATGAGAATTTTGTTTTCTCGCTCGTACGCACGGACCGTTATACGCGCGGTCTCCTTCGCTCCGACGACGTCTGAATTGTATCAATTCCCCACCAGGCTGAATCATGACACAGAGTGGTATGATTTTATTAAAATTAAACATTCATTTTTAAAATTATTAGATATTTTACTCGATAATAAAAATAAACTTTTTGAGATTTACTTCGAGCAGCAGTATGGCAATATTTGCTGCGCTGTAATATTTTTTCTAATTATATTTTTATATATTGTTTAATATTTATTGTTTTGCTAGATATCTAGATTTTCCTTGTTACTCATACATAATTGTGCGCATGGCGATAATAAGATGACGAATGGTACACGAAGCTGTATAAAATAGTGTGTATGGATAATTCAATGTGATATTTTTCTGATGAAGGTATATTCACTCAGTAGTGTTGTGCTAAAAAAATAAGTACCGAAACGCTACTCCCCTAAAGAGGAGTTTACTTACTAAATAAAAAATAATCTCGTACAAAGTTGGGTATTTATTCATATATTAATTAATTCACTAGTATCTCTCTTATAAAAATCAGTCCACAAGCAATCATACTGGAACAGATCTTTTAAGAATTCGTACCGGAACGCATTCCGTAGAAAAAAAGTACCGGAACGATCTTCCGGCGCGTTCTGTCCCCACTACACCACTGAATTGATTAGTATTAAAATGATAGGTAATGTTTAGCTCACATTACAAAAATAAACATTTTTTTTAATTCCTGAAAGTATGCAAAATGTCTGCAATGCTTGTAACCTCAGAATTCGAGTAATTAGATGAAGTATTATAATAGATTGACAAATTATGTAAAATAATGATAAATAAATAAATTTTAATCATTTTGATTTCTTATATCTTAAATTTCATAGTGATTTCAATAATCTATGCGAATGTTATTAACAATGTTGAGTGTGGCAACATTTTTTTCCATTCAATTATTGATTTGATTGTTATTAGAAACAAACGTGTTAATGGATTTTTTTTGTAATTATATGAATGATTAGAATCAAGTTAGCAAACTTAGTTAGGAAAAGAATTTTTATGTGTTTATATTAATTAATTAATTTAAAAAAACAGTTATATTTAATTGGCAAAAACAGTTACATTTTTATTATGACGTATAACATTGTATAAATTTATTTAGCTACCGTAATTAGAATTTGTAAAAAAACAATTTACACGTCTTAAACTTTACAATCACACCTTTCTTGAAAATACTATGTTTTTTTCTACACTTTTTTTTCTCGTTGGTGTCTAAAAATATACTAAATACCCTTAAAAAATTTATTATACATTACAACCCACCCATGAACCTACTATCTAATGCATTATTTCTAACGCTCTAGTTAATACATAGTTTTATTGACATTTTACACGTACTGCTTCTGATAAAACACATTCTATATTTAAAAGTTGTTACATCATCATCACGATAAGGAATAATATAGTAAAGGGAGTATTTAAAATATGTTTTTGTGTAAACCTGTCCGGTGAAAATAACAATAAAATATTAAGATAAGAAGAAAAAATATAAAATAAAATAAATGTCTATAATAATAACCATGGGATGTAGATGCCTGTTTTAGCACTAACTCCCTAAGCATGTACTGTCATTAGTTTTCACAAACGATATATCTCAATTAAATAAAATCTCTGATACATTAGCCGATGGTATAGTTGCAATTGGATCATATGTAATGTAAATAGAATGTAAGGTACATATTTGAGAATGTTTATGCCATAATGCAAGATTTATCATTTTCTATAAAGATTTTAGGTAGTAATAAGAATAAATTCTATTAGAAATTGTAAGGTGTCCAATATGAATGGTGCAGTAACCAGACGAAATATTAGCTCATTAACCATATTCTGCAAGATGACAAAATTTGCCTTCAAGCAAATGATTATATTTTTTTAAATTACACATGTGATATAATATCACATAAATAAATGCAAACATTAATTACACCAGGTTACCATTTCTACTATTGATTAAATTTAAGAAAATAAGTACCTGAAAAAAATACAAATTAAATATCTTTTTGCTATTCCGGCTGAGCCATATCAACATTACATCTCATCAGATTCGTGAAATATTATTTTTAGAAGAAACGACTTATATAAAAAAGATTAAAAGGTTATAAGAAATATTATTCGAAACACAATTTTTTTATCTAACTTTTAAAATCAAATTGCTTGTACATCTGACGATGTCTTTTGCACCACTGTGCACCGGAATCTTTTTGGATAACAAAATAATGTTTACATTGCCCTGCCGCCATAGTGAAGTAGGCGGAGTCACAGGGCGCGCCCCCCGATTGGCCGGCCGACCCGGTCACGTGACCTAACACATCATGGCCGGCACTAGACAGCTGATACTCGGCGGCTCTCCGTTCTACAGAGGCAGACTGGATAGAAATTCTAAAATAAGAGCCGAATCAGGTATTAAAAGTAAAGAGTCTTGAGAAAAAACTCGATGGATTTAGAAGACGTGTTTAAAAAAAAAAAATCTAATTTATTTTTTAACCGATTTAATATTTTTATGTTCGACTTGCAACGGCAATTGAATACGTAGTACATCTTTATACTTCTTCGCATTTTTGTATGTAGGTATTTCTTTTCATACAGATTGCTTTATAATATTTTTTTTACGTTGCACTTCAGATGCGATAATGTCATCGTGATTATTCAGAATATACCTACATACGTTCGCTTAAATATGCAATTTGAATTTAGTTAAGTACCTACTTTACGTTTATTAGGTAGGTATATACAAAGAAAAACAATATAAAAAAATACTATTGTAATCAAAATAGGTAGGTACCTACCTACTTTTAAAAATATACTTCTTAAAAATGTACAATCTTTAAAAAAAAATCTCTTTTTGCTTGTAACTATTGTAAGAACCTAAATATTAGAAATTTGGTTTTTTATTTAAATTCAGTCATATACATGGTCTACTTACGTTTGGTAATAAATAATATCTCACCCGATAGATCTGATTTAAGTGTTGAGACAGTCACAATCTAACGTACGGTGAACAGACATTTTATTAAGATTGTGCAGTGAGATTGTGAGGGAGTGTTTCTTTACGGTTACGTTTTTGAATATTCTTGTCATCACCTCCGACCATTGTTGAACGGATCTACAAATTTTACAAAAATATTAAGACCGTTGGCAATTTTTTGGCACGTTGTTAAACGGGTCGTTTCATATAACCGCTATCAGAAATGTTCACAGCAAAAGCTTACTTCCTTTTTACCGGTGTCTGCAGCATAAGGATTTGGATAACACTGGTAATTGAATCGGAATTTAGAAGCTCGATTTTAAAATTATTTGTTTTCGGAATACACCATTGAATTTATGTCTTCGAGCGAGCTTTAGCTGTCGTCAGGTATTTGGTGTTTTAATATCTATCACAAAATATTGCAAAATAAACAATTATTTTTAAAATTAAAAAAAAAAACATATTATTTTATTTTGTGGAATTAGATATTTTCACAATTTATAAAATTAAAATTAATCTATTATTTGTACAATATTTTTTCATCATTTTAATATTTACGTCCATAAAAGTAACCAATATTTAAAAAAAGATAAAAATAAGACGTCTGTACATTAATAACATAATGAAAATATACGTTTGTGGAATGCTAATTGCATATGGTCTTCAGCCGCCTGTAGAATTGAGTCAACCGAGTCGCCCATTAGAGTTGTATGAAGGTATATATATTTTCTGGATAGATCTGTATATATAGACATACAAATTCATTTAATTATTGATTCTTTCATTAGTGCATACATTTTTTTCTTACGCATAAGTTTTTATTTATTAATTTTTAAATTAAAATGTATATATATATATTTTTTTTATTATTTGAAAACTGCATACAGTTTTACTGCACAAGATATTGTGTACAAGACTGCGATTTGTGTCCCTCGTTAAAATGTTATCTTTTATATTCATAAGTTGTATTATATATAATTATATTGTTATTGTGTATCCATGATTAATTACTTATTTACTTACTTATCATCATGCCGTTTCTCCGCGGGAGTAGGCAGATAGGATAGAGCGCCACATTCTTCTGTCGTGACACACAATTCTCGCCTCATCCACATTCATACATCTTCTCATACAAAGTAGGCTTCTAACAAGACCACCCTCCGGTATCTGATTTACTTGGTCGTGCCATGTCTCAACTTCTGGTGCCATCAACACTTGCCTCATATATCTTTCTTACCATTCTCTTTTATTCATCAGTTCCATATGACTAAACCACCTAAGTGATCCTTTCTTAACCTTTCTCACCATACTAAGACTATGCTAAGATCAGAATTTTATCCTAATTTTTTGATACCTTGACTAAATTACTAATCGAAAATTTTCAAGAAATATGTGCCTGATCTCGTCCGTGTCAAGGATATGTTTAAAAAAAATTGTAATGACGCAATTATTTCGATTAACTGAAATATTTTATTGATTTCAAATTATATAGGATTAAATACAAAAAAATTAAAAGATTATCGAATTTCCTACGGCCGAACTATTTTTATTGGATGATTTAGGGCCTGAAGCTAAGATATAGATTTAAAAATTAATACATTTTACAAATATGTATTTCAACATGATTTTGTAAAAAAATCAAATAGTACTATTTTCCGTAACGGTACAGAATTTGTACATATTCTTTGAACATTTTCGACTCATAATTTAGTCAAATATCCACGCATAAAATATTGTGGACTAGGTCTGTTACATCCTGCATAAGTACGTAATAAAGGAAACAAAAAAAATGTTAAAAGATATTCGAGAATAATTATCTTTTGAGAAGGATTGTTGCTAATACCCTGTGGGAAGGATATTTTTCCGCGTGTAAGTGTACCAATTTTCCAAGTTAATTGTTCCGTTGTATTCCGGAACGAGCTGGATGTAAAAACTGAAAGCCAAAAACATCGAGCGGCTTCATTGTTGCGCGCAGCTCAAATTACACTTCGCTCTCTCTATCACGAGTTTATTCCACATTTGGAATACCCGAGCGGTCTTAAAATTCCGGCGAACCTTGGAAAAATAATATTCCAAGTCTGAAATAATATTCCCCGTTCGTTATCTTCAAATTTTTGCCGTGTTTCACGAAATTCACATCGTAAAATGTCTGCCCTCGCGGGCGAAAGGTTAAAAACATCTGATATCGAGTTATTATCAATTAAGATACCGCACGAATAAATATTTTTACCATTTTGTAATTCCAAAATAAATTTGATCATCGGGCCGCGTGGACAGACTCAATCGATTCGGTGAAGGTGTGGCGCGAAGGGGTGGAAAATGAAATTTTTATTGATACCTATACCAATAATATTTTGTCAACTATTCAATGGCTTATTGTTATAATTAGATTATGAATAAACGTTCTATTATAATTTACAGTAAAAATACAGTATGAAATTTAAGGATAATCCTGGTTATCCATAGCTGTGCAGTATTTTATGTTATTCTTTTAATACTCAGCCCGGCATAGTTTTGTGTAGTTAAATTCAACTCTGACGAAGGAGTGATCACTTTAAAACCAGTTGACATTAAAAATTAGAACCTCAGTGGTTAAACACAATATTTTGTTGGTTGTATTATTTTACATCACAAGATAATTTCTATCAAATGTGTACATTTTTTAGATCCTACTCGTTTCTTCTACTGGAAGACTCCTGTATAGGGAGAGACAAACTCACAGCTGTTCGGCTATTATGATGGTTTACGATTATCGTAACAAATAATAACAGAAGATTCTACATCAAAAAATAAAATGAATTTGTTTCAGTGTAAGAAAAACATATATCAAAATGTTAACAATGAAAGATTAATGTATATTAAATTTTAGGCTTTTGTTATTAAATTAGTTTTAATTTTTAATTTAAAGAAACATAGTTCCTAGATTTTTTAATTGTATAAATGAAAAACAATCAATTTCATTTAAACGTTTATAAATATTGGTTTTGCTCTTGTATAAATATAAAATTTTAAGAATATCATTAAAATTGTATGATTATTTTTGTACTGAGTTATTGTTTATACATAATATGTAATAATTTCAAATAATTTGTTCAGAATAAAACAGTTCTTTTTCAAAATCCGTGCTATGCATAACACCGTTATCTTTTTCTTCATCTGTAAAGTCTTAACTGCAAATTTAAGTCCAGACATTTGTCTACATCAAGGCAAGTGCTGAAACTAAGAAAAAAATATTTTATAAAAGTGTTTTTTTAACTCTTGAATGTATTTTTCAAACGCTACTGGATATTTTTGTACTTTTTTACAATGTCCCTGCTGAATATAGCCATTCAGTACTACGGCCTACCCCAGTGCAAAAGAAATACAGAAAAGACGTTATTCACAAACGAGTTTTAAAGAGTCTCTTAAATAGCGGTTAAATATATTAACTCTATGATAGGATCCAGAATTGAGGTAGTCAAACGTTTTGGAGCGTTCTTTAAAAATTAAGTCATTTTAATGATTAATGTGTGATCAACTAATAAGTTGATCTCACATTAATCAAGACATTAATTCATTTTCTCTTCCTGGAAGATCAGAGCTATACTGCAGGTAAGTCATCTCAATCCATCGCAGTCTTCTGCTAGCACTACACATGTTTTTACTGCATTTTTATGTAGTGCGCGAAAATCTATGTACTTCTACGAAAATTAATTGTTGTAGATATGTACCTACCAAGTACGATTTTTTGAACTTTCGATGCAAGAAATTATTTTACATTAATCGAATAAATCAATTTCACAATCTGATACATTGTATTGTACTTAGCTTCGTAACATTGTATTGAAAGACAAATGAGAAATTTTCAATAAAATTACTACAGATTCAATTCAGATGTGGGGTTATATGTATATTATATTATTTATAGACAAACTTAATTCACATCTACAACAAAATGTTTAGGTACTGAAAGAGGATAGAACTCTTATCTAATACGTTTAAGATATACCTAACGTAATTTCATTACTAGGTATTGAGAGTAAAGTAGAGGTACCTATCAGTGCGTGTAGTCTATATATTCAAAATCGCCAAGATAAAACAATATGGAATCTTTATCTCAAATATTAAAAAGTGACAAATATAACATTGATAATAATTGGGTTAGGAATATTTTGAAATCAGTATTTTTTAATATCCTAGAAATAAATATTTGACCAGTACGTCATCAATAATTTTATCTAGATGTAAAATTCTAGGTTATCAATGATAAAATAAATAGATCATTATTATCTGATCTTGAAAAAAACGGTCAATTTTCAGACTTCCGAGATAAATTCATGTATGGTATTATTTTAGATTACTAAAATAAACAAAGGAAGTATAGATGAATACAAATATATAATACGGAATACCGGATAATATATGGAGATCCTAAATTCTTTCGCGTAACATCTCTCTTGCGTGAACTATATTGGCTCTGTTTCCCTGAAAGAGTTGAATTTAAATTGTGTTGGTTTATGTACAAGGCATCACATAATATGGCGCCTCTGTATCTTGAATGGTAGACGTCAAACTCTCACGACAGCCTCTACTTCAACCGCATGAAGGGTTGTATAATCGACTAGCTGTTGCCTTGGTTTAGTGAACGAACATTTGCGATGGCAGGCCCAAAAGACCTTCCGTCATAAGGAACGGTGTATCAGAGACTTTATTTAAAAATAGACTAAAACGTACCTTATTACAGAATCATATCCATGAGTTCAAATAACAAATATTAATTTAAAATGCAAAAATAGTGTAGGTCTAGTTTAGAACAATTTATGTATAAATCGCCTCTGAGGTGAATTTGTTTACGAAAATGGCGCTATAATAATTATCCCATGTAATTATTATTATTAGGTACTTACTTAACCAATTACAAGATTTACTGTTAAATTAAGTTTTAAGTTCTGCTATCAACATTTTTATATATAGGTACTATCAACTTGTAAATTTTGAAATAACTGTTGGTTTTATACGTTTTTAATTATATCATAATAATACAAAACTACTTATTAGCATTTATTTATAATCCAGGTTTAAGTTAAACCTGGATTTAACGTATTGTTCGTGAAACTAGACGTGGCAGAAAAGCAATTTATGGCAGCCATAAAATATGTGAATGCAACCCAAAACACATTAAATCCTCCCTCAGATCTACAAGGACGTAAGTCTCGCGTCAATGTCGCGCCATTATAGGACTGAGCGGCGGTTACCTCACGGGCCAATATTGAATTTAGGCGACATTTAACGTTTCCATATTAGATTAACTGCCATTTGAGCAAGTTCGGGTTCTCTCCGCCAGGCTTTTCTTGGCAGCACTTGGCAGATATTTGGAAAAATAAATAAATGGGTTTGGGCCTTCGCTAAATATAATGACTTAAAAAAAAAGTTTTATTGAATTTGTATAACTAATAGTAAACGCAGCAAACATGACGAAGATATTGATTTTAATGTTATAAAAGTAAAATGCTAAATGTTTAATATAAAAAAATATTAGCGATTAAAAAATTAACAACTAAAAACAATGTGAAAAATGTAGAAAATTAATATTATTTGCTCCTTTAACCAGTTTAAAATAATTTAAAAAATATCACATACCTATCTATTTATTTAAATATATATTTAAATATCTATATTATGTACAGTTAGGTAGTTTATTAGGTACAGTTAGGTACAAATTAGGTACTTTATTAATTACTTTTTTTTTCATTTGTTTCCTGCCCGCTTCACTAGATCACATTCCGTATCTAGGTGTTAGGTATTTTCCTAGCTTTTTATATACCTATGTATATATCTCAGTGGCGTGTAGTAGGCACAAAGTTAGGTTATGCTGTTACCGAGATTTATAATTAGATTTTTTTTAAATTTTAAGATTAATTCAATCAATTTAAATTTAGAATACTTTAAAAAAGGCAAATTATTTTATTGCTCAGTACCGTAGTTTGCTCTCAATTTGGCTTAAAATATTTTCTACGATTTCTCCTTCGGTCAACGGATTTGAAATGTTTCATTAACAGTGTGCAAAAAAAAAAAAATTAAAATAACTAGCTTTACAAATAAGCATAGCTGAAACTCAATACAGAAATGATTATATTTTGACATTTAATTTAATATTGGTAATAATATAACTTAATAATATCCTGAAAAATACAAACTCGCTCTCTTGACAGATGATAAATTATAACTTACAAATTTTATCTACGCAAACACCAAAATATGAAATCATTGGTTGGATTACACTAAGAACACAAAACGTTCAATCTGTCAAGTAAAACGAATACGTATAATGCCATTCTACGCAGTTTTTAGTAAGGATTATTCCACTTAGAAAACAGCAGACTTGGGCACAGATTATTTTATAAATGCAGAAAATCCGCAGACGTTAAGATGCCAACATAGATTCAGTAAAAAAATATTTAGTTCAGTATCTACAATTATGAAAAATTGAAATTGAAAAAACATGTTAGGTTCATTCAAGACCTAAGTGCTAGCAAATCGTAGAGCAGAATGCACATGAAGTGGTTACAAATAACTCACGGCTAGACAAAAGTCGTGAGTTAAGTCGTATACAAGGTTACGCTAATCCGGGTAATAATGGCTAAAATTTTATAAGGTCTATTTTAATATAAAGATGAGTTAATTTTATTTTATTTTCTAGAATTTTTAGTAATGCACTGCTTTTTTGATTGTATGCAGTGCACGCTCCTGTGTATATCTATAATATTTAGGTAAGTAATTCTAGTCGAAAGGGTGACAAAGCAATGTTAAAGAATTAACTTACTTTCTTGAAATTAAATATTCAATTATTTACTAAAATACTATAGAAGCAATGCTCAAACGATTGAAGGCATTGCAAAATATTTTATCCCATTAGGTAGGTAAGTATATGTGAACCTAGTGCAGATAATTTAATTAGGTTTTTTATTTTACTTCTTGTTTACATGGCTATTTGGAAGTGAGAATAATTATTAATTAATTATTTTTTAACTATCGATAATGATGACAAAACTACGTGTTCAAATGAAAATGAAAATTGTATTAAAGTTAATGTTTAATATATATCATGTTAATAAAATTTAATTTGTTTTTAATACACTTTTTACTGTTTGCATGAATTATATAAACATCTTATAAATGCTATTTCTCGTTTAGTGAGTCATTAGAGTGTTTAATTTGAATTTAATTTATTAATTAAATGTAATAATAAATTTTAAGAAATTATTTATTTCCGTATAATACAAGGTTATTAGAAATCTTCTAATATG
Source organism: Eubasilissa splendida (assembly GCA_031772225.1). Taxonomy (NCBI): domain Eukaryota; kingdom Metazoa; phylum Arthropoda; class Insecta; order Trichoptera; family Phryganeidae; genus Eubasilissa; species Eubasilissa splendida. The sequence goes on from CM062857.1 coordinate 2,225,206, forward strand.
TAAAAGAACCTACATAAGTCTATGGCTATTGATAAAAATATATTCAAACCTTTCAGTAATATTATTTACCAAAGTATTATTATTATTATTTATTGACATGTTCACAAAAACGTATTTTACAAATGGCTTGTATATAAATGTTTATTACATCTTTTCTATGTAACAAAATATTACAGAGTGTAAGGTTTTTGTATTATATTTACGCACATATAAAAATCGTAGTAAGTACGTATGAAAATATTAGTATTTTTATAATACAAATGCTTTGATTAGAATATAATCAAGATCATGTAACTAAAAGATTTGGATAAGGCTTGTTGCAGTACAAATATTAAATAAAAATGTTAAAATTATTATGAGTTTATCTTGGATAGTTAGCATTCACCATTGAGGGAATAATCAAATTAATCATTAAAAAAGCGTATTAAAAAAGTTTAATGCATGTAATTATTTTCTACTCAGTATTTTACATGCATACTTGTAAAATATATATTAATAACGGCAAAAAAAATTAAAAAATTTAAACATTTTTAATACAACTAAAGAGATATGCAGAAAAAAATTTATTCATCAAAAAGATATTTAGTAGATACCGGGACTCGAACCTTAATAGTAGCAACTAAATATTTTTTCGATAAATATATTTTTTCCGTATATCTTTCTAGATGATTAATTTAATTTGTATTAAAATATCACAGAACTATATTCTAAAAGTGCAACTTCACAACTAAAATGTGTTTTCCTTAAAAATGAACACTTTTCTTTAGCTAATCAAAACTCAAATTATAAAAGGCTCCCGTTCACATATCTCCGCCCTTCGCCACGCTTTTATTATTGTATATTTTAATCATAAGTAGGCATAAATAACATGACTTTTTTTTTTTTTTGGAAAATTAATTTTAATAAAAGTATAGAATATTTAATGAAAATGTTGTTATGATTGCATCTAATCATTATTAAAAATATTCATTACACAGTGTATAATCTCGGCGTCTCAAAGCTGTGGTAGATAGCAGGAGAAAGGTAGGAACTTGGCTCCAATTCGGTGGCATATTAGACCTACTGCCATCTTACCAGCCCGGCAGAAAGTGGGTTAAAGGGTCGCGAGGCGTGGCCTAAACCTGTATCTACTCCAGGCCATTCAACGGAACAATCCCATCTCGGCCCACCGAAGCCCCTCGAAAGCTTCCCGGCGAGTCAGGCTTTTAATTTCTTGATTATTATATTCAGTCAGTCTGCGTTACAACGGATAACTTAAAGCTCTAAAGAAATTAATATGAAAACAACATTTAATATTTTGTTAATAAATAAACAAAAATAATGTTTTTAACCACTTAGATTATATTCCTTCATGATGTCAGTATAAAACTATAAAATTCACAAATTTTGTCCTTGTTTCGATGAAGATTTAAATCTCAATGTAGAGTGAAAACTCGGAAACCCGTTGAAATATGCGAGTAATTTGAGTGAATTTTTTCTATTGAAACTCAAACTGATTAGATATTCTCAAAAAATAACTAATATGTATACGAGTATATAAGTATGTATATCATCACCACCAACATAATAGCAGTCCGGCATATTTTCATCGATATCTAAAAAGTGTATGTAACTATTATAAAAATATCTTTCGATTGGTAGGTACCTATTTATTATTAAAATGAAAAATTAATAAATATTATATGTATTATATATTTACAACAATAACAATAAAATGTAATACATATTTGTGAAATCAGTATTGTTTTATATTTTCTCAGATACCACACATCATTTACCTATTAGATCTATAGGTAGGTAGTAATTTAATAGTTAATTAAAATAATCTTAAGTTTACAAATATAAATAAAGTAATCGCAATATTTAGACGTAAGAGTACAAGTAATGGCAATATTAATCAAGACAAGTCGTAAAAGTAAATAAGGGTAATAATATTAAAATCACGAGTCATACTATCCTCTTCTCTTTGAAAGAATTCTGAAGGGAAGAATTCATAATATAATTTACTTTTATCGAGGTTTATGTATTTTTTCTAACATTGAGGCCTTAAATAAATATTGTCTGGATATCGTCGTTACAATGACAATTTCTGAATAATATAATATGTGATAAGTGCCACAAGTCATTTATAGAAACAACGGCATTGCGTATTTGCTTTCTTATCATGCAAGTGTTGTACTTAGGATTGTGTTATTGATTTTGCAATGTCGGGAGAAAATATTCGTCGAAAATTTGGTCATGCGCAAACTGAAAAGCTAGGGAAAGTTTATTTGAGAACGCACCACTTTTTAGAGAGCGCATTTTCGGTAAAATTTACATTTTTCCAATTTATTAATAAAGTTATACAAATTATCAAGTTTACTTCTTAGCAATGTAGATAGGTACGTATTAAATATATGCACATAAAACCAACAACAAATTGAGTGCTCTGAAATAGCAAAAGAAATTCTATTTATTATTTTTATTTTAAAATTTAATTGAAGAATATAAAATATTATCAATAATAATGAATTACTATCCGACGGCTGGATTTTTAAACCCGTTGTGTTTTAAAGAAAATGAAGGTTTTCTATAAAATGTGTTGTGTTGTTTATACGTTATCTTTTTTAAGATTATTCTTAATATTTATTTAGATTAACAATTCTTGATTTGAAAACAAATGTAAAATATGAGTTATATATATGTACTTACATTCAAAAACATAATACAACAACAGAGTTGTGTACCCACACATAAGAAAGATATTAAATTATGCGGGTAGGTACCTATAAAATAAAGATACTAAAATGTTAATATAAGATGTTAAATAAGTAATAGTACCTAACTAAAATACAGTAAGTATATTATGAAGATGAAATTATATTAAAAACATAATTACCTACTTATTTATTAGGTATTCTTAAAGTCATGTAAACTAAAATGCAGTTAGATCATATTTAAAATCTACTTTCAAAATTAACCAAACCAGCTAAATTTTCTAAAATTCAAAGAACTTAACACATATGGCAGTATTTCAATATTTTCTATTATACTTCAGATAACTCTTTATTCTTTGTTCAACATGCGCGTCTAAGTATTGCAAAAAATTCTTTTTCATCACGAAGAACTAACGGAACATTTTTTATAAAACCAAGTATTTATACCGCATCAGTACAAGCATTGACGAGACAATACACGGAAAAAAAATAAGCCCCATAAAATAATATAAGGGTTGAAATGTCTGGTTTGGTTGTACACCGTTATCCGTTTAATGTGATTTTTTATGAAAAGAGGCTTGGGCAATGACGAAAATCTTTGTAGAACCTGATTCAGTTGTCTTTTGGATTTTGATATTGCTATTCGTTTTAGTTATCTTCGTTGGTATAACTTAATTTATTTAAGGTTTGATGAGATAGTGAAATGCTTTAAATATATGTGCTATTAATTTTAAGTATTGATCAAATCAAGTGTTTTAAATCATTAGTGCTGTGTTAAATATACCTACTGGTTTTTACTTTCTATTGTATGAACATAACGTGGAGATTTAATTAAATAATGTAGTGTTCTGTGGTTGCGGAAAATTACTAATTTTTAAATTAAATGTGATTCAAGTACTTTGTGAGAACAAATATCCTTGTCGCGGTACACCGGATATTAGTCAAATCACCAATTAAAATTACTAAATATGAGTTTAAGGAAGTAACTTGTTTCATGTTATCATTTCAACCGGTAACCTGTTTCATTTTTCAGTACACATTCATTGTTGTGAGAAAATATAATTATTGCAGACAATTTCTGGTGGAATTTCTCACGAGATACAAAAATACATTTGTGTGTTTCTGTCATATAAAAGGTAATAAAAAAAAAACGTTTTAAAGTCCATTCAAGATATCAGAATATTTTTGGCTTAAAAAAATATATCTGATATCCGCAAATAGTTTAATAATATTAAGAAATATACATTGGCAACTTTTATTCGTTTTAAAAATATATCACTGTTAATGAAGAGAAATGCAAGTGTTACAATATTATGTACTAACGGCTGTTATTAAATGCCATGTTTTCAAAATTAAATATTTTCGGTACGCATCTATCTATTGATAGTTTTCTCCGATTAACGTTGTGTTCAGGATAATTTTATTTTCTAGACTGTCATACTAATATATAACCGAAAAATTGAAATAATCCTTCGCTTAGTACCGTAGCTTGCCGTGGTTGAGTTTGTTGCAGAATTAAGGTCTACGTGCATCGTGCACGGGGTACCTAACATCCTTCTTCAGCAGTACATTTCAAAGACGTCTATTATATACTTTATTTATCGCTATTGCCGACTGTACATACCTACATGTACGTTGGAAATGTGAGAGTACTGAATACCTTAATACCAATTATTTGTTGTCTTATTCTACCGATTTCATATTTTTAATTATATATTTTAGTAGTCTAATCAATCAATTCCAAATAACTTATTATAATTACTTAAGAGGCTATTTTGTAATTTAAGGAAAATTTTTGGAACACATTTTGTATCCACGGGGACAAGAGTGTAAACGAATTTATTTGAATATAGTTAATTAAAATAGAGATTTGAGAAAAACAACACATTTTTCTTCATGAAGAATTTTATAATATGATTGATCTCTTTTTACATATTGACGCTCTTTTTGTATTTTGCTCTGGGCCATTATTTATTCAAACAAAATTAATTTTCAAATAATCGAATGATAGATGTATCAATTTGAGAAGTGTAACATACAGGTTCAGAAATTTATCGTCAATCCACTGTGTTGGTATAGCATAATCGGATAATGCACTTTCCCCTGATTGGAAGAGATCCAGGTTCGAATTCCGGTAGCAACAACAATACTTTTTGATAAAAAATTATTTTATATGTATATCTTTCTAATTAATATATTTAAAATATCACAGACCGTCTGTTCTGAATAATAACAATTTCGCAATAATAATGTGGTCTCCTTAATAACATTTAATTTGTATTAAAATACCATAGAACTATGTTTTGATAATATAAATTCACAACAAAAATATATTTTCTTTAAACAGTTAGGAGCTAGATATTGCCAGTATAGAAATAGTCGTGTTGATGTTAAAATTCAGGGTCAAGATGCATATTAAAGTTTTCCCTGTTTTATCCATTACAACAAATCAAATATTTTGAAATGCAAGTTTTTCATTACACAGATTGTACGTTACTCCGTTGTAACCTTACGCCGAAATCCAGGGATGTAAATAAATATATTACATAAACCGATTCATTGGTACTTGTTGCCTACGTAATAAACTGTACTTATTTTCCGAAGTTTTTCGTGAGAGACTTATACGTCCATCGGTAGTGCATCCATATTGTGTACGCACTAATAATAAACATAGACGCATCAGAGAAACGTGAAGTAGGCCTCATAAATTACAACTGTAATTGTGTTGTGGCATGAACAGGGCGATAAATAAAAGTGGTTTAGGGCAATTAATAGGCTGGAGTAGTTCAATGCCCAACGTGATTATATCACCACTCAAGAATGCCATTTGTGGCCGAGATAGAAAATATTGTTAGATTTTTTTTAAAATTATTCATTTTCAAGATTATGATGTTACTTTTGAAGTACATGCCACAAGCATATTAAAACCATAGATAGGTACGGGAGGGGTTAGAATATAACATTTTAAAGATAACATTTCGACTGGGTTAACAGATTAATATTTTGATACAATTAAACTAAACATTCTCACTGTCATGAGAATCTCTACATCAGACGTACCAACGACCAATTATGTTGGAATCTCTGCTGACCATTAGATTGCAAGGAGGAAATTAATTAAATAATTTTTAATTTGATCAGACTCGATGAAAAAGTCATCGGCCTACCTCAGACTCCTATGGTTTTATCGAGTTGTATTTAATATATCAAAATATCGACTATTTTTTATGTGTACCGGTACTTTAAAATTATATCCCAACATCTTTAGTATTTTAGAAAACTAGTGATATTTTTCATGGACAGATTGCAAAGTTTTTTTTTTTAACTTTGCTATTTGAGTTCACGCGGTTTTGGTCAAAACAACACGTGGACTAACTAACTTATTATCACGCCGTTTCCCCACGGGGGTAGGCAGAGAGGATAGAGCACCATACTCTTCTGTCCTGATATACAATTCTCGCCTCTTCCACATTCATACATGCTTGCCGATTATTGAGGCTTCAGCACGAACAGAATTATCCTCCAGTATCTGGTTTACCTGGTCGTGCCATGTCTTCCGTGGACGTTTTCTACTTCTGGTGCCAACAACACTTGCGTCATATATCTTTCTTACCATTCTATTTTCATTAATCTGTTCCATATGACCAAATCACCTAAGTGGTTCTTTCTAAATCTTACTCACTATACTAAGATCTGGTTCACATTTTTTCCTTATTTTACTATTATCTTAGTTCTTCATTTTTTACTCTATCATAAATAAATCTACCACATACACGCCTAAATGATCTCATTTCCACTGCATTCAGTCTACTTTTGTTCCTTTTCTGCCAGCTCTATACCTCACTTCTATACATCAGTGTCGGTTCCAGAACTCTGTTGTGTACCGATAGTCTTGTCTCGGCTGGTACGTGGGCTACTTTATTAAATTTGCGATGTACAACATTTTACTTTTACTGCGCAGCTTTGTGCGTGGTCCACGTGGACTACTTAAATTTCTGATGTGCAATGTTCTATTTTCACTATGTTCACCCGTATCACATGAACTGAATACTTAGACTGCACTCATGGACTGATAGTTCTAACACTAATAAATCGTTCAGTTTAACCTAATAATTCGGCAATACCGCACTGTTGTACATCAGAGTTATACTTTAATTCATTGACCGCGTACATCTTGAATCTTCTCGCTATATACTTACCTACGTAACTACATTTACTATTTTAATTCTACAAAATCATCTCACTGTACAAGTTATTTAAAGATTGGCGAAATTGGCACCTGATAATACTGAAAGAAAAAGTCTTTTTTCTGCACATAATCGGTATGAAAATGGATACACAATTTAAACGTTTTAGAAAATTTACATTGCGACTTAATATAGATATGCTGTGTCTTTACTAACAGTAATAAAATGGAAAATTCTTTGAAGAATTTCGGTCATTGAAGCCTTTCGCTTTCATGTACTGCATAGTTACATCAGTTGTATCATTTTTTCAAAACATTAATGGAATGATTTGTCTACCTATATGTTTCTTCCTTATCAACTCAAATTTATAGATACACTCCCGGTTTATAGAAAAAAAATCGATTAATAATTATTGATCTTGACATGAAGTAATGAAATGTTACAATAATTGATTTGATCATTCTTTTCATATTCAGTATTCACAATTTTACAAAATAATTTTCAAAAGCTGCATAAAAACAACATAAAAAAATTCCTTTTCAATTTATTTGTGTTTATCTGTCATCTCTTAAGATAATTTGACACGGCCGCTATTAAGACGTTGACGTTAAAATTAACATATTATCAAGAATACTTCCTCTCGCGAGACCACGAAAAAATGCTGGGTAGGTAAGTAGGTACCTACCCACCAACATTCGTGGATTTAAATGATATCATTTGAGATTGCAGAAATTTTTTTCCGCTCGAGAAACTCGGAGCACCCAAACCGAACTAAGTGTGATTATATTATATTTTTTTTAACATATAACATTAATATTTCTTTGTATGAGCTGGCTTAGTGAATTGCCCTTCAGATTCATGTTTCAGCTGCTATTTGAAGCGGAATGGATGGACATAATATAGCACGCCAGTCTGATGTCTGGGTTTGGCTGAAAACACTTGTATCATAATATGATTATTTCCCAGTGGCGGCGTATTCGGTAGTTTACTTACGGTAGCGCTGACAAGTAAAAAAAACAATATAAACTGATTTAATTAAACACCACAATGTGATTTATGTTACCCTGTTAAATTTATGAAAGGTGGGTACATGTAGCGGATCCCGTGCAGTCTTTAAATACTGCGCATTCCCATCTTAATAGCATTTCTGTTAGCCCCCTCATTATTCTTCGTCTTTCGTATTCGTAGATTATTATTATTATTCTTAGGCGAGTTACCAATACTGCAGCAGAAATTATTTGACACCATTTGACTCGATTCGTGCATTTCTGATTACGCATAACTATAGGTGGAAGCTTCGCCAGATCTGATAGCCAACGTGCAGATGACCTGCAAGATACCACCATTCCATGAATCACTAATATTTTTATGTTATCCTCGCGACATGTGACGTGTCAAAGTATCTAAGCGCGCGGTTGTACTTTGGACGATTCAGTCAAATATTTGGTTCCTCGAGGATTAATTCATTAGCCCTGTAAGCTATTCACGGTATATATTAGCTATATATATATTTGTACCTGTATATTTTTGTAAAGAGAAATTGTCTTCTTGTATATTTTCTGTGATCTGCCACTACAATTATTTATATAACAAGGGATATTTTTGTATACGTCAACGGTTGATTTATTTTTAGAATGAACTGGACTAATATATGTAAGAAATAAATACTTAGGTTTTAATTATTTTAATCAATATTTATAGTTTAGTGGAAAAAAAATGTGGGGAGGGTGCAGGGATGTAGAGTCGGAGTTTTTCTTTGATTTACATCGGGAAATAGAATAATATAGTTGAATTTATTTGATTGATAATTTAGTGTATTTATCGTTCATTATTTACTTTTCTGTATTAAGAGAGCTCCGCGTACCTTTAGCAATTAGCACAATTACCTATATATACTTATATTCTTCCACATTACATCCAGATGGACCCGGCAGTCCGTACTCTTTCACATTCCTAAAAGTAGAACATCTTATGCACAAAATGACTACAATCTGCAAATATCATAATAAGAAGTTAATAAAAATTAATTGTTTTAATGTTGACGTTACGTTAAAAGATTTTTTTTCATTAACCATTAAATTTTCAATTTAAACCAATCATTCTATCTATAAGCATAACTTTCTCTAAGATGGAATATATTAAATCCAATTTATTATCAGAAACATTATAATGGCCTAAGATTTTATTATTATTAGACAGATTTTAATCCCCATACCATTTTACTATTCGTTCCCTCTGGAAATTTTTTGATTTTTGTTTATAATTATTAATTTCTAAATTTTCTTATTGTTTTTACTCCTTTAATATAATAAAAAGCTGTCACTCTTTTCATTACACTGCTTAACATTAATATTTGTTACCAAATTCACACTGTATCGTGTTATTGTATTTTATAATTCAGAGAAACCACGTAATTGTTTGAATTTTCTATTATTTTTGTTGTATTAATTTAAAATAAATATATGTGTGTATGCACAACTTTAGGTATATGACAGCTTTCGAGAAATATTTGATTTTATAGTTTTATTTGTAATAAATATACGTAAAATATCCCTCCAAGTGAATGCAGTTCTATTTTGAAAAAATCTCACCCAATACCTAAGAGACACCGATACGCTACAAATCTTCGTAAATTATTAAACAAAATAGACTTACACATTCATACTTTTTAAAACATGTTCTTATTTTTATTTCAGCTTTATTCTTTAGTAAATATACCTACCTACAATTTTATTTAATAAGGTTATTCGATTCTTTATAGATATTCTTTACGGCTCACAGTTTTATTTTATCTATGCATTATATTTATTTAAAAAAATGTTATCCAGTTTCACATTATTGAACTTTTCATCTATATTAGATTTAAAATATGAATTAAATATAATAATTATAAAGATATACATATAAAATCAATTTTATCGAAAAATATTGTTGTTGCGCCACCGGGATACGAACCTGGATCTCTTTCCTAACCGGGGAAGGTGCTTTATCCAACTAAGCTACAGCGACATTATTTTTAGCGACAATTTTCTACCCTATATGTTACCTTTTTTGATATTAATACATTTAATCGTTCCATCATTTGACAGAGCCATCTACCTTATTTTTACAGAATCTCAAATACCTTTGAGTAAACTGATAGCAGACGCCAGAATTATCAATTCATTTTTATTAAATTTTGGACACATTGATACAACTTTATTATTTAGGAGAACACATTCTTATTGTGAAGTTGTAATTATTCAGAACATAGGTCTGTGATATTTTAAATATGAATTAAATATATTAATTATAAAGATATACATATAAAATCAATTTTATCGAAAAATATTGTTGTTGCGCCACCGGGATACGAACCTGGATCTCTAACCGGGGAAGGTGCTTTATCCAACTAAGCTACAGCGACATTTTTTTTTTTTTTAGCGACAATTTTCAATCCCGGTGGCGCAACAACAATATTTTTCGATAAAATTGATTTTATATATATATCTTTATAATTAATATATTTAATTCATATTTAAAATATCACAGACCTATGTTCTGAATAATTACAACTTCACAATAAGAATGTGTTCTCCTAAAATATATTAGATTTGTTGATTTCTCGTGTTTCCTGGTATTTTTATAACAGTATTTAATTTAACTTTTTCTCCAATAGCTTTTTAGCCCCCTTCCCTTCTCCAGCGTTATATCCACCCCGGGAGCAATATAGGCTGATGCGTGGCGCGTCCCTTGTGCTGGTATAATAAAAAAATTATAAAGTACTTTGCACGAAAAAAATCACCATGTTTCAAAATAACCTTTTAAAATTGTTTTTGATAGTTGATTCGCTCAATCAGTTACACGAATCAAAAATGATATAATCAGAAACAAAATTATCAACTGGTTTTTGGTAATTTTCTTTTATAATTTGACTGGTCGCACTGGTTTCACAACCGGACTGACTGTAAATAAATAATGTACGTTTATATAATATTTATTTTAATGTGTCCCGATTTACGTGCGTATAAGTATGTCACATTATTTGATACCTGCCTTTGCAAATAATAAATGCGACACATCCCCTGTTGCGACACTGCGCTAATAATAATCTTCGTGATTTTGTGTCTCCTGCCTTTCGCTGACAGTAGTTGGCTTCAAATGTCCCGCCGTCTTACAATGTTGCATTTCTTCATGTGAATTGAGATGAAGAGATTACGCTGACTTTGATAATCTTATTTTATTTTGTTATTCTCGGGGCCAGATGCGATATATTTAATAACATTATTACAAAAACAGATTAGTGAAGGAAATCAATAATTAACACGGTTCTCGTCGAGGTATCGATATAAAATACATGCATAACTAACAATATATTTTGTTCAGAACAAATTATCGATACTGAAATTATAATTATGTTCGCAGACTAAACTGTTAATAGTAAGTAGGTAATTAGTATGACCATGGTGAACGATTTTATGTTATCCAATAATGTACGTTTAAACTATTATATTATCTGCGTGATATATACCTAGTTTACCGTATTAACTTATTCAATAAATAATTAATCAATCTACACACCTTATCCTACCTACTAAATAAAAACTACCAATAGTGTATAGAATTTGCAACAAGTCTTGAGATGATATTTTTGTAGTCGAAAAAGATGATTCCCTAATACCTGGTATTAGGGAATGATATTACCTAGCCCAATTAGACAAAACATTTTTGGTTGTCATAGAATTTTTTGCCTCATAAAATAAACCTGCATATTCTCGATAATACGCAATAAAAAAGATCAAAACAACTATTCTAGTAGTTGATCATTTAAAAGTTATGAAAGTATTTATAAGATTTTGAATAAAGATATATAAATATGTACCTACCTACATATTTTGTAACGCTAAAGTTTTTTAAAACTGTATATTCACATTGTAATTTTTATGAAGTAATATAAAACAGAAGAATAATTACAATAATTTTTAAATTTTCTTAAAATTGATTCAAATAAAGTATAGGAACAAATCTTTCTCTTCTGATATTATCCTGTCAACAAATAATTGTAATTGTGCTAAAAAAAGATTTTTTTAAAAATATTTTCTTTGATTATGTACAATAAATAAAAATATACAGTATGTTGAGAACAGAGTCAGGACAGAAGAGTGTGGTGCTCTATCCTCTTTGCCTACTCCCACGGAGAAATGGCGTGATGGTTAGTTTGTTAGTTAGTATTCACAGTAAATATACATATAAAATGAGTAATACTTTAATTTATAAATCAATTCAAATATTGATTACAGATGACATGTCACTGTTGTATGTATTTAATGTGTTAAGAATGGAGTTATGTACATAGATCATTAAATATTTTAGTGATGATCTCTTTAAGATTAATTTTGGCGAACTGTGTGTTATAAATTCGAATGCCGGATAATGTTAATAAAACTATTTATGATTATAAATGTTAGACGTTTAATCAGATTTTTATGTTAGACATTTTAGACTTATTTTAAGATAAACTGACAGGAGATTTGTGTGTAGGTATACTGTCATAGACTTTGGCAGTACTTTATAAATACTCAGTAATTAAAATTACTCATAAACGGATAGTGTAGATGAAGTACTTGTGCTACATTGTGTTCTTATATAAATATTTATGTTTAAATAAAAGTAATTAACTTGAGTCCCTTCTTGCACACCAGTAATAAAAGCACGCGATTCTTATTTATTCATTCAGAAACATTCGTAGCAAATCAAATGAGAAAATCCATTTCAGAACGTATACTAAAAACGCCTTTGGAGGAATAGATTTTTAGCGGTAAATTAAGCGAACTAAATCTTAAACCTGGGGTAGATTTTCAATTATCCAAATTGAATTCCTTACGCACGGCTATTTCAAAGTTAATACCGTAAAATACGAAAAAAGCGCGTAAACATAAAAACAGCTTTCCTGTAGGTAAATACATCAGTTAGAACACCCACGTCTATGTGTGTGAGATCCAACATTTGTACTTGTTCAAATATATTTTTATATTCATTAATTTTTAAAATTATTTTTTCCACGTTGTAATTGTTATTCCAGTTTGAAAAAAAATAGTAAAAATATTACATACCTACATGTTCAATTTAACTACAAAAGATACTAAATACCTAAAAATCTAGGTAAAAATTGTTATACTTAATATAATAAAGTATTATCTAAGTTAAAATAATTAAACTAAAACAGTTATGTAAATTATTAAAATTCTATTTTTCATAAACAAAAGCCTTACGTTTTCTTATCTGAGAATGTATGTGTAGCTTTGTAGTACCTATACATAAATTGTGTTTATCTGGCGCGTGCACTTCATATGTTCAAAAAAGCTGTAGACTACTAAAAAATTTAGAAGAAAATATAATGAAGTTACACTAATAAAACAAGTTTTATTATTTAACGGTTTCGATTACCTTTACAAAGTTATTTTAATTTAATTTATTTCTAATTTCAAAGTTATAGCTTTAATGAAATGTATATTTAATATAATCACCTACATATCTGAAAATAATATATTACGCATTTGTACAGTCACATTTGCAAAACTGTATTATTGGATGGGGGGGTGCATATAAAACTTCAATGTCACAATTAGAAATCACTCAAAAAATGATAATAAAAATTATTCTAAAAAAAAAGACTATCCACGTATACAACTGTTCACAAATTTTAAAGTACCAAAAATAGTAGACATATACAAAAAAAATTCAATAATTCAAATTTTCAAAATTAAAAATCAATTAAATTTTAGAAGCCAATTCCGATCTACAAGATATAGAGATCAAATTGATATCCCAAAACTAAAATATACCGCAAAATATTTATCAAGGCATCAAATTTTTTAACAATCTCCCCATCACAATTAGAAAAATTACGGACTATCATAAATTTGTAACTGAAGTAAAAAAAATATGTACACAGACTAACTGAAACATTAACTAACTCATGTATACTCCTTCTCTATACACGAGTCTTACTCTCATAGAAAAGAAATAAATGTTGAAAAATATATATATATATATATATATATATTTATATATCCACTGATCATTCAAATTGTATTATATTTTGAATAAAAAATTAAAAAATGTAGGAGACAGATTCAAATTTGAATACAATGTCTTTTAAATATCATAAAATATCATCTTAAATCAATGCTGTTTTTATCTTCTAACCAAGCCAAAACGTTTATTCTATAAAAACAAGACTAACCTGGACAATAGATAGTGACACTTGGGACCCTGGCCATAGTAATATTTATACATTAATTACATATATTAATATTAGAGCTTTCTAATTACGTTGGTAAAATTTTTCGTATCGTAAATAAAAAATTACATTAAAACAAAATTGAGTTTACAATATTACAATCCTTTGGAAATTCGGGAAATCTCGACCACCGGCAAAGCCCATGCTTTTCTCCATTAAGGTTATGGGTATTGTAGGGTAGACTACCCTTCGCTTACGTACATATATACTTAGGTAGGTACCAATCCACCCACATAAATTGTCCAGTGTAGGACGAATACTAAAGAGATTGTTTCTAATTAATTATTTATTTTATTTTATTATACGATTTGGTACCTATTTTGTATAATGTTATGTATGCTTTCACGAACATATGCTTTTACAGAACTTCAAATTGTAATGGATTTCTTTTATCTTGGATCTATAACTACTGTGAGCCAGAAATTAAGCGATACATAGGTATGGCAAAAAGTTATATATCCAAACTTGACAAAATATGGAAGAAACGTGGTAAATCCAAGACAAGAAAGGTCAGGCTTGTACAGTCTCTGATGTGGAATCGTGAATTCAAAAGGCAAGGGAGAGAAAACGGATTGATGCCTTTGAGATGTTGTGAAAGACACACGTTGCGTCCATTGACGGCGAGACGTACAAATGTCTCCATTCTGTAGGAACTGAATGTCAATGACAGACTCTCAACGATTTGCCCGAATCCTATAATTTTTTGGTATCTTGCGAGAAAGGAAGATAGCTTGGAGAAGATTGTAGTGGTGAGCCACGTCGAAGGATGAAGAGTAAGAGGAAGATCTCCCATCCGTTGGACTGACCAAGTGGAAAAGGTAACAGGCACTTATATTTCAACATCGCCTTCACAAGCTTTAACCCAGGCAAAATACAACAAATTTTAGTTTCTTAATCTTCTGGTCCGGCGCAGGTTTATGGGTTAATTTAAACTATTTTCGTTCACCATCACTAAAAGTTCAGTTCAATTTTACTCAATAGAGAGCCGGTGTTATGGGCCTCCGTCTCTAAAAATTGCCGTGTCTTCGATACAGCGTCCCCGAATGCCTCTTCAATGTCGGATCGAGGCGAAATCAGGGACGCCTTCTAGTTCTTTCGGATGATTTCCCTCTGACTCTCGTTTTCTGGTCATTCTCCTGGCTTTCATCCACTAGTTTTTATTTTCCAAAGTCTTCATTTTGCCGGCCAGGGTCAAGGCATGGCGCGGTCCAGTCCCATCCCGTTCTGTAGTAGTCTATTGCGTGAATCTTCTCTTACTTGCCACCAGGGGGCCGCTCGCTCGCGTTCCTTTGGCGTGGAAATTTTGGAATATCAAATCCCCTTCGCCACCACACGCATTTTAATTTTATAACGAGGTGTCCACAGGGGTATGATTTGTCACGTCATAATGTATAATAATATGAAATTAATGACATGATTACGTAAAATGGCCGAGGCCTGCTCAGTGGTGGAATGAGATCAAATTATGCCTACATTTATTTTAGAATAATGGTTGAAAAAATAAATTAGGATTACTTGAATATTAGCCAACATACAGTCGATGTGTTTATCTTATAAATAAAACCCTAATGTCTTTCTATTTCTCACAGATGAAAAGTGAAAGGGAATTTCATTTCACATGCAAAGAAGTATAAAATTCTTTTCATAGTGTACATACAACCTTTTGGTTCTGAATGAATAGTTTTTTCATACGAAAAGTCTACTTTCAAATATTTTAATAGAATTGTAACATCGCAAATGTTGTTGTGGATAATTTAAATAAGTACCTATAGATTAAAAATTAAAAATTTGATCATTTAAATTTATATAGGTACGTACCTAGGTAATAATTATAATTGTTTCATTTTCTTTACGTTAGATATTAAATAGCGTTTGCAGTTTTTTAATTTCTATAGCTAAACTTTGAATTACTTTGAGTTATTCTCACTACTATGGTTTTGAGAGGTGCAGTCCCCTAGTTCCTATCGAAACTATAGTAGTGACTATAACCCAACGTGTGTGTAATATAAAGTTGACTTGTGAAAATTAAAATAATCATGTTACTCCACAGAGTAACCGCTAAGTCAATTAATGATATTAGGGTTCGTAGTGTTTAGTTTGTTTAGATGTTTTATTAATATGAAAGACGATCAAGATGCTTTACAAAGACTCTTGAAAACATGATAGGCGAAAAAACAAATATTTTTTTAAAATTCAATAATGTCACCGATCTTTTATATAATTAAGCTTATTTTTACATAGATTAATTGTAAATATCCGCCAATAATTGATTTAAATGTGCATTTATGGAAAATTGTACAAAATAAGCTAGTATTAATAGTTAATAGTGAAATAAATCCGTGTGAAAAGCTGGTTTAATGAACAGTGGAAACAAAGCTGCCAAAAAAAGGTGTAAGATTTCTATATGTGGTGTTGCAGAATAATACTGAAGCTTGGGTGGAAGTTCTGAGACGCGTGCAAAATGTACTTATTAAATATTTCGTTTCTTATTGCAAGGAATAGTACAAAAAAAAACACAGCGTGAGAAGAAAATTTATTGCCCTCTGAAGAATTTAAGAGAGTACCTAACTATGGCACTAAATCAATGTTTGAAGCAGCTAGCAAAAAAGTAAAAATTGTCGTAATGTAAGCTAATCTTCATTCCGGAGCGAAATGCAAAAAGACGAAGAAAAAGAAGTAGAAATATATTATAAATAATTAAACTGAAATAACTTTGTACATCGCGACATACATGGGTTTTATTTTTTGGTGCTAACCGGTTTCAGAGTATTAGAGTGAGTCGGTACCTTCACTGAAACCGATTCATCTAGAATCTCGACCACGTTCAGGATATACTCACACATTGGAGCTATTCAGTCAAATCCAAAAATTATAACGCACACTAACGTTAGTCTAGTAAATAAAAGATTATTATTTGAAAGTAATTTTTTGAAATATAATACATAGTCATGTAGTACATTTTATTTGGTCGAAAGTGAGCTATATACCTCCGTAAATATATAATCTTAAATCTTTAGTATTCCTCCATTAGAAACCTTTTGACCTCCAAACACGTCTGCATACGTAAGTGGTCGTATAAAATGGGGTATTTTTTTTTTCACCGAGGGGTTGAAGAATATAATTTAAAATCAGTGTGAATGCACTCACACGTATATAACAGTTGATTAAGTGCATTTGCAAGTGACGCAATAAGAACATTCTAGAATTTATTCGAATACTCAACAGCATCGGTCGATTTGCATAAAACGATTACTTTTTAAAATGTATATTTTAAAACCACAATCAAGTCACAACAGCGTTATTTTGTAATACTGTAACACAGTGCGATAACATCATGAACTTGAAGAAGCTTTTTCAATATATTTATATAAGAATTTCTTATCTTTAATTTGATTCCTTTTCGATCTTATAATATTACTTACTATATTATATATATATATAACCTGCGTTACAACTACTGTGCATATTATTACCTACTACAACGTAAATACTTTCTACCATATCATACATTTCCCTATACAGATAAATGTCAATACCACCATGTAATTATAAATAATACCTTTCTCCGTTTGAATAACTGTAAGCGCTATTTTGGTTATTTTATTTCAGTGCCTCGAATAATTAATTAAAAAAATAATTTTATTTCGGTAATTGACTTTTTTTTCACGTTCTAGACTTTCTATTTCTGTTGTTACTTTGTTAAAAGTAAGTAATCTAGTACAAGTAAAAAATAATTAAAACACTTTTTATATGAAGTTGCAACTTTAAAACGTAGTCGTAATATTTAAAACAAATTAGATGAATCAATTTAAAAGATATACAGAAAATATCTATCTATCGAAAAAATATTATATTATACAGGAATACGAACCCGCAAAATTTCCAAGTCCAAAATTTTTCCGAATCTTATATGGTTAACACAACGAAATCAGTATCAAAAAAAGTTACGGGATCGTATCCCGGTGAAAACCAAATATATTTTTATTGATTCACTTAATATCTTTTTGAATTTAATTTCAATTATTAAGAAATATATATTTTAATTATCATTTAAACATTAGATAAAAATTAATAGACATGTCACAAATAGACACTTTAAATTGATAGGTCCACTTGCTTATGATATATATAAATATTTATTTATTACTTCGAAATATTGGTTCCCACCTAATTTATATTATTCATTATTACAAATATGTTTATTATATACATTAACAGGTTCATAAGTTTAAATGGAATATGTCTATCTATATACATGTACACCTGCCCTTTATCATATAAAGTTGTACATCACTTAATAAATATAAAGTGGTATCGCATACAGAAAATTTTGCTTTGACCTAATTTAATTTATAGATTTGAACATAAAATGAGGTGTCAATGATGACGTGCGCAGTGTTCCATGATTTGAAACAAATAATGACCGATGAAATGAGCGTGGACACGGCGTGGCCATAATTCACGCATTGCACAATGATTGAAATCCGTCGCACTGGTCCGCTCACAACATGGCGTCGCTTTATTGTGCGAATTTCTAGCATTTCGCGCGCTGTCATAGCGTGTAATGGCGGGAAAGCGCGCGGTACACAGAGCACCGGACGGTCACACGAAGAGCTGCTGCTCAGCCGACATATTACCATCGTCTCCAGCCGTGGAAGAACCCTGGGTGAGTGAATTTCTCATTTATGTGTTTATACGCTCCCGCACCGCGGCACAGCATGGCGGCCGAGGATTTCGAGAAGC
This sequence comes from Eubasilissa splendida, assembly GCA_031772225.1. Classification (NCBI taxonomy): domain Eukaryota; kingdom Metazoa; phylum Arthropoda; class Insecta; order Trichoptera; family Phryganeidae; genus Eubasilissa; species Eubasilissa splendida. Next base: position 2,244,114 of record CM062857.1, read on the forward strand.
GTCTTTGTGGTTTTAACGCGGGTCACAGATGTCTCTTGAACGGTCAAATAACAAAGCCTCGGCGGTGAATCGAGCGCGATTACGCTTCAATAAAATTCAGCAACTTTATAGAAAACCGCGCGTCAACGTTGTCGCTGAATATGGTGGTTAACTGGTGGAGTCGTATCTTTTTATTCGCGCCACGCCTCGTTTGCGTTGGTTTTCATCGCGCGTTCGGCTGAACTTTATCGGTTTGCGCGCGCATGTCGTTTTACGGAGAAGCCAACGGGGCACTTGAACGGAAGTAGTTCTTGTAGAGAAAATAAAATAGATAAATTAGATGTTTTTGGGTAGATTATCATATATACATAGGTATATAAAAATATTCACGAGTACCGGTACTGCGATATTATCTTCAACCGAAATAGTTATATCTTCATCTAGCCAGTTATCATTCAGCTTTTCAACACCCACACGCATGGATACATATATATCTACTCATATTTATTAATAGTTAATAGCATTTGTAATAATTATCATATGATTTTGATACAATATTATTTTGTCAATCTAGTGCAAACGAATCCACGAAATTCTTGTTCGTTTGATTAGCGTACTAGGATGAGATTGTGTTGGGAGTCTCAGATGTTTGATAGATACCTAAATATAGTTCTCCGCGCTCATCGAGATAAGTGGTCTAGGGTGGGTTAGGATTTCAACATTCTTCGTCGATTCTGTAAATCCTATATTTATAAACGTTGTTAACATTGAATTATCTCCGAGTAAAAATAATACTCTTAGCGTAAGATATTGTGTACCTATTTGTTATTTTGTGTAATATTCAACTTCCATACAGCAATACTTTAAAAATCATTTTAATTTTTTTTTTTTTATCTTCAATTTTCAAACTGTAATCTTTTTCAACATTTATAAATATATTTTTTGGTGACAGCAATTTTCATATGTAATCTCGCTGGAAAACTTTACCATCTAGGTACGATTATCAGTCACATTTCAATATCAAAGATTTTTAAGTATTTTTAACAATTCTTATTATTATCTATCACTAATCCGGCATAATAGCCTTACATCAATCACCCCGTATCCGCGATTTCGCGCGCCCTTGTCCGCGCGGTCACACTGCACAACAAAAATATTTATATAAATGATTTTAAAGGAAAGTAGACTTAGAATCCTTCACAATAATTTTAAGTATAAAACATCGTTGATCTAATAATTATACTTTATTTTTAACTATTGATATTCATAGATGGTAGAAAAAATAGAGAAAAAATGAACAATGTTAGGTATATCGATTTAAATATTCAAATTTTTTTCCTTGTTTTTTTTTTAATGATTGGAGGTAATTAAAACTATTAATTCGAATTTATTATTGATGGGTTATATCCAGTTTTACAAATAATTTCTTACAAACAAAAAGCAATTGCTATTTAATGTCTAACGACAAGTTCATAAAATCAATTAAATGAGCAGTTACATATTCAGTTGTAAATAATTACCGCAATTATTTTATTTATGTCATAATTATCGTGTAAATGATATCATTTCCCGCCAAATTTATGTGAATTATTATATATATATTTCACTGCATTTGATATTTATTCTATGAACCGTATAATGTTGCAATTTCATAAGGTAGGTGGCGTTTCACTTGGTTTTTTGTTTAAATAATCAATGATAAAAAGGATTATTTTATATTTTATTTATATTTTTATATGTGATGGACGATGCACAATCTATAAATATGGTATAAATGTAAGTTGGCGCGTTGAAATATTTGTTTTTTATTATGTTTTTATTAACGGATATCGTCATTATTGACATTATATATTGCACAAGTTGATTGAAAAACATGACAAAATATCAAATAGTAATTTTTCTGAGTTTTCGAATCAACTCATCGAAAACGTATATACTTTTAATAATATAATATAACGCTAACATACAAGGAACGTTCTTAGGTAGATATATCAAATTAAATACGATGAATATTTTTTTTGTGTGTGTGTTAGCACTGCGGGTAGTCTCACTCGGATAAATGAGAAGAAAATATCCAGCGAGCAAAGAGTTTAATTTTCGTGAGTTCAATTTCTCCCCGGGTCTGAATTATATATATCATGACTCTATGTAATACAAAATAAAAATACGGCAACATGTCGGCTTGGCGGGCGTACCCCGAAACTCCCATTGCATCGGCCGGTCGACTAAATTATTTACAATTTCTTTCATCGCGCTGCTTGCCATAAATTTTCTACCTCCGCCGTACAGGCCGGTATTACATCACGCCTCCCATAGAGCGGGAACGTGAGGCAAATTCCAGAGTGTCTACTCACCGAAATGGACTGTATCAAAAAAAAATCCACCAATCAACGCAGCAGGACGAACCACTAATAAAACGTCTCTAATTTATTTGATTTTTGTATATTCTGTTGGTGTTTTGGCTTTCGTTGACGAGCGATCGAACTGTGCGCGTTTGTAGTGCCTGCGGAATATGTATTGTTCAGAAAAAACAATATTTTAATAGCAACGTGGGTGGGTGGATACAAGTATGTCTAAATAGCCGTGTTACGTAGGATGAATATATTAATTAATTCACTGAATTAAAAATATAGGAAAGTAAAAAAAGTATACATTTCCTTTCTATATATTTATTCCATTTCTTTATTTCATTCAATCAATATTTTATACATGTATGCGTATATGATTAGCATAAAATCAAAAAATACATTATTCAAATCTATGTTACATGTCTCTGGATCGGGGGTCTTCATTTATGGTCCACGGATTAACGAAAGTACTTGTATGTGTTTTTATTCTTCTTGAACATCAGATTAAAAGTGGAATGTGCCCCTAGCGTGAAAAATTTTCCCACCACTGATCTAGATGATGATACGTGAATATATAATTAATGATCTAAAATTTATGTCAATGCTGTAGTCTATTTCATATATTTTTTTAATGAATATCGACTAATTCAATCATAAGGATATTGAAAACAGCAGAAAGCAGTGATTTTTTCAATAGTTCTTAAATTAAGTTTTAGAGTGGTGTGCCTTCTAATTAATTTAATTAGGCAGATTTTATAGAGGCATAAATATTTATCTAGTTTTTTATAACCTTTACATAGATATATTCTCACTTTTTAGCTCTTACATTCACGTAGAAAATTATTTTTAAATTTAGCTCTAGATCTCGTGAACTTAATACCTCGATATTTTTTTAATATTTCGTACATATTATGAAGAGTTTAGATCCTTTTGTAAATTTATTCTAATATTTGTCAGGATTAGATCAATTACACAAATGCCTTTACGATTCATTTAAATTTCCTACAATCTTTGTTTGTGTCGCTTACCTTTACCTTCCCTTTTTACGTGCAGTAGCTCAATTACGTGTTATAAAGAACTTATTATTTGATTATCGTTTGATTTTTATATGTTACGCACGTTGTTGATTTTTACGTTGTAATGTTACACATGTCGCTGTCAAGAAATGCCTACTTTAAATATGATAATCTATACTTGTCTTTATTTTGGTGTGTTGGTACTCTTGCATGTTATGAATTCGACTTATTATTATTTTGAAAACAGTAAGGAAGTTCACCTTATTAATTAGATCCATAAACAACGTTCTCTCTAAGACGGGAGAACTAGTGCGTGCTAAGTAAAGTGAGTTGAGCAAAGTAAACATCCTAATAAGCAGTGGTGTAGTAGGGCCAGGGCGAGCCAAGACGGCGCCCTGGTACTTCTTTTTGAGCCAGGGAGCCGAACTGCCAATTTTTTTGACACGATTCTTACTTTTCAAGTACCTACATTTAAAAAATATTTTGATACAGAATATTCCGCATAGAATTTTTTACGTCAAATATTTTTCAGCGGACAGATATAATGAGAATGTAAAGTATATATAGGATCGAAGCATTTCTAAAACGTGAAAGTCATCATGAAAGAAATTTATAGTTTTTTTTTGTTAAGAATTGAATCACCTAGGTAGCGGCGGTAACCCATTCTTTCAACCATTGACCACACACACTTAGAATCACTGAAAATATGTGAACTCAACTTAAAAAAACAGTCATCCCAAAATTTATTTGCTATAGTTTGATAGTTATTTTTACATATTTTATCGTTTACAAAAGCTAATTTTTTTGTAGCCAAAATCATTTCTTTTAATCAAAAATAAATTTTATTTAAAATTTCTCTGAGAATCCGAGTTCATGGAATAAAAAAAAGGGGTGGGGTTTAAATCAAATACCACCCTGGTATTTTTTTATTTAGCACTACACCACTGATAGTAAGGTAATATATTATAATTTTACTTACATTATACACATTTATATATATACACATATCGATTAATTTTAAATTTCCAAGAGATTGAACTCTATTTGTGTCTGCAATATTATCTCGATAAATTTGTCTCACTAATAAAAATATATAATTTGCGACTCATTAAAATTATTTATTAAGTATACATTAATAGTGCATTCTTTATTTCGTGATCAGATTTTAAATAATAGATGTAGTGTTCTGATAATATTTCAGGTGGACGCTATTGTCAAGGCATTGTCTGTAAAATATGTAAATTTGTTTGATTAACTATTCTAAACTAAGCGTTTCAAAAATATATAATATTAATTTTATTATTACATTTAAAAAAACAAATACCAGTAGTTACCCAACTTATCCTTTGCATTTCGTCGACGAAGATTTCTGAAAATATCGGAAAAACAGTATTGAAATAATATTCTTGACTAAAATAAAATAAAATGAGGCAATTTTTATTCCAAACATGAAATATGTTTTGGTGGACCCCGAGGAACATTTTACTAAACATAAAAAATAGAGAGAAGGTTTCTGGGAAATGGAATTTTCCATACATTCGCACTGTAGGCTGCTACCTACATTGCGAATACCTCCATATACATACACCTACGCCTTTTTTACTTTACTCCATCAGGTACGTGTATCTAAGCTATATATTTTATAGGTACCTACATACAGAATTCTAGAAGCGCTCAGTGGGTAGGTACTATATGATTCGGTGACTAGAAGGTAGTCTCGAAGAAAACATAAACTTACGTAGAAAACATTTTCTCAGAGCTCTGGAGTTGCTTAATAATTTGATACGAAAAGCTTAGCAAAGGAAGCGGAGTGGAAATTATTTTTGGTGAACCAAATGTAAAAATATTGAAGTAATATTTAGATTATTGAAACGTTTCAATAAATTTACTAAACGTATATTATATCGCCAGTCTCAATGGATATAATAAAATCAATATGAACATTCAATAGTACTCGTGGAACTTTGTATAGTGGACCTTAACCCTTATAATTATTAATTATTAACAAACAGCATTGTAAATATAGCAAATTAATAATAAACGTAACAATAAGAATTAAGTACCTACGCAGTCATCAATTTGTTTATAAATATTCCGGTGCAATCTACATACTTAGCAATCAACTACTGGAGGGAATATTCATTATTTTAATTATCTCATTGATCACATTTTTTAAAGGTAGTGTTTTTGAGTAATTATGTAGTTCAATTTTATTATTGTCTTACTTACTTACTTACCATCATGCTCCTCTGTCTTGTCAAATAATTCTCGCCTCATCCACATTGTTACTTCTAATAGGGCCATCGTCCGGTAACTGGTTTTCCTGGTTTACTTGGTTTACCAATTTCTGGTGCCATCAACACTTGTGTCATATATCTTCCTTACCAGTATCTCCTCATTTATAAATTCCATATGACAAAACCACTTAAGTGACCATTTCTTAATCTTAGTTACTATACTTAGATCAGTTTTACATTATTTCCATATTTATTCATTTCTTACTATGTCATAAATGGATTTGCCACATATACACCTAAGTGATCTCATTTCCACTGCATTCAGTCTACTTTTGTTCCTCTTCTGCTAGATTCAAATTATTATTATAGTCAAGCCAAGTAAATTCTTTATTCGTTTCCCTGAATGCTATACTAGTTCAAGTGTCATTTGAAAGAGACCCATTTTTCGCAATGGTTTCGGATACTTATATGACACATGTGTATTAGTACTTATGTACTTTTTGAAGCGGTATTTCTATACATATATTTATATTTTAACAAAACAACGGCGATATTATCGCTAATGGTGAAATAAATTGATAATTAAATAAATGTAAAAGCAATCGTAAAAATACAAAATGTATTGAAATTAAGTGCAATAAGGGAGGGTAAGAAATGAAAAAAAAAGGTTTTTAAATTGTGATTCCAAGGTACAATAAATTTATTTTGCAATAACGAAGGGTAATGCTAAAATATTCATTGAAATTTTTTTTAAATAAATTTATAAAGGGTAATTTAAATATTAGAAGATTCTCCTGTTAGAAGTACAGTGTGTCCCAAAAGTCTTTTTTATTTTGGTGTATTTGCTGCATCAACGCAACGAGCTGGAGAGGGGCAGAGAGTATGCCGATAGCTAGCCGCATCCTCGAGAATTCAGTCGTTATGGAGCGTGTCCTTACCAGTTGTTCGTGAAATTTTCCGTGGAAAATTGATATCCCAACTAGATGACATAAACTGGCTTCTACATAGCCCCGACTTGGCATCAATTTACTTTTTCCTATGGGGCTACCTTAAATCAAAGATATACAGTAACAATCCTCACTCTCTTCATTCAACCAATTAAAATAAAATATCCGAGAAGAAATGGGAGCGATCACGGAAAATACGTATTGAGCTCAGAAATTTTGCCTCCCGATTAGAAGAGTGCCAGCAAATTAACTGATCACATTTAGAAAAGTAATTCCAAGGGACTGTACTTAAACACAAAATAAACATTTTTTTATTAAACCTATCCGTTATTTTATTACATAATTTTTATTATGCAAAATACTTTTGGGATACCTTATATAAGAGTCGAGAGATGTGTCAGTATTTGAAAGTATAGCATTTTATCCCCTTTGTGTAAAATTTGAACCAAAATTATTCGCCTCATCTATACTTATATATTGAATATTATTATTTCATGTGGAAGATCAATACAATTTTGAAAAGTTAACTTTAGTTTGCTGTTAATTAAATACACTGCTCTACCATAGTTCATTATATGTAATTTAGAAGATGACTATGACATAACATTTTTTTTTAAATAATTTTACAGCGTGCACTGAAAATTCGACATTACAAACTTGAAAAATAGAATAACATATTCAGTGACACTGAACGGAAAACGCACATTCATTCACTGATTTAATGTTTTTCTGCGCCACTCTCATCAGCATGATTGGGCTATGTGTAGGTACCTACTTAAATAAACATCAAGTTTGGTATACGTCAGACTCAGATGTTCTTTGTTCAAATTTCTTTGTCTATTTGGTCGTCAGCCACTCGCGACATTGAGCTTTGACTATTTCGCAGCGCGCCATATTTGTCTCCATTACTTTGTGAATAACTTTGAAAATTTTGCAAATAACCTCTCTTTCGCCCGATTACGCCACTGGTGAGACGGGGTTCATACTTTGTGTAACTTTTTTAAGGTCCAATCTAGAAGGTTCAAATCAAAATGATATTCATCAAACACCTAGTAAAAAGTAAAAAGGTATTCATAGGGATCGGATTTTGTAGAATGGAGATGTAGCGGTAGCTTTTTATAAATTTTCTAAAATTACCCTCTAGCAATGTACAGGACTGGCATAAGGGTCCCCTTACTCCCATGCCCACGAGTCGTTTAGCTTTAGGTAAAAGTTTCAGACTTCGCTCAGAGATTGGATTAGTTTTCTCAGACGTCTGCTGGCTTTGGCTTGTGAAGGATTTTGTCCTCTCAGGGGTGTATCCTAACATAAAATATACATCATTATAGAATTTGTATTACATTCTGTACAAAAATAACCCGAACAATTCCAAGTACGTATAATGAAATCATTTGATATTGAAATCTGAACTTTTAAAAATGTAATATAAAACATTTAATCATATGTAATTTAAATATCAACGATTATTGAAAAAAATAGCAATACCTAAATATTCATATACTTATATATATCTGGAAGACTCACTGTAAATCTATAAAATGTTTGTTATTCTTCTTGATTAATAATATATAGTTATCTTACATATATAATAAATAGCCTTACATCCCACCGCGATTCTACGCATCCATATAACAACAAAATTATATAAAAATAATAAATAATTTTAAACAAATTAGAATTCAAATTTATTGTAATAATTTTAAACGTCAGTCGCCATTGTTCAACACAATAAATGAGTAGGTACTTTTTATCTACATACATTTTTAACAGAAAAAAAGTGTATTTACTAATTAAGTATATTTACTTATATAATTAATTTACTATTGTATTTTTACTGATTTCTTAAATAAGTGTAGATTACAAAAACAATTAATTTCTCATCAGTAATATAATATTGTAAATGAAAAGTTGGTTGAGTGGTTTGTCGGTCTAGTGATTAAGTTGGTTGGAGTTTCGAGCCTTGTTCCACGAGACCACTAAGCTAGTTCTATACCTAAATAAAAGTATATCAGTGAAGTCAAGTGATTTTTAAAATAATTTCAAACTCATCCCAAGTTCATATATTCCTTATCCATTGAATCGTTTAATCAAGATTACCAACATCAACAGTTTACTTTGGATGCGGTTTTTCGCATTCAATTAAAAAGTTTTACCGAATTTTATTAATATTGCCTCCGATCTGGGTGGTCCAAACTCAGTTAAGAACGTGTAATTTTCTTGTCATCCTTGAGATTCAGGCATATTGGCTGGCCCCATAAGCGTTTAATTTCTACTCAAATCTTATTAATGTCCTAAAAAGCTGATTGGCTTAAAAGTTTTGAACTTAAAAATATAAAAAATGACCTTTTATTATCATAAAGGATGTACTCACATTTTTTATTGTGACTTAAGATTAAATGAATAAATACATGCCTCCCTTTTGATATCTTGAAGCGCATCCAAATTACACTCATTTAGGTAGATATATATCTAACATATGTTGATGGTTAGATTTTTTCAAGAATATATATATTATAATGATTTCAATCCATGTAGACACTTGTATAACTTGGAAGTTTTGTCATGCGCCATATATTTAAAGTGACAGCAATGCAGAGTAATTACTTGTGATGACAAAGTTACGATTAACATTTAACGGTAATCGCCAATCATTAGGAATGTAGAATCGATCGTAATATCTGATTACCCTCACAGAAGTTTTTGTTTTGTTTGTTTTACAGATCACTATTTTTATTCTCTGAATATAATCGTAATGTTTATGTAGATATTACCTACCTACCTATTTGATACATAATATTCATGTTCATAAAACAAAAATAATATTTTACATTATTTCTTACCCACATTATACACACCTACATATTATAATTCTTAGTTTTTATTTGCAAATATTACTAATAATTATTATTTTCACCGACCAAGTAAACCAGAGGATGATTGTTCTGTTATGGATATGGATGATGGGAGAATTGTGTGTCAGGACAAAAAAGTGTGGCGCTCTATCCTCTTTGCCTACCCCCGCAGATAAACAGTGTGATGGTATGTTAGTTAGTTTACTCCTACTTATACTGAATCTAATCCTAAATTAATTAATAATTGCTTTTAACGGTGCAGTACCATATCTTAAACATATAATTATTTCTTTAATCAGTGCAGTACTTAATCCTAAATGAGAATAATTTATTCCATAAACTATAAAATAGTCTTATCTGTACATAGTTATCATCATTTCTATAACCCAGGATGAAATTTGTCCCTACCCAATGTAATTAATTAACAGTTTATCTCACCAGAAGAGACGTTTGCTATGTTATCGTCCTGACAGCATAGTATAGGCCTTTCATGTCTCTTTTATTCTTCTGTCACACAAATAATGGACCAAACGTTCTTTGCTGGATTCACATCCAACATTCGTTGTATATGGCTAACCAGATCAGTTAGTCTCCTGATTTTAACATTAATTGGATCAAATATTATATTATACGTAGAATATTTCATTCAAATACATTAACGGTCCTTTCGTCTTATTTTGTCAATGTTCAAGTTTCGAAAACGTACGTGAATACAAATCTGATTAGGGTTTTGGTCTATGTTCTATATTCGACAAAGAATCGTATTTAATGTATATATTGTACATTACTTAACAAAAAATTTTCGGATTACTAACATATGTGTTATATCAATAACCATAAACATATTGGATAATTAAAAAAAATAATCCTAGAGACATTTTATTTCATAATTACCGTTCGCATTCTATTACGAAAGTGTGGGAATCACTCCCAAGTTCAAGAAAAGCATTAGCTCGGAGAAAACAATAATAATCACTCCCTTCGTACATATAATAATGACATATGCAATCAGTATTAGCTATGCTCACACTTGAATGATTTCAGTGCGGTTTTACAATATTTACGGCGCCGGCAAAAAGCCTCTTAAAATGTGCACAGCTAAACACAACACCGAACCCAATTAACATAAATGATTTACGCCGTCTCTCGAAGTGAAGATTGACATGAAAGGCTATTGCCGCATTTTTTACGCATGAGTGACAACCAGCTCACTCGAAGAGATGTTATTGGACCGGAGAAACACTATAAACTTGAAAATTATGTTTATATACTTAGAAATAAATGCTGATTGATATGTGTAGTTTACCAAATTGGATTTGATTGTTTTGGCTTCCTTATTAAATCCACTTAAGTAAATTGCGTCCTTCATTTGTGATGAAATATATTATGGAAAAATGTTAATTGAACAAAATAAAAGCATTTACTGATATTCCAAAAATATCTCGAAATAAAAAAAAAATCGTTTTATTAGCTTTTACTAGAATTTTTGTAAATCAAAATGCAAATTAAATACTATTTACATTCTACCATCTACCAAAAGAACTTATACGATGTTAAGTTATTAAATTACATCTTTACCTTTAATAAATGAGGCCACAAATATTGATTTATTAATTAAAATAAATTAGATAAAATCCTTAGATAGTAAAAAGAAAAATTGTATCTATTGTAAAAATATTTAGTTACCACCGGGTTTCGAACCCGAAACTTTACCTTGCAGGGAAAATACGTCTTTCTGGCTTCTACTATCTTCTCTGTGATCGTTGTAATCTTAAAACTTTCTATTGTGTATTCATTCCGACTCTATCCAGTCTTGTCACTCTTCCAGCCCATGTTGAGTTTATTGCACATTTTTTTCGTGGCCTTTCTTCACTGCTCACTTGGCACCAGATAGCATCGCGGGTCTTATATACTCGATTTAGTCTTGATCGGAATTTTTGAGTCGCAAAGAACACCAGTAAGTGAGCGCTACTTTTGCAACGCCGTTTGAATTTTGTAAGTAACATCAGTCTCGATTTCAACTTCACAATAAAAATGTGATTCCATGAAAACATTGATTAATTAAATAGTTTTTAAATTACCTCTTATAATAAATGGGTATTACCTTCGCACATAATAAATACTGTTTTTATTCGTTTTCGTATTCTTTCTCAGGTACTGGTTTTTTCAATCTTCTGGATACGTTAATTGATTGGTAATCATTTGTAGAAACTTACGTAAAGGTTATGTATTAACGACTTTAGAATGTACCTACTCCGTCAATAAAAAGTCAAGTTATTTCATGTTGGATTTATTCAAGTGAATTTGGTACAAAATATTTATCGGTGTCTTATATGGGCAAATTTACTACTTACGTACGGCGGACGTGACATACATAGACCCTTATATTATATATAAAGAAACGTTTTTTTACATATAAATGTCGTACATGGTGCATCATGCATTCGTTTGTTTGCGGGTAAATACACGTACTTCTTGGATAATATTGTTGTTCGTAACAAATGGGTAATGAACAACTTGAAATTAAAAAAGCAACGAATTTAAAAAAAACATTGAGTCATATCCGACAACAACCTTCAAAACTAGTTGTTTCCCGCTAGTTTCATATGATATTTACGTTGATATTATCTTAACACCTTCATTCGGATGATTCGTTCGGCCCGATATTTTTTTCCGACCAACACATCTGCTTTTACGATCCGTTACCAATTTTATATCTATTAGGTGGAGATGCCTTTTATATCAGTTTATTAAATTTTGTCTATTAGCAAAGTTAACCATAAATTATAAATTTGATATTTTCATGTATTTATTAATTAGAAACACCTGCATGTTATAATGACGATTATGTATGAATTATTATGGTAGGTATACGTTGAAAACTAGTGTTTCGCGGAAATTACCTTTAAATTGAATTGTTATAGATTTTAGGTAAATATTATATATATACTATATATTTTAATAAAACAGTTTTCGTTTCCCCTTTGTTTAAAACGATCAACGCATAATTATTCAACATGGAAAACTAATTTATATATAAACTTTTGTAGCAGACAGAGTAACGAATTACCTAACAACTAAATTCAATTAAAAGATAATTTGTTAAACAAGAAGTATAAGAAAAAGTTTATCGGATCATATATTTACCCGCCGATAATTTATAGTTGAAATCAGTGTAGAAAAATCGTGTTCTTAAATAATCATACTTCAAATTCAATAGTAAATATTCCTAATTCTTTACAACCAGCTTTTTACACCAATAACAAATTAAAGAATTACGTATTAAATAACATGGATAATTATGATATTTAAAAAAATTGGGGCCTACAAATTAATTTGTAATGATTGCAATCATTTTTATATAGGTAAAACTTGCGGACATTTTGGTATTAGAATTAGAGGGGAGCACTTGAGATGTCTAAAAAGCAACAATTATTTTGAATTCGTCAATCATCTTTTGGAACTAACCATTATTTTGACATTAATAAGAGTTTAAGAATTGTGTATACAAATACCAGGGGTTTATAGTTAGATAAGAAATAGTGTAAATAGCAAATTAAATATTATAAATAACCAAATCTTTTTTGCAAGACACCTTTTAAATTTATTTTCACAGTAGTTCCTATCTAGTTACCTACCAATTATATTTATAGTTTTGTTTTTGCCGATGCTTGCATTTTTAATTTTAGTATGCATTGTGTCCTGAAGAATGTATCATTGGTCTTGAAACATGTTGATTTTTCAATTAACAGTGGTGGAATCAAAATGTTTTCTTATTATTAATTATTTAAGTGTTTACATTGCTGTCAAAACCCCTAGAAACAGTCATCATTAAAAGTAAATGAGTAGATTTTAATTTATTAATAATACTATGTATAAACGTCTATATATTATATAGAAATATGTATCCTTTGCATGCATCCTGTGATAATATAGTTAATAAATATAATTTTCACTGTTTCCTAAAGATAGAAAATATTCTTATTAAGGAGAATACATTTTTATTGTGAAGTTGTAATTATTCAGAACATAGGTCTGTGATTTTTTAAATAATTAATACATTAAATTAGTATTTAGAAAATATTTAAAAAAATTCTTTCTAGAAAGGCACCTTAAAAATCTTGCCTTTGAGAAGAAGAAATTTTAATTATCATTAAGAAAAACCCTTAGGCTATGAAAGATTTTTACATTTTTACAATGAACTCACTGGATAAAGGACGTGTCGTAAAAAAAACTTTAAAAGAATATTCTGCTGTGCAATTTTTTCAAGATTTATATTAACGGTGGGTTAACTTAAGCCAATATCTCATCAGAACTAAGAAAATTCCTGCTTTAATATCGCTGGCTACGAAATAGAGTTTTTTTTCTGCTCTCTTTGAGCGAACTTTCATCGTAAAAAGATAACATCTAAGTGAGTAATTCGGGGAGGCAGTGTATAAATGGCTCATGTCCATTTTTTACAATTTCAGATCCGAAAAATATAGATAGGTAATTATGTATCTACAGTAACAATGTAAAAAGAATTAATAACTACAAGTTTTAAATTGGTATGGTAAAAAAATATTTTCATTTTAAAGGGGAGTGATTATAAAATCAATTTTGTAATTTGTAAAATAATTTTAATAGTTATTTAAAATATACTATGATCATTTTTATTTATAAATATTAAAACAGGACATATTATTATTGTGCAGTTGCAGTTTTACAGAAAATAGTAGGTCAGCGTATTTTCCCGGATAGGGTTTCTGGTTCGAGTCCGGGTGGCAACAAGTATTTTTTATCGATAAATTGATTTTATCTGTATACCTTTATTATTGGTACATTTAATTGGTATTAAAAATATATATCATCATCCACTGCTGGATTAAAGCCTCCCTACGACTGCCATATTTTACTTTTGATCATCCGCCAATCCTTTCCAATACAAAATGCTCTACTGTGGGAGATTTACGTCTCCTGTGAACAAGTGCGGTTTACTGCAACTTTTTGAGACATCGCCTTGACAATGGCACGTGTTACCGTGTCGAAACGTTGGTCTAGGTTTCCTCAAGGACCATCAATAAAAAGGCGATCAAACCTAGAAGAGAGGCCATCTCCATACACTAGTGCCCGCGGAAACTTTAAATTAAATGTATATAATATATAAACTATATTAAAATAACCTTGATGACATCTCGGCTATGTTCGTTAGCCAGTAAATCTACCTGATTCTTACGATCAGTACCGAAAGGGATTTTTTGATTAATTTTGTTGACTGATTGATTGGTTAATGGAACACTCCTATTCAGTATCGGAGGTCATTTCCAAGAGCAGAGCAATGTATCGTAGATACCATGTTGCTCTGTATAATATATATAATAAATACAATGTAGCCGATATGTTGCTGTGTTGGTACTGAAAATTATGTATTTATTTTTGTAAGCCATACTCTTTAAACTGCAAGGAATTATCTGACATTTACATCGAATTGAGATATTGAGCTTCAAAGTTTTGAATATTCATTTTTTGATTTCTTCAATTAATGAAACAAATTATGAAAAGTGGATTATTATTAATTTACTTACCTACAGATAATTAAAATCTTTCTAATGTTTTGTTGCTGTACTGGCTGAAATATTACAAAAACACTGTTGTTGGTTAACTACAAAAAATACGAATTCCGTTTAATACATTTTTAAGCACGTGTATCCTCTCACAAAATAATATAAACAATTCTATAAAATATAATTGAACTCAGTAGAATATTTATTTGTAACAATAAACATACATAAATCTTCCATCCACCATGTTAAAAATAATAATTATTAAACCAAAGAAGAAAGATGGATTGATTCATTTGAGATATGGTGCTGGAGACACATGTAGTGCATACCGTGGACGGCGAGATGCACAAATGTCTCCATTAGGAGTGCAGGAATTATATATCAAGAATAGGCTTAATAATTCGCCTGAGACGAATACTTCACTTTTTTTTACGATCTTATGAGAAGGGACAAGCTTGGACACGTTTGTTATTGTGGGCCGCGCTGAAAGACGAAGACGAAGATAAAAATCCTCCACCCGTTGGATCGACCAAGTGGAAAACGCAACAGGCTGTTCTCTGGTGACAGCCCTGAGGTCTGCAGGATGCCGAGAAAAGTGAAAGAGGATAATTAAGAGAGCGAGCGTTCATAGAGATCGCGATTCTGGACATGGATGATGATTTAAAAAATATTTATATTAAATTTTGATTTCATGTACATCCTCGCTAATCTTCAATAATATTTCAAATATAATATGTACCTACTAGAATTTATCTATTAATTATAAGTGAAAACATGTTCGTTGTGACATTATTTTTTCAAATTGACTCTTTGGTTAGGTACCCACTTAAACTATATGCTTTAGATCATTAAAAACTTAAAGTAAGTTTTAAAAGATAACGTTTCAACACAAGAGCGTACTGTTAATCTGCTTCAAATAACTAACGCGGTAATATTCTGTTAATCTTCTATTAAATATTATCTCTTAGATCTAATAATCCGGTAAAAATTCTCCGCGAGGTGTTTTTGATTCGTTCGGACGACGCCTGATTTGACACCACAAGAAACTCCCCGTATCGTGCTACTGTCAACTCACACGACGCAACCTTCTTAAGGTACTTATATTAGAATAATTATTATGGTGTCGGATCGAATAATGGTTGCCTGGAATGTTGATTCAGATCCATTAAAATACATTTACATATTAAATACTCAATTGACCTCAGTACGCTACCTACCGGTATTTTTAATAACAGGTAGAGTTCCTTGTGAGATATTTTTATCTAAACTAAAACGGTCAGCATTATTTTATTATTTTTTTTAATTAAAAAGATTGTCAACAGGTTTTTTACGCTCACCTGACAATTGCGCCTCGGATAAGTGCGCCCCCGACATGTATGCTTCAATAAATCGGATGTCGGCGACCAGAAGCATTCAAAAATAAATATGTGTAATTTAACAGACGCATAAAAATATTAGTGCAAAATTTTAATAGAAATGACATTATCAATTGTCGAATAATTTAGAATTATAATATGGTTATTTATTTAACGTATTGAAGTACTAGTTTGTTGAGAATTAATAAATTGATAACAAATATATACAACTGTTGTAATTACCTTTTTACATCTTCAACATTTTAGCGATATTTACTTAATAAAAATTATAAATAAAGGAGTATATGCCCAATTTAATCATGTTTTATATAACTTTACAACAAATTATATTATTAAAAATAATGCTTATTGTAATTTTGAATCAATAAATTATTTAATATAATATGTTTCATTCTTTAGTTTGCCAAATTAAGTTATTATATTACTAATTTACAGTTTTGTTTATCTCTTCTCATTTCATTTATTAATTTTATAAGACATCAATGGCGGCTTCGAGTCGGGTCAAATTTTTTTTTTAACATTTTCATCCGGACATATCATTTGTTAGAGCGCATATGTCGGGAGCGCATTTGTCGGGGCGGTTTTTTGTCGGGGCGCGTTTAACGGGTCACGGTTTTTTTCAGAACCTTGTATATAAATAGTCCTATAAAGGTGTATTTATTAACATACATTCAATTAAATGAAAATAAAACCATCAAACAAAGCCACAATGGACGTGTTTATGTTTATTAGAAATGTACAAATTCTTTTACGCACTGCTTTCGTTTTTCTCAGTCGACGTGCTCAATGTGAACTGATTGTCTCCATTTCTTGATCTTGTGCCTTATTTAGTGTAACGTGTACGAGGGTCTGGTCAAGTCTTAGACTTTGTCTGTCCATTTTATCCTCTTTAGTTATTCAACTTCTGAATGGTATCCAGGACAATGAGGCATGGCAAACTTTGCATCAATAAGAATACAGTTCTCGAATATGAAATAAGTATTTAACCCAACGGCGACAGAATCGAGAATCCGTTCTCGCTTGCAGTGTACTTGGTTTTATTTCAGATACAAACAATACATTCAATTCATTCTAATATTTTCCACCATTTCAGCGAGCAGACATCAACAGGCGCCAGAAAGATGCATTTTATCAAAAAATGACAGTCATTGTTTGCCGAAGTTTATCTGATATCTTTCTGACGCCCCATCGATGATGATATTTTAAAATTACTGCTTCATGTCCTTAACACATCAATTAATTGGCGTCCCTTGGGTGACCTCTTAATCCTGCGCGATATAGATATTATGTGTTGTGAAACATTGATTGGATTTTTTTTATTTATTGATCAGACTATAAATGATTAACTTAGTGCAAATATAAATGTAGTGAAAATTACTTAATTATTATTATTATTAAATTAGTATTTAAAATTACTTAAGCATCGCGGTGTAATGTATCAATCAGCAAGATGATTCAATTATAGATGAGATGATTGAGCTCGTCAAGATGAATGCATGACGTTTTAAATGGGTGAACACATATATTTCCATAATTTAAAATAAATGTTATTGTAAAATGTAATGTTATTGTCACTAGTTTTAGTTTTGTTCCTACCCATTCCTGATCAGTACATATTATTCTTGGATTGACTGGTTGTTTTTAAATTCGAGGATGGGAAATGTTCTCATGTGATTATTCGTGTTGGATCACTAGTTAATATACCGCTGTGATTTTGGTGTATTGTGTACGTTAAAACTCATCAGAGTTTTTTTTTTGCTGTGGCAGTTTCGTACATTGGGTGAACTTCCGGAAGATCACAGCGACGGCGTCATCAAACAGGTGAGTCGAGCTGTCCTTGTGATTCCGTGAGTCAATCCTGGTCCGCTATCGAAGGATCCTCTCACCTTCATCCCATATTTCCGATTCCCTATTTTAAATCGAGCCATTGCGACCTATGCGTCGGCCACAATGATGGTTTAATTATATTCAAAATTCTTGTACTCTGTCTGGAAATTCAAACGGACCGACACACCGGGACCACACTAGTAAGTACCTACATCAGTACCGAAAAATAAATAAATGCATATATTTCCACGAATCAAAAAACGATCAAATATAATAATAAAATTGTCGCTTATAAATAATTTTATATGATTAAGCATGTCTGCGCCTCTTGTGTTTCCGTTATGCCGCAGTGCGCCCGCATCCGGACGGTAGCGAAAATTAACAATAACCGAACAATGGCTGGTGCAGCCGCCATTCCCAGCCTGATGCACCGATTCGCTTGCAAATCGGTGCATTCGTATTCCAGTGCTCGCGGCTTACGTGGTCTTTAAGCCTCGTGTCCGAGTCGATGCGGGCAACACTGTAGCCAATTTATTAAATCGACCGTAATAAGACTTAAGCCTTTGACGCCGACTTGAGAATTTAGGTGCCGAGCGCCGGGCGAGCGCATAAATTGGATTACATACTATTTTAATACATGGATCAGCTTGTCTGTTGAATTATTTGACTGGATTAAAATTCGACTTATTTACAAGTGTACAGTTGACATTTTTAATGGAATACTTTATGATAGTAAAACTGTTTATTCTAGTCGTGGTTATGATTTGTTTTGTATTTCTACTTTGATCTTTTATTATGATTTATTTATTTTATGTAAATATTTATGTTTTTATTTTAATTTTATTTAAGATTTCGGTATTTTTAGTAAAGAAAAATAATGACAAAACCAAATACTATAATTAATTGGCTAACAATCTTACCATCACAGCGTTTCTCTGCAGGGGTAGGCAAACATGATAGAGCGCCACATTTTTCTATCCTGATATACAATTCTTGCTTCATCTACATTAATACATATTCTCATATAAGTTTGCCTATTATTAAGGCTTCTAACAGGACCATTCTCGAGTATCTAGTTTACCTGGTCATGTCAAGACTTCCGCGAATATCCTCTACTTCTAATTAGTTGACATATTTTAAAATCCAGTGGCGTAGCAGATTTTTTTCGCTCCCCCTTCTGTACATAAATATACTTTGGTTAAACTTAATTAGTAAAAAAAGACAAATTCAACATAATTTCTATTTCTACTTTAAGAACACTATTTATTAACATCAATAGAGTGAATGTTCTTAATAATTATGTTTACTTATTAGGGAAATTAACCGTACGAATTCATAATGAAGTTACTCTAACTTATGTAGTCATTAACAAAAGTAAACATTCAAGTTTCCACATACATAATATAAATAATATAACTTGATATACATAAATATTACAATAAGTATCTGACATTAAAGATAAAGGAATATACAATAGAGAATAGAGATAGGTATCTATACTAATGAGTTATGTGTGCTATAGTCAAAAAGAAAATGTCAAATGAAAAATAAATAGTTTGATTAAATTTTCAACCATTTTCCGGTTGATTATAATAAAGAATTCATATTTCAATGAGGTTAAGTCATAAACGTATTATATATAAATCAAGAATTTTTACAATCGATGAAACGAGAAAGTTTTGAAAGTTTTATGCCACTTGCAACACTTTCATGCTTTCCAAGTATGTGAGAAATTGAGTTAGGTATATTTTTAATAAAATAAAACTTTTAAGAATTTTTACATCACACTGCTTCTGGGTAAACACGCCACTGTTAAAATCTAATATAAAAGTTTCAACAGTAGATATCGTTTTATTTTTAGTTTCCGAGTGGATTTGTGTAATTAAGAATTTTTTTCAATCAATTATTATTAAATAAGAAAATAAGGAAAATTGCTTTTTAAAAGTGTACCAGATTTTTCATTTCATGTAAAAACATAATATAACAAAAGTGATGAACGAATAAATTTAATAAGAAGATATAACATTCTTGATTGAAATATTTGATGGTTACGTTCCAGTGTAGCTTTAACACACCTGCTTTCTTTGAAAATAATTTAATACAGAACTTTTTATATCTATGTCTCACTGGAGACAGATCTTTTCAAACTTTGCAAATAATGTTGGAATGGTATACGTATGAAGTAATCTTGTAGTACGTTCATATTACGTTAGAATTTTTATGAAACAATTCATGTGTGTGTATGTGTGTATGCGGTATACCCGGGTTCATCCCAAATCCCGACATGTTGTTTTTCATATCGCCTTATATTATTCTTATTACAGACCCAAACCAAATGGACTCAATTTCGTCTGATGCTACTGTCCCTAGTACGCAAGAAACATTTTTACAACAAGTAAATTTTCACCTTTTCATAAAAATATACCAAGATCTTACTCATCTACACTATAAAAAATATTATTTTTTACTAGGTTCCAAAGTAACTTTTCTCGTTCTTGTTTTTGGAGAAGTTTTGGCTTGAGTGACGGGGCGTAGATAGGAGTACGTTTCTCTCATACAATGTTACTGTACGCGTTTAGAATGTGATCTACGTTACGTTGAAGATTTGCCACGAATTTATACAGTAAGCTTAGAAGCAGGGTCTAAGCGCAAAAACTGGTAAGGAAGGTGGAATGAGCTCTTTTGAAATAAGCTCAGAAGAAAGATGTCTGAATTTGAAAAATGACGTTTTAATTTATTTTATAGATATCTACAACCGAAGTCGACAAATTGTGGCTATTTTAAAAATGAAATATAAGGATTCGTTTCAGGCAAATTGTTGAGAGTTTGTCCTAAATGTTCATCGCCTTAGACATTTGTACATCTCATTGATGAGTTAGAATGATTATAAAAAAAATATTTAAAATTATTTAATATATTTGACTATTGGACGAGGTATTCAGAATGTTAAATTTATGTTTCTTTATTCATATTAATTTTATTACTGTTTTATAATATTATTCAGTGAGCAAAATTATTTACTTACACGTAATATATATAATTCATGAAACAAATTTAATATTTTATTAAACGTATTCAGAATAATAAACAAAATAGAGAAGTAGCTAAGAGAATATTTATAGTAGGCAAATGATTTTTATTTTGAATTATGAATGATTTGTGTTGGGTCGTATAATAAGTTTTAACGGTTTTTTTTAAATGATTTTATCTCGCTATTTTATTTTTTTGTGATAATATTTTTTCTGATCTAAAATGTCAGTGTCGCCGTTTTCCTGTATCTCATAGTTTTTATTAAATTTTTTCGCAATTAAAAAATGGAATGTCAAGTTAAGAAAAAGGGGGAATTTTTGCCACATTCACTCTACAGTCCCGACCTTGCTCCGCCAGATTATCATATTTTTCGGTCGCTCTCCAATGTAATGCGTGGTGATACGTTCGACAACGATGATGGCCTCAAAAATTAACTCGATAACTATTTCGATACCAGACCAGGCGATTTTTATAGGATAGGCATTGACAAATTGGTTAAAAGATTTCTCCTGGAAAATTATGGAGAATACATCATGTTGTAATTTTTTGTTTATAAATTTGATTTTATAATAAATAATTAACATAAACGCAAAGACTTATAAGACAACCCATATCTATATCAATACACTTAATATATTTTATATAAAACTTTGCAGTCTTACAAAAATATACGATATTAAAAAACAACAGGAGCAAAAGTTTATTATTGAATTGTATTGATTTTTTAAACACAGTAACTTCGTGAGTTTTACATAATGAATCTTGATCATCTGAATACATAATATTTTTATACCGTACCTACATAAATGTGATATAATAAAATTAATCTCACTTAGATGACGTCATAAACATCTAAAATAGGCACACATACAGTACAAGTTCAAAATTCGCTGGAGAACAATCGGTCATATTGTAGTATTCGTCCGACAACTTAACGCGCATGAGTAATAATCTACATAAATATTATTCTAGCCGTTTGTACGACACATTTTTGATAATGGCCTGTGAGCGTAAACCAAAATAATTTTATAATCATCCGGCACTTTGTCATTTGACTGGATATGAAAAAATATTGCTCTCTAGACGTTATATTTTTTAAATAAATTAATCAACTGAGCTTTGCGTGTCCATCCAAATGTTTCCCGAGTCTAATAATAATTTAATTCAATACCAGAAGGTTGGTATATTACCTACCAACGATTCAGTGTACATTTTAAAATATGATTTATTGTTATTATTCACGAGCTTTCATCTAGTGTTTTTTTATATCTGTAAAAGAATTTAATTGATTTTTCCCATTGAAAAGTGTAAATAACGTACCTAGATAAGTTAGGAAAATTCTTTTATTTTAATTGCATTGAGTTATACTTGTCTAGTTAATCTTTGTCTAAAAAAACATTAAATAATATTGTACCCTTTTTGTATATGTATTTATATATTATTTTTATTAAATAATACGTAGGTAAGATATTGAAAAAAAACAGATTTTTGTATATAATGGGCATATTGAACTTTTATATTTTTTTTAGATATAATAACTTTTTTAAGACAACATTAAGTTGCGCTGGGTATGAAAAATGTAATCATCTTGCTGATCCCCTTGGACGACAATCTACTCAGTGTCTGACCGCTAAGCTAACTTAATGAGCATAAAGTTTATTTTAAAGAGACAATTTCAAGAATTTAAAAAGTGAACTATTTTTGACCTTAAACACGATTTAATTTTCCTTTTTAACTTTTAGAATAAACTGAAGATAAATTATTTAATATAATGAAGACGAATGATGTATTGGTCGATATAGATACATACTCTACTCTATATACCCTCTGATTATATTCATTTAGTATAATATTGTGATTGTATAAAAACAATGTAGATTAAGGTAATTTAGATAGGTGTATAGTCATTTAAAAATACTACGAGTAGTTAAAATATTGCTAATGCACCTAGTCACGCAATATGGCTATCACACAATGAATCTTAATTACGTTCATAAAGTTAACACGTGTTTTTTAAAATATTCAAATCTGAATAAATACAAGAAACATACCTAAAGTAAAGACTTCTTTAAAAACCCTTTTCACTAAAACGCAACTATTAATTTGACTTAATTAGATATTTATTGTTTGAATCCAATAAATTCGAAGATTCCGTTATCCGAAACGTTTAAACATTACTTGTTTATTTTTTATTTATTGACATACCTGTGTACATATAAGGTATATAACATTTATAAACATATCTATTCCATTCATAATGTAAGAAATGTTCATTATCTCCTTTAACTAGACCGTAGTATTAAAAGATAGTTCGAAAAATAAATACTTATATATTGTAAGAATTTTTGTTTGATTCATTTATTATTAATATATTATGAATATAATAAATATATTGACGTGCTTGTGGTCTAGTGGTTACGATACTCGCCTAGTAACCTAGTGGTCGGGGTTCGAGCTTCGTTCCAGGAGGCTATCAGTTAGTCCTGTTTTTAGGTTAGTTGGAAATAGTGAGAATATTGATGTGACATATATTCGGTGCACACATTTCTATTTAAATATATATACATATAAATATTTTGTATATTAAATAAAATAACAATAACTTTGTATGAAACCACGAAATTTATTGTACGTCAATCGGTTTCGCTTATATGAAGCTGAAGCACGATAAAGCTTGAGATAAGCAAAACCGGTCGACGTACAATAAATTTCATGGTTTCATACAAAGTTATTGTTATTTTATTCAATATAATATGTCAAACCACAAAATATAAATATAAATGCAAAAATAAGATTGATATTGTCTACGTGTACCTATATATTTTTAGATATAAATAATATATTTTAAGATTATTGAGTTATTTATCTTAATCACAACAAATTAAAAAAATATTATTGCATAATTTAGTAAAATGTTTAATAATTTATTCATTTCATACAAGTCTTCCTGAAATGAAATATATATGTATCCCCTTTATTCGCAACGCAATCAAAGTTACTCGTGATGGAATAAAAACATCGTCTCTCCGTACATACACTGTGCTTACATTGTGCTTAAGTCACTTATTAGCTTCGTGGCTATTACCCGCCGTCGCAGAGATCCGAGATACAACTCTGTATTCACGTCCGGGTCTCGGAGGAGCCTCAGTGACAAGTTGAAAGCTTCCAAATATATACATTTCTGAAGCCAACGGTGGAGCCAAGTTATCAAAGTTCTCAGAGTTGTGACTATTTTTATGGAGAAGCGTAAAGCTGGATGACTTTGCACCGTGACACGGGAAAACATTTTCATTTGACGTCAGAATTGGACGCAAACACAACTCTAGGAAAACAAGATTCGTACTTTGTGCGCGTACATACACACCTATATAATACATGTACGCGCATATACGTTGGTACTTCGCTCTTCGTTCGGCATATTCTTATATACCTACAAAAATATTTCCGTAGTCAGGTATATAAGTATATTATATAGATATGCAAATTTCCTTTTTCCATTTTGCCAACGAAATTGAATGGAAAATATACGCGATTGGCTGAGTTTTTATCGATTCTTTCTGCTTTATACTATGAAAAGACAATATTTGAAAATAATGTCGAAGATAGGGTTTACATGGTGGGCACGTCCATATCTATAATGTTGTTACGCGATTCTATAAAGAGATATACATGTATGTATGATAAATGATTTTGGTAAAATAAATTTCCACCCCTAGTGCCTATATTTTAGATTATTGTCATAAAGCCTTTACATTTTATTAGGAGCTTAATAAAAGTATTTATTTATTTCTCTTCTTACCCGGGGAAGCTTTTAAAAATGGAATAATAGATGTATCATTTGGAAAGACTTTAGAATATAAGTTCAAAATTTGTCAAAAATATATCGATTGATATAGCGAAATAGTGAACGGGCTTCCACGGGTAGGAATAGGTCCAGGTTCGAATCCCGGTAGCAACTAAATATTTATTTCATTAAAAAATATATTTCTGTATATCTTTTTAATTGATTAATTTAATTTATATTAATTTTATGTTACTCATTTGTATTTTGAATCTTTATAGGAAGAAATATATAATATTTGCGGTGAATAGGTGGCGGCGTATTGAATTCCTGCGAGTATCCTTTTACTGGTCTTGCTGTTAACTTAAATTTCTGTTCTTATAAAACTATTGCAAAATGCGACATTTTATATAGGTATATAGGTAGGTTCTTGCCCCATCCCCGGTAATTTCGCATTTGCCATTTTGCTTCAACAAAAGGCGGAATACCTTTCCAGTTTTAGGCATTTATTTAAACGAAAGCCCCGGACGAGGACATTTTGTTCGGGTGGCGAACGGCCCACGGTGCGGGGGTGGAATCGTTACGTAGGAAAATTCGGGCGAATTTTAAGGGATTCTTGGTATTTCTGGATCATTTAAGCTCAGACATAAGACCCGCGGGGATTATAAAAACAAGTTTGCGACGTTTTGTAGAAGGAAGCAATCTGAAGAGCCGCGTTCTTTCTGCGCTTTCCTCCGAAGGGAATGGTTACATCATTACTTCTAGTTACTTAAGCACTAAAGCCGCAAGATTTTATTCTGGCTATATTTTCAAATTGTCCTTTTCTACATTGGATTTTGTGACCTTAATTCAAATGTAAAGTAAATGAAAAACGTTCCGACTGTGAAAATTAACCCTCTCCACAATTTTTTTCTGTGTTCAAATGCTTGTTTTATCTTAATTTGAAGTAATTTACTACCTACCTATCAGGGGCATGCAGTGCATTCAAGCAAAAAAGCTGTGCATAACTAAAAATTCTGGGAAGCAAATATAAATTTAAAAATAGGATTAACATTAACGAAATCATTATTTTGCAATTAGCGCCATCTGTGTACCAGTAGAGATTTTAATTGCTTAGTTTTAAAAACTCACCGCTGTACTTATGGCGCTCTTTCTTTATTCGCCGCATCGTACTATTTACATTACTCAGATCTGTCTTTAAGCTAGTGAATTACTCGAGTCATATAAATGGCTATTTACTGAATTGAAAATTCCTTTCGGTTGATCCGTTTTGTATAGATTCGTTACCTATGCTGTTTATTAATAATTCAAATAACATTAAAAAGGGTTTCAACTGCGTGCAAATCATTGAAGTATCTACTTCCTCTTTTACTAATTCGCAAATTTTACTATCTCAATATTTTTAATCTGTTGATTTCATGATTGTTGTTTAAATTTGGTTCATGGATTGGTATTTAATTTGAAAAAAACAAAAATCAATTGGCATACATATTTCCTACATGAACCTTTAATAAAAATAATCATTTCCTTTAGTTAATACGTGAAGTATTTTCAAACAATAAATTAATCATGTTCAGTCATAGAAAGTGTTCTTAAAAACATCCAAGCGTTTTTATATGGGTAAGAAAGTATTATTTTACGTTAAAACTTGAACTTTAAAAATACTATTAACCGTACTTTAAAATTATAAATAAATACATGATAGGGTCGTATAAACGAAGGATTTATTTTGTCCAAAGACTTTGGTTAAACGAAAGTACATATATTGTATTACATGTATTATATATGATCGTATAATATCATTGGTAGCAGCATAACCTAAATCTATACCTACTGCACGTCACAGCTACCCATAATACTATATTATAATAAATCTTGAATCACGCATAGAAGGTGATTATGTGAAGAAATAGATTATTGTACTGTAATATATTAAATTAATATGAGGTTGTACAATAAAATATTTTCTTAATTTTTTAAAGTAAACCTTCTGGATTATTCTTATAAAATATATATATATATATTAGCAATATTTGAATATGTCCAAGAACACACGATTACTGGATTTTTACTTACAAAGGCACTATTATTAAATAAATATCAGATATTTCATAGAGACAAAGCTATTTCTTATTATTTTTAATGGAAAATATATGGAAGTATAGGGTGATTACTGAAGTTACAACCTGTCTTCACCATTTCTCACCTTTTAATCTCCACATTTTTATCAAATTTTTGAAAGTTGTATATATGTTAGTATGTGGACTCGCTTCGAGTACCAATTCATTTTCTCCTTTTTTTTTTTTAAGCATCATATATATTCCCTCAACGTTCTATTCTTGGCTTCCTATTACATTGATGTGTAAACATTACAATATACTTTGTACATTACATAAATAGTTAATATATTTTTGTGAACTTAGTTTATAATTTTCTGTACCTAAATGCTTTTCATCCCATTATCTCTGCCAATGTTGGTAGAGTTTATTGTTTAGCTCGCACACACTCCCCACTTCGTTAAACATTGATGATTAGAGATACTGCGTAAAATATGCACGGTTATATAAGATAATTATAAGTACATATGTATAGGCGGCAGTTACTGAAGCAAATACACAAAGCATAAATTGCATCGCACAAACAATTGACGCACAAACGTGGCGGGTCCAAAGCCGGTTGTATTTCAGGCTTGTTTGACCTATCTGACGGCACAATTCGTCTGTCGAGTGTGGCGAGTAAATATTTGTAAGCAATATGAGGCCTGGCTGTTGTCCTCCATTGGTGTAGGAAATGGAAGTAAATAATGTGTGTTTGTACATACTAAACATTGTCAATACACACTTCACTTTGTGTTTATTTATACGAATGCTACGGAACTTATTCGGCTTTGTTTGGTTTTAATTAAAATAATATTGTGATGAGGGATTAGGTATTTTAGACTGAATTTTTTCTCGGATGTAGATATATTACTGGTTAGATACTACTATACAATACCGTATATAAATTTTTATGTAAAGTCACATCAATTTGAAACCTAGTAGTTGTGAATCCGTCTATTTAATCTAGCTACACATATAAAAATCGTTTGCATATATTACATTTTAAAAATTACGACTCCGAATAAATGTCATAAACACTTTTCATTTTGTACAATTCAGCATTTTGCGTATCAGTTTATGAATTGAATTTATAATTTCGCCAACCGTCGAATGTGATTTGTATTTAAATCACAATGTGATGCTTATAATGTTACAATATATGTAGAAATTGTGATTGTTGATTATTATAGACTCATGAGGATCTTAATTGTGCGATCGATGTGTGTGATATGTATTAGAAGAAATTGTGGATGATGAAACTGAAGCCCCTAACCATATTCTAGTCTCACGCGTGTTGACGCATGTCGCAATGTATAAATATGTGCGTGTGTGATTATTTATGCTATGTCTAAATCAAGGTATTTAAAGGAAAGAGCACTTACAAAAATTGTCGTTTAATGCGGTATGTTTTACAAAGGCAGGTTCGACGAGTATACAGTTAAATGCGCTGTGAAGTTGAATACTAGAGTGGATCGCTCGAGATATCGATGAAAGGACAGTCTACGGAGAAGTGATCGGCTAGCTCCGTAGACTCGTCCGTCACGATGTATTGGTATCTGCTTATTGGTCAGTTCGCTTCGGCTTTATATGGTTGTCAGGTGAGTCCCTACACGACCATGTCTGTGAAACGCGTGCAGGATCACCACGCATATCAAAAGGTTGGTCAGATAAAATTGTTCCCATTCCATACCACTGTATAGAATAAAAATATCGACAATGAGAAAGAAGGATAGAGATATGTTTAATATATTTGAAGTATGATGCTAGAAGCGGATAGAACCGTAGCACATAAACATGTATCTATCCTACGAGAATTAATAATTCCTTACCGAAAGTCTTTCAACAATGTGCAGAAAAAGGATCCTTGTATAGTTTGGGCATGTTGCAAGAAAGAATGACGAGAAATATGTATATCATATTTACAGGGACAGTTGAAGGAATATAAAAAAGAAGTCAGTTTTCTATAGAATGGATAGATTAAATAAATAATAGGGTCCTCTTTAAATACTGCACTGTTTTCTGTTTTGTCTAGAGTTTTATCAAAATATCTTATGTACTTGGTTGTATTTTCTTACATATGTGTTTGTTATACATCAGAGCGAACTCACAATATATATAATGAAATATGATAGGCCTCTACTTGCTTTAAATTTCATAGTTATCGGTGTGCTGGAATGGTATAGTGATAAGGAAGGCAATGGTCATTTACCTATAAGGCTCTTATCACTAAAGCTACTCATAAATTGATTGTTCAATTTAAGGATGCTCCGATGATGGATGAGCATGCCGATAATTTGTGAACGTGACGTACATGTACTTGTCTGTACGTACTATTCTAGGAATAATTATTCAAACATATTAAAATAAATACACATGTTTTTTTAGCTCTAATCATTTAATTTCCGTGAGACGCATTTCCGTCAGATGTTATCAATCTAACAATTTAAAATTCAGCAACTTTTATTCATATGAAATTTATTGTAAAGGGGCAGCTATATAATTTTAAGTACTTAAGATAATAATACGAATTTTTGGGTTTTTATATTTTGGCGCGATTCTAAGAAACAATTATTTTCCAACATTAATAATATTTTAATGTAAGAGTATAGCTCTACAATTTTATGTAAATGAGGTAGACACAATATTAGTTATTTTTTTAACTCAGTTCTTAGATTTTTAAAAACAAGTGTTTTTATTTTCACGTGTGATTATTGAGTTTAACAAACTTACCTCCGGAACGATAAATAAATATCCAATTCGTTTATTATTTCTACGTTCATAAAACAATATTTTTTATTAAGGAAAACACATTATCATTATGAAGTTGCAATTTTCATAACATAGTTCTGTGATATTTTAATACAAATTAGACTAATCAATAAGAAAAATGTACAGATCAATTTATCAAAAATATTTTTTTTTTGCTATTTATATACCTAATATATTCGTTAACGGATGGCTACATACTAATTAAATGTATTAATTAGAAAGATATACATGTAAAATCAATTTTATCAAAAAATATTGTTGTTGCTACCGGGATTCGAACCTGGATCTCTTCTAATCCGAGGAATGTGCATTATTCGATTAGGCTATACCAACACAGTGGATTGACGACAAATTTTTGAACCTATATGTTACACTTTTTGAATCAACACATGTATCGTTCTGTCATATGAAAGCCACATACTTTGTTTTTACGGAATCTCCAATATCTTTGAGTAAACCGATAGGAGACGCCAGAATTAACAATTCATTTTTATAAAAATTTTGGACACATACAGCTTTATTATTAGGAGAACATATTCTTATTGTGAAGTTGTAATTATTCAAAACATAGGTCTGTGATATTTTAAATACAAATTAAATGTATTAATTAGAAATAAATACATATAGAACTTGGATTGGAAGAGATCCAGGTTTGAATCCCGGTACAACAACAATATTTTTCGATAAAATTGATTTTATTTGTATATATTTTTAACTAATACATTTAATTAGTATTTAAAATATCATAGACCTATGTTATGAATAATTACAACTTCACAATAAGAATGTGTTCTCCTTAATGAGGGTACGTACTACCTAATCTATTACTATAAATACATGTTGCTAGAGATGTAGTAAAATATACAATATTAGCATCTTACCTGTTCTAAGATGCGATGTCAGGCGAGTTGCTGGATATCGCATTAGAAGAAGATGCGGCAGAACTTATAAAAATAGAAAAATATATATAACCAGCAGTTTTAAAAATAGAAAAGTCGCTAAACATCACAGAGAAAAACATAAAACAGGCGTGACAGAAAAATGTTATATTTTACTAACTAACTTATCACACCGTTTCCCCGCGGGGGTAGGCATTATACGTAGAGAAAAGATCTGATCCATGCATCCTTTTCTACCCACAAGGGTCCCTTAAACGTCCCATACTTTTAATTTTGTCACCGTTCTTGCCCTTTCTATTAAAATTCTTTCATGCAGTTTACCAACCGAGCTCAGTAGACTAATAATCTTATAGTTACCACATTCCATTTTCGACCCTTTGCCATTGTAGAAAGGCATAATGACAGCCTTCCTCTAATCTAACGGGGTGTGGCACTCTTCTAAACATTGATTGAAGAGCGTATGAAGCCATAATATAAACTGTGGGCCATCAGCCTTGATATACTCAGCAGCATCGTTATCATACCCCACAACCTTAAATCGCATTTATATCCTTTTCCTCATTCATACTTACCCCAGAAAACCTTTTAGGTGATTCTTCATTTGCATTCTCTACACTCTCATACGTTTCCTGGAAATGTTTCATCTATCTATCTTTTATTTCATCCTCAATCGTTAACATCTCTACATTTACTGACTTAATAGCTTTCATATTACTGCTTTCAGCACCACATTGGGATTTTTTGAGCGCCTTCCAGAAGAATTTAATATTATCCTGAAATATCTCAGTCATTTTCCCCCTTCTTCTCTTTTCGGCCTCACTTTTCTTTCTTTCACACCAGATTTTATTTTTTTCTTACAGGTCTGTACAGGTGTACAGATCTTTTGCTTTTGTGTATTCATCCCCATTCACTGTCAACAGATAGCGCCACGTATTTTTCTTTTCTTTCACAAGTTCCTTTATGCCATCATTTCTTCATGCATTGCCTTTCTTCCTTCCTTGCGTAGCTATGCCACAGGTTTCTTTCGCTGATTCGCATAGAGTAACCTTAATGTGTTCCCATGCATTGTCTACATTCGGATCACTCGCGTCTTTCTCGCTCACACACTTTCCTTTCAAATTTTTCTCTGACATTATCCTGTTTTTTTCATTGACCAGATCAGTTTCCATCTCGGCGCCCTGAAGCACTCGAGTATCAACAGTAGCGAATCTCAGTCTAGAGTCAACAACCACAAAATCAATCGTTGACCTTTCATTTCCTCTCCCATGTATACTGATATACCTTTGTGATCAAAAAAGGCGTTTGAGACAAAAATGTTCCATTACAAGCACACCTTAAGTAGACTTTTTTCATTCCCATTCATCTTTTTGTCACCGTACACACCAATGGCTGACTTGAAATCATCCCTCCGAGTCCCCACCCATCTATTCAAATCGCCTGCTAAAATTTTTCTTTCATTATTCTGTTTTACATTCATTACATCCCTTACATTTGTCCAAAATTAATCTTTCACTTCATCATTTTCTGACTTTACGGGTTTACATATTTTACCAATGTAATATAAGTATATCGCAAAATATCTCTTTAGATATTGGCCGAGTACAGTGTCACATAACATATTATGGGCTTTCATTATTAATGAGTAGATGACGATAAAGATAGATTAAGCGAAAAATAAAATAAAAATTAATGAATAGTTATTGTAACATTAGATAAGTTTTTTTGTTTTAACACTAAAACATTAAAATAACGTAACATTTGTTTTTTGGTTAGTTAATTTTACAACCTCAAGAAGAAAATTGTATTTTTTCGAAATGTTTAAGAATTACTCATTAAGTGGTTAATTATAAACAAATTTATATAATCTATAAAATAATTAACGTAATAAACCACAAAGTTAATTTTGCAAAATTTTAAAAATATCTACATTTTTCAGAGATTTTATAATACTTGAATATCGCGGCACTCATACTCGATATGAAATGCTGAATACTTAAATACATAAAAATATTTCACATTTTTATTATTGTTAGATAATGTTGTCATTGCCAATAATGATAGGAAGAAGTTTATTGAATGGTTTCACGAAATACGAGTTATTTTTTCCCTTATGAATACCTTTTTATTGGTCCTGCCAAACAAGTCACCGTGTGTATAACACCATTTATGGAGGTTTTCATTACATCGGAACGACCCAATTGTTTCTGTATAGAAACTAACACGTCACACGAGGCCTTAAGTCATGGCAATTTATTTTTATGGATTATTGATGTCGTCCATTGGAACACGTTTATTGACCATTATTGGCTATCAGGAACTGAAACAATAAAGTACTCCGACATATGAATTCTTACAAAAAGGTGGCTTCCACAGTCGGTTTTATGACGGCCGGAGACCGTGGCTCTGCTCAAATAAAGGGGCACCCGACTCGCAATCGTACTACTACTGGTTCCCAAAGTGGATGTTTTTATTTTTCTCAGGAAGGGGTCCATGTTACCCGCGGGTCGGGTAGTTTTAGTATTAATAAACATGGTGGCATTAAGTTATCACACTACCATATGAGTTTCTCTATCCTTTCTACCCTTCACATGCTAAATAAAATATATTCACAACACTCGGGGTTCAAAAACACAAAAAACGTGTTTAAGGACAAATTTTAATAATTTACACGCTCGAGTGTATAAAGATATTAGATATACGAATGATTTTATGTTATTCTCTTTAATCGTATAAATTTCATTAATCAACCGAAAAATAAATTGAAATCTTATAATCTTTTCATAATAATATTTCACAGTACCTAACAAAATGAAGAAGTAGGTAAGAATCTTTCATGAGCATATTAAGAAACTTGAAATAATAATAATATTTTATTTACTCTTATTTATATAAGTCACAACTGATAATAATTGTAAGATTGATTTCTCGATGTTAAATTATTTCCAGGAAATTTAATTCCTAAATTATTTCATCACTTATTTTGTATGTTTGATTTCATTATATTGATTCACTGCTGAATGAATGTCTCCCCGTAACTCTGCCACTCTTTTCAGTGGTCTGATTTTCTTTGATATGTCATACCCGCTGCTCCAAAATGATACGCTCATTAAGAGTCCCCAAACGGAGGACTTCAGGAGGAAATGAAAATGTAGAACGAAACGAAGTTAGAGAGCGTGTGAGTGATTGAATTTGGTATTTAAAAGTGTCATGGTACGAAGAGTCTTTGATCAGCATTGTTCCAATCCTTGTGTATATCGTAGCTTCAGACGGTACACCATAATATGGAAAGCAGTATGGTGAGAATTACTAAAAGTGACAGAAAATATAACATGTAGTTTGAGCACTGACAAAGATGTAGGATGCTTTTTTATAATATACCTATAGGTATACACATTGTAAACGATCTCCTTCGTTAAATGATCTTAATTTTTTTTTGTTTTTTTCAAACCAGAAACTTTTCTTACCATTACACCATGTCAACCTAATAAGTTAACGATAAATTTTCGAACCTTATAAATATTGTTTCAATAAATTGATTACATCTTTCTAATTGATACATTTAATTTGCTATATATTTCGAATAAATACAGGCATCACACCCAGAAAAATTTATTGAAAAGTTTTTATGCATTTATTTCATAACTATATATAATTCTGAAGGCTTTGATATGAACTTAAATACACAAAAATCATTCCACGTGGTATCAGAAATATGTATAAATTAATATTTTTATACATGACAAGTAGGCAGGTAGTTTTTTTCAAATCGTAGCATTCTTCGTCCATGTACCTCATTGGCCGAGCGGACGCACCCTCGGCTGGTGTAACAACATGGCGGACGATTCCCTGAGCAAATGGCGGGAGGGGTGGCATTAATATCATCTGACAACATTGTAATGGCGTCATTTGGACAATCGATTATGGGCGACGTCTGTTCAAACACGAAGGTTTGTTTTTTTACGTAGAACGATATTCATTCCTAACAAATAAAGTTTGTTAATGACGGCGTCTCATTATTTTCGACGACTTTTATGTAGATTGAAACATTTTTCATACTAGATGAATACACATATTCCAGTCTTTTTATATTCTATATACATACAAAGGTACATCATTCATTTTTCTGTTTTTAAATACAAAAAAATAACAGATATTTAATTATGTTTTTAGTTATACGATATTTAAAGTTTACTTGATTTATATTGAATTAGTTTTACTCTTTTAACCGTCGATAAATTAATACAAAAATTAAAATGTCGAATTGAATCAATATAAAGTAATTAATGATTCTTATTAACATTATAATTGTTGCTAAAGGTTTAGAGTTACTGTGATAAATATTTAAAAAATTATAAACATTTTCATTACTCAATTTAATTTATTTCAATAAAAATCACAATTCTGGACATTAATTAAATTTACAAGCGTAACACGTCATGAATCTGATTTTGTTACGCTAAAAGTGTAATTTATATGACATTTATTTCACAGGGTGTTTGCAATTTTATTATCACTTCACCTCGTCCAGATGATGGCGTTTGTTTCATCTCGATTGACCAATTTAAGGAAACAGGGTGCTACAATTACTGCTACATCACTCATAAAAAGATCGTAAAAGCGACTTCAACGACCATAAAAATGGCTACGAACAAAACGGTAGTTGAGATGTCGTAAATTTATAAAAAGGACCTTTTTTCTAAGCTGTCACTTGGCATTTAATTGATTTTGAATGTTGGAGAAAAATACAACAAATCGCCTCTTTTAACTATGGGTAAGAATTTGAAAATGAATAATTACTAAATTGTTATTTAATTATTGGAAAATTAATTAATAAATCAGAAGCATACCGATAACATACCTACTTATAATTCAATGTACGTACTTAGGAATATATATCTTTACTATAACAGAAAGTCTTACCAATAAGCTATAAATACGTATTTGCATTCTGAAGGTCTACAAAATAATTCTTCCACAATATATTCAGAATATTTTGTCGTTTTGTTTGATGTCATGGGATGGTGTGGAAATAAAATATTTAAGCTCGTCCCAAGAAACTACTAAATTATTCTTATTTTTCATAGCTCGAGTATCTAGCTAAGTTCAGACAGCTGGACAAATAGAGACACGTAAAGTATGATTTTTTTAAATGGTAAAATTATAGTCACTTTGTTTTTGCCACTGTTTTATTAATATTTTTTCAATAAATAATTTTTCGCCGAGCGTAAACTCAGTCATTCATCCACATATACATTTTAATAAAGCGAGCGGTTTTTCTGTGTAGCTGGATTCGCGGCTTAAAATTGGAAGTAAAAAGACTTAAAACAAAATGTAATTATGATTAAAAGTGATCTTCTACATATCTACTAAAAATATGTTTTTTTATTGATTCTTTACCCTTCTTCCTAATCTCTCCCTTTAAATTTATATTTTCTTTTGTAAGGATATTTTTGAACTAAATATAAAACTACTTAAACTGATATAAAATCTTTTATAAAAAAATCATTTATTTGGATTTGGATTTTTAATATTTTTGCTTAGTACCATAATGAGAATTAAAAACTGGAATGTGAATAAAAAATCATTTTTTTAGATATTTAGCTATTCTCCGTAAATGCTCTACAAAGGCATTTTTCGAAATCGATAAATCTCCTCACCGTGGGTAAATCGCATCGCAAAGAAAAACAACAAATCCGAATTTCCTTGTTCGTTTTTTCTAACGACCCTATCAAAAAAAAATCAAAGCGATCCCACGAAATATGCTAGCTAACGTGAACTGTTATATGATTATTATTCTCTTGACCTCGGTCGTGGTAAAAACACTTTTCAAAACAAAACTATTAAGCTAATTGACGAACGGTTTTGCATTTTTTCTACCCGGTACACCCACCCTTTGAAATCGTTTAGTTAGCACAAAAAACCCGAACATAATTACGAAAAATTGTTCTCCGAGCCCTTACTTCGGCGTAATTTTTTCCTTTTAAAGTCGGAAGTCTTTGTAAAACCGCGTAGCTGCAAGCATTGTTTGGTTTCATACAAAGAAGTAATGTATTTGAAACAGAGAACCTTGCTATTCCACACCCCTTTTTATTCGGTGACTTGTTCTCAGTCCGCATTTATTTTACCAGTATTCAACATGAATAATACGACGGTCCCAATATTACCCCGTTCGAAGAACCGTTAAGAGAATAGTTAAAAGAGAATTTTCAAGAAATATCGGTTCAATCAATCCGAATTATAAAATGTTACAACTTAACTTTTCCTAATACAGTTTTAAGTTTTATTTGGTTTCGTGTTTGGCGTAGAAATTATATTATTTATCAAAAGGGGTACAAGTTTATTGAGCGAAGCAGAGGCGGCTCGTAAAATGGCGCGAAAATTTTACCAATGTAAAAATTACGTATTTTTTTATGAATCAGAATTTGAGATGAATATTATTATACACATTCATAGATTTACATGTTTACTTCACAGTCTGGAATGTTTGTGTTTTTGTCAGCGAGATGGAAATTTTTTAAATTTATTTTTCCCGAGGAATTATGTTAGGATCTATCTTGAGAATTCAGGTATTTTTTGTTACAATTTTTTTACGTGAATATATTGATATACCTATACAAGATATAAAGATATATGTTGAAGCATATTTATATACAAGAAAAATGTATATTAAATTCGCACCCAAAAACCTTTCTAGAAACATCATATATTACGGGAAGCAATGTGTTAAAAATAAATAATTTTTATATACATGTTGTATCAAATTTATTTCAGATAAAGTAAAATAGAAAATGATCTTAGTATGGTAAGTGAGATGAAAAAAGGATTACTTAGGTGGTTTAATCATATATAACGGATGAATGAGGTGAAAATAGTACGAAAGATGTGACACGCAAGTGTTGATGGCACCAAAAATAGAGCACGTCCGCGGAAGACTTGGCACGATCAGATAAATCAGATACTAGAGGATGATCCTGTCAGAAGCCTCGATTATCGGCGAGCTTGTGTGAAAAGATGTATGAATGTGGATGAGACGAGAATTGTGTGTCAGGACAGAATAATGCGGCGCTCTATCCTCTCTGTCTACCCTACTGTAAGTTAATTTAGTTAAGTAAAAGAAATAGATTTATTATTATTACTCAAAGGTTTTTGGGATTCGTTGCATAATAAAGTTGTCAGCTTTTTGAAAATGGAATAATAGATATATTATAAGACTATTTACGAGTATAGTCTCAAAATTTTCGGAATGTTATATAGTTAATGTAGTGAAATTGATATCGCAGTATCCCGGCAAGGAAAAGTTCCGGGTTCGTATACGGTGTAACCAAATAATATTTTTCTGTATATATTTCTAAGTGATTGGTTTCATTTGTTTTAAATTAATAATTCATTTAAGTATATTTCTTTCACAGTTATATTCGTCACTTAAGGGACACTGGAAGGTCAAAATTATTTAAAATTAATAATTCCATTAATTTTTTTTTGTTTATCTTTATTTTTTCTTACAGTGAACAATGTATTGCATTAAAGTCGAGTAGTTTTATTAGCTTTGATGAGTGGGACCGACAAGGGAGTCCAGGCTTCTAAACCGACACCATGTGAGAGTACACCCCCACTTCCAGCTATCCTCTTTAAAAAAAAAATATTCATAAGGTACTCTACAGGTTTCAAAGTCTTTGGCGAGAAAGTTTGCTTCTACTACGGTTTTTGTTTCGAAGCTATCATCTGCGCAATCTATCACATTTCCCATGAGTTACATTTCCCAAAACAATAATTGCAATTTTTTTTTGGTGAAAACATTGATTTTTATGTGCTCTTTTTATATTTAACCATTCCAAGAGTTATCCGTTTATAATTCTTATTCTATTTCCTCGCCTTATCCTGTTCATCTAGAATCATCTTCTCATATTATTCTGATCCACTTTGTTATATTCTGGGCTGCATCCGTTCATCAATTCTCTAAGATCGTTACTGAATCTAACCATTTTTTTTACAATTATTTTTTCTACGAGCTATACCAAAATTATTCTTAGAAGAACTTATATTATACTAGGGGTTCCGCCCCACATGTACACCGCGTATGTATAAAATAAAATGGTTTGTGTTTAACTGTTTAACAAATTTAATTAAAAAATGCATACAAAAAATACTTTCGTTTCCCAAAAAAATGTTCCTAGATTTTGTTACTCTATTGTATTATTTGGTACTATTCTATCCTAACCCAACTAAATATTTACAAACGTATAAAGATACTTTGGGCAACTGCATGTACCATTCAGTCAGTTAGTCTTGTCCTGTGGTAATTCTACTTCCCAATCACAATAATAATATTTCTTATACTCCTTGAACGTTCCCCAGGGATTGTCAAAAGTTTCACATTCCAATGCTTCTCTGCATGGAATTCTGTAACACTGCAGTGCTATTTTGGTGAATATTTACTAAATTTAGTATTTCATTAGTATTTTTGATATACATTTTTTTTGGAGTACAGCGCTAGAAGTTCAGTGTTTAATTTGGTAAACATTTAATTTGATCCCACATAACATTATATAGGCGTACTTTTCAAATTAATGACTCATATACTTCTTTAAGACTTTAGATAAAGGATAACTTATAATAATAAGAAAATTTAATTATATTATATTTCTTTATTAGGATAACACTTTCTTATTGTGAATTTGTAATTATTCGAAACATAGGTCTGTGATTAATTACAACTTCACAATAAGTATGTGTTCTCTTAATAATAAAGTTGTATCAATGTGTCCAAAAATTTAATAAAAATGAATTGATAATTCTGGCGTCTGCTATCAGATTACTCAAAGATATTTGAGATTCCGTAAAAATAAGGTAGGTGGATCTTTCAAATGGAACGATTAAATATATTAATATCAAAAAGGTAACATATAGGTTCGAAAATTTGTCGCTAAAAATATCGTCGCTGTAGCATACTTGGATAATGCACCTTCCCCGGTTTGGAAAAAGATCCAGGTTCGAATCCCGGTGGCGCAACAACAATATTTTTTGATAAAATTGATTTTATATGTATATCTTTCTAATTAATATATTTTTATTAATATTTATATTAAATTTCCTCTACATTGATTTACAATAGTGATGGTTACGTGACTGTGAATGTGACGATGATTGGTATCTGAGATATAACGATGATTAGTAACTAAGATTTAACTATTGGGGGTTTACTTTTTAATGCATAATAATAGCTCGAAGAATTACCAATAATATGTTACCAGACATCGTTAAAATAGAAAACAATTTGTCACACTAACGGTTTAAATAGCGATTTAACCATCAGTTATTTATGATAAAAATAATTTTATCAGTGTTACCTATTATATTAAAAAAATTTCTCACATGAAAACATTCTTAAGTGCAGATAAAAATATATTTTTATGCACATTTTGTGAACAAAAATAATGTATGAAACCGTTAATTATTTTATATATTTTAATTTGCTTTCATAATCCATCCATTCTGGTCAACGCTAACAAAATTTTAGATTGCGTATTTCTTGATTGTGTCATACAAAACACGTGCGAGCGTAATGGGGATACCGGGATAATCAACGTCCGTGTATGGTCGAAGGGTTGCCTTTCGGAAAACGGAGTATCCGATCATTTATGTCTGCTGGGTCCTTTATTATTATGGTCCATTGTCCGTTGTTTCGTTGTTTGTACCGTTGGCTTTTACCAACTCTCATCTCCAGGCGCGTACACCTAAACCTATACATTATATATTATATCTCTGTAGATGTTCTTCCACCGAGCCAAGCCAGCTTAGTACCTTTCGTGTACAAGGATATTTCGAAGGTTTTGATGGAAGTCATTTTGTTAAGAGGGATGCTGTAATGACAGTGAAATCTTGAACGAAGCTTCAAGATAAATAATTATCTCATTATTATACTATAAAAAACCTTCCTTATATAGTTAATCAAGAGATATCTTTTATTTTTATAGTAGTAAAATTATGGTCCAATTAATTTTAAAAAAACAATGCGAACACGCATTTTTTAATATTTTTATTTATCAGCCATTTGAATGAGGACGGATTGATGAAAGGATGGTAGCTATTATTTCATATTATCCATTTCACTATCGCTAATCATAAGTAGGAGTATAACAATCACAAGTATTTATTTTATATCCGTCATAAATAACTTATTCATTTATTGGTAATATTTCTAAATAAATTCCAGAGTCGACAAATATTCATCGGTATGCTGGAAAATATATGAAACGTGACAAATCTTCAAGGTTAGCCCGTGCATGTGTGAAATGTCACACTATTGATGCATACCAAATCAATTTTGATATATATTAAAAATATTGACTAATAATTATTCTAAATATGAATTAAATATATTAATTAGAAAGATATACATATAAAATAAATTTTATCGAAAAATATTGTTGTTGCGCCGTCGGGATTCGAACCTGGATCTCTTTCCTAACCGGAGAAGGTGCATTATCCAACTATGCTACAGCGACAATGTTTTTAGCGACAATTTTCGAACCTATATGTTACCTTTTTGATATTAAAACATTTAATCGTTCCAACATTTGAAAGAGCCATCTACCTTATTTTTACAGAATCTCAAATACTTTTGAGTAAACTGATAGCAGACGCCAGAATTATAAATTCATTTTTATTAAATTTTCAACACATTGATACAACTTTATTATTAGGAGAACACATTCTTACAATTTCATTACAACTTCACAATAAGAATGTGTTCTAATAATAATTATTCGATAATAAAAATACAACCATCACCTGCGAAAATTCTTTAGATGATTTTTTAT
Source organism: Eubasilissa splendida (assembly GCA_031772225.1). Classification (NCBI taxonomy): domain Eukaryota; kingdom Metazoa; phylum Arthropoda; class Insecta; order Trichoptera; family Phryganeidae; genus Eubasilissa; species Eubasilissa splendida. The sequence goes on from CM062857.1 coordinate 2,285,637, forward strand.
TGATTCCGGTAGTTTTTCATTCCCCGTTTTTCTTTCAACATACGCAATCTTTTTTTTTTTTTTATGAATTTTGATCTATTGTTGTAATGTTTTGTTGCGGTCGACTCCAAATACCTACAATATATAACGGTTTCCTGTCGGCTCCCTTATCTTTAGCTATACATACCCACGTAATAACATATTATGTATTTATATAATATAATCTCTTAGCGCGGTATACTTTGCATAACTTAATGTAAAAACATAAAACTGAAAATCAGGTCGATCAAATGGAATAATAGCAAAATAAATTGTGTATGATTGCAGACCATACGTACGTAGCTTGGCACTTATCTACGATTGCATTGCCGATTATATAAGACTTGTTTCATTGCCTATTGTTTGAAGAATTTAGCTTGGTGAGCAAAACATGCTGACCGGCGAGAGAGATGCTAAACATTTCACTATTTATTTTATTATTTTGTAATAACATAATGGGCCCGTAACATAATTACTGTAGTGAAATACATCACAAAAACAGGCTCGATAAAATCACATAGATATATTATATCCTCACCGGGAACCGGAAACAGAAGCCAGTGTTAAACCCACTTGACTACAAGGACTATGTATTTAACTACACAAGTTGTATATTAAAAACCAACTAGTTTCGGAAAATCGTTTGCCTTCATCAGAGCAATAATTTTCGGAAACCATTTGATTTTTAATACAAAACTCACGCAAATAAATGCAAATTTAACTGTACAAATTTTATTAAAAATAACTAACCACAATTTTTTTAAAGTAAATCTTATAAATATTAATTATTTTGATATTTATCAATGTACTCATATTTTGTAGTGGTATTAACCTAGTTGACTTTTAGAATTTTTTATAATTATTTTATTTAGAGAAGCTAACAGTAATGCGTAAATAATTATCAGCAAACTAAAAGACTGATGATAGGCTATCTACAATTTATTAAATGAGTATTTAAATTAGTAAGGGAATGTTTCATCTACCGTTGGTTTGCACTATATCTTGAATTACCTAATCCCTTACAATAAAATGAATAAAAGTATGTATTTTTCAATTTTCTTTTTTCCCATTTTAGACCTTCGCGGGTCATGCGTTGTACTACTCGACCTTTAATCTTGATCGGAATTTTTGGATCGCAAAGAATAGCGGTGAGTGAGCACCACTTTCGAAATGCGGTTTGTACTTGTACTTGTATGAGTAACATCGGTAGTGGAAGTTATCATGGAGTGTAGGTATTGGAACTTAATAAAATCAGATAATAGAGCAATAGATTTAAAAAAAACAACTGACATGTCAGTTTATACAAAGGTGATAAAATAGTTTCTTAGTATGAATGATTAACATAAATAAAAATATCAATAGATATGTAAATGGAAAGTAACTTTTACAAATAGTGGTTTATTATCGTTTCTTAAAGAGATTGGAAACAAGAAGAGATTGATAAGTATAATGCATAAATAGGTATAATTTTACAGTTTTATTTGATTTCTGGATTATAGTGTCGCGTATATTTGGCATCATTGTTTTGATTGTAGGCTCTATTATCTAGAGATAATATAGATTTTTTGTGTACCACGGCGAGTATTATATCTGTCTGATTTTAAATGCATCATATAGATAAATGATTGCAGTGTTGAACATGATATTCTTTAAATATAGATCTGTCATTTTTTTCTTCAAGACATGCGTTTTGACTTTTGAAATAACTCTGAGAACTCGTGTAAAAACATAATACTATTTTTTGCAATTTAATCTAGAAGAGTGCACAGGTATGAAACATATTTATTATGTCTATGTTATAGCTAGATATATAAGTACTATGTATGTAAGTATATAGATTGTCTACACGAAACATTATATTATCAATTAATCGATATATGTGAAGGACTGAAGGTGGATTAATTTGCGAGACACGAGTAATAGAATTTATTCAAAAATATTTATTTTTAATAATAATAATAATATTATTATTATGGAGAATACATTATTATTGTGAAGTTGTAATTAATATAAATATTGATTAATTTTTATAGCGCCGTTTTCGTAAAAAAAATCACCTCAAGCTGCATGTATGCTGTTCGCTTAGCACATAAACTACCATGGAATATTAACAATAACGACAAAACAATGCATTTTTTTGCAATTTAATAAATAATGTACATTATATGTAGGTATTGAATTAATATTTTAACGTAACAATGTTAAGAATTAAGTTTTCGGAGATGCTATAATATGAAGCGTTGTTTTCAATTAGTTTACGTTCCCTAAAATGTAATTTTCAGGAACAACGATGAGTTCAATAATTAAATGTCTCAAATTGTTTCCATACCCATATCGAGGTATTTCCAGAAGCGTTAAACATAGAAAAGGATATTCAAATATTTGTTAATAGATGGAAAAAACATAAAACTGATTTTGTAAAATCATTACCAACAAAGCAAAGTTAAATAATACTTTTAGAGTCTTTGAATAATAATCGTAATATTATTATGCAGCCTTGCAGTAGGTATTTCAATCATTATAATTACTGGACCATGAGTCTTGATAAGCTTTGAATATTAAAAACAAACTTCTCAGATTTCTTCTCACACCTTCAGTTCAATCTGCGTTAGAGTCGCGTTGAAACGACAGGAAAAAGCATTTCACAAAACAGTTTTTCCCGTACGCACACACCGTCGCTAATAATACGGGCATACACTGTTTGGAGTTTTATAGTAAATCACTATAAAGTGAAGCCATGGCGTATAAATTGGCAAACGAAACAACAACACAGTTCACAGAACCGTCTCAGTTTTTACGTGCATTCATTTCGCTGGAGATAAGCTTTCGTATTGACACAATGCTGGAAAACTCTACCAGTCTTGGAGTTTACCTTTGACGAAAAGCAACTCGAATACATTGTCGTCTATTTTCCTGGAGTGAAAAGATAAATAAAAACGCGACTCGTTTATATACTATTTGCATTCGAACGTCCATCCATACGTGATACCAGGACTTTACATTTGAAGAAAAGTAGCTCAAAAACATTGCGAGTGAAAAAAAATCCGACTAATCTGTCATTTGTGTTCTTACGCTATTAGGAGCAAATGCACTCGGTAAAACATTTTCGTGCATCCTGATTAAGCCTCGCTGCGCCCCTTATGTATCAACTGCCTCAAAATTTGGAGTGCCTCCGAAGAAGCATCTTATGAACGTTTTCGTTTGTCTTCATGGAGTGAAAAAAATAAAAAAACGCGAAAAATCTGTGTTATATTCGCGTTTTGATGTCCGCACGCAACCAGGAGTACATAAACATAAGAAGATATTTTGTGTATCCCGATTAAGCCCTGCTTGCAACACTTATGTACAGATTATCAACTCTCCCGTCTGAAGTGTGGCGAATCCGGTGAGTTTTTCCCAATCAAAATTCTTAAATCTGCACCTTTTTTCATTAAACGACCCACCTTGTCGGCAGACGCCGCATTTCTATAGGTCGATTTGGATAATAATATGAGCCGCTATATATGCGAGGAACAGGTTATGTATGTAGATGCCCATTTATGTATCGTGTTAGTATTGGAGTATAGACGTAAAACTCACACCGGCATCCGCTTCACAGGTTGTTAAAAGCTTCGCTCCTTCACCGCTAGGCTGCGCCGCCTGCCAAATGGTTTGCGTCTCGGATAAATATTTTCTGGCTACGGAAAAGGCTTTGTTTGGCTATTTTGTAGAAATATTTTGCTGTCGTTTGTTCGCTTTACAAGTTTCATCAGATTATTGGATTTTTTATGTTTTATTTAAAAATATATACAGTAAAGGAAAAACTGCTATTTAAGACTATGAAATATTTTATTATTAGTACTTAAGTAATATCTCTAGTAATTAGATTCTACTAAGATTCTTATGTTGGCAGGTTTTTAAGAATTACGTATATATTGTGTGATCTTCATAGTACCAACCTAGCCGACTGTAGAACAGGAAATGAATATAATAATGATTTATATAAAAATCCTCAGTTATTAATTTTGTCTATTTATTTAAATTTTGATTATTTTTATGATATTTAATAATTTTAAAGTTTTATTAATTTTTTGATATTGTTATTTTTGTTGGTAAATAAAATCATTTACCTATAATTATTTATTATGTATCTATAAAATGTGCATATGATACATGTTTTGATAAATTCTTTTAAAATAATACGTCATCCACCGGAATTTCTGTTCTGTGATATATTCCCAACTTCGTATGTTTAATTTTCTATTACATATGATCAATTTCGTCATTCTGGTACATATTATGCAGTTAAATGTATTATTTGTTTACATTTTAAATAATATTTTGAAATGTTATTAAAATTATTGAATTTTTATACTGCTCCGGTTAATGCGATCCCGAATAATCGAGAGCCCAGTGTATGTTTTCAAATAATCATTATTTACAACATATAATGGTATGTCTTTGATTTACTGAGCTGTAACGGTTTTCTTGTTAAGTTTACTATGGAGTTGATCTACAGGGTGTTTGAAAATAAGGTGTACGTAATCTCATAAATGCACAACTTTTTTCATTGTCTACTTCTAATAGCAAGTCTGAAAATTCTTCCTCGCTTGCTATTATTCGAAAATTGCGTATAAGTTTCAGTACATGGAATTGGGTCCATGTTATGTTATGTTCAGTACATAGAATTGGGTCCATGTTATGTTATGTTCAGTACATGGAATTGGGTCCATGTTATGTTATGTTCAGTACATGGAATTGGGTCCATGTCTATGTTTATGTTATGTTTCTTAAAACAAATGGCAACTGTTAGGGATTTTTCGCCTCCAATATTACTGTCAATATTTGTCTAAAGTCTCCACCTATAATAATAGTACAACCTTTATTCTATATTTATTATTAGGCCAATGAGTTTTAATCTCTTGAAAAATGATATATAGCTGTTAAACAAAATTAAAATAATTGATTAATATTCTGCAATATAAAGCTCTTACTGTGTGCTAACAGTGTTATGCTTTTATAAGCTGGATGGAGTGTTTTATTTGAGTTCATGGTTTGTGTCAATAGTGAAAAAGGTTGGTTTCTATAACTTTTAAAATGTGATGGAGAATTAATGCGATTTCAAATATAATTATCAAATTTTTCTAAACATATGTTAGCTACTGTCGATAAAAGCCTGGCGGCGAGATTCTGAACTTGCTCAAATGTACTGCTTTGCAAGGAAATTGCGCAACGGTAACCGTTGGCATCTAGCAAAAAACAATTAGCCGGTTGGTATCTGCTAGCTCAATATATTTTTGAAATAGTAGAAAAAGCTCAATAGAAATTCTATCATACAAAATATAATTCATATTTAACAAAAATGGTACTTAGTGAGTTATTTGAACCAAATTTGTCGATGATCGATAGGGCAAGTATTTCACAATTTGTTTAATTTAAAATCAGTAATTTGTTATGTTACGCCTACCTTATTATTATTTGTTTCGTTTGTTGTATTTCATTTTTAAAAAAACTTATTGGTAAATATTAAAAATTGTAATGTAATATGTATGTTATACAGTTAAAATATTAAAAAAAAAAATTAGATCAACATATTAATATTATTATTATTATGACATAATGCGATAAGTAATTACAAAATAAGCCCTCAATTGATTGAACTATATCACAATAAAATGATCTATAATTCTCGTGGGGTAACTTCACCACAATAGAACCTTATCCAATATACGATATTATCAATTTGTTTAATTATTTAATAATGTTGTGTGACGCCCTCTTTGCTATATTGTCGAAATTAGTTTTCCGATTGGATGACACTAAGCAGATTCTCGTAGGTTAACAACAGAGGGGATTCCAAGAGATCGAAATCAAGATAGCCTACAATAATGTGGGATCACTCAGCGGTGAACCATTTCAAGAAGGAACCACGTGTCTCACCCATCTTCCCTAAATTAAGGATAATTAATATCAGAAGACTGATAATCCATTAATGCGCGGCTGCATACTTACCCAGTGACTAATATTTATCTAAATAATTACTTAAAGTAGTTATAAATACTGTATTAATATAACGATTGATCAACGATCAAATTCCTACATTATAAAATATGCTTTGTTTCATTGTTATACGAGAGCAAGTCAAAAATTATTCACATTTTACGTTATACAATTTTTTTACACAAAAGCCAAGCTCGTCGTGTATGATTTGATGGGCAGAACTATAAGTGATGTTCAAAGAAGACGCTACCTCGCCGATGGTAACTCGCCTATTCGCTAGAACCATCTCTCGAGGTTGCTGAATCGTCTGTAATGGAGGTTGACGGCGGCCTGCTCCATCTTCGTGCGTCACACTCTTCCGGCCACTTTTAAACTTCTCAATCCACAAAAAAAACATTTTACGTGATAAAGCACTGTTCTCGTATTGTGATAAAAGTCTACGATGAATTTCAGTATCTTTCACATCCTCCTACCAGAGAAATCGGAGCACTGCTCGTTGTCCCTTCTTGGTGCAAATTGCTAGCAGAGCGGACATGTTGACATTGTAATACACTTTTTTATTTATTTTTCTATATCTTTGTCGAATGTGACTCTTTTTTTAAATTTTTTAATAAATAACACCGCAACAGCACGAAAAAAACTGGCTACCACATACGGTAGTTTAGCAAAGTAGCCAGGACAATGCTTTATATCAGAGGTGTAAGCTAATAAGTGTGTTATATTATAGTATATTCACTTTTGATATCCCAAGAATGTATTTCAAATAAAATATAAAAATAGCCGGAAGGCAAATGACGCGATCGGGATCAAATTTCACACAAGTGACCGCAGTCGTACCACATGCGCAGACGGCGTGTCAACCTTGAAGGTGTGTTATAAAATGGAACAACAATCCTAAAAATGTAAATTTTCAGACTTGCATGGGCGCACATGATAAACACAGACACATTCTGTTTTTTTTATCTTCTTTATCTCGCGTTGGCTATAATTATTTTGTTGGCAGCCGGCCAACAAAGCTGCACAGTTGTGTGTCCAAACCATCGTCGTGGATTTTTCATCCAGGATAGTCGGCGTCTTCCAGCAAAGCTTCCTTGAATTATAATATGTAGGATCTTATATTTTTCTGGATGACCATCCAGCTAATCTTGAGCATTATTTTTTAGAACCTCATCTGAAGTTGCAAGGTGTTAAGCAAGTCGGTGAGCTTTCGCGCTTTTATTCCGTAGAAAAATACTGAGAACACGTAACGTGTTTTATTATAGACATTTTTTCTAGTTAGTTTATTGTTATAAAGCACATCTTTAGATGTTAACAATAAATTATACAGTCAGCTTTATTACGAGTCAAGATGTAAAGTGTCCATTGAACACGGAGGGCGGGCACGATCATTCAATTTTATACAAAACTTTTTTAATGTTTACAACACTTGAGTATTTTTCAAACAATACAAGATTCGTATTCAAATTCACTGTCCCATCAACATCCTTGCAATTATGGTCAGTTTAGAACAATACAGTAATTTGTATCTTTGCACAATACAATGCAAATGTATCGCGTACGAAACAGTATATAACCGCACACAGCATGCATTGTTGTTAGGTCTGAATATAATAATTACCTATTAACAGTGGCGCATATGCTACCTAAAAAATAGTTTATTTACCATTGAACGAAATTGTTTTAGTAATTTCTTTCACATGTAAAAAACTGAAGCATGATTTTTCTATATCGCTAATTCTTTCTGTCTTCTGTTTTTATCGAGAATTTGTTGCACCATAAAATTAATTATATGAATACGAGACTTCCAACCTAAGACATTATTTCCTCATCAGCCGTCTCATTAGTTCAATAGAGATACCATGTGAAAATTTTTTGGGAAACATCTGTTCAGTAGCGTAACTAAAATAAAAAAACTTGGGTCCCAATGTAAAATGGAAAAAAGGCCTCCCCATATATATATATTGAATGTAATATTAAGCAGTTCTACCATTCAATAGTAAGAAAAAAATCGTCTCCTATAATACTATGTATTACTCATTAAAATGGCTAAAATAATTTTAAAAAATAAAAATAATTGAGATGCGTAGGGTAGGGTGGGGATAAAAGTGCCACTTTTTACAAATGACAGGGTAACGTGATTATATATAGCCTTTACGTTATACAATACGTAATGTGTGTTGAAGAAGACATATCTGAGACTTATTTAATATACCAAAAACAATTGAATGGCATTGAGTTTTCTTTTTATTTAAAAATCAATCAGTCAGATAGAATTTTTAACCCCACAGTTCCTGGTATGGGGGTAACAAGTACCACCAGTACCAAAATCTTTCATTCGTTGTCCTAGAAAACTCTGATAACATTCTACAAATATCGAATTGTTTAGAAGCAGCAAACAAAGATTTATTTTCCCTCATCACCAAGTCAGCAGCTTGTTTCATAATGCTGATGAAAGTCTTCCCCAGCTCAATTATTCTCGTGTACGTACGTCCTCATTCTGCAAATAAGACGAAACAAATGTGAGTGTACACATTTTGTACAAATAGTACCGGGAGTGGGGTAGAAAATGCCACCGCGGCACTTTTAACCCTATACCGAAATATCAAAATAAATATAAAATTATAAAACAAAGATAATCTATATGGCTAAAAATGAACTTTACATTTATAAATAAATATGTAAGTGAATATGATAACTTACTACTACTGATAACAGTAGAAGAAAATGTGGTCACAAAACCAAAAATTGTGCAGTTTTGAAATTAAACTCGCCAACCATAAAAACAAAATACAGACGCGTACACCTCCGACTAGCACATTTACTCGACTAACGAAGTGTGATGAAAGTACGACTAACTTGATGTCCTTCTGGAATGAGGCTCGAACCCCCGACCACTAGAATACCAGGCAAGTATCGTAACCACTGAACTACGAGTCATTATAATTACATTTTTTGACGCTTGTTTTCCTCTTAAGATGCATAGCAAAAACAATAAAACAACGATAGAATCTAGAATTTGAATAGTAGTGCAGTGTAAATTTACTAATTACCAAAATAATTTTACATTTTCGAAAATAAAGAAGGCGAAAAGCTTATTTTCGTACTGCTGTATAAGTACGCATTTTATCATTTTATTTCTTGCTGGTTGGATTAAAAAAATATTGGTCCATATTAGATTTGGAAAAAGTGTCTAAACGTTTTATAAGACGTAGACTTTTTGGGCTCCAATCTAACGTGGGCCGCAATGCCTGTTTTGGTGTAGTTATGCCGCTGCGTGTTACCTTGGTTCTCCGACAAATTTGTGCGATGGGTACTTGATCTCGGAAATTTATTTACAATAAATTTGTGTACGTACTTACCTATGATGTCAGTGAGGATCCACGTTATTATCCTTAACAAAAATTTTAACAATTATTTTCATTAGTAGATATTAAAATATTTTGATATTATTAATTTAATATTATATATGTTAAATACCGGTTTTTACATTTAGTTCTCGCACATGGAGATGAAAATTCATCACGGATACCATTACGTCATTCATATATATATGCTACTGAATCTGTTCCCTTGTCATAGTCTCGACGCGTTATTACCTCTAATACTGAATCTCAACTCCATTTTATTGAATGAATAATGAAAAACCAAATATATATATATATATTTTATTATTTATTATTACAAAGATAATAAATAAAAATATGAATTTTAACCACAAAGATAATATTGCTAATTTTAAAAGTATAAAAATCAAATATCCCTATTTTTCTTAAACTGAACTATAAGGCATACACAAATATTCTAGAAAATGTATTGAATGAATCAAAATACAATTAATAATGAATATTAAAATAAGAAAGGAAACAAATGAAAAACGCAGAGATGTTTCACTGCATAGTTTCACGGTGCTCAGGTTTTTTTAGTGTGTATTTTACTAAAAATTAATGGTTCAAAATGTTATTTAATTTAAAAAAAATATTCGATGTACCTACTGTGATTTATTTTTCTGAATTCATAATTAAATTTGTCAAGAAAAGAATTTCTCGGTTGGGTACGCAATCGGACACGCCATAGATTGGTAAAAACGCTACCCCCTTTTCCATAAATATCAAAATGACAAAGCTCTCGTGATTTTCTCACGTTACCGACAAAATATGAGGTACGCCTGCGGAGCTAGGCGGGAGGTCCCTCGCCACCAGACTTGAATACAAAGCACACATTGCACTGGCGTACCGGCCGCATGTAATGCTGCAACGTAATTATTTATTCTCATTAAGCATCCGGTCCCAAACGCGCAAAAGAAATATCAAAGGCGACACACAAAAAAAAAGTTCTTCTAAAATTACAACACTTCGTAAAAAAATCTATCAACTCGTACACTAAAATATTCAAACAAGCAAGCTGAAATAATTCCTTTGCATAAGTGCCACTCTTGGTATTATATTTTTTTGTCTGAAAAATCCTTTAATCTGATCGTCGCCGATAGAAGATATCCTTTAAGTAAATTGAATGTCAGTAAAAATGTATTTATTAATGATGCCAATAATATTGATGTGTTGAATATTTGTGTTAGTTCTTTTTTACACGTTTGCTCATTTTGTTAGATGTCTTGCTCGAATTTGAGTCTTGCGTCAAACGTCAGCAGTTTGTGGTGCCAATTAAGCGCATAGTACCAGCAGAATAAAAGTATTTGTTTGTATTCTTTGGCTTGTCTTTAGAAAACGGATGATTATTTAAAACATAATCTTTTTGTGCGTAGAGAAAAATATAATCTAATAATATCTTTATATATATTTATGTACACTCTTATATAAAACAAAATCGATTATAAATGTATAGATTAAAAAATTTAATTAATGTATTTTGAAAGCACAGAAACACTTTTCTTCTCGACATCGCTAACAAAGGTCATCATATACCTATTGGATTGTTCAATATTCTCCCCATATAAATGCAATAGACGATATTTAAATAAATATCTTAGTGATGGCTCTATTGAATCTCTATCTGTAATGAAATTTCGAATCACCCTACACATTATTTTAATTAACCTGCCAATTCTCTCTTAATCAATATATTTGACCAAATACGCAATAACTTACATGTTATGTATGAATACCTATTTGAGAGTTAAATAGGATTATGTTAAAAAAATGTTTGTTAAGTAATACTTACTAATCAAATTTTATCAAAATAAAATTCAGACAAACCTCTACGCAATACTGTTATGACATGTATAACATACAATATTAACAGTAAACCTTATTTAAACTTTTTTTAAATGGTTCGGGAGTTTAACGCTAAGGCGAGGCTTGTTCCTTCATCTCGGTCTTCTGCTGCTGCCGATAGTTGCGTTAATATTCTTTTATGAGCAATTTATCGATCTAAATAAAAATAAAAATTAGTAATTTTTTTATTTGTTCATATAAACTGGAACACTGGAGATAGTCAGCATTAAATACTAAAACAATAGTAATAAACTCAAAGTTGTATCAGTTATATGGGTATTAAAAAATGTTAAAAATCACAAATGTATGCATTGCAATACAATAAAATTCAAAATTTGTATTATTGGTCCTAACTTTGACTTTTATATATCTGTCTCAATCCAATTTTACATATAACACAATAGAAAGAATAACGTTGCTTCTGGTTTCAAAAAGTCTACAGTGAGAAGAAAAGAAATTTCAATAAAAATTCTTTATATGAAAACATGATATAGATACATATATTTTTCATAAATGTCCTCAAGTTTGCTATGAAGTTGGTCGCCTCTGAAGTACGACTCTTCAATATCCATACAAATTGGCCGACCACATATGAAGGCATAAAGTTTGGTGTGCTCCTCAAATTTGAATCATATCCCCAGACACATTTGGAGAAACGAGAATCCTACCCCTTGATCAAAATGAAAGTTTTTTCATTTGGTTTTCCGTCAAAAAGTACGCCATCTCACGAGACGTGCGACCGCAAATATTACGTATTTGTTTCGATAACAAAGAAAGTTTATTTTGTTTTGTTTTCTTCGCTAAAATATTTCTTTTGTTACTATATTCTTTAGCGAAGTATTTTAGTTAATAGTAATCAACTGGTACCTACCCTTATCGAAAATGAAAGTTTATGTCATAACTTTGGGTAGATACACTTAACAAGGTTTTTAATACTAATACATACCTAGACTCCCCGTGGACGTAAATCCTATTAACATACATAATTTATTTCATAAATTAATGATTTTATTATTACAAATAAAGATACAAAAAATAGCATTAGAATCAAATCAATTCAATTCAAAATCAGCATCAAATCAGTTCAATACAAAAAAATTACACAGGCCTCACAATTATAACGTATTGAATGGCATAGATTTTGAGAAATTAGTTAATAGTAATTCTTAGTAGGTATTAGAGTGAAACAAGACAACCTTCCAAATCTGATTGTGTTACCATGATATTCATTTTCTCCCAACGCCCCTTTTATCTTACATCGTAATCCGTAGAAGCCAATACTTTTATCCTATTCATACTATGTCTAAATCATTCTACAGGATGTTTCAGAGACAGTCGTCCAAAAAAAGCCCACGGTTAGGAAATATTATTATCAATCCATCGAGTTCAAATAGGATAATCCGAAATTTAACGGTGTAGAAATTATTTGAACTTTTATGATTTTATGCAAAAAAGTAAAAACACATTATTTAAATTAGCCTTAAATAAAAATATCTTAACTAATTATATAAAACTTATTTGCATTATTACAATACATGTGTGCTACATTTCATCACGATTGATTGAATATTTTTGACACAGCGCTTATTTTTGTGAAGACTGGATGCAAATGTCTCGAAAATCGCAAAAACTTGAATTATTTTGAATTTGTCACTTGGACACCATGTATAATAAAATACGTTTTTTAATGCAGTTGATTATAAGTATTTCTACCCTTATATGAATTCTACACACAAGTTCGATATTGTTTACTTGATCAATGCGGTGACATTTGAGTTGGTATTTATTTGTGTATGTGTCAATGGTAGATAGTCGTGTCTCTCCTTCAATTATTACTGATTTATATATGTATCTCCTTCTCCTATCTTCTGTGTATTCCTTCTGTTTTATATTATCTGATTAATACTCAATCATTATTATTTTTATGATAACCAACTTTTATAATGAAGCAAAATTTGCTTAGCAGGTAGGTACTAATTGTTAAACAACATTATTAAATTACAGAAATTCTAGACGAAACGTGCATTATTTTTAATATAGGTAAAACATGACATTTTATAGAAAAAAGGCTATGATTTTTTTTATGTGAATTACTCGCCGAGATATAAGAAAAAAAAATCTAGTTTAAATATTCAAAAACATTAAATTAAATTCTATACATATCTTGGAGGGTTTTTCTTTATTAAGTCTTATTTCGTCACACTATATTCTGTTAATCATTTCTTCTAATAAACGTTTCGTTGAATTTACTTTTTATGTGTCTCCCGAAGATGAAAATAACGTGGGATAATTATCACATGAACACAGAAAATTGATCCTCCTCTTTCTACTATTCCTGCGGTATTATTTTATTTAGATAATATTTTTGTATTATATTTAATGTTAAAAATACTATGTTATATGTAGATACCTACATATATTAAAAGTTATTCATGTTTTGTTAAGAACATCCTGTGTTTTATTTGTAACAAACTCAAAAAAATGTTTTAAATTCTATCCAACTAATTATTGTTAATTAAAATGACACTGAAAATTATTGTATCATTTTTAAAATGAATATTTTTTTACTTGGTTATGATGTGACTTATGACAATTTAAAATAAGAAAATAATTTTTAATATATATATATATATATATGTATATATATATATATATACTCATAATATACATATTTATATGGTTTACAAGATGTTTACATTTTATTTTACAAAGTAATACCTACTTTACTTCAGTTTAAACCAAACAGACATCATAAATAAACGCCAGATCAACTGAATAAATAGCAAAGTCTCGTGTCCGAGACAATTTCGGAAAATAAACTGGATGCTGACGAAAAACTTTGTGTACATTCACACAGGGGGTGGACGGGGCAGCCAGGGGGGAGGGGTGTAGTGGAGGGGTGGCCACAACTCCCCTCTGCAATATTGTCGACAGTTCGAATAATAAAGCGCAGTCTCTCTTATGAAAATAAAAGATAATCAACTCAGTCTTCTCTTATGGGACATTTTACTCCAGAAGTTGCTTACACTAATAAACAGAAATACAACTTTTGTGTGGTCTCTTCTTCTTAGGGTATCTAATTTATGCGAGCGGGAGAAGGACGCCGCTCTTTTAAAAATGTATTTCTTCATGTTGTCTAATCCTACAGAATTATCAAAACCCTATTATATACATAATATAACACCATCTATTAATAAAAAAATAATGTGTCCGACTGTTTGACAAATCCAAACTAAATTTGCATAGTCATTTTTTAGAATCATGCAAAACATCTAAAACATCTTCATCCACAGTGGATATACTCGGATTAGTGCAATGCTGAAAGACCTGAATATGATGAACTTTAAGCAGAAAATATATTTTAATATAATGGTATTTATTTACAATAAGAAAATATCAGCGGAAGTTACACTTAAAATTGACGCAAATCAACATGAGCACGAGCATCGAATAAGAGGAAGGAATAGACTGAGACTGCCATTTAGGAAGAAGGCCAAATTTAAGAAATCGATGACGTATAGTTCGATGAAAGTTTTTAATAAAATGCCAGAAAATATAAGAAATGAGGAGAAATTGAATACATTTAAAATGAAACTGACCAAATATGTAAAATACATGTTTTTATAAAAGAAAATATTTTAATCTTGTTTATATTAGTGCTTATGTATGCACTATGTTAAGAATTAAATAAATAAATATCCATGGTAACCCCATCTTTTCCTTATATTGAATACCATTCTTAACATATTTTTCTTATTTATAATCTAGGACCCAGAGAAAAATATACCCTGCCCTCTCTGTCTGAACAAAAAATTTGCACACATTGCTACTATTAGGTATATTTAGGGTCTCAGTTAAATAAAGACACAGGTGATACCAATCTGTTATTTAACAAGAATAAAACATAACTAATGGCAACAGATAACCGCTGCTTCACCTACCTACCTACCTACTTAAAGATGTGCCCTAGCGTGGTATATTTAAAGCCGAATGAGTAAAATGAGTACCAATTTGTTTGATCGAGATTAGCCCTACCAATTTGAACATCAGAAACTTAATTTATCGTGATAAATAAAGTTCGTCTCTTAAATTACGATAAATAGTAGTCATCTGAACAAGAAATTGAATGATGAATAACAAAATGGGTATATGAAAAAAAAATGGTGAACGCCATGTGACCCCGGACCTCAGAAATATACAGTGGCGTGCAATATATAGATTTAGGTTATGCTGTTACCAATGATATTATACAATCATGTATAATATATGTACTTTCGTTTAACCAACGTCTTTGTACAAAATAAATTCGTCGGTTATGTACCGTATTTATTTATAATTTTAGAGTACTGTTAATAGTAAGTTTTAACGTAAAATAATACTTTCTTACCCATATAAAAAATGTATGGACGTTTTTAAGAACATTTTCATTATTGTTTGAAAATAATTCACGTAATAACTAAAGGAAATAATTATTTTTATTACAGGTTCACGTAGAAAATAGTTATGCCAATTGCTTTTTATTTTTCTCAAATCAAAAACCAATCTATGCACCAAATTTAAAGAACAATTATGAAATCAACAGGTTAAAAACAGTAAGATAGTAAAAGAGGAAGTAGACACTTCAATGATTTGCACGCAGTTGTAACCCTTTCTAATGTTATTCTGTTAATAAACAGCATAGGTAACGACTCTATACAAAACGGATCAACCGAAAGGAATTTTCAATTCAGTAAATAGTTATTTATATGATTTGAGTAATTCACTACCTTAAAGATAGAACTGAGTAATGTAAATAGCACAATGCGGCGAATAAAAAAAGAGCGCCATGAGTACAGCGGTGAGCTTTTAGAACTAAGCAATTAAAGTCTCTACTGGTACACAGATGGCACTAATTGCAAAATAATGTTTTCGTTAATATTAATATAATTTTTAAATTTATATTTGTTTCCCAGAATGTTTAGTTATGCACAGCTTTTTTGCTTGTATATGGCAGCACCAACTTGGGTAATATGGTACCAGATTATTTGAACCCAATAAAAGTCAATAAGTAATACAAGCGGAAAGTAATATGTAGGTACATATAAATGTTTTAAGTTTTGCACAGAACAGAAAATTAAAAAAATATAACAAAATAATATAAAAAGGTTACAAGTAGGTAGTAAATAATAATGAAGCAGAACAATCGTTACAACAGTTTTTAAATCGTGAACATGATTCGTGCAACCAGCGAAGTCATGCATTATAATCGATCACATTTTATGTCGTTTCTATCATAGAAATACCCATTGCAATGCTTACAATAATCACTTGCATCCACTACATAATATTCTTTAATACACACAAACATTCGTATGGACTCACTCAATGCAATGGCGGCCGGCTGGCAAGTACAACGAGATGACTTGAGCTATGTAATCAATCAATATAATACAAAAGGGCTTTGTTTAACTCACATTTGAAGACTGGCTTCTAAAATACTTCAGAGCATATATTTTAGCACATATCTCGCATTTCACTACATAAATTATATATTTCTCTGATGAACGGCGACAAACTAACCACATACGATGAGTGATAAGTAGCACTAACTTTTGGCGCTCTCCGTTTATTAGTTTAGGAACTAGAAGTTCCAATCTATTTGTACGGTATATTATCTATGGTGCCATATTCACCCATTTACCTTATGTTTTTATTAATTGTATGTACAGAAATTTTTTGATTTTATGGATTTTTTTTATTGATACATATTGTTTCTCCAATCATGTAGAATGATACTTCGAATAAGCATTCGCTAAGAATATAACAATTTCATCTTACATCGTACAATATTGATAAAATATAATTAATATTTTGTATTTTACAAATAAATACCTCTGTTGATATACAGATATATATTATAAACGTAAAAAAAACGGGGTTAAGAATTATTTTTTTTCCTCTAGGACTAAATAATAAGGGTGTTATGAATTTATAATTTTTTAAAAATTCACCGTATGAAGTAGGTACCTACAAGAAGAAAAATGAGGAACGTTTTAACTTTTTTCCCCGCAACTAATATTATAAATTTTAAAGTTTTTGAATCGCCGCCATTTTGAAATAAGATGACAGATCATGCTAGTTAAAGACTTCAGCCGAGATGTCTACCAGATACATTTTATAGAAAATTTTGATTGAAATGAAATAAGAATTGCAGAACTGTTCTTTCACAAAATCCGTCCTGAGATATAACTGTAGGTATCTAGACGTAAACTTTTTATGTGTTTTCGAGACCTTCTAGTCATAGTCTAAAAAATTGCATTAATATTTTCTAAAATTGCGTTAAGATACTCTCTACAATTATAGAATTCTACACAAAATCCGAAAGTATTGATATGTTAATCGAAATCGTTATTATGAAAACAGTAATGACCATTTATAATCTTTCATATATTTTTCTTTCACCATAATTCCTCTGTATAGATCAGATTTCTTCATAAACATATCTTAGTGTTGCTACTGTGGTCACATTTATATAGCAACATAAACATAAGGATTTATTAAACAATCACAACCTTCAAGTAAATCGGTGAAAACCTAGACGTATCTAGATTTCCCAAAAGTTTTAATTACTTACTGTTGAAAATTAGTCTGTCTATTATATAATACATTAGCTCAAATTTAATTCCTAAATACAAGTAAACACTTTTTTACACTGTTTCAATAAAGATATTTTTTAACGGATTCATTAAATCATAAGCGCCTCTAAACAAAGAAATTATATATTCACCCTATTTGGTAGGTAATCTGTAGGTAGAGACTACTCTTTATTTTTTAATTTCCTGTTCATAATAATATTTTTACTTTACTTTGTTCGACTTGAAATGAAACAATGATTTCACCGTGGGGTTGCTTACATCGAGTACCTTCCCGGGTAGTGTTTGCTATTTGTGTGGTCACAATGAAACTAAGTGCAATTCTCAATTTGCGGACGCTTGAGCTGCGTGCTGACTTAGTTGCACGAGAGTGATCTATTTCATTAACTGTATGGCGTTGTTTTTATATTGATACCTAAACAAAAGTACAATAGATAATTAGAAAATACTATTTTATATCCGAGAGTACCTACCCACACAAATTAATGAAAATATTTATTCTTCATATTATTGTAATGTCGCACATATTTTAAATATCCATAATTTAAAAAAATATTTTTATAATATATATTTTTATTATGTAGGTAGGTAGTTGCTTTGAGACCTCTCTTTTAGGATTATTTATCTTATATTTGATAAAGACGTATGTTTGTATGTCTGTAATATCGACATCGCTCTCATCCTCAGATAGATTTTAGGTAATTACATGTTTACAGAAAAATCTGTAAGCTTCTGTAGATGAGTTGCTATTTTTTACTGCTCTAAAATAATTAGGTACCTACACTTTATTTCAAATTCATTAATTAAAATTTTTTTAAATCAAATTAGCATTTTATACTTAAATCCACAATTTTTATTATCTATTTAGTAATATTTTTACTTTTATTTGTAATTTGTATGTATTTTTAATTTATAAAATAACATTCACATATAAAAAGTGTACCGATAATAATTTTGTATCAACTCTAAAGACATTCGTGGCCGTGAAGTGGCTACCGAATGACTTAGCAAGAATCTAAAAATAGCTAGCCGCATAGTAATATCAACTGTTGCCGATTTATTTAAGTTAGTTTTCAATCATTAAGCACATTATTCTTCTTCATATATGCACAGGCAGGCTTCATATCCAGTTAGTGGCACTTCTGTGATTGGTTTGTATACTCCTGAGATGCCCCATGAGAAAACGTAGATTGGGCACGAATCCAGGTTGTACTTTATTGTTTGAGCAACTCCACATTTAGGTACAAAGGGTGATTCTAAACTAAACCCCATATATGCATCAATTATGCACATCGGCTATTTCATCTTCGATTAAGTATATATTAACTGAAATTTATTCTCTCAACTTTTTAAATATCATTTCCATAACGTAACAACCCTCACGAGTTGTTTAACATATCGATTTGTACCATGTACTAATAGTTTTTAACAAGGTTCGCATTAAAAAATTATTTTACAAACATTGATTTTTATATAAGTAATTAGACAAAATGCTTTGTTTAAACCACTATTTATTGATAATTCAACATGTTTCGATACCTATGGTATCTTCTTCAGGAAACAATGTATACTGAAATTAAAAATACAAGCATAGATAAAAACAAAACTATAAAGTCGTGAATAATTGCATAGATAATACCTGTTTTGTTTGTATCTATGCTTGTATTTTTAATTTCAGTGTACATTGTTTCCTGAAGAAGATACCATAGGTATCGAAACATGTTGAATTATCAATAAATAGTGGTTTAAACAAAGTATTTTGTATAATTATTTATATAAAATTAGGCCACAAAGTAATTGATTTTTATTGTGCGTATGTTGGTTCTTTATTATTTTAAGTAAAAAATATAAGAAAAGAATTACTCAATTTAAATCTGAATTTAAACATCATTAATTGTAACATTAAGAGGTAAGCAGATTAGTTTCTGGGTACTCCATATAAATATTTACATAGAATGTACAATTACGTTCAAAAGTTTTTGAAAAAAATTGTGTTGACAAGTGAAGTAATAAATTTGGAAGGGGTTCGATTAAAATTTTTACTCCAGCAACGCACACTTTTTCAACTGAAGATTCAAAAGTTTTGAAGTTACTCGAAGTTCTACCATCGGAGTAGGGATATAACAAGCTACTGAAACTTTTTTAATTTATTAAATTATTGTGCCGAGAGCGGAATACATATTTTTTAAACCAGATAATGCTTTTAAAAATATGAAGTTTTTATTTTTAAATTCTCGGTTTTGTAAATACAGTGTTAACTGAACATGTCAATCACTTTTAAATATAGCTATTAATTTATTAATATATCTTTGTTTTCGATATAGTGCTATTCAAATTATTATCTTCCAAGTTTTTGTAGATATATTATATTTTGAACGTCCTGAAAATATGAAAGGTTTGCATTCACTTGTAAACTAACTAAACTGAAAACTAGTGTTAACTATAATGTCAAAAATCATAGAAAATATTATATTTAATTATGTAACATAATATCTTTATACACTTACAAAGAAAAATATAATAATACATTTCAAGGTATTAAAATAATTTTTAGAGACAAATTTTTATGACACTATTTTAAAAATTCTATTTTTTTTAAATGTATCTACAATGTGATAAAAGTATCAGCAGACAAAAGTTTGTTTTTGATTTTTTTTAATAAAGTGGAGATATACTTATATGTATATTAAAAATGGATTTCTTGAATAAATTATTGATATTTACCCCTGCTCGATAGAAAAATATTTACCTCTCCGCATAAATGTAGGTGCCATCGCCAAAGGGTGCGTGTAGTAGGGGGGTTCCGATATGAAAGTTTCATGCAACTCAGGGGTGTAGCCGTGGAGCTCCTGGCATTTCCGTCGGACGGGGGTCGAATTACACCCCTGGCGCAGGGTATGTCACGAGATAGTGACAGGTAGAATAGAAAATGGATGAAAGCGAATAGTCACAATAATTTTAAGATATATGTATGTGCAAAGGATAGCTATCCGTTGGTAGATGTGCGGCACATTTGTTTCTCAACCAAAAAAGATATCGTAATATTATACAGGAGTAGGAATGACCGATATACAGTTGATGATATACAGTTGATAATGGTGGTAATGGTTCTGCAAATTTTGTTACTACAGGGTGAATATTATGTTCCAGGGCCATTTTGATTTGGGAGACATTTGTTAGTTTGCATTTAGTGGTCGTAAAAAGTTCGACTACAATTTATTATAATGCAAACGTGAAGTCGATTAAACATTTTATCTAAATAATAATGGCAATGTTGTAACCATAAATGGTAATCGCTATCGTCACATGTTGAAATTTTGCGAGAATTTTTTCTCGGTCGCACAATGTCAAAAAGTGGTGATATTGACCAACTCCTCGATTACCCGATTTGACAGCTTCCGACTATTTTTTGTGGGAGTACTTAAAAGACGAATTCTATGCCAAGAAGCCAAAAACAATTCCGATGCTTCAATACAAGAATGTTCTTTTTTATTTTATTTTATTCGGAAAACATACAGTTTATCAGTATATACGAAAATCAATAAAAGCTAAACAATAATTAAACCAGTTACATATTTTCTTAGAAGAATACTTTATACAGCGAATAAAAGTTGAGAATGAAAATTTTAACATAGAGAAAAAAGTTATAAATAAGAAAGTAAGAAAATATTCGAGGGGAAAGGAAAAAGAAAATGGGATAGGGAATAAAATCTGAGTGATAGAAATAAAAATAAAAATAAAGGCCTTGAAAGTTTATGTATTGAATTTAGATTTAATTGAGGTAACTGAAGTATTGAAAATATCTAGTTCGTATATGTTATGAAAAATATGGTTAAAAGAGCACGCATTTACGCCACTGCCTGAGACGGCCACTTGGCCAATGTCCATATTACATACATAATAATTGTAATAAACCAAATAATTAATTAATAAAACTATTTTTTTTTTTAATTTCCTAGTTATTTAAAAACAAAATCGGCCTAGAACATAATATTCACCCTGTATTACCGTAGTTATTTAAAATTTGTGAACATTAAGAGTAACTACTTACATGTATAATTTTTAAAACATTAAATTACATGTCTACTTTTCTTTTTAAACGGATGCCAGAAAATATGTATAAAAAAAATTATTTTCGTTTAATTTGTTGCCACGAATCTTTTTTTTTCTCTTTATATTTAATAAATATTTGCTTGTATCATTTTTATGCTGTTTAATATTTATTTTTTAATACATTTTTTGTATACCTATAGATATTATTTTTACAGTGAATACATCCGTAGAAATAACGTTTAAATATATCAATCTATTACAAATTTGTATAAATAAATATTATATGTGGTACTTACTAAAATTAATATATTCACATATATATTTTATGTAGATGAAGTATGCCGTAGTCAGTACCTACCTGATGAAATTGACTTCCGAGCGCTTCCAGACGCGTTGAAACAATCATGTCTGTTTTATATTGGTAAAAGCTATGTTCCCTTTCTTATTTGACAGGTATTTTTGGGGAATAAGACCGAAACCTTTTCAGACTCCACCGCAAATAAGAAAATAACAAATATTCCTACCCTTTGCCGAAACAATGTCTCCAGACGAAGGGGCGGGGGCAGAATGAGGGCGGATTGTTTTTTCAGGGAACATTCTACATTTCATGAATACATGGAAAATAGATTATACCTACCTATATATGTGCCCTTTCCTAGTTTTTCTATTGCGTCATATTTTGATAGCAATACTATTTATTAATCATTTAAATTTTATTTTAAATGGGTAACCGTCTCTGAGGGAAAGAAATAACTCCTACTATTGATTATTTAAACGTATATTAATATCTGCGATGTTATATATTTTAAAAATGTTATTAAATTTTAAGATATTTATTTAAATTATAATTATATATTGATACAATATTTATTTTAATAGACCAATGTAATAAAAAGCCTTGCCTATTTTCAAAATAAATGAAAATTTCATAAAATTTTGTAATAATTCGACTAAATTAAAATTTTCAAAAATAATTTCTACATACCTACAACAAAATGTATTTTTTGATAAAATAATTTAAATGTTATAATCGTCTTATATCACATGAACGCAGATGAGATTTCTCTTGGAGATTCGTCTCAAGTGCGCTTAAAAGACAGACATATATCATTATGGTTTTGGAAAATATATATTAAAATAAAGGTGTACGCACTTATTATATTGCATAAGAATTGATATAATTATTTAAAAAAATGTTTCCATACATAATATTATATCTAAATATTAGTATCTTACTAATTTTTTCGTTACAGTATTATTTATTGTTAAAATTAATAATGAAAACTCAAGTACCTCAGTGTCTCATCCAGTTGCCGTTTACAAAGCAGCACACCTTACATTTTAGTATTTAACTCTATTCAATCAGCTCCCAGATCTCTCGGAAGGATCTTCGCCTTATTCAAATTAAATAGAAGTTTATAAAATGAGCAGCGCTTTATTTCACAGCAGATTAACTTCTTCGTTCTTCCTTCCTCTAAGTCTTCTTTCCAGAAAAGACAATAGGTGTGATATTGCTCGTGAAAGTAAACTCCATTCCGTACATTGTGTCGGGGGTGGGAGGAGGGGAGCGGCGGGTTTCGGCGGGGGGTAGTCTCACTTTCCCGCTCTTTTGTGTGATTAAGTACCAACCCTGTTTCAAGCTTCGGAAATCTAGGGCTGGAGCGGCGTCCACACTGCTTGATTTCATATTGTTGTAAAATATCCCAAAGGGCAGATCTTGCGCCAAGTCACGACGTTGGCTGTCTGATGAAAAGATCTTAAAAAAGTAGTCAAAGTTTTCATGACGCATCTGAATATTAAAGTAAAAACAGAAAGATTTTAAAAAAAGTATACAGCAAGATAACAATCGAATATTAAGCACTTAACAGACTTTTAATGTGAAACTTCATAGTCTCAGAATGTCATTTTAGTAATGTTATAAAGGAGTCACTCAGATTAGATTTATTAATTTTATACTCTAGTTAGAGTCCGTATATGAAATTAATAAAAACCGATTAAAGATATTTTTTCGAATAAACAATAGGTACATTGATATTTTCGTGTATTTATTATCATTTTAGCGGACTATAAAAATAATTTCTTTATAGTGCGTTAAAAAAACATGAATAATCTATTAAAAACTAACAAAAATACCGTTAAAAATGTGATAAACTCTGGTCATCTAGAGACCGTATTGCAAAGCTGAATATACCCATCGAGACGATACTTGCAGTGCAACTCCCACCAGTCATAAAGACGTAGGGTACCAGTGACATGTAACAATGCAAACGCGGCTAGCTGCACTCAGACGGGCTGAGTTACGACCACTCTTCTTATCGATGAATCCCCAATCTTAATTTACGAGCCTAATAGGTACTAATTTCCACCAATGCACAACTTAACATTGATAAATTAGTGCATTCCTAATTGGTATCTGTTCTTGATATCTGCCGCCTATCACACATTCAAATTCACGTACATGTATTTCGTCACAAATACACCCCGCGATAGAAAGAAACAAGAGGGTATTTGGGTGAATATTAGGGCATCCAATACCCTCACAAAAATCTCATCATTCTCTAAACCACTTGATCTGGAGTCAATATACATCAACAGGCACACATAATCAACAATAAACAATAATAATGACCTCCAAATTGGTAACTCCATAAACTTACATGTGTTTGTCGATTTTTACTCCCAAATATAAGATTTTATCAATTATACAGAGATGTTTGAAAGTAAAACGGAGCAAGCGCCTTAGGATTATCAAGTTATTTTTTGTTATTCACATGGAAATAATAGTTTCACGATTTAAAGTTGTACTATTAATAATGTTACAACGGCGTATGAGACGTCATTTCTTTCAAACGAGAGCAGTCTTTCTGTAAAATATTTTTAGATATATTTTTGATTTAACAAAATTATATCATTTTCATTTCAAATCCATGTGATGATGGCCTTAAGATAGATTGAAATTATTACACCGTGGCTAACGAAGTTTCACTTCAATGATTCCTATATTTTATAGATATTATGGCTAGTAGCTAGAGTATTTAATAGCTTTTCACGAGCTACAGTAGTTATTCTACATCTTTAATGGAAATGTAGTCCAGCTAATCCAACTAGATATATCTATGTTAGTAGCGTATTCAATATTATTGACCCGTACTAGTCATTAAATTGAACATAAGGCAAAAAATGTAGCGCTGACAATCAATCTGTAAAATATTTTTTGTGTGACTTACAGTGTTGCCAATGAATCTGTAAAATATTTATTGTGTGTGATGTTCTTAAGAACGTCATTCTGATAGTTTATTATATATTGTAGAGTATATTCACTGATATATTTTTGTTTTTAGTCTCGACTTATTTGAATATATAAGTCACATATAGCTCATCCCAGATCGCCATTTCTTACACTTTGTCGTCCTTGGTTCATCCTTGTTGGTGTATTTCCGTCTGCAATTAAACAAATAATAATAAATATATATCATTCCTTACACAATGAAATAGCTTCGTCTCTATGAGATATCTGATATTTATTAAATAATAATATCCATAATCACAAAAAGTAATTCATGCACTATACATGAAATGTATTAATCATTTTAAAGAGTAACAAATCAAGCCGCATAAGAATATTTTTGAGTTATTGAAAAAGTTTCAAATAGAAACACAACGCTCAAATATATGTTGCCTGCAACGAATAATGTAGTTTTTTGGACACATTTGGACACACGCAGGACATGAGTAGGCTCATTATGTTCGAAAGAACCCTAGGAACTAGACCCAGAGAACGCTCTTTTGTGCACTGAAGGACCGAGTGAAAATAACATATCGTCATCTTAACTCCATATACCTGTCTCCAGATTTGTTCATTACGCTGTAGTTGCTGCTGTAATTTTTTAAATCATTATAATTTTTCACAGAATCCGTCCTATTTACGTCTTTCGCACCCATCATAGACGGGTTATAAACACTAGTTATTTATATAAGTGTTGATTCTGCGTGGCTCACAATTCTGTTTAATTAATTTACTCAGCGAAAATGGCACTCGGGTCTGACAGATTTTAGTGCTGCCCAAAGTTCGGGAAGAATATCTGAAAATTAAGGCAATACAGTCACACTGTGTACGAACCTACGGCTCATATTACCGCCTACCGCGCACCGCCTATATATCTTGCAAATTCAGACTGACAAATTTGGCATTCCGGATTGCGGTTTGTTGGAGAAGTTTGTAGCTTTAACCGCTCGATTATAGATGGCGCTCGGTGTCAATTTTGGTTGGGCCTAATTGAAATTTAATTGAAGCAATCCAGGAAGTTCTGAGGGGAATCGTCTTTATTTAGTAATGGGTTTGAAACTAAGATTCTTCTTAAGTGGATTTAGATGAATACATATTTAAAAAGAGAGAATAATTAAGTTTGCTAATTGACTTGTCTTGTCTTTAAAAATTACCGCTTTTCATATTCATGTAAAAATTATCGGATTAAACGTATTTTAATTTTTTCGTGACATAATTAATTTCTGTAAACGCCTCAAAAATGTATAAGTAAGAAGATTTATAAATGTAAACAAGACATGAATTGTATAAAACAATAATGTATATATAAATAAGTTTTATTTGAAGTTACTGATTTTTCCATTAAAATGCAAATTAATTAATTAGATTAATTCTAGAACATTTCATTTTACATCTTTTTATGACAACAGTATTGTACTTTGCAGTTATTTAATTTAAAAAAATCATTCAATTTATTTCAGGGGCGTAGCTCCCTATGTAATTTTCCCTGTGTAATAAATACATGTGCAGTGCTGTGTATTCTAACAATATTAAAGGTCAAACAAGTTAATTAAAAACAATGCTCGTGTTGAGATAACTATGTACTGTATACATGTATAATGTTATAAATGCCAGTACTAGGATGTATTTACTACTTGACTTAATGTGCTGATCATGGGTGGTCCGAATAAATAACGATTGCTGTAACAACGTACGCAGGATGCGTAACATTACATTAATTAAATTCTTTCACTATTCTATACATGCATATAAATATGATATTACAGTTATGTTAAGATATATAGGAATATTTATATTAATTCATTTACTCAACACTACCGAATCAATTTAATTTTAAATCATTAATTATTATAATTTTTTTTTAAAACATGTAAAATATAGGTAGGTATGTGTACAGTGCATTGGAGATTTAAAAAAAAATGCAAGATAAATGTTAAAAAAAAAAGATTATTATTGGCAAATAATAACGATAAGAAAAATTGTGCTATTAAAATGTACCCTATTATAATATTGGTAAGTACATATTTTAAAAAATTCTACTTTTGCCGGGAGCAATTGATATAGATATGTGTAATTGAATTTCAGAATCGGGTTTATTACTTTTTAACAAATTTGAGTTATATACTCGTATATCATTGGATTCGAAATTATTTTTTTATTTAAAAATGTAGGTGTTCTGTATTTCGATTTTCAAATTACACATTGTTAGCTAACAATATTCAGTATAATGTTAGAGTGAATCAAACTCGGTATAACGCGATGTGACTTTCAAAACCTGCCATGTTTTTGTATCATAATAAAATAAATACAATAATGAAAGAAAATACATCTTTTTAAAAATATTATTTATTATTATTAGTCATTAAAGTGTGACAGTTTTGCTTGATTTTCTTTAAATATAGCAGGTAATAAATGTTATTTGATGTATTGACATGATAGCCTATTTTGTCAGTATTTAATATTTGATCAATATTTTTTTTTTTATATTAAGTCACGATGCTTTTGTCGCTGCGGCGCTTTCTGTCCATTCCGCTTTTATGCTAGGACGTTGGGCTCCTTTAATTTCCGTATCCAGCAGAATATCATATTTTTTATGAAATTATTAAGCCAGAATAGAGTTCGAAGCATTTTTTCGTTTTGCTTTGGTCAGTAAGAAGATATTTTTCTCCCTGCTTTCAAATGCTTCCAATCGTTTATTTTGCATAATATGTTAGGTATGTACAATATAATATAATACTAATGAAAAATTATTATTATACATACATAACCTGTATTATCTTAAGATGAAAACAAATCTACTATAAAATTTAATAAAATGATTATGTTAGGAGAACATTCTTATTGTGAAGTTGTAATTATTCAGAACATAGGTCTGTGATAGATCCCAGTGGTGCAACAACAATATTTTTCGATAAAATTGATTTTATATGTATATCTTTCTAATTAATATATTTAATTCATATTTAAAAATGACTATGTTGTTATGCTGAGGGCAAAAATTACGTATCTTAGATGACTTTACATATAGAGTTCTTAAACCATGTCGCTATTACATAAAATTAAATGTATGTGTATTTATACATAAAAATATAGATTTAATTACTTTAACTTTGAATAGATCGGTAGTAGTATATTTATGTATAACCTCGGGTATGAAAAACATAACAAACTCTTGTTAATCGTTGACTCTGCCAGTATATCATCCGATATTCTATCCTAGATAGGCACTTTATACTGCTCAGGCACACTAACCCGATTAGGCACTTAATCAGAGCTTTGAAATTATAAGATATTAAAATACAAATTAAATGTAATGATTATAAAGATGTATATATAAAATCAATTATATTATAATCTTTCTAATTAATACATTAAATTAGTATTTAAATATCACAGACCTGTGTTCTGAATAATTACAACTCCACTTCATAAAAGTGCGTTCTCCTTAATAATATAAGATATTAATTGTTATTGAAGAATATTAATCTAACTGGGGCACATTTATCTGAGATTTGCATTATAATATATTAACTACTGCTGAGACACACTAAGATGACTGGGGCAAATTAATCAGAGCGATTAAATTTTTTTGACATTGACTAATATGAAACCCTTTTTTAAATTTATTTAACGCTAATATTTCTTACAGATAAATAAATGAGGAATATACCCTTTTTAGGCAACTGTTGCCAACCCTAGATTTGGTCACGTCTTCTTCCATGTTGTCGTGTCATTATTAATACAACTCAAAACGCATGAATATTCATCATTTATTATCACTTCATTGCAGTATATTAATGTTCACTTGAAATAAGGTACCTGCCCATTAGTATATCTGGCCGACGATTAGTGAGGCACTTCGTGTTTTCTGACTCGTGAATATTTATTTTAATTTTAAATAAATGCAAATTTTTTACAAGAAACATAATTAATATTCTTAGTATAATACTGTACCTATCGTGAATTTTTTAAGAAAAAATGTTGTTTTCAAAGAATTCGCCCCATTTAACTTTATGGAGAATTTGTGACGTTTTAAACATCTTTTTGTACCGTGTCAACTTTAATAAATTTCAGACTTACCTTCTGAATTCACTTGAGTTCTTAAAATGAAGAGACATTATTTAAATTAATAGATTTAAATTTAAATTAAATAATACAAGTCACGTACATTACTGTATTCTCCAAATTTAAAAATATATATTAATACATTGTTTGATCTCAATTTGTCAATTGAAACGTTTTGTATACTCAAATCATCTAATATGATTTCATATTTGGAAACGCAAGATTAGTTTATATTTAACTTTTGAGCGATATTAAGATATTAGTAGACTTTAAATCACCAAGTCCTTATTTTTATAATGATCCAAAATGTTTGTTACGACAGAAACGGAAAGGCTGAGAAAGATATCGAAAGCAGGGTGACTGCAGTGAATAAAATTAACGGCGCTTTGAATAGAATAATATCTAATGGGAACTTAACAACCGAGGCAAGACAAGCGGTACACAATAGATTCCTGGTACCAACACTGGTGTACGAAAGTTAGGCTTAGAACTGACAGAAGAAGTAGAAAATTATACTGAATGAAGTGGATATGAGATCACTTAGACGTATATATGGCAGATCTATTTATGATAGAGTAAAAAATGTAAAGCTGATCTTAATATAGTGAGTGAGATTAAGAAAGGATAACTTAGGTTGTATAATCATATGAAACGGATGAATGAGGAGAAAATGGTAAGAAAGATATATGACATAAATGTCGATGGCACTAAAAATGGAGGACGTCCGCGGAAAATTTAACACTACCAAATAAACCATGTACAGAAATTCCATTTCAATTTAGAAGCCTCAATAATCGACGAGCTTGCATGAAAATATGTATAAATGCGGAAGAGGCGAGAATTGTGTATCGGGACAGAAAAGTGTAGCTCTCTATCCTCTCTGCTTACCCCCGCGGAGAAACGGCGTTATGGTAAATAAGTCAAAATAATTTTAAGCACTTCGCGGTATTTTTTCTATTGAAATCCATAACCTTTGGTTAGGTTAGGTTAGGTACCAAAAAAATGTGAATATTTTTTTTACAAAATATTTTGTCAAGCAAAATTATTTTTTTCCACATAAAGCTGCGATTTTGAGGGACTTTTTCGCACTACCTTATCGTGTTACCGCTCTTGTTCTATGGCACTATAGTGCTTGATCATTTTACGGGTAGCCATGCTAGGAAGTGTAAGTGCTAAAATTAAGTTTTTTTAGGATTTAAAAAAATAGTATAACAATATAATATTAAATACATTAAAAACTCTTTATACTGCACCTGGAAATATTATTTTAAATTACGCTTTTCACAATAAAAGCAATTAATAAAAATAACTTTATTGAATTTCGAACAATACCCTCAAATAATATGGTCAATTTCATGATGATATAGATTTAGAGCTTAGTGTCAAACACGTGCAAGTCATATTTTGGTACGACGTATTGTAGAGTATTTGTATTGATAATTTACTTCCCTACAGTCTACACCAGAAAGCAGTGTACTCGTAGTGGCAACATAACATAGCAAAAAATATGCCAAAAACATTTCCCTTTATGTAAATGTGGAATCATAATATAAATATAGATTGCAGGCATTCAAATAAGTTGTAGGTGTGTACTGTTTTTTTTAGAAATCGCATTTTAATATTTCCTTTATTATATTACTTCAGAAACACTGCGCACTGTAATATTGATACATCTCATATAAACTGCCGCGACTGAGTGGGCGTCTGACAAGAAATCAGATTCTGAGAGGGTAGGTTGGGATCCCCAGCCATTTAGCTTTTATTGTAACACTTTTATCTAGCCAAGACATAAACCACTTTATTTAAGATAATATGTCACCAGGAGAAACGCACCACCAAAGTCCGCTTGTGTAATTTACGCTGTTACGAAGTATTGTCCCTTCTGACTGCTTGTAATATTAAAATATGTGTATCGCGTTATACCGCTGGAGCTAAAATAATTTTTAAAGTATGTTTTATTGATTATTGAACACAACTCCTGTTGTTTTTTCGATAAAGTATAATTTCAATGTTGAAAAATAGGTTTTACGGAAACACTGGTCGTGGCCGCTCAGCGGTTAGCATTAGCCTCGAGACCAATCTTAACTATGCAATAATACGACAAAGATTGCACCATGAATATTATAGGATTAATATTAAAAATCGATTTATTTTCCCAGAAATTCAATTTATTATACAAGTATACAACTTATATGAACATCACTCCACTGTTAGATATCCGATGATATCAAAAAAGCATTGATACTTATTATCAATTAATTTAGCACATAGCTCCCCATCATTTCCATCCTTTATTTGTAGGCAGCGCGATGGAGTTTGTTGTATTTTCGCCAACGACGAGACATTCACCAAAATAATTTATTTATTTAATTCTGGCCCGGGAGCGGCCGCCGCCTGTGGAGCTCCCCGTCTCTTCGGACGGAACAATTTCATCGCCAAGATTCAAATGAAAAAGCTAGCATCTGCTTTAAACTTTCTTAACGAGACTTGATTTAGGTAGCCACTTTATCTGTACCAACAGTATTGGTTAGATACACACACGCACACACAGCAAAAGCGATCGAATAAGAAAAGTTATTAAAAGATATTCGCAGTAGAACTAAAATGGATGTAGTTCAAATAGCGGTATGGGCACCTCAATCAAAGGAATGACAGCCATTGGAGTAAAAAGGTGCTAGAATGCGTAGGTATTGGACGCTGAAACGTAAATTGCTCTCCTGCTCGTTGAGCCGATGGTACAATAAATATTGCAGAAAGCGGCTGGAGGTGGAGAACAGAGGCTAGAGAAGAATAAAAGAGAGTAAAAAAGAGAAAAAGAGAGAAAGTATATGAACGTGGTCTGAAGAAGAATATAAGAAAAAAGTGATTGACTTTTACCGATTTGAATTGCTAAGCCCTGTGGGTAGCGATAATGTGCGCGGCCAATAATGTGTCTTAGGATTTAATCAAACCATAAAGAGAGTAATATATGTATTACACTTTGAATTGCTTGTACGCGGTATAATCAAATAAAATAAAATTAATCAAATAGTACCAATATAAAATTGCAAACAATGTTAGATTAACTCAAAACGAATCGACGTAGGAAACTTTGATTTTTTTATTATAATATTGATTTTGAATATATGTACCTATCTATATATCTATCTTTTAATCCATTATCTATCCGATCGTACACCCTTCAATCTATCTAAGCCAAATTTTATATAGGTGATTAGTTTTTAGGACTCTGCGAAGAACATGGGCAACCTTCCCTCTCCCATTGGTCACCTTATCCCCTCACTGCGATATAAATGTGTATAATATTGAAAGTCAAATGTTCTAAATTTTACATTGCCCTTTAAATTCTGCACAAAACACAGGAACCATCTGCCTCCCCACTCCACCCCTTCCCTTTGATATACATGTAAATTATATTAAATACTATCGAAATATTGTTCAGTTACACTCTAGGATCCTGAAGAAAATATAGTCACCCCGCCTCATTCTCCCGGATATATTACCCTCCCCCTCCCCTTTGCATACCTATTTAATTCGTTACTCTTTTCGACCTGCGTAAAACAAAAGCAACGCTATCACTTTCCCTGTCCTCTAACGACTTGATATGGCACGGTAGTAATATTTAAAAAAATCTTAATTATTACTTTTCACAATTTAAAGATATAAATTTCATCGCACGCATCTTATGAAATTTTAGTTGTTAAGATAATGTCCAGCGGGCAGGAGAGGGGGTGGCGGTGACTGAAATTTCCTCAGGGTTAAAGAGTGTAAGTAAGCAAAATTTGAAACATTTATATTGGGGAAGGATTGGTGTAGCCAGGGGGAGAGAAAAAAGGATACCTATACTTTGGGCGGGGTCCTAATGCGTAATATTGTACAATTTGGAAAAGATGACATTAAATTTAATATCATTAAAATTTTGTACATTTGCTTTAATTATAAATTGCATTTAAAATTCCTCCACGTGGTTTGCCAAAAATAATATACTCTATTTAAAGAATATTCTTTTTATTCTCGGAAAATATTTACAATAAAATATATATATAAATATCAGAGAGAGAGAAGACTCCTGCCAACAATTAGCTGACATTTTCTGGGAAGCACATCCGGATTCGAGCAAACACTTCCAGCGGAACTGTCGGGGATCTGGATTGCCGTGTGCTGGGCCGGAATTGATGTTTACCGGGTAACGAGCGCCCCACAGGGCCGCCTCAACAATTTAATCTGGCCCGCCCGCACCGGGGAGGGGACAATTATACAGAGATACCAAAATAAAGACCGGAGGAAAGTAGCTAGATATATATTTATACATATCTGCAGGCTTTAGTTTTACTCGGAATTCGTAACGTTGACTGAAGGGATAATTTATTTGTTTTATTCATTATTCATTTTTCATTACAAAGGTTTATTATTATAATATAATTTGGTTAAATAAATTGTGGAATTTAAAATAAAACGTAACATAAATATTATTTTATATTCATGAATACTTTTCAGTACTAATTTATCTCACAAATTCTTTTTCACATTCAATTACGTAGTTCGTTTTTACGTTATGGAATGCTTAGAATATTATTTATGTACTTTAAGTTCTAACTTCAAAAATATTCATGTATTTAGTTAAATATAGTTTTAATACAAATAAAATGTATTAATTAGAAAGATATACATATAAAATCAATTTTATAGAAAAATATTATTGTTGCTACCGGGATCTCTTTCCGATCCGGGGAAGGTGCATTAACCGACTATGCTACAGCAGACAGTACTTTTAACGACAAATTTTCAAACACATATTTTACACTTTTTAAATTAATATATCTATCGTTCTATTATTTGAAAGTCATCTACATTGTTTTTATGGAATGTTTGAGTCAACCGATGGCAGACGCCAGAATTAACAGTACATTTTTATTAAATTTTGGACGCATTGATACAACTTATATATTAATAAATTTAATTAGTATTTAAAATATAACAAATCTATGTTCTGAATAATTACAACTTCACAATAAGAATGTATGATCCTTAAAATATAATTTACTTTCATATATGCTTCGAAACCAAACACTAAAAAATTAGGGTTAATTCCATGTCAATCAATAAGGGATGCAAACCATATATCAGCTATCCTCAAAGTGTGCCTTTTGAAACCGCACAATAATATTTTAGTTTTCAGAAAAAAAGATTCTTTATCACACTTTATCAACTAGTTAAAAATACAAAATAACTTACCATTACGCCGTTTCCGCCATATTATTTTGTTCTGACACACAATTCTCACCTTATCTACATTCATTAATTTTCTCATGCAAGTTCGTCGATTATCGAGACTCCTAACAGGACTATCTTCCAGTACCTATAAGGCTTACCTACCTGGTGGTGCCAAGTCATCCGTAGACATCCCCATTTGCATCATATATCTGCTTCCAAGGATATAATATCGACAAGTTCGCATGAATACTCAAAGTAATTGAAATATATTAGCAGAGACTCACTGTGGAAAAATTTTGGCTGACGAAGGACACAATATACCGAAAAAGTTAGGGAACCGCCGAAGGTCGATTTTTTGGTCATGACACTTTAAGAATGTGCAATATGTGATTAATATTATTTTATTCCCTATTCATAAAATAAATAAACATTAAACTAATCTATGTAGGTACTTTTATACTGGAAATAAATAAAACAATCTTAATAATAATAATGACCCTAGAATATATTCTTTAAGTGCTATAACTAAAGAATCGATATGTAACTTGCCCTATTTTTTTTTTAATTAAAAAAAATAAAATAGAGATGTGTACACGGAATAAATGACACATCAATATTATTACTATTTTCAAACTAAGCTAAACGCTTGCTGGTGTCCTGAACCGAAGCGCGAACTCCCGACCACTAGATCACTAGGTTCGCACTTTAACCACTACACCAACAACCTACTCATTGATTGATTGATATTTAGTATTTAAAAAAATTATTTATTTCATTTCATTTTTAAGTGGCATTTAAGTAACATTCCTTTAAAACTCGCTTGAATATACAAATCCTTAAAGTAACCAATACACCAGAAAGTATTAATACTACATTCTATTTATATGCAAGCCTGTTGACCGCTACCTAAATCGCTAGGTACATATACAGTACCTATTCTAAGGTAGGTAGCCATTAGTTTCCATTAGCTAAATTATAAGTTGGAACAAATTAAATTAAGTTATAAAAAATAGAAAAACCAAAAATCAAAAAGGAAACAAGTAGAGAATAAGTAATTTGAATAGAGTAATATTTTTGATAGAGACTAAAGACATGTAAGAAGTAAAAGAAAACAAACAAGCAGGGATGTGAAGACAAAAAAGAATTACATAAAATGAGTAGCTTTGTTCATTTAATGAACTCTTTCAGTTGATTTATTCCAATTAATATAAGATATAATATCATGATATAAGATATAATATCTATCCATGATTAAATGTGAAAATTTATTTCAGAAGCCCACGTGGGAATTTTCCTCCGCAGTTATATTTGGGTTGACAAGTCTGTGAATTGTCTAACCAAACTCATCTAATCTTCTCTCCGTTGATGCGATATTTTATGTTGGTACCTAAAGTTAGGTCAGAATTAACTTACTTAAGGATTATTATATTATGTAATGATCCTTAAAACTTTCATAGGTTTAAATTAGTTTTCTTAGATAATAACTTTAAAATGAATCAATGTAGAAATCAATACTGTATTTAAGTTATAAAAAACTTGATTTCGAATTAGTACATTTGTTTTATTTGTATGTGTATATGGCAACACATTTATTTTAATTTATTATAAAGTACCTATTCAAAATCACCATTTTAATAGTTATACTGTAAAGTTAGGCTTGAAGCAATATGTAGAGATAGTTTTTTTTAAGTATAAATTAAATATACATATATAATCAATTTTATTTGAGATTCTGTAACTGGAACGATTAAATGTATTAATATCAAAAAGATAACATATAGGTTCGAAAATTTGTCGCTAAAAATATTGTCGCTGTAGCATAGTTGGATAATGCACCTTCCCCGGTTAGGAAAAAGATCCAGGTTCGAATCCCGGTGGCGCAACAACAATATTTTTCGATAAAATTAATTTTATATGTATATCTTTCTAATTAATATATTAAATTCATATTTAAAATATTACAGACCTATGTTCTGAATAATTACAACTTCACAATAAGAATGTGTTCTCCTAATAGTTTTTAAAATTATGAAAATGCATACATAGTCGTACATATTTATTTAATCTAGGGATAGTGACTGAGTTATGTAATCGGGGTGCGATTTTTAGTTTGAAATTATAATAAATATATTGTTATGACATAAAAGCACACCATGTAGACAGCTATAGGTAATTAAAAAGAAAAATTGTCTACTTTACTAAACCATCAATTAAAATTGATTTAACCAGTGAGCGTTATTGCAAATGTAAACTCATAAAAAAATATCCAAAGCAATATTAATACAATAGAAAATATTATTTTTTTGACGCGATAACTGCACACTTTCACGTGATATAACTGACATAATATCTTGCTTATTTTATGTAACTATGCGTCATGGTCTGATGGACGGACATTGCGAAATTATATGTGTAGGAAAAAATATTTGTAAGAATATCTTTGTGTCGCATAAAAATTAAAAAAAAAAGATCTGAGCCATTTTCTTTTTCTATGAGTTGTTTAGACGAAGTTTTTTGGTTTACGTCGATTTCACTTCAGAACTCTTCGATGTTGGTGGCGATACTTGTGTGTAATGTTCTGGTAAATAATTATATCGCCAAAATCCGAGAAGACACTATGTAGAGTAGGGCTTCTTGAATCCAGCGCAGCCCGTGGTAATTCTTGCAATAAATGTGACAAAGAAGAGAAAAAGCAGAATATTATGTGTCGTAAATAATCATTTGTCTCTTTGGGGCGTTTTATCCGTCATTGTCGGAAAGAAACGCGCAAAAATAAGGTTTTCTTCAAGTATTTGACGTGCATGCGGTCTAGTGGTTACAATACTCACCTAGTGATCTAGTCGTCGGGGGTTTGAGCTTCGTTCCAGGAGGACATCAAGTTAGTTCTTTTTTCGTAGCATATGCGTATAGTTTAAAAATGATAAGAATATTGATTTGACACATATTCTGTATACGGAGTATAAAATAGAGATGGATACACGGAGAATGTTCACTCCTTTTTATATTATTATATTATGGAATTGAAAATATATTAATAGTATATAAAATATTAAAAATTTAAATAGTGCATATAATCGTTTGCTCTAAAGCTGACCTTAGCATATTGAGCATAATTAAGAAATGGTCGCTTAGGTGATTTGATTATGTAGAAGTGATGAATGAGAAGAATATGATAAAAAGATAAATAACGTGAGTGTTGATGACACCAGAAAGCGAGGACGTCCATGGAAGATAATTCACAAACCTTAATAACCAACGACCATGCATAAAATATTGTATGAATGTGGATGAAGCGAGAGTTATGTTTCAGATTAAAGAGTGTGGCTCTTTATCCTCTTTGTCTATCCCTGCAGAGAAATGGCTCAATGGTAAGTTAGATAGTAGTTTTTGTAGAGTTTTTAAAATAAAATTTGAGTCACATACTCGTATATTTATTTTTGTATTAGTGAGGTTAATTACAACGTAACTATATTTCTATGAATAATCTTCTCTTGCAGTAGAGACGATGGTTTTACAGAATTCTATGTATCTACATAAATCACATTTAATCAGATTTACTAGACGTAATAAATTCTACAGAAATCATTACATTATTTGTTATGAATTTTTAGAGATCTGAAAGATCTGCGAGCTTCCAAAGTATGACCTATTTTCTCGGTGGCCAATATTTATTTACATTTTATGCATATATACATGCATATAATGATATTTTGGAAGACTGCCAGTGGATAGCGATGAACGGCTGAGTTGAAATGTCTGGAAGATACACAATTCTTGAATACATGCGAAGTTAATTTTTGAATTAAAAAGATATATGTACGTCGGTAGAGTTATTTAGAATCAAAAGATTTCTTTATAGTTTCAAACATATTCTAAGTGTTCTGTGTTAGAAAAATTGGATTAGTTTTTGATTAAAATTAATATATGATAGATTGACATCTAGAACTACACGTGTATTTTAATCATAGACGCAAATAAAATTCTACGGAAATATGCAGGGCCGGCGTGGAAAATTTCAGACATTTGTTCAATGTCGGGTGCGGAGTCTTTTTATTTATTTTGGGTGAAATACAGGTCCAGCGTCACTCGAATATTTTCACACATAAAATGCAATAGATTGAACGAACAAACTCTGTCACACACTTGATGTATTATATATAGAAAAACCATTTACAATACTGAAAACGTATAAAATCTGTAGTGTAAAATTCGGTTACAGGCATATTATAGATATCGATAATAAAGCACTAAACTAGATCAAGAGTTATATGAGCCAGAGAAGTCAATGTGTTAAAATAAAAATGCGATACTCTTTGTATTAAATCCGGAATACCCCAAGATAGCATTTTGGGTCCAATTATTTTTATAATATTCATAAATAACTATGTGATCTGATTAAGAAAAGCCATACTGTTAGTTTTGACGATGATACTGTTCTAATAACAAAATAAAATACATGAGAAAATGCCTACATAAAAACTGAAATTGCTGTGAAGAAAATTAAAATGTGTCTAGATTTAAACTCGCTTATACTAAATGTGGAAAAACGGGACATATGGCTTTCAGCAGCATGTATTGACAGTAGCCACCGAGCAATTTTATCCTCAAACTATACACGACTGCGAAGAAAAATATCCAAACCTTGCATGTCCGTATCCAAAAATAGCACGCATGGAGGAAATAGATAGCTGGCAGTGATTATTGACCCCATCAACCCAAACAATCAATCAAAAAACTTATATGGATGTTCAAAAACATAAGGAACAGCATACGCAATTAACTTCTAAGGAGGGTTTACTGCACAACCTAGCCCAACTTACCATTAAATATAGAATAGGAGGATGGATATGTACTACAAAATTATCCTAAAACCTCTGGCTACCGCACAAAAAATATGACTAAAGTTTATATTTAAACTACCAGTGAGAACAAGTTCAAATATACTTTTCAACAGTCTGATGATACTGAGCATTATCCAGAGCTACGCTAAAAATATTCTAAATTCTTCAATAAGGACATCGGGGTTTTCCATGGAAATGCCAAACATATCAGAACCTCAGAAGAGAACAATTTAGAAATTCCTACGATGTGCGTCACATAC
Organism: Eubasilissa splendida; assembly: GCA_031772225.1. Lineage (NCBI taxonomy): Eukaryota > Metazoa > Arthropoda > Insecta > Trichoptera > Phryganeidae > Eubasilissa > Eubasilissa splendida. The sequence goes on from CM062857.1 coordinate 2,325,213, forward strand.
GGACAAAAAAATTATGTTTTTATAGCATCCAAATTGTATAATTCTCTCCCTAAATATATTAAAAATATTAAGCAACACATATTAAAGCGCAATAAAATTTTGGTTACAAAACTCAGATTGAACGTATGTTCATTGCATGGTCACCCTTTGAACATGAACACACGCGGAGTCAAGACTTAGCCCTAACACTAGTGAGTTAGCAGCCTGTGCGCGTGGGTTTGTGTGTGTGTGTATTTCTCCAACCTGGAACATCTGTTATTAACCGAATTGTTTAAATTGAATTAAAGTTCAGTGAGGCAGATATTAAAATATTAATTATACGCATAACATATGATATTAAATAAATTCAACCATCTCAGACTTAAATAATTATCCTGAGAAATGAACGAAGTATAACTGAAAGATTGTTTGCACAATAATTCGTTTTTTTTTGTTCCTATACATATTTGATTTATTAAATTTGTTTTTTGTGAATGAATGAAATATCAAATAGGTGCCTATCCGATATACACATATTTAATAACACATAAGCATTATTTAAAAATATTAAAATAATAATAACTACCGATAGAGGCCGTATTTTGAATTAGTCTGGGACTGAATAAATGAGTAAAACTATATTTGCATTTATTTGTTTTAAGCGCGGGGCTTGCTAAGCACGGCACTAAGCGTGGCTGCACCCTTTGCACCTGCCTATTTAGGGCCAGCCCTGGAATAGTAGATTTATTCAACATGCTCAAAGAAATACGAATATGGTTTGACACGAGTATTATATATTTTATATTTACACGTGTAACATTTGTTGATACAGGAATAGATATGGACATAGGTAAGTACTTACAGAAAATACGTATATAGGTACCTTATAATTTTATTGGTAGACGGGTGTTCACTTAAGTGTAAATTGAAATCGTGCCTAAATATGAAAGCGAGAAATGTCGGTAAGCGAAAATAAAATCAAGGGACACATGTTTATTCGTCTGGAGAAAAAATAATAAAGTAAAGATTTATTTCTAGGCGAGATTTAATATAATATAATGATTATTAATAAAAGATAGGTAGTCTTGAATATAAGAAAAGGACGTGATCAGTAATAATAAATAAGCAAGTAGGCTCTAGGGTGTTTATTAAAATACGAATTTGTTCCAACGCCAAAAAATCTAATAGAGGATTCTCCCATTCGCTTACTGATTAATTTAACCAACTTTAAATTTAGGCACAAAAATTTTTCTTATGTAGATACCTACTGAAAGAAACACTTTTGAATTACCTACTTAATCAACATAATAAAATGTATCTGATATTATTTACTTTATTTTTTTACACAATAAAAACATGGCTAATGGATTCAAATAATATATCAATTAGTCAGTCACCAAAATTATATGAATTATAATTAAGTATCTTGTTTCCGACGGTCGATTGTTAGGTATTTCTACTTCGTTCATAATATTTAAAAAAAGATTTATTATTATTATTATTATACATAATTATATAAAATATGATATCATTATCATACATAGGCATCAATATATGAGTATGTAACTTTTCTGAGATACAAGTTCTGAAACTTTTATTTAAAAATGTTTGTAATTTTATCTTAAGTCGTGTGGAATTTATAAATTTTCAGAAAAAATATTTGTAATAAATGGTATATAATACGTGGATCCCTAATTAAAGGCATATCTTTTAAATTTATTGAAATAAATAATTATTTTAGTAATTGATGTATGTAATCAATACCTATAAAGGCATTTTTGTCAATAACCACTTAGGTTGGTAAATTAAGTACTTACTTAAAGATGGGTAAGCAGATAGGTGCATGATTGTTATTGAACCTCGTCTGCACGGCCCCTGTATGGGTACTAACAAAGCTTAATAATAAAGAACAAAGTTCATTACCCATAGAAGAAAAAATACTGCTATTTCACTTATCGTAATCACTAATTATTTCCAAGTTATGTTACCTACTTACGACAAAAAAATTTGTTAAGTGTTATGCGGCGCTAAGAGACACTGTTGGCCATCGTGAAATTGCAAAAATATGTTAAGAGTGTTTCCAATGATCCGAAGTCTTGTTTAATGACTGCGAACAGATTGTAACGCACGTACAATAATATTATCGGTATTCCTCGATGCCTCCTTAGAAGGGATGTTACTAATACGTTATGTGGTTTTGAGTTTTGCATTTAATATATTTTTTATTTCCTTTAAAACGGGAGAACAAAAATTTTATTAATATATATTACAGCATTTATTAATCTTTTTACTAATAGATATTTAAGTAGATATGCATTTTCACATAATTTGATACGATAGCATCATATTGTGTAGTTTTGTATATTCACTCATTTTGTATGGATGTTTGGTACGCAGTACGCTAAACAGCTAAACCCTGGTGTATTTTATTATCTTTTTTCATAGATGATACGTGAAATAGAAAATTTTAATGTGTTAATAATAACTAAAGGAATAGCTGGGAGAACTACAGAACTGATTTTTATTATTTAATTTCTCACCTGTATAATGCTTAGAAGGAAGAAATAAATAGAACGTCTAGTACTGTTATCCAATCACGTCCATTCTTCACCGTACACAAGAAAACCAGTTTTTATGCTTACGATGGTGTGTAGATACTTAAATATTTGATGGGATATGCCGTGATTTTAATTAATCGATTCAATCATTATTTTATACATATTGCGTTAATTTATTAACATAATCAGTAAAATTAAATTAATGAAGTTTTCTGAGATATTATTGTAGGCGTTACAGTAAAAGTCGTAGAGTGGTCCGTGATAAGAGTTTTGAAATTTCGTTAAAAAAAAAAAAGGTTTTAATTACCTATATCTGAAAATTTTAAAATACTGCTCGTTTTTTTTATGTATGTGTAATATATTTTACATGATTATGAATGTTATATTTAAAATATAAATACCTACTGTTATATTATACCTACCATTATATCGCAAAGTAAAGCAGTCAGTATTAAATTAGAATACAATATTAATATTTCTACGGACTAGTAATTTTATATTAGTATAAGTTTTTCAATATCCCTTCCAAACAACACATATTTTTTGACTTATCGAGAGAAGTGAAACATGGCATCTGATATTAAAAATAAATGTCTGTGATTCCGGGGCGTTGAGAGAATTTTTCCAGGCTGAAAAATCGCACTGATCGATATATAAATAAAGTTTTCGTAACGTTTTTTGTGATCACCCTCGAGTCTGTACAGAATGCCGGTGCGCTTTATCTAAAGTCGTCCATTTCCTCTGATTGCCGCCATTTCTGTGCCCGTCGGCTGACGGCGGGGCCGCTGCGCATGCCCCAACATGGCCGCCGCCGCCGTCCCGCTCGGGCCCGCGCGGCGCGGCGCCGTCTCGCTCCGATAACTGGCGACTGAATGGACGGCCGGCTGCGCGCGCACTCAATGTCAAATCAATTCTCGGCCGAGTACTTCAGTTCACCACCTGCGACAAATTCAATTCTGCTCGAGTTGGAACAATTTCTAAATACAATTAAAAAATGGCCGTATTGCAACCTCGTGTGCCAACAGAAAATATATATGTGTTTATCAAAAACGTACAATCGTGCAAAATATTTGTTGATATGCAATCGTTAATCGTTGACACATAATTATAGATCTCATCGTTTGCATCGCATGTTTGTATGCGTGCATATTTCGAATATAATAATTATATAATCGTCTGACATTCTGTCACGTGACGAAATGAAAATGTATTGCTCTTTACTCTTAGTGCTTTACAATTTTTTCAATAAATGAATTAATTGAGCTTTGCTATCTATTCTAGGTTAATTCCCACTTCCCATATATTCAATAATAATTTTATTTAATATCTACTGGAAGACAGGTACTTACATACCTGATATTCTGTATGTAAATTTGAAAACTTGATTAATTCTGCTGTTTTTGACAGGTTTTCACCAAGTAATATAATAACTTCATTCTTTTCCATCATTCTTTGCGAATTTTTTAAAGTATTAATAATAATCGCTACTCGTGAAGATCACTGTATTTGATCTTAAAAAAAATCAAGAAACCATCCTATAACATACGAGGTTTTTTGTAAGTCATATGCAACCTATTTTATCTTAAACTTACACCTACCTGTCGACAATGCATGCTAGCGCTATTAATGACGTAGTTATGTTTTTAGTGACATGTAGGTAAGTATCTGAGTAAGCAATTTTAAATTATGTACTGGTTAGGAAAATCTATTTAATAACGTGACGTAAACAACACAAGAATATATTTATGTTTATCTTTGAAAAATATGTTACAATTTTTTAATAGCGCGATGTTACCAGAAAATATAACATATATTTTTACAAAGTCCAATTTATTTAGAAAAATCAGAGTTTAGAGTAATTTAAAACCTATTCAAAATGCACTTCGTACAAATCAATAAATCTCAAGACTTTAGGTGAATTATATCGTCTTGTAGCCCATATTATATTATGTTTATGGAGATATAACCTTCAATTACAGTTATGCAGTGGTTTGTTTAGAATCTGAGAGTATTCCGATGAGAATTAAGCACCCATTTTTTGTTACATCACATTTATTTCGTAATTGATCGCATACATCTTGTCTCCACGCCTATTCATGTTCCATTAAATTAAATTTAAAATACGCTCACGCAGAACCAATCACGAGACTCTTCGTTTCCTTTCCCATGACATAGACGGGATCCCGCGCATGTGTCACAGCGGAGACAATGTGCCGAAGCACAGGTACCTATCGAATTTCCATATTTTTTCGATACGCCTCGCAAACGTGCGATTGTAATATTCGAGTCACGTAACTGAATTACTGGCTCGACTGAAGTTTCGGGAGATGGGTGGAGCCGGCCGCGTGAGAGAAGGAACCCAGCCCCGGAACGACCGCCACCTACGGGCATATGGGAATTACCTCCACCGAAAAATTTGCATATTTTATGATAACACGTATTTTTTCGTTCTTTCTCGCTGAGGCGAGTCGGCATCAAAAGCCCGAGAGTGGGGAAGTATGTAAGATCGATATCGGATCAATTTCTTTTCCCAATCAAATCATGCGCGCGATTAGGGTCTGGTATTGATTTGCTCGTCAATACCTTTATCTTTATCGTAATGATTTCTGCAGCACTGTTAATGATCGGGTTTTCGAGAGGCCAAATTGAAAATCGACGTTATTTATTCAAAACTGATGATTTTTATGGGATAACGTGGACTTAATCGAAAAAATTAGTTACATGCCTCACAAATTGAACGGTGTGAATGTATTTTTACATTTTATTTATTTACTGAATTAAAAAATCTCTAATAATTAAATAAATTGCGATTCAACTGCGCAAAACATTTTACCTACATTTAATACAAAATTTTTGGAATTGATCAACTTTTTTTAAAATTACTATACATTTATTAAAATATAAATCTTTAAAAAATTTATGTAAATGTGTAATCGAAGCAATCTAAAACAGCGCGTAGATACATTTGAAGCAAAGGTTTGAATTGATAATGAAATGTTAAAGCTGCTGCATATATTGCTAATTTAAAAACACAATACACAATTTGTGAATTTTGCTTTTTGATTCATACATCTATTGAAAGCCAGTTGGCCATATTTAAAAAAGATGTGGGTCTGTAGTCTCCAGGTATAAGGAATATAATATACCTGACAATTTGTTACATTTAATGTACAGTCAGTTTGCGACGCTGAAAGGATCTTAGGTATTGTGGTGTAATTCGAGTCAAATTTGGCGATCCAATCATGTTTGAATTGAAACAGTAATGATCGAAATATCCTGCATCGGGATGAAGTATACACCTAAATAAGATTTTGAAAGAATCCTTTATGAATGCGAGCGAAATAAAAATATATGATCGACCGAACACGTCTTGAGAAATTTGACGGCTCCAGAGTGTAACGAGATGGACACATGAAATCTTGGTCATTTTAGGTTCAGATGCTGATGGTGATAAGTGGAAAAACAAAGTGTAAATCCCGGAATTGTAATAACATTTTACCGTCAATGTTTCAATTTTTTCTTACGCTTGTAAGAGAGCGGTAAAATAAATTCGGTTCGTGTTGATATGATTGTTTTCCTTGTTTCAGAAAATGACTCGCGTGCTTTGTTGGGATTGTGTGGAGCTTGTACACGAGCCTCCGTGAATTGGAGATTCCGGTAAGTGAAATTGAATTTACTTAGGTTTATTTATTTGTATAATTTATGTTTACGTGTTTCTATTCTACATCGCGCTTTTGAATGGAGTTCATAAATAAATTGATGAATTTGTTTGTCTAAATCAAATTATGTGGTGTGTGTTTACCTATTGCATAATACGTGTTGTAGATTCTTACCTACCAACCTACATTACCTACCTATAATAAAATGCTGAATATTTTTATCTCTCTATTTTTTATTGAAAACATATGATAGAACTGTATATTCTATATCCCTCTTTTGTATTTGGGTTCAGTGTTATTATCGGTGTAACATTTTATCTTTACTGCATGTTCTTTAACTGAGCTAATTCCCGATTAACTGGCTACGTTCATATCTGCTTCTATCATTGTCTCCATTCATTCTTTCTGTGATATAATTCATTAAGCATAAAATATATCTCATTAGGTGTCCGATGTATTTTCGTCTTCTATTTTAATAGTATTAAATAATGATTAATATTATTAAGGAGAACACATTATTATTGTGAAATTGTAATTATTCAGAACATAGGTCTGTGATATTTGGAATACTAATTAAATGTATAAATTAGAAAGTTATACATATAAAATCAATTTAATCGAAAAATATTGTTATTGCTACCGGGATTCAAACCTGGATCTCTTCCGATTCGTGCATTAATCGATTATGTTACAACACACAGTAAATTGATGACAAAATTGATACATTTATTGTTCCATCATTTATATATTTTTCTAGTTAATATATTTAATTTGTATTTAAAATATCACAGACCTATGTTCTGAATAATTACAACTTCACAATAATAATGTGTTCGCCTTAATAATATACAAGTTGTATCAGTATGTCCAAAATTTAATAAAGATGAATTGATAATTTTGGCGTCTCCTATCGGATTACTCAAAGGTATTTGAGATTTCGTGAAAATAAAGTAGATGGCTTTCAATTAATGGAACGATAGATGTATCGATTTGAGAAGTGTAACATGTAGGTTCGAAAATTTGTCGTAGCATAATCGGTTAATGCACGTTTCCTGGATTGGAAGAGATGTAGGTTCGAATTCCGATAGCAACAATAATATTTTTCGATAAAATTGATTTTATATGTATATCTTTCTAATTAATACATTTTATTTGTATTTAATGATAATTATTATTAATAAGTAAATTTATTTTTGTAAATACAGTAGGCTTTCGATTATCCGGGTTAATTGAGGGGAGAGGTGGCACGTAAAAACGAAAAACACAGATAATTCGATATAGTTTTTTCTTTTTTAAATACAAAGATATTATACATTTCTAAAGCAAACAATTATTTGAACTTGTTTTATACTCATTATTTATAAAGAAAATCTGTGATTTCGGTCCATTTGCAGGAATCTTACTTATATACATATATATACCTGTCCAACAGGAATACAACGTATAGTTATTTTTACGTAAATATTTGTACACTTAACAATTTTTACGAACGAACTTCTATTATAGATTTTAAAGTGAAATTAAAGTTATATAGCTTACTGATTCAAAATATTTTTGAGAATGAAGATATGAAAATGTTAAATTAAACATGATAGTTTCACTCAAATCGTAATGGAAGATTCGTGGCGTAAGATTTATTACAGATTCCTGCAGAGTTTGTAAGATTTACATACCTGTATATTTTAAAGTGATGTTTTGTAAATTTAGATAAGTTATTTATCTAAAAGTGGAGAGTAGATAGTATCTACGGTAAATTAAAATATTGTACATTTTATAAATGTAGATATTCAAAATAAATTTTTAACTTATGTCATATATAAGTAGACACGTCTAAAATAATGTCCCGTCCTCTTAAGAAACTTATTTTTCCAATTAATTTGAGATGGAAGCAAATAAATATGTTAATTAAATGATTCGCTTTCGACGAAAAAATCTTTAGTATTATCATGGTATTATTTACAGGTTATGAGATACTAACCACTAACCGTGTTTTTCCGGTTGTAAGTTTCGTCGAATTCATTATCCAAATAAGTCAACTGTTTTTACAAAAATGAAAAATTATATCGGCGATACAATATTATCACATTAATTGATAGACTATTTTCATGGTTCATCATTATTTAAAAAGATGCAGGTTGAATATACAAAAAACCAATACAGATATTGGATATTCAAATTATCACCTCACTTGGACATATGACTTTGTGCTGCTAATTATACTAATAATAATCTAGGTATTAATTAAAATAATGTACTGTATGTAAATCATTTTTAAACTCTAATGTTTAATTTTACGCAGCCCGTGTCAAAATATTGTCAGAATATTTAATCAACTGGATTATAAATATCTCTCAACTCCTGAAATTTCCTGTTACTATGATGAAACATATTATTGAACGAGTTGCGATCTTCCAGTATGAAGACTTTTTGGCACGACTGATAGGATGATCAAACAATTTTTATGACACATTTCAAGTAATTTTAAAAATAAAAATCAATTTAAAAAGTTTAGTTGGCGGTGGCAGAATTTTAAAACTTATTAAAATATCTACAAAATTGTTTATATTTTGAATAATATTTATATTCTATTTCCGTTATTTGTGTACTTAGACCTATTTCGCAGCTTTGAAAAATCTAATGCCTAAATATTTAAAAATATAATCTTTCTGTAATGAAGTACCTAAGTTCAAAGATGCTTTTTTATCCGTCCGTCCAATTGGTTATAACAAATCATCGATCTATTAGTTCAATAAGATTTAAGTATACGTGGGTGAAATGGATTTGCGGGGCAAAACATGACAAATTTTCTGAATTTTTATAACTATAATCGAAGCGTAGAATAATTTAAAATGCTTCTAACGGTGATTATGGAAGTGATTGCTGTGGGATGTATATACATATATACACATTTATTTCATTATTATTTAAGATAACTTATATGGAAATATTATGATTCGTCATTTATTTCCAAGACTTGCTGGCGTATACAAATAAATTTGGTTTGTTACTAAGATTCTGCGACTGATTGTCAGACTTGATTAACATTCCCGGTAGCCGAATATAAATATTTGCAGCAGGCTCTTACTATGACTTGATTTCTAAAGATGAGGTATGATGGTGTAAGCCTACATTTTATATTTATGTTTCAATACCCTAATCGGCGAAAACATTTTTTATCCATTTATTTATTTTATCAAATTTTATTATATATATTATTTTTTCTATTCGGATGAAGTAAAATTTTAAAATATTCAAAACAATTACGGTGTGTATTTTATCCTAGCATCCCTATTTTGCCTCCTTTTCTCACGTCTCGTGGAGGGACAGGATTGGGTATTGGTTTACCCCCCACGTCATGTCGGTATCTACCATTTCACTATTTCATCCTCTCTATCTTCCGTAGAGCTAACGGAAAATGAGAGGTTTTCTTAGGAATCTAACTTTAGGCTCGAGATGTGAAATCATCTCCACCATTAAGGATATCCTACGTGCCATTTTGATGTCGTTAAAATTATTTTAGAAAATTTGATAAACGTTATTTTTTTTAATAATAGAATATGAAGACATGATCGTATGTAATTAATTAAAATTTATAGTAAATTTCAACCTAGCTCTCACTAATTGGGTACGCACATATGTCCGTTAGGTATTACATTTTGCAATTATTTTTTATTTGTTAATCAACATATATTCAGCCAAATGATTTTATTTTAAAATACAAATGTCTTCTATATAAAATAATGATCGAAAATATCATCTTTTATTTCAATTTGCATCTTAATCACTACATCTATTAATTTTATAGAATGTTTTGCATATTATTAAATAAAAGCTATTGTATCTCACGTTAATTAATATTGATTTCTTTAATAGCGTGGTATCTTTATTGTTCTTTATATTTTGGAATTTAAGTACTTATAATTTTTTGCTTATAGTATTAAGCGAGTTTTGTTGTAGTATTCTGTTTTGAGAGTTTTTCTTCTATTGTTAGAATTTATCTCTATATTAATACTCGTTTATTATCTACCTAGAATACAGATAGGTCAGTACTCAAGGAATAATAAATGCATACCCTACGTTAATTAGCTGAATATGTTGTTTTAGGTAATTTAAAAATTGAATTTGAATTATTTGCTATCAATTAACCTATCTAATTTATTTTAGATTATGGCAATATTTGGTAGAAACCTACATATGAATAAATATAGTATGCTGTATTATGTTGTCGGTAGAATTAAGAAAGGGTCACTGAGATTAATTGAAATGTATGAACGAGGAGAGAATGTATATAAAGGTTGTGTTGAAGACAACAGATATGAAGGGCGTTTATAAAATACCGCACATGGACCTCAGATAAAACAGATATGAAAATATATATTAAAGTGGATGAGGTATTGGGTAGAGTAGTAGGTATGCCAGAACAGAAAATTGAGCATGACCTCTCTGTCTACCTCTGCGCGAAACGGTATAATGGTAAATTAGTTAGTTATAGACATAATTATTTAAAAAGTGTTTTTTAAGGTAAAAAATTGATATGCATGGAAACATGAAAAACAAATGTGAATTGAAAATTTATAACTTATGTAAAATAGATAGATCCTTCAGTAACCACAGAAATGATAAGAAACTTGTAGAAAAATATCACGTAAATAATATTACACAAAATGGCTCCCAGACCTCTCACCCTAGAAACATCCCCAGACAGATTCGGTACTCTCAACTAGTACGGGTATATCCACGTGCCCATCTCTCCCTATTCCCAGAGGATGCTGCTATGCCCATCTTCGGTGGCTTATCCTCCGTATGCTCCAGACTATTTGTTTCATACGTGACCTCTGCTCACCGCTGATGATATCTGAAAATTACCATCAATAATTTATATAGGCTTTCTATAAGGAGGGTTGCGTCTTGGTTGCTAATATTTTGATATCGCCTTACGTACATATCGAAGGAAGATCTTGTTGTCTTTAGAGTTGTAATGTATTTAGCCACTTTCAATCAACAACTTTATTTGTTTCAATAATACGTAGCAGTACCTACATTTGTTACATTATAGGTAACCGCGTATATGTAAATAAATAGACGCTATAAAAATATCGTACGGAAGTTTGTCACTCCCCGGATACCAATTTGTCTTTCATTTTGTTTTCTGTGAAAATAACGTGGTAACAAAAATGTCGAAACGTCGGCAATTCCTTTGAAATTCTATCTTTAAGCACACATATATATCTATCTATATCGGTAAATATTATTTGTGAACATATTTTGGCATCTCTAGGTGTCGGTTCTAAGAGAAACTGTCTCGCCACTGTAAAGACGTACGATTATCCCTCATAGTTATTTCTAATGATGACCCATATTAGCGAGAAACTTAGAGATAGTTCCTAACATATTAAGAGACGTGAAATAATCTATAAATTTACATACTTATATCAAAAATAATACAGATAAATATGGTCAAGATTAAAAAAACAGCCAAAAATAATTAATATAACGGGAAGGTAAATACTCAAAATTACACAAGATAATTTATCGTATTAGGTAGAGGCAAGATACTGCCCCATTAATTCTGCTGATATCTTCTAAAATAATTAAAATGTAATAATCTAAACATTTATTTATTTACATACGGTACACAGTACCAATAACAAAAATATTGTAAAAAAATAATATCCTTGCAGATAAATTATTAAAAATGTTAAACGCACCAAAGTTATTTACAAAAAAAAATACATGAACACAAAGTGTTAAACGATGAAAAAAAATGGCGTAAATAAAACACATTATCTACTGCTGCTTTTTTGTGTAAAAATCTAAAATAATATTCTGATAACGAAGATTTTTTGATAAATAAATATTTAATGAGAAAAAAAAATCAACAATTAAGAATTAATAATAATAATAATTAAAAATGCGTATAAGTATATCATAGGTAGTATATAGCAAAAATAAAACGTGTAACATATTTTTTATACGGAAACTTAAAGCAATATTTGGATAAATAAGTATTTTTTATGGGTAGTAAATAAAATAATTTACATGTCATAATTACAAACATATGATTGTTAAATGATAATAAATTTTAAGCACTCATACTCGTAGGTTTTCACGACCGGTAGATGATAATAATATCATTATAATATTATTTATGAAGAACGATGTAAAATACGTAAAACTTGAAATGATACGTTTTTCGAAAATTTTAGAAACCTTTTTAGGTTAAAACGTTTATTTTTGCACCTTAGTGTGCCAAGGCTTTAAGAATAAATATCATTATACAGATTATTCGGTATTAATTATCAATTTTAATCTAAATTTTCAATGACGATTTGTCAAGTCTCAGGAAACATCCACCTAGCCGGCACGGCCATAGACAGGTGTTCCAGGATGCAGACGCAGTAGAAGTCACATATGCGGCGGTCGGCGAATACATCTCTTGATATGGGTACTCAGAAACAAATAGCAAACATAAATATTTCCTATCGCTGGGGTCCAAGTGCAAGGGGCTCGCAGAAGTCATCTCCGGTTAGTGTCGGCCGCATTAAGGTAAACCAAGGGAGATTTGTTGTGCACCTGAGAGGATTACCTACATAACTTATGTGAAACCCTGCCTACCTACATAATATTTACGTTTCCATATACACCGATACCTATACTCTGAGTAAAGCTCGAAACAGGGGTCTCGAATATGATCTTACACAAATTTATTAGTTTGCAGTCTGCACGAATTTTGCAACACATTTTTTAAAAATGAATTCTGTTTCAAAATACATTTAAAATACAAATAAAAATTTTCAACGAACTATAATATTATTTTGTAAGATTATAGTATCATGTTATTAAAGATATATGCTTGCGTTATTAATGTACGAGATACTTTAGATGACTGCCACCTACCGACCAGCCAATCACGTGCACTTTTTATCTTTTTTCTTACATTTACATAATACATTAAATAATAAATTAGGCTAATGATGTTTTTGTGTGATTTCAAATCTAAAATATAACGATATTTTATCAATTTGAATAAAGGTTTCTTCAACTGATTCGATATGTTTTTATATCACGAACCTTCGTGTATTGAAGTCATTGAATGATAAAAAAACAAAAAATAATGCGATTGTGTATTGTGGGTTTACACTATATTTAATAAATTCACTTAGTATCTATCTACCTGAAGATATAATCGTTTGCAAGGTAAATGAAAAATTAAAATATAATTTAAACGAGCATATAAGTAGATGTTTTTTTTTTTTAATCCCCTTTTAATATGCATTCTTTTCAAATTGCTTCTTATCTTTAGTCATACTTTTAAATAAATAAGAAAGTTAATCAAACTCGAAATTAAAAAGTTGTATTAATATTTTATTATAGGTAAATAAATAGTGAACTGTTTTAAAAGTTATTAATTATGTCTCAATAGAAGCTACAATCGATGGCTATAAAATATATAAATATATTTTAAATCAATTTAAATTATATTGGTAATTATATTCTTTTCTTCACAAGAGCAAATTGGTTGTGACGAATTAATTTATTAATATATTCTAATTTCGTCTGAATAACAAATTCAGCTTGCGTTGATAGAACTGTTATAAGAAAATATTTATGCATCACGATTTAAATATTAATGTTGTATTGGTATGTTTTGAAGAGATAAAGCTCATTTAGAAAATATCACGAAATACGAGTACTACTAAAATATATATTTTTAAATATGCGTTATCAAATTAAAATGTTTTGCTTATCATACGTCTAAAACCATGGTAAAAATGGGTATGAATATATAAGAAGCGAAATGTGTGTGTTGAATTCGATCTTCTGTAGGTACTACCTACTTAAGTTACGATGTTAAGTATACACTATGATTTGGAACAAAGTTTTCCAGAATAGAACGGCGCAAAGTTATCGCACTTTACCGATACTTTAACATCGTATGCTTATTTGTCATCTAATAAACATCGATGCGGCCAAAGTTGCAAGACACAAGGAGACGAAGGGCGGCCATTAGGCGCTGCGGGGATGACGGCGGAATGGTCAGCCACCAGCTCTGAAATCCAAATAAAGTCGGAAATTTATATTTTTCTCCACGGCTTTGAGAATATGGCGGGATAAGCTCACTCCTTCAGAGACAACGAATGGACCGAAAGGGAGGAACGTGGGTACCTACTCATTTGTACTGCGATACCAGAGATACGGTGTTGACAGGTTGTATCCACGGCTGCCATTTTGCTTTCGTGACTACACAAATAGAATTTGAATTATTTTACTTCATTTCATGTTTATTTCAGTCGAGTTTGCTCTGTTTAAAAATATATTTTAGATATGTATGTATGAAAATAAGTTTTTGGGCATTTATTAAATCGTAACTAATAGTTTATTCTGAATAGTTTAAATAACAGAGTTGATAATAAAGGTTTGGCGTGACCAAATATATATTTTGAAGGAAGTGTGAAATATAAATATCAGAAGAATGTTGACTGAACCAACGCAGATAATATGTAAAGATGCTATAAAGAGCGAGATGTAGGAGATAATACATATCAGAATTTATTTAACATTAGTAGATAAGAATCATCTAAAATATATATTATATAAAAAACATACAGATTATCATCTACATTACTCATATTTACAGAGAAAAATATCTATATTTTTTTGTAGATCTAAAACCAATTATTGAATTTTACACTTAACCTTAGCATTTTTTATCAAATATTCTCATGGGTTAATTTACAATCCTTTCCTAGTATTTTGTCTTTATATTTCGATGTAAATTTGAATATTGGGACCAATTTAATACTCTTAGTACTTAATTTTATTGTAGTCACCCGTTAAAAATTATTGTTATAATAAAATAACCAATTATTAACCTATATATGGCATTTTTACGAATTGGGTAGTGTGTAAGGTGGGCGGCGGATACTACGTTTTTTTTATATTATATTGTTTTTAAAAAATTCATCGCTCTAAGAAAATTGAGTATTTTTGTACGTAATGTGTAGTGTACCTATCGCATTGTGGTATATCGTACGTGAAGAATTCTTTACTTCCCTGCAATCTTCAAAAATGTGAAATCTAATAATATTTATTAGTTATAAGTGAATCATTATTATTAATACCGTTTTCTAAATAACTTCAATTACTAGTTAACTAAACAATTTAGTTAGTAATCTAATAATTATTTATTATATTTATTCAATCTAGAGCTCAACAACATAATGGCGTAGATACATCCTTGAAGCTGTGTAACCCATAATGTACGTACGATACGATTTTGTGATCTCAATGCCCTTCATTGCTTCAGGAAAACGTGGGTTGGGTATGTATTCGACTTAAGAGCTTTGGCTTATTTTTAAGAAAAAAATATCGAGAGAGCGAGCTTATTATTGAATTACGTAACCGGTGATGCGAGGATGCTGAAATAGTAATACCTATTATAATTATAATAATACATTTTTGTCAAATTATAACCACAAACTTTTATCACTTTCCGTGATAAACTTTTTAAAATATGAATTAAATATATTAATTAGAAAGATATACATATAAAATCAATTTTATCGAAAAATATTGTTGTTGCGCCACCGGGATTCGAACATGGATCTCTTTGCTAACCGAGGAAGGTGCATTATCCAACTATGCCAAATCGACAATATTTTTAGTGACAATTTTCGAACCTATACATTTAATTGTTTCATAATAAGAATGTGTTCTCCTAATAAACTGTTTAAAATAAAAATTATTGAAATTATAAAATTATAAATACTCTTAACTGATTATATTTAGAGTTAGGTATGATTGTAAATCATTAAATCAAATGTAATATTTGAATATCTTTAATATTCAATACCATTTCTAAGACTACATATTCATTAACAAACATTAATATCTCTGATTTGTTGTCCAGTATTAAAATTGTTATTTCATAATCAGGTATTCACTGCTGAAAGAAAGCCTTTCCATGTCTCTGGCATTCTTTTTGGGCGCAATTGTTGCCATAATTCTCCCACTGCCCACTGCCTACATTCACATGCCTATAATAAATACATAAATAACTATCCTATATTTAAACTGCATGAAGTAATGATGTTCAAAACTCAGTTACATTTAATACTCATTGAAGAAGAGATATCACCAAAGAAAACATTATAAATATACCAAAACCTATGACAGATCTGTTTTTTTCTTATTATAGGTATATTATATCACTAATATTTTTAGGTTCAACAGATATTATTTTATGTCGTCACATTGAGTTGGTTTATTTAATCATTCAATATTTATTAGTGGAACTTTTTCTATGGATATATTTAATTAATATTTATTAATTATATACGTACCCAAAAATAATTTCAACTAGATACTTTTTTATTGTAGTAAGTCAATTTGTAGAGAATTTTTTTGGTGTATACAATAACATCATATTTTCGAAATTAATTCGTAATTTTAATGAAATTTATCGTTTAAAATACTAGATATTAAGACAAATAATAAAATTATCATTCGATATGTGCACATTTAATTCAAAGTCTCTTGGGATAATGATTTACCAAAAGTTATTATAAAACATTCTACAGCAACTTAATTAATAAAATCTGTTCGGATATTAGTTATTATTTAAATATTAAGACATTAGCAAATAATTCAGTAATTTGATATGGTTTTTGTTTAAAGGTCACCTACCTCTTTCAACTTCAGATATATCAATATCACAAAATTATTCATAAATTTGATATTGCAACTTTATTAAAAAAACTATATTACATAATATAAAAATACAATAATTTCGTCGAAGTCTACACGAAATTTTCTTTGATATACCTTTCACAAAACTCAACCTACACTAATTGATTAACTGACTAGTCATTAGTCTTATATAATAATTCGTTAACTATTTTATAACCCAACAATAATATGTTTATTTTATAGGTACATTAAGTGAATGAATAATTTACAAATTTTAGTTAGATTTTGATAAAAAAAAAACTTTTCTGCATTAGCTGCAGGAATCAGGAAGATTCCGTTTGAATGAGAAAGTATTGTTAACTTTTTTTCTAGGTCTAATATGAAGGGTGATAAGCGTGTTGTAATTTTAAAAATATGTAGGTGCAGTAGTATACAATATATAATACTTATATAATTTTTAAGGTTCATTTTTATATTGTACATTTTTATAAAATAATTGAATACCGTGTTAATCCTCACAGAAGCTAAAACTAAATAGTTAGGTACTTAATACACGAGTGACGATATTTTTAATAAATGTTACTGACGATACAACATATCTGAATGATGTATTTACTAAGCTTAAATATAATAATATATGTGTACCTACAGGCACTTACATAAATACAGCATATCTGTAAGTCAATGTTCACACTTAACATAGTCGTAAAATTAAAACGCGTAAGAAATTTGTAAAATATTTAGTCATTATCGATCTACTGCTGGTTGAAGGCCTCCCCGTAATTTTGTTACTCTCTTCGATCTTCCTCTAATTTCGCCGTGTCACTATTACTGCTTCAATTAAGTATTTCCTCTCGTTTTTTGTCTCGTGGATACCTTGTCTTGAAATATGGTCCGCTCATTGCTAATAACATTTTTTAGCAGAGACATAATAATTAAGCTTAGATATATTATTTAGTAAGTAAGCTTACTCTTACTATATTATATGAAGTATCACTCATTAGAAATATCTCAGCTCTTTATTCAAAAGTTTTCCACGAGCTTGAGAATAAAACTATGTATTATATTTATTAGAATTAAAATGATTTAAAACAATACTTATACTTGGTTGGTTCCTAGTTACTGCTAGATAATCGCAAAGAATAATTTATTTTTTTTACTTAAGAAAACAAATAAATTATTAAATGAAAATATTACGAACAAACACCTCACTAATTAATTTAATTGGTAATTTGTTTTTCGTCAAAAATATTGCGTCAAATTTTTGTAAATTGGATCGGGTGGAGAAGTTACCGAGTTACTTTAATTTTGCCAATTTAGCGCTTTCTCAAAATTACACAAAGTAAAAATTTTGTTTACTTCAACAAACAATTTATGGTTTCTCGTATAAAAGTGAACCAATCGCGCGACGATTGGAGTATTATTTAAATACTAAATTTGGAAAATGTTTTCCGTCGAAAAACCGTTCATTTTGGATATTCAATAGAAGCATTGTTATCGCGGCAATACTGTAACTGAAATCTAACTCGTAAATCTAAAGAGAGAAAAAAGAGTTCATTGTCCTCGGAATCAACGGAGATTCTGTGCCCGGGCGGTCGATATGTTAATGACTTTGAAAAAAATAACCCATAAATAATGGGCTCACGTTAGGTTTTGTCCGATAAACGCAACACTAAGAAACCAGTGGTCTTTATAAATAGTGAATTCCACGAATTTCTTTAACGTTAGATCATTTTTAAGTGCGAAGAAAAATAAAACAGTTATTTCTTAAAGTTTCGGTCAGAGATAAACGGGATATTTTTGACCACAGTGAAGTACGTCAAATTCATTTTAAGGCGTCTCTTAATGCCAAATATTTTATAACTAAGACATGGTAGGTGAATGCTTTCATTAATTTTTTTTTTTGCGTCGTTAGCAATGGTAAGAACTTGTGTAAACTTGTAGTGTATACTATCAATATTAAAGTCCATCAAATAAGTTACGGTCATGTTCCTAAATGTTCTCTAATTGTAAGTTAAAAATACATACTTAGGGTATAAATGTCTGTACCGATCAAAATAATGTTTAGAGTTTTCTCAAATTTGTCAAGTCTATACGTAAATGTTATACTTAATTGTACGTAATATTACAGGAAATGCACGGGCGGTATAAATACCAGAAGATATGCACTGATTGAAGTTTAATAAGTATTGTATGAATGTAAATTGTCTTCATTAACTGTTAATCGTGGTTCCATTCTAAATTAAATGGTTCGTTTTAGACAATAGAAAACACCAAATTACCCATGTTTTCAATTGTTAATATTATTTCAAAAATATATAATTATATTACAAAAACATATAATAAATGTTAGAGTTAGCTGGGAACGTGTCTACCAAAAATAGTAAAAATTATTGTTTTATATTAAGTTATTAATCGTGTAATTACAATTTATGGGTTCAATAATTAAAACACTCGTTAATTTTCCTTTTATTATTCGGAGATGAAATGAAACAATTAGTAATAGCACAATTTATAAAATAAAGAGAAAAAAATAATACGAATTAAATTAATCAATAGTTATAAAGATATCCAGAAAAAAAGAATGAGGAGAGAATGGTAAGAAAGATATATGATGTAGAGGAGTAGAGTAGTAGAGAAGTAGAGGACGTCTGCGTAAAACTTGGCAAGACCAGGTAAACCAGATACTGGATGATGGTCCTGTTAGAGCCTTAATAATTGGCGAGCTTGTATGAGAAGATGTATGAATGTGGATGAGGATCAGGACAGAAGAGTGTGGCGCTCTATCCTATCTGCCTACCCCTGCGGAGAAACGGCGTGATGGTAAGTAAGTACAAAAAAAAATATCAATAGAAAAAAAAATTGGTCGAATCATGGTAGCAACCAATTTGTTTTTTCGATAGATAGATTTATTCTGTATATTATTCTAATTGATTAATTGAGTTTATATTAAAAATACTGCTGATCTATATTCTCAAATTGCAACCTCAGAATAAAAATGTGATTTCATTAAAAAAAATGAAAATTAATATTTATATCCATAGATAATGTTACAGAAATATTTTGAGATAAAACATTTTTATCGTAGTTTCTGCTACTTAAAAAAAAACATTAAATGATATTTAGTACCTACTTACTAAGGTAAAATAAAATAAAAAGTAAAGTTCTAATGTTCATAGAAATTGACGAGGCAAGGGTATCAGAATAAAGTATGGCATTCTATCAACTCTTCGAAACTAGACGATGGTATTTATTAACATGGAGCTGGTTATATTTAGGTGCAGAGATCATGAAAGAATGTAAGTACCAAATCCCGTTACGGTTTAGATTTAAAATGAGACGATTTCTCTTTTAGAAAAAAATGGGCGTGTATTTTTTGCTAGCATTATTTATTGCAAAGGTCCTCGTAGAAAATATTTTAACAATATACGAAATGTATTCGTCTCTCTCGTTTGACAATGCTGCGTAGGAAAAAAAAGAGAAAGCTGTCCGAGGTCTTTCGGTGAAGGGTCTCAAAAGATTTTCGATAGTCTTTGTTACCATATCGACCAATAGGGTTCGTGAGATTTTTGGCGGCCATTTTTTTGATGAGCCCTTGTAACAAATGCGTAAGGGCCTAAAGATAATATTTATAATTATTTGAGAATATTTTAAGTGAGTTGGTTTAATTGAGTTGAATAAACTTGAGGCAGGTTAATTAATACACACAGACTATCAAAATATATAAACATGAACTAACGAAAAATTTTTTTTTCAATATTTTCATTTTGGAATCACTCACGTGATCACTTTGGTACCACTTACGTAATCAAATAGCTCCGCGACTTTCTTTAAATATATGACTCGTTGGAGCGAAAATTTAAACGCTGAAAATATAATATGCATTAATATAAAAATGACGTCTTGTTTATATAAATATTTAATTTTCGAAGAGTAAATACTTTTACTGTTGCGTAAGTGTGTCATAAACTATTTATATTTCCACAAATAGTGTGTGTATAATGCCCCTCGTCCCACAACGAATGTTCTAAACCAATCTCCTATATGTATACTTTATTTTATATCCATTCATTTACTGGTCTGTGTTAATACATTATCTTGAAGAGGATAAATAGCAGTTTAAAAAAAATCTATTCTCTATCGGCGTGACGTCATATAAAATTCTGCGTTTCGCATTTGACATAAACTTATAATTAAGTATATTGTAGATATGCACCTACCTGCATATGTATTATAAATAAATTTGAGTTTGATGTCTCCGTCTTGTCAGGTTTACGTCCGTTGCTTACGTAGGAGAATGCACTTGGAGCATAGACAAATGAGTTTTTTACGCTTTTGTATAGCGGTAGGTAAGGGGATGCTGTATTTTTTAATGAAAAGTTTACAGTGTTTGCTACCAGATGGCATTAAAGTCTTGAAAATGTTAAAAGGTGTCTCGCTGCAATGATATAGGTAGGAACAACATCTCAGTGCAATGGCGTGAGTCGCTATTTTAATTAAGTTAAGTTGTTTAAAGATTATTTCGCCCCTTTCTAATCATTATTGTTAGGTGCAATAATAATTTTTGAATTTAAATAACTATTTCTTGGTCTCTTGTAATAATATACAAGGTGTAACAGACCTAGTCCACAACACTTTATAGGTGGATTTCTGATTAAATTTCGAGTCGAAAAAGTTGAAGGGATATGTGCCTAATCTCAACCATGTCAGAGATATAAGCATTTAAAAAATCGTAATTATGCGATTATTTATATTAATTGAAATATTTTATTAATTCTAAACTATATAGTGAGTACAAAAAACTTAAAGTTATCGAATTTTGAACGGCTAGACTATTTTTTGTTAGATGATTTACAGTGATAACAGTGCAGTATTTGCATAAATTGCATAAACATTTTCGACTCATAATTTAGTCAGATATCCACCCATAAAATATTGTGGACTAGGTCTGTTACACCTTGTATAAAATATCCTTAATGACCGATTTCATGTATGAAACAGAAAAAAAATATATATATCTGCAATTTTAATTTCAACTCACTTTCAAACGCCAACCAGAATAATTATAACATAAAAATGGTAACATGTCGTTATAAAATAAACAGCATGTTAACATTTTAAAAATATATGTGTACTTTGTAAGATCTGATGTTATAGATTAAAGTCTTAATTAAGATTATTTTTTGTAGATTTCCAAAATAATTATTTTAATGGACATGTGATGTCAACTGGTTAGCTTATTTCTTAATAACGTTAAAATATTTGTCTCCTGTCACGATGTTGTGTCTGCCTAACCTTGGTAGAAATGACGTGATATAAGTTCAGTGTACTATTTTCGCCTTGAAGAGGTAGACAACAGAAGTGATTTCCATGCTTTGGATAGGTCATCAATAGAAATATTTTTATATTTTTATTGCTTAATTTTTAACAAGATAAATGGGATGAATCATTTAAAAAAAACATAAAAATCTATATGCTTCGGTGTTAATTATGTATTTTTCCAATTATTATTAATTATAAATATTTTGCAGTTATGTATGTACTTGCACAACCAATGTTTATTTTATAAACTGAAAAAAAAATGCAGAAAGATTTAAAGAATTTCACTGAGGACAACAACTAGCTTGTATGAGAAGATATATGAATGTGGATGAGGCGAGAATTGTGTGTCAGGACAGAAGAGCCCCCGCAAAGAAACGGTGTGATGGTATGTTAACTAGTTACAACTACAGTATTTATTAAAAAATTTAAATCTTAAATTAAAAAAAATATTATTTAGTTATTTTAATAATAATTAGGCATTTAAAATGAATCATCCATGATTGAAACCTTACCATGAAACTATTGGAATTTGTCACATAAAATAAGTCAAGGATACATAATGGAGATCTCATACCAATATTTAATACATGGTTTGAAATGAAAAATGTAAAATAAGAACGACATGAGGTAGAAATTCGGTTGCTTCGACTAGAGCAGGGGTCGGCAGTTTGTCAAGTGAGAAGAGCCAAATAGGAAACAGGATAACAAAGGTACCAGAGAGCCGCATATATGTAATGTACATACGTATATGGATGCGAATTTGTAGTGAAAAAAAGATTTTTTATTTAATTAGAACGGCGTCCATGCATCGATTCTGATAGCTTCACTATATCCGGCAAATAACTACTTATTTTATGATTGTAAATTTTCATATTTTATTCTGCTTCTAAGTTTATTTTTTTATTTGTTGCATAGTTGAGAATGCTTGTTCGCATATATGTGTAGAGCCAAAGATTGTGAGAATACTAAAAGCTAGTTTTTTTAATACGTCACATGTTTCAGGCTAACTATTCCATGTATCAAATATGATTGTTTCTATTGTGCTGAGAAATCAAATTGGATCTCTCTCATTCGAGTTCTTCCAAGCGGCTAGTCAGATCTGTGAGTTTGATGCTCCACAGTTGCTTGTTTTTCAAATCTTTTAACTGCATCTGGAGTGAACCAGCGTCTGTTTCGAACGGTGTTAAGTTAAGTTCATTGACATTTGTTTTGAGAGGACATACGACGAAAGCTAGTGTAGTTTTATTTTGTTCTGAATTGTTGAAAACGTTCACCAAAACTATTTTAACAATATAACACACGGCTAGTATTGACCAACGCGAGTGTGGTCATGTGCGGCCGGACTAAAGTGTGGTAGAGAGTATTCCTTACGAGTCTATGTTTGTTCGATGGCTCTATCTCATAAACTCATAAGTTGTAAGGCTGCTTGGGATGATGTGAAATTGGAGTTTATGTCTGAAGAGCCGCATGTGGCTCGCGAGCCGCTTCTTAAGAGCGAAGTTAGTTGTGTCGTATGGAACGTACGTGTGAGGAAAGAATGGTAAGGAATATTTATGTGGGTAGTATTGGGTGGGTGTACAAGGAAAGGAAAAGGAATTGATTGTTCGCGAAGGAAATCAATGACGGCTCTGTTAGATTGCAACAATCAAGAAACGTACTGGTGTGATTTACAGGGTGAATATTATTTTTATTTTATTATTTATTTTTTATTTTTAGAAAAACAAACAGTGTAACAATAATTACTGATAATTACGTAATATATAAAAATAACACCAGTGAAGTTTCTTCGGAATTAAATACGTAGTACATAATAAACTAAAAAATAGTATACTCAAACAGACTGATAAACAAATTCCACTATGTTATTATTATGTTTCAGGCCGATTTTGTTTAGCCACCATTTTGGTTTGGCAAACATTTTTCAGTTTGCATTTAGTAATCCTAGAGAATAATTAATTACAATTTATGATGGAGCATCTAACGCCCCAACAAGGTGTTAAAGTTATTAAAAAATTGTGTGTAAATAATAATGGCAATGCTGTAACCATTAATAGTGATCGAAATATGTTGAAAAACTTCTTGACGGCTGAATTGGATCGATTGGGCCTGCAACACATAGCTCGAGTTGTGCTTGAAATTTTACCGACTGCATAATGTCAAAAAGTGGTGATATCGACTGGCCTCCTTGATCACCTGATTTGACGACTTCCGACTATTTTCTGTTGGGGTACTTGAAAGAAAAGGTCTACGCCAAGAAGCCAACACCAATTTCGATGCTACTGGGCAATATTCGAAATGGAATTGCTGAAATAGCACACGAAGTGTGAGAGAATGTTATGAAAAATATAGTTAAAAGAGAACGCATTTTTGCCTCTGCCAGAGGCGACCACTTGGCCGATATCGTATTATATACATAATTGTAATAAACCAAGTATATGATAAATAAAAACCGAATTAGAAAATTGTATTTAATTTTAGTTATTCAAAATATAATACGCATCCTGTATTAGTGTTAAGCATTTGTTTAATAATTCTTTAATTTGTGTATAATCCTATGTATTTTACTTTCATGAACCTATATATTTTATTAATCACTTAAATTTGCGTTTAAATATATACATATCTTCACTTAAATATTTAAGTTTTATGTGTTTTTATTATCATTGTACGATTCGTACCCGCAATAGTATTATAGTACCTATTTGTGGGCTATAGTGGGTAGGTAAATTGTAAATCATGCGTGTGATGAGCATTCACAGGAAATTTAATGACCACATTTGTATTGTAACAACTGATTTATTCTGTATGCTCTATTATCAAATTGTTAATGTAGCTAAAATATAAAATAAAATAATTGAAATCAAAAAAAAAATCATAAATTTATTTTGTGAACATATTTTTACAAAACTAATTTTTAAGTTTCAACATTTTTCCAATTCAGGACTTTTTCAGAAAATTCTTATTAGAATTGACTGCACCGGAGATTGTTGCATCTTGCTGGAATATTTGCCCCCACGAAGAGCCGTATTGATCCGGAGACTGCTCCGTGCCGGAGGCTATTATGCCGGGTCCCATGGTCTGCGCTGGCCGGCCCCGAGCGGTACCGGCGCTGCCATCTAGCGGAGAGCGCGGGAAGTTGTCGGTTCAAGTTTGGAATCCGGTTTCCATAGTACGGAATGCACGTGCCTCCGCGTACGACTTCGCAGTTATGCGTATTATTAATATGAGATTTTTTCAAAAGCGTCTAATGTCGCCCGGCTTGTTAATAAAATATAATCAGATGTTGGGTATCGTTGTCCAATTCAAAAAATAATTATTTTTATTTAATCAAAATGTACTGTTTATATTGATAACTCTTGAAAAACGAGAAGAAAATTGCATACACGTTTTTATTAAGTGGCCCTGTTTTATATGAAACTTTACCATTGCTTGGACTCAGTTTTAGGTCGCGTTGTTGTACAATATTCTCGGCGAGCTTGATATTTTTGTTTGTGTAAGTTACTTTGGAGTGTATGTATTTTCGTATCGTATCCCAGCTGCGCATTCTGTGTGTGTGCATGTGCTTGTGTGTGTATATGTGTATGTCTGACGTCACCAAGGTTTACTGATGTGAGGTATGCCTGATGGGGTGTGTTTTATATACTATAGTGAACATTGTGACGTGCTATTGCAACATTTCATTTCGATTGAATTATTTTTTAAAATATCCTATTACCTGTATAATCAATAATCGTACATGATTTTCGAACGTACAAATAATAATAAAAATTTAAACGTACATCTATTGATGAAAAAATGTTCGTAGGTTTTCACGGCCGTTTAGAATCTTTTCTGGGCTAATCTGCCAGTAGGTATATCTGACCTATCTGACTATTGATGATCCTTATCCAATAATGTGGTCAATCAGAAGCAACGCTAACCAACATTCCAATATAATCATAATACAATGCCTACACTAATAATGCACTAGTTTTACAAGACTTCCACTACATATATATTTTTTATTCCTGTTGAATCTTTATCCATCTTGAATTAAATAACACCACAACAGCACAAAAAAAACTGGCTACTTTAACACAGACGGCAGTCTAGCAAAGTAGCCAGGACAATTCTGTGTGTATCAGAGGTGGAGTCCACTCCATCCCATACAATAAACTACGAGTATTATATTTAATTATTATAATATATTCACCTCTGTAACAACAAAAATATGTATATCAATAAAGTCTAATAAATATATGTTTTGACATGACATAAAATCATATTTATTCATTTATTATGCAATTATTAGTCCAAAAGTATACTATTACAGGGTACTATATGAGTAAATTGTTTAACTTTTTAGGTAAATTAGGTTAAAACAATATTTTAAAACTATCTAGGTACTTTTTAAAAACTTCTTCGTCCATATTTAAGAACTGCGTTATTATCTGTGCAATGTTCGCCATGTGTCTCTTTATGTACACCATCTAGAAATTATCAATATGTATCTTTTAAATCATATACAAATTAAACTGTACCAAAATAAGTAAATAATGGTCGAAATACAAAGGGGTACGTTATGTGTTTAATATTGTGAGTAAATAAATTATGAATATACTTATATTAAACAAAACTACTTCATTGAAAACTTATTAAATAATATACCTACCAAAATATAGGTATAAGTAATGAAATATAAGTTTTTAGATAGGCATTAAATTCACTAAATTATTTTACCGACGTAAAACTGCATATTATGATTTTTGAACGTGTCAGTATCATGGTTTTAGAAAAAATGATCCCTTAAAAGTGCCTAAGTAAGTTTGACGTTTATGAGCACTGAATAAAATATGTAGTCATCATGGTAATGAGTATCAGGAATTTATTCGATCACTTCATCACATATTATTTTACGAAAGTTTTTGAGGTGCGTAAGCTGAGATGTTTACACATCAAAAACTACGTTTGTAATTAAAGGGTTTCAAAGAATCTTAAAAAATCTCAAATCAAAAGGCTTTTCAATCTGATTCACTATATAATTGAAAATATTTGAGCTCATCAAAAACGTAATCGAGGTTCTCGAGGGTCTGTCGTTATTTTAATAGTTTTCATAATCAAAAGCTTTTTCTTTAACGCGAAAATGAAAGCTACAAAAAAAAAATTTCCAGTTGGCGCTCATGGCATTTAAAAGATTAATGATTATTGAGCTTAAATTTTTTTAGCTAGAAATGATTTAAAAATTATGATGGATTACAGATCATTGAAGAAGATTAAGAAGTGATTAATATTAATGAAAGGAAATGCTATCTTTTCATAATTATGATCTGCATTTGCACTATTTTGGTAGCAGATCAAAAATCAAGCATTAAGACTATAACATTAATAACCTTCAAACTATCAATAAATTATTGTACAATAGAGGGTGCATCAGGCCAATCATCAAGAATAAGTCAAGGAGTAAAAATAAAACTTGGTGACGTAGCCAAATTATAATGAAATGTTTAAAGTTCTTTTATAAATTTTGATAGGCACCCAAATCTTATGTACGTATCATCATTTAACAAAACTATTTTTAATTCATGTGACATACCTCTCTGTGTGAAACCATGAGGAGATATTTTCATCTTTTCCTAAACACGGAGGTTCAAGTGACCTCCAGATATTGGTACACTCGGTTCGATATTCCCATACTAGTTTTGTCTCGCTCCATCGTTTAAATGTTCCTCGCGCGAGACGGAGAAAACCTCCGAATCCGAACCACTCCAAAAGCAGCAGTCATCTTGAACCGTTTTATTTATGAGTATTCGGAGGAAGCAAATAATGTTGCCCGATCTCTTCTGTTTTTTAGATTTTTCCAGATATATTTATAGATTATCGAAATTATATCATTCGAACCAAACCATCAGAGGAATTGTTGATTTATTCAGCGAAGTATTCGCGGTTAAATCGCTGCATTATTCGAAATAATGCTAGGAATAGAAGACTGCCGAGCAGCATTCGTGTGAAAATTATATAAGTTCGCCGCTTCGCCGCGCGATGTCGCTAACATCGCGCTGTCAAAATTCTCTGGCATAATCTCCGCTAGGAAATGGAACTGAGAGAATATCAGAAGATATAAGCCCGGCGCAATATCGCATGGAAACTGTTTTCCGATACCGCAGATGCTTTATTAAACGAAGTCTTGAATGCAATCCGGATATTTCTCGCTACAAGATATTGAATAAAATATACAAATTCAATCAGCAAACAAGGCGGGGGCGGCGCGCGAGAAAGCTCCCGAGTAGCGCGCCGTCCATCTTGTTAATTATGAACACAGCCAGCCCGGCTACTTTGTGCGCTTCGTGCAGAAGAAGTTTTTAAACAGGTTTAGTTCCTAATTATAAAAAGAGTAACTATTTTTCTAGCAGTAGAAGTTTATGGTGATTAGTCGCGGCTTACATTCAACAATTAGCGTTTCTTTTTAACAACAATATCTACTAATAACAATAGAATACGATTTATTCATAAATTGTATGTACATACATGAAAAAAAATCTTTTTGAGTTTAACGATGTGAAAAAATAATTATATGCACTTACATATAGATAAATTGTAAAAATCAGTTTAAAAGCGGATTCCGACACATATAAATTATAAAGATGTAAATCATTAAATAACATCTCGTATAAAATAGAACAATGTCGGGAGTCATAAAAGCCGACGATTGTATGCAAGTGTAAGTAGGTGTTGAATGTGGAAGAAGTTTACGATTGATAATACCTTCTATCTCTACTGTAAGTATTATGTTAGGTAAGAGGGTACATATCGTTTCAATTATTTATTATATGTGTTGTCGGTTAATAAAAATAAATAAAAGTAAAAATTAATCAATTCAAATAAATAAGATCATATTTGACAGGTATGTATGTCTGTTAAATTTACAAATATTTGTAAAAATACGAATACATTCTGCAACAACTGAATTTAATTTTATTAGACATTTTATGACATTTCCAATCATAATACTATTATACTATTTAATTATAACTTTTATTAAAATGGAATATTAGATATATTCATAAATTAATAGGAAACTCTTAAATTCGTTTTAAAATATGTAGCTCGTGGAATTTCTCATCGTATAAAAATTCCATGAAATATCGCACAATACGCGTATGTATAGGTACTCTACAATAAGTATAGCATACAAAAATGACCGCTAATAACAAACAAGTTTGATTAAAAATGTATTATAATTATATGTAATACGTATATATATATATATAAAAAGTACTTAATATGAAAGTATATTTACGTATAAAAATTTGAATTATATTATATTATAACACTATATATACATATGTAACATGTGTTAAATTTTATTATTTATTGTATTTATGATTCACCATGTACTGGCCTCTGTTAATTATTAGAATTTTTTATTATTAACTGATATATAGTGATTTTTTAAAGGAAACTGAGACATTGCTTTGGAGTGCATTGTCAATTTCCTTTAAAATATACGAATTAGTGGATATATGAAATAGAAAACAAACAAGACCATTTCCATTGCCAGAAATTTTAAAATTATAAAAATGTAATACTGCTGTTCTGTGTGTAATTATTTGATTCACGTCCTATGGATGGAGGTAGATAATTATTTAAATCATGTCTTATATACGTAGACAGGTAATTATTTAAATTATTTGTTATTTGCGTCTTTTTTGCTCGTCCTAGGTCGGGTTTACAATATAAGTACCGATATTGTAGATAAATTAGTCACGAAAATCGTTTAACAAAATAGTTTTAAATGGGAATCGTTCAGATTAAATTCTCTCACGATATTTTTTTACGAATCGAAGTAATGGAAACACTTCTAAACATTTCACGTGTGAGAGATGTCTTCTCCACCGTGATCACGAAATAGCTCGGTATAGAGAATGTACAATGATTCCTATTGTTTGTGTTTCGGGTGCGCTGCTCCCAGAGCCAGACTCTAGATTCAATCATGAGGCGGAGTGCAGTCTCGACTCTCGACGGCAAGCCTTGAATTAAATCTGTTCTGTTTCGTACAATTACCTCCAACCAACAATGGCTCTTGTTTTGAGAGCTTTCTCGTTCTCCCGCCCCGCCTCGAGATGAAGATTACACACACCTACACAGCATCCGTGTTCTGTGTACATCGCCAGCTTAGTTTCGAGTGCATTGTGCTATCTGAAATATCACGGTGCGGTTCACTTGTTGTAAGCTTCAAAGTTTTAGTTTGAAATATATTAAGTATGGCGCGGGATTCACTTTAGGGTTTACTAAAAAAGTTTACTAAAAAAAGTTTACTTACTGAAAAAATTACAAATAAATACTTCATTATTTATAAGAATTCATCACATAAAGCATTCTATGTATTGATATCTATAATATCATTAATTTTTAAATGAAATCACATTTTAATTGTGATGTTACGATTTTTAAAAACATAATTCCGTGATAATTTTAACATATTTAGTTATCTAACAATGAAATGGTTGTAAAAAAGTTGCCGCTTCCAAAAATAAAAAATAAATGTCTCACTTAGCAAAATAAAATACATAAACTTTGATGATTTCTATATCACTGTAGATTAATTAGCAATAAAAAGGTTTAGGATCAAATCCTAGTGAAGACTTTATATTTTTTCTATTGTTTTAAGTAATTGGTCAAAACTGGTTAGAAATTCAATTAGGCACATTACAACATACTAGAATTAAAAATATTTTGGTATATTTATAGTTATTAACTTTTTTTAAATAATTAGTTTAGACATTATTATAGTTTGTATATATTATATAAAATTAAATGAATGCTGTCTGTCTGTTCTCTATAATCCAACACCCTTTGACCGATCAAAATAAAATTTTGCATAGTTACACTTTACCTGGTGTAAAATATGGACACCCTCTCCTTGCCCTGGTAACCCCATTCCCTCCTCCAGATATAGACGTGTATTTAATTGAATGCCACCGCTTTCAAATTTTGCTTAATTGCACTCTAGGACTCTGAGAAAAATGTATGTATAACTATTTTACCAAATTTTGAAAAATCTTGAAAATTTAAAAGCAGATGTCGCCCCAATAGCGCATTATTGTAGATAATAATTTTAAATACACAACGTTATTTTCATTCGTAGTTTCACACAAACCATTCGTGGTGCGGAGCATTTAATATTTTTTATAGGTATCACGGGCTAGTAAATTAATATACATGATATGAACTATATATATATATTGGTGATGGGTTTGGAACATTATTTGCGGGGTGTAGGGGACATTCTACACACATATATCCAAAGAAACATAAATCCGATAGATTATGACACATTTATGCAACAGTAAAAGTATTTACTCTTTGAAAATTAAATCTTTGTGTAAATAATACGTATTTTTTACATTAATGCATATTATATTGTCAGCGTTTAAATTTTTGTTCCAATCGAGTCATATTTAAAAAAAAGTCGCGGAGCTCTTTTTGGAGTGGCACTAAAGTGATCACGTGGGTACCACCAAAATGAAAATTTTGTGACAAGGAATTTGCGTTAGTTCATGTCTAATTAACATATGTAACATATCAAAGTTAATTTAGCATACCAAAAATAGATCTCTCACTCCGTTAAAATAGGTCTCATGGATAATAATTAAAAATATTCTTCATTCATCAATTATTGATGTCATGAAATATGATCCGCCCGTTGAAATTACGCTTTTTAGATGTAACAATAATCTTTCACCTTGGTTTGAACTCAAACCCACTGAGAGTTTTCTATTGGAAAATTGATATAAAATTTGTTAAATTCTTAAATTTAATCGTAATATATCCGCCAGCAGAAAGGAACATAAGTGAATATAGGTGGCAGACACGCAGTGGGTGGCGGGTCGGTAGTGGTTGTAGAGCTTCAGCTGTTCCCCATCTCCAACAATATATTTCCTACGTTCTCTGAAAACAAATGGCGCAGATTTTCGGCATTTTGTAAGTACGGTATTTGTCAGTCACGTTTCTTCCCCTTTTGTTTTCGTCAATATTCCGGACCGATTTGCATAAAAAGTTTCCTTGACTCGGTCTCTAACATTGCTGTTCGAGTCCCCTCGAATAGGTAAGTAGGTAGGTAGATTTCGTTCTTTCAGATCTTTCATTTCGCAAGGGCTCGCCCTGCCACGTGAGAAATATCTTTACTAGATACGTATTATACCCAGTTAACGCCATTTAGACCGACAAACTATCAACTATCATAAATACCAAGGTTTTTTTCCACGTAGTAAAACACCTTAAAGGCCTTTGTCAGATTTTAAACCAACGATTCTTGGATCAAATTTTACTGCAATTTTAATATTATTCACAGTTTGATCAAGAGTATGAATTATTGCTATTATTCTTGTAAATATAGAACGTCGGCGAAAAACTTGGCTGGACCAGGTAAACCAGATACTGAAAGATGGAAGCCTTGATAAGCTTATGTGAGTAAATATATGAATGTGAATGAGGCGAGAATTGTGTATCAGGACAGAAAAGTATGTCGTTTTATTTTTTCTGTCTACCTCCTTGGAAAAACCTTTGTAACCTAACCTAAGCGACGTCACAAAATTCTTTTGTAAAGCCAACAACTTCACATTTTCTAGACAGGGTGAATATTGTAAGTAGGTAGGGTATCTACCTCAAAGGTAACAGGACTGGGACGGGAACGAGACTGCAAGAATATGCATCCCTTACTATTTGGGGTGGATTAGATCTCATCGAGTTTGAGGACGATTATTTTGTCAAAGATCGAAATGTTTTTAAATGCATGTTTAAAAATTCCCAAATTCTGAAAAGGGTTACCTACACGAAGTGTTAAATCGAATCCATCTGTTGTGTTACGATGTTATAAAGTATGTAGGTAATTAAATGTTTACTTAATATTAAAATAAAATAAACACAACAATTACTATCTGTGAGTAAATTCAAATACAACTCTAATTCTCAAAATTGTTTCGCACCTATAATTAATATATAACACTATGAATATTCTAAATTCGATTATTAATGATATTAACATATTCGGATATATTTATTGTCTTATAACGGACTCCACATCACTTATTGTAGTTGTGATAATTCAATGCAATTCTCTCACACGCCTAAAACACAATAAAAAAGAAAAATATTTAAAGTTCATATTTCTAACCGTGAATATTCCTGTAAGTTACTTTAAATTGCTTTAAAATCTATGATATAGTTCGTCGAATCTAAGATATAGTTCGCCGCTTTAAAATCTAAGATGTAGTTCGCCGCTAAGTGGTAAAAATAAAAATACATTCCTAAATATCGATGTAATGTCCTGTGTATTTTTTATTTCATATTATTTCCTATACGGGAAGCATTTTATTATTAGTAGTCATTATTGTTCAAAGATTTAATTTCCCATTTAATTTATTTTAATCGATGTTTTACGGGTATAACAAACAATCATATTATACCTATACAAAAGAAATACTATTTATTTAATATTGCATTTTACATATTTTACTTTTAAGCAGATGCGTCCGCTAGAATTTTACCCAATTTTAAACCAATGCTCCGCCCATTCCGTCGGCAAGGGGTAGGGGGTGCCTATTTTGTATGCAAGGCTTTTGCGGAAGTTAAAAGGTTATTATTTTTAGTCTGGCCAACTTTGTTCAGGAAAGATATTCACAACTAGCACCTATGCACGCTCGAATATTAAACCTGTTTCATAAAGGCAGTCATTTTAATTAAACGTTTAACATTTTTATGTACTACGTTTTCGTTTAGAATATAACTATATATAACTTCAAAATTACAAACAGTATTTACAAAGAAAATTTAATATAAAAACGATTTTATGAATAATATAGTTATTGATATGTACCTACCATCCTGGAGCATGTATTTGATGCATTTACATAGCTGTTGATAACTAGAACTTCTGTGAAATATTCTAAAATAAATAAGTATTTAATGATATATTAGAATTTTAATAATAATTCTCTTGTAATTACGATAGCTACAAATTTTAGCACATAAATATTAAATTTTGACATATTTACTAGCTGTTTTGAATATATAAACCACACTGTGTTTGGTTTGACTATATTACATAGGTATATAATTAAATACCTCTAAGGAACCTGTGTAGCTTGATGCATGGCGCACCCCCTTAGATACCCTCTTATATCCGTCTAGGGGTAAAATCACCCCCCTACATAATTTTCGCTATATAACTTTATTTTTCTATCTTTCTCGCTATGATCGCGAATTGAAAACAATAAGCCGCAGATTTTTAAAATTAATAGATAATAAGATTTGTGTCATCTGGTGTATAAATTATGTCTTCATTCAATTAAGCTTAAGTAAATTTTACGATTGAAACTAAAACTAAATTTGAAATATTGATATAATAAGATAAATACGATTGAAATAAAAACTAAATTTTACGATTGAAAGGTTCTTATAACGTTCATAACAAAGAAAGAGAAAAACTTGTATATAATCTAAAAAAGCCGCCACAACTTGGCTGTTTGATATTTAGAATGTCGTATGTATTACCATATGTATTATAAATTTAGATTTTGTATACCAGCATTGAATTAATGAAATAATCTTACTATCGTAGCACGCAAAGGGCTCGACGGACGGACAATTAAATATACATAACATCATGCTATATCCATAGGAGTAGGCAGATAAGATAAATTGCTATGCATTCCAATTATAACACAGGTATGTTTATTATTTCTTCCATATTTACGAACCTCTTTAAACACATTGTTGATTATTTAGAATATAATTTCCCTTTAAAACTTATAATCTCTAATCGTCTAAGTAAATTATTCTTTATCATATAAATGACTTCCTTATTGTTATTTTTTACTTCATTTTATACTTAAGTGTTAGGTTAGGTTAGATTAGTTTTTAAAATGAAATCTTGTGTTGGCGTGTGTGTAAGTATCTACCTATTTTTTCACTAGGTCCAATATTAACGGAGTTATACATGGAATGGCCACCATTTTGATGTAAGATGATGATTCAAGTTCGCTAACATATTTATTATTTTCTAGGTTAATTTAAGAAAAGTTTATTAATTCTAATTAGAACTGAGTTATCGTATTTAGAAAATCTGATATATACATATACTTTTTAATGGAGGGTAATTTTAAGGTCTCTGGGTTATGATTGAAGAAAGTGTGATTCTTTGTAATATATAGTTTTTCTTTTGAAATCTCCCTAATAAGACTAAATAGGTATGTAATCTTTCGAGATGATGATTGTATATGTATATGAGTAAGCGAATGTCTACATGTAATTTAAAAATAAATTCAGTTAATATCACTACTAGTTTCGGGAAGAGCAGTCTTCTCTATCTACATGTGTAAATTTAACTATATTATTTACAGTTGAATATGGGGGCTGTCATATTTATTGTTTCTTGGAAACATCTATAATAGCGGTGAAGTATTTAAATGTGATATTATTAATTATTGTTTTATCTGAATTCAATTGGATTTCTATAATTTCAATATTATCCATTATTATCCCCCTATATAATACCGAGTGAGGTAATTTTATGATAATAATATGGTTACAGAATTTGGAAAAATTATTATTTTTCATACAGCGTCGATGTTATTTAATTCATGTATTTAAATTTCTCGCGGTTTGGCCAGGCAGTCTGTATATAATATTAGATATATTAATGTATAGCTAATCTAAACAAGGAAGCCAAATATGTATATTTAACTTAAATTAAGTGAATAAAAAGTTACATTTTTGATGTATGTATGTATTACTGTCGTAACCAGAACGAAGCATCGCAAGACAGATGGTGAAATGAAAATATTTTCATCTAAAAAAAATTGTCTCGTACTATATTTTTGTGCCGCGGCTGCCGTGTGGAGCGAGCAATAAGAAAAACTAAAATAACAGACTTGGATTATCAAAAAACTTTGATAATATTTCAGTGTACAAATCCCGCTCAAAGTTTGACGTTATCAAAGTAAATGCCCGGCGCGCAGGAGAATCGAGCAGAAAGAGAAGAAAGCACTGTACCGCCCTGGAGGAGAAATAAGAAAATGTTTCCAATTTAAAGTAAACGAGAAACCAGTTGGAATGGTCGGGTGGTCCTTCTTGTATTCGTTCTTCGGCGGAGCGCTCACAGAGTTCGCTAGTAGTCTGGGTTTTTTAATCAGCAGTTTGGGGAACGACTTGCGTGCAACCCTGTACTTAATTCGCCATCGTTTGAGAAAAAAGCTTTCCATTTATTCAAATTCTCTCCATCTTACTCGGGGCTAATTTTTAGAAATGACGGCGGAATTGTACTTTCGTTTGGAATTTTTTTAACATAGAAATCGTTTGAAATTTATGGTATATTTGTAAAATTCAAATTATTTTTTTAATCAACTATATATATTTTTTATCTTATCAACTATAAAATATTTTTTTATTATATATAAATAGCAGTCAATATAGGAATTTTTCTGTGCAGAGTCCTAAAAAGTAACTGTGCAAAATTTGGAGCAAATAACATCCAATATAATAAAAGTAATACACATTTATATTTTGGGCAGAGGTAGAGTAGACAGAAATTCGAAAAGAAACTGACACTTCACATTAGAGTAATGTGTAAATTTCCTCTGAAATATACGGATTAGGTGAATATGAGATTTTTTTTTGTTTTGAAAGCAAGAATATTTTTCAAATAGAAAATAAACATTTTGAAAAATTTGAAATTTATAATTAGAATTTACAATATTCGCGTGTGGCGATCCACGATGATTTTAACAATGACTGATAGGTAAAATATATTACTAATAATGACGAAATTTATATGAAATATGATTTTACAAGTTTGTTTGGTATATGCGCACTTTATGGCCGAGAGTTCTATATTTAAAAAAAATTGAAAATTCTTGAACACAACATAAAGCGATCGATAAGAAAAATGCAAGGGAAGTGTATGACTAAACGAGGAAGAAAATATGATGCATGGGAAGAATGTAGGTTTAATGAGGTGGTACAAGCAATGGATCGGTTAGTGTAAAATGTTTTGGATAATTATCTAAAACTTAGCATTAACAAATATAATAAATTATGAAACAGACAGTGGCGTCTACTAACTAAACTGCGATCATACAGCCTGTGCGATGAGTTAGAGCCTAGGTTAGACAGGAGCTCAAATAATCACCTTTGGTATCGATACGTTTTCCAGCACTTTTTTGCTTGCAAGAGCATATAAATACATAAAAACAAACTACTTTTTAATGAAAGTGCAAGTATTATTAGGAGATAATTAGATAATTTTATTCTTATTATTTAATGAATGAAACTGGTATTTAATATTCTTATATATTTAATAAAATATGCGTATTGAGGGGCCTTTTGTCCCATTTCGCATTGGTTCCTGAATGTTTTGGTTATACTAATGGAATCAGATTAAAAATCGAAGGGATTAATTAAGTTTTGATTGAGTTTCAGATATGTTGCGTTCTTATTTGCCAACCCCTATAGGTACTGATTTTTCTTAGAATTTATTTAATCGGATTTAGTCTAATATTTTATTTAAGTAGGTACAGTGTCATGTTTTGGAATATAAATTGAGTTCATGTTTAACAAGTAGGAGAAACACACTCGTAGGTTGGTATTACGTATTGATTTCAGTTCGGAGACATTGTCGCTGGGAATGAGAACGGCTAGAAATCAAGATGCAGCAGACGTGCTGGGAATCGAGAGACCTAATGAAGCGAGGGGGATGCTGTGAGATAAGATCGGAGATTAAGCCCGCGGTCGGCGAGGTGATCTGCCTTTTTATTTTGGGTTTTGTTACAGCGTCATTTTGAAACACAGCTCATGTAAGTAGGAAGGAATTTAAGCTTAAACACGGAGTCCCTGTATAATAAACTAGGTAAGTGTCTACATATTTTGTAACTGGATTTCCACCTGGTGCCTTAGGGAATACTCATGTCTAAAGCCTTGAAGAATACATAAGTAGAGGCTTTTACTTAGATACATAAGTTTTTTTGAAATATTATATTTTATCAATATTTAATCTCGCCTTCTGTGACAATAACTAAAATAGATAATTATAGAATGGAGGAAATAGATAAATTATTCATGTGGTAAATACGATTACATAAAGATAATAACATGTGTGTATTCATATATATATTTTTTGTCACATACCTATAGAGCAAAAAATCTATTTATAAACCTAAATCAATATATGATTGTATGTTTAAATAAAAATTCAACAAAAATTACATGCGACATTAAAATAAGAGCATACAAAGTGGGTGACGTTAATCACTCCACACTTATGTCGGAAGCGTTGATGATTTTACATCGTTTTACGCGTTGATACATCCCTTATCCGACATTTTAATAAACACCATCCTTAAAATATGGGGGCGCGCGTGAAGATTTTTCATATCAAAAGTGTTTACTTACAACTTCCTAACTTTAGTTTCTCTCGCGCTTATATAAAACCTACATTAATTTGATTAAATTTATATATATTCTTAATTAATGAATTGAGTGGTTGCGTCCTAAGTTATTATCGCGTGGTGCCGATTGTGACGTTAACACAATTTGTAAACATTCAGCGATTAATCGTAGCCGTATTCATTAATTTTAATTTTAATTGGCAAATGTCTCTTTTGATCTGTCCGCCAAATATATACCTAAGCTACAATCGTCGTGTTCCTAGCATAATCATGTAAGAATATTTATTTACGCTGTTACTACGCCCAGCTGGCTAGATACTTTTAATTATTCATACCACTAATAAAAATATTCAAAAATCTTTTCAATTTTGCCAAGTTCCATACCTAACTAATTGTGATACTTATAGCTATTAAAAGTAAGACGAATAGTACAAAAATTAAAATAATTTCTTTTTTTTTTAAAACAATACAAACAACTAAATTTTATTTTTATCAAGACTAATATAAAAACGCGATAAAAATAATATTCTGTTGTGTACAAAGTTTTGTTTATTATAATTATTAAAATGGTTGCACCATAGCATACAATAATTGCCACGTTAATAAATACTATTATATTAATTATATGAAAAATCCTACAAAGTCATTTAAATATAATGATTACAGCCTTATTAAGTAAATATATTTTTAAATAATTAATAATAAAAAAAATTCTATATGAATAAAAAATAAAAAGACTGTCATTTTATGACTTGAACTTAGGGAGAAAAACACCGCAGTGTAAATAAATGTAATAATAAATAAGTAAATAAGTTAAATTATGGGTGTGTTATATCATAAAATAGTTTTTTGTATAGCATTTAAATTATTTTTGTGATTTTTTTTACGTCTTGAAATATATAAATACATTTTTGTATGTCTTATTTAATGAATTTCAGAGAATAATTGTAATTTTTTAAGCTATTTTTTTAACAAAACGCTTGTGAACTATTTAATTTAAAATAAAAATTCATAGAAACTAGAAACAAACCTGTTAATTGATTCCCGATACTGTACACATAGAGCTTAAATAATGCAACATTATTGCGATACAAAACCCGTATTTCAACCACAAATATTTCAAAATGTCTAACGTTACAAAAGGTGATGATACCACTGGAATCGTCTGTAATTATTATCTTTCACCATAATATTATGTTTATGTAATATCTTTAAATAGCGTAATTGCATCGTTTATCATTCATAAATATTAATTTATCAGGGTATTGCTAGATAAATACATAATTGAATTAATGTAAGCGACTTGCATAAATATGTAGACATATAAAGAAATTGTACATCTTATTTAATAATACATACATATATTATTTAAAATAGTAGAGTTCTGATTATCCAACTTAAACTAAAACGCAGTAGGGTCGGATGAACGAAAATAACGGATAAACCGGAATTGCCGAAAATAAGTTATTTAGTGATGTAGAACAAATTAAAATAAATATTTATTTTTATGAAAACATGTAAAGAGCCTAAAAAGTTTAGTGCAGAATGTGCCTTATTTTATAGTAAAGATTAATACCTACTAAATATTTCTACTAAAAAAAAAGTTATTTGTTTTTCATTTTAAATTTAATATAGCGATTGCAGTTTTGGCAGTTTTGGCAAAAATTAATTCTTAAAATGGACATTACATAATATTTTTTCACATTTTGACTACAGTCGGATAATCCGGAATGACGAGTAATAATAGGTTTGATATTCTGAATTATTCGTAGAAAAGGAACCTTTTTATTATAAAATGTATTAATTCTCAATTTCACAAGTGTGTTGCGATTTTATTAATATGTATTTTTATAGTGTTATTTAATAAATTGCTGCTCTGAGCAAAATATTTACGGCTATTAAAAATGATAATATTGCTTAAGCTACAAAATATATGTCACTTTATTTTGTAAAGATTTAAACATATTTATTTACATTTAAATAAAACACATATGCTTACAACTTACTAAGTACAGATGTATAGTTATAACTTTTATGATTAGATTAATTTATTAA
Source organism: Eubasilissa splendida (assembly GCA_031772225.1). NCBI lineage: Eukaryota > Metazoa > Arthropoda > Insecta > Trichoptera > Phryganeidae > Eubasilissa > Eubasilissa splendida. The sequence goes on from CM062857.1 coordinate 2,365,896, forward strand.
ATCGATATTTCTGATAAAATGTTTTGCTCAAGAACCTAAAGAGTAACTATGCAAAATTTACAGTGGATGGCGTTCAATATAAAATACATTTATTTTTGTTGGGAGGGGGTGAAGGAAAATGGAGTCTGTATTTGCACAGAAGTAAAATTTGGTAATAATCTACGCATATGAAAATATACATGAATTAAAAATAATTCATGTATATGTCATTATGTCTGGAAGAGTTTATAACTAAATAAATTAGTCGTGTTATTATAAATTACTTTGCAATTGAAATTTAATCATTAGTATATAGCTAATGTCATTTTTAATCATTGTTTAGGTTTGTTTTGGCACGTACACCTTAACAATAAAAGATAAATAATAAGAACCAATGATTTTGTAAAAATATCACATTTGATCGGTAACATGTATTACAGCTTGTACGAAGTACATAAAAATGATGCCAAAAATATTCAAGACATGCCTCAATTTCATTCGTATCGATAAAACATATTATTTTTCTTGTCTTTCGTGCGAAGCCTTATTGGGAAAAGGCACGTAGAACATTTTTCCTCATGTGAAAATTATTATACGAAAGAAATCATGCTTTTATATTACGAATGCTCCTTTTGCCAACTCAATGAAGCTGATATCCTATACTTCAAATGCTACGTGAGAATTCCACAAGGATTCAAACTCTCACCAATCTTTATAGAGCTTACTTCTGCGAGGATTTATTAACCCGAATCTTGAAAAAAACACGTGTTCTACGAGGTTCTGTTATTTATCATAACAATTATTTTAATCTAAAGAATTATATTTATAAAAAAATATATATATTTACTAATTTCTAACAAAAGTGTTTTTGTTAGAAGTTTTATCTTTAATACAAATACAAAAAATAGTGACTGAAAATTACTATTTCCAGATTGATTAAAAAATTATCAGTAACGAATAATTAATCTTTAAAAATACTAGTAGTAAATAATAATTAATCCTTTTAAAATTATTAATAATGAATAATGAATTAGTCTTTAAAAATTACCAATAATAAATAATTGAGTGTGCAAAACTTTGAATAAAATATCATAAACTGGATTGTGAATAATTTTTCTTATCATAGAGTTAATGATAGTAAGTTTGTGTTTAAATTAAAAACATTACTTAATCGACACTGATGTATGGAAGTGAAGCCTGAGCTGGCAGAAGAGGAACGAAAGTAGACTGAATGTAGTGGAAATGAGATCGCTTATATGTGGTAAATCCATTTATAACAGAGTAATGAATGAAGAAATTCGGAAAGAATGTAAAGCTGATCGTAGTATAGTGAGTAAGGTTAAGAAAAGATAACTTAGGTGGTTTGGTTATATGGAACGGATGAATGAGGAAATAATTCTAAGAAAGATATATGACGCAGGTGTTGATGGTACCAGAAATAGAGGACCTCCGGAAAAGACTTGGCACGACCAGGTAAACCAGATACTGGAAGATGGTCCTGTTAAAAGCCTCTATAATCATCGAGCTTAGTATGAGAAGATGTATTAATGTGGATAAGGCGAGAATTGTGTGTCAGGACAGAAGCGAAGAGTGTCTCTCTTTCTTCTCTGCCTACCCCCGTGGCGTGATGGTTGGTTAGTTAGTATTTTACAATCGGTATTATTTTTAGCCAAAAACAGAATTCGTCAATGCATCTAATTACCTACTTACTTAATGTAAAACAAGTTTTCAAATCTATCTGAAATTGAGTTTTCGTCGGGTTCCGAACATAAGGTATATGGGTAACCTGGTATAACTACCTACTGCGTGCACATATATAGGTACTACTTGTGTAGCTACTCATGTTTGGAATTTGCTATTCACCAAGAAATGTCGACATGGATACTACACAAGGAAACAAGCTTCACGCTGGTAGAAATAGTACAGAGTGGTTAAAATAACATTAATTTAAAAAATATATATTTTTATTTTTATTTTGCGAACACTCATTCAGTTAGTTTCGAATATCTCCACGATATATTCATGGTTGCAGAGAGGTTCGGTAGTTTTCTAAATAGTACGAATCTAAAAATTGTCGGTGGCAAAGATCTCAATATTTTGAAGGTGGCCTTAATTATGACCTCATTGCTCATTGAAAAATGTTTTTTTTTGTAATATAATTTGCAGTACCTATATGTTTATAATTCATTAACCCTTCTTGAATAAAAAGTAAGTAACATTAATAAAAATTATTTGACAGAATGTATTTTGATTTTTTAAATGCGTATTTTATATTTGTATATGCTACTTTAAGCTATTGCTTATTGCTATCGAAAATCCGAGGTCTAGTTGGAAATTACTAAAAAAAAAGTAACAAACTGCTAGGGTCAAAAATATTGAGTTATCGAAGTAAACTTTTAATATACAAAACTATACTAAGACCAGTGGTCACTTATGGTTGTGAAATCCAAATCGATGAAAATAAATTAACAATCTTTGAGCCTAAAATATTAAGAAAAACTTATGGACCTACACTAGAAAATGGAACAAACAAAATAAAAATGAATCATGAGCTCAAAAGTTTGATTGAGCAAAAAACAATTATAAAATTCTTTAGGTTCCAAAGACTGCGATGGACTGGCTATGTCCAAATAATGCCAGATCCAAAGACCATGACTATGTGGATACTCCAGTTGAAGCGACGTAGAGGCAGGCCAAGCGAGTGGTGGGCTGACTGTGAAAGAGGACTGGAGCAGGATAGGACGGTCTGGTAACTGGACAAGAATAGCCAGGGATAGAAATCGGTGGAGACCACTTGTAGAAGAAGCCAAATTCCACCTTGGGATGTAGTGCCGTGGAAGAAAAAGATGAATATGCTACTTTAATTTTCAATCTCCAACATTTGCGAGATATATTTATGAAGACATGCATTTGCACCTATTTATATATTTTTTGATATATTTGTCTAGTACCCTAGCTCAATTCGATATATTTTATTGAGTTGGTTATTCTGTAAATTTTACAAATTTTTCTACAATTTTTATATATTTATTTAATATTATGAATTATACCAGAACGCGAACTATGTGAGTTTTGTAATAGACACTTTTTTATTATATAATCATACCATAATTATTTGAAATCTTATTACTAAGAGCTATTCAAATATTATTAAGAGAAAATGAGAAAACAGTAACACATGCCATACTAAAATCTTACTAAAAAATTAGGAAAAATTATTATTAATCGATTTGATCGAAATTTAATCTACGACGTAATTAGCAAAACAGTCTGACTTACTTAAAGATTTATCCAATTTGTTTTCATTATTTCATAAATAAAAGCTAATTATTAATTACATAAACGTAACAATATTTATTTTATACTTAACAAAGTATCGTAATTTTAAGTGATTATTCATTATATTAAAGTAAAATGAAAATATTTTAATCAATCACTTTTTAACCACTGTGTAGAAATGAATATTTCTGTAGTTTGAAGCGCATATATATATTCCTAGACATCGTCAGGGACGAATACTGTATAAACGGATTGGTATTTTTTGTGCTACGCTGCCAAAAAAATAAGGTTTCGTAGCTTTTGTAAAAGAATCTTAGGATATTTTTCTCTTGTTCAACTTGTATGAAAAGAAATTTAATCTGAGTGTAGATACTGAAAAACATAATTTAGTTTGTTCGTTTGTTTTAATTAAAATTCATATTTTTTCTCGAATAAAATATTTGATGTACGAAATTCAATGTTTATTCTTTGAAATATTTTACATGCTTATCTGAAATAAATCAGGTTGTGTTTTTAGTACAACGCTCTGATGGATTACCATTTTTCATCTGTCTCTCTTTATCGCACCTAACAATTCCTGGTACGAGACCAAGTTTGTCTTATTATTTGATTATCGTACTTATTTCTTTCTCGGGCTTTCTCTCTGTCGCTAATTTTTTCATCTAGTATATTTTTCGATAACTTCATTACAATATTTTATTACCAAATAATAATATTGATTTTAATAATTTTTTTTTTACCTTTTCTAGTATTTTAACGCTTTGCATCCTACTTATTTTTTTATCCTTCGAATGAGTTGAAATAATTTTTGGTTAATATGGCTATATCAATTTATTTTAAATGTAGTGAGTACCTACCTACAATTAGTACAACTATTATGATTTTGTGTAAATATCGCGTGTAAGTATTATGTGCACAGTTCACTGAAAAGGAACGACTTTATTTTTGACGTACCTATATATTTATTTACCAAAAACGTTGCTTAGCATTGTGCTTTGTGTAAGTAAGTAATAGGTATATATTATTTTATTTAATCCCGATTTTTAGATACCATGTGGGTACTTTTTGAATTCATAAAAAACGTTCTTTACCAACTTGCCGAGATGTTAATGATATACTTTAATTATTGTTGTGAACATGAGAAAAAGTGTCAAAACGTAAGTTTGATGTTTATGGGTACTGAATAAAATGGTGACAAATATGACGTATGACGTATTTGTGTAGTCATATTTTTCTTTACATTTATTTGTGGGAGGGGGAGGCGAATGGAAGGGTTTTAGAAACATAATAATTAATATTCTGGTAGCAACATGAAAATCTAAATTTCGCGTGAATACCTGCATAATCGTTATCTTAATCTTGCATATTTTGTATTAACATAATGTACGCGAGCATACTCAATTTAAAAAGGCATAAACAGAACGATAAAATTACGTGTCCTTACTCATCAATGAATATAGTAAATATTTGTAAAATGTATAAATAAGTTTACCACTAATAAAAAAGCGAAGTTTTATGCGGTCGTTAAATTAAAAATACAATACAGTAAAGATTTAAGATTTCTAGGTCACTGTCAAACACCTCGTAAAACTAAGTAGTGGAGTTTGATTGTCAACGCTCTTGAGTTTTATTACACCGAGCCGTACCTACCTACGTTTATTTTAATACGTGCTTGCCCGTGTTGGTGTGATTTAGTGTGTCACGCTTTATTTATTTTTGATTGAGGAATTAACGGAGGTGTTATTCTGTGATATTTCATTTTATGTGTGAAATTTGTGTATTTATTTGTTTTAGATTGTGTTAGGTTGTTTAAGACTTTTTTATTGGTTGTTTATGGTTCTCGTATTGAATCGTCGAAGCGTATCCACATCGTTTAAATTAACGGAAAATCTGTAATAAAATACGGGGCTGAATAACCTTGACGTGAAATATAAAAATATAATTTAATATAAACATGTTTTACACTAATAGAGCTATTAAATTAGATTATTTTTATGAGAAACGAATGCGTGAGAACCGACAACAAATTTTAAAAATAAAAAACTTGCGTCGGAGCCATCATGATGTATGGTCGAGCAGATACCGCCAGAAAAAATCTCAGAAATGACAATTCTACAATCGATCTTCTTGTCAAAGCAATATGAAACAACTCTATAATAAGAGACGTGCGACGTGAAGGATATCATAAGATAGGGCCAGTGGCGTAACTATAAAATTGATCCCCAATACAACATAGAACCTTTTGATTTTTCTGTTTTAATTTAGTTTATTACCTTACTTCCAACTTATATTCTAGCTTATGTAACATTATGGCTACCTACCTCAGAACAGTTACTTTATATGTACCTAGCGAGGTAGGCAGCGAGAAACAGGCTTGCATGTAAATGAAATGAATTATAATATTTGTACTAAGGATTTTTTTATTGATGCAAGCTATAAAAATAAACGGCGATTTATCAGAACTGTAAATGATAAAAAAAGAAAAAGTAGGTAATATGTAAAAATTATTAGATATAGCATTTTTAAGTACCACGTGGAATAATCACTTTCACACAAAAAAAGTATCGTTTTAGACATTTATATACGATAAGTTTATAAGCTTATGCTCCGTAATAACTTTCACAGCTGAAATCGAAACTGAAGCAAAAGTGGTACTCATTCACCCAAAAATGCTAATCAAGACTAAAGGTTGAGTATTCAAAACCACCGTACAACGTTATATGGTGCCGAGTGCTGAGTACTGAGTGCCGAGTTGTACAGATCACAGAGAAGATGGGAGGAGTCAGACTGAGATAGTATGGTCCCGTAATAAGGAAACCAGACTAATATATCGTTAAAACTGCGTTAAGAGTACAAGCTCTCAGAAGACAATGAGGAAGTCTACAAGCAACCTGGTGGTCAAACATCGAGAAAGAAATGGTCCAGGACAGAGCATACTAACGTTCTCGTATAATGAGTGCCAACCTTAAGTAGGTAAATGAGAAAAGGAAAAGATGAAGAAGAAGAAGAACACACGCAATGAAGTAGTGTAGCATGTCAGAAATGAGTTTTTGTAGCATGTTAAAAAAATTATAAAAAATACCAATAGATACCATGCATTTAGAATTTTTTCAAAATGTGCAATACTTTTGAAGATATTGGTATTCAACGTTGGGCTTGTTGAAAAATGATTGGATTATCATCTTACGTACGTTCTAGTTCGTACCGGCCAGTACTACTAATATAAGTACAAGTTGATCGTTCCTCCGCCGAGACGTGTTTGATTGCTGATTGTTTGATACGTGGAAATAGTTATTTAGTGATAACAGAGGAAGAATTTAAATTAGAACAATCTGACAATCTCCCATAAGTGAATTCTTGTATGGTTGCCGAGTTTTTTGTGAACTTCAGCTTCACAAGCGACTTTGTGGAGTGAAACTAGCAAAGTATTGTTCTCACACTTTACAAAGTCATTTTTTTTAACTAGATCTTTCATTTATTTACACCTTGCCCGCTAGAATATCGAGTGCCGACTTGTCGACTCAGAAGATGTGACGCAACTTTGAACATTTGTAAGTCTGCCATGTTCTGTAAATTAGAGTTAAAACATTTTTTTTTTAAATAAAAAAATAATGACTTCAATGCGCCATTGCATACTTGCGTTGCTTTACCAAGATTTTCATTTTGCGGCGATGGTCTTCTCTATAACCAAACATATTCTATTAGCTGGATACAATTTTAAATATACATCGATAAAGTTTTATGTGTTTTTCTAATATTTTACATGTAATATATAATAATTCCTTGTCTCGCTTGTGGTAGACTTAAATAATTATTAGTCCATATTAGCGCTAGAAAAAGAAAAACGCGAAAGGACTTTTGGGTCCCATCTAATATAGGCGTGGTTCACGCCACTGGATAGGGAAGAAGCATAAAAAGGTTCAGTAGTGACCACGTAGACAGGATGTTGGATGACCGGATGGTACACATCATGATGCACGAAAGGCCGGCGGGCTGACGACCAATAGGGAGACCACCCAAAAGATAGAAAGGTAGCTGACGGTTGACTTCCACCGAGAGTAAGCTTATTAAAAATAATGTCAGAAGTTAATTATCCTATAATAGATATCGAAAAATCGTATTTTAAAATTGCTTGTGTTTTGTAATTTTTCTATTTTTCCTTAAATTTAAAAATAATTTTTTAATTATGGAAAACATATTTTATAGATATTTATTACAGAATTATACCAATTTTAATTAATATTGATTTCATAACCATAAACATTATGCACGTAGCTCATTAGATGTGAGATATGCTTAAATTACATTTTGGTCGGTACCTAAAAAAAAATATTTGTTCGGTGGAATATTCAAACCACATTTTTTAAGGATTGGACTGAACCGGCAATAAAATAAATAAATAATTATTTGTTAAACCTAATCTGCTATGAAACGCCGCCATTAGCCATCTCAAGTCAAGTCAAATACGTCTAACGAAGAAATGAAGTTGCTAAAGCAGTCGGATTGGATATTTAATATAAAATTGCCCTTGGCCGTACTTGCAGAGCAGCACTTGATATCAGATGTTTTAACATTTGCCCTAGGGCTCCGCAATCAAGGCGACGTTTAGAGTTGTTTTTTTAGAGTAAGAAAAAATAAATTTTCTAAGTTAACTTAACCTGATCGAACGATATGCTTGAACAGCTTTGCTTTACCGTTAAATGTAATAGCATTCTACAAGGTAACTCTTGAATCTCGCATATTGAAAAAAAAAACTAGTTCAGTTTTTAACCTTAAGAACACATTTTTTTGTTGTTAACTTACATTTTCAGAGCATAGTTCTGTGGTATTTTAATACAAATTAAATTGATCAATTTGAATCGGTACAGAAAAAAATCTATCTATCGAATAAATATACATTTTAAAGAAAACACATTATTATTGTGAAGTTGTAGTTTTTTTCAAAACATAGTTTTGTAGTATTTTATATTTTCTGTGGTAAGTAAATGAAAAAATATTTAGTTGCTACCGGGATTTGAACTTGGACCTCTCCCCCTGGTAGAAAGACAACTTAACTTAGATAAGATAAATAAACGACTCCTTTAATGTTAGGTACCATGGCTTATCCTAAAAAATATTTATCTGTGCTAAAATAACCTCTGTATAAATCACAAACTGTAATATTTTTAAAGGTCACATGATGATATTCTTGATTTTTTGCTTGTAGTTAAAGATATAATTATATAATATATTTATCTAGAACCGGCTCTGCTATATAATCCGCTTGGGAAGATAGGCACATAGTTCAGATAATGTAAAGAGTTTATTAAACATTAAGCCAAATGATAAAATATGTAATCGTATGGGCAATTTTAGTATTAAAAGGCCCTCAATATACATTCAATGTTTACGCGCAATAACACTGTTGGAGTCCGGCCATGCTGAAAATTTATTCCTCGAGGTAGGTACCTACATACATACCCCCATCATTTATTTTTGGATATTTATTTATAGAGTCCTTGAAAATATCTTATTTTACAATTTATTACAAGTACACGAAATACTACTTACCATTTTTAATTATATTTATCTACCTACATATTTGATATTAATTCATGTTGAGTAAAAAATATAATATTAATTAGGTACATTTTAATCCACATTTAACTAATGAAAATTATATCAAATTTAAAAACTTATTACACAAATATTCTCGGTATAAACACATTTTTGTATATCAGCTTCTGTTCCTATAAATATAATAAAGTAGGTTGAAAATAATATTTAAGAAACATTATTACACAAAATATTTTAATAATATTTATTTTCTTAATTTAATTATTTATTAAGACGAAGAAAAAGTGTATTTAGGTACCTAGTACTAAGTAATAGGTAGGTATTATTGATTAATATATTAAGATTTATGAATTTTATTTACTTGTCATATTATTTAGTATAGTTTATTAATAAAATAAAAAACTCTAACTTGTTTTACAAATAAACATCTCAGGTAGTTTTGAAACATTTGCATTTAGACCAATTTGCATTTTGTCGTCCATAAAGAAAATATATTTATTGTTAATATGACTGTAAATACAAAAGACTTCTCGTTTTCTCTCAAGTGCTCATTCAAAATATTTTTTTTATGAGATATGATAATTTGGTCCTTTTCATTCATTGTGATAAAAAGCACCAAACGTGTTGCATCCATGATGTAAAATGAATATGGTTGTTTTGGGATCATTTTGTATAGGTACATTTCATACATTTTATATTCATTGGTTTGGAAAAAAATAATTATTTCGAGTGATACTGGTTCAACACTTAATTAATTAAATGTTATATTATAGGTAATTAATATTTTATATCCAATGTAACAATTATAACCTAATCTATGTTTATTATGTTATAAACATTTCTTGCTCTTAATTTTTTTTCATATATTCGTATCATCCTTATTAAACTTTGTATTTACTAGACTTTAAATTCTCTAAAAAGTAAGTATTTATTTTAATATAAAAAAAATATTTCTACGATTTTTATATTGATACGGACCTAAGTACATTGAAATACGCATTGTCAACGTATACTGCTGAAAAATTACTTTTTTATACAGACGAGACGATAGACCTTAATTTTATTTAAATTTAACATTTCTGTCTACAAAGCACGTAAAAGTAAAACGACTTGAATCCGCGTCAGTTGTTAACAAATTTCGTAAGCAAATTGCTTGTAACTTTAATTATAAAAGTATGTACATGTGTCATTATAATTCACTAAGCACAAATGATTATTTTTATAAAGTAATTAAATCTTTATAAAGTCATTAATTAAAATGGATTACAAAAGTTGTTTACTATTTTATTATTATTTAAGGTGATTTGCATTAGTTAATTAAATGCTTTCTTTATTAAATGGTCAACTACTAGATAAAATGATGAATTTTTTTTTTTATAAATATTGGTAAAAATATCAGAGACGCAAAGCAGTCCACAGAATATCGCCACATCCATATTAAATTCTCAAACACAGGAGTGTGTTTGATACATGTAGGATATACTTATTTCTTGTACATTTATCTATTTATTTACATTAGTAATAACAAACAGATGTATTTAAAAGAAAAAAATATTCATAATAACACGTATAAATAGAAATACAATAAAGCAATTTATCAAAACCTATATCTGAAAAATAGCCTAGAGAAACCTGGATGATCAACCATGATATGCTTCATAGACACCATCGAAAATCAAATGGACCAATGCACACCCCAGAAATTTAATTTAAGGAAATATAAAGAATATGACAGACAGCCAAAACAAAAACATTGATCGAATAATGACTAAGGCGAATGCAGACAACTTCTGAGAAGTGTCTAAGATAGACACGCATAGCGATCGTTGTATCGACAAGATAGTTCTTTAATATGAAATATTATATTAATTTAATTTTCATTATGTGGGTATATTTGAAATGCGCATTTAATTTTTATTTATTTAGATTGACTAAAATATCAATTATCTTTTAATTGTGATTATAAGTTGATTATTTCTCATTTAATTACACCAATAATTTAACATACATTCTAATTTTATACGAATATGGTAGGTATATTTTTTCATTTATAAAAAATATTTTTTACGTTAATAGCAAGATTAGTAGGGAAAATGAAGAATCATTTCTGTAAAAACGTGTTTAAAGTTTAGTACATGTAATAAACAAGTTCTAGTCCTTTAGTTCATAAGTACATACAGATCTGTAGGTAGTTGATTTATGATTATCCATTAATTAAGATACAATAAAATTTTAGAAAAAACTATTAACGAACAGATTTGCATAGTTAAATATATAATTTAAAAAAAATCTTATCAATTCCGTCCTAATTCAATTAAATTAAAAAATATATACTTTTCTAGATAGGTAAGTCACTATTATTTATTAGTTTATTTTTGTACTACACATTTTATTAGATAAATGTTGATTAGATACCTAGTACCTATCTACCGAGGTAACGTTATCTTTCAAATTGGTATTGAAGAGTACGAAGCAACACGCATCATTTTTTCCATATTCCCCTTAATCCACATCATGTTCTCCGCAAAATCCATTTCCGATAACCCAATCAAACTTTATCAAAATCTCCCATCTTTTGCCGGTTTTTCATATTCTGGCGGGAAGTTCTCTGATTGGCTGCCCGGTTGCCCGAATCCCGCTCCGACACCTTATCAACCCAATCAGGTACAAATCGGGTAGCACTCTCTGGCACTTTGGCCCTGGCACCCGGGCCTTTGGCACTTGTAGGACCCGCGGGGGCGGGAGGGTGATTTGTTAGTTCCCCCTCTTTGCAGTGACTTATCTGGGCTGTATCGCGAACCATTTTGAGAATTAAAAAATATTTATAAAATTATTTTAAATTTCTTATAAAAATGATTATTTTAGATTCGGATTCAGCTTGATTTTTCACTAACTCATCTTCTATCCTCGCATTGGTATGTCATAAAGCATGGATTGCATATAATTACAGATGAACCTCTTCTTTTTCTATAGACTTATATTAAACTAACATATTTTCAACAAATTATGTTATTGTGTTAACGATAATTACGTGATTTTACAATAACACGGAATTGTTAAGATTTTTCTTTAAATTATATATTTAACTATGCAAATCAGTTCGTTAATAGTTTTTTATAAAATTTTATTGTATCTTAACTAATGCGTAATCATAAATCAACTACCTACATTTCTATATGTACTTATGAACTAAAGGACTAGAACTTGTTTATTATATGTACTAAACTTTAAAGATGTTTTTACAAAAATGATTCATCATTTTCCCGACTAATCTTGCTATTAACAGAAAAAATATTTTTTAAAATGAAAAAATATACCTACCATATTCGTATAAAATTAGAATGTATATTTTTAATACTGTCATTAAAATTACGGCTCTACAAATACTTTTCTTTATATAAATTTTAAAAACTATATTAAGCATAAAATTAAATATAATTTATTAGTTACCATAATTTTTCATGTAAATATTTTGACGAGCTATATTTATTGTTTATATAAGTTATTATTAATCATCAATCTTATATTTTATGAACCGGACTTGAATGGCTTAAAAAGTATGTAGCCACTAAAATGTTCACCTTGTCCTCAAACAATCCTTTTTTACAAACGCAAAAGGTATTTTGACTTAAAACTCAAGAACAGTTAAAGTAGACTCAGTTTTATTCAGCTTATTAGACATTTTTTCAAAGACGTTTTAATATATTTGTATATACCTAATAATCGTTCGAGATAAGAAGACTAAGCGGACAAAAAATAAGTTGCGTAAATTGGAAAAAATCTTGTGTGCTATACATTAAAGTCGGCAGGACGGCGCTGGCTAAACTATACGTCGCATATTGAAACCATGCGTTATAAAATATTTAAATATTAAACAAATCTTATGGATAGGGAATATTCACATGTTAATATTAATCATATCTTAATCATAATAATCGGAACAGAACACATTATTGAAGTGCCATGAACAAAAAATCAACCTGCGCGTACAGAACAAGGGCTTTTTCTTCTTGTATTTTCAGATGCTGATATCATCAATATTTGTATGACATATCGCATACCTAGATCGAAACTAAGACAACTTAAAAATTCATTTTTCAGTAGACATAAATAAAAAACATTATTCTCACTTTTGTTACTAAAGTTATCAAACTAAATAACATTTTAGGTTATAAATGTTTCCTAAAATAGCACTATTCGAGAACTGGGACTAAGTTAGTTGCGCATATGATAGTGTCCGAATACAATAATAACTCAAAATTCTTATTTTTTTGAGTTGTCTTAGTTTTGATCTAGGTATGCGATATGGTGGATGATTTTGTAAAACTAAAGATAATACATGTGGTACAAGTACATTTTTACTTATGGCACTGTACAGTCAGCCTCTGACAAAACTGTATAATACAATATAATATATGTTTTTATTATTACATTATAAATACTGCATAGATTAGTTTCATGTTTAATTATTTTATGGATAGGGAATGAAATAATATGAATCACATCTTAATAATAACTCTGTCGATGCCGTTCATCAACTGAAACAAGTAGGTGAAGAAAATAAATTTTGGTCAAAAGTGTACAGAATACAATTTTATTATATTAATATAATGAATAACCACACCAAGAAATTTCGGAAAGTTTTAAAAATGGTTTTAAAATAATTATTGTCAATGTGTTAAATTTACTTTTATTCTGTAGGTAAATATTAAAGGTTATATTCTCTCTAATTCCGTGATGAAACAACAATACACTGCGCGCGGTGTACACAACCGATACCATGCGTCAATTGACGTCAAGTGCGTTGTTGCTATACTGTCTAGCGTAAAGCGGTCATATAACTTTGTCTCTTTCTCGCTCACGCACATATTGACGCGTATCGGTAGGTACACAACACATTATTGAAGTGCCATGACCAAACAAATTGACCTGTAGAGAGGTGCACGTATGTAAGTACGAATAGATTGCGAGAAGATGTAGAATGTACCTACGTGGTCAATGAATTATAATAAAATTTAGATATACAATAGCTGTCGATTTATTTGTGTGAACTAGTATTAAATATATAGCGTCTGTATTTATGGGAAAAATTTTAGTTCGTATGGTGTTTACGTGTTGTTAACTTCACAAAATTAATTATGTCTTATAGTAAATTTCTCAGAACAAGTTCCGTTTCCCCCAGTCCATAGTGTTCTGAGAAATTTATGTGGATAGCGCGCGCTGATTTTTTATTTGCAAAATTTAGTCCACGTGGTCTGACACATGATTAATATAATATATTTACGTACGTTGTACATAAGAAGTTTCATTACTCAATTTACAGGGACGCTTCGCGGTAAAAATGTTATATTGTGTATTTCCGAATTATCTAGATATATGGAAATATTCCGAGAATTTATTGGGTCATGGTTTTGAAAACAGGAAGTTGGTGAATTCTGGGAATATTCTATATTATGCATTTAGGCGCGATCGTAACCAGTGGTATAGTTCTTAATAAAAAGTACCTGAGCGGTATTACCCCCCCCTTCTCCTATTTTTTTTCTTCCATGTATTCTCACGGAAATTTGAAATTGAATTAGTTTGAGGTAAAAACGAAATGACTTAGTTTTGTAAACGCTAAAATCATGTAGACATATGTCAAAACAACTATCAAGCTATAACATGTAAATTTAGGGATGATTGTATATTTCAGTTGAATTCACATATTTCATCTATATCTAAGTACATGTGGTCAATGATTGAAATAATGGAATACCGCCGCGCGCTTAGATGATCCAAATCTCAACAAAATAAATTCTTCGGAATGACTTTCACGTTTTGAAAATGCTCCAGTTTTTTGTATATTTTTTTGCACTCTCGTAATATCCGTTGGAGGATGGCGCCCTGGCACTTATTTTCGAGGAGCTCCTGTCTCTGGCCCCACTACACCACTGATCGTAACACCATGTATCAGAGATTTAAAAAAATTATAATAGTTTCTTCGTGAATGAGGATTCCCCTTTCTGATTCTTTTGACAGCATTCCTCCGTTACTCTCCGCATTCAGCAGTTCTCAATTCTACTACTTGGTTAGTCCAGCAAATGGAGTATATGCTTTTCTTTCTAGATCCCCCCTCGTTGCCGACTATCACAGGCCTTTCTAGACTCACTTTGTTTGTTTACGAAATCGTCGAGTTGAAAATGCGCCATATTGCTGAAGACGATTCTTCGTTGGGAATGGTCAGCAAGCTAATTGCATTTTTATTAAATTGCAACGCGATGAATCATAGAAGTCAAAGTATTAGAGTTATCAACCGCAAAACAAAAAAATGCGGTGAAATTTAAATCCAACTTTCGATTTGGATCACCTCTACTTAGAAATATGCTGTACCTACTTTCAAAAAATATACCTAGTTACATTCAGCTTATTTCAGTATATTGACTTCACGCGCCTCTTACCTATATTGTTGTATTTGTATGTAAATAAATAAATTTAATTTGTTTTGAATATCATAGAAATTCATTTCATTAATTGTTGAATTAAAAATGGGTTCGGTAAATATTATAGGTATATAACAATTATATTCACAAATTTCTTCAAAATAATATATTGAATGTATACGTAATTGATTTATGTGTAATAGGTAACTGCTAACTGGTAACTGACGTAACAAATTATTTAATGTGACGAGAAATGGAAGGTACTTTGAAAGTTAATTTTCTCTTGATAAAATGACCGTATTCGTACGCGATTAGTAGATATAATATTGCTGATGTTATGAAGATGGCGACTAACGCGTCGCTCCGGATTATGCGGACTACGCACGAGTTAAGGCTAAACCGACAATTCCACGGCAGACGGATTTATGATCGAGCATGCCTTCTATATAGTACAGGAGATTTTCGCGAGGGAAATGCCAGGAACTGAGGGTGTACATGCGCGCGCAGCTAAATGATTCAGATAAGCCGTGTTTTGTTTTGTAACGAGATTTCCATAGAAAAGAATAAAGCCACTCGGGCTGCAGAGCTCCGGATGCTGGGAGGTCTCGGAGGTTGCTCCCCCAGGGTGAGAGTGATGGAGATGTGCGGATGAGACTACGCGGCGAACAACAGCCGACCATCTCGTAACTAGAACTTGTGATACGGCACGTCTTTGTGGGAGATAATTTATAATTGAGAAGAAAACTTCGAGAAAACCGACAGAGATACACGAAGAGACGTGGCTGGGTTTAACGGTGTATTTAAAAATAATGTTTCCTAGCCGTGTAGATTTGTAATTTTAGTTTGATAATTGAAGCACGTGTATACGAAATATTAATTCGAAAAATATTTCCACATTTCGTAATAAAAAAACTAATTATTAGTAATCACTCTTATCTTGGTATATATCTATCAATAAATGTCAAAACTCAATGACTTAGGTGTAATATATATATATTGACTAGCTTTTAAAATAACGTGCTTAAAAAAAATTAAGCACTTAAATATTGTATAATTTAAAAAAATCGAAAGTATTCTTTAGTTACAAATCATAATATTTAAAAGATTAGGTATCTATACATAGAGAAAGTCTTGTCTCGAAAGTAAAAAACAGTAAGTATACTTACCTGCAATTTATGATTAGTTATTATTATTATACAAAAGATGTTCAGTACGTACTTATTTATTATTGTATTGTATAGCTGATTGCACCAACTATATTTTGGATTTCGATAATTAAAAAAATATATCTTAAAAAAGGTCAGCGTACTTTTAAATAGACTCGATACCTGTTCGAATATAAAGTATAAATTTTAAATATGAATTAAATATATTAATAAGAAAGATATACATATAAAATCAATTTTATCGAAAAATGTTGTTGCGCCACCGGGATTCGAACCTGGATCTCTTTCCAAACCGGGGAAAGTGCATTATCCAACTATGCTACAGCGACAATTTTTCGAACCTATATGATACCTTTTTGATATTAATACATTTAATCGTTCCATTATTTGAAAGAGCCATCTACCTTATTTTTAAAATATCACAGACCGTCTGTTATTTAATTTTATTTAAATCATGCTATCTACGAAAATATTTCTACAATTTTTCAAATCAAGCTGAGTATGTTATAAAAACATAAGTACCAGACAAGGATTGAACACGTGATCGACTAATAACTAGGCATGAATCTTATCGCTACCCTAAAATAAACATATTTTAAAATATACAATAATTTACAGTTATTATATGACGTACATACATATATATATATATATATAAAAATATAATTTAGTGGTTCAACTATTTAATAAATGTAGAAAATTTCCTAACAAGTTTCTCTCGAGATAAAAGTATCTTTACGAAGTGACCCCTTTAAAATGTGCACAAATGAAAGAATATCAAGACATTTAATACGATATTAATATTTCTTCACATAAATGTTCACGCCAGAATAATTCTGCGAGAAAATAAATGAGATGAGCAAACACAGGCAAAAGTGTGGCTAAACGTCTTGGAGAAATCCTCAGGCCCATTTGGCGGACGTGTCACATGTACCGAAGATAAAGAAAGCACGGAACAAGGCGTTGTCCAATACTAATATTTGTTCGTCTTATTCCCCTTGTTGGCAATTTTGCCGCACAAGCAGACGCAATATGTGTTTATTAGGAAAAACATAACACCGGCTGTCTTCTCGGGATATCACGAGGATGTGGCCAGATAATACGCCTGAACGGTGTCAGAGGCATATTGGACCTAATTCTGAGCGGGATGCTGTGATAGCAAATGGCACTGTAAGATGTATAGGCGCGCATATGGACTGATGTATTAAACATCTCGCTCACCTGGAAGAATAAATTTGGTATTATATTAACGGCGTCTCAATGTCGGAAACGTGAAACTCTCTAACATGAATGAATTAAGCTAACATTATGAAATATAGAACTCCATAGGTATGTTTAATAATTTTATAAATATGTACTATAATTATAACTATTTTTTATAATGACTGGAGAAAAATAACATTTTCACAATTACACGTACAAATAGTCGGTAAGTCCCCACTTTCTGGTATCGAATTATAATATTATTGAATACGTGAGATGTAGCTACCTATCTACGTTAAATACGCAAAGCTAAATTGATTAAATTGTAAAAAAAAAACACCCAGAGAGCAATATTTTTTTCATATAAATATGCGTAATTGGTTTACGTTGTTAAAAGTGTGACCGACGTACAAACGGCAAGAGTTATTTTATGGTTGATTATAGACAAAATTTTAACTAACTAACTTATCATCACGCTGTTTCTCCGCGAGGGTAGGCAGAAAGTATAGAGCGTCACACTCTTCTGTCCTGACACATAATTCTCATCATCTTACCCATATTAAAATCTGATACTTTTTATGTCTCGTGAGAAAGATACAACCTTTTTCAGATTAATTAAATTTATATAATTTTTTAAAATATGTAAGTATACGATAATATAATACGATATCAATGAAATGTATAAACAATCTGATCCTTCACACAGAAAAATCAAGAGTATTTGATCTGTACGCTCGTTCTTCTTTTGATCTGAAAATTAGACCAGCACTGGGCAGTGTGTATATTTTGGAATTTCGCGTACCTCCCACGTTCCACAAATATTGTCAGCCAATAAACACAGGCAAGCTACGAGAGTTATACACCAGAACATAGACGGTGGCGAATGAAACTCCTTTGTGTGGAAAGTGCCGAAATATAGTGGGTCTAGTCATTAATTAAACATATTTTTGCATCTAAAAAAATTAAATGTTTCTATTATTTATTGGATTATTAGGCTTTTCTGGTACTTTATTGTTAAAAATCTCTCTTCTGGTCAATAACCTGATGACTAAACATCGCGGTTCTCTATTCTGGTTCTACGGCGCAAACTGTTTGTTTCCACTCTTTGCGATTTTAGACCTTGTCTAGTTTGACTTGTAGCGAAGCTCCGGTCATTTTTAGAACTTGGTCTGACCATTTTATTGGAAGTAGAATTTTTCCAGCCTATCTCTATCTCATCTAGCAACATACCCAAAAAATGAAAATATTATTTTTCTGCGTGTTGAAGAGAGCTTTTATTTACATTTGTCTGTCTCTCAGTCGATGTCAACACATGTTCCTTTATTTTTCTCTCAGGGTACATATTTCAACATCATATAGAGAACACCAATGTGTTCTCACACATTTTTTATAAAAAAATTTGACATTATTTACGTGAAATTATAAAACCTTCTGTAGTATATTTATATGTAGAGTTTTCTGTGCTATTCTGCCGTATGTCTCTGACCTCTCTAGCCAACGTATGATCCATCCGTCCATCCACGGAATGATGTTGCTGATGACATCATCATGACGCTGATGCCATCTTCAGCCTTGATTATTGACTGTGCAAGAGGATCCGAAACGTCGGCCAGAGATGTCAGATACTCAGCAGTAAGAGTGGTTCAGAAAAGTCCAAATATAATATTTTAAATGTCTGTGAAAATCTGAAAATATTTATAGAAGTTTGATTATTTTAGAAATCAGTTAAATACTGCAATTATCATCTGTACACATACAATTGCGAAATATTCTCACGTGCCATAAATTCGTAGCCCCTGGAGTAGTTTGCGTAGTTGAAGTTTTCAAAAGCTATTATTTTCCTGAAATACTTACTTACTTACTTACCATCACGCCGTTTCGTCGCGGGGGTAGGCAGAGAGGATAGAGCGTCACACTCTTCTGTCCTGATACATAATTCTCGCCTCATCCACATTCATACATCTTCTCATACAAGCTCACCGATTATTGAGGCTTCTAACAGAACCATCCTCCATTATCTGGTTTACCTGGTCGTGCCAAGTCTTCCGCGGACGTCCTCTATTTCTGGTGCCATCAACACTTGCGTCATATATCTTTCTTACCATTCTTTCCTCATTCATCCGTTCCATATGACCAAACCACTTAAGTGATCCTTTCTTAATCTTACTCACTATATTAACATCAGCTTTACATTCTTTCCTTATTTATTCATTCTATCAATGTTAGTCTTAATTTTACAAGACTTTGACCTATTTTTAATTTAAATATTCCTAAATTATCGATGTTTTAAGTTATTGGTTACATCAGTAATTATTTTCAAACTATTCCCTATTTAACAAGAATACCTTAAATATACCAATGTAATAAAATAAATTATTTCAATGATGACGGACTTGCGTTTGATATACGATAGAGATGTATGTATATTGTAACGAGACGTGTACCGTTATCATGCAGAGTCCCTCATATTGCATCTCACTGATCGTACTCGCGAGTGCAGTTTATGCTCTCAAGCACAAACAGTTCGGTGCAGGTACAAGGACACGAGCAAACCGAGTAAGACTTAATTAGGGACTAAGGGATCAAGACCAGCATAAAAAAACACCTAAAAATAGTAACCTAACAAATAAAAATAATTTATATTAACCTAATAATATCCGTGCGATGGACCATTTAATTCCCAATTACATATTCACCTTTTTTTTTAAATAGTTGGTACGTCATTATTCTAAACGATGTTAAAATGATTTTAATAAAATATTCCATTTTTAAACCTATTAAGTGCCATGTATTTTGTATAACTTCTACTTTACATGGCACGCCAGGCTATGAATAAAATAATTTGCAGATACAAAATACTTACGTTTTTGGATAACAATTCCCAGTTTTTGTCCTAAATACCATTTTGTAATTTTAAAATATATATCATATAATTGATTTAAATGACAGTCAATCATTACTCCTTCACATAGTGTCTGTGAAACTTATTATTTAAAAAAATTGTCGTCTCCTTTTTGGACTCTAACACACTGACTTGCAATTGAAATCGCTAGTCCAAACTCCTTCTTTTAACAATTTTGAACGATTTTTATCTTTTCTCAAAGCTTCCTAAGACAAGATTTTCCGTCTGTCTTTAAATCGAGAAATCTAAGGCTAATCTGTTTCAAAAGGAATTGAAATTTTAGAAACGTTTTACGTAATTTTTTTACTGTATTTAACACTAAGAGTATGAAGTTAAAAATTTTCTTTATTGCATTGTAAATTATATTCTAATATTGATTTGATTTTACAAATTCCCAGAATTCTCAATATTCAGTATAGTTTGTGTCATTGACTACTACCATGAAATATAGTATATTCACAGACCGGTAAATGAATAGACATGAAATAAAGTGTACATATAAGAGAGGGGTTCGAAACATTAGTTGCGGGACGAGAGTCGTTCTACGCGCATTATTTGTGGAAACAATGTTTATGATACATTTATGCAACAGTAAAAGTATTTACTCTTTGAAAATGAAATCTTTGTGTTTAAAATGATTTTTTTTCACATTAATGCATATTATTATGTCAGCGTTTAAATTTTTGTTCTAATCGAGTCATGCATTTAAAAAAAATTGCAGAGCTATTTGATTGCGTAAGTGGTATCAAAGTGAAAGAATTTGCGTTAGTTCATGTCTATGTATTTGGTAGAATGTGAATATATTCATTTTTTAATTTGGTTCCGTATTTTAGAATCGGACCGAGGGTTATAATTATAAGAGTATTGTATACTAGGTCAAATTTTAATTGGTGGTAAAAAAATAATTCAATAGAAATATTCTTAAAATTTTCTTATTAACAGATGAAAAGAATTGATGATAATATCAAATTAATTATATAAATATACATATATAAAAGTCTATTTATCACATTTATTGACCTATAATCTTTATATAATATTTTTATTGACCTTTAACTTGATTTTTTCCCTCTTTCGAAATAATTAGTCGTCATCAGATTCAAAAGTAACCTAACTAGTGATATATTTATGCACAATTGACTTAGAGAAATTAAATAATAATTTTAATACCTACCATAGTTTTTTCCACATCATTTCAAGGATGGCTAAGTAACTTTTTATCTGTTAAAAATATCGTAAACTTAGTGGTTTTCGTATACCTATACAATACCATTTGTTTAATAATATTAAAATACTTTTGCGTAATTACCACATTTTGTAAGTATCGTGAGATTTAAAACATAGTTAAACGATAATGTTAAAATAAATCCGTGATTTGTTGACTTCAATCTCGACGTTGTTAAAAACAGACATAAATATTTAATTCGGTGAAATAATTGAGAGAACTGTTGATTAGTAAAGTTAAATCGAGAATTTTTAGATTAAAGCAAAGTGCGTATAAAATATATTTTATTTAGATTGCGATCCAATTAATGTGATTTATATTTTAATTTTATTAGAATGTTAGTACGTAGTATTCCAATAAAATTTTATGAAATGCTTTCTTTGACAACATTTATTTAATTAATCGTGAATTAATTCGTTGAATACTGAGAATTACATGAAATAAACATTTAAACGCGTAGTGTAGAAGGATTAAATGAAATATTTTTATCTTACAACATGAAATTTAGCGTAATAAATAAGGCCAAATTAAAAATATGAAACCTGCTAACAAATGTTTTACATAATGTATGTACTAAATTACCATTAAGTGTTTGTCATCATTTTTTAACATATAGGTATTTAATTGTATTATAAATTCTTTACCAAATATAGTACATAGGTATCTAATGGTTAATACCAACACAATATTTATAAATTTATGTATTTTTGATCTTATCAAAACTTTAACATTCTCATGGAAATCCAATAATTATTAATTTTAAAGTTTATGTATGAACTTGAGCCTAGGATTTTATTAGAAATATGCCGAGATTTAAACTTATTAAACATATTTTTTGACACAAATCTTTCGCTAATATAAAATTCGTCTAAGACGTAATCTCAAAATTTTGGTGTTTTCCAGAACTGGATAAAGGTAATCGGGCCAATGATTATTATAAGATTCTTATTTTGAAAACTATCCAACAGGTGTAATAAAGTTGATCTGTTTGTAGCACGGTCGATAGAATTTAGAACTGTTTTCGTCATTTGGTGTGTGGAACGTATTAGGAGAGGGTGGTAAAGAATATACATGAGACGAGTGTTTAAGGTAACAGAAAAAATAATGTCCACGAAGAACCTGGTGAAATCAGGTAGACCAGATAATGGAGAACGAACCTATTAGAAGCTTTAATATGATGAGCATTAGAAAATATTCAAAAGTGAACATTTTAAGAGTGGTCCTATAATATAATATATATTTATCTTTAAGTATAAGTACATTAGTTGTACAAAATATTAGTTTACATAGTATCTATTTAAAAAAAAATCCAATACTATTACAATTGCCAACATACATAGGTTGTTAAAATAAATTCATTAGATTATTAAAAACAAAATAAATTTATGTGATTGTACATTTTTTTTATTTAGTGTTCCTACTTATTGATCTTTAAAGATAACACAAGGGCTTTTTCTATAAAACTATTTATTAGCTCATATATATATTTATTTTTATTAATTATTAGCTTATACTTATATATTTAACTTTTATTAAAAAGCTATTCATTTTTTGTTGACTTAGTATTCAAAACCGATTCAAAATTTCCGTGGGTAAATGAAACAAATATCATCACATTTTATTACATTTCTTTAGTGAACCCAACTGAGTATTACTAAATTGCACACTGACTTCAGTCTCGCTCGGGCATTATGGCTAATAATAAGGCCTCTGGTAAAACTAAAAACTGCTAATAATAAGGCTCTCTAATAATCTGGCCCTACCACTACTTACTAGCTATGACCACCCATCAGGTGGCTATCGGGAACGTCTGAAGATTATTATGTGATCAGAACCATTCGAACTTAAAGTATTATAAAAAACGACAGACATAATTTTCTGCTACTAAGAAGGTGCTTACTAAAAAGGTTAGAATATTAGACACTGTATACTATTCACGTATTTTTGGTGTCATTGGGAATCAAGAGTTACCCCTTTAACTAACAAGTTAGTACCCACTCTTTCAAATAGCTCTCACGGTTTTCTCTCAGCGTGACACATGCGTTAGATGAACCGAAAAATCATTTAATTACTTTAAGAATATTCAACACCTTAACTGCAAGTATTTTTCTTGTAGAATGGAAAAATTATATAATTTTAAACTAACATTTTTGTCTCCTTATTATTCAAATACATACATAACAAAATATCCCAAAAACGACAAAGTTTTATGTGACATGATAAAATACATATTTTATCTTGTAAAAATTCAGATGTATACTCGAAACCGAACGTGGTTATCACAGAATAAAAAAATCTGCGTTGAATATAAATACCTGCTTAAGTCGACAATTTTCTTTTCAAAACGATCAAATCACATTTGTAAATCTTCTTCATGATGATCACATAAAGAACACATTAATTCAAGGACTCTGAGATTTTGTTTGACTAGAAAACACATTAATCACGGTAAATATCTGCTATTATCACTAGACCTTGAGGCTTCATTTCAAGACCACACTTTGTCACCTGTTATTGCAAACTGAGTATAGAACATCAATTTAGAATTTACCTTTACGTATCATAGAAAACATGAAAGTGAAAATATCTTAAATCGAAGGACAAGGTATTTTATGTATGAATGCTTTTTGTGGTTTTTTTTAAACTCACTTTCGGTTTCCTGACTTGAACAGTTTTGCAAGGACAACAAAGATGAGAAGATAATGGTACAAACATGAAGGTACGTTCCAATAAAGGTTGCGTCATATTTCTTTATTTCTCTGTGTTTACGAAAAGGGTTTGCCATTGTGTTGTTATATAACAGAATGCGGAAATATTTCTGAGGTGTATTTAGGTAGGGGTTATAAATTTAAAACGAAAACAAAAGTTACAAAAACAATCTCTGAAAGAAAATATTTCAAATTTCATTTAAAAAATTTCATATTAAAATAATTATTTAAAAATTTAATAATTTTTTTGAACGAATTATTTGTTATTAAGGAGAACACATTCTTAATGTAAGTTGTAATTATTCAGAACATAGGTCTGTGATGTTTTAAATACTAATTTAATGTATTGATTATAAATATATAAATATAAAATCAATTTTGTCGAAAAATATTGTTTTTGCGCTACCGGGATTCGAACCTGGATTTCTATTTCTAATCCAATACTGGCGCTATAACACAATTGGTAGTGTACTTCCTTAGCGCAAAAACAATATTTTTCGACGAAATTGATTTTATATGTATATATTTATAATTAATACATTAAATTAGTATTTAGAATTATTTGTTGTTTAATTATGTTTGTTTGTTGATTGCTGGTATGAAAATATTGTGATATTCATTCATATGATAATTTAATAAAATATTATGAATAGCGATATATATATTGATTGATAAGAATATTGAAGATAGTACGTAGATATAATTAAATATTATAAATAGTGTTATGAAACTGTATGCGGCGTGATAATAATTAGTGCTTTAATTAATATTTCATACATTGTGTGAAATACAAATGTAATTCAATTAAAGCCTGAGTGATTCTTAGAGACATTTTTTAACGTATTTTTTTAATCTATAACTAGAAAAATAATTGTAGTCGAATTTATTACGTACATTGTTTTTTTTAAATGCATGTGCTGAATAAACTTATAATTTAATTAGATCATCCAATTATCCTAACATCTTAAACAGTACCGCCTATACGTACAACATAAATTAAGATGTTTATTCACGTTTTCAAATAATACCGTCATTATCGCGTGATGTCGTGCATTACCCCGGGGTTCGTGCTACCCCCTCCCTTGCTCCCAAACAACCCCTAATTCGCGTGGGGTTGTTTTGCTAAGAGTTTAACATTTTGTCTACCCCTCCAAATAAACGTTTATCTCCTCACCTTCAAATAAGCATCCCCCCATTACGCGTGGTTGTTCATCCCTACAGATGATAGGTTTTCTTTAGGGTAGACTTCATATTTTTAACTTACATAGCTTACATAGTTACCTATGTATAATGCCAACGAATTTCTTCGTTAAAAGATTTAATAAATATTTAATAATAATTTAAAAAATATTAAAAAATGTTTCTTATATTCTGTTGATTTCTGAATACAATGGTCGATACTACATAAGACACCTGGTTAATATTTTTTTGTTATCAGAAATACCTACTCACCTAATCACTATACACTTTGTATACACAATTTATTAAATATCTTCATATATTTATGTTAAATAGTTTCATTCGTGCATACCGCCCCGATGCGTTGTGCAAAATCGAATTTTCTAATATATACAATTTTCGAATCGTTTTAACAAATATTTTTGAAAAGCATGCCACTTTTTAAAAATCTTAAATCTTGGAATGTTTTTAAATTTAAATTAAACGGTTTTGTATCGATAAATTAGTATCGATAAAAAAAAGGTATTATTATAGGTACTACTTACTACTGAATGTTTTAATATTAATTATACAAATACGATAAATTATGCCTTATTTATCATATTTATTCTTATTATTATTTTAATAATCAATTAACACAGTAAATATTATTCTAACTAGTGTACCTATTTAGATAACACAAGATTAACAAGGTTATCTACACCGAACATAAATCACCTTTCTTCTTGATTACACAATCTATTTAAATACCTATTCGAAAATATGTTTGTTAATTATATTCTAATCTAGTAGAGATAAATTAGAGTAGACAGTATATTATACAACAACATTGGTTAGTTTTGGGTACTTTAAACAGTAGGAGGGAATTAGTAGAATTTTGCTATAATGAAATAGCCGTTTATCAATTATTTATTAATCCAATTGCCGGCCCACTAAATATATAGGTAGGCATTTATTTTTATAAAAAAAAAAGTAACGGCTTATATCGAGCGCATGACAAATAATCTTAGAATTTTCATATCGATATCTTACGCATATTTTGATTGATTTACAAAATTAACCTACTCATAGGAAAAATTTGATTTCTAAATTATAACATTTAATTCAGTAATTTGTACTAAAAACTCAAAAAATACTCTCCGAATAGGTGGTAGCCATATGTAGGATAAATCTTAAACATACTATTTAGCTACCTTAAAATGTATTAAAAAATTTGTCAATACAATCGACATGACACATGGAATACGAACGTTTTTCTAAAAAAGTAATATATTATTTTTAATCAACCATAGATTATATAAACTTTCGAAATTGTATGTAATTGGATACATCAAAAATATAATAAACGAAATAACTATATAAGATGTAACAATAAATTTTCACAGAAAACCGTATACATGTAAAACCTATAGGTAAACTTGTATAGAATTATGTATGTCTGAAATATGGTGGGTGTGTGTAATACGGATATTATTTAACTATATTAGCAACAAAGAAAATAATTAAATAAGAAAATATTTAAATTAATATTATTATTTAAAAATATCGAAATTAGTTTTAAATAAATAATATTATTCTAATTCAATGTGTTTTATGGTAAAAATATATAAAATGAAAAAAAAATATAGAATCTATCGGTATAAGCTTCTAAGGCGAGCTACCAGGAGCGCAGAAATTGAGAAAGGGTATTTCGCGTGCCATACAACTTCTGTGATTACGATATGTGTGTGAGTATAATAATGCGATCACACAAGTCGTCTCGTTGGTATGTGATGACGACGCGGCGCGTCTTCGTAGAAACGGCGCCGGCGAGGCCGCCACCGTTCGTCCGTCTCATTCTTCATAATTTGCTAGCCGCAGTGCCTCAAAGTGTGGGGACAAAATAATAAACATATTTTTGATGACCAAAAAAGAGATACAACTAGAATATTTTTGAATAATATTTTTACTGCCATCTAACTAATGTAGACAATATTGTATAATATAATTTACGGTGTTTTCCTGTAGAATATCTGTCCAACGGAAATCAAGTATTTTGGCGAATATATATTTTTATTCTTAGTTATTTGGGAGAAATTGCTGAAAATTATTATATAATATTAACTAATAATAGATACGAAAGATTTTTACGTAATATGAAGATAAAAAAATGAACACAATAGTCAAGTTTAGTATTGAATAACTTCTATATTACATTGTAGTGATATTAAACTATTTAAAATGCTCTTATTTTGATTATCATTATCATCATGATTGACTTTAGAACCCCTGGCGGGTTTTGGCCTCCTCAAAATTTTTGCTCGATGATGTCTATTTCGTGCCGTTTCTCTACAGATTTGGAACTTTAAGGCAAACATTCAATTAAATAAATTATAAACTGGAGAAAGATTTCTAATGTAAAAAAAGCGTAATTGGTGTTTTTTTGTTGAAATCCTTTTTTAAAAAAATATATGGATTACCACTGTTAGATCTTTTGTCGTATTTATTATTATTATTAAATAATGAAGAAATAAAGAAAGAATGTAAAGCTGATATTAGTATAGTGAGTAAGATTAAGAAAGGATTACTTAGGTGGTTTGGTCATATGGAACATATGAATGAGAAGATAATGTTAAAAAATATATTTAACGCAAGTGTCGATGGCACCAGAAATAGAAGACATCCGCGAAAGACTTGGCACGACTAGCTAAACCAGATACTGGAGGATGGTCCTGTTAGAAGTCTTAGTCTTAGTTTAGAAGATGTGAGTATGGATGAGGTAAAAATTATGCGTCAGATCAGAAAAGTGCAGCGCTATATCCTATCTGCCTACTCCCGCGGAGAAACGAAGTGATGGTAAGTAAGTAAGTCATCGTAATTACATATGTATTTATCTAGAGATCGAAATCTTTATACATAAAAAAATATATTTATTTTTGCAATAACATCGTATACATTGTGATGCTTGAATCTGCGCGCCGATGCCTGGACGGGTGGCCGAGGAGAGGGGGAACACGCAATTCTTACGAGAGGCGCTCGGGGGTCTGGTAGCGGTCGGTGGGACGCTCCCGCGAGGAAATGACGGCGGGAGATAGCGGAGACTAAAGGTGGAGTTCCCGCGGTGGATTTAGAAATTTAAACTGGGCCTGATCGACCAGCGGAATTAGAGGAGACTCCGCTGCAACCAGCGAGGAGACAGACTGGTACGGGAGAGTAGCTGCCCGAGATCAAGGCTGCGACAACACCACTTGACAGCCTGGCATTTGTTGCGACATCACCCCTTGGCAAGCTGTGTATAAATCGATTGTGCTAAATCAGTAACATGTGTATCCTCACTAAGAAGAAAGTTTAACAAGAAGAAATAAGACTTAAAAGACTATTATCGTACTTACAATGTCGGGATTTGTTGTGTTTTTTGTAATATAAAGTTTAATGCTTAAAGCAGAGTTCACCTTGAATCCATTATCATCCCATCAGTGATAGCAGACGACACCAGAGTACACACACATACACACACTTGAAAACCCAGACTGAGGTAGATTGGTGGCATCCTGCCTCTAGGGCTTCCTATCCTCTGAGCTCAAAGGGACCGTAACGACATATGTATTTTCTAATAGACGAAGTGTATATTTAAAATTGTTAATTATTTTTTAAATTTATCATTCTATTATTTCTGTACGTATCGCATACATTTTACAAAGTATGTCATGAGATATGTATACCATTGTTTGCATTAAACAAAAATAAACGATCACACGTAATATATCACCCCTGTATAGAATATGTTTTACGGCTGGCTTATTGTCACCATTGAATACAAATAATAAGATATTCATTTTATTGATTATTTCTTTATTTCATATTTCGAATAAGTCATTTCATCCCTTGTATACTAGGAAAAGCATACAATCTTTACTATATCAATGATAATAATTGATTTGAGTCTTTGATTCTATCTGTGATATCTAATAGAACAATTTTTTTTATTTAAATTAATTTTTACAGGGTGCCGGTGCCAGCTATCAAATATCTGTGTTAATATGACGTAACGTGTAGGTAAAATATATTTATTATGCAGATTTGTAAGGTTAATCAGTATCTGATTTTTGAATTCATCCATTTATAAGTAAATACGTAAGAAATTATTAGTAGATAGTACCTATATATATTTATATAAATTTCGATGCTCAAAATGATGTCTGTTTCTTTAAATTTGCATAATTCTTTTATCAATATCCTATCAACTTATATTTGGTTACAGAGAAATAATAATGCAATCATAGTTATTAACAGTTTTTTTATTTAATACAATGACTCAAAGTTATACAAGAGATAATTAAAACAAATTATAAATAAGTTAAATGAGTTGTCAGATGTTTGGAATCGTATATTCTGTAATGATACGAATTACTATGATACATGTTAGTAGATTATAATTGATTCACTTTTGATAATTTACTATTGGATCCAGAATCATGGAATAAAAAGTTCCGGAAAATATCTTGGAATTGACAAATGAAATTTAAAAATTTCAGTACTTATCTATACTAAACGATGAAATTACAGTAGGTTTATATGTAATTGTGGATAAATTAAAATTAATAAATTAAATAAGTATTTTATTTTTTAGAATCTCTGGCATACTTTTGAGGTCTGCGAGTGCGACAGAGACCTTCTCCATTCAGCTAGCTCTGTCTACAGACCGTGGTCCTGACGTCATAATGTTGATCGGCTGGTTTGAATTAAAATACGTCGCCCGCACAAAAAGATCCAGTCTACTTATAGACAAATACATTTATGATTATATTTATATTTAGACTTTTTGTTGAATGTGTAGCGGCTTGACGGTCTTTTTGACCGGGTGGGGAAAATGTTGTTTGGCTAGTTTTTCTATTGGTCGTTTGATTGAGGTGTGAGGTTGGGGCTGCGCGCGCACACATCAATACCTTGTTTTGCAGCGGTGCATGGTGGATGGGTGCCTAATGTGCATGGCGCATGCGCAGTTGGAGCCAATTATTTCTACGAAAAATTTTGGCTTAGTGATAGCGGACCAAGTTATTAACTAATCAGTATGTAGCATTGATTACAAATAAATATTTTTGACACATTGATACGAATTTTGTAGGCAAGTCGACGAGACGTTCATCCGACTAATAAATATGGGGGTTTTGAGTCAAATTATTCCTTAAAAATTACGTTTTAAAGGTATATATATGTTTTTACGATGTGTTCTAATGTTACTATGCGATCTGTCATTTGGTATGATACAGTTGACATGTAATGATAAATGATTATAGAAAAATAGACATAGATTATAGTTATACAGATCTGGTCACTAGACATTGCAAACCTTCTTCATCTTGATCTTCTCCTCGGTCTCGATCCCGGTGACTTGTGTAAAAGCAAACTAATTATCAAACAACATTTATAAAACTGCTTGTAGGTGTTTCAGTGAGGCTGGCTACTGGTGTTTTACACTAAGTGACACAATATATTCGATTGTAGGTATTCTCGCTTATTATCAAATATACAATAATTATTATATTATTTTATGTGACCCAATTTTATTATGTTTATAATTATTTATCAGTAGTTTATTGGTTTCAGTTATTACAGATAAAGGGTATTGAAAATTATAGGAAATTTATAATTAGGTTATCAATCTTAGCATTTAGGATTTTTAGCTTTGCCCAATATTTTAATATACCGACTAACTCATATAGGTAATTATTATGTGTCCATAAGTACCTATGTATTACCTACTTCAATAATTGTTTATCTTTATTAGTGTAGCTTGTTGGTGTAGTGGTTAGGATGCTGGTCTAATGATCTAGTGGTCGAGGGTTCTCGGACACCAGGACACCAGCAAGTTAGTCCTATTTTCAAAGAACGAGCGTTTAGCTTAGTTTGAAAATATTCCATGTACTCATTTCTATTTTTTTTTAAATAAAAAATGTAGTATATCTAAATGAAAGTAAAAACATATTGATATATAATTCTAGCATGTTATCCAAATTAATGTTCACAAGGTTATTCATGATTGATCTACGTATATGTCTGTATACATTTTAATGTCGATATTATATTTTTTATAAATAATATTTTTTGCAAAATAAAATATAATTTTAACAATTTACCCTGTATGTACGTATTACGTAAGTATAAAAACTAACTGTTCGGCTTGTAAGGCCACAGTTTAAAAAATTTTACACGTATAAATTATATTCAAAAAATCTTCTTCATACGTCGCTGCATTATATCAAGTATAATTTTATTATTAAAATATTTGATTGTTACATTAATTATAATCAATTGCAATTAAAATTATATTAATAGTGCAATGAAATCGATTTTCTAGGCAAATAAAAATATTTAATGGTATTATTATTCTCATCGCTCGGGTGGTCGGTAATTACGATTATTGTTAGACGGTTTTTAATTTATAATACATAAACTGCCATAAATAGTACTGTATGATCCTAATTAAATACTTATAACATACTAAATAAGCCATTATAATTATTGTAGATACTTTGTTTAATTGTATTTATTAATTTATATTTATTAAACTTTAACAGTGCAATCACGTGATTGTTTTGGGTACTGTTAAATATTTCCGGATATAATTACTTTTCACTTTAAAGGATAACCCTTATTAATAGTCAAGCAACATTCTGCAGTGCAACGTATTTAAACTATCGATTTCAAAAAATTTATTCCCGCTTTCTAGAAAATTATAAATAAGAACCTAAAAAATACTAATTAAATATATTAATGAGAAAGATATACAGTTAATTTTATCGAAAAATA
Source organism: Eubasilissa splendida (assembly GCA_031772225.1). Lineage (NCBI taxonomy): Eukaryota > Metazoa > Arthropoda > Insecta > Trichoptera > Phryganeidae > Eubasilissa > Eubasilissa splendida. Next base: position 2,398,301 of record CM062857.1, read on the forward strand.
TTTTTCGAACCAATATGTTACACTTTTATTCTTTCTATTATTTGAAAGCTGTCTACTTTATTTTTACGGAATCTTAAATACCTTTGAGTAAACCGATAGCAGACGCCAGAATTAACAATTCATTTTTATTAAATTTTGGACTCATTGATACAATTTATTTATTATTAAGGAGAAAACATTCTTATTGTTAAGTTGTAATTATACCATAGGTCAATAATTAATACATTTAATTAGTATTTAAAATATCACAAACCTATGTTCTGAATAATTACAACTTCACAATGAGAATGTATTCTCCTTAATAATATTAATAAGCTATCTAATATATCTCCAATATTACATATGTGATAAAACATCAGGATCCAGACAAGATAAATCTCATTATCACCGAAGATAATTAACTTTATTTGGACAATCAGCCTATGGAAAGTGACAGTAGCATAAATAGGAGTAAGCCAGAACGCCGTTCCGATTCATTAAAGTCTTGCAAATATAGCTCCGGCTCATGATATCCTTTAAATTTAATTTAAAAGTCCTTTTCGATATTTTGGATTCATAAAAAAATATTACAAAATTTACATATTTATCAATAAATATACATTTTAGAACATAATTAAGTAATGCTCAGAGTTAACTTTAGTTAACATTCGAGTCGTAAATAAGTTCTCCTAGAACGGTAAAAGTGTCAGTTGGCCACCAACACAACGCAAGGCAAGTGCATATTATTGACGGTTCCGGTTTGATAATTTTTTTATTTAACACCCTGGCTGTAAGACATCTAAAATAATATTTATGGTGATTATTATTTAAAAAACGTATGGATTAGCTTGTACTTTATATATATACCTACACATGTATACTTGTATCAGCACCCCAGGGGTAAACTGTGTTAAGTCACGTAAACAAAATTTTACTGTAGAGCCATTTAAATAAAATCATTATAATCTGACCGAGGATAAGTTTTACTTCAATGATAGTTGTTTATTTTATTTCATAATATTTTAGCGTATTGTTGAATACTAAGACTAATTAATTTCTAGAAGAAATAGGACAACATCATTTAAGAAAAAGGACTTAACCCAGTTTACCTCTGGGGTGCTGATACATAACAGTTTTCTTCTGTTATAGATAATTGAATATGAAAAGTCATTGCAATATTTTATAGTAGGTATTGTTTTAAAAATAAATATAATTTTTGTAATATATTTCTTATATATTGGTTTAAGATTTTGATATCTAATTCAAATTTTTACATCTTAACTAGGCGTTATAAAAAGTTACATGGTTGAATATTCAGTACAATTTATGGGTTTTACGATAACTAGAAATAGGTATACGATGTATAGTGAAATAATATAAATATTATATCGTTATGAAATTAAGATCGTGAAACAAATATTTAAAAATTATTTTTGGTTGTTTTAAAAGTTTGGAAGGTGGGATATATAATATAATTTTTAATGAGGAGAAGAAATAAATAGCTCTCCAATGACAAAGAAAAAATATGATATATGACCTTTATCAACAAATATCTCCCCCGTTTTATGAAGGTTTCAACGACCTCCAGCCGGCATTTATATGAAACACAATTTCCACACGTGGCATTTTTCTTTTTGGTATTGATAACGCAAGGTGTAGACCCTCCCGTGTGATCCTCTCATTTTCGCTGGAGAATTATTGATGATATCCGGGAACAAGAGGCCTACCCGGGAACGGTAACGGTCGCATTCCCGGTATCTAGAGGATCGTACGTTATCCGGGATAATGCCAGCATCTCCGGAAAAATTATCCAACAGGGGAGAAAAGATTGTTAAAATATGGATGCTCCCAGTGGCGGTACTTACGTGGATACTAGTAAAAAGTATTTTAATAAATATTCCAATACTATACTGTACAATATTTAATGATGTAATCTTATCCGTCTCGGAAAGATTTGATCTCTGCACTACAGTACGATATCCACAATTTTTTTGTTTTTGGGACGTGCGTAGGTGAGGTTGTCATTTATTATGTTATGTTTATATAGGCCAGATAATTTTGTTATGAATAATGTAAGTATAATATACCTGTGTGGATCTGAGACGAAAATAACGAGAGCCTAGGAAGAAAGGTTTAAAAATGCTAGGCGTAAAAATGCTAGGCGTAAAAATGCTAGGCGTAAAAGTACTGGGCGTAAAAGTATTGATTGTGTATGCTGTATATGCTGTAAATCTTATGGACAGCTCACAGATCAAATAGCTCCATATAACAAAAAATAAACAATCATTTCGAGAACATCTTTCCATTATTAATATTATAGATTCCGAAAAAGTTATATATCATTTAACACAATGAAAAGTGTAGTGGAATAAAACCGAGTTTGATTTAATTTACAAAATAATCATAGAATTCCACAAAGTTTCACCAAAAACCTTTGAACAATTAAAAAATAAATGTTAAAAATACATTAATCTTTCAAAATATAGCTGTGCATACTGATATACTTCGGATATATTACAAGGCGTACATAAGCGATGCCCTCTCAGGAATGTTCCAAGAAGTAATCAGGAATGCGACAGAAAGTCATCAGGAATGCTGCAGATTAAAGCTAATGGCGCCGGAGAGTTTTGGCTGCGGTGTTTCATTGGAATAGCGGCTACTCTGCCTGGAGTAAAAGGAAGGAAAATAGTAAAATAATATGTAATCTATCCTCAGTGTTGAGATTTATATGCTATTCCGTTGTGTATCTCCAAACGCTTGGGCCAATGTTTCAATTATATTACAGGTTGTATCACCTGTATCGCTGATGGTTGTAGAATTAAGTATAGTAAATGCTGCAATCAAATAATTTCACTTAAACATATTAGCCACAACTTGAGGGTGCCTTGCAAATCAACATTAAATCACTCCGGTACCGACCGAAAAATAGACAACAATACAACGCACCGTGCGCGTGCTTTTCTGGCGGCAGCCTTCCAGACGAGTTCATTATCAATAAATATTAATTAAATATATTAATTAGAAAGATATACATATAAAATTAATTTTATCGAAACATATTGTTGTTGCGCCACCGGGATTCGAACCTGGATCTCTTTCCTAACCGGGGAAGGTGCATTATCCAACTATGCTACAGCGACAATATTTTTAGCGACAATTTTCGAACCTATATGTTACCTTTTTGATATTAATACATTTAATCGTTCCATTATTTGTTCATTATCTACGCTTCACGTTGTAAAATATTTACTGCTCATATTTGTATCTGTTTCGTACAGGAAACAAGAAATATAGACAAGGGTGGTTCGCCGATCTCCGCTTTTCTCAACCGGCGATGATGATGATGATGATTATGAGCTCGAAAGAAATGAAAGATGTTCAATATCGGCACATTACGGGTGACACGACACAATCGTGAATGGCTTCCCGCCTGCAGAATACCCTGTTTTATTCAGATAGATACAATACATGCATTCCTATAATATTTATCGCACCATATTTGCACGTAGGTACAGAGCGACAGGCCGCCGCTGTGACGTTTCTCTAAGAATGATAGTCTTTGTTTTCCCTAAATCTATCCCACGAGCTTTTTGGCGCCACACCGATGATTATATCTTTAAATTACTCATACGTGTCTTATCAAATCAATTAATTGGCGCCTCCTCGGCAAGTAATTCTGTGCGATACAGTGGCGGTCTTTCAAGCGTCAATAATCATCGATCTATTGTAAATAGTATTTCATTGTTTATCCTGCTATGGCTACACAAAACCATACACACTCACACACAAACACCGCGTTATAATTCAAATTAATAGGTAAGCGCCCGGTGTAAATTTATTTGGGGGTACTCGGACACTCACATATAATCTTCTGATATCTCATAACCTATCTCATCTACACATTAAACACTACATCTTTAAGCTTCAAAATGAGAATAAATGCTGTAGAAATTATTTTCGTAGGTAAATTTATATAATTTCTAAAATATTTGACTATAGTGGTATTCTCTATTTACAATAATTAATTTGTATATTTATATTTTTCTAGTAAAATTAAGAATTACGAATGATTAGTAGAGATAATAAAAATATAATATTATTTTTTATATTTATTTTTCATATACCACCTCTGCCTTTTGTATTGTGTGGAATAGTAGAACGTGGAATCATATTATATATATATATATATATTATATGCCAGAGGGTGCACCCTTTTCTATTATTCTGATGCTGCTACATTTAGAAGGCGAACACGTTATTCTTATCTTTAAAATGTTCGCAAAATTCTGGACAGCTGGCAACATTGAATGTTTCAACCCTGTTGATATAAGTACTTCACGTACATTTCTAACTGTAATACGTGTTTCACAAGTTTTTATTAGGTATGACCAACCAAAAAAATTTATACATACCTACGTACAAATCTATTTTAGATGATGTTGTGTATTGGTGGTACCTAGTAATTATTATTAGGTACTATATGACATGTATCATATTCTAATAAACAAATATAAAGACATTGTCATACATCATCATTCTAAATTTATCCATTAACCAAATTAATTTGTATCTAGTTAGGTACGTATATTAAATATTCACTGATGTATTTTATTATGGTAATAAATACTAATAAATAAAAAATTCACCGATCTTTATCGTAGATCTGAAAATGTTTGCTTATCTTTTAATTAATTAAGAGTCAATAATATAAATTTGATCATGCTGTCAATTAAGAAGTTTTAAATATGTTTTCCAATTTTTTTAGAACCCGTAGAATCACAGCTTTACATAAATATAAAGTTCCCCGGAAAATATTGTGGTATTTCGATATGTATTATGTACACGTTAGTGTTTATATATAAATAATGCGATGGTGTAGATCAAGACTAAATAACATGGGTACTTTATAATCTTGTTCTGACGTAAATTACGACGTAAATTTTGACGTAAATTACGTTGAATGTTTAGCAAAGGCGCGGCGGTCCCCTTTCGTTTCTTCTGCACAAAAGTCTTATATACTATATTTTACTAGCTTAATATTCTTCTCAACTTCAAGAAAAATTCCTACCCTCTTTATAAAATATAATGATGTCGGTCTTGACATAAGTACAACATTACTTTTGAACCGGGTTTCGTAAACTAATTCATTCTAAGCTAATATTATGGTAATGCAGCGCAAAATACCGTTCGTCTGCAGTTCGAAGCGAGATGCCTCGCAACCCCAACTATTGAAGGTACTAGAATAAAATCACGTGCGAAGAAAAGCTCCCAAGTTTAAAATTTAATGCTAAGTTTTATGTTGAATTATGTTCAGATAGGGTCTTTAGTCTTTGGGGGTAACATGATCTTGAAAGCTTTTCGCAATTCTAGGAAAAATATGAAAACTTTTGATTAAGATTGTCTTTTATATATCGAGTGGATTTGCCAATTTGCCGTACCTATCTGAACGTATCTAAATGCAAGTACGTAATGCTGGTATGTTCTTACGTACATACTATCATTTATTTTTTTCTTCATAACGATCCAAGAATATACATCGGTATATAATATTATTCTGGCAATATTCAATAATATTTTAGAACAAAATACTGCGAGGCAGTTTTAAAAATATTATTCAGTCTCTTCAGTTGTTAATTTACTTTTATTTTCATTTTGATCTGTGATTTTAATTTCTTAATTACAAAAGAGTGGATTACATGAACATATTTATTATCTAAGGGTGCTAAATCGTACATTAAATCATACTGAGACTACTTAACAAGGGCATTAAAGATTTTATGATAATATGTACATTAAAAATAAAATTATAGCCCCACTGTATCGATACTCTTCCGTAAGAATTTTATTAATATTTTAATAATCTTCCATTTAACACAAGAATAATATGCTACAAAAAAAATCTTAATATTATCATCATCATAATTATCACTTGGCGCTATGGGCTATCCAAGATCAAGGCTAACTGCACAACTGTTAACCTTGTCCCGAGCCAAGTCTCTCCAGTCCGTGGTCGTGTTCCGGGCGGAGATACCTCAGAAACCCACGAAGAATCCTTGAATTCCCGCCTTTCACAATTTTTTGTCTCTATTTTGGGCTATTTGAAGATCTTATAGACATTTATGGTGAAAATACACCATTAGTTAATAATCACAGTTGATCTAATTATTCCGTTTCATTTATATTTTTAAATACTTTGGTTGACTTTTCTTGATTCTCCATGTGGCACTCGGTTTCACCTGGTGATGAGAAAAAATGCTAATCTCGATTTACTTGTGTTATCGTGATTGGTATTTGATAATATCAGTGATTGAAAACTGTGATCACAGCTTCATTACTAATACACGAAATAAATAAATAAACATATTTTTAAGCATACTTACTTATATTATTTAAATTTCATTTGCATAAAAAACATATTCTAGCGTATATAATTTAATATAATCAGAAAGAGAATGAAAACCCTTAAAAAATGTGAGTTTATTTTTCGGGACAAATTCTCCGCATTTTGGGTCAAATGCGTAAAACGTTTTGGAAGAATCTACGAGATGGCGCTTATCACGAATTATAACGTCATTCCTTCATTAATATTTTCGTTTCATCCGCACATGCGCCGAATTATGGTTCACAACCAAATATAAATAAAATAAAAATAATAATATTATTTACGATATTCCCGGATACTCAATCATTGATAGTGAGTGTGACTAAAAAATATCAGTGATTGACTCACGGTTCGTGATTTTAAGCTCATCACTAGTTTCACGTCTGAAATGTTGTCTTAGCTGATTGAACCTAAAATGGTTCTGTATCACGAAATAGGCGACGATTCCACTAGTAATTCTCTAAGCGATGTTAAAAGCAAGCTATATTTTTAAAGTTATAAAATTAGTATAATTTGTAACGATTATTTATTTTATGAAAAGGTGTATAAAATAATCAATTCTTAGTCTGATCTGTTTTGAGATGCGTGCATTTTTATTGTTATACGTGTGTAGTTTGTAATGGATGCACGGTACTTGTAGTTGTAAATGTATATATTTTGATATAAAAACTATTACTTTCTTGAACGCAATACATCAGTTTTTAATACGAAAAATCTCTCATTCAGAACTAAATAACGTGATATACATACATAGTATCTACGTACATAGAGATAATACAAATAAAAAAATATATATAGGTAGGTAGTCCATTTTATGATATGATATGTATTCTTACGTATTAAATTATGTAAGAAAATATTATTATCTTTCTTTAAACACAATGATAGCCTTAACCGATAACGTTTATTTTTGTTTATTTTTTAAATTTTGAATTTAAATGCACAGTTTAATCTCCTGAAATAAAACAATGTATATTTTGTATCTAGATACAGACGTACCGACTGCTTCAGACCGCTCTCTCTAGACATTTATCTATTCAAATAAATTATACTTAAATAACAGTCGGAGAAAGAAAAGAAACACAGACATTACGAAAAGGTGGGCATAACATTAAATATAATTAGTAAAAGTTACAGGTCCCATCTGGACAATATCAAAATAATTTTAAATGTGAGTACGGAATACTTACGTACATTTGACTTGCACTTCTCATTATTCCAAAATGGACGGCGCGCAGTGGGGTGGTATGTCGGTACCTACACTTAGCTAACCTAACTTGAGAACCCTGTATATTTAATTAGTCTTATTTTCATGGTAATCACCCACCACCATTCCGTATCTGCCATGCTTGTACCTAATCAAATTATAACGGTGAATTTTCCTAATGTAATTCTGGAGAAACTTTTATAGGAATAATAAAATGAGAGCAGTGGTCTATTTTATACGAAAACATATTATACATGTTGCTACAGCTGCGTTCGTGCTAATATTTAGTTATATTGTCAAAAGATTAAATTAATAACTAGAATAATTTATTGATTAATACAAATTATATACAGAAAAAATCTATTAATCGGGCATTAATTATTGAGCAACGTTTTAATCTGAAATGATAGTCCTATACCAGGGTGTCAGTTCAGTCTGAAGAAATATCATCGTAGGTATCAACAGTATATTTTACAGGTACCCAGTAAGATGTATTCATGGAACAGAGCTGTCCGTCAATAAAATTATTAAACATTTCTCTAAAACTGCTCCATTTTGATAGATAAAAAGGTTAATTCTTTTAATATTACCTTAACCTCATTTTTTTTAAAATTTTGTTATTATTTCCGATCATGTTTCTGCCCTGCCATAACGCTGAATATCGGTTTGTACAATTAAACACAATTTCTATGTGAGATTTCCTGCAATAATACTGTACCCATATCAACATATCATAGTGTTTATACTAACTGATATACAGTGTTGTTACGGAGGAAGTTTTATTATATTTTCATTTCAAGGATGGGTGTTGTTAAAAGTTTTTATAAGAATGATATTGAATGTACGTATCATTGTTATCTAAAACATTTATTTTTTGTAATAGGTAACCGGTTTGGTATGCGTTTGTCTTTTTTATCAACCGGTTTATGTTGACCGGTACGAAGTGCAATAATTGAATTGGGAGCGCTTAATTTATTATGTTGGTATTCAATTATTGATTTTCATTTACCGCTACAATATTAATTTATTAATGTATAGTACATTTGTACAATATGTAAGTAAAAAAAACTATTTGATGTGTGAGCCGGAATACAAAATACTTGTAAATAAAGAAAAAAAATTCAAATGTCCATGAAATATTTTTATTGCTATTAAATCATTGACTCGTTTAAAAAAGTATTGTTCGCATTATTTCGAAAAATATGTGTAGGATGGTTGGCGCTTTGAGGGCGAAATATAATATATGTACCTACTATTTCTAAAGGTTTAACCCTTTAATCGAACGAATAAATATGTTGTATTATAATTATTATTATTGTACCTCATTATCAACAATTCACTACTGGATGCAATGCTCCCCCATGGCTGTCACTCTTTGAATCTCCACCAGTCGTTGCCATGTCACTTCTGCTGCTCAGATAATGTTATCTATCTATCGAGACTTAGGTGTCTTCTAGAGTATTATTTTTATCTCGTAAATAAATACGTGGAATTATAAAATATCTTTATTAAAGTATGAATGTTTTCTTCAATTTTTTATTAATTACTTTCTATATAATCCTTTAATGCTCCCTTTTCAAAAGATATTTTTTTCTATAAAAATAATTGATGGAATTTATGAAAGTTTATACTAACGTTGGCGTTTTTTAAGTACTGATTTTTTTTATTTAGAAAGAACATCATTTTTTAACGCTTATTTTTTTCGGACGCTACACACCTTAAACTACTTCTCAACATAGTCGCCACCATCATTAAGGCACTTGTTATAATGGGACTCCAATTTTTGTATACCTTCGTCATAGAATGACGCCGCCTGGTATAAAAACCATGTATGTACATACTTTGAGTTCATCGTCGTCATCAAAACACTTGCCACCAAGGAACCGCTTCAGATGAAAAAAAAAATGCAAATCACTTGACGCCAAATCAGGACACACTTGGCGATGAATGTCAGCTGGTTTCATGCTTTGTGCATTCAAGAAACGAATCACGAACCGTATCTCACAGTCGGCGGGTTGATCTATTGTCTTGAACATTTAAACCACTCACTACAAAATGGTCACACTATATGAACATTACATGTGGTGAGTCAACAGATGTAGACAACTATTGCGTATCTGCAACATCGTAACCGCAGCGCTGCACCGGGAATATCCGGTAAAAGTACTTACATAAAAACGCGACTCATATATTACATAATACTACGTAAAATATATATTTTTTTAAATATGCAAAAAAACCAACAAGTGTTCAGATTTTGTAGGTATATGTATTAAGTCAATTTGTTTCAAGTTATCTATCGTTGATCTATGATTTTAGTATAGTGAGCAGTATAAAAAATGTTATATAGGCGGTTCATCAAATGGGACAGATGAATGATGAGAGGGTGGTAATATACATGTACCAGAAATAGAAGGCGTACGCGAAACACTCGGCGTGACCAGGTAAAACACGCTAAAAGATGGTCGTGTCGATTCCCTCATCAAACTAATCGTCGAAGAAGAGTCTGTGGCTCTATCTTTTTAGTTAGTATGAGTTATTCATATATCTATCAATTTTGAATCATTATGAATTATTTTTTCTCATATCGTACTTTATTTGTGATGTTACGATTTTTTAAAACATAGTTCCATGATAATTAAAATAAATTTAGATAAGTCAAATTATATAATCATTACCGGATTCAAATTCGGAACATTAAGCTACGTTCTCATTCACAAAAGTAGTTACATTTCATCTACATACATATGAGACATATTTTATCGATAGATTTTTTCTATCCTTCTACGCGAATTATCTAAATTTTTTATACTTATTAATTACCCATAAAGTACCACTTTCAATATGCCCACATAGGAATATTGTTTAAAAATATTTTTCACTGTATGTCGATAAAACATGTATCCTTACCGTCTACATTATTATTTATTTTTTGCGCAGCCGTCGAAGGGTTAATAAGAAACAGGTTTTATGGCTAAATTATACCGACAATTTTCCATACTATACTCGAGAGGAAGCTCAAAGGGTTGCTTTGTTCTGGTCCTGTAAATTTAACTCGGTCATTACTGTAGCATTTTTTAAAAACATTATGTAAATTTTTCACATAAAAATAAACACGACTTTTTGGCGTATATTATATACCTGCGCCCCAATGTTGAAGACGGAAATGAGAAGTAAAAAAACACGTTATGGAAGTTAAATAATACGTAAGTGAGCTTGCATTTAATAAAAATATTATTTGTGAACTATACACAGCATATTGCACACCTTCAGATATGCTCATATTTTTAATAAATAAAGAAATTTGACTCCGGATTTTATTGTATAAACATGTACCTAAGCTTATCAAATCAGTGTAATACCGTGCATTGTTTCAGAAAGGTTTAAAAAAACATTTGTTCGGTGTCAAGATGTAATCTCGTTTATTAATATTAGATTCTTAGGTACTTATTTATTCGTTGGCGGGTGTTATGATCATTGCATATTATTTTGTTTAGTGAGACATCTTCTTTTTTAAGTCGAAAGCATAAATATTTTAAATTATAATGTTTTACAAATACCTTTCAAATTTGACGAATTAAACTAGATTGTAGTAAATTTACTGGTAAAAATAATCCACCGGTAATAAATATAAAGTTCCGGAACCAACTAAATAAATGAATAAATATTTAAAAAAATAAATAAATATATATGAGTACACGGAAAGCATGTCACATCAGTACCTATTCAAATTTAGCTAAAAACTTGTTTTATAACAATTAGACTAACTTGGACGAGGTATGAGAAAATGTATGAATGTGGATGAGGCGACGAGAATTGTGTGTCAGGACAAAATAGTGTGGCGCTCTATCCACTCTGCCTACCCTCGCGGGGAAACGGCGTGATGGTAAGTTAGTTAGTTTTTGGACGGTGTTCTTACAACTAGGTGTGCGTTTTACTACTAGACCAACAAGCACGACAAAAAATTGAATTGTTATTTGTGTCATTCTATGTGACATTCCTAATTTTTTTTTATAAAACTGTGTTTTTCATATTTGCAACGATTATATTGTGTTTTTATTATATTGTAAAATATTGATATTGTTTTTATATTACTAGTTAAATCAATTAAAAAATAAGTTTTTTTTAATGTAATTTTTTGAAATAATATTTTTGTAAGACATAATTACTGCTATTAAACACATTCTCTGTCACATTTTTCACATATTTAAAATATTTCCTTACACTTTTGAAAACTGATTGAAAAATAATCCGTCTAGAAGTAAGTGGGTACTTATTATACAATCCTATTTAAAATGTGACATCGCGAGTTTTTCGAGAAATGAAATTGCCTCACGTGGAGGGAAAATAAATTTTGGCAGCGGGGCACATCTTGCGAACCAGAAAGTAAATCTTCCGAGATGTGTTGATGCAGAGCTGGAGATGAGCGAGCGGAGAAATGGCGGAGATTCTTCACAAATATCTTGATTAAATCTTCATTTTTGGCGATGCGACCGAATCAAAATGGCGAACGGGGATAAGAATAGAGACGCGCGGAATTTTTTTTCACAAATCAACAAAGAATAATCGCATCTCTTGTCGCCGCTATTTTTAAGCCAGCCGGTTGCCGAACTGTGTATCTAGACGATGTAAGTTGTTTTTGGTCAACGTCTGTCTGCACGGAATGATGAGATAATTATTGTCTGGATCTTGATTGATACCGAGCTGGATAAATAAAACTCTGTCCAATCATTTGAAATAAAAATATTATATCTGGTGATGATCAAAATACATTTTAAAATTTATTGTTTATAATGCGACATGTGTTTTAAAAAATTAGCACTATCAAATATTTAATTAATAAAAAAGGAGAAAATAGATTACGTGACGAGATCACAAAAATGACAGTTTGCGATTAGTATTAGTACTTATCATTGAAAAGGTATGTAGTCATTATTTTATTATTTTATTTATTTATAATATTAGCAACTTTGTGGTTTATTATATTCATTTTTTTATAAATTATTTAACTTTGTTTATTATAATTTCTTTAGAATATTTAGAATTTATTTAAAATGTATAATCATTTATTAGAAAATGATCATACTTTTGATAAAAATTCGGAAATGTCTGTTGCAAAAATAGGAATGATGGTATAAAATTGAAACATTTACAATTATTAGAAATATATAAAGCATGTAAAATTAATCAAAATATTTTTAAAAAAAAACTAAATTTAACCACAAGTCCTATTCTAAAAATTGTTCCTAAAAAATATTCTATTGATTTTGTATCATTAAGTGGTTATTATAAACGAAGTTAAATAATTTATAATATATATATATATATATTTGTATTGTATTATTAATTTTGTATAAAATAACTGGGTAATTCACGATATTTGAGAAATTTGCAGTAAACCGACTCTAATGGTAAGGCCGCGGTGAACTAAGATAAACTTACCTGGGTATTTTCCGACGTCATTAGTGTCTTCTGGCATAGTCTATCTTCTCTATGATTATGAATCTGCCTTAGATGGTTTACATTTTATAATTCACTTATTTTATTTATATTATTATTATAAATCTTTCTACGTAACCTTTAAATGATATCAGCAACGCTAGATAAAAGCCTTGCAAATGTCACACTTTTCTTTGTCCATTGTTTTTCGCTGAAGCACGTATTTCCACAGCGTTTGATGATTTCATCAATCTAGCTGGTTTTAAGACGGTCTGCGGGTCTTTTGATTCCCCTCGGGTACCACTGGGTAACTACATTTGTCCAACGATTATCCATCCTTCAAGCAATGTGGCATAATTAAATGATATATTTAATTAAAATTGATATTTTAACATTAACTGATACAAACAATTTTGACAGGGTATTTTAACTTTAGTTATCAAATTAAACTAGCTGTTTTATTTTATTTTAATTGAGGCACTCAACTGTGGAGTAGTGAAAATTTTAAAATGTACAATTACATATAAAATAAACTAATATAAGCCTCTGTATATTTATGTTTAGTTTTATCTTCTCGGTGTTCGCTTAGGTATCTTTATTTATTAGTTACACAATGAGATGTAGAAATGTGTATAGGTACCTAACTCAGTGCGGTCATAAAGGAGCACAAACAATAAACACAATAACAGGAAGGCGAAAGTGTATGTTTATTAAGGATTGTAAAAGGGTTGGACCGAAAGAAATGTTTCATTGTTCAGTTTGTTTGGTGTTTTAATTAAATGACTAAAAACAATCTGTTGGTGCAATAAATAATACAACAAAGTAATTTCAGCCTGTCAATATTTGTCCTACAGAAATACGACACTTGAAAGCGAAAATAATATTTTTAAAATTTTAAATGATAAAATATGAATGAAAATAGAAAGGAAAAAAAAATTGACGCGTGGTATGACGTGTAACGTCTTCGGGAGAATTGTAAATTTTTCGTGAAAACCTTATATAAGATATTTTAAAAAGGCAATGTAAAGATGTTGTAAATCTAGATAATATTTGGGATTTACGTATTCGTTTACTTAATAATTATTTTATTGTAATATCACACTCGATATTTCCTTGCTATATTTATTATTAACTAATTACACTCTATATATTTTCTGGGTGATACGGCATTAATTTATATATTAAAGTAAGAAATTAGTATTTGAGTGATAGTATTCGAGAAGGTAGTTGAGAAGGCAAGACATCGTGTAAAATACTTATAGGTAATGAATTGAAAGAAGTTGTTGCCTCTTATAATTACGGCATAATCGTACTTGTTTGCCAGTTTTATGTATATGTATGTACAATTATTGATAACCAATAGATAGGTAAGTATTACATAATGTATGCAAGGAAAGCGACCAGTCAACAAATCAGAAGTGATGGTATTCGAGATGGAGGAAAGCAAGACGACGAGCAAAATACTTAGGGGTAATGAATGTTTGAACTACTAGATGAGTTTGTGTAGTTGGGAAGTATGTTTGATAGATACGGAAAGGAGAGTGACTGCAGGGAAAAAAGTGAATGGCGCGTTGAATGGAATTATAGCTTAAATATGAATGAAATATATTAATTAGAAAGATAATAAAAAGATAAGAAAAATACATTTTATCGAAAAATATTGTTGTTGCGCCACCGTTATTTGAACCTGGATCTCTTTCCTAACCAGAGAAGGTGCATTATCCAACCTTTGAGTAAACTGATAGCAGATGCCAGAATTATCAATTCATTATAGCTAATGTGAACTTGTCAACCGAGGCAAGACGGAATTAATGAAACGGTTGAATGAGATGAGAATTGTAAGAAAGATGACAATATATATCGCAAATGTTAATAGCACCAGAAATAGAGTACGTCCACGGAAGACTTGGCATAACCCGGTAAACCAGATACTAGACGATGGTTTTGTTAGAAGCCACAATAACTGTCGATCTTGTATGACAAGATGTATGAATGTGGATGAGGCGAGAATTGTGTGTCAGGACAAAAGAGTGTGAAGCTCTATCTTTTCTGCCTACCCCCGCGGAAAAACGCTGTGATGGTAAGGAAGTAAGAAATAAGTATATCATGTGTATTTCAATCTGAAAGCATAGGTTATTATGAAATATAATTATTTTTATAATTACAATTCTATCCTGAAAATAGTTCACGCATTATCATAGAGCATGTTTACTATGAGTGCGTAGTATACGTGTCCAAAAGATTTAGTGAGATCTAGTATAAAGTATTACAGAATTTAAAAATCATTGCATGTAAAAAATTATATTAAAAAATACATTTAAATATCTACTGAAAAACTAACTGAAATAGATTAAAATATTATAACTTAATCTTAGTTCCGATAAATGCCAAGTACATTACATTATTTTTAATAATATTTCGTTAACCTTAAATCGTCGATAAATTATATTTAAATTACCAACCAGTTTAGAAATCTTAAAAGCTCATTCAAACCTGCTCATGAAATTTCACTAATGACATTATATTATATACTTATCTATATTTTTTCTACAAAAATTTGCATATGAAATAATGTTGTCGCCTTCAGCATACAACGTGAATAATACATGTCATATTTACAACATAATAAATTACACTATTAGATAGAAACTCGAAAATACGACACACATATATTTTGCTATTCAAAGAATTTAAAATTTACAGAATATTTAACGTAAAAATTTTTATTTTAAATTATGTATTATAGATACGTCAAACAGATGTCCTTTAGAAAACAACTTAATTTTAAGTTAAGATTTATATTATTTTTTAATAGAATCTTGCCAACCGAGGCAAAACTAGCAGTAAGCGATGGAGTCCTGATATTAAAACTGATGTATGAAAGTGAAACATGGAACTGGAAATATAGAAACAAAAGTAAATTAACAAGAACTAGACTAGCGGTTCATAATAGATTGAATGCAGTGTAAATGAGATCATTTAGGCGTATATTTGGCAAATCTATTTATGACAGGGTAAAGAATGAAGAAATAAGGGAAGAATGCAAATCTGATCTTAGTATAGTGAGTAAATTTAAGAAAGGATCACATAGGTGGTTTGGTCATATGGTAGGTATGGATGAATGAGAATAAAATGGTCAGAAACATATATATGACGCAAGTGGTGATGGCACCAGCAGTAGAGAACTCTGTGGAAGACTTGGCACGACCAGGTAAACCAGATACTAGAGGATGGTCCCGTTAGAAGTCTCATAAATCGGCGAGCTTTTTTGAGAAGATGTATGATTGTGGATGAGGCGAGAATTGTATGTCAGGACAGAGGAGTGTGGCGCGATGGTAAGTTAGTTAACTCAGGCGAATATGTGAAAAATCAATTTATGACAGAGCAAGAATTGTACATATTAGAAGCAAATATAAAGCTGAATCTATCATAGTGAATAAGATTTAAAAAGAATCGCTCAGTTGGTTTGTTCCTGTGAAACAATTGACGAGGAGAGAATTGTATGATTGATGTATGCAATTGTTGATGTTGTTCATAAATAAATTGTTTTATTATTACTATTTTTTTTTTGAAATTTTAAATATAGATTTAAAATTATTATATTATTGTATTTTAAAAAATATATGTTTTTATGACCAAATCGCTCAAACTAGAAATACATATTTAAGTAAATATAATTTTTAAGCATCGTGTATGCTTTTTGTAGTTCATTTTTAATTTTATTAAATATTTTAAAGAATTTCACATTCTCACTGTAAACTTTGTATTTCGTATCGAATTTGATTTGATCGGTTACTCATTTTTATCAATCTGCAAAAAAGGTTACATGCATATTTCAGTCACCTCTCGATCAATTGATTTCTTGAAAGCCTTTCTTAAAAAAATAATTTTTAATTTCGTTTATGGCCGTTTGGATCTAATGTCGCATGGATCAATGGTCGGCTAGAGCTTTAGTCGGCCGGATCTTCTGTCGTATGGCCAAAAGTCCGCGAAGCTTTTGTTGTGTTTGATCCTTGAAAATTTAGTCGCAACGGATCGCTTCACGGAGGAACAACGGGAGTTCTGCATAAAACAGTAATACAAAAATAACGACTCATATATGACATAGCAGTAGTAGTCGCTATGGATATGATGATAACACAGCCAAAATTATTCGGTGCCATCTGCTGCGATCTGCAGCAGGCAGTTGGGTAGTTTCTTGCAGTGAGCCATTGGTCGCAGACCAGATCTGTTTATCTTGTCTATCTCTGCCTTATATCACGAGTCTCTCCATTGCACCCGTCCGTCTTGTGACAAGTTTGAAGTATTTCAATATGTGTATTTGTATTGTGGAAGATAAACTTGCTCAATAATATATATATATTTTTTCAAATTTTTTATTACATATATATTCGTTATATTTTTTTAAGGAAAAAAAATTAAAAAGATGTTAATGTTAAAATTTTTAAAAATAAAATAAGTAGATATGAATGAACTCAATATACAAATATACCTAGTCCACAGTATTGTAAAATGGAGCTGTCCATGAGATTGGAAAGATACACCACCAGTATGTCTCAGTTCATGTTTAAGATACATACATAAAGATTGGGAATACTAGTATCCTGACAATCTTCTCCTGAGTGGACCAGTGACGTTTCTGTGTTGCCAAATTTTCTTAAGTTTGCCCATCGCTGATTGAATCGTGGCATTCCTCCATTTAACTTTGACTTCACATCCGCCACTGTTGGTGGTATTCAAATTCATTACATTCTATATCAAAAGTTACAGAAGATTAGGATATTTCATTAGCTTGAAGCCAATGCAAAATGTTTTGAAATGAAAGACGCATGATTCTACCGTCATGACTTACTACTTTGGGTATTATGGTATATTTTTTTAAATAAATTTTGTTCCAAAATATGTATATATAAAATGTTTACTAACATTTATATGCTTTCAAAGGTTATAGTGATAAAAATGTGTCTTCAATGGTCAGACTTGGAGAGCTGACAATAAAAATCCGACAACGTTGATGAATCCTTTAAATTCCAGGGAATCCCCATAAAACCCGGCAGCGTGACCCACAAATGCTACATCTTGTATCGATTTGCGTCCATAGACGATCGTCAGACAAGTTTATGGTCTAAACCCATAAAGTCTCCCCATAAACAATAAAAAGGGGTAATAAAAATCCTTGCGTAACAAAATTCATGAAAGTGCAAGTGTGACGTCACGGCCGTAAAGTGACGTCACGAGTTTAATGCACGCCGGGGTGGCCGTCCCACCGCGAGACACAAAGGTGCGAAAGCGCATGTTCAAAGCAAAAGCACGTGTTCAAAGTTAAACACATGTTCAAAGTTAAACACCGAGAATAGAATTTACAACGCAAGGTTAAGCCAAAATGACAGTAAAAGAACGGTATAACGATATCGTAAAATCGTGCTGTCATAAAACCACTGCTGAGTTCTTGCTCATTGGTTGTATAGCAGTAGGCAATGCACATACAGTGATACAGTATCGATCTTCGTATCAGATGTTCAAGAGCGTTCATTTTTGTGCAAGGTCGTCACGTGTAGACACACTGGGTCTAAAATAATATAGTTCTTTGCACAGTTTGATACTATCAAAATGTACTGATGTTCGTTATTGTTACGGGTTATACTATAGGCCCATTTAGCTATATTATAAGTACAATTACTGAACACGAACATTTTTATTAATAGTGAAATCATTGCTATGGAATGCTATATTTATCCTAGCCAAACAGTATATATAGCTGGAACGATAAAAGCTCACAAAAATAATCTAAATGTAAACCCAGCTAGGATGAACAGCACTTGGATACATAAGTAAATTGGAATTGAATCCTGGCGAACTTCTTTATGAACAGCGCAGTGAAATTGAATAAGAACCCAATTGAAATATTCTCTTAATTCAGCTTGAATTATCTTTGTTAATGTTTTTTACCAGAACGATGAAATTGGAATATTGATTGTACCTTGTTAGGCGGCCGAGGTATTTCAGTTTAATTTACTTTATTGCAAGCACAATTTCGTAACTTTAAAAAAAAAATTATTAAAAAATCTTATAATTTTAAAATATATTAATTAGAAAGATATACATATAAAATCAATTTTATCGAAAAATATTGTTATATTATATTAATTCGAACCAGGATCTCTTTCCTATCCGGGGAATGTGCATTATCCAACTATGCTACAGCGACAATATTTTTAGCGACAAATTTTCATTTAATATATAATTTATTCATCAGTGCTGACCCAAATATCCAGTTTTCATGCTATACAAAAAACAGAAAAGATATTACACATAATTTTAATTTACAGGTTCAATATTAGGTAGGTAAACCGCAACATTTTTTCATTTCTAATTATGAACATGATTCTATAGAGTTGGTACAATAATTCATGATCTTACTTCTTAGGTTTGGTTTCATTGTTTGCTTATATATATATATATATATATATGTTTATAATAAAAAAAAAAATAAGTGTCGTTTTATTTAAATACTCCCGATTCGCATAATATGTGAAAAAATGTTAAGAACGCCATTTTAATTATATTTAAAGAGCGCATATATTATAAATAATATCCTAATTTTGTTTTGGGTAATTTGAAAAGAAACCGATACTTTACATTTGAGTTAATTTGAAAATTGAATTTGGAATACAGTAATATTTCTAACATGAATACTATGTATCTGGGTAAATTTATATAATAATTTCTTATCTGTGTGATTTTATTCTTCTTTTATTCTTAATTTCATAATGATCATTTTTCAAAATTACGAGTTTTTAATAGTCCAATGTAGTAGCTACGTATTTTTGATACATTTTATTTAATCTTCCTCCCACTTCAAATACTACGTGTTTGATTAAAGGTTATGTAAACTGATATAGTTATTATATATTTTCTAAAAAATATATATTATCACGTAGGTAGTATTACATTTAATTATCTACTTATTCTCAATAAGTAGATGATTAACTGTAGTTTGCTCTCTATTTTCTCGACAGTTGTTCGTACCAGTAAGTATCAGAAATTTACCCAATTCTATTTCGTGTTTGCGTACAGAGTACCTCACCATGTTTGTGTACAAAGCACGTCACAAAACTACGAGATAAAAATGTCGTATACATTTTTATGTCAAATTTAAAAACATGATATTATCCTCGTGTACCGAAACATACTTGTGTATCTGGAACAACTCCGAGATCAAAATGACGTAGGTGTATGAAGTTACGAGGTCAGCAAAATCTTAAAAAATGTAGACTGGCCATGTAGGATGGATCAATAAAATAAAATAATTTATATAATACAATAAAAAATACGTTCGACAGTATAGATTTCTTCTTTATCTTGAGATACCGTCTCCACTTCACTGGTTATAAGTTGTATTCAAGTGATTATATTTTTGTTAAGATAACAAATGTTAATAGTTATGTCTTTACCTATATATAGAGCAAGTCAAAAATTATCTACACTTTTGCCATAATATTTACATCTTCAACTTTACTGCATTCTGCGCATGGTTACTCAGAGTTGGAATGACTGCAATTACGTGTGCCAAATTCGATCCCGATCACGTCATTTTCCTTCCGGCTATTACAGTGTAAACATGTCCACACCGCTAGCAGTTTGCACCGAGAAGGAACAACGAGCAGTGATCCGATTTCTCTAGTCGGAGGGTGTGAAAGGGGGTGAAATTCATCGTAGACTTTTATCACAATACAGGGATGGTGTTTTATCACGTAAAAGTGTTTTTTTGTGGATCGAGAAGTTTAAAATTGACTTGACGACTATGACGTACGAAGAGGAAGCAGGACGCCCGTCAACCTCTACCACGGTCGACAAGATTCAGCAAGCTCGAGAGATGGTTCTGGAAAATAGACGAGATACCATCGGTGAGGCAGCGTCTTTGAATAACAATCATGGATCTGGCCATCAAATCGTCCACGATGAGCTTGACTTCCGTAAAATTTGTGAAAATAAATTGTAGAACAAAAAATGTGAATGATTTTTGACTTGCCCTCGTATATGTTATAATGTGAGATGTAGGAAGTAGGGGCGAGAAGGGGAGTATTGATAATATCATGGTGACTATATGCAAATGATGCAGTGCTGGTATCTAATAGTAAAGCTGATCTGCAGTCCTTGGTGGCTAAGAAGTTCGATGTATGCACGAAAAATGAACTTCTCATGAATGTTAGCAAATCAAATGGTGTTCGAGAGAGGCAAAAGAGTGACTTAGTATGATAGTAAATAATGAGTGTTTAGGATGAATAAACGAGTTTATGTATTTGAAAATTACGTTTACTAGTGACGGTAAGATTGACTGCGGAAAATAAAGCAAATGGTGCTCTGAATAGAATTATTGCTAATAGAAATTTGTCACACGAAGAAAGACTAAAGGTGAATAATAGATTTATAATGCCAACAAACTAATGTTTGTGAAGTTTGGAATAGACAAAAATTGAATGAAAGTAGATTGAATGTGGTAGACGTATGGTGCAGAAAACTAAAAAATAACTAGCAAAACGATCCCGTTTAAACATTTAACAACCAATGAGCATTCGTGAGAATATGTATAAAATATAAATGAAATGAATTTTTTTGGTAGATATATCTTTCTAGTTGATTAATTTAATTTTTATTAAAATACCACAGAACTATGTTCTGAAACTATGTATTCTCCTTAATATGTATGACTTAATAGTGGACGAGGCAAAATGATGTGTCAGGTCAGAAGAATGTGGCGTTCTATATACTTTGTCTGTGGGGAAATAGCATAATGGTAAGTTAATTAGTTAGGTTAATTAATGATACAATAAAGAATTTTACGACATACTTTAATGTAATCATTGATTGATTTACTATTCAAGATGGCACTTTTAATAATGATATTATTTACTTTCTATTGAATGTGTTTCGATTTATGTAATTCACATATTGTACTCGTATATCTTGATACAATTTAAAAAATCCCTTAAATATTTGAACAAAGGATTCTTCTATTGCCAGTAGATAGTTCTGATAGCTGAGCTACAGTTAGGTATATGCGTCAAATTTCATTAAAACAGATTTAAATTTATCGGATTCCAGTAGTAGTCAAAAATTTATTCAAATAACTTTTATACTTTTAACCTTTACCATACCATGATATAAAATACCCGAACGCAGCCATGCTGTCAACTCGTGTTAGAAAAAATCTTTTTATTAGGGTAAATGGCTTTATTGGCAAGAATTTACTCTAGAGCATTCATTAAGTCGTATAAAATGTGTCCTTCCTTCTTATCTATCTTTTTTCATTTAATTAGCGAGAAAGGGACAATTATATTTGTATGTTTGTTATTCTTTACACTGTGAAAATAATGTGTGATCTCTGTCTTTAATATCACAAATAATATTTTTACAAATGTATTAATTTTACAACGGATTGAATAGAAAAAATAACGTTTTTGAATTGTTTTTGAACGATTCCCTTTTCATAATTGGTTTTTCACTAGTCATTCGTAAGCGCTAATATTTTCTTCAGGATTATCTAAAATATAAATTTTATGTTGCATATATTTACCGAAATATTACAGATTTAATCATGATGGTAGACCTGTGTTACTGCATAGTTTGGGAAGGGCTAAAAAAGAATAATCTTACATCGAGACAATCACGGCAAATGTTACTTCGAACAGGACAGAACCTGCTTATGTACTTCATTGCTAGAATATTATGAGTTACTATTTTTATTTCTTCATACTCAATTTTCGCCCAACCTGGCTACCAAACAATAATATTAGGATTTGCAGGCTCCTATTTACGATCACACATAGGGGAACTACGGTTAATTCGTACCTACCTGCATCTAATTCGTATCACTGAGAAAATTCCATAAAATTTTGTATTAATATATATTTTTTTAATATTTAGGTTCCTAATTCATACTTCCGGAAAGCGCACAATTCGTATTGAGTTTGAAAAACTTAATAAGTACTAATAAACTAATTATGGATCACTGAGCACATACAATTTTTTTTTGTGCAGTTTTGAGGACTTGTGCGCTGGGGGAGAAAATAAGGAAAACATTACCGTATCAATAAAAGGCTTCTGGTAGGGACTGGGTTAACCACATTACTAATGAACAGCGCGGGCGTTACACACAGGCGGTGCAGACGCATGTCTGTGGCGGCCAAATCAAGGGTCGGCCGAAATACACATAAGAATTGAAAAACATAATCTCAAATTGCAAAATGATAATAGTGTGTAATAAAAATAATCTAAGAAAGCAAATCCAATCAATAACATTATAGTTATTTCCTAATAAAACAGTAATTTGTAGTCAACAGTAGTGTTCAGAACGTCTTTTGGTAAAAAACGGCGTTCTTGATACCATCCCTAACGTATATGGCACGCGGGCGGCCAATTTACGGAGATGGTTTTACAAAAATTGAAAACATCATCTTCACTTAAGTTACTAGGGCGGAAAATAATAAACTTGACTATGGCGGTAAAAAGTCTAGCACCGGCGCTGCTAATGAAGATGAATTAAGATGCATTAATAACTCAAGAGAACTAATAACAACTATCAAAAAATCTGCATATTTCGGGAATATTCTCTGTATTGAAAAATATGATATTTTACAACTCTTTATACAGAAGAAGATATAAGGAAGCAGATACGTAGGTAAAAAGAGATTATCTTGGCTGTATAACCTTGAAAAGTGGCTTGATGTTCAAAATGTTAGTAATTTTATACAGGTAATCAACATACTGCAACATGGTCTCCAACATCCGTTAGAAGGCGACACAAGAAGAAAAAGTTTCGTTGAAAATTGTGTGTGCGCTATATTTCTTTGTGTGCGCTATGATGCAAAATCGTGTGTCGTCGGCGTATGATATAATTTTTCCGGTCAATTTTAGTTTGAAAATGTTATTGACATAAATTATAAAAAGTTGTGGGCCCAAAACTGTCCCTTGTGGTATACCAAATTCACTGATTAGAGCTTGGTTTAGAGTTTCGTTAATTTTACGTTTTGCGTTCTTTCGTGAAGATAGCTTTGAATCCAGCTTGGTTCTTTGTCGTCTATACTAACGAATTTTAATTTTAATATTAGTTTATTGTGGGAGATACTGTCGAAGGGTTTTCTCATGTCCACGAAAATTCTAATACATTTAAGAATTTTGTCTAGAGATTCTTGTCTACCTATTGCGTCTTGTGTACTTTTGTTTTCCATATACCCAAACTGGGTATTGAGACAATCATTTTTTAACATTTTTTTCTAGGATATTTCCAAAGTTTGATAAAAGTGAAATTGGTCTGTAATTGGTAATTTCCTCGAGGTTATTTGATTTATATATGGGAAGAATGATGGGTCGTTTGTAGCATGCTGGGAATATTCCTGTTTTTATGCTTAGATTTATTATATGCATTAGGGGTTTAGATATTTGTTTTTTTACAAGTATTAACAGTATGTATATCATAACCTGGTGCTGTTCCTCCCTTCATACTTGTTATGATATGTTCAATTTCCTCAATTGTTGTGGGTTGAAAAATTTCTATTTTATTTCCTGTGTTAGAAATAGCTACGTCAGTACTCTAGTTATTTATGATTTTACTAGCCAAGTTTTTACCGATGTTAGCAAAGAAATTATTAAAAATGTTTGCTGTTTCGTGGGGCTTTTCTCAGCAATTTATTTTTGAATCGTCATATGTGATAAATCTTATGTTATCTTTGTTTATTTTCCATAATTTCATTAATGGCATTCCAAACTCTTTTACTATCATTTTCTGCAGATTCTAGAATTTTTTTGTAGTTTTTTATTAGTATTTTTTATTAAGAATGATATTTTTTTCTCGTGATGTCTATTTAGTTGCTCGTTATTTGGTAGTTTTATCTATTTATTTTTATTAAGAATTATCCAATAGCCCATAAAAAAATATATCTTTATTTTTATGGTTTCTGTATCTATAAGTCAATGAGACATTAATTTTTATTAAAAAAAATATTTTTAGAAAAATCTCTATTCTAAAACTGAAAAAATTATTTCGATATCTTGAAATGTGGCGGAGTTACAGATGTTCAAAGTTGCATGTTTTAAAAACGATCGGTTTGTACCATTTGATCGTGTGACGTCACATCTTCCGAGTCGATAAGTCGGTAGTCGACACTAGCGGCCGAGTTTTGAGGTAATCTGAGCGTTTTTCAACAAGCCCAATTTTGAACGCCAAAATCTCCGAAAATATTGCACATTTAAAAAAATTCCTGTAATATGGTAATTCGGATTTTTTCTTATTTTTTTAACATACTACAAAATCCCACTATTTTATTGTATATTTTGTTTGAGAAATGAGCAATAGATAATAAATAATTTTCTATGAATTACGTTGGGAATACCTGCTGAGGTATAAATTAGGAGCATCAGTCTTAATTTGTAGGTACTTATTTCACTTCACTTTAATATAAAATTTTAACTTTGAGTCACTCTTTATTTCTATTTGTGATAAAATAAATATTTCTTTGAGGTATTTATAAATATCATATTTCTATTTTTAAAAAAAATTACTTCTTAAGGGTTGGTATGAATTTGGTGTAGTTCCCCTACTCAGAAAATTATATTAAATGTCTATAAATTACAAATGACGAGGCACCAAGCGCATGAACAAGTGAACTTGCAATTGATTGATGAATTATGATCTCTTATAATTCAGTATGCATAGGAAGATCAAAGGCCGCAGAGGCATACACAGAGGTATACACAGAGGAGTACACGGAATACATGTCATTAATATTCTTACTATTTTAAAACTCGGCTAAATGTTTGCGCTATGGAAATAATAATAATTTGATGGTCTCTTGGAATGAGACCTGAACCCCCGACTGCTGCATCAATAAGTATTTTTTATTATAATTTGAGAACATATTGATTAGTTTGTATTGTACGAAGTAATAATATTTTATTTAAATACAAAATTAATGAAATATGAATAACCTATTAAATTAATGGCATTTATTTTTATGCGATAACTGGTCT
This sequence comes from Eubasilissa splendida, assembly GCA_031772225.1. Taxonomy (NCBI): domain Eukaryota; kingdom Metazoa; phylum Arthropoda; class Insecta; order Trichoptera; family Phryganeidae; genus Eubasilissa; species Eubasilissa splendida. Next base: position 2,424,337 of record CM062857.1, read on the forward strand.
AAAATCTGTGTGATATTTTTATTGATACCTTAAGTGCTTATTAAATTATATGTATTTTGACTGTCTTAATACCATGACCCATATTAACGTTATTAAATTAACGCATAATGGTCAAGATTGAAACACAAAAATATATTCCTGAGCTGTGCACTGTGTACGCAATGCGAAGAGTTAAAATCTTTTATTGGTCCATCCTTTAGTGGCGCAGATAGGATGAAAACAGCATTCTTTTTCAAGTTTATGGTCCCGTTGATTGAGGATTGTATTAATGTCATCTTAACTGCCGCAATGATTGATAATAAATTACGGTCAACCTGAGCATCGGCTCGGCGCGTTCCGACTACTGGTGTGATAAACACCTTCT